>OV121092.1:13726666-15218276 GCA_921293015.1 Phorcus lineatus | reverse complement strand
CATACATCTTTAAAATTGTTTACTTTACCCTAAGGTTTTTAGCACATTAAGTAAATAAAGACCCGATTAGCTTCTTCCTATAATCTAGTGTTCAGACTCCTTGCTTAATGAGGATTATGATGTAAGATTTGGTGACCCCGTGACCCCTTATAAGGACCACATTGCGATACAGAAAAGCATATTGCAATACGTATTGCAATATATTGGTACTTTTCATATTTTAGTTTTTCTATGTTCTTTTGACTAAGAACAGCAATTAGAACAGTAATCAATGCTCAAGTAGACGTCGTTTTGTAAAGAGAGGTACTTCAGCGACTGGTTGTCTGTGCTTTTTCAACTTTGCAAGTTCACAATTTTTTAAAACTTTCAGTAAAATCAAAGGGTGTTTTTGTTACGTTCCTTTGCAATTTTACACGGAAAGTGTTCATTCTAAAACCTACGATATATTGGATGTTTTAAGATTACTGTACCGGTACATATCGTGGTGTTTCTGTATTGCAATATACCGATATTCCGACAATACCGCGCACCCTTACTCCTTAGTAATGGAGAATAGAATGGTTGATTTATAAGGCTATATGGGCCCCTCACTAAAATCCGTCTTGTAAGCTTATCGTTTTAAAGAAGGATTTTATAAGGTATTGTATTATTGTATAAGTATAATTCATTAGATTAAGATAAGTGATTTTTTTTTTATCATCAGCATTACATTATAAAACAAACTGCCATGATTTCTGAATCTATGTTCAAGTTTATATTCAAATGTAGTTTAAATTCAACTTTTACCAAGTATATCAATATAGTTTGTAGTTTTGTTTTTTTTAAATTTTAGATAAACCCTTTACAAGAGACTACTTTTTTAAATGGTATCAACAATGTAAGTAAAACATCTCGACATTAATCATTCTGATTATAGGAGATAAGACCTACCGAGTTATGTCAAATGCATTATCTTGCAACCTATAGTCAGTGTTAGGTGATTTATTGATGTATTGTTTTGTCTAAACTAGATTTAAAATACACGTGTACCTATTCACTGGAAGATTTATGAATGACCATATTTCTTTTTTTTTAAATCTCGACATCTTCAATTGTTAACTTAGATTCAATGTATACTTTTATGTTTAAGTAAAATCACGTAATTGACTAAAAAAATATCGGTTCTCGAATATTATCTATACGCCGTTATTGATATCAATATAAGAGACATTAAGCAATGACACCAGTGTAGTTTTTAAAATGCTATGTTTGTCATTGGTTCTTAAAAGTAAAACTTTTCATAGCAATACCAGAAATCCATCGTAGAATAATAACTCAACCACGTGCCTTGATTCCATCAAGTTATAAAGCTGCATTCTATCAACACCAACCTAGCTGCATTTATATTAACACCAACCTGTATGACAACCTTTATTGTTAGAAAAAAAGTCAAAGTTTCAAAAATCTATGGTATGTCACTTACTTTTCGTCTTAAGGTTTAAAGCGGGCTGTAAATAGTAAACAACTTGTGCAAATTTCTTTCACAATTAAACACCATATGTTGAAACAGACAAACCAGGAAGACGCTTTGAAGGTTTCTTTACTAGCTATAGGCGACTTTGAGTAAATTCTTTAATGGTTATTACATACAATTCATCTCTATTGATTATGATCAAACACTTTTTTTCTATTTTAAAACTGCCAGATTTCTTAGGAAAGGGTTGTTTGTAAATATATCATCGTCTACAGTCCTTTCACTATAAAAGTAGGATTAAGCATGAAAAAACATCGGGGTTTTTTGTGCTTCCAGGAAATACTTCATGTTGTGATTAATGCCTTGATGAAAGGATTTCTAATTTCATTCTCACCAGGGGTCTCTGGTTTTCGTTCGATCCTTTAATTTCTGGCGGAGAACTCGTTGGAGATTATTTTTTTTTGGATTGGTGTAAACTGTAGACATGTTTTAATGTTTGATAGAGGTTCTTAAGTAAATATTGAAATAGTTTATTTTTAAAAGATAGATATTGTTGTCAAACCATTTTTTAATACATATATGTATATATTGACTTTTAACAAGACCTCGGCAATTCAGCAATGAACATTGATTTTAATCATTTATTTTGATCAAGGTTCGATATGAAATCAATTGAAGTTTTTTTGATATTATTTTTCATACTGTTTTGATAAATTTTGACTAATTATACATATTTGCACATATGAACCTTCGGTCTTAATCATGGATACATTTTGACAGAAGTGTTTTATCAATTATTGGAATTGTTCTTATGAAAAAAGGCATTTTGATATTAAACAATGTTTAAGTTATTTATACATTGACATTTAATAAAAACATGACAATTCTTGTTTCAAGTAGTTATAATTTGACAAAGTTTCTACATGAATTCAATGCAAGTTTATGTTGTATTAATATATGACAATTATTTATATTATTACGCTTGTATTTAAAACGATATTTACATATATGTCTATGTTGAAAAAAGATCCAGGGGCCTTATGCCCAGATTAACTTGAATTACCTATTTGTTTGACAACAACAACTTAGAAACGAATATTATCATTTTCTCGCATTGAAAGAATACTTAATCATATAACATTTGTCCTTAGTGTCTCAGTTATTCATTATCAGTTTCTTGTATACATCACTTGTCTATACATATATCATAAAATATCATATATAGATAGATATTTGATATTACAAGGGTTGCCTTTAACATTTTACATTATGATATAGAAAGATGGTATCGTATCAATATTAACAATGATTAACAAACCGATACTGCGGAGTAAACCATGGTGCCAAATATGTTAACGAAAAAAGATAGAAAACAAAAATTCATTGTCGATGGACAACTTTCATAAATGTATTTGAACGAACATAATCTTAATAATAGTCTTTGAATAGCATTATTAGTGCAAAAAAATTTTCTTCATGACAACTCAACAATTGTGAAATTATACGATGTTTTACAGTACAAGCTTTGTCCTTATTTCGTGATGATGGAGTAAAACACAGCAGATAAAAGTAGAAATCAGAAAAAGCAGCTTATTATCATATACAGTCAGTTTTCTTTTTCATTATACCTGTAGTTAATAAAAAATCACCTACCTGTTGGCTCCGCTTGGTCAATGTAGAATGGACATGATATAACAGCTTTTGATCCTGCCGAAGTGGCATCAAAGCATCCAAATCCATCCCAGGTGGGAGGACAGTAACCTTCTAGGGTATCCTGGTTCTCTACTGACAGTTGTCTCTCACAGCAGGTGATGGCTTCTACACAACACGCCATCCATCGTTTACAGTTGATGTCGGACAGAGTCTCACAAATATGTTCAGAGGCAGTTCTGTTCTGCACATCAGGGAGGTAGACAGATGTCATGTTTGAAGACACGAGTCTTGGAAGACTAGGGTGGTAGTTCGGTTCCAGTTCTTCTTTGCCTCTGAAGAGGTAGGCATAGCACAAGGAACATGTCCATAGACTGAAGACCTCAGCGGGGAAGAGACCGGATCTATCTCGGCACATCTCCATCGTTATAAAGGTGTTAGTTACAGTTGTATAGTCACATCTCCATTGTTATAAGAACGCTAGTAAAAATAGAATACTCACAACTCCATCGTTATGAGAACGCCAGTAACAATATATTAGTCACATCATCATCGTTCTCTTGTTGCTAGGAACAATTGTATAGTCACATCTCCATCGTTATTTTGTTACTAGTTACAATAATCTAGTCACATCTCAATAGATATTTTGTTTGTATTGACAGTGGTTTGAAACACTTCTCATTCATTATAATGTTGCTAGAATAGTTTAGTCACATCTCCGTCATTAAGATATAGCTAGCTGCAATGGTACAATACATCATCATCGTTATATGGTTGCTAGTTACAGTGGCAAATCGTCAACATAATTAGGCAGAATGCTCGGATGAACTTAGTTACTGTCGCTATTGATGGATCAAAAACCCTGAGAAATGTCACTAACTGACGTCACCAATGCATCGCTGTTCTCGATATGATCATTGCTTCGTTACGTACACAGTGTCACTAACTATGTTACTCATGTCAATGATGAAACTACTGGACACTGATACGGCAGCCGTTACTGCTAACAAGGGAAAGTCGTGATCCACTATTCCAAGAGATGTTGACAAGGCATGCTGCTGAACCAATTTTCTAAGGATTACTGGCACTGTACACAGGGATGGTGATCTCTTAATGATGTTAACCACGTAGTGATATCTGCTTTTGCTACATCAGCGATGCATCATCAATAAACCCGTGCACTAATCTAGTTACAGACTGGCATGTCGTGACTTATTACGTAAACCATCCATAGTCAGTACAAATTATATGTTCTTGGATGCAGCTAAGGCATGTTATCAGTCAGATTTTGTCATTTGTCTTATATGAAATACTAAAAGTCACTTTGGTATGTTATTACAAGAAAGATTTTCAATTGAGATATTAAAAAAATATTTATCAAAGCTCTCCGGATTTTAAATAAATAAGTAAATAATTGTGAGGCGAATCACAGTTATCGTATGTATCGTGTGTGTCTCTATTTCCGGGACGGGAAATTTATAATTACTGAGGCGGAGATAACCTAGTTTCAAGTGATATCACCTCAGGGTAGTTTATGATTAATTTCCCAAAGAAGAATAAACATCTAACGTAGAAATTATCATTTTTGTTTTATAATGGAATAATGATAAAGTTAATAGCAAGGGCAGGTTGCTGTCTATGTTAAAACACGTATAACTAGCGTGAATATCGTCTTAAATTATACCTTTAAAAAGTCCTGCTATAATAATTGACTAACAGTAAACCACCAATAATCAATTGATGTAAGATGTACGTTTTACCATATGTCCATGAAGAAGAGAAGCAAAAACTAATCCAACATCAAATCACGTTAGATAGGCTTCATAGCACAACACATAACACTACGTAAAATCCTTGTACACCACTTCACGCTGGATCGATGAACTTAACGTTATATCAGACAAGCACCTGTGTTTAAGAAGTGCAATTCCGTTTTCACTAGAAGTCCCACTTGCTGGGGGGTATATCTCCTCTGTGTCCGTGTTTCTGTGCTACATGCAATCTTCACAAAGTAAACAATTCTGTCTTGACGATAAAAGCAATTCTCAATCGCAAGATTTCAACTGCTAGTCTCCAGCTTATATATTTCATCTGTAGACAGCCGGTAAAAGATAGTATTCACCTGCAATGTACAAGAGTGTTCTTTACGACCGTTTAAATCATTTTAGTGAACGATTTATAGCGACAACAATAAACTTAATCAAGAGTTTTCTTAAAGCATTTTTTCTGCAAGTTAAACTACTAAGTCCTGTAGAACATGGTTATAAACATATCTGAAAGACTGCCACTCCCCTTAGGACCGATTTTAGATTGCTTGGACGACTAGTGTTGATCTCTGACCGAATCGATTTATAACACTGAGATCAAGGAAGTTGGATAAATCCTTCTTAATGCTCTTCCCCTTCTATACATAAATGTCAATACTCACTGTTAAATGTACATTGACGCACAGGCTCAAAGTATCAAGAGGATTTGCTTGACAGCTCAAATTGATTCAAAGCAAAGGTGTTGCCATTGCGCAACACTTCACTGTTAATATTTAACCCTCGTTTACTCCAGCTGAAATTTTATTGATCCCTTAATCCATCACATCAAGTTGTCGTCACAATTGTCACAAAATGAAAGGTTCTTTAAAGTTTATCTATACTTTTCACGAGGCACCCTTGATAAACTTCATACTCTCATATAAGTTCATTAACTTCTGAAATAACAAGAGTTGCCCTGTAATCATTCACTGTTGCACTAATAATTAACTCTCGAATAACGTTTTCTCAAATTTCTATTACTTCAAAAGAAACACAGTTAAGCAGTTCACTGTCACAAATACTCGAGCCTAGATTGTTCAACTGTTCAACCTTATTGATTTATAGTCACTGTGGACCAAAGGACTCTCAGATAAATTCTACTGAACTCACAACTTCTACCGTACACAGTTTGTCAGTTCACAATTACTACAGTCTCAAATCCAGAATGTTCAGCTGACTGTTCAAATACATAGACACAAATCGATTTATAGTCACGGTTGACCAATCGATACTCAAAGAAGCTCTTCACAACTTACAGCTCACAGTCATAAAAAAACTCGAGCCTTGGTATGTCTGGTGACAGTTCACATATGTAAACACATATTAAAAGCCACTTTTGACCAATGAAGAACTTTTTTTCAACTGTCTTCCCATGCATTCGAACGTACAGACAGTTCACTGTCACACAAACGTGACCCTTGGGAATTTTGATGACAGTCAAATATATTAACACAGAGGGATTGTAAGCCACTTTTGACCAATGACGAAACCTCTAAACTCTATTTGTTCACATGAGATTGAACGTACACAGGCAGTTCCCTGTCACACATACGTGAGGCTTCATTATTCTGAGGACTATTGAAATATATCACCACAGGTAGATTTATGATCACTTTTGATCAGTCACGAAATTCTTCTCAATTCAATTTCTTCGTACGTAAGACGTTAGAGTTAGAAGCACTGTCACGCTGACTCTGTAGAACAGAAAGTTCTGGTGTCTGTTATAATCCTCGACAGAAATCGATTTATAGCGACACAGCGACTCGACCAATAAGAGACAGTAGTAGAGGTGTAGCTCCAGGGATAAGGGCTCGATCATTGGGTCATCTATTGAGCACTTGCTCGTAGGTGGAGCAGTCGCATAGCATCTTTAATGTAGTTTCGACTCGTAACAGGCCGATCATTGGCCGTATCGTAGGTTGAGTAGTCGTCGAATAACATTGACAATGTAGTCTCGATGTTTCTCGTAAAAGGCGATCGTTGGTGTTGTTTTGAACCAGCTTTCCGTACAGCTGTACACTGTAGGCTTGAGTTTGCCTAAAGCCCTCAGCTCCTTGAAATGAATTTCTCCGTAGAGAATACATTCTTTGATTGAGTGTACTTGTTTGTGTAATAAAGACAAACAGAAGGGCTGTTTTATTTAGTAATGTGGGCATTTTGGTATGATATAAGATATTGCTGGACACAGGTATTTCAAATTAGAATACTTGTCATATCTAATGTATGAATACAGAATTTGAAAACATGACACATGACATCTTCCGCATGGTCTGTACTTGCGCGAGCGTCGATGACTTGCTAAGATAGGCCTTGCCGCATTTTCCGTACTTTTCTGTGCTTGTCGCCAAGGCTTCTGCGACCGATCATACGAGAATTGCAACTATTCGCCGAAGAAAGCGCTGCATTCAAAACACGAATTTTGACGGGTTAGCGGCAAGGTTTTAATAAGCTAGAGATAAAGATTGGTGCAATTTAAAGCCATGCTTGGGAAGATGAACACAAGAATGCATTGAGCTGTGATCTCTCTATTTGGATAAGATATTAATTTTGCAATGAAAGTTAAGAAACAAATGGATGATATTTAAAATTATGATATTTAGGTTGCAAACTTTACGTATTGCAACACTGGCTTACAATATACGTACTGTGCACTCATTTGTAAATTGGAATAGAAGTAATGTCTAAACCCATGCAAATATTATGCCTTGGTGTGTTTAAGATTAGAATATTGATGGTTATGTTTATTATTGTAGCACGACATGGATTTTAGACCCCTGTGAAGCACTACTGAGATCACAAACGCAGCGAGATACGAGTGATTGTTCGAACTGATTTTAATGAGAAGGATTATCTGGAATGATATTTGTTTTCACAGTTTGATGTTATGGCTATAATATAGACAATATGTACATGTATTTACATATTCTTCATTTTCGCAATATTGGTGAAAGGGTTGTTTTTTCATATTATTCAAGGATTTTCAGGATTACTCAACGACTCTACCGACAGTCTAGATTCGCACATAGGCCTAACATTACTAACAAAATATACACACAAAAAGAAAACAAAAGAAAATATAAAAAACTATATTAAGTTTGATAAATTCTTCAAAGAAATCTACATAGAGTACATTTACCTGTATATGCAGTAGATATTAGTAGATATTGACATTTCATCAAATTGAGATAAAATCAAATTTTCTATCACGTCTTGATTTTATCTCGGTTGCGAGGATCATTAAAGTAAACATTATAAATATCAGGAATTGGGAAGCTTTACCTTGTTGCAAGTTAGTGCCCGTATAAAGGATTTACAATCCTCATTGATATATAGTTCTTATCAGAAGTTGACCTTTCGATAGGTTCAGCATTGTATATCTTCTTTTTTATTGCATCTACTGTTGCGTGTGTCAAACACTGTTCGGAAAGAAAGTAGTTTTAAATCTATCTGATAACATATCAACGACTCTCTGAGTTTGGGTAAACCAGCATGTTTTATCATGTCTGCCTGTGTCTTTAAAGGGGCAGTGGCACGGGGTTTTTTTCAGATATTTTTTTTTTAAATTTCCCCCATTAAACATTAGTTTATGCCTAACGTATTATCTTCAGAGGGTCAAAGTATCTCGTTACTAAACTCAACCCGACAATACCTAGTCATAGATGAAATATTTTCAAAATAAAGTTTCAAGCAGAAACCACTGGCGACCATTTTTGCGTTTACATATTTTTTTATCATTTAGAAATTGGGGGTTGGAAATCAATTCGCATTACTTAACTGATCACGGTATGTTCGTTTTTAAACCGCTTCCTGAGATTAAAAAAACATTGTCTCACTATTGGAAAAAAATTCTTTCGTTTACATGATATCACTTTATGACAGTGGTACTGTCCATTTAAATAGAAACAAATATTCAGTTTTACAGAAGGTTTTATTTGAGTCATAAATCGTTAACTAGGTTTTCGCGATTCATTTAAAATGTATGATGATATATGTTTTTGAACTTTGAAATTTATAATTTGATAATATGCAAATAATCAATCTGTATATATAAACTGAAAAGAAACAGAAATTTAACACCTCTTTAAATTGGAATATCATAACAAGTGCTCAGAGAAACTTGGGTTGTTTTGTTTTTTTTGATATCCCATAAGTTTAGTATTTTGTGACTTTGGAATCAACTGATAATCATGTAATCGCCACACTTAATATTATTATGAATGTTATGGGTATTGAACTTCTTTATTACACTAACCGACGTGTTTGTATATATGCTTGTGCATACATATATTATTGACACTTTTGATATAACACGACAAACACATAAACCAGATCCTATAGAACCCATATACTTATGTAAAGAGTAGAGATGATCCGTATAAGAAGAACAGGACTTTCTGGATAACGAATTGTTTATCTTGAAACTCGGAATATATAGAGGATATTTGACATTTCTCGTCGAATACCGTGGATATCTCATCGAGTGATGTAGAAATTTATATTTTCACGAGTGGCGTAGCCACGAGTGTAAATATATGATTTTCTAATACACGAGATGAGATATTCACGGTATTCGACGAGAAATGTCAAATGTTCTATTTATTATGTTTCCCAAAACCCAGTAAATGACCCTAACTATATTAAATGAGAAGCTAAAACGCTTCGCTAGTGCGGCTGTTGCATGACGTCATTCAAATGTTTCATGACGTCACAGACGACGTCATATGATTGTTGCATCATTTCACAGAGTAGAATACCATTTTTATTTCACTCAGTGAAAATACGGGGTTTATTTTCACCGATAAATGGCATATATCACCATTCGAAATATAATAAATGCTTACTCCTTCATCAGGTTGGATGTGCGGAATGCACTCTCTTAAATAGTTTTATACATTAAGTGATTACTCTGAAAAGTGAATTATATTCATTCAATGGAGACCGTATACCTAATTTTATAAGGTTATAGCTCTCGAAAACCCATGGCTATTCAAGTTCATTTTTCAGTAGGCGCAGATTTCAAAATGGAAACGATAAAAGATAAGGTTAAGAGGACGAAAAGTTTGTAATCGAGGTCATATGATATGGTTTTTGTATTTTGGGGGGGGGGGGGGGGGGGGGGGGGGGGGGGGGGTCGGTGAAAAGAGAACTTAATAATGTAACTTATTACATGCCTTACTTGTAGCTTATCACACATTGCATGTTACCGTTGAAATTCTAAGTGCCAGTAAAACATCTACTTCCGGTTTCGTTTCACGTTTTCTTAAATCTGCACAGAAGTACCGCATGACTTGTTTAAAAGATATTGTCTACGTTGAGGTCACATTTTATTCCCGTTATATTATCAAAGATCAACTCTAATATCGATAAACGAGATTGTACTAAAAAACATATATCCTACCTTTATCTGAAAACAAAAGACACGCAATCACGAGTCCGATAAGGAGAAACAGTTACTAAGAATTGAAAAAAATAGTACAATTTACTGTTGACATGTGTCTTTGATGTCTTAAATTTCTCGGTGATTTATTGGGCCATGAAATAGATTCAAGGCCTTAAATCCTATAGGGGGTAGTCGAGGCATGACCCCCTACAAATTTCCTGTTTAAATATACAGTCTTTTTTCGTTACTTAAAAATCCAACGAAGTGAATTAGAGAGAAAACTATCTATCAGTTGTCATATGTTTTCCAAATAATATTTTATAAATTGTGAACAATGTTTTCCATTTTGTATAAACATTTTAATGCTGACCAGTATGTTTTTACAACGACACGAGCATTCGTCCCTGAGTAACCAAGGAAGATGTGAAGCCAGGACAGGAAACATTTGAGATAAGAAAATAACCGAGGGAGGGAGGGAGAGAGAGAGGGAGAGAGAGAGAGAGAGAGAATGAGAGAGAGTGAGAGAATGAGAGGGGGAGAGAGAGAGAGAGAGAGAGAGAGAGAGAGAGAGAGAGAGAGAGAGAGAATGAGAGTGAGAGAGTAAGAGAGAGAGAGTGAGATAGAGAGTGGGTGAAAGAGGGAGATAGAGAGAGAGGGGGAGGGAGAGAGTGAGAGAGAGAACGAGAGAAAGAGAGGGAGGGGGAGAGAGAGAAAGAGAGATAGAGAGGGAAGTGGAGAGAGAGGGGAGGGGAGAGAGTGAGAGAAAGTGAGGGAGGGAGAGAGTGAGAGAGAATGAGAGAAAGAGTGAGAGGGAAGGAGGGATGGAGAGAGAAAGAGAGATAGAGAGGGAAGTGGAGAGAGAGGGGAGGGGAGAGAGTGAGAGAGAGAGTGAGAGAGTGAGAGAGAGAGAGAGAGAGAGAGAGAGAGAGAGAGAGAGAGAGAGAGAGAGAGAGAGAGAGAGAGAGACAGACAGACAGACAGACAGACAGACAGAAAGACAGAGATAGAGAGAGATAGAGACACAGACTTTAAAAGACAGAGATAGAGAGGGAGGAAAAGACAGACAGAAAGACAGACACAGTGAGAGGCAGACAGACAGACACAGACAGAGGAATGTTGGCACTGGCTTTGTTTCATCAGGAAGTACTCAATGTTTCACTATATAACCTTTGAAGTGCTTATTGATTTTTAATGACAGATACTTTATGTCACTTATGTAATATAAAAAGCATTGTTGAAGTTGTAGTGTAGGCTTTTTGTAAATAGGACAGATTGACAGGACATGAAAATTAACGTCTATAGCATATATAACCTAATCTACTATGCCAAACGTTCAAACCGTGAAAATGTGATACAAAGTTTGTAGTTTTGTTACAAAAGAACTGACCATAGTTTTATGGAAGATAAATATATGTACATATGATAAAGAGTTAATCCTACCAATATCGTATGATCAGTTTCAACAGCCTTGCTAATTAGCTAAAACAATATGACTGCAAACAATGGCAAACATCATTAGAAAAAAACTCGTATTGTACCAGAAAGTATGTTGATAATGAAAGTTTGCGTAACCTCTTAGGTGGGAGGAAGAAGATTAACTAATTAATACACATGTTTAAATCCTTGAAAGTATTGTGGTTAACCGGTTAAGCTGATAGATACATGATAAAATCCGCAAAAACGTTTACAGCTACACGTTTTGATCCAAATTAACGGTGGGATAAACATATACGATTCCTTAATAACGTTGGGAGAAACATATACGATTCTTTTATAACGTTAGGATAAACACATATGATTCCTTGAAAACGTTATAATAAACATATACGATTCTTTAATAACGTTGGGATAAACATATATGATTACTTTATAACGTTGGGATAAACATATACGATTCATTAAAAACGTTGGGATAAACATATACGATTCCTTAATAATGTTGGGATAAAGATATACGATTCCTTAATAACGTTGGGATAAACACATATGATTCCTTAATAATTTTCGGATAAACATATACGATTCTTAATAATTTTGGGATAAATATATATGATTCCTAGATAACGTTGGGATAAACATATATGATTCCTTAATAATGTTGGGATAAATATATATGATTCCTTTATAGCGTTGGGATAAACATATACGATTCCTTAATAATGTTGGGATAAACATATATGATTCCTTGATAACATTGGGATAAACATGCATATACGATTCCTTAATACATTGGGATAAACATATACGATTCCTTAATAATTTTGGGATAAATATATATGATTCCTTGATAGCATTGGGATAAACACATATGTTTCCTTAATAATGTTGGGATAATTATATATGTTGCCTTAACAATGTTGGGATAAATATATACGATTCCTTAATAATGTTGGGATAAACATATATGATTCCTTAATAATTTTGGGATAAACATATATGATTCCTTGATAACATTGGGATAAACATATATGTTTCCTTAATAATGTTGGGATAAATATATACGATTTCTTAATAATGTTGGGATAAACATATATGTTTGGAACCATGATAACATAATTTGGGATTAACATATATGATTCCTTGATAATGTTGGGATTAACATAAATGTTTCCTTAATAACGTTGGGATAAACATATACGATTCCTTAATAACATTGGGTTAAACATATATGATTCCTTAATAATGTTGGGATAAACATATAAGATTCCTTGATAACATTGGGATAAACATGCATATACGATTCCTTAATAACGTTGGGATAAACATATACGATTCCTTAATAATGTTGGGATAAACATATAAGATTCCTTGATAACATTGGGATAAACATGCATATACGATTCCTTGATAACATTGGGATAAACATACATATACGATTCCTTGATAATGTTGGGATAAACATATTCGATTCCTTAAAAACATTGGGGTAAACATGAATGATTCCTTTTTAACGTTGGGGTATACATTATACATGTTGATCCGCCATTACGCTTGGATAAACAAGTTCAAATCCTTCATAACGCGGGGATATGTATGTTCAATTTCGCCATAAGGCTGGGACAAACAAATTCAAATCCGCCATAACGTTGGGATATACAAGTTTAAATCCGCCATCATGCTTGGATATACAAGTTAAAATCCGCCATAAGGCTTTGATATGCGATAACGTCTGGATAACATGTTTAAATCCGCGATAACGTTGTATTCATACATACATCTTCAATTTCTTGATAAAATGAGTTTGACTGTTGGAAAGATTAAGTTCTCAAAAATTTGATAAAAGCATTCCTCAAATCTCAAGTGCTAACATATGTACACTGATGACGGTTTTGGTACTAACTTTTTAAGTGTATTTGATATTTATAAGAGTGTATTGAACATAACTGTAAAGCTTAGTACTAGATGTTGGTGTTAAATAGATTATCCAAATACGAAAGTTGGCGTTATGGGCTTACTTTCAAAGACACGAAGAAGGACACGGAATGAGGAAATGAAACCCCTTCATCTGAACAGCGGATGTGAACCTTTCAAGACAGTTATCCCAAACAACAACTGTGCTTTTATGTTCTTTGAAAGATATCAGAATGTTTGTTTTTTCCGACATTTCAAAGAAACTGATTACCTATGTTAAGTGAACGATCTCAAAATATCCTAAAGAAGAAAATGTCTTCACATGTGAAACTGATTTAAACAAAATAGTTCACATTTTCTTTTTGGCTTTAAAGAAAAAATAATGACATTCTAAATAGGATTTTTATTGTTACCGAACATAAATAGCAAACCGAACATAAAAGTCTATAAATCTACACAAAACTTAACGTACAACATCAGTAAACAGATTCAGAACCAACCAATGTTTCTATAAGTTCAGCTTGTTAATGGTTAACAATTTGAGTAAAATCATCAGGGAAATAGCCAACTAACAAGAAATCTTGTCATCACATTTTAATCATAAGATTAAGTTTAATCTTTTAATACGGTTAATGTTAGTAGCACATGATATCACATATCAGTTGAGGATCATTCAAAAAATAGAAAATATATGAAAGTAAGATAAGTTTCATAAGTTTGTATATGGATTGAACAAGAGCCAAAATATCATGTGTTTTAAGTTAAATTCAAATCGCCTCTTCTAGAGTTACGTCTTTAACTATAAACGTCAAAATTATGGTATTTTCTTGTTTACAATTGTTATCGAAAAAAGGCCATGTAATTGTGAAAAAGTCGAAATTCTAAGTAAAATTTACATGTTTATTAATTAAATGACCTACTAAGCAAGACCAGCTCATTCTTGTCGTTGTAAATACGTTTCCGAAATTACGTTTGAGACATTGATCGGTTTTCGATCATGAATCTAGAATTTCGACGTTGATTTTATCTATACTAAAATAACAACTATTTGTCAATCCAATAGCAACATTTATGAAATTTGACACATCTGACCCCAACAACATACCCTGTGCCCCTGTAAAGTGCGCCGTGTCCGCTCTCCCATCATTTTGCACTCTAGTAGTTTGAACTATAACTGCATTTTGTAAAACAGTATGACAAAACGATAGTAGAAAATGACGAAACATAAAATATAAATATTTCCTTGTTCATTGCTTTCAGCACCCCTCTCCCCCCTAAATAACGTTACATATCTCCTAATTATTCAAAATAAACACATGTAAAAAATGGCCTTTAATATATGATTCGTTTGAGTTCAAAAGGCGTTTCGTATTAAATTTAGTTTTAGAATTTCGAATACCGGTTTTGTCTGTAGACTGGTGAAAACAGTTCTATTACAAAATAATTCTAAAACACGTCAAAACAGCAAGGATTAGGCCAAAAGGATGGATTCTTTAAAGTGCAATATTTAAGTGTGATCAAACGTCTAATCTACATTCAAGTAATGCCAAGATAATCATGAAATCAAGTGTTTATTTATTTGAATTATTTTAGTTCAGTTATCATAATTAATATCATACTTTAATATAAAGAGACATTTTAATGAAATGTGGAATAATCAAATGGGATTTTTTGGGGTATGTTTCATCTTCGCAATTAGCATTGAAAAGAGGATTATGAAATACCTAACTATCTCGTCCTGTTTAATTATCAAATTATTATTTTTTGCCGCACTTTGACACACTATTTCCCAAATAATCATCATTTCAGTGAAAGCGTACTTTAAATATATTAGATAATATATGATAGCATTTAACTGTTCAGAGATTAAAATTATTATAAACCATGCATGTAACATTAAAAGGTATTGAAGTAACAGAATCCGTTAAACTTTCCTATTTTGAAATAACGTTTACAGCATTTTAAACCGAAGGCATTCTAAGAACACGCTTCAGCAGCAGATATTACGATTTTATATCAAACTGTGCTTCTCATTCTAACATTTTAGTGAAAAGGACTTGAACAATGTTGAAAACAGTTTTCAACTGTTTGCGTTTTAGGTATAACCGGATATATGCGTCAGTCAAAGGGGCAGTTAAGAGGGTGATTAGCAACTTTGTTGAAAAGGAAATGATTTCTGTAATGCCATATTACTTTACAGGTCAGTAAAGACAAAGAATGATTATGCTTCACAGACTTTCGACCAATTCCTAAAACCTCGATCATGACTCAGTTATTCAGCTTTCCATACTCAAAGTGTCCATAAATGACCTCATTTCTTAAACGCACTAGTGCACGTCAATATTTCGTAAACACAACGAATGCACAGATACTGCATATCTATCGATATTACTCATTATCCTCACTCAAGTAATCTACCTCGTAAGTGATTTAACAAATATTTACGTATCCAGGTAGTAAAGTGGTTTTTAAAGGCCGGAAGTATTTAATGTTACGTTACATTAAATCCGCATGAACTACGATATCGAAAATATTATTATTTTGCTCATAACCAGAAAAGCGGAAACGGCAGCCGCTATGGTCAATGCTAATACAGTGTTATTAAATTACAAATTGCTTTCTTCAAACATATTTCACGATTTGTTCTCAGTTCAGAGTTTAGGTAAATTCAATAGCTGCACACAGTACTAGTTCAGCCGTTTCCAAGTGTCAATAATTTATCCGTTTTGTGCACAGCTAACTATAGTTTTTAATATGTCCAAGCCGACAGCAGCTGTCTGAACGTTTTCATTGTTTATTTCAGGTAAATTGTAAAGAATGTTTAGTATTTCATTGCATCAATAGAAAATTTAAGTTAATGCATTAGTCCTCGTAAACCTTAGAATAGCCAATTTACACCGTAAAAGCGTGCACTGGTGCTTCCCTTACTAAATGTGCAGTTCTTTGACAAGTGTTTCATTTCCCACAAAATAACGATAGATTTGTCCCTTTAACATCTTTGTTGGTATATCGTTTGCAAACAAATACTTACCACTCTTACCACTTACGGGAACCAACGAAATTCTAAGTTTAAAACAACGTGCCTGGGTACACTACAAACTTCGATTTCTACCAATCAGGTCACGATATACAAATGTAATTGTACCACTTGTAAAAAAGATAACGTGGGAAGTAATAGGGATAGTTTCATTAGTGTCACCTAAATTCGTATCCCTATTTCAATCATCCTGCCATTCCACAGCGAACAGACATATTGATAGTCAACACTTCGTTGATTGTAACCAAGCAACAGCAAAGTAATCTTACAAATGTGCACACGTAATCACTCGTCTGTCCCACAGACAAGTCTGGGTATTTTCACAGCAGTTTCCAATTCAGAGTTTCGAATACATAAGTTAAGTAGTGTTTTATTTTGATAAATATTTTAACAATATATTTTTGCAACAGAAGGCTGGTATGATAGGTAACATCTTAGACCAAGTCATGTTTCCTGAACAAATTGATGGAAAATGTTACCAAGATAGATAAAAAGTGGCGACTCAAGTGTAATTTGGATGCGGTTTTGGTAATTGATTGATGATTTGATGGAATAATTGAGGATAAAATGGCTTCCTAGGATTAACTTGGGACATAATAATGTCATCAGACGAAAATTGAGATGGCCATTATAATTATACACATAGATAGAGAAATGACGGTGGTTTACGGTTATCATCCATTATCTAGAATTAAGCTTAATAAAACGGTGCAATACTCCTTTTTAATTACGGTAGACGTTCTACAAATAGAATTACATTATTTAGATAAATGCAATAGCGGTAAATGGCAGAATAAGGTGAATATAGGATTTCGGGTAGAAATTTGTTTTAACTTCTCTTCTGTACTGAGAATGTAAGCCGCACTCCTATACCTCGTATACATGTAGATCTAATGTCTCAGAACTGTGCGTTCGCAGAGAATAAAATAACTTCATATTTAAAGGCACTATAGCACGCTTTTTAGGTGCAAATTGGCTTTCTTAAAGCAATGGGGATATATGCTCTCGCCAATCTCATTGAAACCAGATCTGACCACGGCTCCATTTCAGCCGGCTTTGACCGATTTATGCTCACCTTAGTTTACTATCGATGCAACGAAATACTTATCAATCACTTAATAATTACCAGTTGAAAACGACTGAACTAGAGATTTTTGCAGCTTTTGAATTTACCCAATCTCTGAACTGAGAATATAGGATGAAGTATTGTTTATTAAAGCAATCATGTAACGTAACCTATATAGAATATAGTACAAGCATTGTTAATGAATTATAACCTGAATTATAACCTTTTTCTATAAATAACTTACGAAGTAAATAACCTGAGTGCGGATCGTGAGTAATATCAGGGGAAATGCATTATCTGTGTATTCGTTTGATAACTTATATGAAGTATTGGACACGCGCAACTTGGTCGTCGTTTGATGTCTTGTTTGATGTACAATTAACTTTTAAAATGTCATATCCCAAATCTGGAAGTACATGGGAAAACATTGCACGTGAGCGATGATTGTATGTAGATTTGGTCTGTTCTTCATGAATGCAGACGTACATAATCCCAAAATTCTTAAATTATATAGTTTCACAAAAAAATATGGGTTTGAAGCTAACATTTTCAGAATAGCAATTTTTATTATAGGCAAATGCTTATACTCTATATTGATTATAAAAAAGGCATTAAAACACCTGCATTTGATGACTGGCATGATTGACATTAATGATTTCGGTTGGTAAGGATCTACTTCATGTTATAGTATTTGATGAAAGTTAAACCCTGTCTGAAGTTAACAATACCAATATCATCAGTAACTAGCCAGTTAATTCGTTCTAAAACATAAAAGTAAATCGGTAAACAGCGAGATTTCATCGTCGAAAATGTTGTAGTGAAACGTAATTATTAGTAGAAGGGGATGTCGTCATTTACTGACTTACACTTATAACCAAAGACAGTTACTCAGCTCCAAAACAGACAACAAGGATAAAGAAAGAAAGTCAGGTTTGGTGCAACCCAGGGGAGCATTATTAGTTGCCGCATAACGTTTACTGTTTTACTGAACAAGACGCTGGCCTGTCTTTGAGGTTGTAGAAACGCATAGAATTTGGGATCCCTTGTATGTTCAGATGGGTTGCCGAAGATTGGGTGGAAGCAATAAAATATAGCGTTGCAAAACATATCAAACTCCCACTGCACCCGCGGTATAGGTTAAAATTACCTTGGATTGAGTAGGGTTATCGTGCTGTCAGCAATATATCAGATATAAAACAAGTTTATGAGTATGTTGCCATGCAAATGAGAGTAGACCGATCAGGAAAGGGAGGTAAAACGGAAAGAGAAAGACGTTAAAAAAGATATAAGGATACCCTGTTCAATTTTACATCACGAACATCGACTTAACACCTTTATATCGCAATATACTTAAAACAATTAGCTTTCAGAGAAATCAGTTTGTTTTCGATAAGATAAAACCAATGGTAAAGTTTCATTAACCGACTCACAAATTTAACACGTAATTAATCACAAGTAAGTGCACCTTAGTTGACATAAAATGAATATTTTACGGGCGCATCGAATCGAAGGACACTTGACAAAACTAGGTAAATAATAAATTGATAAATAGGTTAATTATAATATTATCTATAATTTACCCTCCGTTTAAAATAGAACTATTTCTTAGGTCTCCCTTTGAGACAAAACAAATACTACACAAGGTCGTCTGTTTTCACCGATGCCCATGCCATGACACAAATGCGAGACCGTTTTCTGTCAACAAAAATTCGAATCAATTCTAGTTCCTTCAAAAATACGGAAATGGCTGGTTTCTCGATTGTTTTATATATATATGGTGATTGCACATATAACTTCAACTAATCAATTTTCGATTAGTTGAAGCACGAAAAGTGATCGAATCGAGTAACAGAGGTTAGCGTGGGAAGTTTTGACTTCTGTTTGTAGAGAATGTGTACTTAACTCTGTCTCTAACTCTTGTCTTAATTTTTAACTCAAACAGCGACACGTGCATTTCACTTCAAACTATAATATTACTATATAATATATTTTAAAAGCGCTTGAACGTACAAATCACCCAGTCTCGGTGATAAAAATATGACTTATTATTTCTTCTGAAATTAGGGCTAGTTCCTTACTTATTGAACTTTGAAGATAACGTGGCAGTCAGTTACCAGATCTGGAAAGCGTGCAACACGTGCAAATCAATATTCACGCGCAGCACGATGCAATGTACAAGCTATTTAAATTGTCCGGTTGACAGTTGTCCGGGCGTGTCACTAAGTGAAATGCACGTGTCGCTGTTCGAGTTAAAAACTAAGACACGAGTTAGGGAAAGATCATATTAATGATTGCTCATGAATTGCTCTTAGAGAAAAATGTTAAAGGGTGTATTAATTTCGTAAACAGAAATGTACTTGAAATTCCAATTTTCACTAATAACTAACTCAGCTCTCATTTGAAGCGCTTGTAAAATCTCCAAATAAAAGAATATCTCTGTTTGAAACAGCATTCCTTTTTTATTACAACATCGATAAACTTGTCCTTTTTTTTCTTCAATCTTTAAAACAAATCTCGAACTGCTTTCGTCTCTTCATCACTGTTTTTGAAAACCTTTTCTTTATTTCTTATACAATTCTTGAAACAAATCTCGAACTGCTATAGATACTTCGTCACTGTTTCTGTTGTCACTATCGTAGTTGTGTCTTGTCTAGCCCATTCTTGTTCTTCTCCTTTAGCAAAAATCACAAAGATGACAGCTCCGAAAACATTGAAACCCAAAACAACCCAGAACACAATTTGCCATTCTTCTCTCGTACCCTGCAAAGAAACAACAACAGCTGGTAAAAAAATATTTTGGTCAGATCTTAATTCTTTGCCCAATTTACAGAGCAAATACGGTTTTATCATAATCTTTGAAACAGATTTTAACTTTTAGATTTTAAGATTTATGAACCTTAAATGAAGTGTCATTTTTGAAAAGTACTTATTGTTGCTGAACAGTATTATCTGAGGCGAGAGATTCCAGTATGTTACAAAATAAAGGGATTTTGATCGAAGACCGCACTATGTACGCATGTTGTCACGCTCCAGTGTTTAAACCTATCTTTTGTAAGTATAAGATGTACCAACAATTTTCAAGTTGTATGGGCCATCATTAATAATCGTGGTCTTTGGCCGAGTCAGACTAACGATTGTTCCATTGAGGGTGAATATGAGGGATACACCGAGGAAACATTCAAATTCCTGACTTTTACCCATCTACGGTCAAGTTTACTCTTGAATCAAAACATGATCTTGCACTCTTGCATATTGTAAGAGATAAAATTACTTAAAACATTTGTAGAGACGTGTATGGTTATCATCAAAGTGTAGGTAATTTATAAAAGTGTCGTGTATCGGCTAACACACCTACATCCTGTCTCAGGGTACGACGTATAGCTGACGCCTTCTTACCCTGGGTGTAAACCCCAGCAGAAACTTCGCGCCGAGACCTATGATTCAGCCAATCAAATACATTTATCGCGATGGTGTGCGATTAAATTTTAGCCAACCAAAGTAGAGAGCCTCTTAAACTGCAGTTGGCTTTCGCTCTTCAGCCGAAAGCTTTTTAACCGATCGACAGTGGTGATAATGTCCGAGTCCAATTTTGCGATTATGTTTAGTTTATTATAACAAATCATACATCCATCATTAGGGATCGGTTTGATTTTCAACCACTTGACCCAATACCTTATCGTGGTGTGGTGGTTTCAGTGCTTCGGAGACCCGTGTAGCTATGCCAGCCGGTGCATACATGATCCTGTCAGGGGCACCCTTGGGAAGAAGCCTGACCAAATTTGAGTCGTTCTAAAACCTGTTGTCTATCTCTCACTATGACTTTCTTCCCGCCTTTTCCCTCATCCTTTCGATCCCTATCTTCCTAATCTGTCCACTCTCTTTTGGATGTTTGTCATCCACGTGTAAAATAAAAACACGTTAATCCCAAACTTACTCACTCACTCGCTTGGTTTGATTTTCGTAGGGATGGGCGCCGTCATATTAAATTGCCGGCTCGCTTTTCAAGCGCAGTCATTGGTTGATTATGTTTAGACAGTTTGAACGTCATAGGTCTCGGCGCGAAGTTTCTGCTGGGGTTTACACCCAGGGTAAGAAGAGCGGAGCGTCAGCTATACGTCGTACCCTTAAACAGGATGACACACCTACAGTCATATATGGAAATCACACAGTGTATCAATCAAAGGGACAGTTTAGAGTCGATAATCTTTGATAGGTTATAAAGGAGTAGTCTGGTAAACTTGGATTCTTCACATAGACTGTATATAAGGCTTTTTGGGGATTTTTTTTCATTGAAAAGTATCAATGTCATATTTTTGTCGTAAATTGATAACTATTAAAGATGAATGGTCAAAGCCAAATAACTTTTAAAAACTCGCATCGAAGTACTTCAAAATAGGATATCTTATCAAGTGTGTTTTAATTTCGTTGTTTTGCTTAACAAAAATGTCACTGTTTTTTTGTTTTGATGGATTACCAGTTTTTATGCAACCTCATGTATGGGTTTAAAGACATTTTTAAGCAGTTCTTTAAATCGGTGGTGTCATTACAACAATGTTTGCATGTAAGGGGTCTCTGTCGCAATGTTAAAGATATATAACGGGAGTGAGATAGAAGTGTTTTCATTGGTACTCAAAAACTTCAAAGGGTTGACACTGTGAGAGGCAGTTTAAGAGACACTCAAAGACGCCTTGATGCACTGATGCTATAAATCTTTATCACTTCATTTATATATCCCAAATATATGATGACAACTAGTTTTCACTGAAAAATTACGATAGAAACAGCTTTATGTATGATTAGAAGCAAAATCACGATTACACGTGCAATTTACTATTCAGAAACATTCTTTCATACACCATCAACTCCTTCCTAATTTATGTCTTCTTCAGACGAGTTTCCAAAATTATGTTTGACTTATTGACGAGCTTCATTGTCCGATTTCCGATCAATATCGCGACTTTAAACTTTCACACTGAATCACACTTTTAGCTTTTAACTCATACTTTCAGCAACACACGTTACTTCTAGAAAATTGTCACAACTGATAAAGTATTCCACTCCAATAACTCACGGGTTTGGAATTTTAATATAAGCAGGCCAAACACCAGAATGGGTCCAGGGTATAAATGGAGATTTACTGAAAGACTAGAGTAGGTTATCGAGGATTGCTTGATTATGGACGCACCTGTTTGACAACAGTTGAGGTGAGAAGAGGGGCGGATAGCGAGACGGCCATGGCACATGTTGTAGTCATTCCCATCAGCACTCCTGCGTGCCTATTCAGAAATATTTTTTATAAACCTGACGTCACCATTTAGGACTAGCGAATTGTTACAGTTCTGTCTCGTATGCATGCGAAGATGGTTCGTTTTCGGTTAAAATCAATATTTACTGACAATCTTTTCTTTTAAAAACTCTCAAATTTCAAAATAAAATGGCGTCTTGAAAACATTTACTTCATACACCCACACGCCAAAGTTGACGATTATCCTTTAATTAATTAATATCGAAAACAAATCCCTTGGTAGAGTATCTTTCCTGTCAAAGCTCATTCCAAAATTACACAAATACACAATAAAGAAGATATATATGATCATTGAAATAAATAAAGCAGCACATATGCAATCATATTACAATTCAATTATATATATTCATTATTTCTAGCGGTGTATTTAAGATGCCTTGTCAAAGTGCTTATCAGACGACATCATCCTAAAGGATAAACCCCTCGTTACATGGAGGTGTTAAGCCTCACCTTGGCGCTATATCGAGGTTGTTGATCCTGAAAGCCACGGATGCAGAGTTCTGAAGTGACAAGGCGAGAACCAGCAAACAGACAGCAAGAGTTCTACTGTCCTGGTTCATGTAGCCTATAGGCGCAATACAGGATGCACAGCCGATACAGCCTGAATACAGGATGAAAGGTTGATTTGATACTATACACTAACGTAAGAATAGAGGATATAAAAGGTTGATTTATCATTTGATACTAAACACTAAGAAAAAAGTAAGGCAACACAAAATTCATTCTCTCTACCCAGAGGTTTCTCAAGTTTTTTTCAACGTAACCCTGTCACAATTGGCAAGAATTGGATATATTTATCGCTTCTTACAAAAACTCCTTGTGGTGAAAAATAGCAACCCGTCAGTCGCCCTCATTTCTCTCAAAGTCAAGGATTGATTCAGGCTTATTAGTTATAAGCATGCTTTAAACAGTATCAACATATACGGGAATTGAGCGAATGATAAGTTGAAATAGCGTAGTTGATTGCACAGCTATTCCGTTGCACCCAATCGGGATTCCATATTTCTACCCAGGAGATTGCCCCTCTTGTAACAATGAATGACTTGTGTAAACTCTCTAGAGAAAATCATTAATGCACCAAATCTTAAAAGCTTAAATTTGAAGCTGTCGATTTCAACTTGTCATCTCCTCATTTACGCTCTTTGCCAATTCTATGGAATGTCTACAGCCTTATTTCAAACAATAACTACCAATGTTTCATACATGACTAATATTGCTACAAATATTTCACTCATATTCCAAAACCGAATACGTATTATTTTCTGTACTTATTCTGTAAACTATAACAAGATTTTAATTGATAACGATCTAGATTTGAATAGTGCAGGACAGTTACCGCCCTTACTAGCTGCTAATCTGCAGCCAGTGAAATCGCCGTTTACATTCGAAACCTACGCCCACAGAGATCTTACGATAAAGAAAACCAAGCGAAAATTTCATGTTATACTTTAGTCAGATGGATTATTTGCAGGAACTCACTGACAACACCAAGAATTAAATGTTATCAATTAAATCACAACGGCATCAAGTTTTTACAATTTCATCTTACGGTGTTCAGATTTTGAGTAAATCACATCGTATTTCTCAAACATAACACAAAACGATGGCGCCATTACACAAGGTTTGACCACGAATATTTCGCGATAATTTTGTTTAAAACGGATACATTTCTATGAGAATCTTTCAAAATTGAAATAATGATCATAAAAATCTTTAATATTCTATTCGTACAATAATTTCGTACTTACGTTACTTTAAAACTATACAGTAAATATCGATCAACCACAAACGTGATAGATCTACCCTGTATCCATCTAAAACTATGCCTGAAATTACAAATGAAATTAATATTTTAATAGTCATCGTTTTAAACACGACATGTTACTACCGCTATCTTTGCCGTTGACATTTGAAGTTCATATTGAAAGCCGCCTTCCGATTGGCCTATCAGAAGGGCCTGCAGTGGACTAAACTTTAAGCACAGAAAATGTGGGCCGTGATGGCAAGGACGAAGCGGGAATAGTTCGAAATCTTTTCGTTTCGGCCTTGACGTTGTGAAGATGGCTTTTAACAGAAATGACAATTTTACTAACCAATAACTTGAAAGAGCTTTCTTGTGTTTGCAGTAGACAGGTAATGTCGCTTTAAGATTTGATCTGACAAAGCTCCAGATATGACTCCTACCACAAGCCTTCCTGCGTATGGCATCGAAGATAGAACCCCGTCCTGGGAGAAATACAGTCGTGAACAAAAGTAAGTATACATTTAATCCGTGGTCCACGAGTTATTCAAAATTACTCAAACTATATGGAATGGAATCGTATGGAATACTGTCTTTAATTGTTCTACATTCTAATCGCTGAAAAGGTACATCGTTGAAATTTGTAATGTGGTATTTTATGAGCAGAACACTCCAAAATGTATGTCCGTTTTGCAATTTTATTATTATAAACTGCCTGTTGGTCCTCTGTCCACCATTATTTTGATGTATAACTTATATGTATCATATCTTAAGTAAGAAAGTATTCATTGTTTATTATGCAATTGGCTATGAATTACGGCATTCTGTCAGTGAAATAAACCGACTATCAGTCCATAGTTGTGACAACATGTAATTTCATGAGTAGAGTGAACATGAATATGAGATATTTGTCAAGTAAAAAAAGAGGGTATTTGTCAAGAAAAGACAAATTTTCTATTCATTTCAAGATTAATCGACATATTTTTACAAAGCGCATTTTTATTCAGTCTGCCCCTGAAAGAGCCCGTCGCCTTAGCAACCACATTACGTCATGAGCGTAGGACTAGTAACTGAAACACGTTCCAATGTTATTTTCACTAGTGACTTATAATACGTTTATTTTCATCGATAGATCTCGGTATTTCATCGGCAACCATATGATAACACATGCTATCCACTACTCAAGAGTTAAAACTGAAGAATTTGACAACAATAAACAATATCCTGACGTGACGTCACACTGTTATCGAGGTGACAGGCTCTTCGAAGCAGCAGCTTACATGAAAAGTATCCTGTTTCGTCAAAATTACTAGAATTCATCATACAATATAATACAATACGAATTAATGTCGTGCTATAACTTCCCTGAGTAAAGTGGATGACATATCAGGCTAAAGAGATTTGATGTTAGCTTTTACCTCTGATATTTTGTACTTGAGAACCTGGTTCAAGTATTTTGGCAGGTACGCCATAGCCCATGAAGCTACCCAGGAATAGGACACGTGGGCAACTAGGATTGCCAGAAACGCTGGTGACGTCACTATGTATCTCCAAGGAATGGCTTGAGAATGCACCTGTCAACGGTGAGGAATTATTGAAATGCTAAAAATTAGAAGTGGAAATTCTGGAAAATTGAAAAGGTTCCATTCTGGAACGGAGGCAACAGTGTCTGATTATTCTCAGGTTCAGTATCCAAATGATTTTTCATTCAGGCTTGGAAATATTTTTTTTTATCTCTCATATGTTGTCATTGAAATATTACTTAATAAGACCGAGTCCCTGTCGATTTTATTTCACACACTCATAAAGGACGTCATGTCGATTTAATAGTGAATGATTTATATGATTAAAGTGCAACTCCCGGGTGATTTTGCTCCAAAATTGTCCGTCTATATACACTTTGCTTCACATGTACATCTAATAGACGTGAAAAACACATTCATTAGTTAAAAGTCATCAATATCACAAATACCTTAGCTATTCGGATGAAGGATGTTTTTAGAAAATCGTAAAAGAAGTTGAAAACTCTACCGTTTACGTCGCTATTTTGACGTGTCGGCCATCTTACTTTACGATAAACACCGGGAAAACCTCGATTTCGTCCTATGGAATGTGTGACCTGTGGAAAACAGATGGCCTCTGTCGTATCTTTACACTGTCAGACAATGAAATAGCGCGGATTGTAGCAGCCATACCAGTCGACCAATTCACATAAAAATTGGCAAGATATCTACTTATGAACTTCTGACGCAATAGTAAAAAGCAAATAAAATAAAAATGACGATTAAGTTGAATAAATGTCCATTACATAACCCGGAAGTGAGTCTCTTCATATGTTTAACTCGAACGTCAAAACAGTACTAATTTCGGTCGAAAAGACATCGGGTAACGTACGTGTTTTTACAAATGCCCTTGCCAATGTAAGGACAATGATGATTTAGACAAACGTATGTTGTGTAACTGTATTTTTGTCGTTTAAAATGGCGAAATGCCGCTCGTTACGTAAGTCAACTTGCACGTACGTACAACGCAGCAAAATACACGAGTGTGAAATAATTCAATGTATCGTGGACAGATTCAAAATGAAATTACCAGCTGCATACTTTTTATTTATTATAAAATTGAAAATTATGGTAACATTTTACGAATGCATAGTAAAATCATAATAACTTGTGCAGGT
The DNA here is from genome assembly GCA_921293015.1 of Phorcus lineatus. Lineage (NCBI taxonomy): Eukaryota > Metazoa > Mollusca > Gastropoda > Trochida > Trochidae > Phorcus > Phorcus lineatus. The sequence continues at coordinate 15,190,808 of OV121092.1, read as the reverse complement.
TGAATCTGGCAATTTTTTTCAATTATTTGCTGATTTCACTAAATGATTTATTTGTGCATGGCCGATGTTCGATATGGAATTTTTATTGTAAGCTTTCCATGTTTTAAAATCCATGACCAGTCTTTATTTATTTCTGACCAAACACAAAAATTATCAAATATTCTGAACCCTCATTCATTCTTTCGTCCATTTTTCATATTACCTTTGTTGGAATTGGAAATAAGCTGATCAATCGCCCTTCACCTATTCACTAGGAATTAGAATAAAAAAGATTAAAATAAGTCTATCAAAATATATGGTATTACAAACAATGTATTGACAACAGAACTACAGTGAAATAACGTTCCAAAAATTGGTGCAATTAAATTTTCTTTCTTTTTCGGTGTTGCAACAAAAATAAATAAATTATTATATAAAGTTTACAAATAATAAATAAGAATGCTCAAGCACAGTGCTTTGTTTGTGATGTTATTTACTTGCATATTAACAGCACACAAAATTCCCTTGTTTGCTTTAATTGCTATTTTTCTTCTTAATATTAACTTTAACTAAGCATTGCCTTATACAATAAAATAAACTGCTATGGATGCTGAATTGATTCATGCATTGATGTCTATAACCAAGATATTTAACTAATGACATTGCATATTGAATAAAAAAAATACAATTTTTGTTCAGTCATCTAAAGACATCTTCTGTGAAATGCATTGAGATGATTGACTTAATTTTGAAAGTCAAGTTTGGCATACAGAATAATTGGGCTTTACATTATTTCCAAGCTTTGCAAAAAATTACATTTAATTTCCTGATTAGGGAGAATAATTTAAGCAATTTTTTATATTGAATCTGATTGAATAAATTAAATTTTATAAATCCCTTTTGTTTAAATAATAATAAAATTTGTTTGATTCACTTTATTTTGCTTTGTATTTATAGTTCATTTACAAAAAATGTTGAAATAAAGTATATATCAATTTGAAATGTAGAGTTGAAAGACTAAAATGTAAATGGTGTCATCTGGTAATTTTTCACCCTCTAGAAAATTCTAATATCCACAACAAATTATCTTTGTTCATATCATAGATATGATTTTGTAATTTACTCAAAATCCCCAGTACAACAAATTTAACTTCACCGATTGTTCAAATGTTTTTTTCATACACTTGTAGGCCTACTGATGTAGATTGAGGCCGCCTTTCGACGGCAGCGAAATATAAACAAAACTCGGCGAATGACGAGAGCTGCGTTCGAGAGACTTACGATGACAAATCAGCTGTTTCATTGAGGCTGAAAAACGAAGTGATATTGATACATTCGACAGTAAACTGACGAAGACATTTTTTTTAGGAAAATTATAACAAGGAGTCACTCACAGGTGTTTTTAATTGGGTACACAGTGTAAAGCAGTGGTTTGAGACTGCGAATTTATCATACGAATTGTTTCCATAATAACGTATAAAAGTCATCAAAAGGCTTTTTCCTTTTTTCTTAATTTTGGTACAGCACTTATATTTAAAAAACATCACCCTAAAACGTTCTGAGTTTTCAATAGCTACGAGAACACGATCACCTAATTATGAAATGTGGTGTTGTTTACATTTGTTATGGTGGCTACGTCTCGTGTGTTTTCCACAGTTGACGTCACATCCGGTTGATTTCACGGAACAACACGATCGGGAAGGCAATTTACTATCCTTTTTTCAGTCGAAATTATTTACATAATCAAGTTATCTAAACTTGACGTAAAATCAATTCAAGAGGGATATATTATGAAAACATGCACATAAGTGTACAATTTGGCTTGGTTAAATAAGGTGATTTTACCCGGGAGCCCCACTTTAACTTTCAGTTGGAAAACCATAATACACTACTTTCCTCTTAAAATAAATTCAAGATGCTTTAAATGTTCTTTGTCTATCCTGCTCTTATTGTTGTATAATAGCACATTTATAACGTTGAATATATAGGAAACTCTTAGTTTGGATGAATAGAAGGGTCCAATAAATGGTATCATAGTGTCTGGAAATGGTACCTTATCACCTACGTGCACTGGTTCAGTTTGGGACGTCGTCTGCTTTCTTGTGATGAGTTTAACCTCTCTATCAGAGATGTGAGGATGGTTGACGGGGAAGTCGGACACAAGTAGCACCCATGGAATAACACAAAGTAGAGCGAAGCCACCTGATACAGATATTATTAATTCAATTTATCTTGGATAATATATTCATGTAATTCAGAATTAAGCTTTAACACAATTCTTTCTCACATGCGTTTATATTCACCAAAAGAAATCATTTCATACAATCTTTCAAAATGATTGCAACTAGGGTGATTTTTAATTCCGAACACACGTGAGCCGATTTGTGTAAGAATACATGGAAAGAACAAAATTTTGTTTATTTTATGATTTTTCATTAAGACGAAATTCTTATTAAAAGTCGTATTTTTTCCCGTATGTACAAACGTATAATTCAATGTTTCTTATTCCTCATTGACGAGCTGCCTACAGTGGTGTTGAAAACTAAATTTTACTGCTTGCGTGCGCCCGCACGTTTTTTTCCTAAAGGGTGAATATCTTCACGTGCATCATAACATTGGAGAGCATGGAATAGTGTATCAGATAGTTTTCACGTTTCACTCACCAAACACATAGAAAATCAAAGGCCAACCATTGTCAAGCTTGAGATTTCCCAGATACCCTGAGATGAGGAAAGTAACGACCCCTCCAATACTAACACCTGAAACAAACAACCAATCAATAGTTCCCTAGATGTAATGACAGGGTGCGGGATGGATAACATCGCAGTCAGTTTTAACTAGATTAATAAATAATAACCGTAGAATGAGATATTAGGTCTATTAATAATTCTTCTAGAGATATATGTCAGATCATATATAAGTCCTCACCAGCATATGTACAGGAGGTAAGTGATGCTTTCTCCTCCTTTGGAGCCCATCTGGACCACAGCGATTGTATAGCAGGGTCCACTGTACCCTGCAGTGGAACAGGTCAACTAAATGACATACTTTCCAGTTAACAACAAATACCACGATTGTATTATCACAAAATCTAGTATTCAGTAACAGAAATGTATTCCTCGGAAGGTAAGATTTAGTATATCTTTTTAATATGTTTATCGACCTTCAATTATAGCAGGGAAGCTCATGAGGATGTCATTAATTTCACAGTGTTAAGTGTTTATGTCTGACGACAGGGGTTCAACATACACAAGCTCGTTGTACTAGACGATTGTTTTATTGAACACAATTACACTGAATGTAGTCCTAAAGCCTTGAATTCCCTGATTTCCCTCGCAAGAGTTTGCCTCGGTCGTTCCTGGCTGATTACTCTAAGTATTATGTACCTATGACATGTCCAAGAAAATAGGTATTCAATATATATATCGATATTCTATGTCATTCATTTGGCTGGTTATTTGCAGGCGCCATGAACAATTCGTGAGTAGCTTTTGCGGTTAGATATACCGTTATGAATGGATGTTGAAAGATTGAGAAAATAAACTAATTCTTCTAATTTCTGTTTCAAATGCAGTAATCTCTTACCATGAATATTCCAACGACTGTTCTCATGACAACCAAGAGTACGGGATGTATTCTTGTAGCGATTGGCGTTATCATGGTAACTATTGAACCAATGACAAGAGCAGTTGTAATGACCCGTTTCCCGCCAAATTTTGACGCCATATAGCCACCAAGAACTGGGGTTGCGATAAAGCCGAACGTGAAGGACGAGAGAATGAGACCTTCAAACTCTGACGTCCAAACGAATTCTGGCTTCTGTGAATATTAATGCTTGTATCATAATTGAGACATAATAAGTTCTTGGGTCTGTAAAACAATGTGGTTTATTTCAGTGAGAGACATGAGTAAAGTTGATATTTCATGAGTAGTTGGAGTTTATGCTTCTTCGTAACAATATATCATTTTTGTCGGGTGTCAAGTGGTACTGCAAAGCATAAACTCCTATACTTACCTCTGTTTTAATACATGAACATCTCGGGCTAGAAATGCTCATGAATTTACATCAAAATCAGTTGTAAAATCATCGATAAAACGTAGTCGTTAGAACTGGAAGGGGATATCGGGGTAATGCCTTATGATTTTGTGGCTAGATATTATCTTAAAGATTATTATACACTAAGGAAATAATTCAATCTCAACCAATTGCCAAGAAGAATATGACAATCTTTTCTTGTTGAATAGAACTATATTTCTTGTCATTGTGAAACCAATCCAACAAGTGGATTCTTTGTCACCCAGACTATTATCAAATACTGTCGGTTGCCGTACGGTTTTTCTACATTTAACATCAGAACGTTTTTGTGACTGTCTGACCTTATTTGTTTCGTACACAAAATTAATGAATGAATATGCACAACAAACAAATATTTGCGTCAACAATATCTCCCTATCTTAGCCTTTAGCCAGAAATTAATTTGCCAAATTCTGAACCACAATCTATTTAAAAACTTTGAACGTACGATATTTTCTTAAATCTTTTCTCTCACTCAGTTAAGTTCTTAGGCCCTCACTCAAAATCCTTGATCAGTCGATGGTTAAACCATTCATATCTCATTGAATAATATCAACTGGATGTTACAAATTCAACTTCTGTTTCAATGTTCTGATGCGACTTTCATATTTAAGTCAATCAAAACATTTCAATGTCGATAACAAGTGGTTGTTTTGAATCTGATTTTTATAATTTTGGGTATTTTACAAACTTTACCGTTGTGTTAGTTGCGTTGTCAAGTAATTTTTCCGACGTCACATCCGGATTGCGTATATGATCCTGACCCATGGTCATACATACAATCGCCATGCCCATCATCTGTCTGAGCGCTGATTGGCTGAATCGAGCAGCACAACACAGGTAGCCAATCGTCCACCTGCACGAGGAAAACTTCTCACAACATGTCTCCTTGTACACATGCGCCGATTGTTCATCTTCTGTTTCCTGTTCTGAAACCATAATAGTCGAAAGTTGGAAGCCTTTTTGCCCTAAGTATAACAGGGCAGTTGTAAGAATTTGAATATCGTAAAATTTAATGTCAAGGAAGTCAAGAATATCTTATGTGTAATTAATTTTATCCTAAACGCATGCAATGCAGTCAACCTGTGATAAACTAGAGATAGCATATCCACAGAGGGGGTACGATTAGCGGAAATAATTCATAACACAGTAAGGAAAGAATATCAACAACTGTTTAGGTTCAGATCCACCTGAAAATAGTAGACAATAAACACTTCCAGAAACAGACACCAAACGTTTAATTAGCCAATCAGGTGCTAGGGGGATGTGACGACATAGACAGGACTCGCTTACGACTGGCTGATCTGTCATTGTTTTCATTATAGATTCCAGCGGTCGTAAACGCATATATTTTCACTGATTGTACTTATAAAAAAAGTCCCTATGTCACCAAAGCTTTTAATATCAATACATCGACATATTCTGTTAGACATTAATTAACTGTTGTTATTTGTTTTGGTTGTTAATCTCCGATAATGCCGATCGAGTGAGCCCAAGCTGATATCTACCGCCACTGTGACTGTTTGTTGTTTGAACACCTCAACAAATCGACTATCCCCCTGTGTAGCTGATTGACCATTGTACATGTAGAATATTTGTTACTACATTGTGCCATTTTAAAGTGTCAACTCAATATCGTAACTCCGTGTTTCTGCTTTGCATGACTGTAACAATGAGATCTTGCTTTCGATGGAAACTTCCGGATCTAGTCATTGGGATATGACGGTTCCCAGCAGCTGTTTCTGGCCTTATTAAACAGTTATTAGTGATATTGAAGATCAGATCTTTGATGTGTTTAGTAAATGTACCTCTGGTTTCGAGATTTGCCACCTTCATAAAAACTTACGTACTATAAGTACGTGTATTTTTCATAGTAAGGATAGAGATTATTGTTGTTTTATGTTAGTCATAGTCAGTTTCAATAACTGAGAGTCTGCTGACAATTACATAGCTACAGTTGCTTCGCCAAATAAGGCTCTTTGATACCCTCACGTCGTCTCGATGATACTTGGGGAAGAGGTTATAAAGCTACAGCTCTGCAGCTAATGTACATGTAGCTATATCACATAAACAAGGTCTGACACTAGTGACAGAGTCGTGTCTGCAATAGGACCGGAAAAGGTTTCCTGGCTCGGTTACCCTTTGTAAACTTCGTAGACAGATCCCAGTTTGCATTTCCGGTCCTATGGCAGACACGACAGTGTCAGACCTTGTTTATGTTATATAGCTACATGTATATATACTTACATGATATTGTAAATTCAGAGTCTGGCGCCTTTGGTTTGACCCCCACTTTTTTTTTTCTTGCCAAATAATTACGATTCAAAACGTTGCAGAATGACCATGTCACAAACTAATGTAGAAAGAGTCCTTTTGCGTAATTGCAATTTACGGTTTTCCGAAAACTAAGATACAAAGGTGGGTGAACAGACTTTTGGGATGTAGCTGTATATTGCGCTTAAAGGCACTAGCACACCAATATTTCGTAAATACAACGATAGCACAGATTACGCATTATATGCATATACCTCGAAAAATATTTTGCAAATATGTGGGTCTTCAGGTTACAAAATTAATTCTAAAAGACCGGAAGTATTGTATGCACCGTTGCATTTAATCCACATCGACTGAAAGTTTAACGTTGTGCATTTGGTATGTTCCCAATGTGCCTACAGCCCAGTTTGCCTACACTGATATCAAAACAAATCCATGCATGGGTGGTTTGTGTATTGGGTTCCTCCAACCTATGTTTGATAATGAACTCTTCCATTTAATCCATTTGAAGTAAATAAAACGAAATTTGTTTGAGAGAAATTTGATAATGACAATAATTTTTTTTACTCCAGATGACATTTCACGCTACAGAGTCCCTTGCATCCTCTGACGACGCACTTCCAGTGTAGTTTAAACATATTTATTACCTACGAGGGCAATCATATCGGGGTTCATATTTTTTATACGATGCCCTAGGGCAAAATATCACTTATTCATTGTGACGTCACGTCAAAAACATTGCTTTGACGTCACAGTTCGCCTATGACGTTGTGTTCCAAATGCGCTTATGCCCATGCTTAGCTGTTGATTTTGATAAGTTTCTTTGATTTCTCGACTTCGGTAATAAACAGAATATCATATTCGTGTCGATGACATACAAACATATTTATTACATGCTCAACAGAACTTATGTGAAGGCCGCTCGAACAACAAATATCTATGGAACATGAACCTGACAACAATAACAGCGACCATGGTACAAATAATATCAAATCATGACAAACCAATTGCAATTAAGGTGTATTAGAAATGATGGTGAAATGCATTTGTGACAATTGCAGTCAATAACATAATATGAGCATTTAAGCAAAACGTTTGGAATAGTTTATGAATTTGCGAATTGATTTTAATATTTCAGATCCTGTTACAATGGTTAGAGAGGTTCATATAAAATCCTTTCTAGTGGAAAATTGTTAGTGTATTATCAAAAACATTCTCCTTTAACATTAATTGATAATGCTTTACCTTGAAAGCAAAAGCCCTCTACTCAGATTCTTTAACAGGTAACAGTGAGCAGGTTGAATAATTTCATAACAATTGTCGTCTTAGAGGCAATGCAAGGTGGGTATATAGCTAACATCCAGACGTAGCCAAAGCGATAATTATACAATACATGCTTAATGACGATTAGCAATATCTAAAGAATACATCATTTCATATGCTTTCAGCGGGTATCGATGAGCAGACATGCGAATAACTTACGAATAACTGGGATTAGCTGTTGACTTACGGGTCAAACCCATTTTCTGAGAAGGGGGTGTTTTTTCAGTCCCCAAAGTGAATACACATTTTTTGTAGGCACATTGGCACCAAACCGTGCATTTGCCCTCAAATGCCTATGGTGTCTTCACCTGTGCGATGCGCCCATATTTCCTACAAGAGAAATTCAGTTATCCGTAATGTAGAATGATGTTTGATTGGATAATATGATGACAGTATTTTTTGACGATTTTCGCCGCAAGGCAATTTTCAATGGCCAACTTATGATAAAGGACCGAAGCCGCTTTAGTAATGAGAAAGACGGTTGTTGTCGTGCACTTATCGAAGCAGAAAACGGGACTCATCAGTGAAGAGAACGGTTCTCCACCTTGCACGTGCCCATCTCATCCTCTGTCGACACCACTGGAGACGTTCCGCCAGATGACGTTGCGTTAAAACGGGACGTCGAAACGTTCGTCGTGGAAAAAGTCCAGCCTCTCTCAGCCTGTTGTGTACCGTTTCGTCGGAAATTCGACGCAGGCCTGGTATCTGCGTTGTTGCTGACGTTGCTGCCTTGGTGCGTTCCCGAAGGTGGAGCAGTCGGATGTACCGATCTTGGGCCCGAGTAGTCACCCTTGGTCTGCCTGACCTTGGCCTATCATCAACGCTGTTTCGGGTGTTGAAACGGGTCCACAATGAAGAGATGGTCTGTCTGGACACGCCAAAGTGTGTTGCATCATCTCGCTGCGTCGTGCTTGCAGTCTGCCAATAGCGTTGTTGCGGTGCGCTCTGTTCAATCTTGGCATTCTTCAGGTCGCTGTACCGATGTTGTGTAGTCTGAATGAACAGCGGCTGATATGGCTTTTAATACCCCTAAAGCAGACGTGTCTGCATGTAAACCTTCATGATCCCATACTGCACGTGCTTTGGCAGAAAATGCATGTGGACGAATCGCTCTTTTTGTCCCTGAACAAAACGTAAACTTTTTGGGCCATTGTTTTTGGTAAATTTACACTTTTGAGCAAGCCTTTCCTTAAATTACAGGTATGTATCATGAAAAAAATTGACCCGTTTCGAAAAAATCAATTTCGCATGAATGTCAAGTTTCTTTTTTTGAAGAGTTTATATATAATGCAGTTTCTATATTAGACAGAATGATGTGCAGTATAGTGCAGTGTATAGTTTTATCTCAGTATAATTATCTTTTATAGTTCATAACAATGTACAAATATTGGCCTGTCCTATTCATGCACAAAATCCAATTATTGTACTACAACGTATTATCGTAAATGTATAACAGAATTGTTTTTCCTATCGTTAATAATTTCAGTTGATTAATGAAAGCAGCTCATATAACAGGTTATAGTGAACATTCATTATTGTAACAGTACGCTATTTATTCTAAATATTACGGATATTGATAAGGGATTAGTCATGTTTATACGAAGCTCCAGAAGGGACATGGTAAAAAAACATTATTTTTTTACGTACGTACGTGTTATTATTACGTACGTACGTGATATCATCACGTACGTACGTAATAAATATCACGTACGTACGTAATGATAACACGTACGTACGTAGTAAGCTAATACGTACGTACGTGATAATAACACGTACGTACGTGATACTTTAGCATTTAAGGAGGAAGTACATCTAAACATGGAGAGGGACATACTTGTTTGACTCTACTTCGATCTGGGTTTTAACAAGACTGAAATGCTTTATTTCCTAGCTGCAAAACACCGGATAGTAGTAAGCAATAGACATCTGAAACGCATTTTGAAAGGACTACGTCTGTATCGACGCAAGTATTAAGATGACAGAAATGCTATTGCACAAATCGAAAAAACCCTGAAGCTGAACCTAGAGATTTTTGATAGAGTAGTATCGAGAAAGTTTATGTAACTGATAGCAGAAATGAGAAGATCCCGTTTGAAGTTAAATTGAGTGATGGGCGTATGTCTAGTGATGGACAAACTGTTCTGGGACCCTGGAAAGATGCTTTGTCGAATCTTTTGAATTGTAATTATAATACGACTTGAAAATGCGTAAATTGTGATATGGAAAGTGAAGATAATAATCTGAACAAAAGGTCCCTAAGGATTTAATTCAACAGTCGAATAGCTTTCTCCTTTCTCCACATTAATGCTTTGTTCATTTGGTTTGAGTGAAATCCAATTTAATTTGATAAATTGTTTATTGATGTCAATGTACTATACAATGTACTAATCTTTTCTCGTATAAAAGTTTTGACACAAGGATTTACAATAGTCATTTTTGGTATGAAATTACCACCATTACAAATTTTGTCGTAATTTATGTGGACTTGACAGTTGACACTTTCCTTTTTTTGTAGAAACAAATGTCGAATATTCGACGTTTAATAATGTTTAGAATATTTGCTTTAGTCAAATCATAATTTGCGGTTCAACTGAAAAGAATGATAAGTATTTTTCTGCAAGAATACGAAGCTTATGTGACTACGTGTGCTCTTAAATTAGCTAATTTTTCAGCAACAATCATTACACTATAAGTAAACTCATAGTTAAACTTAAATTTTCACTTAAAGTGTGATGCAAACAAATAAATTCACAATATTTATTGCAACAGCAAATATTTGACTGTATTATATCTGTCTAAATGATGTTTTTCAAAGATAAACCCGTTTTTATTACTTATCATCCTTGAAGACATACTACGAAATAAAAATATAGTTTCTTTTAAATGAAGGGTTTCCTTCCTTGGATATGACAGTGTGATTGACTGTTGTTGCTCGAATGTGAGTACATTTGCTATCCCCTGGCGAAAAAATATTTTTTCTTTTTGATTTCACAACGTGAAGTTACTTTAAATGGGTCATTTTCGAACAAATCAAAATATACTTATCTCTACAAATTCTAGTTTTTACTGAAAGCTTATGATATTTATGTGCTAATCCCTTCATATTGCTCTATATTTTTCTGCTAAAATCAATATAGAAAATGCAATGCCTCGATAAAAAATATGATGTGGTGATGAAAAGTGAAGGTTTAACCCTTAGAGTGCCCGGGGACCATATAAGGTCCCCTCCCCCCAAATACCCTACGATGCCACGGGACCATATATGGTCCCCAGCTATGACCCCATCCGCAACCCAAGAATTAAAAATAAATCTCCTCTAATACAAGTTGACAACCATTTTGTTCGAGAACCATGGAACATAGCTTCAATTTGATACAACTTTTGTATCATATGATAAGATTTTAACAAAGAAATTAAGGTTTACACACTAAACATTCACCAGGACAAATATGGTCCTGGTCCATGGCCACTGGGGTAAATTCTCTACAATGCATATAGAAAGATATCTTTACCAACTCCACTTGACAACAGTACTTAAAGAATCCCTGTATGTATAGCTTCATTTTGATTACCTTTTTGCACTATAGAACCTATTATTAACAGAGAAATCAAGGTTATCACACAAAAACCTGTCAAGGCCACATAAGGTCCTTGGCCATGACCAATGGGGGTTAATTCTCTACAACACATGTGAAAAGAAATCTTTACCAATTCTACTTGACAGTCATATTCTCAGAATCCCTGTAAACCTAGCTTCATTATAAAACTTGTTTTCTGTTATAAAACCTTATATTAATTGAGAAATCAAGGTTTTGGCAAAAACCTTGTTAAGGCCACATTTGGGGGTTAATTCTCTACATGGCATGTGTACATAATCACATGCATATCAGGAAAAAAACAATGTAACAATGAATTCCAACTTAACTAACAAAATCTAAAGTGTATCTAGTTTAGAAATCACATTATGATTATGAACAAGTATGAGTTTCAATTGTGAATAATGTCCACCATTCTTTGACTATAGGAAAATAAATATCATTCATAACCTGCATTAATCTATTCACTTTAAATCTAATTTCAAAATATAACATGAAATATATGTACAGAAATTAATATTAAACAGGAATATTCATATGCCATAGTAATATCATGTTCACACCTTCCTAAAAGGTGATTTAGAGGCCATATTTAAACAAATGCTGTTGCAAATGCTTGTTACGTGATATGATAAGGAGCATGATCTTTGGAAAGTATATCTAATTAAATTTAAGTTCTTCTTTCTTCAATTAGAGAAAGTAAGTTTCCGACAAATGCAAACACTTATTATAGACGGCGATCAATCAACGTAGCCGGTTCTTCAGTTACGACATACCGTAAATCCTTGAATAATCGCCTGTCGTTAATAATCGCCTGCTTTCAGTATAGGCCGAGTCTAAGGTCTCGTTAAAATGAATAATCGCCTGCCTTGCCTGGCTGGGTTTGCTTGAGCATTGTGAACAACATTTTAAATATCACTTTTTTCTAAGTTTTCTGGCTTTTTATAATATATGCATATTTTGAAAACGGTAAGAGAGTCTATTTAAGTGTTTCAATATAAAATTCGCGATGATGATGATGGTTTTGTTTCATTATTTTCAACATAGAAACACATATTATGGCTTCGAAAAGAATAATTGCCTGCCTCTTAAAAGTCAAATCGGTGGTTGAAATTAATATGCGCTTGATAATTATTCAAGGATCTACGGTATATGTTATTTTCCTATTGGACATTTAACAAAGTGAGTGTTTCAATAGATATTGTTATTTTGTTATAAAACGTTTTTCAAATATTCTTTTAGGTCAGAAGTATTTTAAAGAAAGAGAAATTAACAAGTGATTACATAGCTGATTAGACATAATTTATTTTAGGCGACATTTTGTTAATGTAGCCGGCAATTCAAGAATTGTCGATACATCAATTCTTGCCCATGACCGCTTAGAAGGCTAGTTACTAGCTTGACTTTGTATGACTTTCACTAAAGACTCTTGTTGTATACTGTTTGCTGACGAAAATAAGATGCCTTTGTTTACGTCCAATGTCTGTCTTATGAACATTCTTTACGTCTTGAAGTGCAATAACCGTACAACGGGAGATAACTCAAAAAAAGTTAAACCGAGCCACGCTCTATTTCTTGTATAAATATCCAAGATTCTTGATAGATAGAGTACTTATAGGTTTTGCAAAAAGACCACTGCTACTCAATCGCCTTCTAATGAGATTGCAAGATAAGAAATTAATTGTTTATTGCAGCTTAGTGGGGCTGTGTTCAACATTTACCTACCACGTGTTTTGTGTTTGTCACTTGCTACACACGCTGTGTGGTGACTGCTTATAATATTATATGTTATTTCTTATCTTTCCTCTCACTTATCATTCAAAATAAACATTTTCTGTACCCATGACAGAGCTGAGTTGACTCAAATAAGTTTCTGCTTACAAGCGCTTTCTATCGACAGCTCCTAAGCTTACAACATTCAAATTTAGTTATTACGTACGTACGTAATAATATTACGTACGTACGCGGTATTTTAATACGTACGTACGTAATATTATCACGTACGTACGTGACAATATTACGTACGTACGTAAAAAATTATTTTTTTTACCATGTCCCTTCTGGAGCTTCGTATGTTTAAAACATACCTTTATTTTTCATGACATAATCAAATGAACGCATCGCGATAAACTGACCGACAACGCAGTAAGCAGTTGACCTGATCAATTAGCATATGACCTAACCATGTTTTAAAATGGCTTAGATGTTTGCATTTGAGATTTTTACCAATTTTACAAACTTGAGTCTAAATGCAACAAATATGTAAATATGAAATATTAAGATGCCTGTCAATTTGAAAAAGTGGGAGAAGTCATTAAAAGGTATAATGTCTGATACCTGCTTCGCCTTTATTTGAGGTTGGGTAAAACTTTGACCCCAAGGTAAAAGGTACCTCCACATAAGATTTCAGCTTTGAAGATGTAGTCGTATTCAACTTGTGGAAAATGTGAAATGTGTACAGACGCCAGACAACGAAACGTACCTTATCTAACGTTATTGGTCTTAAAGAGCCACTCCGTGAGTTGTTGGAGTCATATATATGCCAAACTTAATCAATGGTGTCATTTGATCGCGAAGTATCGACTGTTACCAAAAAGATACTTTTCAAGCCTTATTGTTTTTTTACAGTGACAATATGAAGGTAGAACGTCGCAATTATGATCGAAAACCGGACAGTGGCGCGCGTGAAATAGTCAAACGTAATTTTGGTGATCTATCTAAAACAGCCAGGAGGGCAGTTAGGGGTTGATAGTGTTTGTTAGGTTTTATAACTAGTATCCATTTATATTGGACGTGATATCTACACCTCTGTGCATTTATAAGGTTGTTTTAAGATTTTCATGGAAAACCAGTCTTTGTCATATATATGTCTTTTGGACATGAAAAGTTAAGATGTTTTGATTTGTTTATTACCACATATAACATTTAGGTTCGTATCAAAGGTAAATAATATGTTATGAAAATCACGGAGTGGCTCTTTAAATAATTTAAGATTTTGGTATGCAAATTTAAAGATATAATTGACAATATGGGATGTATGTGCATATCATATATAAACAGGATGTATACATGTAAATGACATACCCTCAGTGAAAAGTAAGGAGTATTCGGCCACCTCATCATTGCTAAATTTCCTCGCCATTATGACTATCAGTAATTATGTACAGGCTAAACTGCTATCTGATGACTTGCCGTATCCAGAACACAATTACAATAACCATCTGTTATTAGTTTGTCTTTCTAAAAAAATTGAATCAATTTACCTACCCATGTATTACCGGAATGTCAATTGCCTGTACAGGAGTATATTTACAGGTAATAAAACTAAATGAGCCTTGCGGGACACGGCAAAAGCAAAGCAACCCGGAAACTGAGGGTTCCGCTTTCCCCTGTTCCGTTCCAAAATAAATTTAAATGGGTATGTTTTCTATATAAACACCAGAAAAGTCAATTGAACATTAAAGTCAAGAAATTGCACTCATAATTCATGACTTCATTGCGGTGATTTCACACAATTTTGATCATGTTTTAGTGATTTAAGAACTTGTTATTTTCAACTTTTACCTTTTTTCAACTTGTACCTTTTACCCAGAGAATAAAATCACTTACTGATTAATCTATCAAGATCTCAAAAAGCTATTTCTGATTTCAAAATTTTACTTAATCTTATCTCGTGACCTTCATTTGACATTCAAGGTCTCATAATCTATTCACACTTTTCACTGGGTAAAATAATCAACTAATGATTTAAAGTGTTAATAGTTGAAAAAAGCATTTTCGCTTAACCATTTTGTAGTCATGATCTCTTTGTGGGTCAAACTCAAAAGAATGGAGTCATTTGGTGGATGCCATAGCACACAAAAAATCCTTTTCAATTTCAAATTTATTTGAACAGTTTGAAGAAGGTAATCCATGAAAATAAAAATCCAGACTATCCCATCTGAAACATTTCTGGTTATATAAATATTTACTTATTAACATGATGAGTTGAGGATATATGTCAGTGATGTTACGGAAACATTTTTTAGCCTTTCTTGATAACTAATAAATTATTTTTGTTAATAATTTTACTTAATTGAGCCTAGGTTGTCTGAAGAAAAACTATAAAAACTTATAATCAAATTCATTTTTTCATGAATGTACTTATGAAATGTGAAACTGACAATGTAACAAGTTACAATTAAATGTGTACAGAGTGCAAATGCAATTAAAAAATGAATAGAATTTTGAGAAAGGTTAACAGGTAATACAGTAACAGGTGATTTGCGTTTCTGGCTATTATTTCTCTGGATATAAAAGACTTTGTTAGTTGTAACATCACTGACAAGCAAGGTAATATCACTGACATCATATTGAATTAAAGCTTAATAACATCATCTGTACTGCCAAAGATTATTTATCTAATGTAAAATGCAAGACAGCTTTAACTTAAAATATTCATATACATTGATCTTTTCCGCAAACAAACAAACTTCTATCTTACAAATGGTAACAGCACTGACAAGAAATTTCAAAAAAAGATTTCTAAAGGGTGCAAGACTGTCAAAGATAGGCACTGGTACTGTATTCTTTCATTAATTATTGCAATTACCAAATTACCTAGTGTCAGTTGATTCACTTTTTAAGGGTTTTTAATAATAATTTCATACATCAAATATTATTGGTAACATCACTGACAGGAAAGGCAAAATTACTAATATGACAAAACCTTGATTTCTCAATTAATATAAGGTCTTTGCATATGAACAATCGGTCGCAAGAAGAAAGTAAACATACAATCGTGATCACTGTCATTTTTCTCTCTTGCAAAATGATTATAGGTTTACATTTTTAAAAACAACAATTTAATTACAATCTATGAAACAACGGAGTAACGGTTCATGCCGATTGGACTTTAGCGTGAAAAACGCTTTTGCCGTTAATAATCAACACAATTTCATTTTAAACGACTCTTTTTAACAAACAAAAAATACATTGACCCAATGATAAACATCTCAGCAATCCACAGTTAAAATTTCATTAATTTCCTAACATTGATAACACTTCACTCAGTGTGTTTGCACAAAATGTTAGCGGCACTGAGCGAGTGCATAGCGTCTAATGTCGGGCATCAAGACAATAAATATGATCATTTTATTCAAAGACACTGATAAAATATCAATAATAATTTAATAAAGTTACAATATTTGTTCATTATTTTATCAAGTTCATGGATGGACGCATCTTATTCTAGTTGTTTAATCTTAAAAATCAATATTTTTTTTCTGAAAATAAAAACATGGTTGACTTACCCTCAGTGGAAAGTAAAGAGTATTCGCCCAGCCGATCTTTGATCAAATTCTTTGCCATTAGGAAAGTACAGCAAATATGTGCAGGTTATAAATCATATCAGACGACTTGCCTTGTTTTGTTTAGAAAACAAATTACAAGTATTAGATGTTAAACAAACATGCTGTGTTTTGAAAGAAGCGGCTAACGGAATCACAAGCACGGGAGACATCGATAGAGCACTGTGTCGATGGCCGCGGACTGACATTCATACAGAGATGATGTATTTCGTCATCTCGAATCAAGGCCTCGGAATTCACCGACAAGTTCCAAATGCAATAAAGGGAGCTAACTCTCCTCAGTGGACGTTATATTGCTTCCTACGTCTACGTTCGTTTTTTGGTTTTTTTTGGGTCTTATATTTACTTCCTTGATTAAACTTTTCAAGACCTTATATCTAGGCAATGTATAGTAAACCTGCTATGTTATTAATAGGAGATCGTGCATTTGTGTTTCCCTGGAAGTTGAACTAGGCCTTCATGTTTTTTTTAGTTCTTGTCCGTAAAAGAAACGTGCACATGTAGACGAGACGTCGAGAGGCTCTATTGCAGTACCTCCATCCTCATTGGTAAGTAGGCTCATGTACAATATTAGTTTTTGGTCTTTTTTTGTTATCATAATTCCCATTAGCAAAAGATTAAGATAGGAATATCGAATTCTCTCTCTCGCACAGTCTTTATGCACAACATTTCACTTTGCCTTTATTTCCCGAGAAAAAAAAACAAAAATAGTTTCTAGGGAGTAACCCATATGGACCTTAAAATTGTAGGGATTAATGGATAACCACTTCTATGAATTATAAGCTCATAAAAGCCAAGGTTTTGGCTTTTCTAGATCAAATCGGTTTTTTTACTAAGTTGGATTACGGATTTTTTACCTCAAAACTTCAAGCCAGTGGTCAGTAATAAAGCCTGTTCCAAAAATTCTTTTGATAAACAGAGTCTGAAAAAAACCAAACCTTTTTATTAGGAAAACACTGCTATAAAGTATTTGCAATGCAATTTATTGTTAGAACTTGCTTCAGTAGTTTGCAGGGTTGGTTATTTCCAAAATGTTTCATAAATTATTGTTTTGTGAATCTCGCCTGTCTACACTCTGCAGTTAAAAAAAACCCTTAGTTTTTGTTTTGTTTTGTATTGTCTGCAGATCCGTGAACCATCTTGTAAAAGAAATACCATAGCTAAAGTGTCTGTACACAAGATTTCAGCTTTACACCAATTGTTTCTGTGCAATACTGACATGTGTTAGTCAGATGTGAGAAGTTGATTTAGTAAGACAGGTACCCCTTTTAAGTGCAGACAAATGGAAGGGCCAACAAAATTTACATCTGGAAAGTCTGACAAATTCAACTACTTTATGTATCAAAGACCTATTACAGACCAATCACACTCTTTGTTCAATATTGAAGTTTCTCTGCAGGGAGGTAAAAAAACATCAAGATGCTGCAGAGTGGTTCTCATTAAGTATAACCTTTCCCAAATCAGAGTATAAAACAGAACAAGGGCTCCAAGGTATTGATATCCTGTAGCCTCACACCAAATTTGGTTATCCTATCAAAAACTGTTTCTGAGAAAAACTGTCCACAGTGCAGATTCTCTTCAACAGAATTCAAGAAACAGAACAAGGCAGTAACTTTATGGTTTCTGAGAAATAATCTTTTTGGACAGACACCCAGACTCTCATATCTCCCTTTCACTTTATGATAGGGAATAATCAGCCATGCAATGCTAGAAGAAATAAAAACACAAGAAAGAGTTTTCATCTTCAACACCTAGAAAAGTGTCGAGTTTATTGTGCCAGCATGTAATAGCCTGGTTCTATTGATAACTACTGATGGAATGAATCTAACAAGTTAGAGAAACTGGCATCTTCACGACGGCGGAATACCCCACGTAATACTCTTGTTTACAATTCAAGCTTAAGCTACCCTTTCAAACAAGAGGTACCATATTTGTGAATTCGGCAGTTCAATACAGAAGAGACTCGTCTTAAAACTACTTGTCAAATCTATGAAACTGGTGTGTTTTATCATCCAGCACCATCACAGTCTTGAACAAAGGATGACAATATGTACAATAATTTCCATCGAGGCAACAGACAACTGCTTCTACATGGTATAGGAGAGGCTACATGTTGTATGTATACTTCACACAAAACTACCATGAAGAGTCGCAATAACTTTAATCATGTTCAATGAAATTGGTTTCTCACATTGATACACTAGACTTATATACAAATCTCGACTCGGTGCAAATTTTCAGCTGGGTTTCACATCACTTCATAGCACTTGTAGCTGGGAAAACATAAATAATATTATCTCAACCTCTCATCTAACATATAACATATCAAACATGAAAAATCAATATGATGTATTGCTTTAAATTACAGCAGTGATATTTGAGTGCATTTCACAGTAAGGCTAAACAAAATGCAGATAGTTGTAAAGGGAGGTAACTCTTGCAAAGGGAGGAAACTCTTGCAAATCTGTTATTTAACTTCAACAAATATTTAACAAACTTGAGCCCCCTTCCTATACATAACATCAACATTTGATTATAGATATCTCAGGTATGTGCATCTTGAAAGTGTAGCCACAAACACTGAAAATCTAACAATATATACAAATATGGGTGCAGAAAACCGTCGTAACAAAAACAAGTCCAGCTGAAAATTTGCACTTGTGGTTTTGTTCATTTGTCCTTGATGAGAAGTCAGTTTAGATGAAACAATGTTTGCATTCCTCAAAAGGAGGCTAAAAGATATTTTTCGCTTTTCAAAATCATGTATCAACTGAACTCAACATGAATCATAAAATATACTTATTTCCTAACATGTGGCTTGTAAAAAAAAGTTCTAATCCGATAACTAGCTTCATTTACTCCCGGCAAGCTTCTTCAGTCCGGGTGTGTCAAAGGATTTTGGTCTCTCAATTGGAAGTCCGAGGGCGCGATCCCATATAAGAGAGGCCATACATCCAAGAGCACGGGATATTCCAAACATGACTGTATAGTAGTTCATCTGGGTAAGTTTGTAGTACTGAAAAGTATCATAAAAGCATGTATTTTTTTCAGAAAATAATTGGAGGTCAGGATATAACTTGTCATTGATTATATCAAACCTGACTTGAGCCTTCCCATAGAAGTCTTTTTTTCTCAAGGAGAAGAACGGTGTCAAGAAATTCAAGACTGATACAAAAGACCAACATGTTCATATCCAAGTTTAAGTTTTTACAAAATGATGTAAGCAGAGCCATTTTCAAAAATAAGGAAGTGGTTTTATCTTTATAACCTTTTAAAACATTTTGGTTAAAAGCATGGAAATCATTGTATTGTGAAGAAAATGAATTTCTTGTACAACCATGAAAAGGGAGGTAACAAGAACTGTTTTGTGGAGAAGGTTGATAAAGCTGATATGATTTTTGTAACACTTAGCAATATGGATGGCATTTTTTAAACTCACTAGTATATGCACAACATCCTATGTCATATGTATATGAAAACTGAAAATATCCATCTTCATAAAACCTAATTGACACTGAAATCAAAGTGCAGGAAACTCAAGTCGAAACTTATAGTGCTGTCTCCCTCTCGTTACATAAAAGGATATTAACATCATGAATTTGTCAATTATAGATTAGGTCACACAATTTCATTGAAATCATATTGAATTATAGACTTCCATAATCTCAAACAATTTAAAGGCCGGCAAAAATATGTGAGCATACTGAATGCTTTTTATACCTGTCATCTACTGGCTGACAAAGCTATTAAGCAGTACTTGATCAGAAACGCAGCAAGGTGCGTGTAGTAGGTTCTACCTCATTTCAATGAGATTGTTTAACATTCATAAGACGAACCTGGAGTAGGACACCGCTGTGAGCGTCAACGTTGGGCCAGGGGTTCTTGGCTTTGCCCTGTTCAATGAGGATGTCTGGCACAACCTTGTAGATCTGGGAGACAAGTTTAAACAGAGGGTCGTTCGGTAGGTGTTTGAGGGCAAACTCTCTCTGGCAGGTGTAGCGGGGGTCAGTCTTCCTCAATACAGCATGGCCGTAGCCTGGCACAACCTGTGAGTACCAGGGCAAGATACAAGACTTAAAGGATGGTTATGTCTAGGATAAAATATGACTTGGAGCTCACATTTGAATAATACAAGGGTATGTTTAACGAGATTCTTTGGAACATGCTTACACAAGATTTTAGGAATACCAAACTTAACATTTTTATGACATGAATTATGAATGAGTGGTTTTGAATACAATAAGATGTTATAAAAATCTTACGGCTACTGCTGCTCATGCACTTTAACCACAAAATCTGGCACAATGCAGCAAGGGAAATTAGTAGAGCTGCAACGAATACACTACCAGGTGGATACGATACGTATCACTAATATGGGGTAGCGAATACGAATAATTATTCACGAATATGAATGCAAAAATACACAAATTGAAAACACCAACAAAAAAACGCGAAATCGTTTCGGCCTTTCCATTGGCCGAGCCAGTCTTTCGAACGCCAGCGATTGGCTAAGCCATCATGGATACATCCAAATATGGATTTACATTTAGTTATGCTCGTTCCAGGACCGAAGCTTTTTTTAACCTCTGACTGTACAAATTTACGTTGAGAGACAATTTAATCAACAGATGAAATAAACATATCACTTGTGTTTCCGTATTGAATAATGTTTTTATTCTTTTAGACTCTCGTGATGTTTACTTTGACCAGCAATATCGATTTTTATCACAACGAGATGGAACATTTCGCATTACTTCATGTTGACAGGTTGAGACGATGTGAAATATAACACATAACATATTTTGAGAACGTAAATTAAAAAAAGTATTTCTATTCAGATTAAATACAAATTTTGTGCACATAATTTATGTTAAAGTCAATAGTAACAAAAAAATTAAAAAATCGAAAATAATCGGTTTTCATTGTAACAAATAACGAATACGATTCACTTCCTGCCACGGTTCGATTCAACGAATATACGAATGTATCGTTGCAGCTCTAGAAATTAGCAAGAAAAATGTATTGTTAAAAGTCATCGATACATATCCTTTTTATCCTTTCCTAACATGTACCCACCTGTCCTGATTTGAGTGTGTTCCAGATGAAGTCACGGAGTTGATCATCGGACACCTCCCCTCCCAGCTGCTGCTGTAATTTGGTCACCCACACCAGCACCTCCTGCAGAAGTAATGTCAAATATTGTTAGTTCCATACTGGGAAGCAGTGAACAACTTTGATTGATCTGCATAGTAAAAATCATCAAAATACCAATGCTATTATAATACAAAAATACATTTCACCTTTACAAAGGAAGAGGCGTGACAACGAGACACATCAGAGTTAGGCTTGAAATTATCTTTATATTTTCAATATATCTAGGATTTGGCACGTTTAAATGCACTTTCTACATAATGAATTTCCTTCCTTGAGATTTAATTTTTAAAGATATGTTTTCACAATAATGTTAAGATTGTTATCAACATCTTTGTAAGTTTAAAGATAAGTGTCAAACACGTTTTGCATCAACTTTTATTTTTAGGAGATGTATCTAAATTGAAGAGAGCTGCAATGAATTGATGGATCGCTTTATTCTCCACGTTTTGTAAAAAAAATGCAATACAAACAGATGCGTAGATATTTGAATAATCCTACGAGTTATTTTTAAAAGATCAATTGATCAACTTGCTCTTATCTGATTGGTCTGTGGCACTCACCTGATTAGCCAATCCATGAAGAGGACCAGCAAGACCGTTCATGCCGGCTGCGAAGCTGAGATAAGGATCGGACAGAGCACTGCCGACAAGATGTGTTGTGTGGGCGCTCACGTTTCCTCCTTCATGGTCACTGGGGATGGATTAGCATTTATCAAAGACTAGTGAAAACAGTTGTATAGTATGTCAGCTTGGCTGCTTCAATTTAAAAGTAGTATAAAACAGATATTTTTCAAGTAAATTGATCTTATTGGATCACTCAATAAAATCTTTTGAACATTTGTTTTGTAGTTTTATTGATCAACTTCCCTCATGCAATGTGTATATAATCGTTTTGAGACAGAATTCATTTCTGTTATCAAGAGATCAAAGATGTGTTTAATTTATAGACAAAGAACCACAAACAATGTTATAAGATTAAGGTAAAATAATTAGTAAGGACAGCCTCTGTGTCGAATTGATATTTGATGAAGACTTTGAAGAGATTCATCGTGTTTCAGAAATAAATCAGAGAACCAACTAACCTGTGAATGGTGAGATAGAGCCTCATGAGCTCCACAAATGCAGGATCTTCAAAGTTGATCATGCTGGCGAAATTCCAACTCCAATCCTTCTTGTTGTCTATAGCGCAAGGCGTGGCGCCATTACGGTACAAATTGTTGTAGATTATGGCCGCCACTGTGGGCAGCTTGGCAATCATGTCCATTGAGTCTTCGTATGTGTACTGCAAATGTGTATCGAAAAGGTTAAGATTTTTCAAATGAGTGAGAGAAGCAAAGACAAACAAGTATTTGCTGCTTGTATGGCAATGTAGCCTGATAAATCAAGATATATTATGTAGTGTTATCATTTAACCAGAAGCTGGCACTTCATTTGTTGCATTATTCAAAATAAGGATTGAACATGACAATGCTATCATATCTTTGAATTGAAGCCATTCCTAAACAAAACTTTTAGGGCAAATTTTAGGGCAATAGTTCTTAAGATATTTGGTTGACTAGAGATAAGATGTATTGACGCCAATGAAAACACTATCTAAATACATGCTGCAACTGGGAATATTAACAAAAGAAAATTAGAGTCCATCTGTAAGCACCCACCAAAATAAGAAATTTAAATTACACCCTTTACATCAATTATTAGCACAAAGTACTTTTAAACTTTGGTTCAGAAATATTCGTTTGAAGATCTAAGGACAAAATCGTACCTCCCAGTATGTCTTTTTGTTGACACCATCTGCGTAGGCTTTTGCAAACTTGCTCTCAGAGTTGAGCGCCGTGATGGCTGCGGAGAACTGTGACATGGGGTGAAGGTTTGATGGGAAGTTGTTCAACATGGTGATCACATGATTTGGCAGAGCTGCTCGGTTGTTCCATTCCTGGAGGAAAAAAGTAATTGATGATTAGATGCCTGTTACTTTGATCTAACAATAAAATCAGCACTATTGTATCTCCAAGAAAAAGAAACTAACTGTCAAGGGCAGTTTTTGAGTGATAAGCAAACTTTTTACTCTGTGAAGGCCTCACTTAATTTACTGTTAAGATCTATATCCAAATTCCCGTCACAGATTATGAAAGCGGCTTGTCCATAAAAATATGGGATTCTTCACTTTGAAATTATTATGATCATATCATTAATATTATATCAACTACTCACAACGATTGCAATGCAAATATTTTCGACATTTTCCAATTGATTATTTGCAAATGCTGAAAAACAAGGAGTTATCTCCCTTTGACCAAGAATCTTGCAACTATCATTCCTACCCTTAAATATCCTTTTAAGAACATTAATTTTTCTATACCATCCTGTGAAGTTCACTCTGCCTGTGTTTAGACCCTCTCATGCTTTGTAGACGTGTATATTACAATTTACTTATATCTATATTTAGGGTCTGAAGCTTGATATATACTCAAACTTAATAACAATTTGTGTGAAATTAAAAAACTTGATCATACCGCTGTGATTGCGTCTGACTGTGCCTTTGAAGGTATGTCCCCTGTGACAAGCAGCCAGAACAGACCCTCAGGGAGTGGTTCTTCTCCCCCCGGGGCTTTCGGAAGCAGCTTCTGGCATTCAGGTATACTGTAACCACGGAAACGGATCCCCTCATCGGGGTCCAGCACCGAGGTCTCTGTCACCAACCCGCGGATCCCTCTCATACCACCATACATCTGTAACATGGAGAATAGATGCAGAATCGTGGTTAAATCAACTTTTTAAAATTTTATATTACTATGAATCATGCAATTTAGATACTAAAGCAAATGTTATATTTGAGATAATAACATCTGTTAATGCAAAAGTACACAAGTTTCTTCAAAAACTGTTAATGTACAAATGGCACAAACCACCCCCAGAGTTAAGGTCTGGTGATCATGAGGATAAGCTATTGGTACCATAAACTACTGTGTTGCCAGACAGGTGTTGGTTTGAATGATCCTCCAAGAAACTGGACCAAAAAGATTTTCAAGAATTCCTTTAATTGCAGTTGTGTGATCTTAAATATTACAATGTTAAAAAAATATATCTTACCTACGAGTTACAATTTCTTTTATTTTTATCATTATTTTAACTGAAAAAGGGTGAATGGCCCTTTTGTCAATGCAAGCATTTATTGATGTGGAGGATTTGCAGTTGTTTTTATAATAGGGACATGAACATAAATAATGGTTCTTTGGTAATAAGATATATTTACATTCTTGCATATATATATATATTACCTTTGTCAAGCCAACATAACCTGTTTACAGAGATGAAAGATTTATGTTTACATTTCAGAAATGGATGCCAATGCGGATTTTCTACCAACAAGTTATGTTATGATGGACCAAAAATATTTCAATCACCCAATGTAAGCATGAAAACCATAATTTTTTTACATTTATGACATTCACCACATATGGAAAGCTACCCTACTAACGTCTTATAATCTTTTATATTTCTGTTATTTCCTTAACCACTAGCATTGAAAATTTGCAACACATATAAAATGTTTGTTATCCAAAAAGGTATGAAATATTTTATGAGACCTGCGAAAATCGGCTGGTTCAAAATTATTTTTTAAGGTTTACTTGCCCCAGGGCGTAAAGAAATAGTCCCTAGAAATCTTATTTCGGTGGGGGATAACCTACCATGTCCACAGTGACCTCTCCAACTTTTGTGTTTCCATGCTGTTTGCGAAACTCCAGCACTTCCTTCTGTTTCTCTGGGATCTGCTTCTCAAGGACATCCTTCAGGTTCTGTGGTGATTAATTGAGAAACTTTCAATACAACTTTTTTTGAATTCCCCATAGAAAATCAAATTAATCCTATAGCCTATAATTTGCTCCACATATTGACAATCAGAAGAATCAAAATTAGAGTATTCAAAACATGTCTAGATACTTGATATTCCTATATTTGTATCGTGATATACTGTATCTTGATGTATCAATGACATGCCTTCTCCATCAGTTTTATCAAACATTGTAAATGAATGGTTTTGAAACAAGATTTGAATAAATACTGGACAGAATAATAAGTGTTGAATATTGGTAGTTCATCAATGTGACAATGAATAAATACATAATTCATAATTTCATTTACATGTATTCCTTACCATTCCTGTCCAGAACAAGACTTTTTTAATTATGATTTGAAAGAAAATATTAAATACTTACAGTTGATGAGGAGACATTGCGGAAGCTGCTGACCGTTGCAGGCAAGATGCTCTGAAATTAGCAATAATCATTTTAAATCAAAAACATTTTACTGACTGGAACTACAGAATCGGTCTTCAATGCAGACAGCAGAGAGTATATATATATATATAGAGTTGACCGATTCTCTTTCAAATTTTAAACATGCATCTTCAGTCAGCAAGGGCTAAATGTTAGGAACTCACAATTCACGTCTTGGAATTTTCATTCATATATTCATCATATTTGATATATTTCACTCAAATTATTCATCTTTCTACTCTTGTAATGAAAACAGACCCCACTAATCATTTTTTATAATCATGTAAAATTATTTTTAAAAAAAGAATGTTTTCTCTTTATCTGATTACATAAAGCAAATCACCAAAAAATGAGCCAAATCTAGTGAGGTGAGGTGATCTGGGGTTTAACGCTGCTCTCAAAAGTATTTCACTTATATCATGGATGAAACCTGCGAGCATTGGCTAAAACAAGCTAACAATGGGTGGTATTGCACAGTCAAATCATCACCGTGGAAATTCTTACTCCAGATTGTCAAAACATTTTCAATCAGATAAAGGATTATTTCATTATTTACAAATGTGGTGATACTCTAAAATTCTGCTTATACATAAAGCTTATAACATCTATGATGTGTAAAATTACAGCAAATTTTTATCATATCACATAACACATTTTGACAAAACAAAACTGGGATTACATTAAAGACTGGACAGGGAAAGCAATCAAAGGTGTGAATGCTAATGTCATCCGCAGACTTTATCAGGCAACATTCTCAGGTATTTGCTACATCCTTTTAGTGCGCCATCAAGGAAGTTCTTAAACATCACAAGTTAGAATGCAAATGACATTTCTCTTGAAATACAAACATTCTGCCACAGCTACAACTTGTAAAAATTAAAGAACTTTGTCACTGAATGTGTTTTATGTTGAAGCAGCTATCAAAATTTTCAAATATTAAATATATAATGAAAAATTATAATACTTAGAGAAATAGAAATGAAATGGTTTTCTGCTTTATTTTGTCATGAATTGACCTGCCTATACAATACTTAGAAATGTTTAGATGTTCAAGTTTTTTCTAACTAGGCCTCTTGAATTCTTACCTAAAACAATGAACACTGGCTTTTTACAAGTAAACATTCCAAAAATTTGCATGTAAGCAATTCAATAAGAAACATGGTGTTATAACCAATGTCACTTTCATCAATGTGCCAGGAAATAAACCTGCAACACTGAATTTACAATGTGTTGCCATAGCAACCGTCCAATTGACAATCAAAGCAATTAATGAACTTATACAAATAGAAAACTATTATTTTTCAGGGGAGGTCAGATGAACTGTCAGTAGCCACAGACGGTTATGATATGTTTAACAAAAGCAATTTTTGTCAAATTAGATATGAAAGTTTAACAAAAGTTAAGGTGAGATTCGAACCCTAAACCCTTATGTTGTCAGGCAGCGTCTCTACCACCTTAGCAAACACAATACAATGCCAATTGGTGGCAAATAAAGTCATAATTGTCAATTTTCCTCAAGACAATAAAATTGCCATCTTGTGAATGTATTCATAATATAGGGTCACCCTGATGAAAACTGTCAGATGAATAAAAAAACAAGGTGATGCTTTGACGGACTGACAGGGTAAGCATTTGATATAGGTGGAGATTAAACTTTTTTTAAAAGGATTCTGACTTTATTTTACATAAATGTTGTTCAAGCTTCTCTATGGCTTTTACTAATTTAGGTATATATAATTTCTCATGTTGCATTGTTAAACTTCATCCTTCATCCAATGATTATTTTGATTCAATATTAACTTTACTGGTATTCTATGCTTTATTTCTGTTTAGGATTAATTGTCATCTGCATTTATAATTTCATCAGCTATCAAGTAATTAATGTTATTGTTTCATGAGCGGTCAATACTTGTTGCAGCTTTTATTAAAAAACTGTAAATTGAAAATGAAAGCATTCATCAATCAAGTGACCACAATGATCTTGACCTCACCTTAACTGTCACTTCTATTGATTATTCACTAAGCGCTGAACTGAAGGAAGTCACAAGTCTATATCAGATATTTTGAGCGATATACTTTAGTTATCTCCTTTGACAGAGCGTTTGACCTTGACTATTAGGCGTCATTTTCAGTAATATCTGATGGTTCTCAATGTCGATTTACCATTAAAACAGGTAGCACGAACTTAATACAACGTCAGAGTTATTTACCTATCATTTATTAGCTAAGAAAACCTTTTGTGACACATTTTGATGGCCCACCATGCGTGACTTATCTTGAAGTTCCACATGACAGATTTATTTCAACGAGGCTTCCGGCGGCCTTCGAACAATAACCTTTTATGGAAACTGTTGACAAATTATAAATTGTATCAATTACCTTGTTTTGTGCTAGCAGACGCAGCGTTGCTGTGCGAACGAGAGACATTTCGTTGAGTCAAACCGGTTAACAGAGACTCCACGAGTTGGGGAGAAACCTCGTGACGTCACAGGTAGTGCCAAGGAATTATGGGCCGGTCACGTGACTTGAGGGATTCGCTTCGCCTGACGTTGCGGTGGAGTACGTCTAACAGAAATAGAGTTGTTTTCTTCTTTCTTTTCGCCCTTAGATATAAACGTGACATGAATGTGAAATTGACTTTTTACTTGTTTTTATCGATGTTTCATTTTTAGAAAAGCTAATGATTTTACGAATATCAGCAGAACGTAAAGACATGATAAGAAAAATACATTGTGATAATTCGAGAATGGAATCTTTTTATATAAAAATTTTGAATATTTAGCCTATTTGTTTGAAATTACAGTTGAAATACGAACGAATTTTATTTGTAGGACCGGGGCTGCATGTCGTATGTATATATAAGTGTATTTCAACGAGGGTATGTCATGAACCCACACTCAAATATAACATATACCTCTGTTCTCTTTTTGTCAACTTAAACAAAGTAAACACTGACGGGGTAAAAAGGTCACATGAAATAATAACTCTACCGACGCGTTTAATCACTGAACCAGAACTCCGCGTTCAGTATACATAAATAATATAGATATATTCACGGTACACTAGAGTTCACAATTCTCACTGAATACTAAGTATAGGCCTGTATAGTACGTGTACTACTTGGTGTCATGTCCTACGTGACATTTGAATAAGCACATCAGTTGATATGCTCTTTGTGCAGTTAGAAATATCTTCTTTGCTTCTTTGTAAAACTATAATCACGTCCATAAGAAACTTGACCCCTGATTTTTTTACTCGAGGGGAAATTTATTAACTTAATGATTCAAATAGGTATTTCCTGAGTTCGCCAGTGTTCATGGCACCGTTTTATGCATTGCAGAAACGCAACATTTCTTAATTAGGCTTCACGTGCAAGTTTCTGTAAAAATCGAATTTTTTTAAGTTGCACGATCCACACGTGTTAGTTTTTGGTATAAAAGGCTCAAACACCAACCACACGTGTATAGTTTTTGGTATAAAAGGCTCAAACACAAACCACACGTGTATAGTTTTTGGTATAAAAGGCTCAAACACAAACCACACGTGTATAGTTTTTGGTATAAAAGGCTCAAACACAAACCACACGTGTATAGTTTTTGGTATAAAAGGCTCAAACACAAACCACACGTGTATAGTTTTTGGTATAAAAGGCTCAAACACAAACCACACGTGTATAGTTTTTGGTATAAAAGGCTCAAACACAAACCACACGTGTATAGTTTTTGGTATAAAAGGCTCAAACACAAACCACACGTGTATAGTTTTTGGTATAAAAGGCTCAAACACAAACCACTGTCCTCACTGTCATTGGGAAACCACAAGACTTTCAGCAGAACAACGCGAACGAGCCATAGGAATGATCAACGTCATCCTGTCTCCGGGTAAGACGTATAGCTGATGGAGCGTCAGCTAAACGTCGTACCCTGAGACAGGATGGATCAACATAGGAGCTTCAAGCGGTCATGTTGCTAGAACCTTCGGCTGCTCCACAACAGCGGTAACCAACTTGATAGATCGGTTCCAACAGACTGGTCAGACAAGAGACAGGCCCAGATCAGGGAGACCCCGCATCACAACACATCAGGAAGACCGGTACATGCGTATTTTGCACCTACGTAACCGCGTCCTGACGGCAACGTCAACGGCAAGAACTGCGTTGGGTCGCCGTCTGAGCCGACAGACAGTAGCCAGACGTCTCCGTTCCTTCGGTATTAGGAACTATAGACCATACAGAGGAACTGTTCTGACGCCTAGACATCGGCAAGAGAGACTACGTTGGACACGTCAATTACGATGCTGGCAGATACGTGACTGGCAAAGGGTGATATCTTTTCCGATGAGAGTAGGTTCTGCTTATTCAATAATGATGGGAGGACCCGGGTTTATCGAAGACATGGGGAGCGCATGGAGCCATGTTGCATCCAGGAGCTTGAGCCTTTTGGTGGAGGGAGCGTGATGGTCTGCGGTGGGATTCTAGCCGACAGAACTACTATACGTCATCAGAACAACTTAGAACTGACAAGTGATTACTTTTATAACATTTCATTATTATTGATAACCTAAAATGAGTAATGGATTGTTTTAACGAATGAGATGAAAAATACAAAAATTAACAGCTATCATTGACATTAAAACGTGTTATTATTATAATTGGATTTAGATTAATAAAAGTTAAATTAGATTAATAAAATTTCTTTCAATTTCAAAATAAAGGGAGGTAACTCTGTCCTTATATATAATTAGAGTTAACAAGGTATATGGTGTTTTTCAACAGTTTTTAGTTTTGCAGTTATCTTCACAACTGACAACATAAATTTCCGCTTTGAATATAGTTAGTATTACTTACAAAATCGTAATTGCGCATTTGTAACATAAATTCTTTTTGTGACACTGTGATCTAAATCCTTGCAGTGTCATATACATATCAATACCTTCTCAAGATAGTACTATCCCTTGTATGAAAAACTGAACACCAGTAGCCATCTGAATCTAGTGCCAAAGCGCTGCCTGAAAGCCTATGACCATACTCAAAAATGATGAGTAGTAAAAAACATTCAAACGACATAATTCCAATACAACTTGAATGATCTTCAAGCCATTATGTCGAAATGACGTCTTTTCAACGTCGAAATTACGTCAGATTTCGACGTCGCCGCAAATTTCAAATCCAATCATATTTCAACGTTGATAAACGACGTCGTTTCAACGTTGTTACAACGTCAGATTGCCTGCTGGGTAGTGATCTCTGACCGGTCAACGCTACATTAACCAAGTCTTGAGACCAGTCGTTATCCCCTTTTTAGGCCAGCAACACCAGGGAACTCTCTATCAACACGATAACGCAAGGCTCCATGTTGCTATATAGTGGTGCAGGACTTTTTGAACAGGCACAATATCAATCTACTGTCCTGGCCCCCACGATCCCCTGATTTGTCCCCGATAGAACACTTGTGGGACCACCACGTATCGGCGTATCAGACAACGTCAGCCACCTCCAATAACTCGTCACCAGTTAATTCAAGCTCTGTTCAAAAGAAGAGTGTCAGACAATCCCCAATGCCGTCATCAGGCGCCTGACGTCATTAAATGCGTAGACGTGTGTACGCTTGTATTCAGACATATTGTAAATAATACGTCATTGCATTTAACAATACAAAATAAAATTAATGAACTTTATCTATGGATTTATCTTTGTATTTCATTAAGTTTAAGTGGTGAAGTGGTCATATTCCGCCCACAATAAATATTTTCTTAGGGGTCAAGTTTCTTTTGGACGTGAGTATAGTTTGCTTATCGTATTAGCTAGCTTAAACACGATAGATTAGTAATTGTTTTAAGTAACTGATCGGGCGTCGTTACTTAGGAAAACGATGTTTGCTTATCGTATTATCTCAAACATGATAGATTATTATCTGATTCGGCGTCGATACAAAATAATCCGATGTTTGATATTTGTCAACATATCATTGTTTTCAAGGGACACTTTTAATTTTAGGAACAAATGTAAAATATAAGAATATAAGCACATGTCGTATTTTGTTATGAATCAAGGTCCCAAAACAATATAGTTAAAAGTTAACAAGTTATAAAAGAGTCCGTTCTACCGGCAATCGATTCACCATGTTATTTTTCGAAGAATGACATGACAAAATGTGCTGTACTCTTACTTAGCGTCGATGATTGGCTTCACTTCTCATCGCTGTGTTTCTGACCGAGTGTGCGCTCCTATTTATCAAGTTATCAAATCTAAACCCTTCAGATATACTGAACATTTTCCCACTGTGTTGTGTAATACTCACGTACTGATGATATTTTTGAATACACAGGAATGTCCCTTTGAATTTCGTTTCTACAAAAATACCCCAATGGGACTGTCCTTTTAAAACTCTTCTTGTCACCAAGACAACTGCTATGAAACAGTCACCAAATTACGACACAGGTTCTGTGAAGAAGACTCAACGTCCAAAGTGAACACTTGAATCAATTCTTTAGTTTTTAGTTTCCCCAAGTAAACGGAAACGACTGACGCAACGCGAATGTGACTTTTGAAACGGCGTCGTTGAATGCAAAACTATCCTTGATTGCATTCAATCAGACATTTCTATCTCAATCCCGAGAAATGCTCGTATTCAAACAGAGATTAGGTCAGGATTTTATAAAAAAAAAAAAAACTACATCTGTACGAAAAGGCTACAAACTCATCATATCATTTCGTATGTTACAAAAGTTGCGGGAAAAGTTAACCCTATCCATGCAATATTGATCAATGATGAATATTAAGAGGAGGAATACTCAGAAAGACTGGGGGCGGGTGGCTGGGGTGATCTTCCCGATGCACCGTGTGACTTCATTGTTAATTGTAAAACCATCACAGAAAACGACATGTTTACAGGACTATGACCTTACAATTTTACACACACACACAAAACGATATTGACACGCCACACCTGTAAGAGCGGATTGCGAGACAGACAGCTTGGCTCGACTAATACCTGGAACGGCCAGCTGTTACAATATTCGATAAATCATAGTTGTGACCTTGTTAGAATAAAGAAACAATCATAAATGGTCATCTGTTATTCAACCATATATACGTAAGATATAACAAACTCATTAACTCTGTTTCGACTATGCTCGTATCACTAGTTTACCATTCATCTGTACAATATTGAATAACCATGCAAACTGTGGTAGTAGTTATTGAATGCGGAGGGGAGAAGTAAGATGATGTAATAATATTCGTAGTTGTAATCAAAGTCGTCGTCGAAGTAGTATCAGTAGTTGTTGTTGTTGAAGTTGTTTTGGTTTTAGAGTAGAAGTAATAGTAGCCGTGGTAGTAGTTGTAGTAGTTGTTGTTGAGTTTGTATTGATACTATGATAGTATATAGTAAAAGTAATAGTTGTTGTAGTGGTAGTAGTACAAGTAGTAGCAGTAGTAGTAGTAGTAGTAGTAGTAGTAATAATAGATGATGTTGTATTGGTTTGATAGTGCAAGTAGTAGTTGTTGAAGTTGTATTGGTTATTGTTGTTGTTATTATTGTTATTGTTGTCGTTATTATCACCATCATTAGTAGTAGTAGTAGTAGTAGTAGTAGTAGTAATAGATGATGTTGTATTGGTTCAATAGTGGAAGATGTAGTTGTTGAAGTTGTATTGGTTATTGTTGTTGTTATTATTGTTATTGTTGTCGTTATCATCACCATCATCATCACTATTATTATTATCATCATCATCACCATCATCACTATTATCATTATGATTATCATTAGTAGTAGTAGTAGTAGTAGTAGTAGTAGTAGTAGTAGTAGTAGTAGTAGTAGTAGTAATAAAAGTTTGTAACCTTGAAATTAAATGAAATAATAGTTACATCTTTTTCGTAAACAAACAATCATACAAATCCTTCGACAGGACAATAAAAGGAAGAATATAAACATAAATTTACATGTTGACAACAGCTGTGAAACGTGCTTTGAGTACAAGGTCAAACACATACACGCGTGTGATTTACCATACATGATAGGAATAAGAAATAATAAATGATTTATGAAACATGATAGAAATAAGAACTAATACCGAATACAAGTGGACTATACATCATAAATCCGTCAATCATTATGGAATATATTACCTGTTTTGATTTATAATGCGACAATGGTAATACAGTGGCTGCTAAAATAGGCAATCTAAATTCATTTATATCAACAACAAGGTATAGACATAGATTTGGTACACCCTAATTTTGTTTCTTGACAATATTCCAAGGTAAATACTCTATCAGGAATATAAATGCAAAGCAGAATCTAAGAAATATCTATCAAAACAACCCCCTTTAAAAATCCATGACAGAGCAGCTCTGTTAAAATTAAAGAATTATGAACGACACTGATAAAATGATAAACAAAGGTAAAGATATATTTTATGCACGACACATATTAAAAACGAACTCCTTTTTTTAATTTTTGTATACTGCACGCTACTGTCAAAGTTACCACCTCAACTTGCAAATAAGTATGTCAATATTTAAAACATTCCGCCAGGCAGAAACAGTATCAATAAACAAGCATATAATCTCTTTTATGTATTGGGGGGGGGGGGGGGGGGGCACACTAAAGAAAAATTTACCAAAAGCCTGAATTGAATATATTTTAGATATATATTCTTACAAAATAATTCACTTGATGTGAAATTAGCCGATAGCCTCCGGAGGTGAGATATAGCAATGGATTTGGCTTCGGATTAATAGGTCTAGGATTCGAAACTTTCCAGGAGTTTTAAAAAAACGTGCAACTGCTCCATAAGCCCTATTTACCTAGAGTGACCAGGGGCTCGGCTTCTTTGTCTGCAATAGAGAACACTATATATACGCTAAGATTTGGGTGCAATGCTACACTGAATTTCAGCTAAGTGCCACCCATGGTTCGCTAGTTCCAGCAGACGCTCGCAAATCTTAACGCAATTCAGCTCTACGGGAGTGTTGCAGGCTTGCTCCCTCCGATATTTCTAACAGCCCCGATCAAAGTGAAGTATTCTTCAAAACTCACCTCACCTCTATAACCTACGTTAGAAAAAAAGAATGTGATAACATTCAGCGGTCTGCCAAGCTCTGCACACGGCAACGTGCCAGAAATAGGGCAAAGTGACCCAGCTTCGATTATTGATAAATTATACTTTATACAATTTGATAAATAATTAGTTAGAATTAACATTTACCGAAAACCAAAATTTATTGGATTTGGATCTGCATTGATATTAAGTGTAAATTAAACCAAAATAACTTTTTCATTATGTATCAATTCACAAAAGCACAGTGAAAAATAGGTATCTACCGAGCCCTTGACCTGTATATTGTATTGTTAAGGCCTGTTTGAATTATTCATTGATTCATTTAATTTGCATTCATCACCTACATGAATACTAAGTAAGTGTATGTTTCCATACAGGTATGTAGGGTTCAGTCTAATTAAAAATTGCATAACCAGCCTCCCGTGAATCTAATAATATTATTTTGATTTCATACCTGCCAAAGAACCATCTGTGTTGTTATTAAATCACCAAAGCATTTTCATCTCCAAAAGCATACAATTAATTCTCTATTAAAATCGAGAAAAACGGAAAGACAGACAGACAGATTTATTGCTTGGTCCCTAGAACATGTATACAAAGTATTACACCAGATATTCATTGCCTGTAACTTATATTGACAACTGCATATTGATACACAGATCGACTTACAATTTTACAAATGTCAAACATCTAAAATCTAATCTCGCATTTATATGTAGATCTTTCTGAGTAATATAAAACGTTTAAACGCTATGGTACAAAGTTGATTTTCGATAGAGAAAACAACAGCATGACATTACAAATTGCATTGGCTGACACTGACTAAAGTTAATTAAGAATTATAATTATAACCGAAAATTACACTATTGACAAATCTTCAATAATGGTACTCAAACAAAACTAAATTAAGTGACACTTTAAAATGTATTTTGGAATATAAAATCCAAACATTTTTTTTTAAAGTGTTTTTTTTTTATGAAATTGTGGACTAATTGGAACAAAATTTGTCAATTGTCAGACTCAGAGACGAATTCCCACAAAACTGTTTCATGTTAAGTTTACAAAAAGCACCTCAAAAAGCAACGCAACTAAAAATCATTATATATTTCACTGAAAAGGACTTTACATCGTTGTACATATTTACTTAATACTTTAACGTATTCACTTAACATGGCATCTTACCTTCAAAGAAACCGCAAGACCTAAAAAGCTTATCAAATACATCATACATCTTCAAATCTCTTGGAATAATTTCTAAAGAGGCGTTCAATATGAATTTGTATATATTGCATTATTTAATTATGCTCTTGTGCCACAAAGATGGGTAATGAAAATAAATGAATTGAATTGAGTTGGACAAATAAAGCAAAATGCTTTGTATTTCACTTTATTACTACTAAAATGGCCCAATTCATTTGTAGTTTTTACTGCTTTCTTTTGAAAAATCATGATATTGATAATGAAATACAGATGTTTTAAAACAGCATACAGAATACAATACGTAACGATATTATGCGACAGGTGTATCTAATATAGACATCACCATAGCAACCATCGATTCTTTGGGAACAACTTCGTTCCTAAAATACTAACTAACGAGAAAAAACTCTGTCAATCGAAAATTTCAGCGTGTACTAAATTTGAAATATGAATCATATTTACACCTGGCACGTTCACGTAGAAATAGATTCGTGAGTAGATTAAACCAAAACGATCATCATCATCAGCAACAACAACAGCGACATCAGCAGTATCGTTGTCGTCATCGTCATCATCATCACCATCATCAACATCATCATCATCATCATGGTCGTTTTCGTTGTTGTCGCTGGTGATATTATCATTAGGACACAAGCCAGACATGCTTCTGTTGTAAAAGGCTCTGTACTCCATGTTTATGTCTAATTATTAATTTTGTTTTTTCATCTAAAATTCAGAAGGTAAATCATCTCATTACCCAACGGAGTTATCCTTACTTTTGGCAAAAGGTGTGAAATAAACCGCAAGCGGCCATTTAGTGTGAATATCTTAACTCATTCTAAGTAAGGGAAACGAATTCCCTATCTAAATGGTCCTTGTACATCGGTTTAAGTAATTATTGTACCTATTAAAGAGCCAGTCTGTGAGTTGATCATGATGGAGTCACATATGCAAAACTTAATACATGGTGTCATTTGATCGCGAAGTATCGACTGTTACCAAAAAGAATCCTTTTAAAGCTATTGGGTTTTGTACAGCGACAATACGAAGGTAGAAAGTCGCAATTATGATGGAAAACCGGACCGTGGCGCGCGTCAAACAGCCAAACGTAATCTTAGAGACTTATCTAAAGCCGCCAGGAGGGCAGTTAGGAGTTGATGTGTTTGTTAGGTTATATAACTAGTGTCAATGTAAATTGAACGTGTGATCTCCGCCTCTGTGTATTTATATGGAAGTTTTTAGTTTTTCATGGAAAAACAGTATTTGTCATATATTTGTCCTTTGGAGAGGAAAGGTTAAGGTGTTTTAAATTTATATCATAACATATGACATTTAGGTTTGTATCAAAGCCGAATAATATGTTATGAAAATCACGGACTGTCTCTTTAAAAAGTCTTCCAACTGATAATAAATGTTCTCCTTTATTTTCGATCCTGTTAGTTCCCTGAAAACATGCGCTACAGTGCCTTTAAGGGACAGGGGGAAGGATACTTTTACAAGAATTTCATTTTATCCTTAATAAATTATTTTGACGATCAAAATTTTGTCATCCATTTTTTGAGCTATAAGAAAGCGGCTACATCAATAAATGAGTACAGTTATTACAACATTAGATATACGTTGTAAAATACGTGCAGATAAGAACACCCGATAACGCATATGATGTGCCATGACACGACATTTCTAGATCTCCAAGTGCATATTCACAATCTCACAAGTAGTTTAAGTTTGTCGTTAATTAACGATAGTGGAATGATGCATTTCAAATAGTATAATTTTAATATATAAATTTAAAAAAACACCCGTTTACATTCAATTTTCTTGTTGAAGTTATTAACCTTTTTCAAGGTATGTAATAGAAATTTTATGATATTGCCGATAGCTATTTCGTAATAACAAAAATATGTCACCAAAACATTTTAGATACAGACACGTAACATTTTACAAACTTACATTGTGTCCTTTAGATCAACATGGCATTGTTGGTTGTATAATATCGAATGATATTTATCATGATCATAAATAATGCTTATCAAAGGGCAATTTCAGTTGTATACCTCGAAATTTACAACATACTTTGAAAACCTCTAATCTAGCTTAAATCAATATACTTTCTATATGATTTTTCGTCGCATACATGCAAAACTTTCATTTATAAAAGATTCAACAAAAGCCGCGGATGTTTACCGAGCTGCATGTAACTTTACGGAAAATGCGACATGTTATTGTTTAGCCCGAGCGAAAGGAACATTATATACACATTTGCATAATTTACGTTAAAGTGATATGACACGCTTTCGAGAGTACCAGTTTCTAAATTGTCAATCGCCTCCCGAAAAAAAGACATTTGAGCGTGTACCAAAGACAGCTTATGTACTTGACTTTCTGTTGTTATGACGGTACTAAATAAGAAATATATGAACCCAAGATGATCTAATGCTTGCCCGGTAAACGTGGTTTGTGATATGCATATGTACTAGCCATGACAATTTTTATATTTAACCATATCTGGGTATGTTAATTTAGATACATGTAAGACTGATGGCATAAGGGACTAATAGTCATAAGGTATTAAGAAAGAAAATTTAAGACTTTAAAAATGAAGCGCAGATAAGCTGTTAAATCTATATATACGCATTATTTTAAAACTCAATCCAAACTCTAGGTTTTTCTTATATCATTGTATCTTCTGAGTACGTAAATTATGCCGTCAGAGAGCAGGAGAAAGTTAGATCATCAGGATTATGATTAATAATATTCCTATCCATATATACATTACATCATTGCTTATGTATACATAAGTTTTTATCCCTAACGTCATACAAGTCAAAATCCCGATTAGCACCGTCCATTTATACATACATTCTTTGCAATTAAGCTCTTACTTTGATAATACCAGTCCTAATCTTGGCGGGTTAGCACAATAGTGTAAGTTTAATCCTAAATGAAGGGTTTCAGGGTTCGAAACCTTCCAATTTCCAATTTTTCGTGTCTCCATTTATGTGTTATGATATAAGTAATCTCAAAACAATGTTGAAATGTGTTGCTCGGGTTCCTTGTCCAGTAATCAGATCACTAGTGAATGGAACGAGATTATAATGTGTTGTTTCCCAACTATGTGCAGATAAAACATTTCTTTTTGTCAAACAGCAATTCGGGTCAGCATGTTTACGTTTCTAGTGCTTGCATTTCTTCTTGGTAAGTATATAAACATGTCTGTCTTCATAAGAGCAGCCGAATGTAGCAATCATGTTTTAACAAGATCTATTATTTTAAAACAGGAGCTGTCTTTATACAGTATTGCCGATAATTGTTGTAAACCCTAAAATATATATTTATATATATTTTTTAATTATTTGTTAAGTGTTCCACAAAATAGACCCGAAGATTTCATTAGATGAAAAACGACCAAAAGTAATGTGTTTTATAACATCGGCTTATTTTACCTATCCTTGAAATGAGGTAAAAAAGAAATTCAGATGAAATAATCTTTGGTTTACCTTGGTAGATAAATTATACATCATGATAAGCTGTCATACGATCATTTGCATGGACATTGAGAACAGAGTGACTTATTGATATTGAAAAGTATGGCGTTTTACTCGTTATACTGATAACCATCCTGCTAGATCAGCGTATTTGACTCCGCCCAGCTCCACCATATACCCTGATATCCTTCGGTCTAAAACGCTCGTATCGCTTACAGCTGGTTACTCATCGCTATTAATAGCCTACAATAACATTTGTTTGAATTCTCATGCGGGTTGTGCCGCTATTGCTGAATGCGAGTCATTTCATTGGCTTGCTATATTTAGCGATACGAGCGTTTTAGGCCGAAGGATATCAGGGTATATGATGCCGGAGCTAGGCGGAGACAAATGCGCTGATGAAGCAGGATGTCTGATAACAAGTGTGTTAACATTATCAACAGCCACTTAATCAATTCAATGGTGACAGCGTTTGATAACAAGAAGGGTAGTAGATTTCATAGATCGAATGGAACGATCTATTTGGTCCCAGACAAGTTCAATGGGACTCATATCTGGACCATAAGGTGTCAGCGGTAGTCGAACGAAAACTTACATGTGTATTGTAATCTTGAAATAAAAAACGTGGTATTAACATTGTTTCGATTACGTGTGTCGATCTGTACTTCGGTATGGTTTACCGTTAAGGTCACTTTCAGATCAATCATAAACCGACAAACGTATTGCATTGTCATTAAAATGGATGATTTAAAAATATTTTTAAAGATAAAACTTCAAAATCAGTTAAGAAAGGTAGTTCAGATTTAACAATAAAGTTTTGAAATTTTTTACGACTGTGACAAGTGGACGTGATTAAATGCGAAAGATTTCGCCATGAAATTTTGTTATTCATATATCCATATATATATAAATTTGCAGAGAAATAACTACAGTTCCTAATCGAAAATCGGAAAGTATTTAGGTATGACAGCCATTATTGGCTATGATTTATTTTAACTGTTTTCAATCCAATAAAACATAAAATATATCTGGTGTAAAATAATAAATTTGGTTTCAGATTATTTAGTTGTAATAATAACAAATTTTCAACGATTTCAAAAATATTATTTAAACATACTTCAGAAAATTCATATTTCTTTTCAGATCGACCATGGCATTTCAGTGAACCAAAATTGTTTTAAGAAAAATAATTTTCGAACATGTGATAACTTGTACCTTTGTCTTTCAATATATGCGATAAAGTCTGAACATGTCAGGTTTTGGCTATTTGAAAGCGAATTTCTCAACAAAGTAGGTCACTAGATGTACTTCAAGAATTTTTGCAATCTGTCAACCTAACTTAATCTTAAAAATCTTTGACCTACTTAATGTTGACCCTTATCGCTGGTATTACTGCGTTGTCATTAAAGTATTTGTATGTCGTTCTGATTAAAAGCAACAGGACTACGAAGGCATGTTCATGGAAACAAAATTCGAATGTACGGGTCTGTTCATTAGATCAGAGATATGAAAGGGCATCAGGATATTTTGTTGCAACAATTTTTATTATTATTGCAATACATTCTCGTTAGACATAGATAAAACATTTGAAACGGAATTATATTTGTTCTAAAATCAGTCTCGTCATTTCCTCGATATTTGTTCCAATGTAGCTATCGAAACACAAGCAGCGTCTACCGGATGTACCTACAAGGGTCACACCTACCAACATGGCGACTCCTGGGTAGCCGATGACAGGTTGGTGGTTAGTGTCATTGGTTCGAATCCCGAAAACATGATTTCGAAATTTATCTTAAAATGATCTCATCTATTATTTCTATGATTTTGGTCTCATCATGTCATTTATTATAAGTATTATTAGTTTCCTATTTCAAAATTTGTGGAACGTATTTCTTGTTCATTATATTTCCGAAAAGAACGATGAATTTTTAGCTCATCAGGTCTGAAAGACCCGATGGGCTTATGGCATGGCAAGGCGTCCGGCGTCCGTCCGTCCGTCCATCCGTCCATCCGTCCATCCGTAAACTTTTCACTTTTTCGACTTCTTCTCCAGAACCAATGACTCTGGAGAGCTGAAATTTTATGTGCATACTCCTTGGCAAATGGGGATTCTAAATTGTAGATTTCGTGACCCCATGACCCCAAATGGGGTCACAAGGGTCAAAACCTTAAAAATCTATTTTAATCTTCTTCTCCAGTTCCACAAGGTCCAGAGAGCTGAAAAGCTGTGTGTAGACTCCTTGGGCACTGGAGATTCTAAATTGTAGATTTTGTGACCCCATGACCCCAAATGAGGTCACAGGGGTCAAAACATGAAAAACCTATTTTCATCTTCTTCTCCAGTTCCAAAAGGTCCAGAGAGCTGAATAGTTGTGTGTAGACTCCTTGGGCACTGGAGATTCTTAATTGTAGGTTTGGTGACCCCATGACCCCAAATGGGGTCACAGGGGTCAAAACCTGAAAAACCTATTTTCATCTTCTTCTCCAGTTCCAAAAGGTCTAGAGAGCTGAAAAGGTGTGTGTAGACTCCTTGGCCAACGGGGATTCTAAATTGTAGGTTTGGTGACCCCATGACCCCAAATGGGGTCACAGGGGTCAAAACCTATAAAACCTAATTTCATCTTGTTCCCTAGTTCCAAAAGGTCTAGAGAGCTGAAAACTTGTGTGAAGACTCCTTGGACACTGGGGATTCTAAATTGTAGGTTTGGTGACCACTTGACCCCAAATGGGGTCACAGGGGTCAAAACCTTTAAATCCCATTTCATCTTCTTCTCCAGTTCCAAAAGGTCTTGATAGCTTAATAGTTGTGTGTAGACTCCTTGGACAATGGGGATTCTGAATTGTAGGTTCGGTGACCCCTTGACCCCAAATGGGGTCACAGGGGTCAAAACCTATAAAACCTAATTTCATCTTTTTCCCTAGTTCCAAAAGGTCTAGAGAGCTGAAAAGGTGTGTGTAGACTCCTTGGCCAACGGGGATTCTAAATTGTAGGTTTGGTGACCCCATGACCCCAAATGGGGTCACAGGGGTCAAAACCTATAAAACCTAATTTCATCTTGTTCCCTAGTTCCAAAAGGTCTAGAGAGCTGAAAACTTGTGTGAAGACTCCTTGGACACTGGGGATTCTAAATTGTAGGTTTGGTGACCACTTGACCCCAAATGGGGTCACAGGGGTCAAAACCTTAAAATCCTACTTTCATCTTCTTCTCCAGTTCCAAAAGGTCTTGATAGCTTAATAGTTGTGTGTAGACTCCTTGGACAATGGGGATTCTGAATTGTAGGTTCGGTGACCCCTTGACCCCAAATGGGCAATGGGCCTTTTTTATTTGATTGTGAATAACTCAGACGTTGGGTCAGACGTTGGGACAGGCCATCTTTCCTACACTGCCCATGACCCCATGGTCTAAACCCAAACACCTATTTCTATCAAAAGTCTGATGAGCTACAGAGCCCATGGCTCTATTTTTTTGTGATGAAATTTGAATTTTGATATTAAAAATGCATTACTTTCATACAGATCGCCCCCTATATCATGTCTATTAATTATACAAATATAACCGTCTACTTAATATCATTTATCATCTTTATATAACAAAAAGACGTCATACTCTTTATGCCTGCAATCATATACATACGCATCTATGTTTATTTAAAGAAGTCGGTGGATTAAATCTTTGTTTTCTGTTTACTTACAACTTTTAACATAAACAACGATCTCCCCATTTAATCGAAACCCTAACCACTGATTCAACCAACTGAGAGTAGTTTCCTTTGCTAGTCTTTTCTCAAAAAGTGAAAAGTTCACAAAACACTATCTATCTCTTTGCTGGTCAAGAAGAATTCTTAATGACGCCTCCATTACAATGAATATTACGTGTATTATGTTTTATTTATTCTGTTCCATATGTGACGATCAACAGATGCAACGGGTGTGACTGCACAGATTTCGGCGCTGAATGTGCATCATGGAAAAACTGCGATAACTCCAGTACGTGCACATTCTGATGTTTTTTATGTTCAATTTTTCAGTATAAGTTATCTGAGGAACTCTGGTCTGAGCACAAATAGAAACTTGTATATGTTATGCTGTTAGACATTGTACTACTTGGTGTTACCAGACACTGCCAGAGCCACCCTTGATCTATTGTCAATCGTCAGAGTGAACTGCAGGGGTGCCTTTGATGGGCAGCATTTATTAACCAACCCTTTGAGCTTTAAAACTTTGGCTTGTTTGATGTGAAAATGCTTGTCTCGAAAACTTTGTCGTGGTGGAAGGTCATAGCCAAATGTGGGTATTGAACTGCGACAAATTTTGCGTTGTAAACTTGCAATATTTCGCTTGCATATTCCAGCAGAATAAAGTTGCTTCTTGCAAGTCTTAACTCAAAAAGGGCACAAGGTCACAAAACAATATCTATCTCTTTGCTGGTGAAGAGCCTTTTTTAACCTCACGAATAGCCTTAGACAGAAATCGATAACTACATTTTAAGCTACGCTATTACTTTGTTCAAACATACGGGGGAGGTGTGTGTGTGAGCAGGGGAGGCGTAAAACTTTGGCTTTAGCTATAAAAAAACTACGTTTATCTTACCTCATGTAATAAGCTCGGTCACCTAGTGGCCCACGTGACGCTGGATAACTCATATCACCCTCTTGAGCCTGCAGAGTGAGCGTCTTAAAGTGTTTGTCGCAACAAGACATCGAGATTACCTTTGATCAAAGTTATTGCAAAATAAGCAAATACACATTGAGGCAATTGATCGTAGATATGGTGTCTTATATCTCTTTCATCGAAAACTTATCGTGCTCGATCGATCTTTTACTGTTATAGCAACGTGATGAGTTTTACTGGAAGTTAAAATATTT
Source organism: Phorcus lineatus (assembly GCA_921293015.1). Taxonomy (NCBI): domain Eukaryota; kingdom Metazoa; phylum Mollusca; class Gastropoda; order Trochida; family Trochidae; genus Phorcus; species Phorcus lineatus. Next base: position 15,146,163 of record OV121092.1, on the reverse strand, counting down.
TATAATAATTATTGATGATAATATTAACACAGCTTGAAATACAATACGTATGTTTCTCCACTTGAAAGTGGCAAGCCGGTTATAAAAGATGACAAACAAGAAGACTTTGTGTTTTTCTTCTGTATTTTCTGCGGGAGGTTTTCACCAGAACCTTTACAATAATGGCGTCCACAGGCGAGAGAAGTCGGGGATTGTGTCGCGCCGTAGCTGCGACTCCGAACCTGTCTGCCTGATTATCGATATGGACGAGCCTTTATAGGATATGAACAATAGGGTCATTTTACATTAAACTACACACCAGATGTCAGTTTGAAACTGTTGCAATATGTCAAGTCCGGAGAACAGCGGCCGTTCAATTACTGCATCGGGCTCTGATTAGCGTGGCGAGGGGATGCTTTGATCCCTGCCGACGTGCTCTGATTAGCGTGGTGAGGGGATGCTTTGATCCCTGCCGACATAAGCCACTTCACTGGGAGCGTGGCAAGGGGATGGTTTGAACCCTGCCGACTTGAGACACTTCACTGAGTATTTATCATGAAACAGAAAATTATATATAAACAGTTACGCTATGACAAATTCCTCCGCCCCCGGTGAGACTCGTCCTCGAGTCTCCTAATCGGGTTTGCGCTATGCCGTCGATTATGTTGAAGATGTGTCGAGTCCGGCACAAGTTGGGGGTATTACATCAGGAATCTGCCAGCGGGTTGATGGACATAGCTTGTGGTCAACATGAGAAGATTTATGACTGTCATGCATTATCTCCAATGGTAATTGTGGTGGTGAAAATTTGAAGAATTCTGATATTGTTGGCATTTAAATTCTAAACTTGTTACATATAAATTGAGTCTTGATATTTCCTGATTCTGCCGTAGGAAAGCATCTTTTTGCACCAAATTTTCTGCGAGAAGATCTTGGATTTGTGTTTGTAAAACGTTTATTTCAGTTTCTTTGTCTTCAATATTTGCCATATTTTCAATATGTAATGCTTCATTCTCACGCATTAATTCTTGGTTCTCCTCTGCTAGCAAAGAGACTTTGTCTGTTAACCTACTTATGGCATCTAACAGCGGACCGGTTGTGCTAACACAATCGAAAAATGATCTAATTCCTATGTTCGAAAAGGGTAATTGTCTAGCCAAATATTTTCTAACATGGAAGTCTAATTTTCGAAAGAATCTCTTTCGTTTCTTTTTGAAGATTTAGTATTTCGCTTTGGAGAAGATTTTGTTTCTAGTTTCTGATTTTGGCTTCGATTTTGTTTTTGATTTTGATTTTCGACTTTAAGTGCATTTACGGCAGAAGCATGATGGCCAGAAGAGGGTGTCTTACTTGTAATTGAACTGTGCCCTACGGTAGGGTAATTTCTAGGTTTTGAAGGTGAAAAATACAAAGGGGCATCAAAACAACAAATAGTCAAATGACCAACCTGACCACACAAGAAACAGTTTTTGAAATTAGCATGACAGTCAACTTCCTGATGAGAAGACCACTTACCACATCGCCGACAGCGGTGATCCTGGTGTAGATCATTGTGTTGGTCTTGCCACTGACGTTGACGGCTTGCAGTCTGTCTCATCCTCCAGTGAGATGGGAAGAAGGCTGCCATGTCTGCTCATCTGTGTTGGTCGGGAAGATCCTTGACTCTGCCGGAGGTAGAAGTTTCTTCTCTGGGGGTGATGAAACAGAATGTAGTTTCTCCAAGAAGTCCTCGTCCTTTTCTCACAGCAGGGGGAACTCCACCAGGTACCGGAATACCACTTAACTTTAAGAAAAGCTAAGTACCTCTGTTCTCCACCAATTTAACACAGCTTGAAATACAATACGTATGTTTCTCCACTTGAAAGTGGCAAGCCGGTTATAAAAGATGACAAACAAGAAGACTTTGTGTTTTTCTTCTGTATTTTCTGCGGGAGGTTTTCACCAGAACCTTTACAATAATGGCGTCCACAGGCGAGAGAAGTCGGGGATTGTGTCGCGCCGTAGCTGCGACTCCGAACCTGTCTGCCTGATTATCGATATGGACGAGCCTTTATAGGATATGAACAATAGGGTCATTTTACATTAAACTACACACCAGATGTCAGTTTGAAACTGTTGCAATATGTCAAGTCCGGAGAACAGCGGCCGTTCAATTACTGCATCGGGCTCTGATTAGCGTGGCGAGGGGATGCTTTGATCTCTGCCGACGTGCTCTGATTAGCGTGGTGAGGGGATGCTTTGATCCCTGCCGACATAAGCCACTTCACTGGGAGCGTGGCAAGGGGATGGTTTGAACCCTGCCGACTTGAGACACTTCACTGAGTATTTATCATGAAACAGAAAATTATATATAAACAGTTACGCTATGACAATATCAATAAGTATCAATTATAATTGAGAATTCACTCATAGTTTTCTCTGCGTTTCCGACAAAGGCAGTAGTGAAATATGTATCAATCACGTTTATCTTAGTATATCAGGCCATTTGTGATTTATCTATGTTTTCCAAAAATAGTTTTTATTCATTGGGCGAATTTCCACTGACAGTGGTAGGTAGTCCGGCTGGTTGCATGATTCTTTACGCGGGACTTATAAATCTGTTTGTCCCCCTTGACGGATTGTAATAACTTGTAGTTTATAAATCGTATAGTTCTGAGCGGTTTGTCTGATAAAAATACTTCAATTCTATATCGATCTAAGCGAAAACAATGAATTCAATAGGACTTCTCAAAAGTACTTGATCAATCATTCTGCTAAATCAGCGTATTTGAAACCGCTGAGCTCCTTCCAAATACCCTGATTTCCTTCAGGACAAAAGCCTCGTATCGCTAGCTTTCCAACCAGCCAGAGAACTCGCAGTCAGCAACAGCGGCACAAACCGGATGAAAAAATCCGTTGATTTCAAGATAAAACCTTCAAGCTCCTTATATAACGACATTTCATTGGCTAAAATAACAGGTGAACATATCCATGTATATAAGGCCGGAAGCCATAACGAGGCATTTGGCCCGAAAGAGATCAGGGTTTTCGGAAGCAGTTTGGATTCAAATACGCTGATGTAGCAGTATGATGATCAATGGATTTCAGTATACCCTGGATACGAGGATAGCCTGTGTCCTTGTTCCCTTGAATACGTACTGTTCAACCTTAATCTTGCTAAATGATATCATATGACACATAAAACGTACGTAAACAATGTCGAATTTGCCTTCGTTTTGGTTCTTTTTTCACATGTTTCATGTGCATCATGAAGCTATGTTCGAAATCTACAAATCAGTTAATGACTGTAATTAAGCACGCCGCCAAGTTATAAGTAAACAGTAATCCCAAATATTGATAACTTTTCACAATTTTCATCCTTTCACCGTTTACGAACCACACACCATTCTTTGATAACGTACGTCGTTAAAGTAAAATGGGCTCAATCGTCGACAAACTGTTGTTGTTCTTTTAATCACGAAACCTATCCGCATGTTTAACATTTACTACATCGGCCAATCTCTTTAAAACAAGTTCCTTCATTACCTTCTGACCTCAATTTTTTTTCTTGGCTTAAAATTCAGAATCAACAAATCAACGACGTTGTTACTAAATGGGCATTCCGTTACCCTAACCGTTGTGAAGACCAGATTCCCTTCATATGTGAGGCGCACATATTTCATATTTCAGCCTGTTACACACAAGAAAAGATTGAATGATGATCTATATCTCCAGACCAACTGGGTGCCCCGGGTACGCCCCTGTGCAAGTATTACAACACGTACTACAGAGTTGGAATGAACTGGACGGCGGAGGATAAGTGCAATTCGTGCAAGTGCACAAGGAGCGGCATGATCTGTAGTTACAAAGCGTGCAAGAACACTGGCTTTGGTGGGTACCTATTTTGCTCACAATAGTATTAACAACGTTGATCGTTGAGATCATTTATGAAGTTGATGAGTTGGAGAAGAAGAGTTAATATGAACTTTTTAATAGTTTTTAAGGGCAAATCTTCCAGTAGGTGGCGCATGGAAAAACTCCAAGCGCCGCATTTATTGCAACACGCTATGTGAAGAAATAAGTTCCTAAAAATCTCCATTTTTTTTGGTACAAGGAACTCGGCCAAGGTCGTAAGGCCGAGGACGAGCCAGCGTGTCAAACTAATGGAGACTTTGAGGACCATATCGAAATTAAATTAAAAAAATAATCTTCCATCTATTGAAGGTTGCTATCTTCTATCTTATTTATGTCATTTCAAATAAGTACCAAAACGCATAAGATTTCATTAGCATTTCTTCTCATATTTCTTACACATCATTGTGTTTATATTCAATGTTTTATCACAACATTGGCAACCCTTGCATGAAATTGGCGTGTATCTTCACTTTACCATGTCTATTGTAGACAATGCAGGGGCAAGACGGAACTAATGTTTACACAACTTTGTAGTGATGTTTTATATAACTGGTCCTATTTTTACAACTGTTTGCTTATGTTAAAGTTATCTGAAGTTTAACTTTGTACATGTAACAACATTGATGATTTATTTAACAACGAGCAACTATTAAACTTGTTTCATACAGCTTCCCATTTCGCAGCTGTGACAGTAGCAACAATTAAACTCACGGAAATGTTAGTTTCTGTAATTTTCGAAAGTTAAGCTCGTTTATACGAAATCATTGCTCATTTAATATAAACGGTATTGCGTGGAATATCTTTCAGACAAACCAAAAGCAAACGGCGGTCAGTTCATGGACTGCCCATACAAGAACCGCTACTACCATTATGGCAGTCAGTTCCTCGCTGATGACGGTTGTAACAGTTGTATCTGTACAATGCCTGGAAACTTCGCCACCTTTCCGATTTGTACAACCACCAAGTGTAATCTGATTGGCTGAATAAAAAGAAGGACATGATTCCGCATTACCGAAAAAGGTACAATGATTTTGTACCAATGGTTGTGTTTGTTTCTTAAATATTACGATGTTTGCTAACCATCCGAATGACACTAATTTATGGCCAGTCGGTTGTGAAAATCTTTTTCGACCTTTGGTTTGGTAGAGATACAGGTTGCCGCGCGGATAAGCTTTCTGAATAATAAATGCTTGACTCCTTGGCCCGAATAACACGTTTATAATTAAACCTATTCTGAATCATACAATAATCCAGATTTGTTATTGTGGGAGCAAGTTTTGGTCAAATCCCGGTTTAAAGATGCAGTAGCGCGTATTTTTTTAAAGATTCTTTACTTCCAAATTTTCTATATCCTCTAGTGAATGCCAAATGAATTATTTTCAGCGGGTCAAAACATCTCATTACTTTACCCGATCATCCGTAGTTTTAGATGAAATAAACAATTATATATGGAGAAAACATCATAATTACGCTGATACAGCAGGATGTAGAGGTGGGGTAACTGCTGCTTAAACCCTCGGCAACTTTGTCTCCAGTGGAGCACTTTTCTGCATACGGTTTGCAATGTTACACTGAAATTAAGCGCAGTACCATCAATGGTTCACTATTCCTGGCAATGCCCGCAGGTTTCACCGCGATGTATCACTACAATATTGTTGCTGACTTTCTCCCTGCAATAACACAAGCAGCCGCGATATCAGTAAAAAAAACTCTTGAATGGGCGTTAAACCCCAAATCCACCTCACTTCATTCAGACCTTCATTTCACCTTGACACAAGGTGCACTCTTATCGGAAGCGCTCGTAAAATAATCCCCGCAAGGCTTGTATTTAAGTGGGATACTGAGGTGCATCGCTAACAGCATATTCAGAATAAACTGCAATACAAAATAAATGCAATAATTATGTTAATGAACTTTGATTTAATTATTTGTTTCATATTCTGGTTCAATGGTCGAAGAAGAAACTGCTCCAAGTTAGTAAATGTGAGAGGCTATTGATTACACCGACAAGACTTTAATTAATTTCATGTAGCGGAGATCATGGATTCTCTTCTCCTGTTTTTTCCCTTTTGATCTGCACTATTTGAACATAAACCTCGGTAAAATGTTTCAACTAAGAAATTGACTATTGCTAAACTTGTTCCAATTGATTCCCAATCGACTACATCAACCTTTATATATTTATATCTATGTAGCTCCTACTGTGTACTGACAAATATTACGTCAAATGGCGGGAATCGCTCTCTATATAGCCCACAGGAACACCTCTTGTTGATAATAATTGTCCAGGACACAGCGTCGAGTCGACGAAGAGGCAACCGAATAGAGAACAAGTCCTATGGATTTACAACTTCTTTATTGCAGTCATGGTAATCCTGCAATAAAGAAGTTGTAAACCAATAAAGCTTGTTTTTTTCATTCAACTCACCATCTTCTTAATGCCTCTCAAAGGAGATTAGACACCTATCTAATTACTTTTAAAATGAAGAGTGATATCACGAGGTCAACGCCCCTTGTCCTTGAAATTGATTTCAAAATATTATCGTTTCGTTTATACTGATAAAAATTTCTTCAGTGTTTCTGATCATGATAATGATGATAATCTTTAAGATGATTATAATGTTATGGTTATGGTTAACATATTTACCTCTTGTTTATGATTTTTCTCAACTTTCCAACAATAACGACAGACAAGAGTCACTAAACATTCAAATATCTAAAAAGATTAATATTTGTCATTATTTACATTTCTCACTTTAAAAGGAATCAGCAGTTTTCGATAAAATTATATTTCTTCAAATTGTTCAAACACCTCATTACTCAACTCAATTCTTCGTAGTCAAAAAATATCAAGTATCAAGTATCAAGTATCATGTATCAAGTATCAAGTATCAAGTATCGAGTATCGAGTATCAAATATCGAGTATCGAGTATCGAGTATCGAGTATCAAGTATCAAGTATCAAGTATCGAGTATCAAGTATCAAGTATCGAGTATCGAGTATCGAGTATCGAGTATCAAGTATCGAGTATCAAGTATCAAGTATCAAATATCAAGTATCAAGTATCGAGTATCAAATATTGAGTATCGAGTATCGAGTATCGAGTATCGAGTATCAAGTATCGAGTATCAAGTATCAAGTATCGAGTATCAAGTATCAAGTATCGAGTATCGAGTATCAAATATCGAGTATCAAGTATCAAGTATCAAGCGAAAACTGCTGGTGGTTATTTTGGTATAAACAAAAACAAGTTTCTTTTTTACAGATATCTCTTCAATTGTTCCCCCAATAAACATTAGTCCATGCCCGATGTATTATCTTCAGAGAGCCAAACATCTCATTACCCAACCGATTATCCGTAATCGAAAAGAAAGTGATCAAGTATAAAGCAAAATTATTTTTTGTTTGAACATCGAGGCAGAAAAATGGATTCGCATAACTTAACTCAACACTGTTCGTCAGTTCTAAAACTGCCTCTTTTGAATTCAAAACAATGTCTTGGAATTGGAAACATCAATTTCGTTTTCTTGAGATAACTTGTTTATCAAAAAAACACCCAATTGCCTTGCAAGTGGTATCATTTAATTTCGTTATTCTTGGTTGTATATATATACACACACATACATACATACATATACATATATACATACTTGCTCCTGTCCCTTTAAGCGTGCACAATGTTTATTTGTGATGATTCGAACGTGGCGTAGATATAATTTCAAGACTGTTAGTTCAATCAGAGATTTGCTCATTAGCATATGACTGATAAGCAAACGAAGAATATATAAGTGTCAAATTGAAATAATGATGTCTCGATATAAATTTCAAAATTAAAATTAAGATTTTTATTTCATTCATAAAATAATTAAACCTCTTGCTCATTGGAGGTATCGTAGGAAACAATGTAAAATACAGAACGATTGAATTCATGATTGGTTGATAGCAGGTTTCTTTACACTTTGTGTACCTTTATATGTCGCCAGGGACAACCTTATTTCCGAAAAAATTAGATTTTATTAACTTAAATTTTCAAAATTTATGACGTTACTTAAAATCCTGTCACCGTCTTTGGACGCAGATAGACCGTTGAAAAGGTTGTTATGATCATAAAGCAAAAATGAAGTCATATAATAAAGAGAAAATCTGCTTTCCAATGCCAAGTTACAAATCAAACATCAGGATAAACCAATTGATATGGTACTAGGAACACATTTTCGTCGATGTTCGTGGAAATATCCTCAACTAGGGCTGCAGTTGAAATTCATTTTGTTTTTTTAATGCATTTGTAGGTTAAGGTTTATCGTCAAATCCTCAACTAGGGCTGCAGTTGAAATTCATTTGACTTTGGAATGCATGTATAGGTGGATGTTTCAGGTCATATCCTCAGCAAGGGCTGCAGTTCGAATTCATTTGGTCTTGAAAAGCATTTACATGTAGATGTTTCAGGACATAACCTTCACTAGGGTTGTAGTTGAACAGCATCAAATCTAGGAATGCATTTATAAATGTATAAGGACGAACCAAGGCCGGGGCAGTATTCAAACTTCATTAGAATTTATTATAACAATTGTCATTACATATACACTGTTAGGGCTAAACTAAAACCTCATTCGTTTAGGAAATGGATTCAAAAGTGGAAGTTATTCCACAAGAGCCCTATTTGTTCCAATTTCATGCTATCAATTATCAAACTCTTATTTCAATCTGGGTACTATTTTCACTTAACTGCAAGGACAAACATGCATGTAAAATAAATCCTCGATAAGGGCTGACACAGGACCTCCGTTTTTAAAACATGCAATCACATGTTTCTAATCCTCAAAATCCATGACCAGGGCTCTATTACAATTTCACAAAAGGTCAAAGTTGAAAGAGGGACATCCTAAATAAGGGCCCATATCATCATTTCAACAAAAAAATTTATAACATATGTCATTAAAACGTACTTTAAAATTATCGACCTTTTTGACATTTCAAGCAGAAATTAAAATCCGCATACGTACATTAATTTATCCTCGATCGGGCTGAATGGTGACCTCGTTCTAACCAAGAAAGTATGCATAGAAATAGATCTCGCGCTCCAAGATCTCTTTAAAGATCAATACAAGACGAGCGACGATTGTGGAGGGGTCTATTTTCTGGCGCATCGGTTCTATTCATATATCGTCTTCTCCTTTCTACTTTCTCTGGTAGCGATATGTAATATTGATCTGGTGTCAATGAACGCAAAATGAATCTCTGGGTAATTAACTCTGTTGCAAAGGGTTAGAATATGTCGCCGTCTTTACGCTTCGTCCTTTTCGTAATTTGTTTTGTTTTAAAGTTCTCAGTCATGGGTGTACAATGGCGATACACGATATTGATTCAGTGTGAACGAACGCAAGATTCGCGGTTTCTAATTAACCCCGTTACTGCTCAATAAGCATATTTGGTCTTTGGTTTCATTTGATCTTTGTGAAAATTAGTTCGTCGTTTTTAAATGGATTCGTCGAAGTAAATCATTCGTGCTGAAAGATAGTATTGATGAAAATAATGTTAAAATGTGTAAATGACAATAATGAAAATACATTGTTAACGCCTCTTTCGACTTGAAAATCAGTCCTTTTAAATGAAGTTGTGATGCCATAATTACAAATGCCAAATCAAGCGAGCTTGTTCTTAACCCAAACGGGTAAACATTAGTAGTGTCATATCTTAGCATATATGCACATGTGCATATCATGTCTGTCTAGCAACGATTGCTTCAACCCTACGTTTGCGTATTTTGTCGTAAAGTCATAAAATAGTGACATCACTGAAGCAGGCCGTCGGAAAAAGGGTATTTATGCGATTGATGTGGAATAAAGTTAGCAGTAATATAAAAGAGTTAATTACACTCAAAAAAGTGCATTAGACTTTGACAAGACGCGCTCAAATTCATGTCTATCTCTAACCTCGTTTGGGAATTACATAAATATTGAAATTCACATGCGTCACGTGCTTGCTCGGCGTTCACGTGATGTCTAAGTTTGTGCACGTTTTGCTCGTTCTGCCTTGTATATCATTGATATACATACGGGAGGTCGTACACTCTTGAATAATATCTTGAAAGAATTCAGTTGAAATCTGACGAAAAAAACCCCAAAAAGCACAAGTTGTGAAATAGTTGACCATTTCTGTTCAAATAAAAAAGTTGTTAAAATCGACTGTGTTCAGAAGAATTCAATTTTTTTTTAAATAACTCAAGTAGGAATAAAACTCATTTTATCAGGAACTTTCCTCTCCACAGCGGTCTGAACGCAGTCTCATTGTTCGCACGTTTAGCCACTGATAGAATCAGTTTGAATCCCGCTAGAGTCAGTTTTAAGTTCCTCGGAACATGGTCGAATTTAATCAGACTTCGGTGTAACGCTGAACAAGATTAGAAGAGACATACGTTCAGTCTGAATCGGCAAACCATCGCCTCCCGGTCAAGAGGCGTATCTCTGTAAACATTCATTGAAACCACCCTAGATATCGATACGCGCAGCACTAATGTTCTTTCTGAAAGATTGGTAAAAAAAATGCTCTTGGAGGTGATGATCACGCAAGACAGGTACTTTTATTTGGAAATTGGAAAGTCTACTGTTGTAAGTCAATGGGCAAATCTCAAAAATATTAAATGCATCATGTCTAAAGCGGGAGATGCGCATCATTGACATATAACATATCCAAAGTCTACTTATATTCAACAATCCCGAGTACATGTTCCGAGAATAATCGCAACGTTAATCTGGATAATCGATTATGAGGTCAATGTAAAATAAATAAAAAAAACTTTGGGAGCAGTCGACCGCTCTACGTCAAGGGACATAACTTCAAAACTATAAATACCTTATGTCGAAAAGGAGATATGTAGCACAATCAGCAGGCACACTTCGTGCGATTCAAACAAGAAGACGAGGCGTGGATTTTCTTGGCTTTTATTTCTTCCACGTACTCTATACTACTCTGGCTGTCGATCTTTCTCGCCCGCTTTCCCTGGGCACCCTCACGACGCCCAGCGCGTCTTTCCTCACCTGTCTGGTTGTGGCTGTCACTAGCCCATGGCTGAGTCCTGACTGAGACTCAACCCCTCAGTGCCGTGGTTGAAACTCACCTCTCTCTCAAGTGCAAAGGCTGAGAATTGAACTCCTTCCTTAAGACAAACCTGGGTCTTAAATACCCACAGACTCAGTTGTCAACACAATGTCACTTATGAAAACAGCTTATGGATTATTTCTTAGGGATTAGCAGTTTATAACATACGCTTCATAACAACTATGTTACAGATATTCGTATCACTATATGTCTAAATCATGTGCTAAGTTTATGGAAGATAGAGAAAAAACTGTCGGCGGAGTTGTTTCGCAAGACAAGTATTGGCAATGTAAAATCGAAAAGTCGACCGCTCTACGTCAAGGGACATTTAAGTCCAAAAATAGTCAATGCATCATGCCGAAAAGGGGAAATGTTAATCTCTGACATTAAATACCCACTCCTAAATCCCCTTTGATCTGCGGCCATTTAAAACTCTCGCTCTCGCTCGGGGTAATACAAACGATCTCACTCGTTTCGTAAAAATCATATGACCTTCTTCAGAAGCTAATAATCTCTATCAATCTATTTCATTTGAAATGTCATGCCTAATACATTATCTATGACACAATTGATATAGGGAAAATTTGTCGCTTTGAAGATTTATTTCACATAAACATAAATCATCAGTATGAGTCAGTTAACAAATGTCAAGACCGTGTTTACTTGAAAAGAAGGTCAAATTAGTTATTTGAAACGTGACAATCAACTTCTAATTTCGCATTTTTTAATGGATTGATTTGCTCACGTACAATAGGAAAGAAAGAACGCCAACGCAAAAACATTTAAAATCCCAATAGCTCTGGCTAATCAAAGGGGATAACTCAGTCAATTTGTACATAAGGTTGAGAACCGCTAAAGAACGTGTGACTTGATTAAGTATATTTAAAAGTGAAGTGACAAAATATGCATTAGCAACACAATATTTTAGTAGAAAATACACTAAGGGGAAATTCCCGATTAAAATATTTTGCTATGGTTCGTTTTTTATTTATTGATTCAAAAACGAAAACCAGATTCATTAGAAGATGTCATATCCCATAGGTTTATCATATCATATCTGTGATTATAAGCAAGCGGGTAACACCAAATTCGCAAGTGGAAATAAAACGAAATTGTAACACAAGACTATACAGAATATTATTGTATTTATTTATGACAAAACAAAATAACAACACGAGACAACAACATGTCATAACACGTCAGCAAATATTGTTATCAATTCACCAATTAATAACTTAAACCCATTTTTATAAATAAATTTTGTAGGATGGATATAACTGAAGGTTTACATTTCATCAATTTACAATTCACTGAATTTTCAACAAGTAGGAAACAGCATCTCCGTATGCCAATACGCTCATTCTTCCTGCAGCCAGATCAACCTTCAAATTGCGGATTCTTGACTATATCATCGATGGTAGAGACAATCGCATTACAGTCTTGCTGCAAACAACCCCAGGATATCCAGTTAACAGCATTCCTCTTAAAGTCATAGTCTCATTTTTGTAAGGCAACTAAATTGAACTAACTATTCTTCACGAACAAAATCTGATCACTAACACAGATATTTCCTGTCGCGTTTGCAAAGATTTTCATGTTTATGCCCGTTTTACAGTTTTGGATGAAGTAGCTTTTTGGTGTATGCCGTTTCAGACCGATGAGGTACCGAATCAAGTGCAATCCCATCGCGAGTGCGAAACACCGGAAATCTAGTAATCGCAGCGCCGATACTTATGACAGACGCATTCTTCATTGAGTTTACCACCTTTTTGTTATTTCTGTATTTGAAAAAGGGTAAGCTAATAGCTATTTAAATTGGATATTTAGCTGAGAAATTTTATGTGTTCTTCGTCACGGCCTTAGCGAAATGACGTGGTAAGGACTAACGCTCGCCAAACACGTAATATTAGGGTAGGGTAGGGTAGTTTGAACTTAATTATTGAGGGCTAGAATGCCTGCAGAGTTCCGAAAATTGTTGCAAACGTCAGGGGAAAGATTTCTGTGATTGGTGAACTATATGTCCGGCATGCATTACAATTTGCCTTGCAAAAATGAGACAATGACTTTAAGGTTCGTTCTGAACATGAACCCATCTATACAGAGGTATCTGCCACCTCTTGAAGTTGGAAGGAATTTGTTTTCTAACTGCTGGCTTGCCATATTGGAAGTGATGGAATGGTGTTAAAGAAATCATCGTCAATCATGTTAAATCAACTGAGTTGGAGTTCACCAACTTATCAACTATAATGTTAAATGTAAAATGATTATGCTCCTGTTTCGTTAGGTAGTTCAGATTTTAGTATATCCTTTAAAACAACAAATGTGGACATCCCTCCAACATCAAAGGAGTTTAACTGTAATAACAAATGTCTACTTCCAGGGAAGACACCCTATTATTATTATAATTATAGGTGTGAATGCAAGAAGGGCATGTGTTCGATATTGTTTACCATATTCCCATGCGAGGTGAGGTCATTCTGTGTTTGACGCCGCTTTCAAGAGCATTTCACTTATGTCACGGCTGCTAGTATTATTGCAGGGGAAAAGCCCGCAACACCATTGTACCTATGCATTGCGGTGAAACCTGTGACCATCGGCTTTAACTGGCGAACCATGTCGATAAGATTGGACATGAAGTCTAGCAGATTATGTCATTCGACGTATGACGTTTTTCGTTCCATAGGACAACTTTTAAATTTGTGACACATGAGTATCATAACTTCTTACACAGTAACATTTGTTATAAATGAAGGTTTTTGTTGGTAGGCCGAACATAAAACTGTTAGTCCTTGCTCACTTTAGACCTAAGAAGCGCAAAACTTAGGGCAGTTAGGAGTTGATAGTGTTTGTTAGGTTATATAACTAGTATCCATGTTTATTGGACGTGATATCTAAACCTCTGTGCATATATAAGGCTGTTTTTATATTTTCATGGCAACCAGTATTTGTCATATATATACATGTATGTCTTTTTGACATGAAAAGTTAAGATTTTATATCACCACATATGACATTTAGGTTCGTATCAAAGGTAAATAATATGTTATGAAAATCACGGAGTGGCTCTTTAACAGTAACGTCCATTGTCCTGTACTGCTCACTTATTGAGTTTATGTTTTAAAGAAACACTACGTGAGTCCTTGTTTGCTTGAGTACAATAATATTCATTCGAACATCTTAATATTCAATTAAAACAACGAATACATGCATGACTTATAGTTTACAATAGACTTCGCACAATACAAGTTTATGTGTACCAAAGCAGATTTAAAACGTACCATCAATACGAATACTGGTCTTAATAACTTTTCAACACTCTCAAATCTAATCGCATCTTCAACCTATTTAAACATTTCAAAATTATTAAAACTAATTGGCGCTTTTACCGGTTTTCGATCAAAATCGCTACTTCATACCTGAAATTTTTATAAGGATAAGTTTCAGCAACAGTCAAAATCTAACATGACACTTTTCATAAATGAGATTGTTGAGAGGCATTAAGAAACTGGTGTATTCGAGTAAGAGACGATTATTATAGTGACTTATCTCACTGTATATCAGTAATTTAACAACGAAGAATTGCTATCCTTAATAATTTCTTACAATAGGTTTCGTATAATAAACGGTGTCATAACAATTAAAAAACACATAGTTCAAACAAAGACACACTATTAAGATATAATAATTACAAAAATTTAAACATAATAATTCATTGTTTCTTTACACTCCTATATGCATGGTGTAAGTCCTTGGCAGAGAAATTGACACTTTGCACCGGTTGACCTTTCTAGTCCGCTGACATGATCGTGCACGGAGTGAACGATTTTCATGTGCAAAAGCGAGAGCTTAATGTCGTTCTTAAACAACTGTTCATCACTGTAATTTTCAACATCTCCGTTATATTCATAAATCTTGATTGATTTGTTGGGTAATATCGATGTTGTTAAACTCGTAGGTATTTCAGTTTGATTCATACGAAACTATTTTTAATCTTAAATTTAGGTAAACCACATTGTATGGTTAGTCAACTTGTTTATTATGCAAGTGACGCTCCCTATATTTCTTCTGAAACATCATATGACCTTATAATAAATTAAGATATATGACTCGAAAATTGATTCCCAAACGAAATTAAAGGAAAACGAATCAAAACCGCATACATACGATCTTCCTTTTTATATGGATTCCAGTAATGTGGCTTATTAAACCCCGTCAAAGCCCGTCATTTTTTAATTTTTGCTTGAACCCTTCCCTCGAAGACGTAAAACATTTTCTTTTACGGTTTACGGTTTTATACTGACATACGTCTGTCTGTTTAACGAGCTTTAAAGAAGAAATATTTGACTTGTAATATTTTAGATCCTAATTTAAATTTTTGTTATTTTCTAAATTTGATTTCTCCATATTAGTTTTAAAGGGACACTTTATGTTGTTTGGGTCAAATATGTTAAACTTCATAATTGATGTTTTTTTATGGAGAATTAGTGATTGTTTCCGAAAATTAACATATCAGTGCTCATCAGTCGAGATAGGTGACAGAAGGTTTACAGTCGAAATTTGTGAACGAAAACCGGACATTAGAGCACGCCAATGACTCAAACGTAATTTTGGAAATCTATGTTCAGCAGACAAAACGACAAATATAGGTTGGTAGTCTTTGGTTTGTGATGTAAGTAGTATAGAATTAACCGGGACGAAGAATTCCAACATTTAATTTTCATGTGACCGTTTTTAAATTACAATTTAAACAAAATCATAAAGTATGGCGTTTCAGCGATGAAGATGCAACTGTATATAGGCGGTTTGAACTTTCCCCAGGCCGTATGTTATTTTGGCTCTTATTTAGCCACATGCAAAATTTATACTCTAAAATCTTTTAAGAACTATCTAAAAAGGATGTTCTTTTTCCAATAAGCACAAACATGTTATATTTTCTCAACCTTTATACATTCTGTGTAATACGCTGTAATGTTGCTTTAACTCTTTGCGTAATATTATCTCTTTGACCTACTGAGGTCAATGCATAATTCGTATCATGATTTTACACCGTGTAAATTTACGCATGGCGGTTATAAAAACAATTCGCTTATTCATACATCCAAAAGCTTCTTAGAAGGTGACTTAGATAAGTGTATAGTGCATCTGAGCAATGAGCACGTGTCAGCTTCTGTTTCTTTTTCGGTTTGAGTTTAAAATAATCACCACATACGCCTTCAACTTTCACTATATCAAAATTGTATGAAATCCCTCAATCTTAAAATGAAACCTGAAAATAGCTTGTCCAATATGACAACTGAATAGTGACAGTTCGCAACTGTAACCTACAAACCTAGTGACCTAATTCCTTATTTAGAAGTTGTATATTTGTTAACAAGCGGATGAGGACATAAAGAGCAAGTTAAATAGCATGATGTATAGAATGGCGGGCAGTAAGTACACAAGGTGGGTGGGAACTGACGCACGCTATTTTTTAAAGCTACGAAATTGCACAGTAAATCTCTCGGTGTCACTAACGATATTAGTAAGGTAATTAACCATTTTTGTTAATTGGAAAATATTCAATATTCAGGCTATAATGTAAGTTCTACAAGGCAGCCAGTATTTGATACAAATTTGCATCAAATCCGTATTATTACGATAAAGGGAATATTCAAATTTTGCATACAACCTGAAAACCAAAAACGGCAGCCGCTATAGTTAATGCAACACCAATGCTTGGACTGTGAATTAGAAATCAGTGAAGATATACCTCATGAAAAAGATTTGATTTTCTTTTCTCGGTGAAGAAATTAAGTTATTTTTCAGAAGAGGTACATATTCCAAAATCAGCATTTCCCGTTTTGTGCACTGTCGATTCTGATGATTTTTTACATCCCCTATATCATTTCGACCATCTTAACTTTTCACATATTGATTGCAGGTCAACTGTAGAGAATCACTTTTACTGAATCTATAGAAATTTAAAAATAATGCAAATGAACTCATATTCCTAGAAATATCAAATTTGAAGGCGAAAATAGTACTATATTGCATGTAGTGAAAGGGGGTTTGATAAATGATGATATGGTGATGGACTAATGATTGATGCAATAAGAACTGGTTGAATAATAGATTAAGGGTTTTAATGAAGAATGGTCGAGAAATGGTTGATCGGAATGGATGGAATGGTCGAGTAATGGATTGATGGAATGGTTGAGAAATAGATAGATGGAATGGTCGAGTAATGGAAGGATGGAATGGTCGAGTAATGGAAGGATGGAATGGTCGAGTAATGGATTGATGGAATGGTGAAGTAATGGA
The DNA here is from genome assembly GCA_921293015.1 of Phorcus lineatus. Taxonomy (NCBI): domain Eukaryota; kingdom Metazoa; phylum Mollusca; class Gastropoda; order Trochida; family Trochidae; genus Phorcus; species Phorcus lineatus. The sequence goes on along the minus strand of OV121092.1, from coordinate 15,128,891 downwards.
TGGATGATGAAAGAAATAATAAGTGGATGAGTGATTGAGGAATTGAATGATACTAATCGAATACTGAATTGATGTTTCACAAAAATATGCGATTTGATGATAGATAACATGGTGACTCTGTGAGAAAGCGAACGATTAAATGATACATAAGTAAGAAATTGAGTGGTTGATGGAATTGTGATATAAAAAATGGGATGGAAGGATGAGTGAATAAATGAATGGATTGATTGGAAGAGTGCATGAAGAGTTTTCGAGTGAAATGAGAGGACAACTCCTGCGCTTGTGGCCAAGTGAACAACTGATATCTGTGAAGTTGTAACAGATGAGCGATAATTAGAATGGGTGATCATTAATAAGGTACGTGTGTATCAAGGCACAACACGACTGGCGTGTATGTACTGTCTGTGTAAAAGTGAGCAGACTGATTTATTGATAGAGGATACATAGGGATCAAACGATGAATAAATGGTACAGGATTTTCGTTTTGGGATAAACTTTCGGAAGAGTAATGTACGTTAATGAATGAATTAATGGGTAATGGGATCGATAAATTAATGAACTAAGGGAAGTGGTGAGTTTTCATATTTTGGTTTCTCTCTCTCTCTCTCTCTCTCTCTCTCTCTCTCTCTCTCTCTCTCTCTCTCTCTCTCTCTCTCTCTCTCTCTCTCTCTCTCTCTCTCTCTCTCTCTGTATCTATATATCTCTCTGTGTCTCTCTCCCCCTGTGTCTCTCGCTCTGACTCTGTCTCTCTGTCAGTCTGCCTGTCTCTGTTCTCCCGCATACAGATGTTCCATCTTTTTCACGAATGTTTTAAATACCAATGTTATGAATGGAGAAACAAATAAAAGCAGAAACATGAAGGTTGTGTTCAGGTGCATGTTACTTCCGGTATGTTCACGACGGTTCGGAAACAATCAATGGTGAAAGAGGACAATCGATACGACTAGCACGCTCCCAAACACAGCCTCGTTAAACATAAAATCGACCCCAATTTTAGCATTTGTGACGTAGATTTTACATTGATCGCCCCGCTAAGTTTGGATAACGAAGGTGTGACGTCACGTAACCTGGAAACTCTTTTTTACGGTCTCTTCAATGAACTGTAGACAGTGGAGACGAGGGCGATATTACAACTGGGTTGATCTGGTAAAGGAGAAGGTTTACATTTACCAAGGTTTTCTATGACGTCATAGAGAAACGAGGTATGCACGTTGTCATGGTAACGGATGACGCCCATTCACAAGTAACTGCGATCGATTTTCTCAATGCTCTTCTCACTCGATAAAGACTGCGAGTTTAACCGTGGCAGCGATCACCATTACGCGACAGAAATCCGCCTCATCAGATTGTTATACGAATACAACACCAAACTCGGTCATATCATGAAGATATTAGAGCTTGAAAATGATCCCGTTTTGGCTGTCAAATGTCAAAGCGGCTTTATGACGTTTGATTGATATTATTGACGCATATTTTACATTCAAATTAGAGGTTTCGCTTTCTGTTGCACGAGTTAATCGCGTGGAAATGTGAATGAACTATATTTCTAGTTTGCGACAATTATTTCAGTCAAAGACGTCATTTCCGCCTACGGCCTATGTAAAGGGAAGAGACTGAAAACGTACTTCTTACATATTTACAAGACAAAGTCCTACGTACGTGTCAGTTGGATGTTAAATTAATTGAATCTTGACACAGATTCTATACATCATCTCATGTTATGACAATGTTTACGAAACAGCTACCGTCACAGTTATTATCCCGTTAGTAGCTCACTTTGTAATAAATGTCTTGTAAAGAAATTCTGTTTCTCATTTAAGAGTTAAGAGAATTTTTTAAGTGAAATTGAAGTTTGAAATACTAGTTTTGTGTTTTTTCATTGAACAATATTTGGGTTTTTATTTCTTTAAAATTTTTATTCTGTGTATTAGGTAAAGTAACATTTTTGGAAATTCTGTAATTGTGTATGGCGAATATTTCATATGATGTGTGTTCGTCTTTTTTAGGTATGTTCAGTTGGTAAACAAAGTCATGAAACATATTAAATAAACACAAATGGTGTCACTGCTTTTATACATGGCTGTAATCTATTCGCAGGAAATAGTTTGCAAAATCATGCTTTAAAGTTAAAAGCTGTTTGTACCTAGCTGTGAATAAATGATAAGATATTTGAAATTGTATTTTTAAGTTTAGATATTCAAACAATACGAGCCAAAATACAAAGAACTTTCTTTTTTAAACGTTGGATAATTCCTATTACAGCGTGAATAGGGTCAATACAATCTAAGGCATGATAAATCAACAGTCATCTAAAACAGTTGTATTGTTTGAGTGTCACGATATCAAGATTACTCAAATGTCAAAAATTGCTGTTCACAAACGACCGTTCGAACAACACTACGATAATTGACTATCACATTTTAAAGGATTGGTTCAGTTTTTCTGCAACCTAATCAATATAAACACAGCCGAATGCATGGAACTTGCCATTTATAAGAAGTAAAAGAGAAACTATGTTGCGACCTAAATGAAGGAATTGGTACTTTTCCCCTTCGGACAGTGCTTTGAATAAATACGAAACTGGGTCGGGCAATTTCCATGGATTACGCGTCAATCTATTTCAGTCAAAATTAAAAGCGATGCAACGGTCCGCGCAGTATTCATGACAAAATTTTAAGAATAGCTTGACACATGTTCGATTATGATTGTCTTTAAATAACATCATACTTAAATTTTAATGCGACATTTAATGTTTACCCTGTTTGTAAGATGAGCTGCCTGTGTCCATGGGTTTTTGTACTGAACTGACATGTTTTTTTTTACAGTGCTTGTATATTTCATCGCACTGCACGTGCATCATGAATTTTTCGTGAGTAAGACGTGTCAACAGAGATACTAGCAGGTTCACGAGAATGTTTGTTTTGAACGATAGTTTTATTTTTGTACTTGAATCCTTTTAATCTATCTAAAGGATAATGGGATGTGCTCGTGAAAAATTGTTCATTCATTAATTGATGCTGGTCGTTCAACGCGGCTGTTGAAAGTTTTATTTAGTCTCTGAGAATACCGGCTCATGTATTTTAGTGTTGTCGCAAGACTGACATATTTTGTTGCACGTGCATGGTTTCTCCGTGTTATGGGGTAGCTTTTCGAAAACCGATATATGGATCTTTGCGATGATTTTCTTAATTTCATCAGCATTCTCCACAATTTTTGTCCCTATTTATGATATAACAAAACATTAAACTTATGATTAAAAGTTATCATGATAATTGGTCATACGTCGTCAATTCATATACTATGAAAGTAGATAAGTTTAAGAGCAGAGATAAAAACGTACATGCTTAGAATTTCTTTATATTTGCCCATCAAACAAACCATTTGGTACTGAAAGGTCGATGCACTATTGTTTATCGACTTCCTTAATTAGGATCCCTGTCCGTCTAGTCTTCAATGATGTCACCGAAAGTAACGTTCATTAACCTCCATGGGTATTTGCACACATACGCTAATAACTACATCAGTTTCTTTGTACCCTTTGTCATGTTCATGATACAATATCTGCTGTTCATAAGCGTACCTTTTTCTTTTGTGCTGTCTGGTAGTTTTAAAACATTATGCAGCCGAATCTTTTCTTTTTTTACATGATACGTATGTATTCATCTGAAACGCAATACGAAATTACGAAAAATATCTGAATCTAAGTTGTTGATTATCAAAGAATTGCGTGTTGTTTTTATGAAAACGAAACAAAACAATGTATAAACAATGAAATCACTTTACTGATGTTTCACACTGTACAATTTTGATTCTGAGATACCGGCTGTTTTTCTTCCGCATTCAACTTAAGGCCAGGGCTATGCTTATGACACGTTGGACTTGTTATATATGCAAGCTTGTTTAGTTTCTTGATATCATTCATTTTATGTATTTACCCTTTCATACTCTACATAATACCACGCTCTGTTAGTCCCTTGGTACTCTTTCAGTTTCTTGGTATTTATCTGTCTGGCAGAAATTTACCTTTTTAGACCCAAATATCAAAACTCGGTGAATATATATCTTGGTACCTTTTCATTTTCTTGGTATTAGCTAATCTGTTCATATGGTTATTAACCTCTGTTTACTTTATTCAAATCAGCACTACCGAACTCTGTCAGTTTCCATTCATCTGTCCGGAAATGAATTTACGTAGCATACTCTGCATATACCGAACTCTGTCAGTTTCTTGCTATCCGTTCATCTGTCCGGAAATGAATTTACGTAGTATACTCTGCATATACCGAACTCTGTCAGTTTCTTGCTATCCGTTCATCTGTCCGGTAGTGAATTTACGTAGTAAAGTATACATTGTACCGAGCTCTGTCAGTTTTTTTACCATTTCTTTTGTCCGGAAGAGTATTTATCTCTTCTGATTTAATGTGATACCATACTCTAATCGAGTCAGCAGCACCGTTTGACCTACAACAACTGTCAGGTGAAGTCCTTATAGCGGGCGTGATATCATGTTCTGATCTTATCAGTATCGTTTTGTTTGAGATTTTAAATGTCAGAGTACTATTGACGTCATACAGGTCAATGTCATAAAGCGGTCAGTGACGTCACAGGTACACTCCAGGGTTATTGTGAAAAGGTGATGTTTGAAATTGTCCTTGTATGTTCTTTGTTCTTCGGTATTCTCTTAGATATTTTTCTACGCTTTCGGAAATCAATCCATCAAATGACCTATTATTACTTTGTCATCTTTAATTGAGTCTCGAGACATCTACAAACTTTTCCGAAATATATAGTTTTTCATCACAGGCGAAATGAAACGCTTTTTCTCAAACCGCTAGTGTAGTAATTATGAAATAAGAAATGCAAGCTTTTCGTAGCCCAGTTAAGTAAATAAATTTAGTTAAATTTGAATACAAAATTATGTGTTTATTTAACAGGTTTATGCCTTTCACAAAGCCATAATTCATAAAATACATTAAGTAAATGGACAATTATTTTAATTTGACTTGAGTAAATAGTGTAACACGTCAATCGGCGTATCGTGCCACGATTGACCTTGACATTGAAGCGTGGGACGGTCACATAGGTGCAGTTTTCATCAGTAACCGGAAGTCGTGATGCCGCATGACGTCATTCTGGTCTATTTTTACTTCATTTAGAAGGCCGTCATCTGTTAATCTAAGACTTGACTTGCGTGTTCAAGGTTATTGAAGAAATTCCGGTCTTTTACACATTATATTTAACAATCTAGTTGCGAAAATAACTTATTTGCAATTATACCGAAATAATTGCAAAAATAACTCAGTTGCACTCTTAGATTATTTCCGGTTTGACTAATGTCTTGTTCATTAACGAAGCAATTTGCTCAAAAAACACTATGGGTTATAATAATCAAGTTAAAATGACCACATTTTTGCGAAGTTGAAGTCTCTTCTGGCGTATATTGAGTTATTCTCAAAGGGAAATATTACCCACTTACTACGGAGGTTACGGAGGTACAACTTACTTGAACTTATATAGAACTTGGATAGAACTTATCCTCTATGGGAAGCGGGTAGCTCGAGAACCCAGATAACGTATCTGTTACAGTTGTACCCGAACCTATGAAACACACCAACGAATAACTAAATGTCAGCGATACGCAGATTTCTGCGGATACAATGAGGTCAAATAGATGTAATGGTATTGTGGGGGCTCTGTGGATAAAAAAAGTTCAGATAGATATTAACGTATAGATCAAGTACTGTAGGAGTTCTGAGGATACAAATAGATCGAATAGATAACAGGGTACTGTAGGAGTTCTGTGGATACAACTTTATGAAATAGATAACAGGGTACTGTAGGAGTTCTGTGGATACAACTTTATGAAATAGATAACAGGGCACTGTGGGAGTCCCTGTGTAAGAACGTCCGGTGAATAAAGAACGATGCTTTGCTTACTGTAAGGCCGTTGTTGATGAAGGGTAAAAGCGCACAAACAAATCATGGTGTATTTAAAAGCAACGACTCAAATTGTGTTGCAACGATGCAGCAAGAAGGCTCTCGCATTTTGAGAAGAAGATCGCTTTGAGAAAAATTTTCTAATTTAATATTCCTGATAACGTTTAAGAAACAGTTTCTTTTGTACGATTCAAATTGTACATCTGACAAACCCTTGGACTCTTAGAGTAATTATTTCTTTATTCTCTGCGCCTCTTGGCACCACACGTGCTGACGTCATCGAGTCGGCCTATCAATTCCTTGTGCATTTTGATAAATAGAATAGCTAGTAAAGGATAAACTGTGAGTTTATAAAGGTTTTTCTTCATTGAAAAAAATTCAGATCCGAGAGTTGATTAAGATCGTTTTAATAAATTACTGGCCTTAAAAATAAAAGCCATAAATGAAAAAATGCATAGATGAAAAAGAAAGGCAAATGGTTTTTTTGGATAGACAATTTCTTTATTCGTTTATATCCATGAAATTAAATAAATCGTTCTTCATTAAATCGAGTTCTGGAATGCTATCGCCTCCCCATACAGAAGTAGGCATATCTGCCTACGCTTACCTCTGTTTAACTTTAGCACTTTCTGGGCTTGAAATGGAGACGCCTGGTTGGCTGTATTCAAAGTTAGTTGAGCAACGAGCGTTTGTTGCAAAGCCTCAGACGTTTCAAAATGCTTTTATTCATGTGACTATGCAGAAGAAACTGTCACGTAATATGGCGACCGAAGAATGGCATCAGTCTCTAGGATAACACGCATCTTTCACAAAAGAAACGTTTTCATTGGCTGAAGATAGGCGTATAGTTTATTTCTAAATTTTTACCTCTTGGGGAATCTGCTAGACCGTAGAAAGTGTTGTAGTTAAAACAGAGGTTCACGTAGGAATAACTGATACATATTTTAATTTGTGAACTTGATAACTGGAATGTTTGGGAACGCATTGCATTGGATTTTGATAACACATACATGGAATATTAGAATTAAAATTAAGAGCATAAGAGGAGGTACATTTGAGATCCAACTTCATTTAAATCAACAAAATATATTTTATACGAGTTAAGTAATGTACTTTAGAGCACATTATAATTGTTGTAAAATATTTGAAAATGGACACACTGCACCTATTTTCGCTCGAGGTTGACGTCATGAAACAACATACGTAACTTCCGGTTAATACGCCTTCTAACATCCGATCGTGTGATACCGCTGATATCAAGCCGCCCATGACAACACAATTCTCCTTTTGAACATATCATCTTTTAACTGAAATCATCGCGGAGAGTGAAAAAAATGTCGGTCTAAACCGGGACATGACGTTTGTCGTAATTCACAAAAAAATAAACTGGTGTGAAGATTACCAGCTCTTATTCATAGTAATCTCTTGGGTTGTTTTTAAACAAGGGGATTAACTGATGATGTCTAGCGATTTTTTGTTTGAAACGTCATCCCGCAAGGCTGTAGGTCATTTGTTAGCAATAACATAATTTATAAATCGTCATTAAAAAAAGTCAGGATCCCCAAAAGAAGCTGAATTTCAGTAACGTAAAAGACTAAGTCAATTTTAATCCAAGTCCAAGACCACCACCAAGTCATCGAATTCGAACAAAATTGTTAGTTTGAATCTATCTTCGAACTAATGTTTTGAAAAAGAATTCTAGAGTAAAAAAAGTCAGACCGAGGTGGTTATCATTACAACGTCATTGTCATAGCAGGATATGTTGCCTCTCTGTACTACAGTCCGCCAGGTCATTACGACCAACGTCATATGCTTAGGAGACGATAGGACGTCAATATCAATGATCGTGTGACAAAACGTTAAATTATTTGGAGACCCATTTGTTGGCATAGTTATCGTCAACCGTGTTTCCAAATGCCCGAATACGAATACCGGTAATACCAACTAACCTATTTCGGCTACAAATTTTCCTAACGCCTGAATATCTGAATACTTCATCTTTGAACGTCGTGTTTCTAATATCCTATGTCGAGCCATATCTTTTCTGAAAACGCTATGTTTCAAAATATTTTGATACCCGTTTTCTGAATACTATGTTTCTAACACAATGGTCCGAACGTGTCCAAATAGCTAGTTTCTTCATGCCTTGTCAATGTTTCTGAAATCCAATTTCCTGTATAGCCTTTTTCAGAATACTTTTTTTCTGAATACCCTGTTTCTAAATACCATATTTCCATTTTTTAAACCATGTTTCTGATTACCCTGTTTCCATTTCAAATACCATGTTTTAGAATTCACTTTTTCCTTTTCCAAATACCATGTTTCTGAATACCCCGTACCTAAATACCCACAAGCCTGATGCTGGTGTTGGTCAGTGTGTATATCGCCCCCGCCGCAGATTATATAAGCTTCCCCATCTAGCTAGGTGCGTGTACTGAAGGCCAGTGACGCACTTGGCGTGTACGCATGGAATATCATGACATCAATAAATGGGACAAATTGACCTCGTAAATACAAAATAACAAATCTCTTCGGGGGTTTAACTAATACGTTTTTGCTTATGACGTCACTGGAGCTTTAAAGATTCCACTAAGAACACGGACCTCGCTTAGTAGCCTGCATAGCGATCGCATTCATTCATTGATCGAGGTGAGTGTCTGTGAATGAAACGTGAAGAGAGAAAGCGACCAATCATATTCCATTGTGCTGCGCAACTCGTGATTTGATTGGCTGTCATTTTGGAATCGACGATATAGTGTTTGCTTTTATTCCAAGCTTAGAGTCTCGTATTGTACGGACTTACTATAATCAGGTATGTACTTATTTTCTTACATCAGGCCCAAATCCAGTGATTCTATTATCTCTTTCATTAATTGGTCTCTAAGACGAACATATGGCGACACGTTGAAACCAGCTGTCGATGTACAATGGTTGACATCACAAATAGGATTAATTGATGCATTTTGTTCTTGAACCTTTCCTGAAAGGTTATTGATATTGACAACTGAAAGTGATTGACATATGAAATTGATTGACAACTGTTATTGATTGACAACAAAAATTAATTGACAGGTGATAATGATTGACAACTGATAGTTTATTGTATCTCTTAAAATGGCACAAACGTAGAAAGATATATCACATCAAGACATATTACAATTTACAAATGGACACCACCACTGGACTCAAAACCTCATCGTGGTGTGGTGGTTTCCGTGCTTCAGAGACCCTGAGAGCTAAGCCAGCTCCAGCTAACATGCTCCTGATAGGGCCACCCATGCTGGACAGGTCGACGGGTAGAAGCCAGACCAAATTTGAGTCCTTCTAAAACCTGCTTTCTATCTCTCACTATGCCTTTCTTTTCGTCTTGTTCAAACTCAAATTCTTTATTCTCTATTCACCATCAACGGTGGTACACGAGTATATAGATATATACAAACATATTAGATATATACAATGTAAAGGTCAATTTTACATCCTTTTTTTCAGTTCAGAGTTTACAATTGCAATAAATTTGGACATGTTTTTAACACTGAGAGTCTTTTAGAACACTACAGCATTTTCATTTTGAGAATGTTCGGAAAAACACAAAAATAATCAGGTATGTAACTTTTTCTAATATTAGCAAAAGCTGAACATCGAAACAGATAATGAAATTCATCAGATATTGTTGGTGAGTCACAGAGCGGGCAATTTCTATTTTCACGTGCAATGCCTTTCCAGCGGCCAGTTTCGATAGCCAGATAGTGGTTGCTTGTTCGAAATAGCAATAGAGGGTAGGATATAGATTTAGAAAGTAAGAGATATGGTTCAAAATATAATGAACTTTTGATAAATTTATAGTAAAATCCTTTAGGGCTGCTAGAGACATCACATTGCCAGCTGTGTAAAAATCCATCCTTTAATACACGGTCAATCATTGCAACAATATGGTTGATATGATAGTACATTGGTTGATGAAACATCACAGTCAATCCACAGTTGTTGAAAAGCATCTTAATGCAACAGTACCAAGGATTACTGGAATGAAGTGATTCATTGCTTCGTACATATAAGTTGAGAATTTACATGGAGCATCCGAGATTTCAAGTTTATACCAGAATTTAATAACTTTTAAAGCTACACATATTTTAAGTGGAAATCTTCCGAGCTCGCCATACACCATAAAGTTTGGGGTTGATGGACGTAAACCTGCAGTTAATTTAATAAATTTCAAATGAACTTTTTCAACTGTGTCTAGATTGTCATATCCCCATACTTGGGGGCCGTAAGTTAGAAGTGGTACGATCATTACATCAAAAGCTTTCAGAAGACAGTCTAAAGGCAAATTAATATTGCGTGATATTTTCAAAAGTGAAAACATGGCTTTTGTTGCGCTATTTACAAGATCATTTATAGTATAGGTCGATCTTCTATTTCTATGGAAATTGATTCCAAAACGGTTCCTAATCCTGGCGATCCCTTTCTCCCTAATCTGTCCACTCTCTTTTGGTTGCTTGTCATCCACGTGTTTAATAACTGAGATATTGTTCAAAACACGTTAACCCCCAATTTACTCACTCACTCACACAAATAAATAGAGGGCTTCACCTCGTACAAGAACCTTTTAAGCTAGCTTGTCTTTCTGGAACCAAAATTCTATCTAATACTGACTTATTTCTCCTATTTCATGTCTGTTTTAAAATATCATTGGCTGAAAATGGTTTTAGCCCGAGCATATATCTTTATGAACTGTATATTAAAATGTATCTTGTTATAAGGAAAGATCATTTATGGATGATAATCGAAGATAAGATAATCGTCTTGTACTCTCACCAAAAATGTTCCAGACCACTCCAATATTCAAGACTATGGCCTCATATGTATTTCAGGAACTATCTAATACCTCTATGGTGAAAATTAGAGTCGTCCTTAACTTATCTTAATGAGTATGTATGGTAACTGTTATCAAAGCACTAAACATACCTTGTAAATGACAATTGTTTCCGGTTGTCATTCCAACTTACCTTTTCTGCGAACACTTTGTTTTATTGATTATAACCAGAGGTTTAATCTCTTGGGATGGGAGGGGAGTGGCACGTTTTGTTTTAGATAAATGAAATGATCTATCAAAAAACAAAATAAATGTTTTTAATGGCAAGTAAATGTTTTTTTAATTAAAAGAAGCAGTTTTAAAACGAACGTATAAATATCATGATCGGTTAAGCAATGCGAATCCACTTTCCTACCTCAAATGATTAGAAGGTGTTCACACAAAAATGGCCGCCAGTAGTTTTTGCATTATACTTTATCATTTCCTCTACAGCTACGAATGATCGGGTTGAGTTTACCCCCGAAGATAACACTTTCGTCATAAACTAATGCTCATTAGAGAAAATTGTAAGAATTAAATCTTTCAAAAAACGTGCTAATGTCCCTTTTACCTTTCCATGCTGTCAAAAACCTATATAAGTCCATAGTATTACGATATCCATGGGGATGGTTGTTAAGGTTTTTGAACCCCTTTTTATGAAATTTATAAAGATATTCCCATCCAAAAACTTTTTATGTCGGTGTCTTTGAATTTGTCTTTTTTTTCTATAATGGTGTCGTTTTAAATGACGTCATCTTATGTTTCTAATATACTTATATACACTTTTTTACGAATCCCATATACATAAGTAAAACTCTATCCTCTACGCTTATTAGATCAATATATCGAATTCACGATCGGAATACTTTTCAAACTCTTTTTATGCAAAATGAATAGTTCAATCAAAGTCATACAAATTCCATATTACAAATGTTATTTTAACATTTTTATAATCATTGACATAGTACTGTCCATAAAATACTTTTACTTCTTTGAACCAAAATAATCATTCATTTAGAGAATGTGTCATAAATTCTCTTTATTGCTAATAGAAATTACCATATCTTATGTGTCTTCGCCCACTTCAGGTAATCTAATAAAAAAAAAATTTATGATTACAAATAACAAAAGATCAAAGGTCTTCATTTCATATCATATTACGTATCTGGATATATTATTCATTGTTTTAATTAGAACATGTCTACATGGTTTAGTTAAAAGGATCACCCTCTCTCTCTGATCATATCAAAACATATCATTTGAGAATATTTGATTGACTGGATAAAATTATATAGATTAACAAAATATCCCATGTGAACAATAACCTGAAGCATTGATATCGCAAGCATTGATATCTCAAGCATTAATATCTCAAGCATTTATATCTTTTCCTAACATTTTCAATTTAAACAAAAGCACATGTAAACTATTATTATTTATATTTCATTCCTCTAAATTTAAGTGGTTTTTTTTGTCTCGGCCTGCGCTACTGAGCAACGTAATGATATAATTTCAGCGCAAACCTTTCACATATCAATTCAATGAATACAATTTAATGATAGCCATTTAAATGATAATTGTTGAATGAATGCCAATTTATTGAATACATGTTAAATGAATACAAGTTTAATACGTACCAGTCAAAGGACAGGGACCTATACATTGTATAGGATTTTCATTTTGGATTGGGACGCCTTATAGTTGACACAAGTAAATCTTTTGAAAGGATTACTTTTGATCAAAGCTGGTGTGTCAACAGGAAAATCAGCTTATTTAGTGAAATTAAATTCCATAACCTACACTGTTCTGCATGAGGAATAAGATATTTACCATATTTGGAACCCACCCCCATATGGTTATGAATAGTACCATTTAAAACTAAAGATACACAAGTGAAATATTGCTGTCAGAATGGTGACCTTAAGGGTTGGCAGTAATAATTACCATTTGGTTTATATATCACAATAATATACATTGGTCTGCAAAAAAAGTCCCTAAGGTTAGCAGTCTCGGAGGTGTACAAATATACTCCCAATGACAGCAGTAACATAAGTGTACAAAACTATCTTTAATGTAGGCAGTCAAATTTGTGTACAAAAGAATCCTTTATGTTTGCAGTGACAATGGTAAGAAAACAATTATTCAGTTTAAAAGACATATTGGTATACAAAACTATCTTATATATTTGCAGTCACACTTATTTACAAAACTATCTTATAATTTTGCAGCCATATATGTTAGCAAAACTATCCTTTATGTTTGCAGTGACAATTGTGAAGAACACAATCCTTCAGTTTAAAAGTCATATTGGTTTACAAAAGTATCTTAAAATTTTACAGTCATATATGTTTGCAAAACTATCTTATATTTTTGTAGTCATATTGGTTTACAAAACTACCCTTTATGATTGCAGTCATATTGTTATGCAAAACTATCCTTTATGATTGAAGTCACATTGGTCTACAAAATTATCCTTTATGGTTGCAGTCATATTGTTTCGCAAAGCTATCCTTTATGATTGAAGTCACATTGGTCTACAAAATTATCCTTTATGGTTGCAGTCATATTGTTTCGCAAAACTATCCTTTTTGTTTGCAGTGACAATGGTGAAGAGAACAATTATTCCGTTTAAAAGTCATATTGATATACAAAACTATCTTATACCTTTGCAGTCACATTGGTTTACAAATCTATCCTATACCTTAGCAGTCACATTGGTTTACAAATCTATCCTATACCTTTGCAGTTACTTTGGTTTACAAATCTACCCTATACCTTTGCAGTCACATTGGTTTACAAATCTATCCAATACCTTTGCAGTCACATTGGTTTACAAATCTATCCTATACCTTTGCAGTCACATTGGTTTACATATCTATCCTATACCTTTGCAGTCACATTGGTTTACAAATCTATCCTATACCTTTGCAGTCACATTGGTTTACAAATCTAATCCTTTATGGCTGCAGATTTTTGCAATGCTGGTTCAGTTGGCCTTCCTTTTTGTTAAAGTTAGTATACAATTTGTGTACAAAATTATGATTATGGGTCATCTGTACATGCCTTTTTGTACACTACTATTCTTTTTGTTTATCTGTAACTATGCTTTATCACATATCCTTTAGGTCATATAAAACTGAATCATCCTATAGATGATCTGGCACATTAAATCTACAAGTTTGTCTTGTTTTACATTTAGTACGAAACCAGGCTTTGGGTTATCTGTCATTTCATATCCTCAACCCAATCCTTCAGCAATCTTTAGCATTGATTCGAAACAGTGTCCTGAAGGTTCCCAAAAGAAATAAGTTAAAGAATGATTAGACTGAGAAAATAGAAACTTATAATACTTTATTTATATTTGCAGGATTTGGTAGTTTCTTACATAATGACAAATATATCGGTAATAGAAATAATGTTATACAATATTAAAAAAATGCGAAATAGTGTCCTGAAGGTTTCCAAAATATATAAGTTAAAGAATGATTAGACTGAGAAAATAGAAACTTAAAATATTCTTTTTATATTTGCAGGACTCGGTAGTTTCTTCCATATTGAAAAATATATCGGTAATAGAAAAAATGTTATACAATATTCAAAAAATACGAAAATAATCAAATAAAACAATTTCGCCGCCATGGATAGGCAAGAGCCGTATCGTTTTCGCTAGTCAGTGGTATCGTTGATAAAACACAGTGGTGTGGATGTTAGCAGGCTTGCCTCTCAAGTCAAAGTCCAAGATTCGAACCCAATAACCACATTTTGTTTTACCTTGCTCTTTCTTATGTCCAAAGACGAGACATTTCATTCTCATTGCACTCTGTCAACCCGGCTTATACATAAGATAGTCCCTGTTAAATAAAACCGTCCTTTTCACTATTAATCAGGTATTCATTAAAAAAATGTCCAGTGCTGATATCTCGCTATATCAATTGTTAGATAAGTTGTTTTTCAATATTCTTTATGACATTGACATTCTTTATAGATTTGTCAGACTGGAACATGATTACTTTTGAGCAAAGGTCGAGTGAGATTTCTATGGTTAGAAAAGCCTTTGGTGTTCGAAAAACATTGTTCGTGACATCACTAAAAACGAACCTTCGTAAGAAAACGAGGCGATTTTCTGGATATTTCCTTGGAATCTAAATTGAATGGAATCAGTAATAAAGAAATGATCACACTCGAAAGGTGCAGATTTGTGTATAACCCTCGCTACCGCTCGGTCAATACAACCATTTCATTTAACACTTTTATTATGAAAGTAATCTCTAAATATGTATTGCATAGATATTTCCCCACATTCACCTAATGAAGGAGTGAGCACATTCATTGGAATTCAAAATCAACAAGTCGACACTCCAAATAAGTGTTCTTCTGTATTTCACTTGTAAAAGGTTTGGTTCCATCGGGGTACCCCTTTTGGTAACTCCTATTTTCCCATACTCGTTAAATAAAATTCCATGAAAAATGACTTATCCAACACTTAACGTTTATTGTTACAGGTGCGATTGTATGTCACCAGTGTATGTTTATAGTAACACAATCCAGTGGAATTGAGGTTTTAATGTTGGTTTCTTTAGACATAACGATTTGACAAAGAAAAGGGCACATTCACTCCGTACAAAAATAGTAGGAACGTCAATTCATGCATTTTTGTGGAATGTCTTGTTACGGATTTAAAAGCATTGATGATAAGCCTGAGCATTAATTATTTGTACTTTTAAGATATTCTTTATATAAAGCTACAAATATATAATAATATAAGTTGTAAATTTCGTAAAAAGTAGTTTACATAAATTAATTAATTTGCTTTAAAAAAAACTAACATGTGTCACAACATATCTGAGGTAATGACGAAAGTACTACTATTTTTAGTGATTTTGATGTTATGGGATATGATGTCCTATGACGACTTTTACTCCATGAAACTCAATAGCCACTAGATACTTCATGTAAATTCCCATTATTATAACTCAATATTTTTTTATATTATTATTTTTTTTTGTTGATTTATTTATTTTGTTGTTGTTGCAAATCTCCATTACTGGAGGAGCTAAAGACACTCACTCACTCACCCTTTCTTATGTTACGAGTAAATTAGTTTCTTCAGGTTTATTGTTTGCATATCTCTGGAAAGATATGTCGAAAACGATCGATATTAAAAAGTAAATGACTATTAAGTAAACATATCCAGGATAACCCTTTTCCTCCTCTCATAACCGTATTTGTTTTAAATATTTTGTTCTGGGGAACCTCATTCTGTATATTAACTAGGCAACAAATTGAGCAAATTGTACCCTCTCTGCCCCTTTATAGTCGAATAACATAGCTAAGAACCATATGTAATAATTTTATTGAGTAAAGATTAACGTGAAAACCTACTTAATTTTGGCTAAACATTACAATGATGGCGCCAAACTGACGCTGCAGTGTACCTTTGGGCTGTGTTAGTATACATAAAAACAAATTTTAAATGTGTTTTTAATAAGGAGTTTTACATTTAGCTTTGATATAAATTTAACGACTCAAATTCAAAGACAAATCGTTTATGGATATTAAAATGTGGCCTCATGTGTAATTTGCTGTCATTCAGTCATGTGAAATGTCAATGTGTACAATTCTAAGATTCTCTTCAAAAAACAATTTATCAAAAATGAATGACATGCAGAAACAGTTAACTTACGAAAGTGAGTGAAAATACCGTTTATGAGGTAATTCATAAAACTAAGTATAACATAAATTTATTTTCTACAAAGTGTATAATGATTTTAGTTCTTGATAAGAAGGAAATTCAAAATCCTCTTTATTTACTTTTCCTTTACAAAAATATGAATGAAAATTATTATTTTATTTCCAAATTAATTAGTTAGTCACAAAGATGCGGTGAGAAATTTGTGAGGCTTAATATTCTGTTTGTATTATTCAATAATTTACGAAAAGTGTCATTACAAATTTAGATAAAATTCTTTTTGAATCACACTCAGATTAAGAAAGCAACTTTCAGTAAATTAGCATATGTTAAAATGTAGATATGTTGAAAAGACCATGAAAATATGATGCAATGATATCTGCAGCAAGTGTCGTCTGAAGTATTTTATTTTAAATAATATATAATAATATAAATAAATATATATTAAAAATGGAGACTTGATTTCTCACGTGAAGGAAGGTTATAAGAGTAAACATCGGATGGTTCCGATTGGATCAATCTTCTTTATTTTAATTTTTCGTGATATCACTTTTTTTTTATCTAAAACACTGTCCCTGCTAATATCCCTTTAACTGTGACATTGGTATACATGGGATCATTCAGCAGCTTACCAACTAGTTGAGTTACATCTGTTCATTATCTATAAATGGCATCTATTTCTAGTATTGTAACTATTGTCAACTTTATTAGGGTTCTTCAGCAAAATATGGGTGAGAGAAAACTTAAAGTGACATAGAGTATGTTTCATGATTTCCCATGTGGCTTTGGTAAATGTTTAAGTTCATATGAACTGTGTGAAGTCAAAATTTCTTCCCTAAACTTGCTTATTTATCTCTAAAATGCCAAATTTATGATATTTTATTGTTTTCAATGGAAAAACGGCCCCTATAAATGTTAGAAAGTCGAAATTCTGTATCCAATTAACATTTATATAGTTAAATGACCTGCTCAACACCATCGTCCAAGTTTGTCTTTGTGTCTGCTGTAAGTATATTCCAAAATTACGTTTGAGTCATAGGCGCGCTCCAATGTCCTGTTTTCGATCATAATCCACGACTTTGGCCCGTTTATTGTCACTATACTGAACTGAAAAGTATTTATAAAGTTAAACATATTCGACTCCAACAGCATTTCCGGTTACCCTTTAAGTGATTTTTGTGTTCAAGGAGTTTTATAATTTTGATCAATAATTGTTTCATTTCTTTTGATATTTCATAGATTTACCTATCATGAATAGCATAAGGGAAATATTCAAGGCAAAATAACTTTAATGACTATAGGTTAGTCAAATTTCCAAGAAAATACAAAACTGAATTATTGGTTTTTACAGTCAAAAGTAACATCAAGGTTTGACGTTTGATGTGTATCAAGTTCGGTGTATATCTCATGTATAATTGAGGAAATAACCTCCAGACAAAATGGCTGTCATAGAGGCACTGTTTTAGCCATGTTGCCATGGAAACCGCAATTTCAAATTGACTACTCTGTAACATGATATTGTACATGAAAATTAAAGATCATGTCATGAAATTACATTTGCATAGTCATGGGTTTATGGCCGGTAAAGAAACAAATAAGTTTTTAAGATACTATATGAACGATACCTGATAAATCTTAATACACATACATGTAGGTATAATTACCTTCTTTAGAAAATGTATAACGAATTATAGATTTAGAATCCATGTATTTATGAATGTATATATGTATCAATGTGTAAATGTATAGAAGTTCATACATGTATGCCCTGTGTCAGCAATGGGCATCACAAATCGTAAGAGCCGGAACAATATTGCAATTGGAATACTGCATTATTGGGGTTTTTTAAAATTTCGTAGTTCATGTAGTTTTCATATTGGTTTTTCATTTTGATTCTCTGATGGAAATGCCTGGACATTATCAAAACATCACTAATATTTCACTGAATCTTACTGAAAAGATAATTTAGTGGACATTTTACCACACATATTGTATATCTTTAATACGCGTTTCATTCTTCTCAGTATTATATTTTGATATAGCTATGTTTTGATTTCTTTTTTTAAGAAACCTGATTAGAAAAGAAATTAATTTAAAAGTAAAATATCATACAAAAGCTAAGATAAATAAGATATAGTTTCTGATTAGTCAAATGACTGAAAACTAAAATACATCGCAGACAATAAAAAAAAATTCTGCCGTTAGATGAAAAGTAATTGGTAATTATTATATGGCATATATCTTTATTTTCTCAACTTGTAAATTAGTTGTACATTCAGCCATATGCACTATTACAATAGTTTTAGATAGCATTGGTGTTAAAAAATATCTTCTTGAAGGCACAATAGCACGTGTTTTTAAAAAAAAAAATTCCCCAATAAATATTAGTTTATGCAAAATGTAATATCTTCAGATGTTAAAACAGCTCATTATTTAACCTGCTTAACACTAGACCTTAACTTTTTGGAGCAAAGTCTCAAACTTTTATAAAAAACGAAAATCCTTTTCGGCATGATGTATAAGAGGCATGGACATTTTTTCAGAAAAAAAACATGATGTGGATCCAGAAAACATTGACGAAATATTGTCACAACCGTTTTGGTTCAACTACAATTTCAAAAACTCTTCCTAAAAGATTGGGCAGAGAAACAGATGAATCCGGTTTTCTATCAATAGAACCTTTAAAAGACAAATACTGTATCGAAGGTACCATCTTAGATCTGAGATACGTATTGAATCTAATTCCTGAGTCTTGGAAACATACTATTAAATGCTGCCAGTCTATCCCAGTCATGAATTTAAATATAAACAATTGCCAGTTAAACCTTTTAAAAAGATCAAAAGGCTGCAGAAGTTTTTATGATAAACTTATTTCAAGTGGTAAACAACCAAACATTTGTACTAAATGGCAGAATTAATTTCCTGAAATTGACTTCGTTTGGGAAAACATATTCACAGTATACAAAAAGCGATTACAAGATATAAAGCTTATAGATTTTCAATACAAATTTTTGCATGGAACAATCTATACAAAGAATGAACTGCTCAAAATGAAAAAGGTTAATAATAGTGTATGCTGTTTTTGTAATGATGAAAATGAGAACCTTTGCCATGTGTACTGGGAATGTCAGGTGACCTTTCAAACCTTTCAGAATAACTTACAAATTTGACTTAACAACTTTTTATGTCCTCATCCATTATTATCCAAATTGCTGGTCTGGTTTGGTACTCAAAACAGCCTACTGAATCATATCATCCTTGCTGCAAAAAGACATTTTTACGTATGCATTATCAAGAATAAACTGCCTTATGTAAACTGGTATAATAAAACTCTGAAACAAATATTTTTTGTTGAAAAATATAAATAAAAAAAGAATAATAGAATCGAAAATTTTAATCACAAATGGAACCCTCTCATACCAGTACTTGCATGAACACAACATTTACTTTTCCATACTTACTGTATCTTACTGTATTGCTATATGTATTACTATACCATATCTACATGTACATGCATGTTTTATTGACTTCACTTTTGTACATCTTTTCACTGTTAATGGAAAAAAACACCAACCATGTATCTGTACTCATAATTTGAACATATAATGACCTATACTTGTAATCTTTGGCGGCAATAAAAAAATAAAGATAAAAAATTAGTAGACCTTAACGACAGTTATCACGAATCACCGCCATATTATTGTAAATACGATTTAATCATTTGAGATAGAGAAAGTTCTTATCGTTGTTTAACTGAACCTTGTACTTTTGTTTAAGGAATACTTTCATTGGTTAAAAGTTATTGTCATTCAATTGGTAAAAAAAAATTTCTTTTCATAAGATCACTTTCTTTCCTTAAGAAAACGTGCTGAAGAAGACCGTTTTCTTAGATGATCTCTCGAAATAGGATATAAATGTTTTTCATTGTATGACAATGTTTTTTTTATCGAATGAAGCAGTGTTAAAACGAACAAACCTTGATAGGATAAGATATACAAATTCATTTCTCTACCCCAAATGATAAATAGGTGGTCATACGAAAATGAAAGATATTTGTTTTTGATTGATACGTTATTAAGTATCAATTCATGTTTTGATATAGCAGTATGGATGACAGTCAAATTATTAACAATATTAATAAGATGAAGGAGAAATCGTTCCGACTTAATGTTATTTTCAGTAGATTAGTGTGTTTAAAGTAGATTTGTGTATTTAATCTAGTTAGTTATAAACGCCTATCGATAATCTTATTTTTACACAAAAAAGGTCAATTTACGTATCGAATCTTAACTCTAAAGGACATCTTTTTGGCTGCCATTAAAGTCATTCCAAATGTTGAATATACAAACTAATTAACTCCTAAACAAGGCTGGTCCCTTTTTAAATTCAAATGTTTTGAATTATCATACCCTAGGAAAAATTAAATAACGTAGCAACCAGGGAACTGCCAAGTCAAAAACTACAAATGCAATCTAATACAATGAGGACTACAAGGATGTTTTACAAGAAAAAGACAAACCATTCCCACATAATTCACAACAATAGAGGATTAATTATCGCGCATTCAGAAAGTACCAATTCAATCACCTATAAATGAATTTAAAACATAAGCTTTTAGGCAAAATATGAAGTTCTACAACTTTTGCTAAAGAATATACATTTTCAATATTTCTCGACTCTTCTTTACCTGTTTTGGTTCATTTCAAGACTAAGTTAAGGTCAGTCACTTTTGACTAACACAGTCAATATTCAAATTCATCCCTGCTTAACAAAGCTATAGTTAGCTTAGACGTCACTTGCAATCTGATTGGACGGCTATTTTTAACCATTAGTAATCGTGGACTTTCGTTACTTCTTCGTTTGTTTGATACATCGCACCTTGGATATCTCGTAACATCATTATGTGCTCAGCTACTTCTTAAAGCTTTTTTAACAAAAACAATTTAATAGTTGTGCTGTTCAAGCTCACTAAGGTTCCTTAGGGCATTGTGTTCCGTTTATGTGCATCACATATTCACAGAAGTAATCATAAAATGTAACATTGTAATATCTTATGGAACATAAATTTGAAGATATGTTGGCAGATATGTTTTCCCAGAACTGTTGCTGAATTGGACTTTTTAGCAATTATTTGGTTTAGTATAGTGACAAAGATCTACTGTCACGAATAAAAATATACCTTTGACACAGTGTTTTCAATTGTGTTATTCTAACAAGAACAGTTGTTTTGATGATATGTTCGGAGACATATTTTACCAGAACTGTAAATGAAGTAGACTTTTTAGCAATTATTTGGTTTAGTATTGTGCAGTATAAAGGTCTAGTGTCACGATTAAAAATATACCTTTGACACACTATTATCAATTGTGTAATTTTTTCAAAAACTATTGATTTTGTGTCCTTTTAAGGCATTTTTTGGTTCAGTATAGTGACAAAATACAGTTGTAGCCTGATGATTTTTAAACACAAAAACGGAAATGATCCCATCTTCAGCTCGCCAATTAGACCAAGTATTTTAGGAAACGTATCAAGAACAGACAAAAACAGTTTTTGGTGGTAGTTTTTTAAGTGTACATGTTTATACAATGGGGACCTGAATTTCCGGCTAATGCGCATTTACCATGTATAACGTTGTTGATCGATGTTTATTAAAAACTATTTGTTGATGACTATTCGAGTCACGTGATATTTGCGTCGCACATATATAGTTAGGCACGCCTCAAAGCGAAATAAAATGTTTTGAAAAATATTCAAAATCACGTCAACACAATGACCAAGTTTTTCAATGGGTCCCTTCTCTTATTCAAAATCACGTTCAATATATGATAAACATCTTGAATCGAATGGAATGACATATCACGAGGACTTGTCACTCAATTTTGTAAGGGGGCTGAAAAGTACACAGATCGGCAGAAATACAGCCATGAAATCATCATTTGGTATTCAAAGATTCGTTTTAGCCTTTATACCTTCAAATTTGTAAATTATTCTTGAACAAAATCGAGATTAAACACAACCAATCTTGCTACGAAGACAATGAAAAGAAGAAACGATTATTTGAGAAAACTATCAACCGAGAAACGGCTTTTTGAGTAGAAGCCTCGTGTCAATAAAACTTTGTCTCGAATAAAACCAAGGTCTTGAATAGAACCCAGGTATCGAATAAAACCAAGATCTTGAATAGAACCCACGCATCGACTAAAACCAAGGTCTTGAATAGATTCCAGGTATCGAATAAAACCAAGGTCTTGAATAGAACCCAGGTATCGAATAGGTCCTCGGTCTCAAATAAACCATCAGTTTTGCTTTTTGCCCGGGTTTCGAATAGAACCCAGGACTCGAATAGAGGTCATTTCTCTAATCAAATGCCCTTATCAAGCATATTACCATATCATGAATAAAATGATATAAAGTATGTTTCATTTATGTTTGTTTTGCTTATCGAAGAGCTAGAATACCCTTTGTCTTGAGGAAGTTTAAATAACCTCGCTATATTTGCATCTACATCTCTAAAAATGCCACAATATAAAAAATTTTGGGTTTTAACGATAACAGAAACATGACATATAAATTGTAAGAAGTCCAAATTATGCGGTCTATTTACATGTATTTTATAAGGTAACCTACTAAACACTACAAACTGATATCTGTCTTTGCGTCTGCTGTAGTTTCCTAAATTATTTTTGTGTCATTGTCCGGACTTCGATCGCTAACCATGACCTTAACCTGTTTATTGTGACTGTAAAGAACTTAAACAACCACTTCTTCTCGACGAAATACCAACATTTATAAAGCCTGACACATTTCATTACAACTCTGTGCCCCTTACAAGGACAAACCTATCAGGGTATTTTTGTTGAAACGAAATTCAAGGGGACATAATTATCACTTAATACAAGAATGATATTAGTACATGATTATAACATGACTCAATTTAGACATATTGCTGACGGTAACATTTTGATTGATTTAGATTTTAGCAATAGATAAATGAGAGCGCCCACTCGATAAAATAAAGCAAGAATGAGAAGTGAAGCCATTAATACAGTAAGAAAATGTTGGAAAAAAACCAGGAAAAGATGAATATATTTGTTTTAAAAGTGACTGCATGTTATTATTCAATTGACGCCTTAAATGAAATGTACATGATTAGAGTTAATCTTATAACAACGATATGTTATTCAGTGATTAAAAATGTGATTTAATAAAATTTTAACAGTTGGGTCCACCGATTATACCATTTTTCTTATCTTTAATGAATATTGACTAATATTTCTCTTGCATTACAACTGTTGAGGGTGAATCGAACACAAATTAGAATAATGTTATATTTATATTCAATATGAAAATATGTATTTTTAGATTTAAATTCAAACGCTGACATCACTAAATTTCATGACAACACCTTATGATGTTCATGAGCGCGCCATAAAAGGCCTTTTAATTTCACCTTTCTATTCAAAATCCCCATCAATCTTTTTATTCGATTGAAAAAAAAGACAATGGTTTATAAACACAGTTCAGTCTCGAAATAATTCCCATTTATTAATACCAAATACCAAATATGGATATGAAGCATGTAGATACCGACATGTGATAGATAAAATACAATTATGGAAGGAAATGCGTCATTAGACGGAAATGTACATCATTTAATGTGGAAACATCAAACTTGTTTTAGAAATAGCCTTAAGGTACAGTTTTGCCACAGGAGTGCATTTGGAATCAAAGTTTTCGTTTTTAAGCAGTATAATGTAAATAGGTTGTACTTGAATCATACGTTTAAGAGCGTCAAACTGAGATCATTGTGGTTCTTTTCATGTGGGCACGTTTTTCATTTCTTCAAATGTTTCCCAACAAACATATGTTTATGACCAAGGTACTATCTTCAGAGTGTCAAACATCTCATTACTAAACCCGACTATCCGTAGTCGTAGAAATTATCAAGTATCAAGAAAAAACTACTGGCACCAACTTTCGCGTGAACACCTCTAAGTCATTCGAGGTAGGGAAACTGATTTCCCAAACTTATCGGAAGATAGTACGTTCGTGTCAGAACTGTTTCTATAGATGAAAAAAAAACGATATTGTCTTGCAACAAGTAGCATTTATTTAGTCTTCATGAGATCACTTTATTTATTAATAGAAACATGATACTTTTCCTTTAAAGATATTTTTTATTTCTCCTTGTGTTAATCTCTCCTATTCATAAATGTTTTATAACATAGCTTGGTACTAGAACCGATAAATTGAAAATAAATCCGTCGATTATGATTAAGTTTTGGCATGTAGAAGTTTTGGCATGATACCTCGATACCATGTCTATTTTTTGGTGTTTTGCTACGGAGGGATTTGGACTGTATATTTTCTATACTTCCTCTTAATCTTCTCAATAAAATAATGCTAAATACGACTATTTATGTTTAAATGATCTTTGACTAACACAAAAATGGTGTTTGATTATACAATGAATATGAAATAGACCAAATTAATTCTGTTAGTTTCATTCTAAATATTTTATGCAAAATTAATGTTTGATTGATACAAATGTTTGATGATTTCGAAATCCTGAAAAATACGTACTTTAAGACAAATTTATGCAAACTCGTTTTTATAATTAATTAATACAAAATTTATAATTATAAAAAAAATTAATGACACACAATCTAGGACACATACTTTAAGATATGATTTTAAATGAATACAGTAAATGCTGAATTAATGAAAAATACTTAGTTTAGTCAAATGAATACTTAATTTGGGTAACAATGAATATATAATAGATGGGGTAATTTAATTGTTCCTGTAATAAGAATAATTATGCACTGACTTCTCATCTTTATAATGATAGTAATTATGATAATGATAACAATAATAAGCAACAGGAACACTGAAAACAGAAAAGTGTTCTCATAACAACTGTATCAAACTAGATTCATATCAGTGAACTGTAATGTATTTTGTATTTATATATCTTATATATATTGTATATTGTTAATTATTGTTTGTATGAATTACTTGTATATATGCTCGTGTACCACCTACGTGGTTTTATGAGAATAAATGATTGATTGATTGAGAAAGAAACCCATGATCAATGTCAAATCCTTAACCGAAAGAAATCAGATTAACAATCGGAGTTATAGTTCTTTCACCCATGTATATTCTCTCGAATGATAAGTGACAATTTAGTATATGTATATATCTTACTCCTAACCTCCTTAGTCCTTAGGGTGGTTCTCCTGACGAAAAGGAGGAAATTCAACAGGAACAGGAATGATGGCGACATATGCTGCGGTATTATCATTATTATAATCATTATGTGATGAATAATAATGATCAGAGCTCTAACTACAAGTGTTTAATATCTTAAAAACATAATGCATTTGTCAACAATATCAGTCATTTTGAAAACGAAATTAAAAAAAAACAATTTAAGTTAATAATGTTGCATTCTGAATGTCACCCAAAGACTTACCATTCTTTTATTAATAGCTCGTCCATCAACTGATGTGCCATTATATATCCATGCATTGTTAAGGATATACTGTAAAATCTAAAACTGTCAGTCCGTGTTTAAGGGGCATATATGCAAAATGTTATATATGGTTTCATTTCAACAAAGAGTAATGTCTGTTGCTAAAAGAATATCATTTTGTTGCCAATTGATTCAGTAAAATGACAATACCAGCTGTGGTGTCTTTTTCAAAAAAAACCGGACAATTATGAGACTGGCAAACGCCAAGAACTGAAAGCACTGAAACGTAATTTTGAATAGAAAGAAAGATTACGTTGATTGACTGATAGTTTGTATGAATAACCTGTATTCGAGTAAATTGGACGTGTGAATTCGGTTTCTACGCATATATAAAGCTGTTAATTGTTCCATTTAGATAGAAATTTATTTATTGTTGATAACTTGGTAACTATGCCAACCAAGTGATGTGTTATATAATCATTTAGACCATATGTTATCGGGGTCGTATGCGAAGCAAAACTTCATGAAAAGCACGTAGTGTCATTTCTAGGCCAATCTGGAAAGTGAAATCCTTTCATGAATTTAGCATGCAAGTCTACGAACAGACGCGTTTAATCATCTTCTCTTGATGAACTCTGGATGACCCCTTCTGTCGATAACGAGCGAATTCTTCCAAGAGTATCCCGTCTTGAATTCACGGAAATCAAGATTTATCGATTTTCTGCGACAATAACGACTGCGTGTGCCTGGCTTAATGTCGAATTGTTATTGATGATGTATATTTCCAGCGAATAACAACATTAAAATGTTTATATATTTTATCACAAATGTGATCACTTCCCATTATGTCACTTGTAAATAATATCTAAAAAATGCATTGAAGTCTCCCTCTTCGGCACCCTCCGCCCCCGCCTCCAACGTCAAGCACGTGGGAGTGTTGCCATGGAGTTGCTATGGTATTATCGCTGTTCTCTTCTTAGCTCCTCGCAGTGCCTGGATTCGCTGCTGTGATGTAAAGTGATGGGATATTTGATACAAGCGCTGCTGGCAGTTTTGTGGAAATCTGCAAATAGCTGTGATATATTAGAGAGCGTATTTTAGGCTTTCTAAAACCACAGGACAGGCGTTTAATAACATTTAGTCACGCATTAAAACTTGTGATCCTTGTATAATAACCCCAGTTTTATTCTTGGACTATTCAAATCTGAGTGATGACATGTACTTTATATATGACATTTGCAACCAAACTCACCAATCCTTTCACTGTTGATTTGAATATTAATGTTAGTTTTCAACCATTGAGACATTCACCCCAATCAAATCATATACATACCGAGCTCAAAATAGGATATCAGCATATATATGTGACATTTGCGACATTGAAATTACATTTTTTATCTAATAATTTAATTATACAAATGTAATGTTGATAACTATGTAAGTTATTATGACATGTATCACGCTAATCAACTTACATATATAACAAGCAAAAATGAGGCTAACAGCTTCGATGTTTCTGAATGTAGTTTAAATAGTAGTTTTCTATCAACTATTTAGCGCCGTGATCAGAAGTTCATGTAAAAGATTATTTGAGCTTCTGAGATTTGCAGATTTAGTAAAAGGTATCATTAGATATGAATCTCAAAATATGAAAACAGTCTATAAACATTTTCAAAGTTTATGAATGAAACGTTTAGTCATTACTTAGGAAAATTTGAGTGATTCGACTGAAATTTCTGTATTAACTATCAATATATAAGCTTATTTAATGATAAACCTGACCAACCATGGATATTCTCATTATTGCAACTTCAGCAGAAATAGACATTAAAGAGACGCTCGGTTATTTTGAAAAAATTTTGATTTTCATCTAAAACATCTTACATATAAATCCGAATATGCCACATATATGACATTGAGGATCGAACAACGGGTCCATATATATTTAACGAAGCAAAAATGATACATTCCATTTACATGAAACCTTATTATATAGTCTTTCCAACACCTTTAACTCCAATTTAATTTTCTTCCTCCTTCAGATGTGTTTCTGAAATAACGATAACAAATGGACGGTTTGCGATCAAAATCGCGAATTTGATCTTTATATTTTTACGCTACTGAACCAGATAGCATGAAAGTGATACTTTTCATTAACATTCAGTAGTTCTTGATAAGATGACACTTCATACAATCTGCTGTACGTGACTCCAACTTCTTATCTAGAAGCTCCAATTTGTAAACCACAAGCAACTTCGTGTGATATCCCCGTGTATGCATTTACAATGGTTATTCTTCATTTGTAGAATTTATTTCGATATTTATTATGATAAATAATACCTTTCCTTCATATGTAAAGAGTTGACATGTTTGTTAGCTATTTCGTCAATATTTGGATATAAGATAATAATACAGGATGCGCTTAGAGCATATCCCTCAGTGACGTGGATTGGCGCAATATAAATATCCTTCTTATCAAAATATCCTTATTAAAGGTTTACAAACAAATTGGACAAGTAAGGAAATTACTCCAAGAGAATCTTATCACAATTGTCTGCTTGACAACCTCTCCCAATCTTGGAAGTAGAGTGAAGAATACACACGAAATGATAAAATATTAAACAAACGTGAAAACATACCTTTACTTAGTAGTACAAAAGATGTTTAATCAATATAAATAAAGTAGAGTGAAGAATACACACGAAATGATAAAATATTAAACAAACGCGAAAACATACCTTTTACTAAGTAGTACACAAGATTTTTAATCAATATAAATAAAGTAGAGTGAAGAATACACACGAAATGATAAAATATTAAACAACGCGAAAACATACCTTTTACTTAGTAGTACACAAGATGTTTAATCAATATAAATAAAGTAGAGTGAAGAATACACACGAAATGATAAAACATTAAACAAACGTGAAAACATACCTTTTACTAAGTAGTACAAAAGATTTTTAATTAATACAGATAAAGTAGAGTGCAGAATACACACGAAATAATAAAACATTAAACAAACGTGAAAACATACCTTTTACTAAGTAGTACAAAAGATTTTTAACTAAAAAAATAAAATGCACTTATTTAAGGAGATAGAATACTTTCGTTATGGCGCACCTTTAATCTGGCATCTTTTGTTTGACATATCTTACTAATTCTATGTCCAACATTTATAAACAGACATAAATAACAATCTACAAAATGAAAACTTTAGACCCACCGAGGATATGCTGCATGTAGTACGCTGTGTACTTTACGACATGCTGCATGTAGTACGCTGTGGTACTCTACGACATGCTGCAAGTAGTACGCTGTGGTACTCTACGATATGCTGCAAGTAGTACGCTGTGGTACTCTACGATATGCTGCATGTAGTACGCTGTGGTATTCTACGATATGCTACAATTAGTACAAAGTGGTACGCTGTGGTACTCTACGACATGCTGCATGTAGTACGCTGTGGTACTCTACGACATGCTGCAAGTAGTACGCTGTGGTACTCTACGATATGCTGCATGTAGTACGCTGTGGTATTCTACGATATGCTACAATTAGTACAAAGTGGTACGCTACGAAGTGCTTCAAGTGGTACGCTGTGGTACTCTACGATATGCTGCGTGTAGAACGCTGTGGTACTCTACGATATGCTACAATTAGTACAAAGTGGTACGCTGTGGTACTCTACGATATGCTGCATGTAGTACGCTGTGGTACTCTACGATGTGCTTCAAGTGGTACGCTGTGGTACTCTACGATATGCTGCAAGTAGTACGCTGTGGTACTCTACGATATGCTGCAAGTAGAACGCTGTGGTACACTACGATATGCTGCAAGTAGTACGCTGTGGTACTCTACGATATGCTACAATTAGTACAAAGTGGTACGCTGTGGCGCTCTACGATATGTAGCAAGTAGTACAAAAAGGTACTCTACGATATGCTGCATGTAGTATGCTGTGGTACTCTACGATATGCTGCAAGTAGTACGCTGTGGTACTCTACGATGTGCTTCAAGTGGTACGCTGTGGTACTCTACGATATGCTGCATGTAGTACGCTGTGGTACTCTACGATATGCTACAATTAGTACAAAGTGGTACGCTGTGGTACTCTACGATATGCTGCATGTAGTACGCTGTGGTACTCTACGATATGCTGCAAGTAGTACGCTGTGGTACACTACGATATGCTGCAAGTAGTACGCTGTGGTACTCTACGATATGCTACAATTAGTACAAAGTGGTACGCTGTGGCACTCTACGATATGCTGCAAGTAGTACGCTGTGGTACTCTACGATATGCTGCATGTAGTACGCTGTGGTACTCTACGATATGCTACTATTAGTACAAAGTGGTACGCTGTGGTACTCTACGATATGCTGCATGTAGTATGATGTGGTACTCTACGATATGCTGCAAGTAGTACGCTGTGGTACTCTACGATGTGCTTCAAGTGGTACGCTGTGGTACTCTCGATATGCTGCATTTGGTACGCTGTGGTACTCTACGATATGCTACAATTAGTACAAAGTGGTACGCTGTGGTACTCTACGATATACTGCAAGTAGTACGCTGTGGTACTCTCGATATGCTGCATGTGGTACGCTGTGGTACTCTACGATATGCTGCAAGTAGTACAAAGTGGTACGCTGTGGCACTCTACGATATACTGCAAGTAGTACGCTGTGGTACTCTACGATATGCTGCATGTGGTACGCTGTGGTACTCTACGATATGCTACAATTAGTACAAAGTGGTACGCTGTGGCGCTCTACGATATGTAGCAAGTAGTACGCTGTGGTACTCTACGATATGCTGCATGTAGTATGCTGTGGTACTCTACGATATGCTGCAAGTAGTACGCTGTGGTACTCTACGATGTGCTTCAAGTGGTACGCTGTGGTACTCTACGATATGCTGCATGTAGTACGCTGTGGTACTCTACGATATGCTACAATTAGTACAAAGTGGTACGCTGTGGTACTCTACGATATGCTGCATGTAGTACGCTGTGGTACTCTACGATATGCTGCAAGTAGTACGCTGTGGTACACTACGATATGCTGCAAGTAGTACGCTGTGGTACTCTACGATATGCTACAATTAGTACAAAAGTGGTACGCTGTGGCACTCTACGATATGCTGCAAGTAGTACGCTGTGGTACTCTACGATATGCTGCATGTAGTACGCTGTGGTACTCTACGATATGCTACAATTAGTACAAAGTGGTACGCTGTGGTACTCTACGATATGCTGCATGTAGTATGCTGTGGTACTCTACGATATGCTGCAAGTAGTACGCTGTGGTACTCTACGATGTGCTTCAAGTGGTACGCTGTGGTACTCTCGATATGCTGCATTTGGTACGCTGTGGTACTCTACGATATGCTACAATTAGTACAAAGTGGTACGCTGTGGCACTCTACGATATACTGCAAGTAGTACGCTGTGGTACTCTACGATATGCTGCATGTGGTACGCTGTGGTACTCTACGATATGCTACAATTAGTACAAAGTGGTAAGCTGTGGCACTCTACGATATACTGCAAGTAGTACGCTGTGGTACTCTCGATATGCTGCATGTGGTACGCTGTGGTACTCTACGATATGCTGCATGTGGTACGCTGTGGTACTCTACGATATGCTGCAAGTAGTACGCTGTGTTACTCTACGATATGCTGCAAGTAGTACGCTGTGGTACTCTACGATATGCTGCATGTAGTACGCTTTGGTACGCTTTGATACGCTGTAGTACGCTGTTGTACGCTATAGTACGCTGCATATTGTAAGCTCAACCAATTGCGTAACTTTAGGCATTTGATACAAATTGGTAATTTTGATAATGCAGGAAATTATAAAATGTGGTTAAAACATATTTAGATAACTCATGTGTTTAAAAAAACGGGACTAGCCGCTATATTATACTTGGTGTGAATTAGTATCAAATCTAAAGAGAGGCACATGCGTTACTTTAAAGGGGGGACGGTGGGTATTATAGCATGACATATACTTGATATTGCCGTAACTTACGCACACATCGCAAAACGCTCAAAACTCACGTGTTGAGCATACTCCTGCGTTATAGGACGGAACGGAACGCTTGAGGTATCTTTGGTTTGGGTACAAATTTAATGCGTATACAAAAGCTACACACAAACATTGTTCTGTTATGGCACGACATGTTTGATTGACAGCTACTGACATTCCGCCATGGTATTCATCGATACGTACCGTGGCTGAGTCATATATCAAATTCACAGAAGTTTCTTCGATTATTGATTTCAAAAAGATAAACCTAACTAAAAACTTACTGGTTTATTTTCATGAAGTAAGACTTTGTTGGACCAGTGGCAAATACTTTAGCGCTGCAGTAAAAGTTACGAATTGCGTATTACGTATTATAATGTTGATGTTGTTGTTGGTTGTTTTTTTTTAATCAATAGATCGAACAGTTGCTGGTTGTTTCTTTTAATCAATAGATCGAAGCAGTTCTCAAACCTTAGTACCATGTTCAGTAAAGCTATGCATCCATTTCTCTAACGCAAATGGTAAAAGGTATAAATTTACAGACATGGCTGCTAGTGGTTTTTGTTTGATACTTTGTAATTTCTTATACGACAGAGGATGATCTGGTTGTGAATTGTTTGACGAACTGATGATAATCCTTTTTAATTGATGTTAACAGACAAAGTTTGAAGAAATAATAGTTTGTTTTATTTGTAAACATGATATTGTAATTGGGTTTTAAAACGGTATGACTTCAAAGAAGTAGACCTTTGCATAATTTGAATGCCCTACGTCTCATATTTTTCACATATACGTGTTTCTTAGGTCCAATCTAAGTCTCTGGAATAAACCATTGTAATTGATTTTCTTGATGGTAGAGAAGATTCATTTATGAAAATTGGAAAGGAGACAAACAGAAATAATGTTTTAGTTTCTCTAAGAGTCGAGGCGAGATGGGCGAGTTGGTTACCTTCTGCTAGGATCAATGCTGCCGCTGTTGCCTGCCTCTGAGGGTGTGGGTTCGAATCCCGCGAAAGAATCGTCCCAAGAAATACAAGAAAGTATTCTTTTGCAGATAGAAAGATAAAAAATATGACAATGATAAAAAGCGTCTGCATGACATATTTCAAAACTTGAAATGTCTATCAATGTATTCACTAATAATCTTGATGTAGTACTTTTTAAAATTCTAACAGAATAAATGATACCTAGCTTTCCTTCATATGTGAAGAGTTGACATGTTTGTTAGCTATTAAGTCAATATTTGGGTTACGGTATAAGATTCTTTTCCCGTTACAAATGCTTATTTGTAACAAATTTACAATATTATTAGTTCCGGTACTCTTTAAGGGATTTTTCATCTATAATTGTGTTCTATGTGAGTTTTTTTCATGTATGGTTCGGTTTTGTTCAGAAATTATTCATAATGTCCTTTATGATCAGAAGAAAGGTGAAAACAAACATATTACATTATGAATTTACTTAATATTATTACACGAAATGTCGATCCTATATCGAAAGAAAGGTACAAGCAATACAATTATTTTCAATTTGTGAATATATCGTACAAAATAATTGTACTTGACATATGAAGTTATCATTATCATATATTGTTGTAAGATATAGTTGTAAGTTAATATGGCAGGAAACATTATAATGGGCGTGAAGACACTGTAAAAAATTTTTGAAAGCGTATTTGTTAAGATTTTCCCAATTATATCAAAATTTAAATGTTTATACTTCAATGATGCAAAAACCAGCCCTAGATGAAAATGTTTTCATTTATTGTTTATTTATCACCAGTCAAATATAATTCTAAGTGTTGAAGAAAAGATATTTAATAAAGTTAATTAATTCTTCAATATTTTCTCAAATATAAAAGTACATGATTTCTAAAAACATCAAATCCGTATTGAGATTTTTCTATTTGTTATTAGATAAATTTGAATATATGGGGAAAATAATATTTAAGTGTTTTTTTTATAATGATAA
The DNA here is from genome assembly GCA_921293015.1 of Phorcus lineatus. Taxonomy (NCBI): domain Eukaryota; kingdom Metazoa; phylum Mollusca; class Gastropoda; order Trochida; family Trochidae; genus Phorcus; species Phorcus lineatus. Next base: position 15,094,931 of record OV121092.1, on the reverse strand, counting down.
TAAAAAAGTAATCAAACCTAAAAAGAATTTGATGTTTTAGGTTCATCTTATATGTTCGAAATGAGACAGCGTTAATTGAGACGTACAATTTGTTTTGATATAATCATTTTTAATTTAATAAGGGCAGTTATTTTTTAAACAATGCCATCAATATTTGGGTAAACGGGGGTTGGTTGATGGGAAAGCTAACTTTGAAATGTGATAGAAAATATAATCCTAATTGGCCTTTAATTAAAATTGAGGCGTAAAAAAAACCCCAAATCATTTAGAAATATGAATTATATAAACGCAAATACAGTTTTGGATTTAAATTTCTAATTAAGCTATTTTAGCTTGTTCGCCAATCTTTGTTTCATTTTTGGAAATAAAAATATGTTTAAACCAAATTTCTAATTAACAAAATCAAATTAGATTTTTTTAAATCGTGTTTTTTTTTTTCATTCTCGGGGTTCGGTTAATTTTTGTTGTGTTTCGATTGGTAAACCTTTATAATTATTTGCTTCAATATTGCTTAATAAAATTTCAACCAATTTTTCATACAAACTGAAAGGAATTAATTAAATATACTAGTATTTTCAAATCAATAAAATAAGGTCATATCATGTATTCAAAATCCATCAATACAGTTTTACCTTCTGCGATGTGCTGTTTTCTTGACGTTCGATAGGCCTCACCCATATTAACACTCAATTGTTTCTAAAAATATTGGCCAATTATTAGAGTTTTACAAATGAATTAAATAAATTTGCTTTCGCATGCATATGCAAATGCAAATTTAAAACAACTGCAATACAACAATGCACTTAAGACGAGCCATCTTTTCCCAGGGCAATGAACTTGCGAGGGGCCACATTTTAGCCGACCCCCGTACCACTGACCCAAATATTTCTGAAAGTCGCTCTTCGGCCTGACAACTTCGTGTCAAACCGGTGAGATCCCGAACGGAAGAAACATGGCAACATACAGAGGTAAGCGCATTCTGTCCATTTTTATCGTACCTTATTGTTTATCGACACATTAGAAGCCAAACATGTGGTTGTGATTCTAAACTCAACATTATTTTTGCTCTAACTTTCGCGTATGGTTAATTTTCATGAATGATAGAGAGCCCGTGACGTCAAACGCATGTCAGCCGCATGCGTGGTCGACGAGCCGGCGAAGTAAATGTCATATTTGTTGGATTTGACATCTGCCAATTACTTATTAATTGATTACTGTATATTCATGTAGTCACTATCGGGGTATTATATTTTCTTTGTGTGTGTACACAAGTGAGGATTGTGAAGTTTTTTCCTTTATTCTCGAAGAAACCGGCTTCATTTTGACCACGTGGGAGAGTGAACTGATGGAACTTTAGATGGGTGGGTCTAAAACTGACATTAGGGGGTAAAGGTTTTAATGATTTATACATCTATCGGTTTTAACGAGCTAAATTGTACCCTAAGTTGATAATTTTTATTATATATTATTTTTATGTTTACGAAACATGTTCTAAATATCTTACGAATAACTGTAGATAATAATTGATACCGTATTTTTCCCGACCCCCCTATTTTAGCTAGAAATAGACTATACCTGGTATCACTGCGCCGACCGGCGTTCTCAGTGCAACTCTTTCCTATCTAATGTAAGTTATATAGTACTCAATTCTTTTGCAATTTTTCAGAACTGTCACTGCTATCACATCATGCTTGTTTAGTCTTCACAATCTTTTTCTTTTTTAGAGTTGCCAGATATGTTCAGACTGTACATAGGAAACTTGTCAACAGATGCTACTGAAGTAACGCTGCGTGGCTTGTTCGAGGAACAAGGAGTTGCGGTCAACAACATATTGTTGAAAAGAAGCTTTGCTTTTGTGGATTGCTCAGATCAAGAAAACGTTGATAGAGCAATAGAAAACTTAAACGGTAAGGAGCAACGTGTTAGGTAACTTAGGTCATGTTTGGGATTTTTTTGCAATGGGACAATTTGCAGGACATGCGAAGTAATTTTCAAGAACGCCTACATTGATTCAAAATGGCCGGTTGTTGCCCATGCAACCCTGAGAAAATTACCGAAGTTACTAAGTTATACATTGTTCAACAGTTGACCGAATTTCTTTTAACGGTTAAGTTAAGGCTATCGTAATGTGTAAATTAGGGCAAAAAGACGCGGGTGACCGGTTGCATATTACTAACAGACCGACAAGCTAAGAACATGTGCTCGAAACGTCACAGATCATAATGATATCCACGTTTTTGTGATATAGATTTTCTTGAAAACTGACAACTCTACTTTAATCATGTAATTTAATTTATGAATTATTTTCTTATCCTTTTTGTTAAAACATATTAACCATTGGTAGGCCTACAAAGTTTTTTAAATTGACAATTGGACAAGTTACAAGTTACTCAAGTGATCGTTTGTATATGTTCCATGGATGCATGGGTGTCTTTTAATTGATAAAAAATGTAATATGATATATCTGAATAAAATTAGATTTAAGGAACAGGTAGGAGAACAATTTGAGTGGCCCTTTTTTCACATGAACGATTCAAACTATTGAAGAAACTCCCAGCATTAAAATAAATTCTAAATCGTTGTTTCCATCAAATGATTCTGATGCATGAAATGTCATTAAATTTTGAATTACATTTGCATGAAACTACTCCTCTTGTAGGCCATAAATCAATTTTTACAGGCAGGCGGCCCTTAATTACTGCGACACAAATTATGGTACAGGTTCACCCGGTTCTTTGATACCTACATTACATCATTACTCAGACGATTCAAGTGAACTATCCCTACCAAATTATTATAAGTGGAAATTTTGCTAAATTATGACTTCCATCCTGTGTGAAAATGCTAATTTTCCCTCTATGTTAACCTATAAGCACTTGAACATGGCACTGGATCAAGTCCTTGAAGGACATTTAGAAGAGATACAAAAGGAAGACAAGATTTTGTGGACAGAAAATTCTTTATTGTGAAATTCACCTGATGGAGTAAGCATAAACTCATTAACGTGGTGAATTTCGCATTAAAGAAGTTGTTACCCAGAAAACCTTGTGTTCCTGATGGCAGGGGAAGATTTTTGACCACACAGTTTCACATACTTTATGTAAGTTAAGATATTAGTTTTGAAGGAAAATTTATTGAAGTTAAAGGAAAATCATCTTGGTTATTGTTGAACTGACAAAAATGCAAATTGTGCCCTTGAATATAGTGTGATCCCAAACGTGACCATGCTACAAAATTTGCGTTACAATAACTCATTAAAACTTAGCATAGAGGACTTTTATACTTTTTACCAAAACAGGTATTGTTTATTCAAATGTTATTGATACATTTGTAGCTGTTTTTGGTGTTGTATTTTGTTGCTCGAAAGTAAGTGTGCTCCTTTGTCTGTTTAGAAAATGTTTTGTATAGCATAGCTAGCTAAATTTTCTTGGTGAATAACTGATGTGTTGTCAATATGAAACCCCCAAATCTAGTTTTTTAGACTTAATGCTTACAAAAGAAAACAATGAATTATAAAAGAAGCAAAAGGTTCACGTCTACAGGTAAAATTGCATGACAATTTATCGATAGGCATCAAAGAGCTAAGATATATCAAGCAACAATCGGCATTTTAATCTTGTGACAGTGCCAAGGCATTACACTCAGTCACAGTAGCTTGACTAGGGCAACTCTCAGTGTCCTCACATTTTCTATCAATCTATAACATGGCACTTGTCACGAGTTGCACACTAACAGTTTCAGAATTTCAAATTCTCTTCGAATCGCTAAAATAATAATTTGATAATGAAGTACAGAGGATATCACGTTAGTGAACACAGTAGCGAGATGAAAATTGTAGTAGCTTCATTTTTAGATTACTGTTCAGTGTTCATGCGAAGTGCGTGTTGCATATAGGGGTGACAATTGACTTAATTTGATTATTGCGCTACCAATAGTAGCAATGGTAAAATTTCAAATTTGAATGGGCCATTTTTTCATCCAATGTGCAAAATGGCCCATGGCCCCTGCCTTTCCCAATCCCTGCTTCAAGTATTTCATCTTGTGATGTTGCCTTTAAAGAGCTGATTGCACTTGATAGATGCAGTTTTGCAGTTGTTCTTTTGGTATCAAAGCAATTGTTTGAAACATGAATGTTTCAACGCTTTTTAATTGCGATTTGATTTTTTGGTTTAGAAGGCCTGGATTTGTAGTTTTGTAACCTAGGAAAATTATCATATATGTATACACATACTTTAAAAATCAATACTTTGTAGTTTAAAGGAGGTAGCTTCAGTTGTAGATTTTATTTCATTTCATTTTGCCCATTTTCACCTGACACTTTAGAAGCAATTGAGTTACTTGAGATCATAAAGGAGGTTGAACTGAAGGTAAAAACTTAATTTTGATGAGCTCAGATTTGTTAAACTATTTCTATAAATTCTAATTTGTTAAACAAAGAAATGAAAGATCTTGCTTTTGTAGTTGATGGATTTCATACTACTTCAATATTCAAGGACATGTTCTGTGTACATACATACATACACAATAGACTATGCATGTCCTTGGTATATCCTTCAGTACAAAATGGCAAGGTATTCAGCAACAAAATGCATTGGAACATCCTGATGTTACAGGTTGATTGATTTAAGAACATACTCTTTTCATCAGAGCTCCTGGTCCTAAAATAGTTTTACACATATGCAGCTTATCAAAATTTAAGATTTTCATCCAAGAAAAATAGAAATAAGTAACCATTAAACTAATGGTCTTTTGTGAAATCAGAATTTTTTGACAACATAATTAGATTATTGATTGTTTACTCTACATAATTGGTGTACATATGGTAATTGACATTTTGTATCCAAAACAAGAAGAAGAAGATCATCTTTTTTAACTCCTTTTGTATCAAGTTTTTGCTCATCCAAAAAGAAACAAATGTGTTGTTTTGGGATATGGTGTGGGTCATCTTGTTCTGATAGATGTTATTGGTCTAAATTAGTTTTATCTAAGGCAATAGCCATTTGGACCGCTGCTTTTCGAAAAGAACTAGCTCATATTTATTTTTCTGAGAGTACTATCTACTAACCCAGCCAGCAAAATACATCTACATAATCATATTTTCTTGATTTATTTATTACTGTGACTTCGAGTGACGTTACGATTCTAACCCTGCTGTAAGGTTAAGCAAACAAGTACCATCCTTTCTTGAAGTGACTATAGCTGCGAATTTCTTGATTTCTTCCAGGCTACAACCTTCTAGGCTTTGTAATGCAGGTTGAGCCCTCAGTGTCCCGGCGCAGGTATGTAATCCCAGACTTAATGACTTACCAACAACCACAAGAACTTTATCAAAATATCTTGGCTTTGAACTGGTTAGAAATTCAATCTCTAGTTAAGGAAAGTTTTTTATTTGATTTGATTGAAGTAAAACTGGATAGCTAGGATCAAATTTCTTTGTAGTAATATTACTTGAGAGAACTGGGTAATCCCTTACAACTCAGTGACACACTGATCAATTGTTAGTTTCATTCACAACTCTGAAGTGATTGATTAAAACTGAGATGAGTCGGAGGATTGCACTGGTGCTGAATGCATTTCCATCCGACCGAAATAAAACCGACCCAGGGGTGCCATTTGAAAACTTGAAGTCAGTTGAAAAACCATGAAGAGGTGTTTTCATCAATGTCTAAATTGTGAAACATATATTATGAATATTTGTGGGGGGGGATATACAATTTATGAATGATTTGTTTTCCTAACATACAATTACATTATGATAGTCTGAACATAAAAAAACCCTCGAAAACCCTGATATGTGATCTAAGATGTTTTTGCTTGACAGTGTTTCATGATAACTCATTCAGAACTGAACACAAATTTTTAAGGGTTGAAAGTTGCTATTGAAAAGTCTGGTGGTATTGCTAAAATAACCATGGAGAAATATTCCATGATTTTATTTTGAAGGTTCTAGCTTCTCCATGACCTGGTTCTATGTCAAACTAAGCATAAGCAAGTGTCAAATGTCTCATTCTTCCCTGATCATGACATTCATTTTCCCTCTCATTTTGTATAGGGGTGTAGCATGAATAGTTTAGTGCATGCTTCAACTTGTTGTATTCATAGATGAATATAGTTGTCGTTGACAAGTCCATGTTATTTACCACTTTTGTATTGAGTTACTTAGTTGCAAGGCTCTAGATAAAATCCTTGTGAAATATGCATTGTGTATATATATCCACAATACTTGCGAAATTTTTTGAGTGAAAGATGAGCATTCCTTTTTCTGATTACATGATTTTGTTCACATGCGTGAAACTCACTCCAAACTTTGTTTGAATCTTATTAAGATTTGTAACATTAAGTATTCTATGATTTTCATCAATGTAATGACATCTGCTGTTGAGGAAGCTTGGAACAATACTCTGTTGCACCTCCCAAGAACATATTTTTAGTTCAATATATTGCACCGTATATTATACTCATTATAAATAAAGGATATTCTAAGTGCCTGAATATAAGCATTTCCTGAAACTAAGTACAAGTAAATGTAATCTGTTTATTATTAAAGTCACAAAATCAAACAAAATGTTCAAAATCAACATCATGGTACAGGCAAATAAACCGTCATCACATATGGATTGAAACATCATAGGCAAAATATGACATCAAAGCATTGTATTAAAATGACGGACATCACACTGAAAGTGGTATTTTGCCGTAGTTCATCGCTTAAAAAGTGTGAACCCTGATAAGTTTTCCCTCGTTGGTATTATAATAGGTTTTTGTCATTTGTGGGAAATTTATCTCTATATTAGATAATTTACTTTTGATATTGTTTATAAGAAATTTGATAATGCGAAGAATAAAAGCTATGATTGAAATTTATGATAAAAACTTCTTGGGTTTATTTTCTTTTGTTTTCAATCCTAAGAGCCCTTTCAGTTCTTGGGAGTGATTCACAGAAGTCAAAATAATCTTAAAGGCCGGGATCCAAACCTCCAAAAAACCCATGGGTTTCTTATCTTTATCATCTTTACTCTGATTGGTTGATTCCATAAACAAAGATATTATCAGTGTTTGAGTGACAGGGCAGTAACGGGTTTTTTGGTGCCTGGGAGAGCTCAGCAGGGTCAAAGGTCCCAAAACTTTACTACAACTTGTGGCTGGTAGTAGTCTATTTAGATTCAGTGCATAATAATCAGGGGGAAAATCATTAGTAATAATACATGAAGTTTAAATTTGTGTGATCTTATGAAATGACCAACAAAAAGGATATATTTAATAATAGAATTAAATATAATTTTATTTGTTAAAATTTTGTGAAAAACGTTCAAAACAACCATAGTCTTTTAACAATGTTTGAATGTATTTGAAGTAAATATGTCACTATTGTTGACAAAAGTTATACAAAATTGTCTAAATCCATTTACTGTCACAATAATCTTTTTATAACCTTAGTCTCTACAGCTTATCCCCACAAGCAGAGCTAAATATTTGGGGGACATATGGGATGGGGGAGGTTTTGATTTCCCAGTCAGGCTGGGAAGGCAGTGAAATCTGACACTATGAATGGATTTTTTTCTCCACTAGCAGACTTGTTTGGTATGGTAATGATGAGAATCTAGTCACGTGACATTTACAATGTTAATTCAAATTTGGAAATATATGCAGTCAAAGTACTGTTATAGTTTTTAGTTTTGATTAAACATGTTTAGGAATTCCACTTCTTTGAAGTGCCAAGGATATATTGTGTAAATATGATAACTTTCCGGTAAGAAGATTTTGATTTATCCCATTTCGAACATAGGTACCCTCATTTTTTCCCTTCAAGGTGTAGTTTTTTCAGGTCAACTTGGCCACGCCAACACCGTGTATAGTGGCGGATGCCGGCCTTTAAGCCTTATACTTCACTCGAAATTATACAAACATTCTACAATTGATCCAAAAATGATTTGCAATATTTGAATGTGTTATTAACATTTATTTTCTGTCTTCATTGCCATGTACATGCCAGATGATGTGTGTACATAGTATTTGATGTCTGTTTTCAGCCGAAAGACTAACAAGATCCAAATAAGGAATGTCCCCGATCACGTCTCGCCAGATGATGTTGGTCGTCTAGTCAGCACAAGTGTAGCCAACCCACAAAAAGTGGAACAAGGTAGCTAATGCCTAAACTTATAACAAAACTGACTTACTAATTATATTCCCAATCAAGGGTCTGTCTATCTCAAGACATTTATTGACTGGTAGCAGAAAAAACTTCTCAAATTTTTTTCAAATTTTGTAGAGATCTTCTCGCCTTACTGGAGGTGCTGGGGCATGTTGAACATATTTTCATCTGAGTTTTCCTATTAATGGGAAACCATTATTGTGATTTTTAACAATATTTTGCTCACTACTACTACTACACTACCAGGAAATGTGGGGTATAGGAATTTTATTAAAAATTTTCATATTTGTGGTCAATTTCTGTGTTTATCTAAATTTAGATTGATCAGTTTGAGTTGAAATCAGACACCTGCAAATAGCATTAATTCAATTGTGGGATGGACGGCAAGTAGTATAAATGTGCCATGCCATCTTTCTCGCTTGATAATGTTTTCACCAGAGAGTGATAAGTGCATAAATTACTTACACAAATGCAACTAATTATTTTAAATGCACTTGAGTCAGTTGGCCCAAATTACCAATGTTTTGATAATTTCTCCAATATGAATGAATTAACTTAGCAAGGATCTTCAACTCAGCTCTGTATATCATGAAAGGAAAGAAAAATAAATTCAAAACTGAAACATTTGTTACTTTTATAACTATTTAAGCCAGTGTATTGACAATTTGCTTGATGCAGTCAGATTTATTTTATTGCTTGGTGCAGTTAGATTGTTCCTTGCCTTCTGAGCCAATATGAAATGTACAGAAAAAAAAGCTTCCTGTAAAGTATGTATGATGTTCAGAACCTTTGAATGACTTTGCAAACTGAACAAATTGTCTGCCTTATTGTCCATGCTTCTGTTTCAGTTGGTGCGGAGGGTGCTATGTATGTAACATTCGACACACCAGAACAAGCATCCGAGTAAGTGATCAGTTCACTGTCTGACAGATCTGTAGATCTGTAGTTTTTCTAAGTAATTGCAAAAATACAAGACTCTAGTCTCTGACAGTGCCCATCATTGTGGAAATGATTGCCTCAGACCAATCATCGACAATCCCCCCCCCAAGTCAGAAGTTTGGGCATGGTTAAGGTGAAAAGTAGACTACCACTAACTTGATTATTTTTTTCTGGCACTTATTGGTACTAAAAACAGTGTAAATGATGAGTTGAATATACCGCCCCAGTCTGATTTAAATGTGACTGACTGGTATGAAGTTCTGAAACACATCGTTGACCCTATTATTCTATTTTTACCCTTCATAATGGCAGAGAAGGTGAAAATTTTTCTAAGAATCTGATGGTTAGGTTTGGTGTGCTTATTTTAAGTGCCTCTTAGTCTTACGCTTATATTATTTAAGTTTTGTCCCTTGTGTCTTAAAGGCCTGCCAGTGTGTTGAAAGTAATGGTTCAATTTACATCAAGGAATTCTAAATGTTGCTTTTTTTGTTTCAGTGCTGCTCAGAGACTCAACGGATACGATCTAGAGGGAAACTTTCTTAAAGTAAGAATTTCCAAAATGCTGTTTATCAGTAGACAAATGGTACCTTTTAGTGATCAGTCCTATACGTATTGCAGTACGGAAGCCGCGGTTCACTACAGAGCCAAGAATGCAACAGAATAAAATTGCAACAGATCACATTTTTTCCTTGAAATTTAAGTCTAATGAATGTATAACTGAAAATTACTGACAACAACATCAATTTCAATAATGTTGATTACATGTATAAAACATTGTTTTCAGTATGAAACAAAATTTCACTTGGATGTACGGTGCAAAGAACCAAATTAAAAAAACTGCTGTTGAACTACTGTATTTGTGAACTGTTTCACCCCTTCTGTTAATCCTTTTAGCAGGTCCTAGATTGTTCCTACTATGGGACATGGAAGAATGTCAGTACCTTTGGCTTTGTGTCCTTTAAAATTGAAATTTAGAATGTTGTAAGGAGCCAGTTCAAGGCATGACCACTGATTCCTTAAAAGTTCCTCCCAGTTTGTTAATAATTACAGAGTGGTACAACTTTTAAAATTTATATACTTTTTCAGGTTGAACTAGCAAACAATAGAACACGAAGAGTGAACCGGTCAAATAACAATAACAACTCAGGGATGAATCGTCAGGAGATGCCACTGAGGATCATGGTGGGCAGCGAATATGTAGGTGCCATTATTGGAAAACAAGGTCAAACTATCAAGAACATCACATCACAAAGCAGAGCAAGGTTTGTATGTAATGCATGTGAATTATAGTTGAGCATCTATGACTTTCGGAGCTTTTAGCCCAGCAATTTTGTTGATATGACTGCCTTAGGAATTGGTTAGAATTGTTATCGATAATTCATCATGCATAATATATTCATTCAAAATTATGACTTCATTAAGTATATAACCACAAAAATGTCAATGTGTAGTTATTGTTAATCAAGGCTTTTATGAGTTTCTGAAGGACTTGATTCTGATTGTCCTCCGATGCCAAAATGCTTTGTTTGGTCTAAGAATATGTACTTGCTCTTGTTTCAGAGTGGATATTCATCGAAGGGAGAATCATACACAAGAAACGGTAAGTTTACTTCAAGATATTTATACTGTCGGTTTATTTTCCAAAATTGAGTGAGTGCCACTGTTTAATTGTGTCACCCGTAATGCATAACCTATCAACCACTTTAATTTTGTTTGACAGTCTTTGCATAGTAATTTGATAGTGGCCTTTCAAGATTAAACTAGATTACAACATATTGCCAAACCATCATGCTTCAAAACACATTGTCCAGAACATGACTTGCATGTATCCTAGATACTGATTGGTTCATCGGTAGAATTTGCTTTGAGCTTGACAATGAATACCATCTTATTGGTAAGGTCAAATCACTGCAAAGTTATACACTATGGCAAAAACAATAGGCCTGACTCAAGATTTTACTCTTGCCACACTCCACTGAACAAAGGAGGTGCCGTATGCTTTTTTAAACAATTGATGTAATATTTTGCAGCTCGTCACAATCAAAGGTAGTCCAGAGAATTGTTCAAAGGCATGCAAAGAAATCATGCAGGTTGTAAGCAAGGAAGCAGAAGCTTTAAACAAAGGGTAAGAATCTTTTTTAACTTTAGATTGTGATTTTGGAACTTGTTTAATGTTATGGCAAGCAGCCTGCTAATATAAGGTTTATTCTTAAAAGTAAATATCTAAGTCGAGACACCAGCCCAAATACAAAAAACATTTCAGGAAATTCAGCAATTCCTACAAGCGACCAATCCTAGATCATATAAATTTTGGAACTGATACCTTGAATTTCATCGTCCAAAATGGGTATGCCAGAGATAAATCTAGGCGCGCAATTGCGGGATACACGCAATTAAAATTAAGTTCCCGCACTTCTAAAACATTTGAGGGGGGGTGATCACGCAAAATAATTACATGTCCCGCTAATTAGTGTATTATGTGCGCAATAAAAAAATATTATTTACATGAAATGATATTAAAAAGTCAAATTCTCTTTACTGAAAATCGTAACACGTATCGATATAACGTTTCACTGTAAACATCCGGTCATTAATAATGTAACGATAGCGGCAACAGCCAATGGAAAGAAGGTTCTTTTACTTAGTTACATCGTTTCCCAATCATATTTCTTGTTTCAAAATTGTTTCTGCCGATGTCATTCGTTTTACTTCGTTTTCTCACGGAAATAAATTATGTTAAACATGGGCGCATGCGTGGTGTTTACTTTCTGTCTGACTTCCGACTACCGAACGTTAGCAGACGACCCATGTGGTTTGATTTGTCAATATCCTGTGGTGTCGAATTGCGGTCAATTCAAAGTTTCAATGGCGCAAAAGAGAAGAATTACTGACTTTTTTGTGCGTGGCATTCAAGTTGACAATAATGAGGAAGAAATTGTAGTTGAAACAAACGATGATTCGCAGGTTGCTAATGAACATGACATCGACAATGGCAAAAAGAGATCGGCGTCTTTATAAGAAATGAAGTAAGTAAGTTATAGTTAAGTATTAAGAGTTGAACACTCCCCCCTTTTTCTAGTTGAGATTTTTAATACTCCCCCCTTTTCCCAGTTGACCTGGGGGAGTTCCCCCCCTTCTGCATAAATCCTAGATTTATCTCTGTATGCACAGCTAAAAGTATAACTCCGGTTTCATGAATTAAAGTTGATTGTTTATTTTCCAGGGAAACGCCACTGAAAATTCTGTGTCCAAACAGTATATGTGGACGCATTATCGGGAAAAAAGGTGCAGTCATCAAAAGTTTTATGCAGGATTCAGAAACTCACATTGTTGTGTCCAGGTACATCAATAAGTTTCTTTTAGTTTCCTCAAATGAACCTTAGATTGAGATAATAGCATAAATGATTAAAAGAGGTCCAAGATTTTATAAAAGTCTTCTAGAAGGGCTTGGATTAAAATTCAGATACTCTGCAGCGTTGTTACTGAAGGGGACCCCCAGGATTTACCCATTCCTTATGCTTGATGTCCCCTAAGAATTTGAGAAGTAGCATAGATCAAAGGGTCCCATTTTCACAGAATAGGCTATAATGACCCCATTTGCTGATCACCTAGGAACAACAGTGCTCTGTAAAGTGTGATAAAAATTTTAACAAATGGTAAAAACTGAGAATAAAAGAAATTATGTCTAATTATAGTTGCTGTAAGATTAACTAAAGAACATGTCATCTATTTCGTTGGTATGTAAAACCAAACCAAATTTTGTTCAGTTTCATTAATCCAAATCTAATGCTTTTGATAGTACTTATCATGGAAAGTTGCATTTTTCAAAATCTCTACCCTAACTAACTATATATATATATCTATATATATATATCTATCTATCTATCTATCTCATACATGATGAGGTATTGAGAGTTGAAAGTTCTTGAAATTTAGAGTAAAATGATTTTTACAAATACTTGGCCTTGTGGAAATAAATGATGAATTTGGAATACCGCCCCAGTCTGAATACTGTGACTGACTGGTATGAAGTTCTGAACAACATCAAGGTCAATTGCTTTCATTGGAGGGGATTGTCAGTGGACCAGCGTATTTCGGCCACTTCATAATTTCAAATGTTTTGAATGTCCTTGCCTTATTAAAGGTTGAGTGCTTTTTTGGAAGATCTTTTAATGGTAGAGTTCATCTGTTATGATTTTACTTTGAAATATTTAAAGAAAGCCAAACTATTGATAGGTGATTAGATTGCTGGTATTGGTGGGATAATCGGAGTGCCTGTTTAACTAGTAGAAGGTTAAGAAAAGAGCCTTGTCCTAAAATAACCAGAGGCTCGGATAACTCAACCAAGCTCCTGTAAGAAAATATTGACATGTTCATCCTTTGAATATCTTCAACTATGTACTCGATTTGATGTTTATATATATTTTGATAGGAAATAATGTAACGAAAATTTATCATTATTTAATGAACAAAATTGCCCGGTTTAGTGTTCTCGTGTATCAGAAATAAATTCTAATAATTCCTGTTACCTCCCACCTGGAAACTTATTTTGACAACAAGATCGGCTTTATCAGACTACATTATGAGACATGTATGTTTTCAGTGAGGTCCTTTCTGCATCTGGGTTAGCGGACATGAACAACTACTACATAGACCGTGTGGTGACCGTGACTGGAAACCAGGAGCAGACTGCTAAAGCAGAGGAACTCATCAGCGAAAAGATGAGGAACTGCATGAACCAAGATGCTCAAAACTATGGGGTATGTAATTCATCTTTTAATATATACACAACAAAATTAGTGTAGGACCAGCCCATTTTCAATGTTGAGATATTCTATTGTGAAATTGTGATCCATATGATACTATAATGTAAGATAGGAGAGTAGTCCCTAACTTAGTTGAGAGTACATTCGTTAGTTCTAACCAGTCTCCTGATAATCTTCATTGGTTGCAGGACCGGAAATCCTTGATCATATACTTGATGGTGATGTGAGATTATTCTGTATGAAACAACTTGAAAATTGCTGGTCTATTATACATTTTATTAATTACATCCAGTTTAATAGATCTTCAAAAAGATATATTGGGTACTAGAAAATTTGGTACCTAAGTTTTAGTACTTGAGATCTTGTCAGTACTGGGGTTTGTAATTGTTTGATCCAATGTTTTTGAGCAAAACCTTGAACTCAGTGAACTGAAAGATGGAGTCAACAATCAGTATGTTTTTTTTTTTATATCAACAAGCCGCACCTCATGCTGATCAACAGTGACTAAAGAGTTATCTCCCTTTAAAAAGCAGTTTCACTTTTTGTATTCGTATATTTCTATTTGAAGAATAACCATCTCCATGCATGGATATGCATCATTGATGAATCATTGCGATATAATTATAATATATTTAATTGATAAGAGCAAAACAGTAATTTTCATCAGAATAAAAATATTTTGTTGTTACAATTAAGATAATCCCTAGATGAAGTTCTGTAAAAGTTTAGGCATATATAATAGAAATGTGTAAAAAAAAATTTTTTTATTGTTTACAGCAGCACATGATGTTTGGGATGCCACCACCTAATATGCCATTAATGCAAAATATGAACAGTTACCAACAGGGGATGAGGCCCTACCCAATGATGGTAATAAAATAAACATTTCTCAAGCCTTGGCAATGTCAAAAGATGAAAAACATGTCATGATGAGTTGAATATACCGCCCCAGTCTGATTTTTAGTGACTGACTGGTATGAAGTTCTGACATGCATGTATAATTTTCAAACTGATTTATGTTTTGCTTTTTAAAAACATAGTCATTATTTCACAGCATCTTATATTTTTCAGAAATAACTTAGACCCTATATTTAGACCATATAAAACTGACCCAACTGTCACTACTGGGGTTATCAACCAATCACTTGTAGAAAAGGTGTAACATTCGGGTGTTAAACAATCACTTGTGAAATGCATCTATTTACATGTTGTACACAAGTGACTGAATACTTTCAACATACTTTTCGAATGTCAAATTATCCTTTCAAAATATAAGCAATCCACAACCAGTAGGCTGTCTTCATTCTTCACAATATGTACCTTTAGGAAGTGGTAGGAAAGGTTCATAAGGACCACATATTGCCTGAGAGCACTAACATACATATATTCAAGCACTTCTAAAATTATTGACTTTATACTAGCCGAGCAAACTTTTTCACCAGTCATCTCACGCTGATTTGAACAAAGCTGTGCATTGACATGATGACTTGAATATACCGCCCCAGTCTGAATTTCAGTGACTGACTGGTATGAAGTTCTGAAATGCATCAATTGATCAATTAAGGTCCATTAAACATTTCAAGAAATAACTTGGAAACCTAAATATAATGGAAAACAATACTGTTTTTGAATTCATGCAAACTATTGATTGGTCAGCTATGTTTCCAATCTGTTCCCTGACAAATATTCAGAAGATAACTGCAAAGTGTCTAATGGATAAGATGTTAGTCAGTGCTGGCGGTTAATGCTCTGTGGTTTGAAGGTTCCAACTTTACAATGAGTTGCCATTACAAGAACAGTAATTAATACTATTGCAGATGGTGTGAACCCAAAATACAACCTTTCATATGTATTGTTCTAACAGCAGCAGCAGCAGCAACAGCAGCAAGGCAACATCTACCCTGGTTTGTTCGGTGGGGGAGGGGGGCCGGGCCAGCCCATGCAGCAACAACCCCCACCCCATCAGCAGATGGAAGTGATCTACCTCTACATCCCAGAAAGCACTGTCGGAGCAGTCATCGGCAGCAAGGGATCCAACATCAAAAATATTATGAGATTGTCAAATGCAAGAATCAAGGTGAGTAAATTCATTTTACCATTTGGAGCAATTGAGACCTTTGGCTATAACCAATGAAGATTTTATAATTTTATTCTACTGAAGATTCAAAACTGCAGTGATGAGGTTGCGGGCTGTAAGTAAAAACTACTCTTTATTGAGCTGAAATATTTTTATGTGTAGTTTCTTTGTTTTAGCTATTTTCATAAACAAGATGATTTTAGTCCGGCAGCTTTTAAAGCTCTTTTCATAGCATTTCAAAGTTACAAAGGATATTTGATTTTACCAATGAGCGATTTATTTGGAAACTGATCCATTGACCTCAGTATAAAATGGAAGGGTGTGTTGTGATGAGTTGAATATACCGCCCCAGTCTGATTGTAACTGACTGACTGGTATGAAGTTCTGAAACACTGACATTATAGCATTGGTAGATGGCATTCTTGTTTTACGTTCTAAGCAGGTAATACTAATTATTTTCATTTACACATTAAAACTGTGTTAGCATTTAAGTTGAAAGCATCTATCTAGCATGTATTTCAAGATGTTCACATGTTTTTTAAAATCAAATTGAAAATATGTACAATTCACTTTAAAGTGGATCACACTGATTTGAGAAAAAGGAATAGAGACACAAGAGAAACCTTGCATTTGCAGAGTTGTCTTTCTTGGTTCACTTAAAGCAACAAATTTTCTTTGTATTTGAGTACTAGTGATTGAGCATGCACGACCCCGAGGGGTAAAAAAACAAACTTAAAGTATTTTTATTAGGTCACAAAACTGTGAGGTAGTAATTTAATCTGTAGGAATAGAGGCAAGTCATTGACCATTTAGTGGTATTATGTGAGTCGAAGGTAAAGTTAGGTACTTGAATTTTTATTCTCGCACTGGATGAACTGGCTTTATTTAAGCTGTCATGTAGTGTAATGATGAGTTGACTATACCGCCCCAGTCTGATTTGAAATGACTGACTGGTATGAAGTTCTGAAACACTGAGAAATAAGTTGGACAAATAAGAAGCCTGCTCCTCTTCTAGTAGCCCTCTCCACTGAAGATTGTAATCCTAACCTAGTTCTATATGGCTATTAGTTTTTTTCATCGGTTCATCGTTCAAGATTATTTTTTTCTATGTAAGTCAACAGATGAAATACGCTGATGTCATTGCCCTTTATTTCTAAAGTTAACATGTCCTTATTTATTGACAGAATTATTTCATCCCCAGGCTGAAAAAAAAGTTAAAAAGTATACAGGTTGGATTAAGTTTTTGTTGCTTGAACTATCTTCAAAAGTAGTGTCATGATGAATAGAGCATACCGCCCCAGTCTGACTGAAAGTGACTGACTGGTATAAGTTCTGATACACTAATGATAACTAGATTTTGAGGATTTAGATTAGAGCTGCAATATTCAAATCACAGTGTAGGATTCAGAGCCATTAAAGTCTTCTTAAAAAAAATTTGTGCCAAATTCTGTGAAAGGCAATCCCCTTGTGTTTTTTAACAGATCAATTGCCTTACAGAAATACCCTGACGCAGCAGGAGCAAAGATCAATTGACTGATTAAAAGTCACTTAAAACTATTGATTGTTTACAGATTATGCCTGCCCCTAAGAATGAGACGAATGGTCAGACAGCAGGGCAAATGCCTATGCCAGCACCCAGGCTAAACGAGCGCAAGGTCATCATCACGGGCAATCCTGAATCACAATGGAAGGCAAGTTTCTTTCAGATCTTTCCAACTTTGTCAGTTTCAGATGCAAGAGACCTAGTTATAGTCACTGTCCATGACAACAAAATGAATGTAACCAGTGATTTGGACACAATCTTTATCTTGTCCATCCATCAGTCAACTTGCAGTATTTTCTATTTGTTTTTATTTTGCTCCTCTTCAATGATGAATAATCCTTAGGGTAATGGCTGAAATTTCATATGCATAACTCACAAACTGAATGCAAGTGTCATTTTCAAGCCGTCTTGTGATGAAATGAATTACCGCCCCAGTCTGATAATTAATGACTGATTGGTTTCATAACTGAAAGACAGCTTTTAGAATCCCTTTAACTGTTTTGTTCTTATAATCTGTTAGGTTATAAATGTGACATGACAGAGTTTAAAAAATTACCACTTATTGCTAGTGAAACAGTATCAAGGCTATTAAAGAGTAATAACTTTTCATCCTCAGGAATATGACACGAAGTTTATATGATTAGTCATAGAGATGTATTGGCTGACGTGAACTTTTGTTTTAGACGTACAGAAAGGCTCTAATTCAAATGGTTGGTACATTGATGTGGTTAATTTTACCCCTGCATTATTCTATACCATGAATATATTTCTGTTTCAAAACAAAAATGGTTTTTGATATAGTTTTCTCTTCTCTTATAGGCACAGTTCTATATATTTGAGAGAGTGAGAGCTGAAAACATGGTCAGCATCGAGGAGGTTCACTTACGGTCAGAAGTTATGGTGCCAAAATCCTCCATCGGAAGAATTATTGGTAAAGGAGGACAAAATGTAAGTATTTTTGGACAGGTGCAATGAGGTTTCTATAAAGAATCTGTTTTCTTAACAGGGAATTTTAGATAAGAATATTAACCTAATCATCACATTTTAAGGCTGAATATAGACTATTGCAACAAGAGTGCGATCAATGTCATGCCCACATTATTATAAAGGGATGATTTTCTGAATAAAGAACCTTATAATGCAAGCAGTATTAGTATTTCTTTCATACTAAGCAGTGTATTCCAGTTATCCCCAAGTGTTAGGTTTCTTAAAGTAGGTACAGTCATTCTTATCATTATTCGTGGTAAATACAATGCTAGAGTTAACTTACACAAACTTTCAGTTGCAGTACCTTACATGTAATACATCCTAAAGAACTCTACATTGATTTAATATATTAAAGCCACTACTTGATCCTTGAGTGTTGATATTTGCTTAGAGAGTTATGTGGAGCATAGGGGAAATAATACTACTAAATTAAATGCCGTCCTCTGTCCACAGGTAAAGGAGCTGCAGCGTGTGAGCGGTGCTATTGTGAAGCTGCCAGAAGAGCAGGGAGAAAGTGAGGAGGTCCCGGTCAACATTATCGGACACTTCTACGCCAACCAGGCTGCCCAACGACGTATTCGCTCCCTCGTGTCGCAAACTGCACCAGGATCAGGACCCATGCGCGGTGGACCGCGGAACCCTCGACCACAACAAAACGGCAACTAAGACTACTGTATGAACTTGGTACGGGTGCACATCTATAGAGATGAACAGACAATAATAGCATCACAACTGCATTCACGCTCTGGACGACTCTGTGTTGTGTTACAAGCAAGGAGAGAAGTGTTAAAGTGGTTTGTTATTGTTTAAACTGAAAGGAAATCTTGTGATGCTTTTTCCCGCCCAGCGAGCTTGAGCTTGAACTCTGCCTCTGCTGACAGACTTGTTTATACCGTGAATGCACTGAGACTCATCTCTGTAGACGTGCTGGTTGGCTCGTACCTCTGGATGGATCCCGAGTGGGGTCTACACTGAGCTAGCATCAACTAAGTGGATCGATCCATCATGGATGGATCTTCTGACCGACTGAGCATCCACCTTGCAATTCAACCAAAGAAGCCCTTTGTTTCTCTTTTTTTCTTCAGAATCATTGTTTAGTTGCACTCTTCTATAGATAGGTCTGTCCCAAAGTAGCTCTCATTTTCTCTCAAATGTTCTCGAACTTCGAGAAACCTCTGTTCAGCCTACAAGTGGATGAAACCTGCGGCGTGGTCTAAGGCATCAAAATGATTACTTGTTACTTCCAGCTAGCTATCAGTGGGATTGGCAGCGAGTTGAGATTATTGATGAATGATGTGCATTTACCCCCTCCCTCCTGTTGTCCTGTGAACTGTATGGGAGGAAGGGGGCTGATGATATTGTAGATGATATATTTATACTTTATTGAGTTTGAACAAATTTTAGATTTGACCATTGTTGCATGTTTGAAGTATATCATGGTCTTTTTGTAAAAAAAACAAACGCATTGAAACGTATGAAAGTTTATTTTTGATACTTGTTGAGATGATTTTTGTTAGAATTTTTATGATACTATTTGCAGGGTATGTTTTTCTTTTTGCCCTGTTGTCTTACGAGACAGTTACCACTCAGAACTGTCCCTGTACGACGCTGTCTCAACAGTATTTATATGGCTGTTACCGTCAAGCCAATAACATCCTCTGTTGAAGAATTTCTCCACTGCAGCCATTTTGACTTCCTGAACTTAAGTCAACTTCTGTACTGTAAGAAATCTTCACTTTGCAATCTCCAACAGATTCAAGAGATAGCCTTGTTGCAACAATAATTGTGGTCTTGCCCGCCATATTGAATCATGTCAGCTGAATGTACTTGGTCAATCAAATTTCCTTTATCTTGGACTCGCATGATTTGATTTCCCAGTCGTTGTAGAGACTATCTGACAATGACGATCTTTCACCATGGACAGGATTTAAAATTTCACGCAAAGATAAATTGAATCCTGCACATTTGAATGAATAATAGTGTATGACTGATTTCAATATGGCGGCATAAACTCCCCTACAGCTCATGATAGCTACGTAACTCACCTGGCGGCGCTAGTTGAAATTCACATGACCTACAACCGAGCTCCGCTGGCTAGTGTAGTATAAACACTGGTTAGGGTCTAGTATTTGGCTGCCCAAAGTTTTGATGCCTTTCTAATATGCTAACTGTTAGTTGAATGATGTAGACCAGCCCTTGTGTGCCGTGGACACCGACACTCAGTCCTGTCCAGGGAGAAAATGCAGAACTATGGACTATTATAATCATGGTGATTTTACTACCGTTTCAATAACCTTGTTATGAAGTACTTAACTCTAGACCTCGCATATATCTATCTCACTGTGTATTGTTCAATAACTTTGTCTGACAGTTATTTTAACTAGATCAGTTTGATTATTATCTGCCCTTAGATGGGTTCAGTGTTTGAAAATGTTTTCTGAAATTGGTTTTGGTGTTGATTATTACTCCTTGCATGGCTAGTCGTCAAGGAAACAAAATTTGCTTTCCTGCCTTCCTAGCCAGCCTGGTTCACATGCATTATATTTTATGACTGAGGGATTTCACTTTACCATGAACTCGTCCCTTGAAAACTTATTTTGGTTATACTGGACAAATTATAACTTTACGAGCCAAGTCTTGGAGAAAGAGGTTTTGAGTTTACAGAATCCAGTGTTGATTGTTGTCTCATTAGTTTGTTGTTTGTACTAGCTCTTGTTGCATCTTCACTCCCCAGTTGTTGCGTGGGTCGATTGCACTACCTGTATATCTTTCAGGGTAGCTTCTTTCGATTCACTGCACATATGGCCAGTATTTGAAAGTGGGAGTAAGTTGAGTTTTGATTTTTGAGCCTTTGGCCTCTAGTTTCTAAGCAAATTTTAGAATCCAATCGGACATTTTATTGTTTCGGAACAGGTGATGTTACTTTTGAGTTTAATTCTGAAAAAAATTTAGTTTATGGCCATAAACTGGCACAGCAAATCTAAGTCGGACACAGTGTGTTAATCAGATTTCTACCTCAATTTAAGAGAATGTATTAATTTGTTTGAGAAGCTTGCCGACTGGCATGGTCATACCCCAAGTTCCCTGCTTATGTCCTTCAGGACAAGTTAGTTCTACCCTCTGCCTCCCTCCCCCCCTCTCCCTCCACCCAGCCTTGCACCCCGGAAACCTTGTCACCCCAAACTCCTGTTGCACCCCCTAGTAATCTGAGGCTTGGCTCGGATTTACAAGCTCCAATTTGGAAGCAGAAGCACAAGTCAGTGATAGTGTTGTAGGCTAGTTCTAACTTAAAGACTGAAACTCCCGTGTTCAAGACCTTGTCATAGCAAACGGCATGACAGTTTTATCATTCACGAATTTGTTTCCGTCTCTTACAACTTTCTTTTGTCATGGCTGTTCTACAGTATTGCATGTATAAGTTTCTGTATTTCTGCTACACATACCGATTTGGAGGATTACCAAAAAAAAAAGAACAAAAAAAAACTTTGGTAGATTATGGAGATGAAAGCAATTCTGCATCAACCTCCCCTAAGCTGTTTACAAAGTGATATCTTCAATCACCTGTTGAAATCTCGCAGGCAGATCCAAACTCTTGTTCATTCTCCTTTTCTACCAGCAAAAAATAAATTATTCTAGTAATTCCATTTTGTTTGTTTTCTCTTTAATTTGATGTGACAAGCTTACATCAAGCCTTGCTGACAAGAGAAAGGCTAGCCTGGCCTTGCTGTAAAATTGCCAGTTATGTACTTTACAAAGGTCAGATTTGCTTATGGCGCTGGTCGTGGACAGTAAATCTTTTACAACTTCGACTTCTTCATCCCGAAATTTTTTTGGGGGGGGGGGATGTACCTTGCATTTTCTCTCTTAAATCTTATAAAACAGTACTTCTCCAAAAGTGATTCGCAAAGGAGCCTGAAATTTGTAAATTTGGTATTAACACCTCTTTCAAATAAGGATCTGGCGCGGTGTCCAAATTACAAAATTTATGTGGAGAACAAAAATATCTAAAATAGTAATTGACAGCACGTTTAGATATAACGACCATGTTTTCGTGACCGTCATATGATACAATTCTTTTTCATACTATAGTTTGCATCTAATACGTAAATTTAGGCATGAAATTATTTGAAGGTATTAAAATGACTCGTTTGCTCTCCTGTAAATTTATTTTTTAGGGTCGCCGCGAATGGCTGAAATATTGCCCAAGCGGCGTTAAACAATAACTCACTATTTTTTAGGGGGCATGTTTCGAAAGAAAGTTGGAAAATTGTTTTGTCAGTCATGCTTTACAAATTGAAATAATGGCCAAAAAAACCATTTTATTAACATTTTCATGAGCACTATAGATGGAGATAAGGCAACTTGGTGGTGGTTTGAAGTAACGTGTGCGTCTGGGATTTTCTTTTCTGTATCGAAACTAGAAAACTGCAAATTGGCATATAGAAGAATGAGCGTCTGCGTCATTTTTGGCCAATCTATCTTAGAATTTCGTTTCCGGTCTAGAATGGTCTAACTCGTTGAAAAGAATATCATTCTCTGCAATTGTGCTTTGATAGGTTTTCAATATATTCTGTTTAATTCTTGGCTCATCGTAGAATTTTGACCCCGGATCAGAACTAAAACTCTTTGAAACTTGGCGTAGAATGATCATAATTTGTAGTTAATTCTCTAATATCTTTGTCAATTTTATTGCCGCCCGTTCCCCCATTGAAAACATTCGTGCCCCCCTTTTGTTCATATGAGAGGGGGTAATCCCCCACATTTTTATATTTTCTAGATGCAACCCTGCACTTTTTAGTTTAAATAAAATGAATCTTTTCCCTGAAGTAGATGACTTCTTACAAATTCATGTTCAATTTTGGAAAATATATTTTTCTACAGTGATTAATACTTTCAATCATATGACATCAATGATTAAGTCATTCATATGACATCATTGACATTTACAATCGTATGACATCAATGATGAAGTCATTCATATGACATCATTCCTAGACGTCAATTCTCCAATGATAAAGTATACGTCAATGGATATTTAAACATTTTGTAATACATCGAAAAACATTATTATTAAATAAAACGAATATGTCATATTTCACTAAATGAACTAACTATACATGTTGATTGAATTAGATTTATTTTGAATTTTTTAAATATATTTTGGATTGAAGTAAAAAAAAAATACCTGCGGGTTTACAATGTATATGCTGTTTCCATAACGCTTTTTCTCACTTTCATAATATTTTGATCTTCTTTTGCGTAATTAAGTGTAAAATAGTTTGCTGTATTACCCACTTTATTAATCTGTTCTCAAAACCTCAGTCACTTCATAACCGTTTGTATTCTCTTCTAAGATGCACAAAGGGGAGTAACTCTTGTCGGTTTATTACCCCTCAACCACGTTTCTTATATTTCATCGAAAATTCATGATTTCATACAGTGCAGTCAATCAGTTATTACATGCACTGACGCATACAATATTACGCAAAGATGAATAACTTATTGTCGTTATTGATGATGCACATATAACGAAATTACTAGCAATTCGTATCCAGGTGATCTACCACAATATATTTGAAAACGTGGACAATAAACAAAATGGCAATAAACTACACTTAAGAAACTAACAGAACAACGTCGCATGAAATCAGCCCTAACTAACGCTATCATCAATATTCAGTAAGCTTATCAATATGTGATTTAATCGATAGAAAGCTTAAGTGAGTGCACATGCCCCGATATGACTTTAAAGAGCCAAAAATCTGCTATATAGCTTTATATTAACTGAAACGCATTGAATTTATTTCTTGAGTTCTTGACTTGACTTTATCACTTCATTATTAGTATGTGAATTTTACAATTTATCGATAGCTTAGTTTCCGCCAAGAAACCGTGTATACTTGTCTATGAAGTCGATTTATTTAGTTGGGAGTATGTCATATTCAATTCCGAAATTGTGTTAAGTAAAAAAAGATATCTTACATTTTTTTGGATAAATACAATGGTAATCTCGACGATTAAGGCAGAAAAATTGAAATTTCACATGATTTTTGAAGTGACACAGAGTATATTTGATTTTTTTTCTGTTGCTGAAATAAGCCAAAATACTATAAGTGCTAAGTTAAGTTCAAATCGCCCCTCTAAAGTTACATATTAATAGCAAAAATGCCGAAACTATGATATTTACTTGTTTTCAAAGATTTATGAAAAACGGCCATATAAATGCCAGAAAGTCGAGATTCTGCTTTCAATTTACATATATATTACTTAAATGACTTACTAAACACTACCAATCAATATTTGTCTTTGTGTCTTCTGTTTACAAATCAGTTTTAAAAAGTACGTTTGAGTCATTGACGCGCGCCATTGTCCGGTTTTCGATCACAAATCACAACTATAACCTGTTTATGGTCCCTTTACTGAACCTTTAAGCACTTAGATGCTGTTTTTTAGAACAAACCATCTCTTCTCGATAAGATAAAACCATTTATGAAGTTTGACATATTTGACTCCAACAACACACTCTGTGACCCTTTAATTTGTCTATCCTCATAGATTAGACAGAAATGATGGTGTGAGAAAATAAATATTCTTTTAACCGTATCGTAAGAATATCTATGTTATTCAAAAAGGTCCCATTTCAATAGTAAATTACGATTTTGGCAATTTACCAGCGTGACGTCAAGCGAGTAGCAATCAAATTTATTGACCCTCAGTTCAATGGCGATTAATTTCTGTTTACCTTAAAGGAGGACATTTTAACGAGATATTTGAGAGGAAAGCTGTGCGAGTCTGTGGCATAGGGTCACACTGTTCATTTTTTGACAACTACGTTAGAATCTCTGAAGAAACGTCGCCTTAAGAGAATAAACAAGTTGTATTTCCTAAATTATTGTCGTCACCCTCCAATCATTAAAGAGACAATGATCATGACTGATTACAACACGGGAAGTTTTTTCAAGGAAGGGAAGAACTAAAATCTCCAAAATAATACATGAATACTTATGATGTAACGTAGGTTGAATCAAGTCAGTGTTATTGCTAAAGACGAAACATAGCATTATTCAGAGACTATAGGTAAAGATATGAATTAGATATACACTCGGTAGAAAGCAAATTTCCAAAAATTAAATCTTTGAAACAACTTTTTAATGAATCTGTTTAATAGTGGAAGTAAAGCATAATCTTTCCTGAGCACTCCCGTGTTCCTTGTAACTGCCTCTAAGAGATTAAACACAATCTTGCTGTTCGAAATGACTCAATTTCACCAGACAAATAGATAAACAACAACATGTTGTTTGGTTAGAACAGAAATTCTCAGCATCTTCCCAGACAACAAATTGTTTCTGTACCGAAAGTCATACACAATCTTTCTTTAACTTCAACAGGTATCAATTTCTGAGATAAACAAGCAAAAAGTCAGGTGTAACAAGAGGAAAAACGTCGAAAATAATGTTGATATCTTTAGCACCTGTTAGAATACTTAACTACCTGAAGTGCCGATAAGTAAATCTCGTTATCGCGTGATTCTCACAAATTCTCGCGTGATAGGCGAGATTGTTACCTCATAGATCCTCCATTTTAAAAACAAAACCGATTTGATTTATATCCCAACGCATTCAACGACGCACAAAGCAATATCTTTATCAAGTTATAGATAGGAAAACATCATTGTCCTATAAATAAGCTGTACAATGATAAAGAGTTCGGTTTGGAAGGTTTGCAGTTAACACTATATAAAACCAAGAAAGAACATACGCGTATAAAATAGATGTTTTATAATATCATATTATTTATGATGGTAGTTTTTAGTTTATCGATACAAATCTTATCATCTCCATGCATTAAGTTGTCACTTGTTACCGTAAAACTGTTTCTCTCCTTCCTTGTAACCTTCCATTCAAAAGCTTCTAGATCTCTGTTCCCACAAAACTCATGCACCCTTATGCAAGAAAGCTGATAAAAACTGCAGGTAAATTGTATATAAACTTCATAATCATGGTCTGATATGAACAATCAGCTTACTCAAACTTTATATGAACATAGTCTGACACACAGTCTGTTAATAATATATTTACCTAACATAACTCCTTTAAAAGCAAATTTTGATTTGAATTCAACTACTAAAGAACTGTTTCTTTGAGTCTCCTATTAATGTTTACTCAAATATTCGTTGTTTTTTTCAGAAAGAACGTATAAGAAGTATTTTAAAAGTAAATAGTAAGTTTGATACAAAATCTAAGAGTTGCACGTGATGTTTAGGACAAATAATAACTCTTTTTTCTCATAACTTTTATATACCGAATTTGCCAACCAAAATATTTCATATACCATCATACTATGCCACCATAACAATTAGTAAATTTAGAAGTCTAAATTATCAGAATGCATCCCATCAAACTTTTCGATAATTCTCCTCCAATGTTGGTCTTATTGACGAAAAACAGGAATAAAAATACATCAAGTGATAGATGTTATCTAAGTGTGATAGAAATTATCGTGTTAAGTGGGTTACCAGAAGGCGCACAGAGCAATGGAAAAACTTTACTACATGCGTTTTAAACGAGCTTTCTGATAACTGTTTAATGTATAGCTTTCAAGAACTTTCTGCGTTCTTTGTCTTCTGATGTGAGTTAAATGTATATCTCTTAAAAACGCCATCTACTTAAGTATTGTATTACATGTTGTTTATCCTATTCAGGTTTGATATGAGTTAAATTCAGCGAGAAGGCAGATGCTTATTTGTCATTAAAGTACTAAAAGATATCTCAATGAACTTTTAATCGAAAACTAGTATATATTTGTGAACATTAGTTGAAACAATCACCATTTTGTGAATCATTTTTCATAATTTGTATCTGAAAGATAATAAAATATTGCATTATTCTTAAATTGATTTAGACACTGTTCGTTATGTGTCCTCAATATTGGACAGCGCCAAGCAAGAAAACGTCCCTAATCAACTCATTTCATTATGAAGTGCCGAAGATTCGAACTCAAACCTTTAGAACCGAAAAAACCTTTGTTAGAGGACAAAAACCCTTTTATTAAAAAAACCTTTAACTTTTTATAATGTCTAGTTTGAAATGCTTTTTGATATGTCTACTTTGGAATGTACAGTATCTCGTAATGGAAATTGGCAGTTTTCATCACCTAGGTCTTCATAAAAAGTATAAGTGACACCCGTTCCTGTGAATGAGTAAGGGTAGTTTCAGTCTAGAATTATCTTTAAGAAGTTAACATATCATTTAAACTTTAAATAGTGTATTACGAGTGAAAATCTTTTTAATATTTTACTGACTACCCAACAAACCTTTTTTTAAAATTTTCAGTACAGTCCCTTTCTACAATACTTCCATTTGCCCTCGACAAAGGCTTACGTTATGAAGCAAAACCACATAGTCGATTTCCATCATCCACTTTATCTTAGTGTTTGAATGAAATGTATATTACATTTTGGAATTGGTAATTCTTCATTTCAAGAGTTTTTTTTGGGATATATTTTTACTCTTAAGAACATGCCCAAAGGCTTCTCAACGATTGATTACCATGCATTTTGTGGACACTGTCTAACAACAATCATTATCTGAGGAAGGACGTTGATGGATGATCCAAGTAATGCTATAAGGTGGCTATTATCATATTTCGAATGGTGAAATATGCCATTTATCGGTTAGAATAAAACCCGTATTTTCACTGAGTGAAATAAAAATGGTATTCTACTCTGTAAAATGATGCAACAATCATATGACGTCGTATGTGACGTCATGAAACAATTGAATGACGTCATGCAACAGCCTCGCTAGCGAAGCGTTTTAGCTTCTCAATTCAATTAGTTAGGGTCATTTACGGGGTTTTGGGAAACATAATAAATAGAACATTTGACATTTCTCGTCGACTAACATGAATATCTCATCTCGTG
Organism: Phorcus lineatus; assembly: GCA_921293015.1. Taxonomy (NCBI): domain Eukaryota; kingdom Metazoa; phylum Mollusca; class Gastropoda; order Trochida; family Trochidae; genus Phorcus; species Phorcus lineatus. Next base: position 15,066,545 of record OV121092.1, on the reverse strand, counting down.
AAGTAGAAAATCATAAATTTACACTCGTAGCTACGCCACTAGTGAAAATGTAATTTTCTACTTCACTCGATGAGATATCCATGGTATTCGACGAGAAATGTCAAATATCGTCTATGTATTCTCAATATAAGTAAATAACCATCATCGTCATGCAGTAAGAAAATATTGACAAATAGACGGAAAGGTTATACATGCTCAAGTGATGAAGACTAGCTGCTTCCTAATGTTAAAGTGTGAGCTTTTCTATTTTGGAGAAGGCCATTCTATATCTTAAACTTTGAAAGAAGAAAATATCTTATATCTGACATTGACAGTGGAGCTTGTTTTTTTCCTCCTTGACCTATATGTTACCGAGGAACCTGATCTAACGGTTTCAATTTGATATTTTGATGTATGATGGTTGTAAACATAACATAAAAATATAGTCGCAAAGGACAAACGGATTCAGCTCAGTGTGTTGCTCTATTGTAACATAAATTCTAATTTGCCAGTGTATACCTTGAGATGTAAATTATCTCGCTAAACTTGTATCTTCATCCCTTAAATGCTAAAAGATATTTGTTTTCAATCATAATCGAAAAACGGTCTTATAAATATGAAGAAGTCGAAATTTTGAATCCCTAAAGTTGAGAGTTACTCCCCTTTATTATATCAGTTCAAAATGAAAGATGAATTTAAAAGGTCAGTTTATACTTCTTACTGGACATAACTGAACCAATTTAGCACTTTCCAGGTTCCATATTCTTTTGTCTGTCTAATGGGGTATTAAACAATTCTGATTGGACTGTTGTTAATGAGTTATGACTTTCTTGTGAATAGAAACGACCGGTTTTATTCTTGATTCTTCAAGACCTTATTCATGTCCTACTCCAATGCAAAAGTCATGACATTCGACGGGTAGTTTTTTTAATAATCTGCCATAGAAGTTTACGATTTTTGATAACTTTGAATGGTCGCTGAGGAAAACGTATTGAGAATTCGCCATTTCTGAGACCAATTTGTTATCGGGTAATGTCTTAGTATCGGCTCTCTACTGCAAGTATTAGCAGAGAACTGATCCCTCAAATATACATGAGGTAAAAAACTTCCGAAAATTCAAAACGCCACCGAGACCACGTGACTTACTCATGGTTTAATTCTTTTCAAGATTTTTTTGTGCGCATCTTTCAAAAAACTTTCAGGTCGCTACGTGAATTTTGAAAAAAAAAATAATTTTCAAAATTTGGGGTTCGATCTGGGCCCCCAATGCAATAATCGATTTTGCCCAAGAGTTCAGTTTCTTCATTCCTCAATAAGGTCTTCCAACACAGAAAGTTTGGCTGTAATAACATTAGTTGTTTTGGCTAATAATGCATGTATATTGTCATCCTAACTAATTTTGCCTATTTTTGAGTGATGGTTACAAGTGTTAAATCAAATTCTCTTCCATTCAGTCTAATCTTGGTTAACTGAATATGTTTAAATGGATGTAATAGTTACAACATGATAAAATCTATTAACTTTTGCACCTTTTACATCAATTTAATAAAACCTGATATCATTAAAGATTATCACAATCTGTCATTAAATATTTATATATTTGCAAGTAAGAAAAGGATGCCTTTTTGCCAAAATATGTTTTGAGTACTCTCGATCGAGCAATTTGATGAGATATATAACCAGAGGCCAAATCAATGATTTACCAATCATTAGAGGCCCGGCTGATGCAGAAGTTGTGCCACAAGCAATAATGCCACCTTGATAAAGATAATTGGGTTCTGCAGAAACATCTCGTATATCCTGTTGTAGACTTTCTTGCACATCTGAAAAGGCAGAGCATGAAATTAATGCCTCCAATACCCTTTCTCCAATTCCTATACACGAAAGCATTGATTTAGAATTTGATACTGCAGCTGCACACCTTGGATTTGTTCATCTGTTTAAAAAGTTTGAAAGAAGAACTTTGGAATTCCTTTAAGTTCAGTTTTAAAGCTATTTGTATGTATTTTGTGCCAAAAACATGTTATTATTGTTGTTACCCAATGTTTAAAATATGACATAAATTGAAAGATTATATATTGTGATTTAAACATATTTTATTCAAGAAAATTGAATTGGAATTGGTGAACAAGCTGAAGGGCTTATTTTAACACCGCTCCCATACAACATGTGATTCAAAATGAAAGAAAATGCGACATCATCGATGTTGATCATTATGTAAACGATATAAATATACATTCATATATTGTTGTATTACAAATGTAAGTTTGCTAGCAATCTCGTTCCAAAAGTTCTAACCTCTTGAAGGTTTGGTTTCACAAACAATCAAACAACATGCTATAAACATCAAACTCTTGGGTTCTTAACAACACCAAGTTCATTTCTGTTTTAAACGAAAGCACTCAAGTGCACTAAAGTAAAATGCTTTCTTTTATAGTTTTCTTACCATTTGAACAAATCTGGCAAATGTGTTTTCTCTATCCGTATAAAACTAAACCCCTAACAAATATTGTCTCAATCTGTCCATCTAAAATCCAGTCTGCTAAATGCATGTGGCATTGTTGCAATAGACATTGCCATACACATTTCGTTATGTTTTGTACCACTTTAACGGGCAATTGCCAAAATGGTCACATTGATACTATATGCTGCATAATGCCTGTAGATGGTTTTTTGAATCCGACAGAACATAAAATATTGAATCACAAATATCGTATTCACCAATATCGTCCAGCTTAAGATTCATCTATGTAACCTCTTTTTTTCGCATTTTTTGCACTTATAAATAATGTTTATAATAACATGTAGCTCCATACAAAGTCAGTTGTTTTAACCCTTTACATACTGAAAATATTTTTATAAATTTGCTTCATATACCCAAGATTTATTTTGGCACCATGTCGCTTGAATACCACAGCTATTACGTGGCCTCACTACTAGAGAAAAATGCAAAATTTTGTAGATTTCTAAAAATGAATCAAAAGATGTTTTGTGTGAAAAATAAATGCATGTTGTGAAAAAAATCGAAGAAACAGGTGAGTAATTAAATATATTTAGCTTTCTAAGTTCTGAAATATGTTTTTTTATTAGTTAGATGGGTTTTTTAAGAATAATTTTAGAAAATCATGTAGTTTGGAAAAATTGTTGCAATAATTAAAATATGTTTAAATATAATCTTATTAATTGTTTTCTCAGGTAATATATATGTAATCAGTTCTTTGAAGAAACTAATCTTTAATAAGAAATAACTTATTTTATTTAGCCTGTTGAAGAAATTTATATCAGTTCATTTCAATGCCTTGAAATTAGAATGAGTGAATTAGAGCTCTTTCAAGTTTACGTACGTTTCCGCCTGAAAAAAAACAACAACAATGCATTTTAATGTCGCTAAAACAATAAGAGAATGATTGTAAATGTTCAACTTGCTATAAAAATCTTTTGTGTTCACAAATTCCGGAGGCACGGTCACTGCCAACGCGACATGTACTGTTTCAGGAACGAAGCTACAAGTGAATCGCGAGGGGAATTGAGTCCAATTGTGTATCTCCATTGTTTACCAAAATTAGCGATAATACAATCGTATCTTCATCAAATATATATCAATATGATCTGTTTTTTCTAAACATGTATTCTAAAGCAATCGTTTATTTTATTCTAATATCGGGATTTAGGAAAACACAACCCGGAAGTAAACTACGCAGCTGATCAGAGCACGTGGTCGAAACGTTGTCAATACGACATATAATTTAAGAAGTTATCTTGTTCCGATTTAAAACTATTTGTTTCGAGATTAAATGATATTTAATTGAGGAGACATTTAATGAAAACAAATATTCGATATTACAATGAATGATTCAAAAATAAGATAATCGTGATCACGATCGAGAGTAAATTTAAGATTGTTATTTTCGCATATTTTGGATTTTCATATTTATCTTGTAATAATTCATAATTTATTGACAATTTCCATTTAAGATGATAAAATGTTATTATATTGTTCATAATGACTAAGAATAAATAGAAGATATAACTTTTAACGATAGCGTGTTTGGCCGAATTTACCATCAGGCGATTGTTGACTATCGCTTGTTATCAAGAAAATAGTATTTAGATAATTTCTCGTTTTGTCGAAAACTTTTCACTATTATCGACAAAAAAACAAGTGACATACTTTGCAAGGAATGAAAATATATTGAAAATTAACAATATTTCACCGAAAAGTGTTCCAAATATTTAGATTTTTATTTACACAGTTGTATTTTCGGTATAATTTCAAACCACGTGCGCAGCTTGTTTTGACAGATATTTTGTTGGACCGTGACCTTCCAGTTAGGTTCGTTTAATTTGATCAAAAATACAGTTGATAATCTTTAGATCAAAATCTAAGACTGTAGAATATCGATTTTAATATGTTATAGGTTCGAGAAGCTATACTTTCAAAATAATTTACACTCGATGAAAATGTAACATCACCTAGCGTGTAGCGAAACATCGGCAAGTTTCAATATTGAATTTTCTTTCAAACAGCTTGGATTAATTCATCAACAAAACTATTTTCCCCCAAAATATAACGATTTTCAGTGAAGATAATTATATAATTTTACAGAATGTATTGAATTTATTATTGTTACTGCGTTAGTTATCTCGGACAGGTAAGTTTTGACGACAACTCGCCCTCGCGCTTAGATGCGCTACTGAGGATACGGCATTTCGTAAAAGCGCGCTTGTAAGCGTCACTGAGTGCCACGGTCTGTTATGCGAGCGCGCCTCAGTGCGTCACTGGGTTTGAGAAGCAACTTTTTCCTTGCGCTTATATGCGCTTGAAGTATGTAAAGGGTTAACATGAAATGCTTGTAACCTTGATCTCTGGATGAAATATATTTTGGATTCCAATCACCACAAATTGAGAAACGATCTGAGTCAAACTCACTACAAACAGGTTTTCAAAAAACGTGGATTATCTGTATTTGGCTATTACGTAAATGGTTATCAAGTTTACTGTGTTTTTCGTAGATCTCTGTTTTAAGAGCAATATATATATATATATATATATATATATATATATATATATATATATATATGAAAAAAGTTCACCAATTTGAAATTGATCTTCAGCTCCCAGGCGTTATATATTGAAAAATACGAAGTCAGAAGTAAAAAAAATCCATTTTAATGGCTAGCGCTTTCAGCTCAACGAGCCTCTTCAGGCCATACATACAACGGATAATGCGTTGCCGAGCAACGTCATCGTGTACAACATGACGTCATTACATTAATACGTCACAATATAGGTTACAATAGGATACATGTACAGCAAAACATTTAAGTTCTAGAATTTAACCTTGGTGAAAACATTTTGATAAATCTGCTTTCTTTTGTTTCTAAAAGTTTACTGTTATCAAAATTTAATTCATACATTGGGAAAACTGAAAAATGCCCGTTTCCACACTCAGCTAAATGTTTACTCAATGGAATTGTACGGTTTTTTGGATGATTAATCTGAGATCTGTGTAAATTCATGCATAATTTTAACTTCATTTCAGTTTTTCCAATGTATTTTTCATTGCACCCAGAGCATGTGATGACATAAACAACATTTTTACTGTTACAATTAAGATTTTGTCTTACAGAAAATACTTTACTTTCATTTATATGTACAGAAGAGCCTATTATGATATTTTTACATGTAAGACAGCGTGAATCACCGCATTTAGATACAGTTGGTTCTAACTCACTTGAATCAAACTTGGATGAAGTTAATAACTTACGAAGATTTTTAGGTTGTTTAAGACTGTTAACAATTTTTGATTTACACAAAACTTTTTCCATTTCTTTACTTTGATGTAAAATAGGTAAGTTTTTGTCAATTATTGCAGCAGCGCTCTGATGGTTAGGGTTAAAGGTGGAAACCAACGGGACAATGTTTTTATCACACAGTTTATTAGATTTAGCATCTCTGAGGCGACTTTGATCTAACACAGCGGCTTTCTGTACACTGTCTTGTACTAGACTTTCAGGATAGTTTTGTATCAACAAAAACTCCTTGAGTTCTTTTAAACGTTCCCTCTTTTGTGTGTCATCTGTTACAATAGCACAAATTCTTCTCGCGAGACAGTACGGGATGTTACGCTTAGTATGACTTGGATGACATGATTGAAAGTCCAGATATTGATGCGTATCTGTAGGTTTATAGTACAAATCCGTCTCTAATCGACCGTCCTCTTTTACAACCACGGTCACGTCAAGAAAATTCAAATTAGAGTCACTTGTTTCCATAGTGAATTTCAAAGATGGACTTAAAGAGTTCAGGATACAATGCAACTTACACAGTTCCTCTTTTGTTCCCATAAATGGCATGAAACAGTCATCCAAGAATCTTTTCCAATGCTGTTCAACATGCTCCTGCATATTTTGTCCGAGTGATTGTCCAACTTTCTCATATAGGAAAGTTTCAAGGTATCCCAACACCAGGGTTGTATATGTGGGAGCAACTTTAGTTCCCATAGCGACGCCTTTAATTTGAGTATAGAATGCACTATTAAAATAAAATACATTATTGGATATTACAAGATCAAGAGCATCTAGAATAAATCTGTCTGAAAACCTGTCGACTAAGTCACATCTGCATTTGTTTAACCAATATTGTATAGCTTCTAAACCCAATTGTTTATCAATGTTATTATACATGTTAACAATATCAAAACTAACTAAACTTGTACCTGGCGCAACATTTTTCGGTAGTTTACATAAGAAATCCAAACCATCTCTTAGATAACTTTTAACATTTATACACAGAGGCTTCAGAATGATATATGATATATATCATATATATCATATATATATATAATATATATAATGATATATAATGATATATATATATATATATATATATATATATATATATATATATATATGAAAGTATTAAAAAATACAGAGAAGATGTAAATCAACTTTCAAAATCATGACTTTATCTTTTTTCCAATATGCATATTTCTGCTTCTTCGTTCGAAGCTTCTTCAGGGAATGTATGCTTGAAGCAAAGCAGCAGTCTTATATAGTCTTCAGTGTATCTAAGTAACAACACAATGCAACACAAACAGCAAAATAATCAACAATCGTCCTGGTGTGATATGATTAGGGATTTAAGACGCTGTTCAATGAAGGAGAAAATTTTGAAATGAAGTACTGTTCCTTTGTTAGCAATTGCGATGAATATTTAGTAAAAAGGAAATATTTTAAAAGTACCATTACTACATTGAGATATATGTTTACTAACTTTTAAGTGTCTCAATTATCATCTCTTTTTTGTTGTTTGTGAACTGTTACTCTGTTTTGCAAGTTGTTCGTTTGTCCAATGTATGTTAGACCACACTTTTCACAAGAAATGACATAAATAACATTTTTTGATTTACATGACATTTTGATTTTGACGTGAAGTCTATTCCATTCTCAAAAGTTGTTCTCGAGCCTTCTTTTAGATATGGGCATGTTCCACATCTTTTATCTTAACATTTTTTCACAGTTGGTAAAATTTGAGTGCTTGTATATTTTGCACTTGTTACCATTGGGCTGACGTTTACCTTTTCTTATTTTTGTTTTATTTAACATTCTAGAAAGACGATTGTCCTGTCTCATGATATCTAGATTATTGTGTAATTTAGGAATGACTTCCATGTTGCTTGGGTTATATGTTGTCACAAATATATATATATCATCCAGAGTAGAAGATCTTGTATGTATTCATCAAGCATTGCGAACTGTAAGAATCTTAAGCACACACAAATCCTTTCTGTTTTAACTGAAAGTATTAAAGTGCACAAACGTAAAATGCTTTCATTTTTAAGTGCTCCTGTCATTGAAACTGATTTAAGTGGATCTAGATAGTTGTTTATTGAAAATGAAAAAGCTTTTAGGACTTTATCGTCCATTGTTTTTAACCAATTTTGTATGAATCAAACTCTGAAAATGAAAGCATTTACTTAAGACATACTCTAAAGTAATTGCAGCCATTTAGTTACAGATGATTCCAATACATGAAGGGATCAAACTTGCTTCTTCAAATCAATACTAAAGCAAATTAAATAGCAACGACAGTCTTCTAGTCACTTGGGCTAAAACAATAGTGTTTCCTCTAGAAATATCCCATTTTCATTAAACGTTTTCCATACAACGAGAAAATTTAATGTTTATGATAGAATACTTAAAAAATATTTTAAAAATTAATTACAACTATAGCATTTATTTGGGAGACCTATTATTATCTAAAGGCATACTCTTAAGAAATCTTTTCTAAATTTCTATTTCTAGCAACAAAGCAAAGACAAAATGTCTTCAAAGATATCCCATTGAGATAATAATCTAATATATTTATCATGTTAGATTTACCTGTATGCAAACACTTATAATATGTGTTTGCCAAATTATAGCTCTCTGTAATGCAAGAAGCTTCTGTACAATATCTCTATCATGGGCCTGTGGTCCCTTTACGAAATATAAGATACCACTATTTGTTATTTTCATAGACACAGTCATTTCATATTTTTCTGATGCTTATCCTATTTTTGAGATCCTTAAAAGCATCAAAAAAGCTTTTTCGAAATGCCACTTTCTGGACTTCTTATTTTGATGTCACCTGTTAATTCTCAAAGAACTGAGAAGGGAAACATGTAAATATTTACTAAAACTTGAACTTAATGTTCACCGCTCCAATATATACACGGTATATTTCTATATGCATTACACTGTCCCAATGAAATTACTATGCCTATGCTTATCTGTTAATCTATCTCTTAATTGTTCCTATCTTTATGTCAATTCTGACAGCCAATTGCCATATAATGGACAAGAAAATTGGGTACATTAACAAACACTACCAATCAAACTCCATGGAAATATATGTAATGTTTGGTTCCTGACCTACATTGTATAATCACACATTCGGTACTGTAATCAGATAGATTTGAGGTATTCAGGCTATTTTTCTAATATAATTTTTAGGAGAACGACAGGCCAAAGACCTAGGTTCGAAACCTGTTAGAGACAAAACAATTGTGACGCTTACTTTACAATATGTTGTATCCTGCAGCCATCATCTATACTTTATATAGTCTGCACTTCGGACAATTAATGATACTGGAATAAGTAGCAGCCTCGAAAAAATAATTCAATTCAATGTAATGAGAGACGTTAGCGAGTCGAAACAGCGGATATTTGGAAATAATTTTCAAAATGTTTTTCATGATTATGCATTCTCTTATTTTTAATTGAAAGTAAAAGTTAATAACGTAATCTTTATATTCTGAACCACCTAAGCCTCATTATGATCTTTCTCTTTCAACGACCATTATCTTATTACAGGCAAATATGAGGTATCCATTTTGTTAAAAACCCGTTAATGCAAGACCTTTACCGCTTCCTGTCTCGTCGATACCTTCTAAATTGAGTTAAGATGTTGGTACTAAAAGCCTTGCGTGACACTTGGGACTTAATTGATTCCAAATAATGCATTATATTTCTTTTTTTTTTATTTGAAAACGGAAGTTTGGTTATATTTATGTTCCTAAAGGATACTGGTTGCTAGATTAAGTAGATCCACTAAAATAGATATCAATGCAAAAAAAATCTTCAGAGAAAAGAAACAATTGTGTTTTAAACTTTTGTATTCCTACTATTCATATAAAATGGAAATACAGACGAGCAACTATAATCATGATGCTCTTATTGTGAGACAAAAGCAGTGACATATTTTTCATATGTGCAAATGTGTAGTATCAGCTGGGCCTTGTAACCAAGTCAAGTCAAGTCTGTTATATTTGTCTACAGGCCACAGGCCCACATGCAAAATAAATATGGATACATTTATGAAAAATCATATAAATATTATACATTTTTTATGTTTTCATATGACACATACAGCTTGATATGCTGAATGGCCACTGTTTCAGCGAGTTTATTGTTGGTTGAATTTATGTTTTCATTTGCTTGTATGTTCATATAATGATAAGACAATAAGATTTCGTTCGAGCTGCCAGGGATTGAAGTAACTGCCTCTTCTTTTTTGATGCAATGATCTGATATTTGTCAACCAACACAAAAGATTCTTAATGATGGAAAGTTGTCGTACATGACAGGGAATGAAACACATTTCCTTGGAGTTGAAATGAAATTGTAATGGTGTAAAACATATTAAGAATAATTACTTTAACTGAAGGAATATAAACATCATTGTTTTAAAGAATGTATTGTTTCTTTTAAAATAATCGAGTTTAAAGTGACACTTCAGATACGAATGTGTTATGATAAACCTTTTGAATTAAGATTCATGATTAAAATGTGCATGTTCCTTTATTTATCTATGAAATTGTCTCTCGCCAAAAATCTTGATTTAAACGTGATCTAGATAGAACACATTACGTTTGAATTTGGTAAACATAGTCATTATTGCCCTGTCTAAAGGGGTATTGAAACATCAATATATTTGGCCTAGATAGGACACGTTCTTCGTAACGAACCAAAACATATTGAAATATTTTAGGACCTTATTGAATGTGCTTTCCATTTTTCTAAATAAAATTTATGTTTCTGCACATATAATAATAAGGCTTTTTTTCGATTTAATTGAACTCTGGTGTTTATGCATAATTATATTTGTCATCTAGGGGAGTATGAGTGTTTTTGTGTGAATTTATCTCATTACATCTTCTGTTTATAAATGTATTAAAGTCAAGAATCACAATAAATATATGATATGAAATGAACTTTTAAGTTGACGTATGTGATAAAGAGAACGTTTTATTAAATGATCGACGGTGAAATTCCAGGATCTATCAATGAAAATAAACCATGTTACCAGTCATGAAAAGATCACTTGTGACTGATAACAACAATGACTTGACATCATCAAACAATGCACTGTCATAATAACACGCTCATGACATCATGTTGTCGCCATCAAGCCCATCAAGGGGCCAACTCAACGTAAATGCCCTTACATTTCCATTAACATGCAACGGTTAAATAAAAACAATATATAGAAAGTTTGTCTTTTCGTGTTAATCTTATCTCGTGAGTTAGAAAATTAATATAACATAACTTGTGATAATATAAATTTTCTATCTCACTCGATGACATCAACATGGGATTTTTCAAGAAAAGACAAATATCTTCTATGTATCATTTAATGTATAATGGTACTGGCTCTGTATATTTTATAAAGAATCTGAAGGGTTTTTTTTCATGTGACAAGACAATTGTAAGTAAACGACCCTGTTCAATAAACCTTAATTTCAATGAGATGTATATAGGAAAAGAGACGTGTTGTTCCTGCCGAGCAATGTTTATAAGAGATCACAGTCAAAAGGATTTGGACATTTTGTCAAATCACTCCTAAGCTAAGTTAAGACTTTATTTGTAACATGAGGTCCTGTTGATCATTATTTCATTTCTACAATATATCTGGAGTGTCCGTCTGTTTAATCAATATTGACAAGTCTGAGTTTGAATAGATTCATTTGGAGTGCTTCAATACACAACCTAAAGGGATAAGTACAATAAAGTTGCTTCAAGATGATCACTGAAATTGTGTATGAATAGATATATCGTTGGGAGACACTCACGCGACCATGCTTGCATTGATGTATATCATATTTGTATATTAGACTTTGATGTCAACAGTAAATGGTTTCACATTGTCGTTTATTGCATTTATTCGGAGCAGTTAACAGTGAGAGACAAATACAGATTCAAAAATAGGTGTGGGATGGGGGAGGACACAGTATAAAGTCAGACAGAGAGACAGACAGAGAGACAGACGATCAGAGAGGGTCAGAGAGTGTTAGAGACACCAAGAAAGGCTAGGCGAGAAACATAATGAATATCTTTTCAAGCTTACTTACACATTTTACATTTTTATTCTCATGTCTGATATAGCCTCCTCTTCCATCTGCTCTCTTCAAAGATATCCTTCTGATCCCAGGCAACATAGAGGCTGTGATCCATCATGACATATGCTTCAGCATCAGATGATATTCAAACATCTGGACCAGATAACTTGGAATGGGAGAGGTCATGTTTATTTATTAAATGAGGCTATGATAACAAATAAACTGAGATTTGTTTTGTTGATGGATAACGTCTTGTCTGCATAATAAGTATTTTTTTGTATTCCATTGATGCCATTAGCATTTATTGAACATCAGTGACGTAAAAAAATCTACTACCTCATGTAAATAAGGTATTGCCAATGTTAATAGCATTGCTTTTTCTGATTGTGAAAGGTTAGTGTAAGATATATGAACATACGTTTTATATCTATTTTATTCTCACTATTCAATATGAAAGCAAATATGAATATGAATTGAATCATTGAAAATACTAACGCTGGATTGTATGTTTTTTAATGCAGCCTTTTATACTCTTTTGAAAATTCGGAAAAAATTAGTAAGTGCTAGAATAACGACATGAACTTTACATAGGTTAAGAACTTAAAAGTTGATTGTATCGCATGCAGACTAATATTACTATGTGTTTGTGAGGAAGTTTCCTTTTTACAGAGTATTTCATCTAGGTTTTTAAAACCATCCCGAACATCAAGATTCTGTTATGTAAAGATTGGATTAGTTTCCAAACAAATGTGAAAACACTACGGCACTGTAAGAATTTATTGAAGGATTTATCTGACAAAGGCATGTTTCTAGTGAAATAATTAAACGAGTTATTGATGAAGTATAAAACGAGCCACACCAAATCATTGACGAGTTTAATATAAATATTATTGAATTGAGTTTAGTATTTTATTTATTAGTTTACCTCAGTAATCAAGCATGAATATCGAGAAATTGTACTGAACGAGACATTTCTGCGACTTGGCCGTCACTGTGACGGCCGTGGCAAACATTGTGATGTCACAACCACACAATATTATGACGTCATATGTTCAGCAGTATAACGCTAGTTAAATATCGCCGTATAGATATTACACTGCAGTATCTTACACAGGCACGTGATAATCATTAATATTAATTAGAATAAATAAGATAATTGCTCAAAGGAAAAAACAGATGACCGTCAAACCAATCAACTGCATGCATAAAAGTGTCACCATGTCTCTTACTGTCTCCATTTAGACAAGAAATCTATCAAAATTATCAATATAACCCCATAATTTGAAAACATTTATCATCAAAATTATCCATTTTTATATTTTAGAAACATAGGTGAGAATTTGATCAAAGAGTAACAGTACTTATGTCGATGACCATGTAACTTTCTTCATTCTCTGACACATCGTGAACAGAAGAAAAAAACACCCACTGACCTTCTGCTTTAATCATATATTGAATATGATCTCTAAAATACTTTGCCTGGTTCAATGATGAGGTTGGTAATTAGATTATTGAGATGGACGTTCTGCATGGAATATATGAGAAGTTTTGTAGCCTGAAAAACACAGGAACTACTAAAAAGAAATCATCGTCCATACTAACCTCAGGTATATGAGAAATTTCATTCATTTTGTTTGAAATAGCACTTTTTCAAAGACCTGATAATATACTAAAATCCAAAAGAAACGCCCCCTCCATATTTGATATTCGATAGAAATATAATTAGTATATTAGTTTTTCGTTATATATAATTTTGTATATATTGAAATAGTGATTTCAAAACCTCTTGTTAAAAAAAGTTTAAATTTGCAGATCCACAGATATAACTCTGAATGTGATTTTCATGTGAAGGCCTGCCAAAGCAGATCACTAACATTCTTAATTTCACATTGGGAATTCGCTGAGGTTTTTGTTTTAAAGTATCTTCTATTGTTAATTATATGTAAGATAATACGTTGTATGGTGATGACACTTTTCTAATGGACATTTAAAAAAAAATTTCATTCAGATAACCTTTCCAAATAATTCAAAATATACGCAGACCAATAACGCATTAGAAATTGTCTCATATCTGGCTCATATCTTCGAGATTATAATAAAATGGATGTAAACCAATAAACGAATTGGAAAAGTTTGTTTTGCTTAAAGTAAAACTAGTGATATGGAATTTGTATTAAATTATTATTTATTTTCCTACAACCATCAATATTTTTCACAATACAAATTTGAACAAACAAGTTCCTTTCATAATTTAATTCCTTGATTGTCAGGGGCTTACTTATTCTCACACTTTACGTAAGTCTGCAAGCTATGAAATTGGTGATAGCCAGCATCTTTAATCAATCACATAACTAAAAAATGCTGTATCGTTGTTATAAAATGAAAATTAAGTATTTAATATCTTTTCGGCAAATGTACAAGTTAACCATAAAGTTGAACCATGTTATCTCACAGACATAATAACTTTCAAACCTAATACATAGATGAAACTTTACAAAGAGTGAATGGCTTAACAACCTTTGGAACTTGTAAAGCATTATTGTTATCATATAACAAAAAAAGACTAATGGCCTAATAGTTCATTTGACTATTGGGCTTGATACACTTAAGAGAGTTATAATGAAACTACGCCACATTAAATCATTTCTTATTTACAGACTGTAATTATAAATGTCTAAGGAGAATCATAAGAAGGTTTTAAGTGTGGATACATTTGGCCCTAAATCAAAATGTTTAAGTTCCTGATACAAAGGAGATTAAAATGTTTTACTACAGAGTTAATTTATGTTGAAAGGCATCAAAGTCAATAGGATGAACAAACCTGTAATGTCAGCAGATACTATGAGTCATTTGGTGACCTTTACAGCATGTTACTCATTATTTCATTATGACATTTCCCTGACTACCTGGTCGCAATAAACACACTTGTGAGAAGTTTGATCAGGGAGTTCATCTCGGAATCTTTTAGATTTATCTGAAATGTTTCATTTAAGTCAATGCCTAGATAGCGTTCAAAAGATGTATCGTTTGCCATTAATTCTACACATATATAGTGCAAAGGGTAGAGCTGTGTATCGTGGCCTTAATGGCAAGACAATATACCCCGATTCAGGTTTTATTAGGCAAGATGATATATCATGAATGTATTGCCAAGGAACGTGCGAGACTATTATCAATTGTGATCATTGATAAAGATAAATGGGTTCTACAGAAACATCTAATATATCCTGTTGTAGACTTTCACATTTCAAAACGGCAGAGCATGAAATTAATGCCTCCAACACCCCTTCTCCAATTCTTATACAGAAATTTTTTTTTAAATTTGATACTGCAGCCGCACACCTTGGATTTGTTCATCTGTTTTTCAAAAAAAGTTTGAAAGAAGAACTTTGGAATTCCCTTAAGGTCAGTTGCAAAGCTATTTGTATGTAATTTGTGCCAAAAAATGTTATTATTGTCGTAACTCAATGTGTCATAAATTCAAACAAGGCAAATATTATCATTATTATCAAGATTATGTATATTGTATAACAAATGTACGTTTTATAGCATTCCAAATCTAGAGAGTTTTAGTATCTTGAAGGTCGCGTTTCACAGACAATCTAACAACATGTCATAAACATCTTAAGTTCTTAAGAACTACCAAGTCCATTTCAGTTTTAACTGAAAGCTCTTTACTGTACTAGAGTGATTAGTTTTTAAAATAGTGCTCTAACCATTGAAACCAAGTTGGCAAATGTGTTTCTGTATCAAGATAAACAAAATTCCTTGCGAATATTGTCAAGCTTTGTACATAAATTCATCATTCAGTCATGAAAAGATGAAACTATAAAACACATTTTTCATCTTATCTTCTTTATAGATAATCAAAACATGTAGTGCCGTACCCATGTACCTATATTAACATGTAATGCTTGTAATCGTCCACCCAGAAGCAAATAAAGGATCTTAAGAACTCCCAAGTACTTTTATGTTTTAACGGAAAGTACTTAAGTGCATGAAAGTGAAATGCTTTCTTTTTTAAGTGCTCCTGTCAGTAAGTGGATCTAAATAGAAGTTTATCGGTTTTTAAAAACATAAATGTAAAAACAACAAAAAGCTTTCAAAGTTTTAACGTCTACTGTTTTGAAACAATTTAGTATCATTCAACTTTGCATAATAAAACCCTTTACGTCTAGGACAAATATTGAGCAATGAAAACCTTATAGTAACAGCTGAGTCGAATAATGATTTAAAAGTTTGTTAAGCTTAAACAATGGTATCTTGACAAACAAAAACACTTGTTCTTAGAAAAATTCATAATTTTCCTATCAACGAGAAAATATAATTGTAATAATAAGAATATTCATGAAACATTTTTTTATATACTTCATATACACACATCCTTTTGGGAATATAAACACATAATATCTATTCTTTATCTCCCATTTTGATCTCTTCCTAAAAATCAAAAAAGCTTTTGAAATTACACTTTCTTGACATCTCTTTCTTATATCATCAAAACAATTTCTTATTCCACTCAGTCGCTTCACTTCCATCCAATTATTGACACAATCGTTTCCTCAATTGTCAATCCTCATAGATCTACCCATTTATAAACACTAGCAATAGTCTACTGTCAAAGAACTTCACATTTACAACATTAAATGTTTTATGATATCGTATAGAATATCATGAAATGATAAAAAAAAATTATACCATGAAATTAAAGGTCTTTGTAAAACACAAAACAGTGATATTTACCTGATAACTGTATACTATGATTTGAATTTACACAACAAAATTTATGTTTGTCATAAAAGCATATTGAGCCGGAAAATGAATATATTTTCTAAAACATGGACTTGATACACACCTCTCCAAACGGTGTACATCTATATGGATTACACTGACACACTGATGTTAACATTCTTATGTTTATCTGAAAATTTTACCCATTTTTTCTGTCAATTCTGACAGCCATGATGATTGCCATATAATTGACACGAAATTAGGTTCATGAACAAACATTATCAATAAAATTCCTTAGAAGTATATGTTTCTGTTAGGTTCCTGACCAACATTGTATAATCACATATTCGGTACCCTAGTCAGATACACTTGTCTAATTCAACTTTGAGAAAACGGCAGGCCAAATACCTGGGTGTGAAACATGTTAGAGTCACAAAATGTTACCTGGACCTTACAGTATGTTGCATCCTTGGGCACATCATTTCCTCAACACTGTATTCAGTCTGCACATCTTGGGAGCACGGGACAACAGATCTGGTCACGCAGAGCGTTAAGTATCTTCCTCGAAAAAATAATTCAATGTATGATATACATTGTCCTCCCATAGAGTAGTCGAAACAACGGATATTTGGTGCTAAAACAGCTATAGTTACGTTTTCAACCATTTTAACAATCGTCAGATGAACTACAGAATATTTCAAGATTTTCATGAGTGGGATCGTGGAGGTTTTACGTAAGTGTCTGAATTATTTTCCATAGTGAAAATTTTTTTTCTCTGGAATGTATACAATATAAAGTACACTTTAATAACACACCACACCATAGTCGATGAGAGGGCTTTTGCTGATAAACTTCTAAATTCTTTTCTGCAATGATACATTCTATTTTGATAACATGATTATGTTACAGCTTTTTCTATCTTTTGTTCGTGTTTTTATTATTATTGACTTAAATGAAATTCCGCTTTCTATTTTGAAAACGTTTTGCATAATGAAATACATTCTCGTGCTTTATCATTTTACAGAGAATTTATTAACATTGAATCATTATACAAAGAATAATTCGGTAAGCATTACTTGACTTGAATAAACATTTTCTAATATAAGATAGCTATGAATAATCTCATGTTATTCCCATGTAAATTCTAATATAAATTGCATCTATCCTATCAAGATTGCAAAACGATACACAACCTGATGCCATACAAATTCAGTTGACAACAACGTCTGAAATTTCACACAAAGAAATAATCGTATAGCCAGATATTGGATGAGGTTGAGGAAAGAAATGATGTTAAGACTTTCCCCCATACTTTGTGGGATAAGAATATTCAAACTTTCAAATTTCCTTATCTGTTTTTCTTTTATGTAAGGAACATAAATAATTTGTAAGTGACGACCAGCATGGGTAAAGAAAAGTCGTTTTTGGCAACAAACTTGTTTGCATATTTTGTTTTAAAGAAACACTCAAAAAGTCAGATACGCCAGTGAGCATTCTACGTTGCCAAAAGAGGCCAGTCAATTAATTTCTTCCCACGTAGTCTTTGTAACATGTAGAAAAGTTTATGAAATGAGGCTTCTCGGGTCTTTTCTTCTAATGTAACCTTTTTTACAAGTAAAGTAGTTTCTAACATAGGGTGTATGTTTAATTGTAATCGAATTGGGGTGTCATATCAGAGAGAGCAGTTGTTTTCCGCTCGGTCAAAAAAAGAGTCTTTGACATAAAAAAGTGAAGAAGTTAAAGAAATAAAACGTGTTGCCTGTGTGTATCTGAAAACCAGTTAGGTTTAATCACGTAAAACTGCCTATGATTTTTCTCTTTCAATATAATGGTAGACGATCATTCATCTTATTACAGGCAAATATAATGTAACTAGTCTGTTAAAAGCCCGAGAGTGCAAGACCTTTGCCACTTCCTGTTGCGTTGATATCTTCTAAATTGACTTTAGTTGTTAGTGATAAAAGGTTTGCGTTACACTCGGGACTTAAAGATTTCCGAATAATGCATC
Source organism: Phorcus lineatus (assembly GCA_921293015.1). Classification (NCBI taxonomy): domain Eukaryota; kingdom Metazoa; phylum Mollusca; class Gastropoda; order Trochida; family Trochidae; genus Phorcus; species Phorcus lineatus. The sequence continues at coordinate 15,047,945 of OV121092.1, read as the reverse complement.
ATGCCTCTTCTTGGATTTGAAAACGGAAGTTTGGCGTTATTATTAGATTTAGATTGCTAGATTTAAAATCATTAAGATTGTTTTGGTTTAGATTCACTAATATCAATCAGAAAACCCAAAATCCTCAGATTAAAGATTTGATAAGATGCAACTGAGTCTTAAACTTTTGTTCACCTAATTTTGTTACAAAGCGGAAATACAGAAGAACAACTATAGCCACGATGCATTTATGTACATTCATTGCAAAAGCCGTGACATCTTTTTCATATGTGCAATTATGCAGTATCAACTTTGCCTTGTAACCATTGTTTAGGTGCGATTTATTTATATTGACGTTTATTTACTGTTGCAAGTGAAGTAGGGGGTTTTGTGGCTATTTCTGTAGGATTTATGTGAACTAACATTGAAAGTGTATCGAATTTCTTTTGTTCCAGCCGCCAGGGATTGAAGACATGTCATTTCTTATTTTATGCGAAGATCTGTTATTTGTCAACCTTACCAAAAGATTCTTGATAATTGTAAGCTTTCGAACACGACAGGGCATGAAACAACAAAATTTCCTAAGAGCTGAAATGAAATTGTTATGCTGTATAATATATTTTAGAAATAAATACTTTAACTAAAGGAATAAAATCATCATTGTTTTAAATGATATAGATTTATGAATATTGTTTTTGTTTCTTCGAGTCATCGAGTTTAAAGTGATACCTCATGTTACGAGTTAGTTATGATAAGCCTTATTAGTTAGGATTTATGATTAAAGTGTACATGTTTTTACCAATCTATCAAATTGTCTATCTGAAATAAAGTAAAGATTGAATACATGATGAGGGTATAATGTTTGGCCGAGTAACTCATGACTATATACATGTTCTACCTAGATGGTAGATTAGATAAACGTGGTATTTGTAAAGAAAAGACAAATATACTCTATGTATCATTGCATGTGTAATAATAACTGACTGTTAATCTTTCTCTTAAGAATCTGAAGGTGTCTTCATATGCCAATTCATTTGTAAGTAAACGACCCTGCTTAATAAAGTGACCTTTCAATGAGGTGTGTATAGGAACAAGATGTGTTGGTCCTACCAATGTTTAAAGAGATTACAGTCAATACGATCATGAGACATCTAAGATCATAAGACATGACAAGACATTTTCGAAATCACTCCAAAAACTAAGTAACAAAGTTTAGAAAAACAAATGCAAGGCTCTGTGCATCAATAAACACAATATATGTGTATCAATCCGTCTATTCACTCAATATGGAAAAGTCTAAATATGTAGAGATTCATTTAGAGCTTTTTAAAACAGAAAATAAAGGGGTTAGTCAAAATTTGTATTAAGAGGAACACTGAAATGGTGTAGTAATACATATTTCATAGGGTGCAAATTGTACTGCGAACATACATGGTGTATATCAAATATGTATATGATCCTTTGATGTCAAATTTTGATAACCAAAATTAAAATGGTTTGAACATTGTCGTTTATTAAATATTCAGAGCAGTTAACAGTGAGGGACAATAACAGGTTAAAAAGAGGATGGAGGAGGAAGGGGGATGTGCAGTCAGACAGAGAGACAGATGGTCAGAGATGGCCATAAATTGTTCGAGACAAGATAGGCTAATACAGAGACATAGCGAAGATCATTTCCAGTATAGTTATACATTACACATTTGTATTTACATGTAGTCTACTCCCCCGTCTTCTATTCTTCCCACATGGGAATAATAGAGTCTGTGATCCATTATGACATATGCTACAGCATCAGAAGATTTCTTATTCTTCAAACATCTGGACAAGATAACTTGGTTCGGAAGAGATTGAATTTGTTTATTATATAGGTTATGAAAATATATAAAATGTGCTTTTGTATTTGATGGATAACGTCTTGTCTGTATGATAAGTATGATAAGCATACCATGTACAATGGTGACTATAACAATTTTACCATCTAAATAACTTCTATATCATGTAACCATGTAACCATGGTTGTGAAAGTTAAATGTAAGAAATATAAATACATTTTTTATAAAATTCATTCTCACTATTAAATATTAAAGCAAAAATGTATGTTTCACGAATTCAATCTTAAAAATACCAGCTCATGTTTGTATGTTTTTGGATATGGCCTTTAGTACTACCTTTAGTAAAAATAAATTGGTGGTAGAATAATGACAAGAACTTTAAAGTTGCTTGTATCTTATGCAGTGTTTTTGTGTTTGCTAGTAAGCTTAATTTACCTCTAGAGGCTTTTAAAAGCATCCCGAACAATATTTTATAAAATATTAATATATTATCTTGTTAATATTCCAAATTTGATAATGACATGACAATGTACAAATTTATTTAAGGAATTATTAGAATAAATTCATGTCTGCTGTGAATCAGTTCGAATTTTGTCTCTTACCTCTGATATCTAGAGCAACCCTATTGTCAACAAACTTATCAGTTCACTGGAAAGTTTTTTAATTGTCATGCAGAACCTACATTTATGTTCCTATATTGCAAAAACTCCATCAACAATAAATAATTAAATTCATGACAATCATACTATTCCAAAGCAATATCAATATATCTTTATATTTTCTCCTTTCAGCAATACTCATTGGAATGTTTTATGACGTACAAGCTATATCTCCTGTGAATAATGTCTGATGATAAATCAGTTAATGGCAAATGTACTTTCTTTACACCAATATAGGGAGGAGGTTTGAACTAACATAAACAATCACAGAGCTTGTCCAGATATCCAGCAGGATTAAACAAAGGGAACGGTGCTTCACATCTGTGATATCTTACCAGAATATATTGTGTATTTTCGACTTCCTAATTAAACTTAGTAACTCTCAACACTTGTGTCGATCAGATGTAAAGTGTACGATTGGATATCTTTTCTCGTTGACTCAATTTTCAAACTATCATTGTTTGATTTGTAATGGCATCAAGTTATCATATATCAACATGGTTATCAGGTTATATATCTGTCTAGGGAAAACCTTATCAATGAATATACACATAATAGATAAACAACTTTATATATCAATATAAAATTATAAAAAAATAAACATTTATGTTTTACAGAGGAATGCTTCCATACAACGAAGATGCTTACTTTTCAGCAAATATACGGTAATATATTTCTTAAATAAGTAATCAACTAATTTTGTCAGATTGCAATTGCTGACTATTAAGTGTTAGCATAATTTTTGTTTCTGAATAATCATTTCGAATAATGGTGTTTGCATTTCAACTCATATTATTGAAATGTCTAATATCCGTCTGACAATAAGAATTATTTGTAATAAATAAAGATTATGATTAAAAGTTATCAAAAGAAAACGAGCAGATAAAATATGATACAAAAGGGTAACCATATTTTCATTTTACTTAAACAGAAAATGATCTCTGAAAATGTTCTCTGTAAACTCATGTTTGCAAAACATAATATTGATTGTGATTGAGATCGTGAAAAACAATAATAGAACTTTGTATTTGAGCAACCTTCAAAGGGTAACAGTGTTAATTGGTTCTCCATTCCCTGTAAACTGGAAGTTTTGACCAAAGAGGACTCATCTTTCTTCAAGCCATGTTTGGCACGTCATTAACAGAAGAAAATAACACTAATTGGCTTTCTTCTTTGATGTTACGGTGTTCATTACCCGTAAAAGCACTTGTAATAGTAGGATAATGAGTGTGCATTGAGTTTGTTTTAGATGTATTTATACATGTTTTACAGGCTAATGTAACCTCAGGTATAGAAAATATTTGCATCCATTTAATTATCAATTTGTCAAGGAATTACCACAAACGTTGAAAACGATTTACTTTTGCCATACTATAAAAGGATCTAAGATTTAATTTCTTATCACACCCGAAAACGTTCACTTTAAAACTTTGATTTAATTAATATTGAAAAATATGAATTTAGGTATCAATTTTAAGGTCTACTGAACTAGTTATAACATCAATATTGCCCTAAAAATCGTTCTATTGATAATTAAGATAGACAGAGGCTTTATCTTGGATGGATTAAGTTTTTGTCATGTTGTCATTAATTTTCGTATCATAGTTAAAATAAAGTAGAGACTAGAATGACTAGAAACTATTACATTTTATCAATAATATGGTGTGGTATCCCCTTTGCATTGTCATGATGTGAATATATTACATTAGAGGTTTGGAGATTGTCCTTTGCTATTAGTTTCTTTTGAGCTGTATGTTTGTGTCCATATTGCAAGTCTTTGAAGATTTGAATGGGGACTTTTAACTTAAGCGCTTGTTGCAAGTTGATAGACGCACATTGATACTATTAGACACTGATGTTTGCTTCAGTTTTGGGAAATAATTTGGCTTTCCGTGAATGGAATAGGTTTTACGCTCTTGATCTAATTTCTACGTATTTGGCTTTGTACTTAGAGTGAATATACGATATCTTTCTAATATTAGGTTTCCTTCTTCATCTTCTCATTGCAGCTTACGAATTGATTATGTTAATGAAATCATTTCTTAAATAGACTGAGGGATCAAAAGTTCAATCTGAAAGTTCATGTTTGGTTTACATTTACAGAAATAGATATTTCATATTTTGTATCACTTGCATTGTCATCATTAGATCATAAATGCTTCAAGAGATTCTTACCAGCTCTTCGTGCTTGAGGTCATGCAAATATGACAAACTCAGGGATATATTGAAGATTGTGGGTTCAATTACGAGGGTTAAGTAAATTATTGAATGCTTATATTCGATAACAGGAAAGGGGAGAACTTTGTCACATGTCATTCAAATCTCAGTATTCATTTTGTTAAACAGACACTTTACCTTATGGATTAATGACTATAACTTTTTTAATCAGACTTCTGCATGTTAAGTTCATTTTATGAGCTCGTTGATAATAGGAACTTACAAAATGCATACAAAGTACAATGTGTTTAACACCTTAAAAATTTGAAGTAAAATTTTCATTGACATGAATATGTTGGTCACTGCTTTCAAACGTGATCACTGAGATTGAAACTTCACGTAATAGATGTATAATGATAGTTTGATGTATGATGGTGAAGTTTAAAAATGTGGTTCTTTTTTCTTTTGAATGGAAACATACTCGTGTAAACAGCACGTTTAAGCCTTGCCACTCACTCATTCAATCACTCAACTGCTAAGTGAAATAAGACACACTTTTCCTTACAATTCTGTTTTATTAGATAACCTTTAATACGATAATAAAAGTAAAAATAATAAGTCATACTGTATCATGTTCAATATTTAAAGTTAATGCGTTATATTCATAATTTTTTGAAAAGTTACATATAAATGTATACACTACATTCAATACAAAATGTATAAGAACTAGTTAACTATTATGAACTGGTCCATATCACGTAACAGAAATGACAATATTTTCTTAACTTATTATTTGATGAAAGATTTTAAGAAATGACATAGACGATTAAACAAGATTTACAACAATTAAAGCTCTTTCCGTCTTTTATCCATCAATCAACTTTTAACCTCAAGATTTAGACAGGAGTCTTGTATCTAATATATAAAAAGTAACCACATTTCCTCAAAGGTGTTTTTTTTTCAAATTTATTATCTATAATGCCTTTATATAGACTATAGATGTCTTTCGAGATACATAAGAAAAATTTATATGACAAGACGGTCGCCCTTTATAGAAAGAAAATGAAAGTTCCTGCTAAACAAACTGACCTTTCATTGTGATAATAGAGGGGATTCAGAAGTTCCAACTACAGATTTACCTTGTGACGACGGGAATCACAGTCCGTGATGAGGAAAGATCTTTTGTCATCAGAAACTGTGACCTTTACAGCATGTGCTTGTAACCTTTTCTGTCTTTCTTGCTTAATTGTAACATGATCAGTAAAATACTACCTGACAAAAAAGTTCCTAATACATTTAAAACAAATCATTTTAAGATTTCATTTTAACTTTGATTTTGATATATATTTCTCTGGATACTAAAACTGAAGAACGTTTTTTTAAAATGATTTTTCAAAACTTCTACAGTTGTGTTTTGATCACCGGTCTTGTGGTTTGACGATTTCAACCTGATTGACCTAACAAACGAAAGAGCACGACTATTTGTCAAAAACAAATTCTAAATTGCTTACAACACTGACAGGAAAGGCAGACGAATGAAATGAATATTCTAACATATGTTGTGAGTCCTATCGAATTAGCAATTAGTTAAAATGTATAACCAGAGGCCGAATCAATACTTTACCAATCATTACAGGTTTGCTAATTCAGAAATTGTGCCGCGTGAAATGATACCACTTTGAGAAACAAATCGTGGTTCCTGTTTTTAACTATGTTGCACATCTGAAAAGATAGAGAATAAAATGAAACACTTTTTATAGCATTCTCATTTAGATAGCTTTGCACCAACGTTTTGAAGGTTGGGCTCCATAAACAGACAAACAAGATGCAGCACCATCTTTCAAACATATCAAGCATTGCATACGGTAGGGTTCTTAAGAACACCAAAATCCTTTTACGTTTTATCTGAAAGCACTAAAGTGCACTTTATGAGATACTTTTCTTTTTAACTGCCGTTACATTTGAAACGGACGAAAACGTTTCATCAAATCTAAAAGCTTTACAGGTATACTGTGTACGGTTTTGAAGCAGTTTTTTTAATAGTCAATCAGTTCAAATTGTAGAATTGAAACGTCTGTTTCAAATAAATTCTGAGGTTAATTATTAACAAGTGTTGCCTATTAGAAACAGTTTCCTTCAGAAATATAGAAAATCTCACCGAAGCCTCGGATTTGTGTAACTTTTATCAGCTCGTGTTGATATTTTTGAAATTAGAAGAAACGAGGGTTAGATTCTATTTATCATCCAAAATAATTATGTTTCATGATAAAATTGATATTCCTGAACACTGTACTACTATGTGACTGCTAAAACTATGATGTCATAGCACTGTGACGCCATTGTGTTTATGACGTCATGGCATTGCGATGTCCTTATTTCATGATGTAAAACAGTTGTGACATCATATACTTGGTCATTGTTCAAAATCTACTCTCGAAACTATGTCCCACAAGCGATATTTCCTGTAGAACAGTTTCGGATGATAAATTGTAATTCCAAATATATCAATACTTCATGTAGAACACTTGTTCCAAAAACGTATTGAACTTGCCACTCGAAAACAGATAAAATCTCTCCATCTTTCTATCCAATTCACTGGTCAAGAGATACATTAATACTTACATTATTCTGGTGTCATACATATTTACATTATATCATAATATTTTAGATAAATGTTTATCATTGAAGGATAAAGGCTCTTTTTATATGTTATCTGTCTTAGCATCAACTAATATTTTATCTTCGGTTTTGTGAAAATCCTCAATTCAACGTTTAAAGGCAAATATCTCTATAGCTGTCATTTTGAAAAGTTTTTGTCTATATAATATCATTTTCCATAAGATTTATGTTGCAGTGTTGTAAAGATCTTTATCATTGCTTTGCCTGAATGGAGAAAACGTCAATATTTTTACCTAGACTTGGCACTTACATCGTGCAATTATTTTTAATATATTGAAATATTGTTTATATTATTGAAAACCGTGTTTTGATACACTAAGAAATACACTTTGAAAACTAAGTATTATCGTTTGTTTGTTACTTAGAGTGAATGTTCGGGATGTTTAGAAATTATATCAGAATGTATTTAGTTTGGATAGTTCAGTTTAGTTTAGTTAAAGCACATCAATATGTCAATATGACTTTTGACTTTTGATTCATGGCCTTCGAAACATTTGTTTTGATGTTCAAGTTGATATTTGATAAAGGAAACGTTGTCAATTCAATGTTTACATTTGACTTCGAATATTCTTTTGGGGAATCGGAAATAGTTAACATGTGATAAGACAAATGATCAAAATATAACATCCCGTTCACACTTTGGACTACGAGTATAGATCTATTCAGTAAATGTCGACAGATTCTGACTTATAAATCAAAACAGCACAGCATTAAGCAAAGGTATTTGTATCGACATTAACACCAAAATGGAGTATCAATAGATGTGGGCCTTTAATGCCCAAAGCAATAACTAAAGTAAAATGTTTCCACAATATGCATATCAAACCACAGATACAACAGTATACAATACAGACAGTAGCAGATAGAAATAGGGGTGTGGTGTCGATCAGACAGAGAGACAAATGTCAGAGAGGTCATACCATTAAAGAGACACCAAAATAGACACTGAGGGAGACACTGATGGTTTCCAGTACACTCATACATTTTATGTTTTCATTTTCATGTATGTAATAGTATACTAACCCATTTTCTTTCCTCTGAGATATCCTCCTCAACCCAGATGGTACCCATTAAATATGTAATTGATCGTGACAAATCTTACACCATCTGACTTTACTTAATTTTCAAGCATCTGGACCAGATCAATTGGAAAGAAAGAGATTAAGTTTGTTTATCTAATAGAGGCTATGACAGGAAATACAATGTATTTTATCATTTGATTGCTAACATGTTTTTTGCATTTTTTGTATTCCAAACATGCCATTGACATATGATGTATATCGGAGAACATAAAAACAATGATACTATCAATATTGCGTTTTATGATTGTGAAAACAAATATAGATATAAGAGCTTTATCAGATCGACAGTTTTGTATATAAAAGCAAAAATTTGTTTCATAATTTCAACCTTTGAAAGAATTTCAAATTTGAACATACTAACACTTGTTTTACGGACATACATTTTCATTTTCATTTTCAGTCAATAGACATTTTCAATAATTAATTTTTATCATAAAACTATAATCGACAATCCTATAAGTTGAGAAATCTACAATTCATCCCTTTATAATGACACGGTCATTAATATATGTTAATGAAACGATGAAATTCCTCAAACCAACAGAATCTAAACTGACATTTTGTATGGTTTTGGAAAGCGTATTGGAGTTAAGGTGTGTTTGTTATTGTTACTCACAGAGAGTTACACATTCATTCTTGATCCTTTTTTTAGCAGTGTATAATTGGTCTCTTTTACTGCGTCAGACTGGTTTACGCTTCCAATGTGTTTGTACTGGCAGGCTTTCTTGTTTTGAAACAGTAGCCCTGTTACAAGTACAGATAGGCATCTGACTGAAGCTTGATGAGCAAAGATGAAATTGTCTTAAAGTGTGAATAACAAAAAATTCCATGCGTTAAGATCTGCTTGTATCTTAATAGTCTATAGGAAATAGATTGAAAGGAATTTGAAACAATGTTTTAGGTGCTTTCAGTTTCAATTTCATCATGTCATTTAACCGCATGTGTCAAATGTTTACAATGTATTTTCCATTTATAATATCTATATAAGTTTATTTATGAGTTTCATTCGTGAATATGCTCCAAAACACCTATTGTCACGATACATTTCCCATAAAACCATTACAAAGTTCGAATCGCATTTGGAACAACTGGTAAGGATAAATTTAGAATCGAGGGTATCCCTTGTGAATCAAGTTTTAATGTAAATCATCCATATCATCAAAATTCAACGGGGGCACTTATTGATATTTACATAATTTGCTGGAGATTGTATTGAATTCTCATGCAGACCATGCATTGAGGTAATAAATCATACAACATAAATACCACACATAACACACAACACAAACACTGTGTGTAATATGCTATACCATATCTTCCATATAGGTTGCTACCAATCTATCCACTTCAGTAAGAGATAATCTTTTTAAAGCAATTTGTCGCAGCAGTTTGCAAATATTCATTTTAGCAAAATCATGTCAAAATTTTATCACATTCAAGCAAGATCTCTTGTGAACAAGTTCTGACTAGAAATCATCTTTTTTTCCAAATTCTCTAGGGAATCTACTGTCTATACATCCAGATAATGAAACGGTTTCTACTTCACGTGTTACCAATCACAGACCATACCCACACAATGGAGGCAGTAGGACAACTCTACTTTGAAAAAGATCTGTTATATGGAAGCATATATTGCAGTAATGTGTATCCGCGATTGAACCGGTAAACTGAACACTCAACAGTTGTTGATATTTATGTTTACCACAGCAATATCTTACCAAACAACGGAACATTTTTAATTTGTCATTTTTCAGCCAGATATGAAAATTTCGTTATTCCAATTCCATTAGTTAATGTTTCAGTTAAAAGTTTTTAAAAACTGTTCACATTTTAAATAAAATCGATAAATTATGTATTATCCGAATATTTTAAATATTCATTCAAAATACATAAAGATGATGATCATTATCATAGACAAATTTTTCAAAACAAATATCATAGAAAAATCTTAACAAATTATAGCGATAGATCATAGAAAAAAAGCCGATGACATCTAATAACAGAAGCGATGTACATGTATGTGTATACTGCTACGAAAGACAATCGAAGAAGCAATATGATCTCTATTCAAATCTGAGAACGATCAAACAGCACTAATGTCTTTGGGCAGCCTTTTAAGTGTAACAATGTTACTTTGTTCTTCATTCTCTATAAACTTGCGTTAATTGACCATAGAAGCATGACCTACCTTCAAGCCATGTCTGACACATCGTGAACAAAAGAAAATAACACTCATTGACTTTCCGCTTTGATCTTATAAATATTGTTTATAACATGAAAAACCGAAAAATGAGGTTGTTATTCACAATATAGAGATGGATGTTATTACTCAATATTTAAAAGGCTTAGGGTTTGCAGGCTTAAAAAAACACCCCGAATTAGAAGTCATTATTCACATGGTCAATGTAATATCAAGTATATGAATAACATTCTTTCTATTTTCAATGGCATTTTGTTGAAGAAATGAATTGGCGTTGAAAACGACTTTATCTTTGTCGTACTTGAAATATAACATGCTCTCAGTTGCTCCAAAAAATGTGAAGTTGCAATACATGATTATAATTTTGATAGATAAATATGATATTCAGTATTCATTGTTAGCTTAACAGAACCTGATAAAATGCTGATTATTCATCGAAAGTATTGTGCTATTTTATAATGATGTTTTGTGTCAAAGGTTCTTTTTAGAATAGATTATTAAGTCATTTATTACAGTATATACGAGTATAGAAGTATATTTAAGTCATTTGTCATTAAACAATTAGATAGTTTAAATTCATTACAGACAGAAATGCAGAGAAATATTAACACTTAATAAAACACATTCTTTAACAACTAACTCAATAATAAACAAAGAATTAATCTCCAAGTATGCATCATACACTGTCATTGCGAAAGTAAGATTCATCTCTATGAGACCGATTCAATAAAGCACAGCTTGAAGACAGAGTCATATTGGGAAAAAGAATCTTCAGTTTAATGTTGGCATCCTGTTTTATTAGATAACAAACATAAAATATCTACTAACGTCCTAACATCTTCTCCCTGATCTTCCCTAAACCATCCTCCAACAGCTTAAGTGATCTTGTTTCTATTGGGATGTTGGAATTCAGTACAACAACCCACAGCGATATTGATGATAGGCCAAAAAGAGTGTGTCTGGAGGAAAGTACCTCTTGAAGACAGCAACCTTGGCACATACCCAATAGGATCTGTAATTAGAAACTTAGTCATCGGTGATATCATGCACTTGCATGTAAAGGATATTCAAAGTTGTATCTGTGGATCTGCAAATTAAAAATGTTCTATAATGTCTTGAAATTGTAATTGCTTGAGATAGGTATATCATTATGATCCTATTTATAGAGTATTTTCAGTGATCAATAATAAATATTAATGTGAAAACAAATTAAAAACCATATAGATTCTCACATACTGTTTTATCATGTAGGTACTTGGTGTAGGTGCTTTGATACCTAGAGATGGTCTTAGAAGTGTACAGCTGCATACCGAAAGTTTGTTCACTTGCCACTGAATCGTAGTGAAAATATCATGTAATTTGGGTTTCGTTTCAACGTCAATAAAATAACTTCAGCAAGACTGACAATGGAGCACCCACTGTCCATGTGTGAAATAGCCTTTCTTGAACTCATGTTTGCAATGTCTGGTCACTCGTGCAAAAACTGGAATTTCGGCATATTGATATAGACAGAAGGGGTCAAATTTTCGAAATTTTGATTTCGTTAAATGTCGAATAAAATGTTCCATATCTACTCTTGAGATTAAAACCAACATAATCACATTGGCTTTGTGCTAAGGAACAAACGTGACTCATTTATAAAGAAGTTGATAACTCATAAAGGATTGTATTGAGAAAATGAAAATTAGTGTTTTCGGAATTTTGACCCCTGGTCACTTAAATGACCTGCCAAAACTGTTACGGATAATTTTGGGGTACGATAAACCTTTACCTCAAAGAAGAATGGATCTACAAATGTGTATTGAAAATTCAATATTATACGTTTCTTTTTCGCAACGCAACGATACCTCAAAGGCATCTCAAATTATATGATATTTGCACTAGTATATTCAGGTATGTGAAAAAACTTTTGGCATGCAGCTTTAGATCTGGCGTGGCGATTTCCCTGCGGCAGGTTTCTTTACGACTATGTTTTGTAAATATATAGAGACTTCTAACATATTTACATCATGTTGGAATGAATATACTCACATAGATATTGTTTCTTCACCTTTGTGAAGAAATGATGCCTCGGACATTAAAAATGATTAGGTTGCCAATAGTGGGTATAAGGTTGTATTTAAGCAATTATTTGATTATGAATGTATTCAAGTTCTGATTATCATGAATATATTGACTAAGTCTTGTGTGATATAGCTGTAGCTATTTCTTGTTAGGGTTTTACCTGTCTGGTTACGAAATCTCTCAAGATTTATTTCACACTTTTGACTGATTTGGTTATTTGAGGTTATCAGCGTGAATTTTGGTTTTGATTTGACTATTTATGTATTTGATGCTGTCATTGGTATGAACAAAGGACAAAAGTTTTAAATGTTCATGTGTGATGCTTTGACTTCGACTTCTTATTTCCGAGATATTCCTTTGGTTGCTTTGATTCAGTACAGAAAATATAACAATAGTCCTACGTGAGAGGCTTTCACTCAGAGATAATCCTTTGTAAGCTCCTAGTTTCTTTTGAGCTGTATCTTTGTGTATGAAATCTAAATGTTTGAAGGTTTGTATGGCGACTTTTATATCATCAGCAGTTGTGGCAATTGAATAAGCTAACAATCATTCTGTTTGGCGCGGGTTTGGTTTTACCTTCAGATCTGGGAAAATGATTCAGCTCCCGATGGAAGACCGATAGATTAGAAGTATTAATCACTATAAAAGTTTATTTTACGATGATTGCAAAAAACCCAAACTTATATGCTATAACTGTTTAAAATAGTCTCTTTGAAAATGAGGCTTCGTGTAAAGAATAAATAGTGTGTAACGATTAAAATCTTTTGAAATATGATTTATGATTAAAACGTATACGTTGTTTACTTTTGTTTTCAAATCGGATCTCTCAGATTGAAACTCCAAATAATGGATCATTAGCGATAGTATGATATATGATGATAACGTTTTTTCAAATGTAGTTTTCGTTTTAAATTTTTCACTTAGATAAACTTTCTGAAATTTACATTTTGCTTGAAGGATATATGAACAAAACATTTTAATGATGATTTTGTGTTTAATTGCTCTCTGAAATTCACACTGTCGCCAAAGTTTGAGGGATTTAAAAGTTCAATGTAAAGATACTCGAAATAATTGCAACATTTATAGAGAAATTTAAAAGAGACATCTCCGGAGCTTTAAAAAACAAAAACGTTGTCATCCATAGACGTTGTTTTATGTAGTAGCGTGGTAAACGTCATTATTATTCTCCTTTTTGCAAGGGAATCTTCAAACCTGACATCTTTTTCCCTTGATGCCTAAAGTCAGTTACATATTTTTCATAAATTCAGGACATTTCTAAATACAGTGCTACTGCAGAGGCAATTTTCTCGAACACCTGGTTTTGTCATAAGTGTTCAGTGATCATTCAAATTTCCTCATGGAAGCCTTTTTGTTTACATGTGCTTCCCATTTATGTAATTTAAATGATTATCATTATGTCACTCTAAAGACCTTTAAAGGTAGGCAGATTAATATACAAAATACGAATTATGAATTTTAATTTGAAAACTAATTATCTATGATATGAAAAAACTGTGTCCCAATGCAATGGAATCAATAAAAAATTAACACGTTCTTCATCTGAACTCAAGTTAAACAAAAATTTTGCCCTTTTCACCAAGAAGTTACTATGCTAACGGGTTTCTGGCTTGTTCAAATGAACACATTTTGAAGTATCTTTTACTGATCATTACCTTTGAGATATCCATCATAAATGCAGACAAAATCAAGGCGTTATATTCAATATGATAATTTATGTGCTATATTCAATATCCTTTCTGCTAACGTACTAATTTAACTTAATGGCGTGACTACTATGTACAATTTAATAAAAACCCAATTTATAACTTAAAATATGATTGAAAATTGAAGATATATAGCAAATTAATAAACATGATTTCAAACTCATCAACCATTCGACAACTGGGCAAGAGAACGAGCTATAGCCAAGAAGTGTTAAGAAGTGTAGCAACAATAGTTACCACATTTCAAAAATGCCTTTGTCACACCACCATTCACACATCAAATATATCACATTAGATTTTAGATTATGATTTTGTTTTATATCGACAATTGCCTGCAAGCTGTGTAATGAAAACCTTTAGAATAAAAGATAATAATTGGAATGTAAAAGTTGGTTTTTTTGCGTTTGGATTTTATCTTTCAATTTAACCAATTTAATATACGCCGATAACCCTCCCTAACCATAATTGATTATGGAACTTTTAAATTAGTTTTTGCTTCATTTCATCAATATATACTATCCTCTTTGTAAAATTGAGCCACAAATAATAGCAACCTTTATAGAGAAATGTCAAATGCATCTTCAGGGCTGTTATAAATAAAAACCGTTTAGTCCATGAAATATTGTTCTCTACACCATAAGAATTATTTTGTAGTGCGACAAACGTTGTTAGTAGTGCCTTCTGAAAGAAAGCTCTCCAAAAAAAGAAAGAAATATGTCCAAGATACACACTTATTGGTCCGAATTTGGTGAAAAATGACATTGACCAGGAACATTATGAATACAGATGGTGCTCTAGGACATGGCGCCGTAGGTCCAAACGAAATTTGTGGATGTTTGATTATAGTGAACCCACTAAATTTACAAAAACATCTACATGTAGTTATGTTATAGATATAAATTTATTTTGCAAAAGAATTCGTCAGTCAATCTGAATTTAATATTTAACATTCTATCATTGCTAGCTTGTACTATCTAATGTAAAATGGTCTTCTAAACTTAAAGCATTTCTTGAATAGGTAAACAAAATTATAGTTTGTCTGGTAATTGTGCCATGTAAGCCTCGTTTCATTTATTCTCGTAGATGTTTACTTAATGCGTGATCCTTAGAATGTTATTTGATTTTAAGTAACGCATGTTATTGCATACGTTTTCTGGATATCTTTATGATATGATTTTGGTAAACTAAATCAAATGATGTCTAACCAGTTCAAAATTACTCAACAAGTGCTTTGTAACCAAAACAGGTTATTTTTGATAAATGACGCAACAATTGGCCTTTTTTCATTCGCAATCCGATTGGTTACTACTGAAAGATTAATGTGCCAAAATATCGATGGCAAAGTTGCGATCTCATTTCTGAATTAAAGAACACTTATTTGTGTAATATTAGACGAAGAGGTATTGTTTAAAGTTAGTGGTTAAAGAGTTATCTCCCTTTACAACTACCAAATTTTGACAACACGAAATCCCTAATGAATGAACCGATGTCACTAGGTGCTGAAAACACCTGACGAGAAAAGAATAAGCAGGAAACATTGTGAATTATTATGTGATCTTATTTTTCCGGCAATCCGATTGGTCGAGAAGCGGTCACGTGTCAGTCGACAGAAAAGCATATTGACTTCACTCCGAGTCCGACCAAAAGTGATATTGACTTGAAACAGACATAACGACGTCATGCCATTGTTATCGTGACGTCATTTGACCGTCATGTTGAACAATTGATCCAAAATGCTGTTCATGACTGTAGTTTTTTCTTTCCATTTCGTATATATATCGAAACATAATAAAACAATTATGGACTGGTGAATTCGGTCAATACCTGTTTTTATAGACCCGAGGAAAGCAATATTGACCTCGTCCTCTGTCAATATTGCTTTCTTCGGGTCTATAAAAACAGGTATTGACCTCATCACCAGTCTATAATTGTATAATATCACTCGGAAGAAATTGCTAAACATATTTTCCTTTTACTGAATTTAAAACAGACTCCTAAGAATCTCAAGCAGGTTTTATGTGTCAAGATATTTGACTTTTGTAAGAAGAGTTGTGACTTCTTTACAGTTAACTGACCTTTTAATGTGAAAGATGACAAGAAACGTAGATGTTCTTCCTATGGCCTACAGACCTGAATTGCTTTCAAAGGAATCACATTCAACGGGATCGACAGAAAATAAGGTCATCGGACAATGTGACCTTTCCCTGTCGATTTTGTATGGTTAGTTAGAACTTCCTTTCTCTCGACTGTAAAGCTGCGAGTCACATTACTTTCACATCTAGTGCAAATATCATATAACTTTATGGAGACTTCTTCGAACAAAAGTCTGATGTGATGATTTTCTGATTAGTTGAGTGTCATCATACAAAATTTCCAATTGGCCATGTAAATATATTGTTTTATGGTGAAAGTATTTCTAATTATCAGCATGCATTTACTACCGCCTTTCCTCCAATCCTTTCTCCCTGATCTGTCCACTCTCTTTCTGAAAGTGGTCATCCGCGTGTTTAATAACTAAAATATTGTTGAAAACACCTTTGTCTTTTAGCAGCCTTTGAAGTGTAATAATGTAACTTTGGTCTTCGCTCCCTTCGCTTCATCTTTCGCCATGTCTGTCGCGTCATGAACAGCAATAAGGAACACTCACTGACTTTTCTCTTTGATCTTATATTGTTTATGACCTCGAACTTATCCTATAATAGGTTTGTGATAGCATTGTGGAGATTAGGCAATGAATATATAAAAAGCTTTTAGAGACTAGAAAAAACTTAAAGAACACAAAATTCAAATGCTACATATCTAATGAATAATGCTATGAACAATGAAATGAAATAGTATTATGGATTAGATTCTTGCATTACATTTTTCGGTTATTGTGATATACATAGGTTGATTTATCAATATTTCTAGATCATGTTTCCAAGGAAGTAATGGCCTAGCCCTAATTTCGTAAAGCCCCTAAATTATATGGGAACACTTAACCCTTTGTTTTAATATTGAGTTACGATCATCTTACTCTTAAGGAGCTTTGTGCATGTGGGCCCAGGGCGCTGAGGACGAAATCATTTATTATGATGTGAATGTACTTTGCTCTATCGTTTATTACGCCGCAGTTTTTTAAGTACTATGGTAAGTTTTTTTAAAAATGTTTAATGAATATTCCTTGTTTCATGTCTCCATGTAGCTTTAAATAACTGTAAATTATTCAGAGGAAAGTGTGAGGCAGGTTAATTAATTCAGCACAACGTTCATTATATGCAATCATCAAAAAAAGAATTTCAATTAAACAGGTTATATCTTTTTGTAGATAAACAAATTCAAGTCTGTACATGTGATATTTTTGCATTCTCCTTACTGAAATCACCAATGATCTGGATTGTCATTTCCGACCCTGTTTGATATTTGCCAAGGTTGTTTCTTCGGTCTTCAAAAGGTGTTTGGCGCCGATATTCTCCTTAGGAACGGTCAATCCCTCTTAACGTTTGATGCACTGCCTTTTAAAACTTAATGGAAGTGCTTTAATAATGTTGTTTGAGGTTGGTTTAGGGATGTCGTCATCAGGCTTTAGTATCTTCATTTGTGTTGTGTATGTTTTATTGATGTTTATATCTAAATGTGGTGCAAGCAATCTAGTGATTATTCGATGTCCTTTGTTGGAAGATGTTTTCATTTAGCATATCCTCCAAATTTTCTAGGTTATTTGAGCTCATTAGAATACATTTCATGTTGACAAACTCTTCGTGATGCAAATTTCGAGATGGTGTATTTAGATGGGAAAGACGACATATACATATTTATGAAATTTGGTTTTTGTCTCCCTCTTGCTGATTTATGTTATCTGGAATTTTATCTAAGCCTCTATATGTTTATCTTGGGAATCTCCCTTGAATATATTAGAAACTCTGACAACATAATTGTATGTTGGAATAGAATACACATTTTTACTTATATACCGTTATTTAAGCGCTGAGATCTTCAGCATTGAAAAATGATTTAGTTTAAGGTTTGAAAATGTAAGGTTTGTTTAAGGAAGAAAATAGATTATACTCAAGTTTATGTTTTATTATGTATTGATTTGGAAACTATGAATTTTGTCTCAGATATATACCCCTATTAGGTTTCTTAGAAGTTGTATCTTTTTGTCACTGAAATCTCTCTAGATTTGTGCAATGATCTCAGATTTTGCGCATGGTATATTCAGTCATATTCTGTTTGATAGAGCTTATATAATGAGTTTTTTTGGAAGGATTAAATTGGTGAAAGAAGATACAAAATAAATCTAATATCATTTATTTGAGGATTGCTGATTTTGACAGTTTTAACAACATTTTATTTGAATAGAATACATTATTATATTAATTTTATATTTTTATATTAATCCTCCTTCCCTCTTTAGTTTCCTTAAAAATAGTGCTACAAATCTTTGAACACTTACTAAACTTTCTAGATAGCATCGAAATCTTTCTTGAAACATATTTAGAAAATGTTACCATTCACTAAAATGTTTATTCGAAGTTAAGAGTTGTATACTCCTAATTATAAATTATTTTGTGGTCGGTAAATGAAATCAGATGACAGTCATTTGTTTAAAATGATTTTGAATTATTCGATGATGTAGGTAATACCGGTAGAGTACGTTTGTGTTATATTTGTATGTTTGAGTCCTGTGTGATTTTCAGAGATTGCTCTTTGATTACGATATATCAAAATGAATATGTTCTGATTCAGTCGGAGACTCGGCAACACTCCTGTCAAACCTTTCTTTGTGTTTCAGTTTCTCGAGATCCATCTTCTGAAATCAGAAATTATTAGTGCTTGTACTGGTTCAATAAACCAACATTACTTCTGTTCCAGACAGGGTAGAGATATAATTATCCGATTCGGGGAAGGATTCAATGTTCTTAGAAGAAATCAGATTACGTATTTGAAAAAGTAGATTATACTAAATACTGTCGTAAGCCTTAGGACTGAGAGATTTTAGTAAAATTAACTCAATGCTTAGCAATCATTTGAATAATTTGAATATGGATTCCTTTTGAGCTTTGAGAATTTTCCATCACTAGAAGAAAATAATGAAAGCAAAATGCAAAATCGTTCAAAAACGAAATGATATTATAATGTTGGGATTTGTTAAGTTTTATAATGACTTTGACACGTATTTGAAAACATGTAAAAGTCGAGTTTAAAAAGACGATAATGTGGGGTTTTAGAGATAAGAGGTTTGTGGAACATTTGAAAAGTATTTTTAATTGGCCATACTCTACTATTTTAAATGACATAAGTCCTCAGATGAGTTATATTTGATATTTCTAACATTAGATAATTGATACAAAATATATCAACAAAAGGTCTAATCTTTTTTTGAATATTTTCATAAAAAGAGTTAAAAAATATTTTTTTAATATCATTTGAGACATTAGTGTTCTTTAATCAATACAAAAAGCGTCTATTATATTGTGGAAAGAACGATCTTTTCGATGGGTCACTGCGGAAATCCTACGGGTTTTCAAAACAGTGATTACAAACATATGTTCTCTATGGTTGGCTAAAATTTTATCCATTTGGACCATAGCGATAAAACAGTTTGATTGGCTGGATCATAGGCCACAAGTGTTAGTAGGGTTATTTCCCAGGGGTATGTGAGTGGGGCAAGAGCGTAGACGTTTTACCCTAAGACAGGATGCCCTTTCCTTTAAAAACTTCAATTTTGGTAACAAATATATTTGTTTGACATTATGAAGAACATAAAGGACAATCTTTTGACATGGCGAAGACAGATATAGCGCACGGTTTCACTCCCTTTTAAATGTATCTGTTATAGATCCATGGTCCTTTGTATTGGAAGGAGAGGAAGTAAAATCCCAATAAAGTCAAGCGAGGATCTGTAACTCTACCAATAATGAAATATCAGGAAATAAAAAATCTTATTGACTAACATCTATAATAATTGTTATTTGAGTACGGTTTCCTTTCTATGGCTTGAGACGGAAGATCTGACATAACTGCAATAAGTTTCAAAGAAGCAACACCAGTCACCAATTTTCAAGTCATTACCAGTATTGTAGACTTTGATTGGTGGTTACATGACAAATTGTAAGCATTGATTGAAACATGCACATGATAAATTCGCACTCTGGTGTTTATCTCTATATATTACACTGTCAGAAAAGGGAAAAGTTGTTCTTGATGTGTAATGTGGCAGCAACGACAATCATCATTTTTTTAACTTCCGCATTTTCGACATGAAATGGAATTCAGTAGAAAACACTAGCAATATTATACCTGATCTATAGCAACGTCTAGAATGTCAACCACAGAACTTATTTCATTGATTTGAGATGCTTTTAGAGATTGGCAAAATGTGTTTTTATTGATATTATACGTACACCGAGGAGGATATATACCTTCGTTTGGGTAACCAACAATTTTAAAGCCTGTTTTTATCATAAGCTACAATCAGTATCACGACCAGTTTACAAATAAAACAAATGCCGTTCAACCAAAGTTGACAAACAATGCAAGAATCATATAAAAGCCCTTATGATTTATAAACCAAACACCCAAGGTATCAATAACTTCCTTTTCTACAAATGCTTATGTCATTGACATTCCTGTTTTCTCTTTTGATTTACGGCAGTTATTACAATCATCAGATAATAATATAAACCTTTTAGTTAAAAGACTTTAAAGACTTTAATTATTGAGGATATTGCCATTGACGATTATATAAGTATGAACGGATTTGTAAGATTGATGATTAACGGTGATATTGAAATCATGCAGAAAATAAGAGCACTGATGATTGTATCAAGTATTTTGTGAGAATGCTTGTCCTAATGGTGCATGTGCATTTTTAACTCAACTGCATTTGGTATACAATGGTATACAATGCAATGCAAATCAATCCTCGCAAAGTTTCATGAATTCATCGAAATAGTTCCTATATATATGATACATTGAGGGAAGGCGAAAACGATTGTACTATTGTGTAGTCAGGAAGTTTTCAAAGACAGTTTCAAAAGTCAGAAAAAGTTTACCAATACCCAAACACGTTACATAAAACCTTACCAAATACAATGAATATATTCTCTAAGAAATGAAAATGAGAAAGAAAATTTAATCAGCTTAGCAAAATGTTCGAGGCATTTATCACTAAAAAGTATTTGCGTTATTCATCTTATTCAATGTTCATATGATGTTCATTGCGCAACTCTCATTTCGGAATCTTGATATAGTGTCTATTACTGTTTCTTTTGTTATGAAAAGGTTCAAAGAATAATACCCTATATCTGACAATCATATTTATTTGTGGCACAAGGTACAAATTTAGAAAAAACCCAATTCTGATCATCAGCAGTAGATGTATAAGACAAGTAAAGAAGATATGACATGGTTTTTTTTGTGTTAAGAAAAGATAAACAAAGGTGAATATATCGTCGAAACAAGATATTTTTGATAAATTGTGAGGTATATTTCTTATGGAAAGTCCAAATAGAAAAAAGTATTGATGATCTGAATAATCGTCTTTTGATGTTTTTTTCTATTGAAACCTGTTAAAATTTAACAAATCTTGAATTATGTCAAGCAAATTTGAAATATTTAGCCTCAAAGGGTATGACCTTTACAACATTTTGTACAGTCGATTTCTGATTAATGGAGTTTTATGTTAATAATAAGAGCCTCGCGTGACACTCAGGTCCTTGGGGATTTGGATTTACACATTAAGTCCCTTTTTGATTGGAAAACGCAAAGTAGTTGTTATTCATATTCCGTAAGGATTTAGATTATTAGATAATGTAATGCTGACAAAATTGCTTCGTACTCGATTCACTTATAACACTAAAATGAGTCAATAGAAGCGTTGTAATGAGATTCTCCTTCGTCTTATACTTTTGTTACTTAGTTATTTACTTAATAAAACTACTCTACAATGAATATAATTAATTTTGATGAACATTCGAAATCAGTTTTCCTACACACTCACTAAGATGTTATCTCAATGTTTGAAATACAAGTTTCCAAAATGAATCACGGTTATTCTAAACACTGCAAGAATGTCATGTTTTTAAAAGTTCCAGTTGCAAAAGCAGAATATTGAATGGCTTTGACCTGTCACTACTTGTTGTAAAAGGGAAAGGAAACAGCAAACTGATTTTCTCCTAAAAACATTGATTAAAGGTGTTATATATATATATATATATATATATATAAAGTATGGTTACGCATTGCTTGACAACCGTATCAGTGTCTGCATCGAATTTGTAGTGTAATTGTAAATGTTATTAGTAAAAGTAACTACCGATAATTCAACGAAAATGGTAACGTGGTATGGTAAATGCTTCTAGTACTTTATGAATGAATTGAACCAATATCATACGTTATGCGTTCTTATTTTGTCTTATTGTTTAGCTATTTAATGTTATGGGACATTGAAAATGATATACTAGAAGTCTTATTTTGTTTTATTTCACAAACAAAATTATTAGATATAGGGGAATATTTAGTCAGATTAAAATTCGGTATAGGAACTTTTAATAGTGTATTTCCGTATGTTTTTATTTATCACCTATCTCCTTGGAGCAGGATAATATTGTTTACTTTTGCCAGTTAATTTCATAAGATATAATAAAAAAGTGTTTTCTTCTGTTACAGTGGTAAGAGAAAGAAAATGCTATATCAATATTTCAATGATCTGTTATGCTGATATATGTCAACAGACCCGAAACTTTTTTTCAGTAACAACTGTGTTGATTATAGGGCATTTCGATTATAAAAACGCTTAAGTCGTTATTGTACTCCCTTTTTTTACTCAATTGTGTTTTTGTTTCATTTGTTTCCTTTGAATTGAGTCTCGTGTAGAAAATGCATTATGAAAAACCTTAAAATGTGAAGCTTGAAATGAATATCATCATTTTGACTTTTGTTTTCAATTCGTCTCTGAAATTGAAACTTCAACATATGGATGTATGGTAATTACATGCTGAACATAATATATGAAGGTAAATCTATGATTGAAATTTGTGCTAAATCACAGAAATTTACACTTGGCCTGAATGATCTATGCTTATCCGTTATATAGATCGTTTTTATCTAAAATTGGAGATAAGTGTTGTCATCAACTAAAAATCTATTTGGACTATATAGGTAAATCCATAAATAATTGCAATATTCAAAGAGAAATGTCAAAACCAACCTCAATGCTTTTGAAAAAAAAAAAATGTTAACAATGCCGAACGAATTAAATTGCAGTGTGTTAATATAGCCCTTATTGTTCTATTTCTTATGTCGAATACAAAATGCCAGTTTTCCATTATAATGTTTGTTTGGCATTTGAATTTAAATTGCCTCTCTGATTCTAACACTTGCCTGATAGAAAGATTTTTAAATACAGAACCATAATTAATAACTAAAAGTTGGTTAGTTTTGTGTGAACTGTATTAGTGCAACATTCGCTTTAACAAATGAATGTTTGATGGTAACCTGTGCTGATTATGATTATCAATTAAATTAATTATAAATCATAATTTGCATTTTTTGTAACAATCATCTGTCTCTACAACACTATTCTCTTTTTGTCACAGCTAAAAATAATTATAGGCATCCTTTGAAGAGAAATGACATTTTCTGGGCTTTTATAATATGAAACCTTTTAGTCCATCAAAATATGTTGACGAGACCAAAAGAACTATTGTACTTTCTCAAGATTGCCGTCCTAAACGAGACAATTCTTCATTAATAAAACACTTATGTGGTTCAAAACTATACAATTTTGTTTCGAATCAGAAATATTTTGAATACAGGTGATTAAATAAGGCAAGTTACTGTCAGAACCAACTCTCTGGATATTAAAAAATAATGAATCTGTAAATTTTACTTATGTTTTTGCCTTTTGACTCGTCCCTCCTTAAATCGTTATTTTCGTGTGTTACAATATATGAAAAGCAGTTACTAAACATATTTTTTTATTTTGTCCTGATTGAAAAGTAGACTAACAATTCTATCATTCTGAAAAATTATATCTTCTAAACATATTTTTGATTATAGTCAGACAATAAGAGCCATATGTCTTGAGCAAACTCTAGAGGGTATTAATGTTAATTTGGTCTCTACTTCCCTTAAACTGGCCAAAGAGACTTTGTCTTTCTTCAAGAGATGTTCGACACATCGTGAACAGAAACAATAACACTTGACTTGCTTCACTTTAATGGTGAAATTAACGCGTTATGTTATAAAATAAATATAATGTTTTCAATAAAACTATTCCTAAAATACCTTTAAGGTATGTGACTAAAGTGTTGTAAAACTTAAAAAATTAATTACAAGTTACTTATAATGTTTCAGTGTTATTTTGATGAGTACATGGCACGGCAATTATTTTAACTGACCATTCGTAAATTTTACTATTTGCCAAATATATGGTTTGTTCCATGTTACAATAAATCCAGACTGAACTATTTCAAGAGCAACCTGATATATATAAAAGACTAAAAGCTTCATTACTTCATCACGACTTTCGTTAAATGAACTCATGAAGAAAACTTATCCAATTAAAACTGTATAACTTTTGAGTTCGTAGATCAAGAAACTCTTAATACCTTTTGCATGCATGTACCTGATATTTACAATGACTAAGTTTCTAATTTCAGATCCTTGGGTATTTGCCAAGGTTGTTTTATCTTTCTTCAAGAGATATCTTTATGCCAATACTCTCATTAAGGTACAGCCAATCCTTCTTTTCGTTTGATGCACTGCCTTCTAAAATCTATCTGGCATGTAAAAGTTGGATCACTTATAATGACGATGTTAGAAGATGGTCCAAGCGTTTTAGTTTATTTTTTGGTACTTTTATGTATATACATACAATCTTGTGATTATTCGTTTTTTGTGTGTCCTTTTTTAAGCTTTCTTCACCCACGTCTTTCTAGGTTGTTGAAATAACCTCTGAACTCATAACAATATATATAAATTGAACAACTCTCAGTGAGGCAGAAGTCCTGTTTTAGATTGGAAATGTTTTGTCAAATAAGATAACGTGCTGAATTAAATACATTTCAAAATTATTTTAGTTTTTGAAGCTGTTAAACATATTGATATCTGTTTATTTCATGATGTGCATATACTTCATATCAATAGACCACGTAAGTCTTACAATGTGTTTTTGGCGTTTTGAGACGTTAACTTTGAGTGTGCCACGTGCGTGTAAGAGATTTTCTTTCGATCTATAGATTTCAAAATTAATAAATACCATTTGTCTTCTGTTTGAGGCTTTGACTCAGAAAACCCACTTCATAGTTTTCAGTTACTTTAAAGCTATATCCTTGCATCTGTGATGTAAGTCAGTCTTGTCTGACTTTAAATATCATTAGCGATTGCAGTAATTTCCTATAACCGACACTCATACTGTTTCGATAGGTTAAAAGATGTAATCTTCAGATCTGGAAAATGATTAAAGTGACGCATAAGAAATCGTATTATATCTTTTTATGCTTTATCTTATTATGTCTTTGAAAATATAGATTATGATGAATACAGCCTTAAGCCATACAATGAAAGATTTAAGTTTGATTAACTAAATGCTTTGAAATCTCTGATAATTTGAATAGGTTTTTCTTTTAGATCTGAGATTTTCCTTGATTAATAGAAGAAAAAAAGCAAGTCAAAAGCAAACTCTTTCAGCGACGATAATAATGTCGTGATTTATGAAATTTAATCGTAGCTTTAAAACATATTTGCAAGACATTTATAAATTGAAAAATATAAGTTTTTCAGCTGTAAAATAATAGGGAATAGGTATGGGAAGGTTTTTGGTGAACGAAAATTTGAAAAGTATTTGCATTCAGCTTAACTCTTAGATATTATTAAGCTGATGAGGAAGTATAATATTAGATTATTGATATACAAGATAAAGATAATGGTCTTAAATGTTTTCCTTTTTCAGCACGTGAGATAATGCATATGATAAAAGCATTTGAGACATTAATATTCTTTGATTATCACAGAAAAGCTTATTGTCAAAAGAACTTCGTTACTCAATAGTAAGACAAATTAAAAAACACGTTGAAGGCTTATAGTGTTTATTGAAACATTATACATTTCTGATCTACATTGTACCCTTAAGTGTTTATTACTGCATAAAATACATACATTTGGTTGTCGTTTTCAAGAAGAAGAAGGACACTAATAAAACAGACGATGATACTGTTACACCGACCCCCCCCCCCCCCCCCCCCCATCAATTGATTTCTTGTTAAGATGCTAATGTCATTGTAATTTGTGTTTTCATATAGGATTAAAAAAACTTCAAATGTTAAGAACAGGCAGTGGCATTGAAAACTTGTGACAGTAAGTTTCTTTTATTTGTAGCCATCAATCCGTTACATAAATAGAATACATTTCCTATGTTTTTGATGATGATACATTGGTTTTCAATTGAATTTCTTGTAAGGAAATATTAGTCAATGTTCAATGACATCATACAATTTCACTATTCACAAGGTCTCGCCATTTAAAAAAAATCAGTCTATATAATCAACTGGAAATGAAAATTTAGAAGAAAACAGTATGTAGTACTCGGGTTAGGACATTGTGTGAGGCGATTTTACATCTTGTATGTCTTAAGGGTTTTCCGTCTGAATAAATGTTTTAATAATTTTCAATTTCAGAAAATTAGAATATTAACATCGTGTAGCTATGATTTAGATTAAAGATTTATACTTCATACCTCGTCATCATGGTACAAGGTATTATGGATCTTTCATCAGCACTGAACGTAGAACAGCTGAATAAATATATGAATATTGAAAAATAACCAAAGGTATTCATATGATAGAAACCTTCAGAATGTTATTTTGAATAATTCTATCTAGAAGGAATTGCTAGTGGAAAAGCGAATTTAAATATAGATTGTCTAAATAATTGCCTCTTTATGTTCTTTCTATATTCGCATGTGGTAGAAGATCACACATCTTATTTCAGGCGAAAATGAAGTATCTATTTCATATTAGCCCAAAAAGTGGACCACCTTGGCCACATTTTGTATTGTTGGTTCCCAATTAATTGAGTTTTATTGTTAGTAATAAGAGCATCACGTGACACTCTGGTCCTTGGAGGATTCAGAATAATGCATTATGTGCGTTTTTGATTGGAACACGGAAAGTACTTGTTATCCTTATTCCATTAGGATTTAGATTACAAGATAATGTAATAACATCAAATTTGCTCTTGAGTTGATCCACTATTACCAGTAAAAGAAACCAATAGAAATGTTTTAACGGGCTTCATCAGTGTCTTAAACCTTTACCTCCATATTTACACTAGAACAAATATGGGTAGATGTAAACTAGAAATAATTTCTTACTATATAGTTACTTGAATCATCTTTATCTGAAAATTTGAAACTTCAAATAATGGATGTATGATGTTTAATGATGAGTATAAGACATAAGTATAATGTTCAGTTATGTTTTGTGATTTAAAGATATTTACTGTAAACTGACATCTGGCCTGAAGTATGTATGCGTATCCCATTTATACTACTTTTAATTGAAAATGTAATGACTGTTTTGTGTAGAAAGCAATCTTCTTACATATATTGTTTTCCCTAGTATATTTGAGGTGCTGACTTTTACACGTTAATGTTTGATTTAAATTTGTCTGTCCTTTCATCAACCCAAACTCTATCTACGTTAAAGCAAAACAATCTTTAAACATTTGCAATATTTTAAGAGAATTGTCAAAACCATCCTCAATGCTTATAATATCAACGACCCTTTTAAAATTTTGTGATTTATTCCAAACAAATTGAGATGCAGTGCTTTAATATTGCTACTACTGTGCTTTTTAAAGGAACTCTTTTCATATTATTTTCTTGTATAGAACACTAGTTATCACGTTTAAGAAGAATTGATGAATCAATTGTAGCGTTTCGTTAAAATGTTAACCATTTCTTAAACGCGGTATCTCCATGGGCTTTAAGTGATTCATTCACCAATCTGTAATGATAATATTTCCCTTCAGTAATCATTTTTAACATTTGTTCAGTTTATACTATTTTCATTAGTCAATTATCATCTTGTATGTCTTGAGCCCTAAGAGTTTATATTTCAATATCTTTACAATCTATAAAACAAACTCGGCAATTTATAAAACTTGTTTCAATGTTAAACCTTTAAACATAACCAGATAAGGCCTTCAGATATGTAATTACTTCTAAAGTTTCAAATGAATCAGAAATGATAAAAGGTTAAACAAGATACAGAGCCCATAAAGTTGTTTCGTTTTTTAATTGTCTGGAAAGACTATTCACTCATAATCATAATTCGTCGTTATTCGTGTCAAATATTTCAATCACTTCTTTATGTCTTTACAATGTTTGAGGCATAAGCTGCAACTAACTTGTTTGATCTTTAAAGGTACTGTAGCACGTTTTCCAAAGGAATTATCTGTGTCAAATTACTCTTGTTGGTTACAGAATAATTATGTGAACCGGACAGAAAAAAAAAATTTCATTCAAAATTGAAGTATTCATTTTATGTGCGCTTCACATGGAAATATGCTTAAAAGGATACCATATTTCAATCAAATGAACGTTCTTCTTGGCTGAGGACCCTTCGATTCAGTGTGAGGATAAAGAAACTGTTAATAATTTTTCGATTTTCTTCCACTCTTACCAAAATTTTGCCCCTCCCCTGATTTCACCATTTCGAGATAATTTACATGATATCAATGACCCTTCTTAGTATGGAATATATGAGGCATTGAACGAAACACGTTATCTGACAGCCAGAAGAGAGTGCCTGACATAAGTGTAATGAGCTTATGCCAGAGAATTACAACAATAAAATTAGTAAATATTATTATATAATGACTATGCATCCCTCCTCCTGATACATACATAGATAGATAGCTAGATATATAGAGAGATAGATAGATAGATAGAAAGATAGAGAGATAGATAAATAGATAGAGAGATAAATAAATCGATCGATAGATAGTAAGATAGATAATACATGCATAGATAGATAGATATAGATAGATAGATAGATAGATAAATAGATAGATAGCTAAATAGATAGAGAGAGAGATAGATCGATAGATCGATAGATCGATAGATAGATAGATAGTAAGATAAATAGATAAAGAGAAATAGATCGATAGACAGATAGATAGATAGTAAGATAGATAGATAGACAGATAGATAGATAGATGGATGGATGGATAGATAGATAGATAGTTAGATAGATAGATAGATAGATAGATAGATATAGTCTAGATTTTAGTCAAGTAAAAGAGCCATTTCATTAAGGCTCCTTTTTTAAGAATAGAATAAGCGTTTTATAAAAATTATTTGTCAGAGACTAAATATCAGTCTACAAAGAAGCCTGTGTTTCATTCTGTCTAGACTTGTAGAGTTCAGCTGGTTTGCACTTCTGAATGTTGATGCTGGCAGACTTCCTTGCTTTGAAATACAAGCAATCGTACAAGTGCAGATATCCATCTGATGCTTCATATAAGGATTTCAGAGTGTTTAATGCAAGTGTTTGCACTGATTCTTTGAAATCGAATCTGAAAATGTCCTAGCATATTATGCAACATGTAGTCTTGTATGTTTGTAAGAAAAAAGTAATTATGAAATGTATAGGGTAACAGGCATCAGAAGAATAAGTACCCTTGTGGGCTCAATTTATATTTTTAATACAGTTTCAATATCAACTCTTTCTTTTGTCGATCAAATGCTATGTTATGGTTCATATTTCCTATCAATTCATGATAATCTCATGGCTCAAAAACACATTTCAGTAATCATCTGACTTTAAGAGAGAGTATTCGAGTTTCAGAAACATCAGATAATTACTTTGCATTACTTTTGTTTAGAAATTGATAAAACATCTTTTACGTCATGTCATCAGGAATTTTAGAAATGATAACAATAAGCTGTTAATCATAGACAATATTTTATTCAAGAAAACTTAACAACGTAAGATTATGAGAATAGTTTAAAAGAGTACAAAACGTGATTTGAAAGAAGCTAGGAAAGTGTTGCAACACAGTTCTATGTTGAATAAGCCGAATAACCAGTAATATATTGGCATAAAACCATAGGGTGTTATTTTTCTTCTACTTCTAAAAGAACCATGAATGTACACGTACAGAGCCGTAATGTATCAAAATGTTACTTTGTTCTCCATTCCCTGTAAACTAGTGGTAATTGACCAAAGAGACATCGTCTTTCTTCAAGCCAAGTTTGACACATCGTAAAGAGAAGAAAGCAACTCTAATTTACTTTCCTCTTTGATCTTATATCGTATATGACCTGTAAAAACACTTGACCTAGTCCGATAACGATGCTGGTAATGCCGATAATAACGTTGAGGTGGATGTTTTACAAAGTCAATAGCATTTGCAAACTTGTAAGTGCTCTTAACTTTAGCACACATTTATCAACCTTTAGAAATAAAAGAAGTTTAAAAAAAAAATTATTTCTATAACCCAATATATATAAAATATCTTAAACCTATACAAATTAAATCTCAAGTAAAACTGGTAGGTAGCTCTCTCTCTCTCTCTCTCTCTCTCTCTCTCTCTCTCTCTCTCTCTCTCTCTCTCTCTCTCTCTCTCTCTCTCTCTCTCTCTCTCTCTCTCTCTCTCTCTCTCTCTCTCTCTCTCTCTCTCTCTCTCTCTCTCTCTCTCTCTCTCTCTCTCTACAGATACTTGTTTATGATACCATTAACTTTCGATGGTATGACAACTTCGATGACATTGATTTCAGTTCAGATCATATTGGGAACCGTGTTCGGAGGTCCGGGGTTCGAATACCGCTCGGCAACTTTTTCTGCAGTAGTGAACTGTTCTACACGCAGCAAGGTTCTGCAATTCTACACTGAATTTCAGCGCATAACCAACCATGGTTCGCTAGTTCCAGTCGATGCTCGCAGGTTTCACCGCAATTCATAGACACATTGGTATTGTGGACTTTCTCCCTGCATAATACTAGCTGCCGTGCTATAATTGTAAGACTATTGAAAGCGGCGTTAAACTCAAAATAACCGCACCTTACTCAATCTATTTGGCATTCGCAAAGAATGTTGTCTTCAAGCATATCCTGAAGCCTATACTCGGTTCTTCGACTATAATCAATATCTCTGTAGGTTTGTTATTCTTATTTCTCAAATCTATAGAGCATATAAAAACTGGGATCACTTCCATCGATGCTGTTTTTCCATTAATGCAAAGATTTCTTTGATGTAATCTTTCGATCTCTTATGTCTATAGGCAATTAAATAATGTACAGGGGAAAATCAGATTATTTTATATTTTGACTGATTATTTATGTTTTTCATATTGTCAATATCAGCAAGACGTTAGTGTAACCTTTTGAGTATATTCTTTTGACATTTATGTCAACACATAAATAACTATTCATTTATGTGAAGAGATGTCAAGTGCCATTGAATCTGTCTCACTGTCTGCATAGGAAACACCTCTATTTGTGATGTTGGAACATTGTTTAGGGGTGTGGTAATCAGCTCACTGATGTCCATAGGCACTCATTACTTTGAGGTAAAACGTGAGATTAACACTTGGTGAAAGCATTTAAATGGCAATTAATGTATGTGTAGGTATATCAAGATTCATGGCATTTATCTTTTTGTCTGTACCATCAACATCTATGATGACTTTAAAACACTTTTGATAAGTAGAAATATTCTGACTAACCCCTTAGCCACGCCACAGTAGCTACCTTGAGTTCATCATCGCCACATCGTGTACCACCCAATTCTGAAATAGATCGAAGTCGCTAGGGCCAGATTATGACTGTAGGGGAGATGGTTCAGTTGTTCAAACCCCGCTTTAACTCAGCCGATCATTTGCAACAGTAAAAAATTTAGTCGCTTCTCTCCCATACACATTGGTCATACGCTTATGTATTTCTATCGTGTGAAACTTGATAACCGCATTATGCAAAGTTTTAGAACTTTCCATGATTACAGGAGGGTCCCTGTGTTTAACAGGCTGTAAATCTTAAGCATATGATCAGAAAGGGTTGTTTATGTCTGTAAAGTATCCACTGATGGTCTAACTTAATGATGACGTCAACGATGTTGTCTTCGGGTGTGTATCAATACTTCCTTCTATGAACTTATTGACTTTCAGCTATATCATTGTATTTGAAAAAATCTTTTCAGGTTTGTGAGGCGACTTATATATAATCTTTTATGAGTCTTGTTGATACTTTGTAACGCAGGTTTAGAAACTTACTCTTCAAATTTGTTACTTGCAGGAAGTCAGATTATATATTCGTGTGCTCTATCATTACTGATGTCGTTTGTGATATCGTCGATATGAAAAGACGAGGCACAACTTTTTTTAAAAGCTAATGCTTTGATAAGATTTCAATAAGTATTCCTTTCGGCTAAAAGATTTTCGTTGTTTGTACAAATAAATAATGAAAATAGTCGAAGGATCGAATAAGCAGTAATGACCCGATATCTGAATAAATCGATTGTTTTGCCTTCACGAGGCTTGTGACTCGATGAGACTCGAGGAGTTGTACTTCTAACCTTACTTAATTAGATGGGCAAGAGATCATGGACTTGATAGTGTACAAAAACCATAAGTCAAGTTACTCTTGACATACATTGAGAAGACAAACACATTAAACAAGAATATATATATATATATATATATATATATATATATATATATATATATATATATAGAGAGAGAGAGAGAGAGAGAGAGAGAGAGAGAGAGAGAGAGAGAGAGAGAGAGAGAGAGAGAGAGAGAGAGCGATGGACCTACCAGTTTTACTTAAGATTTAATTTGTATATAGGTTTAGAATATTTCATACATATTGGGTTGTAGAAATAGTTTTTAAAACTTCTTTTATTTAAAAAAAACCTCTGTATTTTCAAATGTAAGGTGTTATACACTGCGTATTTCTAAAGGTTGATAAATGTGTGCTAAAGTTAAGAGCACTTACAAGTTTGCAAATGCTATTGACTTTGTAAAACATCCATCTCAACGTTATTATCGGCATTACCAGCCTCGTTATCGGACTAGGCCAAGTGTGAACCATGTGAATCTCTGTCATCCATTATGACAACATGGCAACCATGTGAATCTCTGTCATCCATTATGACAACATGGCAACCATTTGAGTCCCTGTCATCAATCAAGGTACACGTTATGTCATCAGGATTCTCCTGGTATTTTGCACACATTGCACATATCAGATGGCAATGCTGCGGGACTTGTTTAGGATATGAAGGTTACGAAAACAAATAAACTTAACTTGTGTTATTATTTGACTGGTTTCTGATGGATTGCATGTTTGGATTTACTTTTCACTCAAGGAATATGAATTTTGGCAACGGTTGATGAAATGAAATGATAACTCGAAAAAATGATCAAACTGATAGACTAACTATGATCAGAAAAAGTATTTTTTTTCTGAAATCTTAAGATTTTCTTGCTGAATAGGTTATCCTCGATTTGGCTTTATATCAATATAGATAAGAGTGAGAACGAACTTGAGGAACTATGTCATTTAAGCTAGGAATCCGTAGAAAAATATAGAGATGATAATCATTAAAAGGTTTTGTAATGCAGTTCTTGACAGATGTTATTTTATTTCTATTCATCATTTATCAAAAGTTGTCAATCGCCTTAAAAGCTCTTTTCAGTAACTGTCTGTCGTTCGGGGCAAGCAGTGCAACTATGATCGAAAAATCTGTAAATTGTTTATCAGTCGTGGCTTATCAACAGTTTCTTGCTGACGTTATCATGGTTTTCAGTTGTAGTCTATCTATTATACTCAGTGACCAAGGACTTGTCCTCCAGACATCGAATGAGAATAAAACTCTGGATATACCATCATAAACGTTTGTACATGATCTATGACGCGGCTTAAAAAGTGCACCAAAAAAACCCAAAAACTTCTGATTGGTTAAACACCAACTAAGTATTAGTTTTGACAAGTTTTAACAAGGAATAACTATCTGCGTAACGTAGTGTAGCAATGCTAGATTTTATTTTAATGATATCATATAGATTCCTAAAAAAAAGAAGTCATACAATTAAAATGCGATACGTGTTTGGCCAACGTTTCCGGAAATCTATTTACATGACACTTTATTCAGAATATACTTCTCAGCTACATTAGAAAACTACTCGGCTCTGCTAGGTGATGCCACAAGACAAACATGGAGAAGTTCAAAAGACTTTTTCGCAGTTACCACTGTATGGAAACTATGAAGTCCCATATGGTTCACTCGAAGGAGGAAAGACAGAAAGCAAATATAGCAAGTGACATACCATCATCTGCTATACGAACCTATAAGCACCTCTTGGTCCCATCATGTTTATTTCAACATCAGATCAAAGAAGAATTTCAGTCACTTGTGATGAAAATAAACATCATGGGTGTTTATTATCACATGGGTGAGAAAATATATAAAAGAAAGCTTTTTTCAAGCCAACATATTGTGATTGATTACCGCTTATTGTTGCTGAATCAGCAAACGTTCATTATCCTTTGAAGTGTCATGCAGAAAATAACTTGTCAAAAATAGCAGCAAAGTTTTCTTATGTAACTTTATAGATGATAAATACTTCAATTTGTTTTGTGTGAAAATTATTTTTACGGCAAAATTACATAAACATAAGTATGTACCTGAGAAATGAAACTGAATTTGACCGAAAATTGTTTTAAAGATATGCAACAACAATAATTCTGACTTTGAAATTATAAAACATAACACATACAAGAGTTGTCCATCGTAATTTCTTTTATCATTCTTATCATTGCTTATCAAACAGCCAACCCGTTTATGTCCAGCAGCAAGTGTGTGTAATAGCTTATAAAAAACGATTTAATAGAACAATTGAAAGTGATTCTTTTTATCGATCCGTCCAAAGAAGCACACGAACGAACTGACATTCAGGCAATATCTAATTACACTTAACCCCGAAAAAAAACTATCCAACCTATCAAATTGATAAACTCTTGATAGATGATTAAGTAGACAAAATACTAACTGAAAGTAGCTGTAGTAGTAGTTAAGATTATCTGTATAGCACATATGTTAAAACTTTTACAACATTTTAATTACTCATGTAGGACACTTTTGAAATGGATTTGCATGTACAATAAGTTTGACAATTAAAAGAAATATGTCTGGTTTTATCGATAGGGGCATAGTTCACACAATTCTATACTTTATGCAACCATGTTACGCTGATATGCAAATAGACGTTCTGATACGTCGAACGATTAGGTTTTGAATGTCCAACTTGTCCTGGAGAACGTGTTTTGTCTTAGTTTTGGGTGCGAGTTTAGGGAGACAGTGCCGCAAATGTTCAATGGGCGAGAGATCAGGAGAAGAGAAGAGGCGGCATAAATAGGTTAACTATTTTGTTTAAAAACGTAGACACTGCTCTCGTCGAATGTGCTGAGGTTTTGTCGTTCTGAAGCATAATTTTTGTGTGTTTTAGAGGATAGGCAGTATAGCCTCACGAAGCATTTGGTCTTACAAAAGGCGATTTAATTCGCCAGGAATACCACCTGAACCAATGATGAAATCGTCATCATGACGCCACACGCGTTCTGCCGTCTCGTCGGTAGAGAATATCGCCTAGTTGCAAGGGTCAAGGTCACTCCAAGATTGACTGATTAACCTAAAATATTTCTGATCTCACGAAATAATGATAAAAGTCACATCCGAAATCACTCCATGAAATTGAAAACTAAAATTGAATTTGTCGATTTATTATCGATATGGTGACATATATCACTAAAAAGAACGTGTAGATTACCAAAACAAGAATAGATAGTGTAGATTGATTTTGTCTGTGAGATGGAAACATAGTGCGTGTATCTTGTACATCTTTTTACAATTTCACCTTGACGTAGATTTCACTATCACTTCGCATTTTCTCATTTATCAAACAGATAACAGATGATACATCATGCTCCATGTGATATTGATATTGTATTATTTCCCTGGAGAGATAAAAGTCTGGGTTGATCTGAAGAATAATAACTTCCTATGCATCTTGTCTAACATTTTAAATCATACATGGTAATCAAATTATCTTTTATTCCCCTGGTGAGTAGCTTTTGCAATTCGATACTTGAAAATTATGAGGAAAACTAAATCGTGTCGTTCTGTAGGTATCGAACGATGGAAATGTTATTGTTAAACAACTTCTTTATTCTGTATAGGCGGCGTGTTGACATAGATTCTAACAACGGCATTAGAATTTGCGTGGAAACGTAGCCTCTGCAGATAAAAAGAAATTGTTTATTCTTAAAATTGTCATTGTCGTCATCACTCTTACTTCTAGAAATGCTATTCAGAGATGTCGTTCTGTAGGCAAATAAGATTGTTCTTGAAGATCTCAGAGTATCCTTAAGGTCACGTTAAACATATTTTCTTGTTTGATTAATGTTCCATTCCGTGAGTTATCGTAGTCCCTTATATATACACTAAACCCCAAAAGAAACTATCCACTCATTCAAATCTTCAATGAAAAATAAAAAGACACGGTTTTCTATCCTAACAACATTTTATCTAATACTGAATCATTTGCACATCATCTAACTTCATTTGTTTTGCAATAACTCGTTTATCTTACAGCCAGGGAACGTTTTATTAACACTGGTGTGAAATGTTAATTTCCATTTTTTAGAAATCGAAGTTTCGGATCATATGTTAATGAATTTATGGAATATGGAGTCCATAGTCATCAATACTTCGTATGTCCACCTTCAGCTGTTATGCAGGCAAACACTCGACGTCTCATTGATGTCGTGAGACGTCTGACGGTGGCGTTAGGGATGTTCCCCCATTCATCCTGTAGGGCTTGTTCCAGCTGCCTCAGGTTGACTAGAGGGTTTGCTCTATTCCTGATTCGCCTCCCTAGGCAGTCCCACATGTGTTCAATTGGAGAGAGATCAGGAGAACGTGACGGCCACGGCAAGACGTTGACGTTATTGTTGTCCAGGAATGTTGACACTGCTCTTGCTGAATGTGCAGGCGCGTTATCATGTTGAAACAAAGTTCCCGGGTGATTCTGAAGAAATGGCAACACAACAGGACGAAGAACTTGATCAATGTATCTTTGCGCAGTCATGTTACCCATAACGATCACCAATGCCGACTTGTTTTCTCCTCCGATACCGCCCCAAACCATCACACTTCCCCCCACCGTGTGGACCTCTGCAACACAATTTGGAGCGTTTCTTTCACCCTGACGGCGATAAACGCGGGCTCTGCCATCATGCTTATATAAACAAAACCTACTTTCATCGGTGAACATAACATTTCGCCAATCACGAAGCTGCCACCTTCGTACACGCCTTGTCCAGATTAATCGGTTATGTCGATGTTGACGTGTCAACGTTGGGCCACAATAAGGTTGACGGGCCCGAATCCCTACTGCTCTTAACCTCCTTCTGACGGTTGATTGACTAACCTACCTTCCGAGAGCAACTGTCAGGAATCTATTTCGGAG
This sequence comes from Phorcus lineatus, assembly GCA_921293015.1. Classification (NCBI taxonomy): domain Eukaryota; kingdom Metazoa; phylum Mollusca; class Gastropoda; order Trochida; family Trochidae; genus Phorcus; species Phorcus lineatus. The sequence continues at coordinate 15,010,052 of OV121092.1, read as the reverse complement.
ATGGAGAGTTCTTAAGTATTGGTCTTCCCGACGCGACGTCACATGTGGTCTACCTGTACGCGATCTATCTAATGTTGTTCCCGTGTCCCTATAACGTTTCATCAAATTTTCTATGGTTTTTCGATGACAGCCGAATGTGATTCTTGGCTTGTGATTGTTTTCATCGAATCCAGTCCTCATCATGCATTCTCGATTACTTATTTCAGATAAATCATTCTTTAATCATACCTTAGCAGATTCTGTAATATCAAGACATCGTGGCAAGAACAGTCGGTGGTGAGCTGTGGATTCTTGAAAACATTCTATAGACTATAGAGAACGTCTTCACCATGGATGAAACATATATATTCAACAAATCTACAATCTGCTATAAATAATGAAAGAGTGGTTTCTTCTGATTTTCTGGGTTGTTACCCGGATTTAGAATATCTGCTTCAATGAGAATATATGTTTGATTGGAAATACCTGTCTATATGAGAATGTATACTTCATTGAAAATACCTTTTTAAGATAGAATGTCAGCTTCTCATTCCAATTTAAGATGTTCACGAAAAACATGATTGCGATTTTTTGGTCGGAATTGCACATGTTAGAAAATAATCTGAGGTAATAAAGTTACAGTGATTTGAGAAAACTTTTCTGTGTTTATTTTTTTCTTTTCTTGTATACTTTGAGATACCTTAGTGCATATGATCGACTAACTGGCGCGCCTGTGGTTTGTAGAGTCAACAGTGTCATAGATATGTCTTGCACAAATTAAATATAGGATTACTTAGAAGTTAGGATGACATTTTGTGTTTTTGTAAGTACTAAACTGAATCTTATACTTACCATACAGCCTGGAGTATCATTCAAGATGAGAAGTTTGCGTCATGACACACTTCTATCATCGTTGTAGAACTTCCACTTACTAAATGTCAAAAGTATTAGATGAAGGGATGTCCTTCCGTAAGTAAGGACTTAAGTTTGGATAAAAAAATGTATGGCTTAAAAAGACGTTCATCAAGGGTATTCTTATCTGTTCGTCGGGAAGTAATCAAATGCATGTCTCATGGGCGTTTTAACAAGAGCACTCATGATATCGTCTTATTTTGCTCGCTGTACTTTACAAATGACGCTTTGAAGTTATACATATGTATCATACGATAACGAACGATTACTTACAGGTAATTGCCTGTTCATTTGCACGGCCTTCACTGATTTTTTTTCATGAATGTAGCAAGAGGAATATTTCTTAAAGGGACTGTGTCCCTTTAATTTAATGGAATCTCTCGAAAAGAAATACAAATGTTACCGTTTCCATGACAATCCGTTTTTTGTCAATAGAAGGAGTTTTCAAACGAACGTACCGAGTTCAGTTAAGCTACGCGAATCCATTTCCCTGATTCAAAGGTTTGAAAACAGTTCACACTAAAATGGTCGCATGTAGTTTTAGCTTGATATGTGACACCTTATTCTAAACCGTCGGATTCATGGTTAAGGTAAATCAATGTTTTACTTTCAGTGGAAAATATTTAAATCATAGAAGATATAAAATGGTAATGATTAAAAAAACATATAGGTAATTACCTTTGTCCGTTATAAGCAAAAGTTTAAAAACTAAGGAAAACAGTCTCAACTCTCTAAGTAGTTCATTCCTTTCGTGTGTTATATCCATGTTCATTACACGTTCGTTTCACGCATCTATTATAATTGTCTTTACTTCAATCATCTTCCAATTCGTTTAGCATACGCATTCACTATAATTTGCGTTTCATTCATTATCATTTCATTCAAATTAGAGGCACCCTTTTGTCGAAGCACCCATATTCGTAACATTAATATCGCAGGTATTGTATCCACATCTTAATTTATGTCGTTGTTCATTGTACATGTTTGTTGTTGCCCGCCGCTAATAGTTGAAACATTACCCAAGCTGCGCTGAAAAATAACTCACTTACTCTTTTGTTCACATCCTTTTTTGGTTACATCAGTATTGGTAGTATCCATTTTTTAAAATACACTGTTAAAATAGGCTATTCTCTTTCAGAGCACTGCAGAACTTGTAACTGACGTTAAATGCCAAAAATAGTCTGTACAGGAATTCGAAATAGAAAAACTAAATTGGTTAAAGCACTTTAATTAAGAATACTAACTCTGAGAGGAGTACTGTCAGTATCCAATAAGACAGCTTCGTTGCCCTAATCATAAGACATATATCATAACATTTTTAAAAGATCGACAGAGTGTGGGTCAAATCTGATATACACATCAAAAGTGGTTCGCTCATCCCACATGTTGATATTGGCAGAGTTACTTCCCCTGATATACAAGTCACGTGGAATGTAGGAAACAGACGATTTCAATTCTGTGAAAAACCCCACGTTTAGAGGTCGTCTTTGTTGCTTCAACATTAGTACAATACTCTTAAGACAAATAATTGCTGTTGTACTTCCGAAATACTTTTACTGAGAATATTTTACAGATGTAATAACATTATTAAAACACAAAGCGTCTGGTTCTGTCCCTCAGCAATACTTCTATTGGGAATTGTTTACAGATGGAAAAACATTATAAAGTATTTCTGTACTGTACTATTCCCGACAAAACTGCTATTAGATTTCACGAATAAGGCGTGGGAGGGAAACATTACCGGCAAGCAGTCGTAAATTTGTATACATATATAGTTATTGATGCAACTGAATTGCCACACATGTATCTTATACCTGGGCCGGAAAACCTTTTTCATCAAATAAGTTTATCAAATGCATCTGAACATTAATGCCACCATCAGTAAAACACACCTGTGTCTTCAGATAATCAATTTAAAGAACGAGCATTAAAGTTTCAAATATTGGGTCGTCTTTGCAATTAAAAATGATAAAAATTGTTCACATTAGAATGGCTGCCACTCAGTTTTCGCTCTATTCGGGACACTGTTTCTAACGACTGCGGATAATATGGCCTTGTAATGAGATGTTTGCCCTCTAAAGTATATGGTTTGCTCTCTAAAGTATATATCAAGTACATAAACGTTTATTCTAAGTGACAAATTAAACAAAATTTTAACTACTAAAAACGTGCTAAGGCCAATTTAAGATTGTTACAGAGTCGTTTACATCATCCGTTTGTGTATGCTATTGAAAAAGGGAACGGTATTCTTGTCTAAAATATCTTCACTTTCAAATAATAGAAATATGTTCTTTATTCATTTTTTGTTATTCTTTATTCAAACTTGGGAACAAAGAACTAGTACTAGGAAATGGACACTCAAATTTTAATTTTTTACACGTTTAATTAGTTCATAAAAGATGTAGAGTATACTTCGAATATCTATAATCCTTGATAAGAGGCAATAGCAGTTTTTTTAAAGATTCATTTTTTCAAAATTTCTATCTTCAATAGATCAAAATATCTCATTACTCAAACCAACAATACCTAGGCGTAAAGGAAATAATCAAGTATCAAGCAATAACCACTGGCGACAATATTAGAGTGAATATCTTTAATTGGTTGAGGCAAGGAATGGATTTGCATAGCTTAACCGATCAAGGTAAGTGCGTTCTAGGACTGGTTCTATTGATTTAAGACTATTGTCTTGCGAATGGAAACATTTATTTCAATTTTCGAGAGATCATTCTACTTATCTAAAAAACGAGACAGTGTCCCTTTAACAGTAATAACATTAAACGTAGCATTCGGATGTTTACGGAATAATTAACTCATCATTTACATTGTTTTGCAATTGAAAACGTAGGATAAGAGGCAATTATATTTCTAAGTAGAGTTGGTCTCATACCTTTGTAAAATGAGAATACAATTCCTTCATTAATAAAGAAGAAATTTCCATTTTCATTTCAGCTTGATTGAACATGCAAGAAAACATTTTCCAAAAACACACATCTTTTTAGATTTCATGGAATTCACACAATAAAGGACGTACGCGATTAGTTTCGTAGGTTAATGAAGCAAACAACTGTCAAATGACTCTCCAAAAATAATCCTCTGCATGATTACTAACGTCTAAAGAAATGTCAACAACGAGATGTCACCATGACATCTTTCATAGTGGCATATGACATAAATCTGTTATCCATCGACTTGCACATGGATAAACAACACATTCTTTTCTTGCCCTATTCGGCAGAGGAGAATGATGCATTTCCTAGCGATGCACTCGCTGGGCTGTTAAAGGGTAATCGCGACAGATGTGCAGTTGTAATAGTCGACGGGGAAATGTCATATGTCTGCAGATAATCGTATTTTCTTGGAATCATATAAGGCAACACAACATTATAAGGGGAAGCATAGCAAGACAAGACAAGACCAGAAAAAATTATGTTTATTGCGATATAATTTTGAGTGAAGCTTAGTTTGTGACGTTTTATGGGGTTGACATTGTAACCAATTTTTATCATCATGTCTGTAAGGCAAGATTTGCTTCTCCAAAATCTTCTTCGAGAGGAAAAAATGCTTGTGAGACGTATTGTTTTGTCAGTAGATTTTACACAATGCCAAGATATTTTTATATCATCAAGCAATGACATCACAAGATCGTTTGATATAAGAAAGCCTGATAATGATATTTATTATTGAAGGTGAAAAGCCATTTAGGATGACCCCTTAAAAAAAGTACTCGAATAAGAAAGCTAAGTAAGGCTGCTAAGGAAATATATATACTGATTGCCATATCTTTCAATATTGTCTTTATCAGTTTTATGCGACGGTTGGCATAATCTGAACGTGCGTCTAGCGCTAACACTTTGTTTTCCGAAAGTATCTTTTGAAACGAAATTTCAAAAAAACGTTATTGTTTGATTACCTTTGTAACATTGATTGTGAGTCGCAAATTTGTGTGTGTTTATTCTACGTGAGTGGTTATGACCAAAGATATCAAAACGTGATTCTGGTTCTTATATCTGGTTACTCATCGTTTAATTTCCACTCTTCAAATCCGATGATTTGTGGTCGAGAGTTTCATCACGATGTCATAGGTAAACGCTATTTCACCTAATGGCCCAAATGTTTATAGCAGACCGATAGCTTTGACTATACAGTTATTTCATCCCGTTGATTAGTGTATTGTAATGCGTGAATCCCTTATAGAGCCACTCCGTGAGTTGTTGGAGTCGTAAATGCCAAACTTAATCAATGGTGTCTTTGATCCAAAGTATCGACTGTTACCAAAAAGACACATTTTAAAGCTTATTTTTTTACAGTGAACATATGAAGGTACAACGTCACAATTTTAATCGAAAACCGGACAGTGGCGCGCGTCAAATAGTCAAACGTAAATTTGGAGACTTATCTAAAACAGACAGGAGGGCAGTTAGGAGTTGATAGCGTCATGGAAAACCAGAATTTGTCATATATATGTCTTTGGGACATGAAAATTTAAGATTTTTTGATTTTATATCACCACATATGACATTTAGATTCGTGTCAAAGGCAAATAATAATCACAGAGTGGCTCTTTAACGCCAGTGCTGAATGGCATTGCAGTGATATTCCTACAACTTCAAGAAGAAGAAAACGAGGCATGTGCAATGAATCTTTTTTATTCTTTTTGGAAAGAATTATGTCGCATTTTAAACAGAAACAAACGTCCATGAACACACAACAATGGCAGTCATACATCCGCACGAAACACATTCATTCACTCATCGCGACAAACAACTCACGCCTATGTACAGTCTTTGCACTAGAAAAACACTATCAACATCGCGTCTTCTTAGAAGACTTCATTGTCAACAAACGAAACAGTGGACAGCACCTGGTTTAAGCATATTATGGTGACGTCATTAGTTTCTGTGTTCTGGAGTAATGGTTGCTCCACCTGGATTTGCGAGAGTATCACAGGGCTTGACGTATTTGCTGACACGAACATTTGCACACCTAACGAAACATGAATTTGCCGTGTGAATACACTGACGTGGACGATAGCACTCCAACGTCTTCATCTACCGTCTAGCAAGAGGAGTGACCTGACAGCTGTGAAAATGCTAACACGTAACTGTGGGACGATTTGACAAAACAAATGTATAAAGTCGAGATCTTTATGCGTAAAAGTATGCTTTGAGAATTGCAAACGCATCTCCTTGCTGCAAAACGACGAACAACTTTAATGACGTCATAAATATTATGAAAATATTTTTCTTTTTATAAACACTCCGTTTTCTGATGATCTCCATGTGAAGGGTGTAAAATACTTGGTGCTGAGATATCAACGTTTTACAATTGGCTTTGTGCCTAATACAACACAAAACATGTTTCAGTCCGGCCAACATATGACGTCATGAGAATAAAAGTTCACGGATGACTGACTATGAACTGAAATGTGGTATAAATAACTTAAATTAAAGGTCCGTTGTCCCAAATCACATAACAACGCAACTTTTGGCTGCTTCCTTCCGTAATTGCATTTTGGCCTCGTTCATCCCACTGAAGCGTTTCCGGCGAATGAACGACCTCTGTCGGCGAAAACTGGTTGCTTCGGGTGATGTATTGCCTTTTGTCCCGGCTGACGAGAGAGCCGCTACCTCCATGACGTCATTGACGCTTCTCTGTGACGTCTTGGTCGAAGTTTCTGAGTACACGAGGGCGCCGATGTGTTTTGCCGTCTTCAACCCCTGTAAGATGAATTTTTAAATTAGATATATTTATGGAGAAGATGGACAAATATCTTATTACAAGTTCAACTGAATGTGTATTCAGGAAGACAAGGACATTTTATGGATTTTCAACTTATAGCGGCGTTTCGGTAAAAGGTTCTTTCGTTTTCAAGCGCGTATTGGTAATTGCCCGAAGGCATAAAGTTTTCTATATTTCACTTAACCTATTATCATTGTCTAAAAAAAATAATGTCAGCAAGACCTAACACTTTTTATACCAAATAGAAGAATGATGACGGGTTGCAACGGAACTTAATTCAAATAAAAGCAGACTTGAATGATCACGTTTTTAGCGAGATAAAAACGAAGGGTTATTGGTACTATGAATCGGACTTCGATTATCACATGACTTGTAAGTGCAAATGTGACTAATGAACATACATTACGTCGACATCATACCTTTTAATCACACAAACAATAAATCAAAGCTCAACTTTGACATGTTAACCCAACAAGCTTAAATAACACAGATGCATATATGTCGAAATAACTAATCTGCTTCAGATACATTTGCGAGATGAATTTTTTTTAAACTGGTCTTTTAAGGAGAGTCGGCGTAACCTGTACATCAGCTAATCTCAATACGATAAAGCTCTTTTGGTTGGGCTAGAACTCTTTCTGGTCTCAAAGCTCTGCCCCAAACCCTTTTTCTTTAGATGCATTGTATTCGTTCCAGACATTTCAAAAGTATGTCCAGTCCTCTAATAAGCTTTGCCGTGTATATGAGCAAATACGTTGTTCACAAAGGTCTAATGTTATATTTACCTGATCGTATGATACTGTAGTTGGCATCTTATTCTTTCCTCCGGGGATCGGTTTGATGTCATTTCGGAGATCTGTTTTGCAGCCCACTAACATTAGAGGCTGCTTGGGGCAGTGTTCTCGAACTTCAGGAAACCACTGAAATGTCATCAGGATCGTCTTGATCAAATATTGAAAAGTACATGTGCACCGCATATTGACAAGTTTGTCATATTGTTTTAAATCGTTGTGTAACGTATAATAACGCAATGAATTTGTTGTGAGACCCAACATTTTACATTGAATCTGTTGGTCAAATCGTTCTTTGTATGAAATTGATAACATTCCTATGACTTAAAGAACACTTTTTTCTTTAAAACCTGTTTAATTGAACGACAATTTTGTCGAGGGCATTGGGTTAAAAGAAAAAATATCCATATTTCCTTATAGACAGGACCATCGAATTATATACTTGATGTTAGGATCGACAAAAATGGACTAGGTACACAATTAGGAAGGTTTAAAAATGAAACACGCATTTTTAAACAAGACATCTGATTCGAGTCAGAGTTTGAAGGTAAGTAAGATTTGTGTAGAGTAGGTTTGCCTGTAGGTAGACTGCTCATCAAATGCAAATGAATACACATAGATATTCACCTTTGAGACTACATTATCCATGGATTCCGGATCAGCCACCGAGAAGCACAGCATAATGAGATCTGCGTCTGTGTATGAGAGGGGGCGGACTCGGTCGTACCCGGTGTCTCCTGCAAACAAAGGGAAATAGTACTTACACATACGAAATCAATAAAACTATGAACTATGACAAACATAAGGCTGAAGTAATAAACACGTCAATAATACTTTTCGAAATATGACTTGGATTTACAGTCCCAGGATAAATATTTGAAAAGCATAAAACTAATTGAGTTGTGCTCATAAGAAAATTCGGATTCTGCTCAGTCTACAAGATATTTTCTTCAAACACTATCAAAGATCTATTACATGAAAGCTCCTGATGTTATGAGACCACGGACATCCTAAGAAGACCAATCTATCACTTATCATGCTAATTGCTGTCTAAATATGTTCTGGCAAGGCAAATAAACTTGCCACTTGGTAAGGCTGACGTTTGTGGAAGCCAAGACGCAGCCGCAAGGGGTTTACGTAACTACGGTCTGGAGCAAAATGAGATTGCTTTGGCTGCCAAGTGGCTGACACCTTGACTTATCTCACTGAATGATCAAAGTTAACAAAAAACACATTCCTAGATACATAAACTTGTGTGGAACTGCTTTTGCTATTAGAGAAGTGGTTTACATAGGATCTTTTTCAGAGACGAACCACCCGCGGTTCGTTATATAATATTGACAAATTGTTTGGACTGACAAACTTGCTATGATATCTGATATTTCGCTTTTTTGATTGCTATTTTTTACGGCCGTCCTCCTTTCGATCAGATTCCACAAAATCAACATGACTCTGTCTTATCCTGAAATACTGCATTCGAACAAAGAAGAAGCCTTAAGATGTGTATTATTTGCAATTCCTTAACGCGAAAATTTCAGAAAGCGTAAGCACCAATTTCGTTTTACGTTTTAGGTGTACCATGAAAAGAAACTCCATCATAGTTTCGTACAAGTCAAATCCATAGCATATCAAAGATTCGGAACTACAGATTTAGTCATCACCTTACACTCTAAAGTTAATGAGGATTTAATGTTTATCATAACAACTTTAAGATAGTCGAAATATTTGATAAAGTTCAAGCGTGTTTTATTGTTGATAATGAAATACCGTGATTCATCGCGTAAATATGAAAAAGGTTCGGTTACATATCCATCAGATTGCAAAGTCACGTCTGAACCTTTACTGTAAACCATTCATACGCATACAGTAGAGATGGTTAACTCTGAAAACGTCATGAACTGCAAATTAATCATACTGGTGAAAAATAATTTGCCAAACAACCATATTATCTGCTGGAGTCTTTGTTTTGAAAAATGATACGCAAATTTGATAATGTATTGTGACAGGATTAATAGAAAAGTCAGTCACTCGAGATATAGTGATCAACTAGCATATTTAAGTCGTCCATAGGACATCGATGGAAGCGACATTTCCCACCCTGGTATATATACAGCAGCTAAATGTTTCACATGAATAAACAGTATCTATAACTACTTGAATCTACTCATGAGTCAGAAAGATGTATAAAAGGTGAAAAGGGCAAAGTATCTCAAATTTAACGACAGTTTGAGCACGTTTATTGTGGTCATCCATAGACGTGAGAGGTAAAGCCGCTGGATTACCTACACTCGTTAATATGGACGAACGCCTGTTTTGATAGCATATGCTTTTGATCGCAGGTATACAGTCAATGAGTCAGCGAGCATTCAGTCACATAAAGCTGTCGATAGGGGTCGAGGGTTATGGGAGCTGTGTATACTTCGTTTTGTTGTCTAACTTTTTCTCACGGTTGGCCCGGCATTTCACAGTTGGGCGAGGAGCAATTGTAGCTATATATGAAATCTCTGTGTTAAATGAAGCGTGTCGGCGACAGTGACAGTAAATAGTTTTGAGATGATTGCTGTAGGGCGATTTGATGTCTCCTCTGATCGGCACATTCCAGAGAAACGTAACACACGTATTTTACTCACTGTTATATCTATCCAATTGAAATTGTATTTAAAGAAGAGATAGCATTTCCAGATAATAGCTTTTTCTTGCAAAACAATGACGCGATTTTTTCTTTAAAAAGAACTAATAATTATTTAACTGATGTCGAAAGTATAAAATACAAAATATCAAACTCAAATGTAACACTCCGTGATGGTGTTTACGAACTAGTCTAGACAATGTATACATCAATATTACAAGTGTAAAATTCTATTTGTACATTTAATTCCCAGACAAAAATGCTCAATCAAAATTTTCAAAAAACACTTTATTTTCAAATTTAGTCTGGATGTGCATTACATCTAAATCTGTTGGGACAGCTATTTTCATTTTCAGTTTTCAACCAATTAGAATTCACAATGACGAAGCAGAGATTACATAAATAATCATTAAATCAGTGATTTGATCAAGTCTGATGCGTTGATGTAATATAAATTCATGTAGGATTGTTTCATTTACAAACCATTATACAGTTGGAACAGCCGGCTATCACTGGCCAGTTGCAAAATATTCTTCACGATAACATCGGGGAAAATATAATTAAAGACATCTTATGTAAGTTAGAGAATTGGTTACGTTTAACACCTATACACCGCCAAACCACAAAAGAGTCAAAGTGCTGTGGGCTACAACAGGTGATTTTATTAATGTGACAAAATCACAGGGCTTGACTAAGATACATGACCGTGGTACAAAAAGGCAAACCGTCGCCCACCACATGTGCCAAGCACACCCGGGGTGTACCATGTAACAGGTTGCAGGCGAGGGAAATATCACCTGCTCTTTCAGATGGGCACCCTACCACCCGCTGTTTTGAATGTAAAGAGGTCTTAAAATCTAACATTTATTAATCAATGTTGATAATTATGGATAAATTAATACTTTAGACATGTCAGATAACATGTTCTTAATCATTTTCTTTACAGGATAAAAATATGCTTTAATCGATCATTTTGAACATAAAACATTTCAACAAGATATTTGGTTCAATTACCTAACTTCAGAGTAATTGGAACTAGAGAAACAAAGGCAGTACAACACTTAAAATCACTGAAATCCATGTTACGGAAAAAGTGTTTGATAAATCATCTACAGGAAATTGGCAACTTGATAATAATTATAACTCGCCGTTAATCTAATGAAAGTAAAGAAGAAAGTGAAACGATTGCAAAAGAAGATAAATACCCTTAGGCATTAAGATTTATTTCATACATAAAATCACCCGCAGGTAAGAAGTTTTTCACGCACATAAAATTATTGCTCCTGTGACGCATGATATGATTGAAATACTGTTCGAACTTTAATCTGGAATTCATAAAGCCCTTCCCTTACCCGTTGCCTTTACAAATCAGTGTGTATTGATTAAATACATTTTCTTTACATTTTCACTCTATGTGTTGACAGAGGCTTTCACAAGCCAAGATTTTGTGGCTTTGGTGTGGAATGGGATTGGCTTGATTCTATGATGGTGGTTCTTTAATTCAAGTAACTTCAAATGAAGCCATAATGCTTCTAGCAGATGCGAGGTCTTGATAACAGATAACACAGGCCCCAATTACAAAAGAGGAAGCTATTCAAACGAAATCCGGGATCAGCCTTTATGGGGAAATCATTAGGGGAGGTCATATTTAGGATCAAGAACTATCTTTCCTCACTGCACTTGGGGTCAAAGATACGCGGTAAAATAATCAGAGATTATATTTGGAATCAAGAAGATGAGGGGAAATCAGTTTCGTTCTTCACCTAAGGTCAAAGATGGAATCTATTATGTTAGGTATGAGTCAAGAGGCGTGCGACCCGGAACTCCATAGGTGCATAGCAGAACGAGGCTGGGGGTGATGTCAGAACGAGGCTGCGGTCTGATGAGGTGCCACGCTAGAGGCGATGGTGCATGAAATGACAGCGCATCATCAACAAACAGTTCTGCAGTTCATCAGCTTGGCGAACAACACCAAGAACCACATGTTAAAAGTGGTAGAGCAAGCGTCACCTTGTATGTTTATCTCACGGCTAGATTAAGGCGTCTGTTACCAAAGCTGCGCCTAATTAAGAGCTGGTGAGATAAGTGCAGCGTTCACCAGGGGCGTCGATCTTCCGTGCTCTCACTGGTCCGATTTTAATAAGTGCAAATGGTACTTTCTCAGGCTTGAGATTTGGGTAAACAAGTGCAGGGCTATTTTTTCTTTGTAAACACGTCTTCAGGATAAACATAAACTTGTCCTTGAAGTTTCAAACGCATCATTGGTATTAAACTTCTGTCTGAACTTATCAGTGAATGTATGTAAATATTACCGTAGATTAACCCTTTTGGGCAAGGGAACTTTCAGGAAAAGGTGTTTTAACGACTCTAATGTATATGAATAAATGATAATATAATCGTATTATAATAGTGTGCTTGATTGCAAACTTCAGCTCTTTCAAATGTGATATATACGTAATATACATGAGAAAACACTCCCAAGCCGGACACCAAATCTAAAAAGTGTTTTGAAAAAGTACAGATTGAGTTTATTAGATTAACACGCAATACGTCTAAGGCAACAGTTTAATGGTTCAATACTTGCAACAATCGATAACCAAATAGCTCGTAAAAGCCATTCAATCTGATTGTAAGTGATAGTTATTTCCTGAAAGTCAAAGAAAAACTTGCTGGACTTGGGAAATCTGACAATTTCATTAAACTTTCAATCCATCAACTCATGCAGCTTAGACTTAGTGCTATCATTTGATTATATTGCTTAGGGCAAGCGAAGCTTAACAGAGTTGTGTAGTGTTGATTGATAGTGAAATAAAATATCTAGCCTTGTAATATCGAACAAATCATTATTCACTATTGAATTCACCTTAAGTAATATTTGTTTGGAAGCTTTTTAAACTAACGTTTTTACTCATATCTGATATCTTTTAAGAAATAATTTAAATGTGACATTGCATTTTTTCTATTCTAGAAAGTTTAGAATCACATTTCTATTTTAACATACATCGCTTTAGTCTGACATTTAGACTCTGAAATGAAAATTTGTTCAATACATTGGACGTTTTAAAAAAATATTTGATAAAATGAAAAGGAGACTAAAATTAAGCTCTCAAGTCTTCTTATAGACTTGCTAAGGCATTTGATCTTATTTCAGGGTCTATATAGCTTTAAATGCACAACCTTTTTCTACTAAATACCATCGGAATTTCGCGGCAAGCATGCAATGTTATTGGGTTCACGTTTAATAGTTTGGGAGATATCAATCTTGACATTTTTCCATTAGGTTTCACCAAGGGATACAAAAGGCCAGTGTGTTTGTATCGAACAAATAGATACTTATCAGAGGATTTGTGAGTGATTCCCTTCTCTCAAGATGAACTTCGCCACTCTCTTTAATTCAGCAACTGATAGCATTCCCTTGAAATCATATACTGACAGGGTATCCCAGTGCATAGATCTCCATTTCCACTTGTCGTTGACAACGGCTGATGTGTGTTTTATCAGAGCGATAATTTCATAAATGGAGCAAGGATAAAAAAATGTCTTGTCAAATATGAAAACTGTTTCCAACAATGGACGCCCTTGTTGTCACATCGAAATCAATTGTTGAGAGGTCTCAATGGTAGATTTTCATCACAAAACTGAATATATGATTCGAGATATCTGAAAGTCTCATTTTTCCAGAATGACTTAATTGAAAACATCTGTAAACGATATTGAAAATGATATTCACGTCTCAAATGAATGCGTGAATGACAGTTCCATTAATAATTGAGACCCAAGTATCAGAGACAATATGAACCTGTCAGAGTTATCAGAGTGAGAGATTACAGAAAACACTTCAACACTGGAAGAGAACCGAAGTCATCCTCATGGGTTTTTCAACATCACTTTCGCATTAGTGTCACTTTTCAATCTCCATAAACACATGTAAAAGGAACTTTGGTCAGTATTTGAAGTCAGTTTGAAAAAAAGATACAATCGATAGTGAAAGTTTTCCACTCTTCTGTTGTGTGAAGTCACTACATTCAAAACGTTAATTTAAAAAAAAACCATGTTAAGATATCAATCAGATTATTGTGTTGATGGATACGACAAAAAACAACTTAAAAGGTAACGAATACGTCATAAGCCATATTACAAATTTCAAACTACCCGGAATAACACAATGCATTTAAAATCAAATTCATTTCAAATTTTCAAAACGTAAATGGTATCATACTTCAGTCAACATAACAAAAACGATTTCTTAGCATCTTAAATCAACGATATCAATGACAGTGGATAAGGTTATGAATATCATTAAAAAGGATTTGTAACATGCAGCTGTGAAATACTACCTAACATTTTGAATATTTTGAATAATGAAATCTTGCCATCAACACTTCCTAGCGTGACGTTCCGGAGTATACTGGCTATCATCAAACTCTAAGGTTACCTATTTACATAGAATAATAATGAGGATGGTTGGAGATGCCCACTTCACAATGCATAACGGGACAACGCATGCTATTATTGCCATAGGAGACGAGCTGCCTGGAATGTATTTCTATTATTTGTTGATGGATTGTCGGAATAATCTTCCCAGCATCTTGGCGTCTTAACAAAGGCCATAGTGTCAAAACACGGGTGTTATATGCTTCATCCCGTTAAGTCTTTGCGTCAGGTTCAGGTTAAGGCATGGACTTACACCTCCTCATGGAAAACCGATAGGTCTTGAGTCAATTAATAGAAGAGGGATTTATTTGTTAAAGAATCAAAAGAAACATCGAAGAAAATAAGAAAAAGGTTGGGTAGACTTTCTTTTTAGGAAAATAATGTTACAGCTTTCCGGACAAATAATGATTTGAAGACAGTGATACAGACAATGATATGTAGATAATCAGTTTACTATACTCAAGTACATACAAAACTTGTTTCTTACACAGTCAATAGTGAAAGATTGTGTAAGTTTTAATTAGTGGAATCTGTTGTCTCTCAATAATTATTACACAGTTAAACACATTAAACAGTTCTGCAGTTCATCAGCTTGGCGAACAACACCAAGAACCACATGTTAAAAGTGGTAGAGCAAGCGTCACCTTGTATGTTTATCTCACGGCTAGATTAAGGCGTCTGTTACCAAAGCTGCGCCTAATTAAGAGCTGGTGAGATAAGTGCAGCGTTCACCAGGGGCGTCGATCTTCCGTGCTCTCACTGGTCCGATTTTAATAAGTGCAAATGGTACTTTCTCAGGCTTGAGATTTGGGTAAACAAGTGCAGGGCTATTTTTTCTTTGTAAACACGTCTTCAGGATAAACATAAACTTGTCCTTGAAGTTTCAAACGCATCATTGGTATTAAACTTCTGTCTGAACTTATCAGTGAATGTATGTAAATATTACCGTAGATTAACCCTTTTGGGCAAGGGAACTTTCAGGAAAAGGTGTTTTAACGACTCTAATGTATATGAATAAATGATAATATAATCGTATTATAATAGTGTGCTTGATTGCAAACTTCAGCTCTTTCAAATGTGATATATACGTAATATACATGAGAAAACACTCCCAAGCCGGACACCAAATCTAAAAAGTGTTTTGAAAAAGTACAGATTGAGTTTATTAGATTAACACGCAATACGTCTAAGGCAACAGTTTAATGGTTCAATACTTGCAACAATCGATAACCAAATAGCTCGTAAAAGCCATTCAATCTGATTGTAAGTGATAGTTATTTCCTGAAAGTCAAAGAAAAACTTGCTGGACTTGGGAAATCTGACAATTTCATTAAACTTTCAATCCATCAACTCATGCAGCTTAGACTTAGTGCTATCATTTGATTATATTGCTTAGGGCAAGCGAAGCTTAACAGAGTTGTGTAGTGTTGATTGATAGTGAAATAAAATATCTAGCCTTGTAATATCGAACAAATCATTATTCACTATTGAATTCACCTTAAGTAATATTTGTTTGGAAGCTTTTTAAACTAACGTTTTTACTCATATCTGATATCTTTTAAGAAATAATTTAAATGTGACATTGCATTTTTTCTATTCTAGAAAGTTTAGAATCACATTTCTATTTTAACATACATCGCTTTAGTCTGACATTTAGACTCTGAAATGAAAATTTGTTCAATACATTGGACGTTTTAAAAAAATATTTGATAAAATGAAAAGGAGACTAAAATTAAGCTCTCAAGTCTTCTTATAGACTTGCTAAGGCATTTGATCTTATTTCAGGGTCTATATAGCTTTAAATGCACAACCTTTTTCTACTAAATACCATCGGAATTTCGCGGCAAGCATGCAATGTTATTGGGTTCACGTTTAATAGTTTGGGAGATATCAATCTTGACATTTTTCCATTAGGTTTCACCAAGGGATACAAAAGGCCAGTGTGTTTGTATCGAACAAATAGATACTTATCAGAGGATTTGTGAGTGATTCCCTTCTCTCAAGATGAACTTCGCCACTCTCTTTAATTCAGCAACTGATAGCATTCCCTTGAAATCATATACTGACAGGGTATCCCAGTGCATAGATCTCCATTTCCACTTGTCGTTGACAACGGCTGATGTGTGTTTTATCAGAGCGATAATTTCATAAATGGAGCAAGGATAAAAAAATGTCTTGTCAAATATGAAAACTGTTTCCAACAATGGACGCCCTTGTTGTCACATCGAAATCAATTGTTGAGAGGTCTCAATGGTAGATTTTCATCACAAAACTGAATATATGATTCGAGATATCTGAAAGTCTCATTTTTCCAGAATGACTTAATTGAAAACATCTGTAAACGATATTGAAAATGATATTCACGTCTCAAATGAATGCGTGAATGACAGTTCCATTAATAATTGAGACCCAAGTATCAGAGACAATATGAACCTGTCAGAGTTATCAGAGTGAGAGATTACAGAAAACACTTCAACACTGGAAGAGAACCGAAGTCATCCTCATGGGTTTTTCAACATCACTTTCGCATTAGTGTCACTTTTCAATCTCCATAAACACATGTAAAAGGAACTTTGGTCAGTATTTGAAGTCAGTTTGAAAAAAAGATACAATCGATAGTGAAAGTTTTCCACTCTTCTGTTGTGTGAAGTCACTACATTCAAAACGTTAATTTAAAAAAAAACCATGTTAAGATATCAATCAGATTATTGTGTTGATGGATACGACAAAAAACAACTTAAAAGGTAACGAATACGTCATAAGCCATATTACAAATTTCAAACTACCCGGAATAACACAATGCATTTAAAATCAAATTCATTTCAAATTTTCAAAACGTAAATGGTATCATACTTCAGTCAACATAACAAAAACGATTTCTTAGCATCTTAAATCAACGATATCAATGACAGTGGATAAGGTTATGAATATCATTAAAAAGGATTTGTAACATGCAGCTGTGAAATACTACCTAACATTTTGAATATTTTGAATAATGAAATCTTGCCATCAACACTTCCTAGCGTGACGTTCCGGAGTATACTGGCTATCATCAAACTCTAAGGTTACCTATTTACATAGAATAATAATGAGGATGGTTGGAGATGCCCACTTCACAATGCATAACGGGACAACGCATGCTATTATTGCCATAGGAGACGAGCTGCCTGGAATGTATTTCTATTATTTGTTGATGGATTGTCGGAATAATCTTCCCAGCATCTTGGCGTCTTAACAAAGGCCATAGTGTCAAAACACGGGTGTTATATGCTTCATCCCGTTAAGTCTTTGCGTCAGGTTCAGGTTAAGGCATGGACTTACACCTCCTCATGGAAAACCGATAGGTCTTGAGTCAATTAATAGAAGAGGGATTTATTTGTTAAAGAATCAAAAGAAACATCGAAGAAAATAAGAAAAAGGTTGGGTAGACTTTCTTTTTAGGAAAATAATGTTACAGCTTTCCGGACAAATAATGATTTGAAGACAGTGATACAGACAATGATATGTAGATAATCAGTTTACTATACTCAAGTACATACAAAACTTGTTTCTTACACAGTCAATAGTGAAAGATTGTGTAAGTTTTAATTAGTGGAATCTGTTGTCTCTCAATAATTATCTTATCATCTCGATTCAGAGTGAACACAGTATTTGAACTATATTTATCTTACGAATAATGATTCTACTTTTGTTTATCCATTATCATTCAAAGGGTCGTTTCTGAAGCATGAACATCTCAATAGTAACAAAATTGACAAATCGGACTCAGTCCTCTTTCAAAATGAAGCTAATTTCTCACCACGAGCACGCGGCAGATGAAATTGAGAGGGGGTCATTACAAATCAAACTTTGGCAGGAGACAGTTTGGATCATTGTGTATCTTCAGGCAATACACGCCCTTCTTAGACATGTCAACCACGTGAACCACATGATTCGCTTCTGAATTATGGACCACAGATTCGCGTACAGATTTGACGAGCGTCTGTCATCGATTAAATGCCCTCAAGTATTCTGGACAACATAATTTTAAACAGATTTAGAACCAGAATATTGGAAGCTGGTTCTGTTTTCTATCATTCAACTGTCATCGACATGGAATCGATGATCGCCCTAGTGCATAAGAGCGAAATATATATATATATATATATACATATATATATATATATATATATATATATATATATATATATATATATATATATATATATATATATATATATATATATATATATATATATTAAATATAACATACTTCACATAGTCGTTTGAAGAATCATTTTAATCCGATACTAGTATTTCGTCAATAGTATTGACTCATCAGGGATGAAACGATAGGATCATAGGATGTGAAGTATGTTATATTTAATATATATGTGACCTTGCGTTTGAACCATTTCAACTTTTCATATATATATATATATATATATATATATATATATATATATATTATATATATATATATATATATGGTATACGTTTTTATCCGAATAGTTGTAACGTTTTCCAGATGATTGAATGGTCAATACTTCTTTGCATTATTGCATTTTAATATCTTATTTCGAAGCGAAGAACATATAAACACTTTTAGTCAAATCAATTTAATCACTTTGCACTAAAGACTTTTGCCCGTTTAATGTTAATTCAATGATATGTGTATTCTATTTTAATAAATGGCTTCATACACAAGGTTTTAAAATATTAAGCCAGAAATATGATACGCATATCAGCAAAAAATAAACCGCACGTGTAACAGATTGCCCATATAAGCGGTCAAGGTATTGTTTCCAATGATTTTATGTTCTCGCACAACAATAGCCAATGGTCAACAAAACAGTACCGCGTGGCCATTCAATCACAATAATAAGCAAGATCTTTTGTGTGTAGTTGACGTTTAAGGATAATATGTGAGACTTGACCGATACAACACAATGGGGACGAGAAGAACCGGCTGACCATCGAGGTGGATAGCAGGGGTCTTATTTCAGTGACTGGATCTAAAGTTAAGTTACTCATTCAAACCATCACCGTGAGAGACCGTTTGGCCATATATCACCCTACTATCATAAAATAATGTCAAAGAAAGGAATGTTACTGAAATGTCGGTTTCGAGCTGATTTATAATTTAACTATTGTGCATGTTTGTGAATTGATAGGTTATAACATGAATATTTTCTACACAATTATGATTAGAACTTTATATCTAATTTCTAATTTCAGTTAATCAAAAGACACTTAACTCATTCATTTTCCCCATGTATCATGAATCATAGATTACAATGGTTTACGACAGGGTGGCCTTCTGCGGTCAGTTTTATTGTGTTAAAGGTCAAATATTTTATGACTATGGTCAGAGCTAGTGTACATATTGTTATTGTTTCACTTGTCGTTAGACAGCTGGTCGCCCCTCGAGAGGAACCGGAAGTCACGCGACCGGGAACACTGAACTGGAGTAACTCCATAGGGCATTCACGGAATCCTAGGCGGAAGAAATGATAAGTTTAACAAAGGTCTCACGCGACGTGTCTTGATACAGGGGTTTTGATGTTCAAGTGTTTGGCTTTCATATCACAAAACCGACAAGATAACTCTTGTTGATCTAGAGCAGAAACAATCTGTGAACAATCTGACTTCCTCCCATATTTGTTTGCAATATCAAATGTCTGATACGAAGGTATAAAGCCGTTTTCGAAACAACTACAGACATCTTTGTAAATATTTATTTAAATAATTACTGATAAGAAAAGAAACTTCAAACCGGTAAGATAAAGACGAACGTATTTACTTGTAGTTTAATCACGTGTCAATTTTTTTCTTCATAACACTGACTTTCAACATAGAGATTAGGCACACATATAACGAAATGAAAACAGAAAGCTCAACTTTGTTTACATCCTCGAGCTGTGTTTAATTTCCCTTCGGCCTCCAGCAACATACGAATCTCATACGTGAAGCGGTGATACCATAATTTGTCTACCCTATGAGAAGTTATTACCGGAAGGTTATCGCTACAAGCCGTGAACGTATGCATGCCATGTTGAGACAAGGGTTTATGATCGTGCAAGAATCCCAGCAGTGATGTATTGCCTTTATGTATTTACTGTCTGTCCATAAAGTGTCCCAGAAGACATGCTAGGTATTCACCTGCTTGGGAGGAACAATATACAGAGACAATGAGCACAGACCAAATGGCGACCTTCTCTATAACTATGAAACTGTCCCTTTGACAAGGAGCACATGGACAACGTAAACAGGTCATGCTTTGGTCAACTGCTAAGACGTACATCATTAAAAGCAAAAATTAATTGCACTTCATAAGGAGATTGAAATAGCAGGAATGACCAATGAAGTTTATACCTGAATCATGATAATGTTAGCGTGTTCATTGTCAACATTAAAACATACGACAATTATACTGTAGTGCACAAAAAAACTAATTTGAAACGATTTAGTCTCAAAGCAAGCATTATTTACGATGGAAAAAACTTCATAACAGAATGGACCTAATTTGTCACAATGCCAAACACGAAGTCTTGAAATATCATTACTCTTGACCAACAGGTACCCGCGAGCATTCCTGCAATAGCCAACCAAGTAAAAGCATGTGGCAAGACAATGGGTCGTTATAGGACAAAACCTGGCCCCACGGCTACAGCACGTCGCGGTAGCACCTCTATCAGTCTCAATACACAGTAGACCAGTGTGATGTGTGAAGAGTCTGCAGAGCCTGTCAGATACTAATTTGAGGTTGTTAGATTACAAAGCTTCTACATGGCTTAGCTTGTTTGCCGTTATCCCCTCAGTTGCCTATGAGCATGGACAGAGTTTTTTTAGGTTCCTGTTGCTACATATGACGTGTAAACGTATGGCTTCACAACGCCATAAAGTGTACATCATTTTAGTATTATTGATAAGAGAATGAAAAATGACCATTGTTGCTATGTTTGGTGATGAAACCTGCTTCCATATGCTGGAACCTACTTTGTTTCAACGGATTCCGTGATGATTTAAAGCAACCTTAAAATTTCAGTGTTAATTCGTATTAAAAAACAAATGGTTTTTTTTCTATGTCACAGCGTGTTAATGTTTGCAATGAAAAAATTAGCATAGTTGCTTTAAAATCAATGTGAAGGTTATCAACCCTGTGACAAAAAATATGCTTCAAATTAGAATACAAGCAGATGGCTACAGAAACTCAATTTCATAGTCCACTACTGTTCGTTTTTCTTATCTTACACGAAATTTTGAAAATTATGTAAAACACGCAGAACGATAAAGCAATAAATATTTGCCAAGTGATGCAACCAAGAGCAATGAAGGAATGAAGGCACTTAACATATTTGATATAAGCACAAAAGCGCCTTGCTGTGACGACTGCGATTCACAGCTGCGATATACATCAGGATGTAACCTTTACCCTCGACTCATGCAGGGTCCTGCAGCGACAAGGGTCCCTTTCATACACAAATATGCAACGGATGTCTGCCAGTTTATGAATTCTTGGCCATGCCCATCCGTACAATGTCAGAGATGTCGTTTAAAACAAGGCCGACTCTCAGTACCGTTATAATTGTTTGGTAGTCAAAAGTCGATAAACACGAATGCACATAAATTTTCAAACCCAGAATAAGGCAACATACATCTGCATCAATAAAACAAAGCCTCGGCCTATAATGAGTAATAGCAAATGGGAATAGTGACAATCTGAAACAAAGGTAAAACCCCAGGGGTTTCGCACACTCGGTGTTCCAAGTAAGAGATAGAATATCACTCTCTGAAAGTCACCGAGACATTATTCTTATAAGACGCTTATTTCATAAGATATAGGAAACGCACCTCAGTGATATAAGATATTCATTATAAATATAAAATGGCATTTCAAGTGATTACGTATCGGGCGAAGGTGTCTTTAAGGTCTTCATATTATGAACTTCAAACCGTGAGCTAAACTAACATAAAGTAAATTTGGAGGGCTATCATGAGATCTCACTGTCCAAATGTGAGCTAATACGGAGCTCTTCAAAAGATTGAAATAATTAAGTTGCTGAAGGTTAAGTTGCGGTTTCTGATTGATATTTTATGCCGACAAATTGCAAAACATCTAAGCGTTTGATAACCTAGAAACCTTTTACAAACTGATAGCATTGCAGACTCAAATATCAAAGGTGATAACCATTTGAAATTTTGATTTTCTCTTTCTTGTTTTTAAAAGTTTGCAGATAAATGAACTCTAAGCAGCTGCATAATTCCAGCGATTCAAGGAGCCCAAAATCTCTTTCATGTAACCGATTTCACACTTTAAAACGCAAACCAACACTGATCTATTTGAAGTGCAAAACAAATTCAATTTACTTTACTGACGAGTATTTCCGTTTAAAGTTGGGGAACTGCCTTTTATTAGGTTGGAGGTGTTAAATTGCTTATTATGACAGAATCCATAAAAAGGTAATTTCGAACATGTGTTGTTACGATAATCATTTAAAAGACAAACGGTATTTACTAGATATCTTCAACTTCAAAGATCAAGGACTATTGAAGCTTATACCAGATAATTATTTTGACTCAGGGGTATTTCACTCCTCAAAATAAAAATACAGGAGTAAAATTACCACATAAAAAACTAGGAGTATTTCAAGGTTTATCGTTTTCAGATCCTCATTCCAAGTTAGCATTTTCTTTCGATGTAAGTCGTTGATTATATTTTCAACACGTTTAAGCTGTAAATAAACGACAAATTTATCTCTGACGAAATATAAACTTGGTAATCTTTATTTTCACACAGGTTGGCATCAAGTTGACTACTATACGAGATGTAAAGATCAGACATGTAGAAATGAACATTTATTTTGACAAGTCACGATCACTCCTGTAAAGAAATATCTTACTCGTATCCAGGGAAAGCTGTGCGTATCTGTCACTCATTGATTTCATTTTTAATGCGTATACATGAATAAACCGTAATAATTTTACGCAGATACGCATCCTATCTGGAGCCACGCATCCTATTTGGAGCCCTGCATTTGGAAACTAAGTTACAAAACATATTCCATTCGAGCCTCCTTGGTAACAAGGTAGTTTTAATTTGCACACTATATTGGTCAATTGTTTTCTTTATAGGACAAATGCTATTTCTGTTCTGATTTTAGGTTATGTTTAAAGCGTGCCCAGACTCAATTAGGCCATTTAAAGTTATTCTGATCATAACCCGAGCCCCCACTTTTGGCAGACGAAGCAGGCGCCACTACTCCTACCTTCTCGAATGTCTAACGTCGTTGACCGAAGAGGAGAATGACGTCGTGATCAGAAGTATGTTTATAATATTCACATCTACATGTAAGAGCAGGGCAAAGTACAAGCACGTGTACTTTTAACCGTTAAGAATGTGACATGAACAAGCTACGAGTGACTTGAGGAACAATTTCAATAACCTGATTAGACCTAATTAATCCAAAATAGACATAAGGCTCTTTGGTCTATTTTATTCGTTTTTCATGTAGCAAGATTTGCCTTTTGAGAAAGTTAGTTTCTATTGATGCTAAACTTTTCAGCAATGATGCAGGAGTACCTGCTTGAGATTTTAATTTAGTTAATAAGAAATGGACGTACGTTTATAAAGAATCAATACAATAAACCTTGGACATTCATTTTAGAAGGTTATTCCATTTCTCAAAACAAAGCTTATCTAAAGATATATTCCAAAACTACTACTAGTTCGTAGAAAGTTTTAAACATTTGTTCATGCTATACGGCCTTCCGACAAAATTTAGATATAAAATGGTTTACATAGACCACACTGTCTATAGTGATAACTGTTTACGGTAGGACTCCGAGCAAAACTCACAACACATCGAGCGCCGATGCATGCTGACTTTATTGCAGATGCATGTTTACTATCAAGTGTCAATGTGCACGTGAGGTCCGGTCTCTGTTCCCTGTGTTAGATAACAATACATGTGTGTGAGGCAATCTGCCGTAACTGTTTCCTGTCACTACAGGTATAGACGCCACCTGGTGGCGAGAAACCAACGTGAGATGTAAGTGCGAATAAACGATGTTAGTAACGTGAATGGTTCAATTCTTAAAGCTATTTCATAAGAAAATAAACTTTTTACCTTTTATAAATGTCAGTTTGATAATCGTGTAGCAAAGAGAAGTGGAAAGTATTACTTTAGGCAGGTGAAAAGTATATCAATTGTTTCATCCTCATGCAAATCAACAAGTATTAACATTTGTGTTGATGGAATGATTTTTTTTTTAAATCAAAACTTATTAAAACGGTTATAACCATAAGTTCTCTGACCAACAAATGGTTTTTAAGTTTCAACCTTTAAGAATAAAAAAATCCCTTCATGCAAATGGACACGATATAGATAACGATCTCCAAAACACACCATAATCTCTATTTCAAACCTTTAGATGTGAGATTAACACTGCTATGAACTATAGCGAGACATAGAACATTAAAAAGCTAAATTTTTCTCACAGAAGATAGACTTTCAACACCAGAAACCGTTCAACATAAGAACATCACAAAACTTTTATCCATGTGTAAAACGCTGAGAAAGAAGAACTCGTGTAACCTGGATATAACGTATCAAAGTGATGACGACTGTCACCTTTCTTTTAAGGCCCGTGGATTAAGTGTGAAGACAATCCGTCCAGCCACCTGGCTAGGTAAGCACACCTACCAAGCATAAAGGAAGAGAAATCCGACCCTATGTTTGGACAAGTTGGACCTGCCAGTCATAGAAAACTCTGACTTTGTAATCCACACTGTGAAAACCTAGCCCACTGCACAGCCAGACTTAGCAGCACATGTTATAATTACAATCACAGGGGAGAGAAGTATTTGCTTATCTAGCTTATGTAGGTTAGTGGTAGTGAGCATTGCTCTTGTAATTTTAATGCTAATGTCAATTGGAACATATTCCCATGTTAATCACATTAGCCTATATTGATCGGATGCTTCAAGACAACCTGCTTATTGAAATTTATTATCTAAAATATAGACAAAATGATAGTTAAGCAACTATTGAAAACTATTGACTTTTGAAAACTATTGATATTCGACAAGTTTGAGACATGTCCTGAAATAGTTGCATTGATTGACTACGGAAATATTTAGAGGGATACCTAAAAAATATGCTGCAATTTCTTGATGAAGTTTGAAGCTAAAAGTCTCAATAGACATTAAAGAAAAAGTTTCCCTGTTGCACTTAAAATACATTTTACCATTTTGACAGGCCAAGCATAAACAGGACGATAATTTCGATTAAGGTCTTGCACTTCACTTTATTAAGTTATTTCTCTTGTACGAACAGTTGGATTCTTACCTGATGTGTCCCATATGCTGATTTGTATCCTGTACGTATCGGAGACATTATATGTCGATGTGAACGTGTCGAACCCGGTTGGTGTGTACGTCTGAAAAACACAAAAACACAAATTCATTGACAGGATCACAAAGATTATAAATTTCGCAAAAATATAACATTTAAGGGAGGTAATTACATAACATGCTTCAAAACAAGGGGAGATAATTCAGACGTCTGGTTGGTGTCATGATTTTATCTTTCACCAAGCCTATCAGATAAAGAAGTGAAAATATGCTCGACATGTCTGTAAGAAGTGCGGGGTTTTGGCAAGCTCTCAAAGCCAGCTGATAAGCATGTAAATGCGCATCACCAGGCCTGGGAACTGTCTCGCGGCAGCTGGAACATCTAAATTGTGCAGCATTTGGCCAGAGTAATACACTGAAAGCTGAAGGATAAAGGGCCTCTCTGTTGTATAACACGACCAGATGGAATAATTCTCTGAATATATTCATGAAATACGCAATCCATGGCAAAACTTTATAGCTGAGTGTGTCTATTTAGGTCTCTCAGACAAAGTGACTTCATGTTGTGTTTGACGCAATAAAGAACCAACATTGCCTATACATATCGCTGAATACTAGTATACCATTACTGCGATCTGTTTTGTTATGTTATATCTCTTCACAAAAATAGTATTTGGTGTTGTGTTTTTTTCTTTTCAAGGCGACATTGTCTTATTGAAAACCTCCTCTCTCAAACATAACTATGATTTAAACAGTATTTTATTTCCATAAAACATATAATACACAACATTCAAAATATATATATATACAAAAAGGATTAGCAAACAGGCAGCAAATGCCTATATAAATGCTTCTCCTGAAACAAGCAAGAAACGATTAAGATATCAAATACATTGGTGGAAATATATATTTTCAATTATTTTACAAAACTCAAAATCATATTAAGCATTGTCTACTTTTGCAATTGGTACAGATTTAATAAAAGAGTTATAAAAATCGGTTGGTATCATTTATGAAATGATATACAGATATTATTAGGGATTCGTTAGCACTCTGTGACAAGGATTTGTCGCCGCTCAAGATAGATTTTAATGTTATATCGTTTTTAAAAAAGTATTGATTTGATCGGAATCTATCATATAGTGGACATTTAAAGAAGTAATGAAAAGGATCCTCCCTAATGTTTCCACAAGAACAGACGCGATTTACTGATAACCCTCTATCAAACAAATGTGAATTGAGATCGCTGCAACCGAGGCGCATGCGGCAGAGAAGAATTTGACTTCGCCTTGGACCATAAGATGTATAATATTTAAATGTAGGAGATAAAGTCCTGTCACATGAAATCAAAGTTTTAAATTGTGCCAGCGAGGCTGCATTTCTAATGGTGGTATCCAGCGCGTTCCAAGCATTAACAGTTGATGGAAGAAAAGAGTTATTAAAATGAGACAAACGCCCAGAAGTGCCTCGTAGATTTTCGGAATTTCGTAAATTATAACTGCTTACATCAGAAACGTTAGGTGGAACCCATATCGACAGATATTGTGGAGTTAATCCATACACCATTTTATAGAACATACATAATTTGTGAAAGTGGCGCCTTTCCATTAACGAAGACAAGCCTGTTTCAGTATATAGTTTTTGGTGACTTGTGCCCTTAACTGCACCTGAGATGAGATAAATGAGATCACAAAACTGTGATATTGCGATATTTTAAAGTGGAGTAACAGGGATACATATGCTCGAATCGTATCACCAAGTTTACAGTATGATCAAACTAAAATTGATTTTTCTTGAAATAAAAGTATTGACTGAGTGCCTAATGTAGCGAAGAAATGTAACTACATGTTGTTCCAACTAACCAGTCAATAATCCAGGCTAAGTTTTACACGACCCGGTTTTACTGACCAATTACATCTGTAGCTCCGCTAATGAGAGAATCGGTTCAGCTAATTATTTCCAGGCTGTGTCGGACTCTGGTAACTCGCGGGACTGGCACGAGATTTGGTATTTTATTCCCCCCTAACACTGTGATTGTTCGTGTGATCGCCTGTGTGCATTTCCGTGGTACCAGGCTGTTTTATGCTCATTATAATGTAGTGAAACAAAGCTTTTCCTAAGTACGTTAACTGTTTTAAAACCGAAGGAACATGAACTTTAGAAAGTATACGCTAGTTGTAGCTTACCTCCAAAAAGGATCACAGACATGCTTTATGCATGTTCGAAAATGACCAATATTCACCTAAAGTTTTATTTGCGATGACATCGCACAATACATGTTATAGGTTTGAGGACTTTTCAACAACTTACAGACTTCGATAGAAATCTTGCATGTTCAACTTACTTAAATCTCTAACACTAAGCCTTGGACAAAACATTCCCAATCTCGGTCAAAGTCACTACAATTTGTCTAAATGCCTAATGTATACTTCTTCGAAACCCGACTTTCCCTTAGAGAATTGGAGATGATTTTGCAACCTGTAGAAGCTTCGTTGACGAAGATGGTAAGGGATGTTGAAATTCAACCTATCTCCCTCTGTCCGGATGTCTTGAAGCGTATGAATTCATAAATTGTAACCGACATCAAATCAATACAACTGTGGAAAATGAAATTGCTCCTAATTCCAATGGGAATATCAATCTAAGTGGAATAATAAGATATCAGGCTCCATTGTGTGTATTTCAATTAATCCAAGCAACCAGATAACCGCATTTGGATACATGCAAATATGAAATAAATCTAATAATATTCTGTGGATCTCAACATAACAACAAGATTCAGAAAGATTTTCTAGAATTTCATAAAAATGTTAACTTAAAGAAGGACAAAGCTGGGATAATGCTTCATTGATGCTTGGAATAATTGGAAGTGACCCTGATGTTGTCTACATCATTCATACCATTGAACTAGAATTTCACCTTAGAGTTGACAAGTTTTCAGTGTTCAACTGTGTGAATTAAAAAGGACTTAAGACTTCGTACAAGACGACCAGTTCATACTAACATAACAGTAAGATAAACAAAACCTTACACATGCAAAATACCAACTTTGACACTGAATAATCGCTGCAATTTTGAACAGGCCGTTACCACTTTTAGGCAGCATCGCATGACCCATCTTACAAGTTGCTGTCGGATCTGAACATACATTAAAAGGTTAACGAGCACCGTTCTCATTGCGCAGCAAACACATGCTAGCGTTAATGGCCTGAAATGCCAGGTCCAATTACTGAGATGATGTGCTGTATTTTACAGTTAATGTTAAATTTACCATATAATTTGTCACGTGACGGCTAGGTTAAAGGTCACAGAACCTCCATTACCAAGGAAGTTTGTTCGTGTAAATAGAATGTTCACGTATCGAGTGAAATGATAACAAACGGTGTTCTTTTAAGTTCATTACTTAAATAAACAGGTTATTTTTGTTAAATCAATTTAGTTTCCTCGGACACGTGCTTGTAAAGGAAGACACATATGTTGTAGTGCAGATGGGTTGAGTGAAATCGGGATGGTGTTTTCCTGTTGCATTATGGTTTAAGACCCTTTGATACCCAATGACATACGTGTTTCTGACTTTGAAGGTGTATCTGTGTTGTCGACTTGCACGGTTTGTAGGAATCACTACTTTCACACGATGAATAGAACATTACATTGCATTGCTATTTTTCATTTGTCCGTTTTAGATTTCAAGACTTGCTTTATCATATTCTTTTTAGATTGTTGACTTCTTAGGATCTGTCTTCAATAATTACTATATTTTTACGAATAGCATATAGAATAAAGTTTCTAATTTCCATTTGACCCTTTGTTGATTTTAGCCTGGCTTAGTATTTTTATCAAGTCGATCAAGGAAAGGGGTTCTTACTATTACTATATCTGTCTTATTATGATTTATTAATTTGACGTTTTTCTACAAGTCCCCTTAAATGTCACATATAATTTATTATGCAGTACTATTTAAATTTATAACAAGGATACCAATATATTGCTGAAAACCATTACCAGATAGCCGTTTAATTTGTTGAAATACCAGCAGGAAAAGATGTACAGTTGAATACTTCAAACATCGGCGTAACAAACATTTACATAAAACCATACGCTAAGTAAAAAAAACCGAAGCTGTTATGAGCAATATTTCTGCTATGTGGATTTCCAAATATTTACAACTGATATCAGGTTAAGCATGTGGGTTGCTTAACCTAATAAACGTCGAGTTAACGAACCAGATTTCACGCCGAGAAGTGCATACACGCTCTGGTTCCGTATTTAAGTCCTTGAAGTTTTCTGTTTGCAATCAAGAGAGCAATGTGAAGTTCTTTTATTGTGTATTGCTCTAGAAATTCGCTTGGTGCATAAAACATGACGTCACAAAGCCGAAAGAGGAAGTAATTTCAAAGGCAGTAGAAATACCATGCAGAGAGGATGCAATTTTCTCTTATGCTACGGAAGTACGCTGAGGATTTTACAAAATTTAAAGTTTGGTTATTTGTATTTCATACATTTTCTTTCTAAATGTTGCTGATATTTGGCAAAGGTGCCCAATACGGAAGCGGGTTTATTCTTGAAGTGCTGTAATTAAAATCGCAGATTTCCGGTAAAACGAAACGCTGTTCGTATTTTCCCACACTCGAGCGAGAGTGAGACGAGCCACCCTACAACTTGTGTAATGTGAGAATTTCACTCCACTCTTGAACGCCGTAAACAAAGCGGCCTTTCACAACTTTGTTTGATGGAAAGAAGGTTAAAGGATATTCAAGGACATCTAAAGCAGTCATAATACGTTATAAATACTTCACAAGTACCGTAATCTAACCTAACGTTGCGTAGCCTTACATAGACAAAGAACAATAATTCAAATGCAGCAATAACAAATCTCATCACTTGTGAGCGACATGGGAACATATTTAATTACTTTGTATTTATCAACTTTAACGATCAAGTTTTAATTCTACAGGAGATGCTGAACGAAACATTTGTGAAAATAACACTACATGTGAAATACGGACCCCGGGGACAAACGAAAGTTCTTCGAAAGCATAAGAAATAGGAAGGGGGACTTCCTTTTCCATAATAACCGTGTTATGTTTAAGGAAGCTGGTATATTGATACGAACAAATGAAATATTGACAACAGAGATAAGAACCGAACACTTCGATTTTTTTTAGCATCTTTGCGAATTTTCATTAACCCCGATACATTGTCATCAAGTTTATTGCCCATATTTGACCCATTACCACCGATTGTCATTGAACTACCTTGCACGCAAGTTTTCCATTGATCAAGGAGCCAGATTGCCAATTAACCATTAGCCACAGTCCATTTGTAATTTCAAATTGAACGCTAATGTTCGAATGCAGAATCTGCATTCATGATGGTCGTCATTTCCCACAGTCGAACACTTGTACGAGGTAATATCTGACGATGACATGGTAATATTAACACCTAATTGTCTTTATTTATTACAATCCTATGAGTCCATGACATGAAATTTCCAGAGTTTTATGACCTATTACGAGTAATGAACAACTTGTAGTCATGCTGCCTGCAGTTCGATCTAGTTCATGAATATCTGGAGACTGCAAAATACAGGCTAACGCTTACGTAAAAAATATGCTCCAAACAGTTCGACCTTTCCAAATGAGGCGAATAAATGTTAGGTAATTGGTTCATTCTTTGCATATCCCAGCGTCATCTGTCCTTAGGAATCATTCAAGTAGAGTGGCAAATTTATCGCATAATAATCATGCAATGCACAACCGCGTTCAGAACTTTTTCAATTTCATGTTACGTTATCGAAGTTCTATTTCTTAACATGCTGCTAGATAAGGGTAATCTGAAATTTACATTTGTGTATATTACTGCCTCCAAAGTTATCACTAAATTGTACTTCTCTAATGTGAACGTGTCCCTTGGCAACGTTTACCAGACGTTTTCAATTTCTTATCATATCTTTATTCCAAAGACGAGGTCAGGAAAATGAGAAATGGTCTCAAGATTCTGCTTGGTCGAGAGTTTATCTCTCAAGGTTGGTGGTAAATTTCACTCGAGGGACTGTTTTCTCTTGCAATAAAACAACTACCACAATTCTGACACACGCTACGCAATGTTGTTCTGAGAGCTGAAAATAACATGGATGTGGCACTTACTCTAAAAGAAGGAACATGATCACTTTTTAAAATGGTTGAGAGTGTAACTATGACTTCGATCTAAACTTCTTGAAATAAATAAAGACCATCCTTAACAACATATACAGAATTCAAACACGTCCAGAATACACAAAGAGAAACACAAGTAATAAAAACACATAACAAGAAATTACCCTAAAATTTGGAACAGGGTGTTCTAAGAGGGTCAGAAGTATACTTTGGGGGGCATCTTTTTTTCCATAGAATTAGAACATTCTGTACCACGTTTTGTGTATTTTTCTTTAATATTATAAATGCAGAGGCGATCACTCCATCGGTCATGTTAACCCCTAAAACAAAGTTGAGACAAGAGTAAGTCTGTATAAATGTTCAAAGTCTTTATCAGAAAGTAATAAAAAAAAGAAAGAACGGATAATAGTGTCTTTTTATTTGTGCCATTGACTTTGATTTAAATTTTCATTTTTCTAAATTGGAGGTGCAATATGAAAAGACTATAAAGTATTTCTAAAAGAAGTCAAGAAGAAAGAAGTCAAGTTTTGAAATCAAAATCAGGAATTGCATTTAATGTTATTTAAGATTTCGTTTGAATATTCAATCTCATTTTAGAGACTAAACGAAAGTCTATAAGGCAAGTTCAGCACTTTTTCTTCGCACACAGTACTGTGCAGGAGTATTTTCGAACACTGCAATAAACCTCGAGAAGAACCCCATGTCTGCTTCTAATTTAAACCAATTCTGCAACACCTGAGATAGTAAAAATTCACTGATTGCTTTTTCATCAAATGATGGAGTGAAACAGACACTTTGCAAAAATTATCCAGACGGGCGCACTCGAGTTGGAGTCAAGACGAGACTACTTGAAATAAACACTTCAAGCATGGGTTAGTGCTTGGTTGCTTCATAAACAGTTTCTCGTCATTGCATGTGGAAATTGTGTCATAGAAGTGTACTGATTAAGAATGGGAACTAACTAGAACGCTAATGTAGGAAGATTTAAACAAGGTTTACAAATGGTCAACTCTCCCACAGGGCATATCTTGTGCGATTCTCCATCACTGGCCAATTTCAGCCGTGCAGCTACGCACCAAAATATGGATTGAGTATAAAGCTCCTCTTCGGCAATGAGTTGATACCTTCACAGGATTTCTCAAAGTACCATCAAGTTTAGCCGCAGTATGTGTGAGAGCTGACACAGAGGCACAAGACTTAAATCTGTGAACGATTCCATTAGGGGCAGTCATTCGTCAACGAGGTAGAAAACATGTATTTAATTAATTAAATGAACATAAAGAGAAAGAAAATTTTTGCAATGCCACAGAAACAACACCAACCAAGTAGGAATCTCTTTGAAGAGAGAGATTAACCATCTTGCTTTTTACATTTTGTGAAAGAAAACCCTGTGGAGCTTCACAAACTGGCAGTACGTATTGCTGCCCGATGATAAACATTTTCAAATGGTATTCACTTAGCCGCCTGGCAGAACGTTTGTGCAGGTAGTTGACCTAAGGTATTGTGTCGAGAAGACGTAATGGATTGTGTCACGTCTACTGAAATGGTCTGTAATGTAACATGAAGACACAACATATTTTTCCTGAACCAGGTCATTGCCCTGGCGTACACCTAACAATAAATTCAAAAGTGATAATATGTTTCTGGCTAGGCAAAAGGCTGCGACAAAATTATGTTTGTTCATCTGGTCTAGACATACAGTGCTATTAATAAAAAATATATTTGTCACACTATGATAGTAATGATCGCAGTTAGCGTCAAGTCTATGCATTTGGAAAGGTTCTAATTAATGAATCTTTTGCAAAGTTTGTACTCTCTCGATACCTTCAGAACAATTAATTTCG
The DNA here is from genome assembly GCA_921293015.1 of Phorcus lineatus. Taxonomy (NCBI): domain Eukaryota; kingdom Metazoa; phylum Mollusca; class Gastropoda; order Trochida; family Trochidae; genus Phorcus; species Phorcus lineatus. The sequence goes on along the minus strand of OV121092.1, from coordinate 14,976,234 downwards.
TTAAATTGGGTTTTAAAAAAGTCAGTCACTTATATGGTTGCAATTACAAAAAGTTGACAAGATGACTCAGCAAAATTGTTTTCATTTAACTAATTGATGTGTCTTATATTCAGTGACATGAATACCGCCTTGTGATCACTGTCATTAAGACTTACATGGTAAAACCCTTTAAAAAAAGTCAGTCACTTATATGTTTGCAATTTCAAAAAGTTGACAAGATGACTCAGCAAAATTGTTTTCATTTAACTAATTGATGTGTCTTATATTCAGTGACATGAATACCGCCTTGTGATCACTGTCATTAAGACTTACATGGTAAAACCCTTTAAAACTAAAAGAGTAGGGAAATTTCCAATTTTCGGTCAAAGCAGGTGAGACTTCATACATAATTTCTACTAAAAGCAGACTCAAAGATATTGGGTTTCAACATCAACAACACCTACGTAATCCGAAGTGGTACAGTGTTTACCTATCCGTTAAGATTTATTGGATGTTTGAAAGGCGATTGTAACGTGTTGTAACAAACGAACTGTGATTCCTTTGGGAACAGTTAACATGGCAATGCTTTCAAGAGAGATAAATTTCAACCGAGCAAGACAGCAAGTTTACACAATCTACACATTGCGTGCTTGTTGATTAATTACCTCCTTCGATGCGGAACGGGATGTTACGCACTGTTATTGCATTGCCACGTCTTCACGCGTGGGTGCGCAACTGAGTTTAGAGGTGGAGGCTTTATGCGTGGGTAGACAAACAGAGACAACGTACATGGAGAGGTAATTAGGCGTGAGGTCGGTGCCTTTGAAGACTTATGGGGTGTATTGAAGTGTGACTTCTTACCAATAAAAGTCTTTCTAATTACAGGTCAGTGTATTCGTAATAAGACATAAACTGCTAAGTGCTGTTGCACTATTTGAAAGAGTGTGAAATCAAACATTTAATGCTAATGTAAATAACACATATTATCAGTTTTTATACCGGTGTGTATTCTGATAAGAATTGATGTCAAGGATTTATATTTTCTTCTTTCAATTAGGATTTTTTCATTAGAATACGTGAACATTTAAGGGAAATCAAGATATGTGTGTGCATTTTGTGCTAATGATAGTTATATCAAGAAAACGTTTTAGGTGTGTACCATTTACTTGGATATCAAAATTGAGGCAAAGTGCTCTATGCTAAACCCATTTATATAAATTCAATCATTATCAATGATTTAATTTATGTTCGTGTCCTAACGAGGAAACATGATTCTTGACAATATCACAAACGATAGTAGACGCATAACATTCAATGCTTATGTAAAACATTGATAATAAAATATATAAAAACTTCAACCAAAAAAACCTATTTCATCAGAAAACTAAGCATCCATACCAGGACCAATACTAGTAATGCATCATCTTGCGCTACGTTAGGCAAACCAAACAAGTTTTATAACGATCACTTATTCAGTTATTCGTCTGTATCATATACAAACGTCGACTGTGATAGATGATTTCCACGACCGCAGAATGAGATAAGTTGATTTTTTCGTCTGATGGATAACTTCAACGAGAAGTTCTCATTCGATCCAATGCATGCATCGTTAGAAGTACAGTTTTTCTCAAAACCATTGCCAGAAAAATCCAATATTTCTTTATGACAATTACTGTAAATATTGTCATTTCCTTCCGCGTGCTACTCTATAACCGTTTGTCTGGTTTCCATCAATGACAGGACGACTCAAAGCAGTGTAGACATCTACTGAATCTTTATTCCACAGAGATATTCAACTATCATCCAAGCCATCAATCTACTCCGCAATAAATCGGGACTTAACTTTACGATATCCTCTAAATGCCATAGTAATTCCTTTGTACATAAGACCCGATGACTACTTATGGTTCATGCAAAAAGCGCTTTATCCTTTAAAAGGGAAACCATTAACGTTTTACTGTGTATTTCAAGAAAATGTATATTTAAGACTATTGTTTTTCTTTCAGTCGTAATTCCTTCAAAATGGTTTCCAATCATGCAGCATCATTTGAATTCAACGAAAATTTTAAAGCAGAAATCATAGTGTAATCGTATTTTCATCGTATAGCGATACTATATGATGCATTATCCGATTACAATCTATATACACACTACTTCCAATCGCTTCAAGGATTGCGTTGGACACAAATCATGGTTTCTCGTTCACAACAATATCTCATTTATTCCGATTTATTTTCTATGATAAATTTGATGATGTCCTGTATATGAATTTCAGCAATAATATATTTTCCTGTGAGGTTTCGTCATCATAGATCGCCATCATGTCACATGATAAAGATCAGAATATCTTTTTTCAAGTCTTCCCGTGACTTTAAGAAGGTCATTCAAAGATGTCAGCATAATTCTGTTATAGAGTACCAATACAGCATGCAGCGATCTAATGGAGTTCTCCAAATTAGCATAGAGAGATACCGATTACGAAAGCGCTCAATCTAGATTGGATAAAATGAAGTAAGTAAGACTCGCTTGGGGTTTCGGAGCGTAGTCATTCGTTTCAATCAGACAAATTGGAGAATGGCAAAACGTGACCTAGAGGGGTCTCTTAAAGCTGAACTAATGGACCCGGGGGAAGAACAACTCCAGACAACGCTCCGAGGAATTGCACTCCTGGAATTGAGGCAATAAACTGGACAACGGCGGATTTAGTTTGATGTACTTGATCTTATGAGTTTTAAATGGACCGGTTTGAGACTTGCAGAAGCAGGGGATATTAAGATGGGTCTTAGATCTGATTATTTTCGAATAAGACGCTTATTTTGATACCATTAGCTTGGGTAACGATACCAGGTAGTAATAATATTATCAATGTCTGTCTCAAATGAATTTTTTAAAAGTAATACTTCGTGAGAATGGTTATAAAAATACACATACAATATTTCAATATGAATTTCTAGAGGTAAAGTGATGAAATGTACTTCCTCTTTCTGTAATAATCTTAACTATAAAATGACTTTGGCTTAAATTCTATATACATGCAGAATTATGAAATATTTTGTTATGATAGCTTGGCTTAAAAAAGTGTTAACATGGCCGAGAAAAATCGTTTTTACGTTCAATACAACAAGCAGCCTCAACACATTCTCAACACTCAAAAGAAAGACATTAAATGAACGCCAATTGCTGAGGTTATTGAGACAGGAAAGATGCAGAATTAACGAGACGTCACTAGCATGAAATTATAGAAGATGATGATAACACATGAATTCTCGAATTCACTTTGTCTGGCTTGCAGGTTCATTGTGATTAACAATGGCAATTTGTCTGGACAGGTCTGTTATAAACCATGGAAACCCCAGCAAATATGCCTTAAATACACTGTCCCCTTGATCGACAAAGAAAACCAGCAGGAATAATTACACTTTTCAACGTGAGCAGATTTATCGCCACGCCAGGGCTACTATGTCCATTCAATTCCTTGAAGGTGATCTAAGAATCTCACCACGTCAATGAATTGATGTGCTCTCGGCCATTTTGAAAAGTGCTAATTACGGATCGGAAGTTTCCGTTCAATCCGGGACCTCTGACCCGGTCAGCTCGTGACCAGATCACCTGCACGAAGAAGGGTCAGCGTGAAGCCAGGTGTCAAGACGAATTACCTGAGAGGACGAGTCAAGGACAACCTTTGTTCAAATCCAAGTTTATTGCAGATTCCCTCTCCTATGTTAAAATGAACACCATGGCAATCGTGCTCTGTATATTGTATTGGTAGGTAATGTACATCTTCGCGCACTTTACCATACATTGTTCGAATGAATGACAATGATGTCCAGAAGTCCTAAGTTGGCGGGCGATTCATTTCTGTACATCATTATATCAACCTTCATCTTAAGGCACTTTAAGGCACACAAATTATTTCTCTATCTTTCCTCCTTTCTTTATTTCAGTCATTCATTTATCATCTTTTCATGTTATACTCCTAAAAGTATAGAAAGTTTGAGGATCTTTGAGAATTTACATTTAACTTAAAAATGAACTTTTGACAATCCGGAATTTAAGGAAGCTAGAAAAATGAGAGGGGCGCAAATTTCCATTTCATAAACGTGGATAGTCAACTTTTCATAATCATAAGTACAGGGTTAAGCAACAAATGAATAATGTAACAATACCTAGTTAAATGTCTGGCATATCGTGTATCTAATAAAATCTTGGAAAATCAAGTAAGGAAATAATCAAATTTCACCACAGCAATGACAAAGGGTGAGAGCAAGTAGTCGCGGATGGAAAGTTGTTCTACATCTGACACATGGCTGTGAAACGGTTCAACAAGACACCTAATTACAACACGCATGGCTTTGGAAACAGAATTGTCCAATTTAGCATACAAAACAGGAAATGTTGGAGAACGCGACACGCTTTGGGTGTAATGTATGGTCGTCGAATGTGTTCAAATGAGCTTCATAAATACTTTCAAACTTGCGAAATCTGTCAAGCAATGTGGCTAAAAAACTCAAGCGAGTTCCTGTAGGAAAACGCTCTCGGCGTTAACACAATAAAAGTTTGAATTGAGGCTTCGACCTACTGTGAAGGTTTTGCCGTGCTAGATTGAAAAAGACTAAATTGGCAGTGGCAAGCGCAATTCTTATTTTATCTTCATTAATTTAACGACGTTCTTTTACCCGTGCTCGGCGACGTAGAGTTATGATTTGTGGAAATAGAACTGAGTGGTCGATATATTGAAACACGAATGGAATTTAATTTAGATTTTCAATTAGATTTATGCTAGTTGACCTCATTTTCAACCAAATTTCAAAATGTCAGTTATAATTACAATATTGCATTAATAAAAATAGCTTTTCAATAGATTAAATCTTTATGAATTTAAAAATCTAAAGGAGAGACAGAAAGACGAAAATGTGTTGAAATCTTATGAATAAAAAAAAATGTTTCCATAATTAAGATCTTAACGGCATTGACTGAGAAATAGTTCAGAACAATGAGCATAATGGGAGCATCGATCATATCTTGCCCGTTATGCACAAATTGGCTGCAATCATATTCCCAACGTAATATTTACTACTATCTTGAAAATACTAATAAGAAATGATTGTTAGTTTTATTTCAAACTCTTTAAACACTCGAATTGTGTTATGAGAACCGTCTGCATAGTATTTCAGACATTATCAAGGGGACCAACAGTTCACAAGTGGTGGCAAATTCTTCAAGTACCTCTACGCTGATAACGAAATCGTTATCCAAGCTAGGTCAAATCAATTTAACTAGGGAATTTCAAGTTATCACATACAGCAATCATTCAAGTGTTATCAGCAGAACTGCTAAGGAAATGTGGAAAGGGTTCTTGCATGAAAAGCAATACATATAATATGATGCCGGACTGTGATTAGCGGATTCGTTTTCAATATCTGTCAATCAAGTGAAATCTACAACGATCCTATTAGTTTCCAGACAGCCAATTTGAGCAAGAGATGTGAACAGTGAAATTGACAGATGAATTGAATGCAATATACAGAGCTGAAAAATTACTAGTTCTATATTCATCAAGGCCCAAGGGAAATAATCAAAAGAGTTTTCTCGTAAGTCTGAAAACTTTTGAAAGTCAAGATCGAAATTATTATGCTTTGGGAAAACATGACAACTGGGCATTCTAGGCTTTATGTTTGATGATTACGGTATGGCTGTCTCTAAAAGTACAAATAATTAACAGTCACCTTCAAAACGTATTATTTCACATAACAGTTACAATGTTTAGCTTATGTTCAACACCGTTTCTACCTGAAATCCTATAGTAAATCAATTCTATTAATGGTTAGTTAAAGTCTATGCACAAGATACATTACGGATTAATTGTAATAAAACGATGCTTTTGTTGTAAGAAAAATGTTTTCTTGCAAGTTCAATTTCAGGTACCAAATTTGTTCTTATTCAAAGCCAATTGTTCACACAGGTTTGCTCTCTAGTCTAAATATACCTGTAAACCACTGCCATTCTTGGCGTTATACAAGAGCGAAACGAGCAAAAAGAGGGTTTATATTTAGAGGCTTATGTATGGGGAAAGGAAGATAACATCTGTGAATCTGCTGCTTTGCAACTGACGTTCTTGTTTATAATATTAGTTGTAAGTATGTAGCATATAGGAATCTCAAGTGTTGTGCAATCGCGCTGTTACCAGTCACGGAGTGCCATGATATGATTAAAGTAGGGATGGATCTCTATACGCGTGTAGCGAATATTTCCCTACATTCCGCCATGCGCACGTGCGTAATCGTTCTTTCTTCAGCGTTCCTACATCATCCAGTACGCTATTATTAGAAGATGGAGTAAATCGTGGTTTGCATTGACTCCTGACTTTCCTGTAACCTGATTTTACAGTCCGGACTTTCGTTCTTAAAAAGTTCACCTGCACGAATTCCCTTTCAAGTCAACTTGATCCGCGAATGGCAGGAAGTCAAACTAGGAAGAAACACTGAGTTATGAATCTTTTGATAAGAATAGATTCAAGAACTTTCTTCATCCGAGGTTAAGGAATAATAATGTTTCTCAAAATTGAATTGTAACCAAAACCCCTTGCGAATATGAACATGATCAAATACTCGAAGAACACTGCATAGATATTGAGCCAACTCCCAAGGTGGTCCAATTAAGATACTTATTCAATTTCATGAACGAACCAAACGCCCTTTATGATATTAATACGGCTTACAATGGAAGGTCACACATTGCGTGGTAATGTCAAACGTCGGGAGCTAAGTTGCCACGCAATGCATATTACGCGTTGATGAGTCGAATTTCTTCTCTTAAGGTGACAGTCGTAGCACCTAGTGACACGTAAGAAACAAAAGCCATTGTGCAAGCGTATTCCCATAAGCTTCTGTGCACTGAATTAATAAGGCATACACGTCAACCTGGCAACGTTTGTTTTAAATGATACCAAACCATATAAAATGTCCTAAATGAAATTTTTAAAATGTCAATATCAGAATTCAAAATGACATAAAAGGTTACGCGTGATATATTCAATTTTCTCTTAAATCTGATTATAGACGTGCTTTGCAATTCATTCAAAATGACGACCAGGACGACAGACTAGGACTTGTTTAAACACGAGTCGTAAAACATAGAGTTTTACCTTGAGAATTATGAATGGCGTTCTATTTCACAACAGCATGTAACCCACCCTACTCGTTTCGTTATATATGCATACTAAGAATAGTCTCTGCAGCTCATAACTTTTGCACTCCATTACACGGCTAGCTTGTGATTTCTGCTAAACTGCTTTGAATGTTTACTTTCGTTGATTTTTTTATAAGCAATTGTAATTTCATTATATTCAATCCTTCCTTAGAAGACAAGATTTTTGAAAGTCATTTCTGGCTTGATAACCATAAACGAGGTATGTTCTCTTTTACTAGATGAAAACGAAACATAAACACACTTTTAATCAATTTACATCTCCAAACAATAGATCTAATTTTCTTTTCTGTGACTAGAAAGAATACAAATGACAGTAATAATCAATTTAACCATCCGAAAGAAAAGTAATTATTCTCGATTTCCCGATGAGAGAAGAAACATAACGCCTGTAATAATAAATTACGCCATTTTAGACAAAAGTAATCAACTTTAACGTAATATCACAATACCGCAGCCATGAGCTACACATCAATGGATGCGTTTCTTAAACTTGTCAATTACCACACATGATATTTAAGTAGTCAGTTAAGTCATTCTAAATCATAGGTCAACGTTAGCAATTACTCGTACGATGCTTACGCAAGCACGCAAATATGTAAGAAAGGACCACATTAACAGAAAATCGTGGAAAGCAAATGTGCGCACCAACGATTGGCATGGTGTTTCTTAGTCGCTCCGTATTGTTGTAAACGCCTTCATTAGCTCTGGGTTGAATAAGATCTCGTTAGCCAAATTGTTAAATCGCATGCTTCAAAGAAGAGCTACGCGTTTCTGTAAACAATTGGGTGCAGTTTTCATGCAAATTACTTAACGTTGATAACTGCGCTTTATCTCACATGTACATTGTTTCTGAATCCAGCTCAACACGTCGTTTAAGCAGGGAACCTCAGTGCGAAATTAAAAATATTTACATAAGGTTTTAACAACAAACCTAAGCTAATTTAATCTAATTAAATCTAACCATAAACAATTGTAATTGATAAAGTCAAAACAGAATAAGAAGGTTCGGAGTCACAACCAATATCTCAAATCTCAATAAAACAATAAATGGATCAATTGTCGTGTCCTGAAATCAAGTTAACAAGATAGCATATTATTAATGAACGACTCTGGTTTGTAGATAACAATGGCTAATTGGGCCCTGTTGGCTATCAACTAGCATATTGCTGTCACGATTGAATAACGTTCCCCAACGAACACTGCTAACATCGTTAATTATGTAATAATGAGCAATATAGAGTGTGAAAACTAGGCAGTGTATTTCTAAGAGTGGGAAAGCGACCACATGTTTTATCACAGGCTATCTGATAGTGATCTCGTCAACTGTCTTTGTAATTCTTCACCAGAAATTTTGGTTGGGAATCCATTTAATATGCATGATAGATGACTATTAGGACATTAGAGGGGCCATCATTTATACCTTAATAAAAAAAGATGTTTCTCATAATGGATGTTTATCTATATTTCATAGTTATTAAACAATAATGTCATCAACTATTTAATGACATTATATAATTTAATCTTTAAACTTTACGCTAAATTACCTGTCTATCGAGAAGTAATAAATTATGAACATGTGTATAGTATATTTTTCCACACAAAATTGTCTACATTACAGTCTTTTTAATTTTTTTTTTTTTTTTTTTTTGTAAATTAAATGGTTTTAAAAATGTATGTAAAGATATGTGTATGTGACAGTCTAAATATTCAGGATATCTAACATTAACTGCATAGGCGTCGCAACAGAATGTCATATATGGATATTAAGGATATATCGTACAATGAAGGATACCAGGAAAATGAAAGTTGTGTCACTGAAAAAATTAAATAAACACCATTTGGCACTAACAATATCTATACTATACACGATGAGTAATTGAGTAATACATCCTCAAAACTACCTTGACTCAATGGAACTATACTCACTGTAGTTATCTCGGTATGTCTGAGTAAATATCAAAACAAGGAAGGAACCGAGGCTTTATCATGAGTAAAACATGATAGACCATCCACCTATTTCCCTTTGCATTGGCAAAGTATTGGGGTATATCAGATCACAAGGGCCAATTATTATGTGTACTGTTCAAGATAATAGCAATTGGATTATCAATAACTTCAATTGGTTATCTAAATGGGAAAATAAAGACAATGTATCCTTAGAATTATTCATATAAAAGTAATTCATGAATATATTAATAAAACACGTGGACTAGATTGCAGATAGTTTATAGTCAACCTTAACCCAGATATACTGATAACAGAGCATGTCAGCACATGGAAAAAGTTTGAGAAGTTTCAACAGGTACTTACGTCTGAGTATTCTCCGGGTTTACAGTATCTCCGAATAAGTGAACTTTTCCCGCAACTACAGTCACCAACCACGACAATTTTAGATTTCACAATAGTGACCTGAGATTCACTGTCCGGACTTGTAGGTGCACTCACTGTCTCTCTCGTCGGGGTACTTCGGGCCGAGTCCCCTTTTAGAGGCATGAAAACAAAATCACTACAAGCTTGGTCCTTCATACTTGATACACGTTTAGACTCCGTCTTGAAGTAGTAATCCACAACCGCTGAGATGGTTGGAATTTCGCCTTCTTCCTAGTCTATCCCATATGAACACACCCCTGTCGAGTTAAAGCTCTGAGCTGCACCCATTCACAAATCGCTCAACCATGGAACACAGCGAACTGTCGTCTGCATACAGGTCGGTATGTCACGTGCTTCTGGTGAATGGGTCGTCACGTGACTCGGAACATCAGCCAATCAGATGCGATATCATTTCCTCAACGTAGAAACGAGCAGACGACTTGGGAAAGTCCACCTCATTGACAGACGAAACCTGTTTGCATTATTCGGTCCTCTCTCGGTTACCTCTCTTTGATATTGATTTTCAGTGATAGACTATTACTTTGTGAAAGAATGTTCTACAGGCTATTCACGAAACGAGACTATTGTCGCAGCAGTTGGCATACCTCAGATATAACAGTTCCCAGACGTTAATGTCGCATCTAACAGAGGGGACGGCAAATATGCTCTCCCATAGGCATATAAAACTGCAAGTGTTTCGTCACTGATATTTAAACAGACATGCGGATTCTAGTATATACCACCCCAGGGTCACCATATCTCGTATTTCCAAGGCTTGGGGCTGTTTTCACAGTCGGGAAGAATAAATGAAGTCGCTATGAAAGACCGTAATTTACATCTAAGCACGCAACAGGGATTCAAGGAATTTAAAACCATCTGTTTGACATTACGATAAGGCGGTGTCTCGTGTTTTCCTTAGATTATTTTACAACTAGTGACGGCGATTTATTGCCTTTTAGGAGTGGGATTTCTAGAACTTCTGGGGAAATGTTTTATATCTTTGGTCATGATATTTTATCGCGATAGATCCCCGTGACTTGAATATTTATTGGAGGTTAGTTTCGGATTGTAGTTTTGTAATGACGACTTTGCTAATCAAATAATTGGAATATTGAAGGCAGTGCTAATTAAAAATTCATTATTTCCCCAATTAGATTTGTCTTTCAACGTGTCTTACCATCAAAGTGATATTAAACAAACTAAACATCATACTTTTGAATTGGGCCTACGAAGTTATGAGACATATTTATTAAACTCATTAAAATAAACTCTTATATTGCTGCACTACATTACGCAGATTATAATGTAGTGGAGCATTTTTTATTTCATTTAAATGAGATTGCATATATATATATATAAAACTATAGCTAAAGAATATATATTCTCACATGACATTTCTAAGACATGTGTGTGTTATAAAAATGATATAAAAACTAAGCTTTCATTCTAATGTGTAATCTAAAACAACATTTAAATAACAAGACATCTTTTTCAAAATAAATAAACGAATAGATGTTTCTCTACAAACAAGCCCAAACATGAAAGTGTCATTTCATCCCCCAGGCTTTGCTAATTACTATTTACATAGGTAAACGCATTATCAAGAATGACAGCGTTGATATTTCATACCAAAGAACAATATTAAAACCAGAAGTATGATAATAGGATTAAAGATTTTTACGGCATCAAATCCGATTAACTCCCTGCATGCCAAAATTAAGTCGGCAGGAAGAAAATAAAGCCAGACATTCTCCAGCGAATTATTGACTTTGACTAAATGCCTAATAGCCGCAACGACAGGGTTAACCCTAGCACTGGTAAGATTAGACTTGTCGAAATATGACATGATTTTATTTCGTAATCGGAACATGTTAGACGAATAAACGATGTCTTCATTGTGTCACGTAAATAGAATTTATTTCTTCTCTTGATTCTTTCTTCTATAATTTCCCAGCTCATTCACGTGTTCGTACTATTTCCTTACGATACGGTGTTTTCTTCTGACGTTGCGAGAATATGAGGAAAAGCAGTCGCTGATTAATGCGTGTATTTTAAATATTTAACAAAACAAATTAAAACTCTCATGTTTCCTTTATGCTGTTTGATATTACAGTTTCGAAAACATGTTAGGATTTCAAAATTGAAAATTACCGAAAAATTTTTCTCTTGTCTTTTATTGAATTGAGTTTTTAACGTTGATGTGTTAGAACTACTTTACCATTTTCCTACTACAAAGGTGTTGGCATCACTTCGAAATGTCTTGATGACCTATCACTAATAACAAAAAAACCTTTTTCATTTCAAGAGATTTTAGAATTCTTAGTCGTTGACACTCTTAAAGGTCATTTGTACTTGCAATGCCATACCTAAATATAATAATTATCATATAATTTCCTCGTTGTCGTCTTAATTACTTTCGCAACTAATGATAAATTGCATTTAATTGAATTATTACTTAAACATTTAGAATAATTACTTATAAATCTTTGTTCTGAAAAACATAGACTCGCAACTAGTTTATGATCGTGTGAAGTTTAACACGTAACACGATTCCAATGTAAAGAAAGTTATCTAACAAAAGTACAGCAACAGGATAAACGGTTTGCCACTGGATGGTGACCTGTCGTACATCATCTTTGAGACGCATTTTTTTTTAGATAGAAATGTTGCAAAGTCTTGTAACTTCAATTTGAAAGTCTAGCTAATTATAGTAAAACCGATGTAGTTTATCAAAACTAAATAATAAATCAATCATTTATATATGACTTGAATATATATATTTCGTTACAAGTAGAGTGACACGTGACTGTATGTACATTTACACTATCGTACGAAGCAACGGTGATAACGGCTTGTGATGAAATGGGTGACCACGTGTTAAAGTGTAATAGGTTACTATTGAAACTGTGAGTTGTGATTTCCCCATTTGTTTAAATTTTCGTTTAATATTGTTCTTTTGCCCTCGTGTCGGATCAATGTGATTTTACGCCGCTTTTGCCGCATGCCGCAGTTGCAAAGAAATCATCAAATGCGTACAAAAGCGGATGTAAGAATGCCAAGGGACTGACAAGGCAGTTCCAGTTTAAAGGGGTCAGTGGAGGTATCCTTTGGACACTATAATTTAATGACATATTATGTGACTTTGATACGTGACAAAATGACAAAATGATGAATTCAATTGAAAACATTGTACATGTGTATTTTTCCACGCCAAAATAATTGACAAATAATACTCTAGAAAATCGAAAATGGGAGCCTTGAATAAAAGCAAAGGCCGTGTCAGACGGCCCATTAACATACATAATAGTTTTACAACTTCCAAAAACCTATCAACTCCTATCTGCCCATCTTCTTTGGATAAATCCCAACACTTACATTTGGGTATTTGGCGTGCCAGAAGTGGAAACGTAACCTGCGTTTTTCGATCAAAATTGCAACTTTATACCTATCTCATGTATTAATCTAAACTATATGACATATATAAACTTACTTATAAACGATCAGTTCCTCGACATCACATGGCACCATTGATAATGACAAGCAAAATGTGTCTCTGACTGCTTTATATAGAGTCTATGAAAACTATGAAGTTTGACCTTGTGAGGTGCAGTGATAAAAAAGAAGAGAGTTAACTTTGTAACGAAATTGCTGAAACCTTGGGTTGCTGAAACTTTCTTGACTAAATTATCCTCTTTGTCCTAAAGAAGAGACTAAGTTAACTGGAGCTTTGAAATAACGATTAACCAATCGGAAGAAATCGAGCAAATCTTCGGGTTTCGAGATATCAAAATCAGACACGCGATCTCGATTATGCTTGCTTGAACTTGCAACGTGATCGCCGAATAGATATGGTGGGTCTCGATAAAACACCCCTTAATTTGAAACATACCAAAGGGGTAGACTAAAACTTTTCAACTATTTGAACAATTGAGCAGCCATCTTCTCTCCTCTCAAGATTATGTTAAAACATATTAATTAAGGCGTTATAAAAATGTTTTCTTTAATCCATCTTTAAAGAACAGCTGCCAAAACAAAGTGAGAAAATTATTAGAATTTGGTTACACAATTGTTTTAAAGAGCCACTCCGTGAGTTGTTGTAGTCATACATACCAAACTTAATCAATGGTATCATTTGATCGCCAAGTATCGACTGTTACCAAAAAGACACATTTTAAAGCTTATTGGTTTTATATAGTGACAATATGAAGATAGAACGTATCAATTATGATCGAAAACCGGACAGTGGCGCGCGTCAAATAGTCAAACGTAATTTTGGAGACTAATCTAAGACAGCCAAGAGAGCAGTTAGGAGTTGATAGTGTTTGTTAGGTTATATAACTAGTATCCATGTATATTGGACGTGATATCTACACATCTGTGCATTTACAAGGCTGTTTTTAGATTTTCATGGAAAAACAGTATTTGTCATATATATGTTTTTTGGACATGAAACGTTAAGATGTTTTGATTTTGTATGACCACGTATGACATTTAGGTTCGTAACAAAGGTAAATAATATGTTATGAAAATCACGTAGTGGCTCTTTAAAGTCTTCTCTTATTTTACCGGCTATGTGTATCAACTTAAACACTCATGGATTCTTGTAAAGTATAGTCAATGAAAAGTTAAGTATCTATATTATCTATATTAATATATGCTCTCATCTTTGTCTTTATTTTGCCACAAAGCAAACACAAGGCAAGGCAAGGTCGAATTCCACATTTTAATCGCGCATCGTTCGAGCCAATTCCCAGGGTCACGATGCACGCGCATTTATGTCACAGTGTCCCAACATATCATGCGCTGTCTTTGTCGTCTATTTTCATCCATGCTGTTTTGCTATTATTTCGACAAAATAACTAGTTTTTCTAAAACCTTGGTTTAGCGTCATACCGAAATTGTCAAGCTCTTTGTTTCTTTTAGCTTTTAATTAAAAAACTCTTAATATGAGTTTTAAAATCAATTGGTTACAAGTAGTTCGATTTTGTCACTCATTTCCCTATCAATTCAGTTCAAATAAATTTCATGTCTCTAAAAACACCAGCGGATGTTTATAGACTAAATCCCATAGGTTAATGAAGCATTACTTTTTCTTTGTCATGTTGACTAATAAAAAAATATCCATATAATATTATGGTACGTAGAATAAGGTACATAGTCACATTCACATTTGCTAACTAGCGCTTTCTGCGATGATGGCTTCTTCAGGTTAGACTTTGAATATATATACAGTATATATTTACATCTTTAGAATAACGAATGTCCCTGTGTTTTATTTCCACGAAACGTATTTCCACATAAATTTTCAAGATCAAATTAAAATTTACTTGAAAAGGTGAATATCCTTTGTCCGTCATGGAGTGTGTGCAGACTGCATAAAAAGTATCTGTCTAGAAACTGAAATGTTTAGTCGAGTTTCTTTAAATGCAAAAGCATTTCCTGGTTCGAAAAAAATAAAAATTCCAACATATGGGTTGACATTTTCAACTCTTAGAGTAAGGATGGACGTGTTTACTCCATGAAATTCGTTTTTTTGGAAGGGAATCGTTATTGGAGACGTGATATAGATCAAAACAAGGAGGCATTATTTTTAAATGAAAAAAGTGTCATGATGGGGTGCCTGGTTAAGGACAATCTTTAAAATTCTCGAAGTAAAACTTTCATAGCAAGACTCATAGCAATATTAATATTAACAGATACAAATATTGAAAATAATAAATTTGCATGTCTGTTACTTATTACAAATAAACAATTACAATTACTAATAAACAATTCAAACATGGAAATCATGAGTAAGGACATTACAAATAAAATATAACCAGACTAGACAAATTGACTTAAACTCATGGAAAGTTCAAAGCAACGTCATCAGTATCTGGCAAAATAAAATATCTAATTATTTGTTTGTATTTTGTTGTCAAGTTAAAATGTAACAATTAAAAAAACATTGAAATCATAAGCACAGAAATTGAAAATAAAATAGAACCAGGTTATATATTTTGATTTTCACACAAATTAACATTGAGTTAAATCGAATAATATGAACACAGCCTAAAATGCTTCCATGAGTCTTGATGATTTTTATTAATCTAGAATATTTATCAATTAGAGTTGTAAATAGAAATATAGGTCGCGTCTCGTGAGGCAAGTCCACATGAAACTGTCTTCGACAAACGAGAAACGATGAGGAATAAAAAAAACTTCATTACAATATTGATTAGTAAAATATTACACATTATTACAAATTTTACTCTCTAAAAAGTTTTTTTTTTATAACTTTATTCATTTTTGTTCATGTATATACAAATTCAAACATGCATATCAATCGAGAAGCAAGACATTTCAACATGGTAATGGACAACAAATGTTAAAAAAGTTAACCCTCCAACAAGGAACAAACATTTTGAAGGAGCTGTGAAACCGATCACAGTGCAACTTCATCCCCACATATCTCCCTTTATCAGACTTATGAACTTTGACCTTTGACCTGTGTCTCGTGTGCAGCTCGTGCGACAAGTTTATGACGTGGCGCTAATGATATGTCTAGACAATGTTCCCCATGACAACCGGGAAATGACATTTACTGGTGTGAAATATACATTGTAGGGATGATTTTGCGGCAATTTTTTTTATAAATGACCAAATGTTCAAAGAAGATAAACTATCATTGTAAAACAAAAATGCTAAATACAAGTACAAAGTTTTAATAACAAAATGTACATCACTACAAAGTGGATTATGTGAACGTATACCCCAATGCCTTATTTGCAATATGCTATGTACAGTTCACATTTATAGGTTAAATAACATATGGAATATTGATTATTTAAATTAAACAAAGGTTTAATTTTGTACCAAACTTATTTATTTCATCATTTTATTTCTTTTCTGAGGGGACCGTACATAGTCATTCACTTACATTCTCTATATTTACAATGAACATTTTCAGGTTGGCATGACTGGATTTACATAGGTATATATATATATATATATATATATATACCTATGTAAATCCAGTCATATATATATATATATATGATGAAATATATGATAAAACTTATAGTTCACAACAATTTCATACACGTTCACAATCAATAACAAATGTATTATAGGGTCATTTGTGCATTCAAAGAATGTACACCTCGCAGAATTATGTGATTGATAAATATAAGCAGTTTTATTCGTTGCTACTATTCACTGAATTATTCTATATAGAATCAATTTCAACTTATTACTTACTGTGCATTGAAATGGGATATTGTTGTATATTTCCCACTCTATTTCATCTATTTGTGACCAAATGTCAATTTCACAATGTTCTCAAGACAACATGTCTTGCTATCATGACGACACTTCTGAATGTTACTTTGTTGGTTTATGTCTTACCATGTGTAAAATGTATGTTTAATGTTATATATTTGGGTTTTGTATGTACCAAGTATGTATTAAGATCATGTTCAAGGGAGAGGCCTTTACATAAGCACTGTGAGCTTGTTGGCTAATCCCTTTTACAATGTATATATGTATATGTATATGTATATTGTGAAATAAATATGTTTAAAACAAATGTCATTTTCCCATTTTCTTTCGCTACTGACTTGACTGTGTGGCGACTCTGATTTTATCAGGTTCATATAATAGTCTTTCCATCCTTTAGTTGACTAAATTCTTTGGAAATGTAAAATAATCTTAAAAACAAGTATGTCGTAACGTCAAAACAACGCATTTAAACGATATTTTGATAAGAGTGTTTTAATTTTATGTTGACATATTGATTGTTCTAAAAGCTAGGCCGGAACTTGGCATTTTAGTAGATAAAAGCTTCTATTTTTCTTCATCTGAGAAAATGTTGTTTTCACATTAACGAATTATTTGCACATATGAATCTTATTTCGATAGAATGTCAACATATCTAAAACAATTTTCATATAGCCTTGCTTTAACGTAGAAGGGATTAAGCACATCTTAATAACTTAATTCCTTTTGCCATTAATTCCTTGTGAAATTGTCAAAAGCGATATAGATATGTGAAAGATTGTGCCTCCTTTTGTACATTTTTATGAGTTAAGTCTCTGATAACGCCTTACAGGGTTGGCTCAATATTCATTGCTTTGTATGTATTGTAAATGTTTTTTGTTTGAGGTGAGACTTCAATAAACAATCTGTCTGTCTTTCTGGCTATAATCCCTCACAATTTGGTATAATGGGATTGTGTCATAATCATTTATAAATAACCATCAACGCTAGAACTTCGTCGCCATGAAAAAAAGACCCCACGAGAAGTGTCCCTTTAAATTTTACATAACATCACAAGATCTTAAGCTCAGATAAGTAGCAATATTAAAGTCATATATTAACTTTAATCGGCTTCAACATTTAATCTGTAGTGTTATGATGGGACACAGCCATATTACATAAGGCTTAAAAGGACAAATTAAAGGGCTAATCCATTTGAGTCAATATGGCTTGTATCCGCTTCTTTGATGAAAGTCTTATTTATTTGTTTTGTGAATAAGTAAACCAACATTACATTTGAGATCAAAGGCTCAAAGGGAAGATGATCTTTTGCTGTGAACTGTTAAACATAATTAGCAGGTATCTTATGTAATGGCTTCGCCAGCCGACGTCTTATGAATAGGCTTTACGCCTGGCTTCGCGTACACATTACCGGGTAATTTGTCAATGGCTTCTCCAGTCGGGCGTAAAACCACAGAAGCCGACAATAGGCGCGACAAATGCATTGTATGTTTACACGGCTTTGTGGTGAAATCTTGAAAACGAATAATTTACAAGGTGGGTTTAAAATGAATAATATTTGGATTGCGTGAGATTTCGATCTAAAGAGCTTGTACGACATTGAGAAGTCTGATTGAAATACTTTGATTACATGTTATTTTCAAATATGAGATAACCATATCGATTTCATAATCATGATTAATTACAATGCAACATGAGTTGTCTATTTCAGGTGAAAATGGTAGAATTTCGATCAATTTCCCCCACTCCCTCCTCCCTCAATCATTCGATCCCCTTTCTCCCAGATCTATTCAGTCCCTTTAGGGTAATCGTCATCCACGTGTGGGAATCCCGCCAGGGACTCGGCAACTTTGCCTGCAGTAGAGAACTGTTCTACACGCAGTAAGGTTTGGGTGCAATGCTTCGCTGAATTTCAGCGCAGTACCACCCATGGTTCGCTAGTTCCAGCCGATGCTTGCAGGTTTCACCGCAATGCATAGCCACAATGGTGTTGCGGGCTTTCTTCCTGCAATAATACTAGCAGCCGCGATATAAGTGAAATGATCTTGAAAGCGGCGTTAAACCCCAACTCACTCACTCACTCATCCACGTGTGGAATGACTAAAATATTGTTTACTCGCTAAAATGATCATTATCTTTTTAATGTCAGCGACGTCTATTTTACAAAACAAATCGTGAAAACACCTGACTACATACATATTTTGTCAGTTCGGTGAGCTTGTCTCATTACAGCCTATTGCCTCGAAAAAGATTGTGAAATGTAACAAAAATTCAACGCATTTTTAGTGTCTTGCTTGGCCTCGAATATTGTAAATATTTTAGATTTGCTGAATGTATCTAAGACTCTTGGGCCTAGATTTTCGAAGCTCTCTTAGTGCTAAGATAGTCGCAAGTACCATCCATTTACATTTGCTTACGACTATCTTAGCACTAAGAGAGCTTGAAAATCTAGGTCCTGAATTGTACCTAGTTTCTGAACAGGACCGATTTGCGCATTGCTTCCGTAGAGTAAGGTGTTCGTACTCAATGTTATAACTATCGGTTAAGGGGCCCCCCTTAGTACTAAGGGAATTTTAACAAATAATGACCAGGGCCCGTTTGCACAAAACTCCCGCAGACTAAGGTAGTTGTAAATCGATGTGATAACCATACTAAGACGGTCACAGCACTAAGGAAGCTTTGTGCAATTAGAACCATGAAAACGTTAAGTCGGATAGGGGTTCAACATCTTTCCACGCATGGCCTATTCTTCGCCAGCCCAAATGACTTGCTAAGATAGGCCATGCCGCATTTCCCGTACTATTCTGTGCTTGTAGCCAAGGCTGCTGCGACGTATCGCGATTGTCCAATGAGAAATCATAAAAGAATTGTAACTTTTCGCCGAAGAGGGTGCTGCACTCAAAGGACGACTTTTGAATGGTTGGCAGCAAGGGTTAAATTAGCCAGTGATAGAAACTAGTGAAGTTTAAAATTGAAAACACGAACATGCGGAGGAAGATTGGGGTTCAAATGTACGATACCTTCCATGTCGTGGAACATTTAAAACTACTCTCTTTAACTTGCCTTTCGGCAACTTGAAGTTGATAATGAGTTTACTAAATACAATGTTTAATCATTTAAGATATTAACGCATTATGACTCGCTGAGAAGCAAAGCACATTTGCAATTGTTTTACAAGATGTATATATAATACATAATACACGTGCAAATGAAAACAATGTTGGTCGATCTATAGTAAGTAAAACGTTTTACGAATGCACACCTTAAATACTATATCAAAATAAAATAACGATTTATTTTGCTAATCTAAAACGAACACATACATTTTCAATGCCAAGTCATGATATCGCAAATTATTATCTATAAATATAGTTTTATTCAATAAAAAAAATTGTACATTCGTTGCAGGGGGTCTTAGTTCACTTCGTTGCTTGCTGGCAAATCCATTCATTGTATTTTTTCATTAATAAATATGTTTAAATCAAATGTACTCATTTAGTGTTTGATGCGCCCTTTGCGATCCATATTTGGACACTCTTCTTTGGTAGTTTCCAACAGAAAATTAAACTCAAGGACAACACCATAACAACAAATACCAACAACAACCACAACCAAGACAACAATGATAAAAAATTATAGAAATGATATGAGACTGTGCAATGGCGCAGTTCGTTCTGAGACCACGTGGAGGGGTTACCTCAAGGAAACGAGTTCTTATCCTGGTAGAGTAAATTCTATGAAACTTTATTCCTCGGAAATTGGTCGATTTTAACTTTGACCTAACATGTTTACATGATATATTCATATTGACCTGATTTTCTTCCATGGCTGTCATCAATTTCATTTTTATCTTATACGATTGTAGACATTAAGCTGTATGAACAACTATAACTCTATCAGGGAGGAATCGAGCTTTTTCACCGTGACGTCGACCATTGAGACTCTGCCAAATTCCTGAGCCGATCCCTTGAGCTAACATTATGCCTACTTAAGTCTTTCTACTTATCAATGAGACTATAAATAGAGCCAACACACCTTTCAGGTAAAATGTCGACGAGACTTATTTATTGTGCATGAATGGAAACCCTCTCAAGCATAAATCTCAATGATTTGCAAAGCAAATATCGGGGTCAAAAGTACGAGCGCTATAAACCCAAGAAGTGGACAATGGGGTTGGGAAATATTTGCTTGATTTTAGAGATATGAATGATGTTTAGGTGTGGACCTTTTTAACAAATCTATCCAAAATGATGTTTCTGCATTTAGGATGTGTTTATTATTTAAAAATACATATGAATTGAATCAATCATTACTTACATGTTCCTTTGGCGTTATTAGATAACTATGATATTGTCTTTACCAAGTTTTCGGGAAATTGTATTGTGGCGTTAAATGAAACTTATCAACAACAGACAGTATTCGTGATAAAGGACACCATTATTAACATTTAACCTTAGTGTGTACAGGGGGGTGTTCCTCTGATATTTATTTTCTATCATATAATAACGAAAATATCTGCTGCTTTTTTTTCAATGGTCTCATTACAAGCTTTGAGGGAGTATGCAACTGATCAACCAAATAAGGCCTGTATGATTTTCTGCCACAGTGCCTTCAGTTCCAAACTAGGTACCCAATTGTACTGCTTGGTGAGCAGAGGGACATTTGAATAAGACTTTTTGCAACAGAAACAACAACAGTTCCACGACTTATGTCTCAGTGTGGGGCAAGATACCAAACTATAATCCAGCCTTGAACCAGGCCATCCATACGCAAGCCTTGCTCAATGCTGCTGAACTGCACTGACTTACGTAGACTGAGGTGTGTATCGGACGACGTACGTACGTACCATCTCCGCATATCGATTTCATGTCAAGGTTGGAAAATGAAGACACGTGGTAAATAAGAAATCAACTCTCGTATTACTTTGCTAAGTCATCTAATGTTCAGTCCCTTAAACGCAGGTAAACGATACTTTAAACGTTCTGTTTCAAGAAGATATATTTGTTTTTAATTGACATAATGCAATACGTATACCGTTGCTGTTGCCTTAATATTAATTGTGATTGAATATTGTTTGGTTACACAGAGGTTTTGAATAAAATGTAGCAGAATTCAATATGAAGTCCTCAAAAATGCAAAAATATAAATCCAATATAATCAGCAGCAAAATAACAAAATATTCAACATGACGAACTACACACACAAGCATTTCCACTTGATGGCAGCAATTTCAACCAACTCGTAATTGACTCTCCATTTCATGTGCCTCACGAAATCAACGCGACTTGACTTAAGTGTTTGTAATTACGATGAAGCCTCCAGAAATCGATGTCACCCATTCTTAATCAAGCTCGAAGCATTCCTCTTCTTCGATCTCAAGTGTTTGATGTCAAACTGAAAGACCACAAGTCGTTGAAGTTTGACACTTCTAACACAATTTCAGTTTACAGAATTGATAGTGGAAATGGACAAGGAGATCTGTTAAGTGTTCTCTCATTGTTATAATTGTATAAAGGATGTCAAAGTATGACCACGGTCGTTAAAGCTCTTGTTGAGTTGTTCAAGATTGTCAAACCGTCACTTTGGATGATATAATTCTCAAATGGACCAAGTTTGTATGTTGCTCTTCTATGAATGAGTTTTAAAGTACGAACTGACCTCGCTTTGATATTGTTTGTGAACCAATAACACTTCATGTGTAATCCTTTAGTACGAATTGACCTTACTTTAAATATTAGTCGATCGATGACCCAACATTATGAAATGCTTAAATCGTAGACAATCACCTATTTTTATTATGAAACAGTGAACTTTAAAAGTAAAAGGCTGAAGTACATTTTGCAATAACTTTAAATATTTAACACTGACCCTCTTTCTTAAATGCTAAAAGATTACACACTTTATAACTAATAAATTACCCGCCTTTCACTGTGAAATGCTGATTACGAAATGACCTCACTTTAATCTATTATCAACTACGTAATGATCTTGAAACAAAGATCCACTGAGTATAATGATGATGGATATGGGCGTCCTTAAATGAATTATCGTCATTTTAATTATTTCAAGTCCTAATAACCAGTGACCATTCAATTGGAAATGTGATGAATAATAATAAGAAATACTTGGTTTACGATGTTAAACCCAATAATGAAAATCAGAAGCATAATGTCAATATAAATTTAGCTGATACGCTGCAGGGGTCATTGCAGGTTGTATAATGTATTAACTATTGTTATTTCATGTTCCATGACGTAAAGGCGATTTTCAACTTCAGTGTGCCTGTAGGCTGTTCATGATCATATAAGACCTTTGAGTTATCGAGGGATCAATATGCGTTCATAAAGTTCTCGATTTGGTTGAAGTTATGGATTTTGAAACACAGTAGACTTTTGATGCATTTATTTAAAAACGATTTTCGGATCACCTTTCAAACAATGATACACATTCTTGTAATCTATGGGATCGCGATTAGAATCCACCTGGCAGAATCTACAAGCCTTCGCTAGCGCTGACTTTACCCACAGCCAAACTTCTCGACTACCGGGTATTAATCACGGGTCGCTGACGAATAAAGTTTAAAAATATGTATATGTGTATAACTTAAGTTACAGATCTGAAAACAAACGTACCTTCGGCTTTTTTTAGATATGAATGTAAACATAGAATTTAAAATGAACGCTAAATACACATAATTACAAAAAGTTATCTTCCCCTAACATTAAGACAAGGGAAGAAATTTAATTTCGTTAATAGTTATAGAGGAATTTATAACATTTTTGAAGTTCTTTTTGAAAAGAGGGTGTTAATTCCTATGTAATGGAACTACGTACGTGAACCTTGCTACAAGAAACATTTTGAACATTTGAAACTAAACAGGTTTTCTATCTTTATTTGAATCTCCTTTAAAAAAAATAAACATCGACAAATGGTTTTACCAACTTTTCGAAACTTATAAAAACGATTAAAATCTTATCTGAAGCATAAAGAGCAATTCACGATCTAACCTTTTTCTTTGAAGATCTTTCCGCAAGTAACGAATAAAATGCAAAGCTTTTAAATCTCTTTTCACTTCTTAAATATATCTTTACAGTAACACAAAAACAATCATGAACATAATTAGAATTGATGATTTAAATTCATCATGAATTTTTACATCATCAACATCGAATAGTATACTACATACGTAAATAAATAGTTTGATATTCGACATTATACTAAGCAAACACAAGTATCATTGAATGAAGTAGTTGCATTCGATGTCATATCGGATTTTCCTATCTGTATCATTGAATGAAGTAGTTGCATTCCATGTCATATCAGATTTTCTTATCTGTATACTTACAACGAAACGTAGCAACGCGACATTGCGTGAGGTCTATCTTAAGATACCACTTGACCTGATCTCGCGATGACCCAGTCAGCCAAGATGTAAGTGTCACTGAGATTGACATCCCGCCAATAAAATTATCAATGACATTCAAAACATGTTTAGGGCTGCACTGAGAGTGCTAAAGGTTGTTTATCAAAGAGCAAGGTCATGACTAAGGTATGGCCTTTATAAAACATCGGTTAGCTTAATTTTGCCTTCAGCATACTGAATTATACTTGTAATTCTTATTCAACATTTAGTTCATTTTCGTTCAAAATCTCGTCTACAGTTTCACACTGGTACAAATACTAGGTAACTTAATTTCGAGTTAAAGGAAAAGTCAATATTCCGATAACGAAACTTACATTTGAAAAAAATTGGAACAGCGATAATCAAAAGTATCCCTTTCCTTTTGAGGGATATTCAAGCCCGTACATGAAATTTATAAACACATTGATACAAGTCACCGTCATTCGGATTCAATCCGCATTCAAATTATAGTTCGACAAGGCAATGTGTTAGGTGTAATCTTATTACTGTTATTTCTTGTTTGACTCAAGTGTTGCAACCAAACTGCCACATATTGAGAATTTCCGCGTCCAAAGCATTTGATTGTCACGAAAGCCCCAAATACAATAGTAGAGAATTCGAAGTGTTATTGGAGTTCGCCAATGAAATATGCTAGCTGTCATCCCATTGTTATTCTTGAATAAAGGCTGTCATGTCACGGTTACATTCAAATTACCCCCTGTAGTGTCTAAAGTGTCTCCCTACTGTCCATTGAATGGATTTAAGAGGCTTTGAAATCTTCATTAGATTAAACTCTCCAACCTGTCCGTGACCCCGTGACCTTCAGCTGATGACCGGCATCAAGCAATGAGAGAACCATCGGAACATATTGTAATTTGGAAAATCTCAATGTCATCGCAATTAGAACTCATTTTTGCTGTAAATATTTACGATTTGATCTGAATTTTTGTAATGACTTTAATTATCTTTATAGGTGTAGGGTTAATGCTTTCATATTCATAGAAACTGTATATTCACTGAACTCCTGATTTATATGTTAACATGGTTCATTTCTACAACTTTCACAGACCATGCCGCAGCAACTCAGCCAACATGACATATGAGAGAGTAGGATACATTGTTTTAACATTACATTCTTTTAAACATGATTTTGTACACTGCTCTGCGATCGTAAACTTTATAAATGTTTTCTCAAATTTGAAAATACTGATGGTAGGGGGGAAAAAGTAAACTAGAATTGGTTTTATACGATCTCGCAACACAAATCATTGATTTTAAAGCAAGGTTGTTAAAGTCTGTCCTGGGATCCTACTGAGTTTCACGTTCAACCGTGCATAATGATCTTAATGGCCACAAAACACTTTTTCATAGCCACCATATAAAAGTTTATTATTGGAGTCAAACAGCACTTCTTGTTAAGTGTTAAGTCACTTGTAATTAAACTGTTGGGTCTATGCCCTATCCTCTGACATTCTTGCAATAAGAACAGCGGTTGTGACTTTAATAGTGGCGTTTGAAATGAGAATCGAGGAATATAAAGCCCTCAGGGGAATCCGAAGGTTTGTTCAAACATGTTGTTTCTAAATCCTTCGGGAAACATAAAAGCTTTTTTGAATGAAAAATATTCAAATGTTGATTATAAAACAAACAGAGCGAATATTGACGAAATCCAAATAACAGGCATCAGGTTCTATCCGGGGATTCTAAAACAGAAATCAATACCTAATTCCAACAAAATTGTCCAAACCTAGAATTAGATTAGAAAGGTAAACGAGCGTTCTGGTTTTAAGGAAGTAATTTATACGGCAAATGTCGTACTGCAAATCGTGGTTCGAACTAAATTATGATGCAATGATTGCTGATTTTTAATGAAGTTTTAATGACTTCAATAAATCTTCAGAGCAGATCATATTGTAGAGTCGAATTGTCGAATATTGTATCGCTTGTTCTTCCACAAGCGATATCTCCTGTGGAACACAGTTTTGGATGATAAAAACACATCTGCACATATAATATTTGTCTATCAGTTTTTTACAAAGCGAGTAAATCAGCATCTGTGACGTCATAAAACCATTGTTCGTGACGTCATTGCAGTGGCCCGTTGCAAGCGATATACTATTTCATATATGCTTTGCATAAGACTGATATATGCTTATATATATTTCAGTTTTTAAGTAATTTAGCGATTCAATGTATGATATCACTCTTATGCATGACAATTAAAGGTTATGGGATTGGTATTATATTACGGTATATGAGACTCTAAAATAACCTACAGTCATGATGAAGGACTAAACATATATTGATTAAAACCATGTATGTAATAATTATATAAACATGTAGGAAAAACTAACAGATGGTTCGGACATCGCCCTAGGTCACATGAGCTTCGAACACTTTCGACAGAGCTGACGTAATAGTTCATTTCAAAATGTTCTTCTCCAGCATATTCATTTACACAACACATTTGATAAATAATTTTTTTCAGAAATAATATTAAACAAACGTTTCAAAATAGAAATTAATGAATTTGCTGCAATGTAAATGTTGACTCTCAGTTCAGGAAACGTAGGAAGCGCAAAATCATTCCAACTGTAATTACAGATCAGGACAAACAATTATGAATTCATTTTTTTAAATATTACAAAATCTTAATTGATTGTGTAAGAAATGTCGAGATTTAAGAACTTGGTGAGGACGATTTTGAAGAGTGTACTGTAGAGTAAAGAATAACATGAGTTAAAATAATAATAATAAGAGTGTAGTGTAGAGTAAAGAATAACATGAGTTCAAATAATAATAATAAGAGTGTAGTGTAGAGTAAAGAATAACATGAGTTAAAATAATAATAATAAGAGTGTAGTGTAGAGTAAAGAATAACATGAGCTAAAATAATAATAATAAGAGTGTAGTGTAGAGTAAAGAATAACATGAGCTAAAATAATAATAATAAGAGTGTAGTGTAGAGTAAAGAATAACATGAGTTCAAATAATAATAATAAGAGTGTAGTGTAGAGTAAAGAATAACATGAGCTAAAATAATAATAATAAGAGTGTAGTGTAGAGTAAAGAATAACATGAGCTAAAATAATAATAATAAGAGTGTAGTGTAGAGTAAAGAATAACATGAGCTAAAATAATAATAATAAGAGTGTAGTGTAGAGTAAAGAATAACATGAGTTAAAATAATAATAATAAGAGTGTAGTGTAGAGTAAAGAATAACATGATCTAAAATAATAATAATAATAAGAGTGTAGTGTAGAGTAAAGAATAACATGAGTTCAAATAATAATAATAAGAGTGTAGTGTAGAGTAAAGAATAACATGAGTTAAAATAATAATAATAAGAGTGTAGTGTAGAGTAAAGAATAACATGAGTTCAAATAATAATAATAAGAGTGTAGTGTAGAGTAAGGAATAACATGAGCTAAAATAATAATAATAATAAGAGTGTAGTGTAGAGTAAAGAATAACATGAGTTAAAATAATAATGATAAGAGTGTAGTGTAGAGTAAAGAATAACATGAGTTAAAATAATAATAATAAGAGTGTAGTGTAGAGTAAAGAATAACATGAGCTAAAATAATAATAATAAGAGTGTAGTGTAGAGTAAAGAATAACATGAGTTAAAATAATAATAATAAGAGTGTAGTGTAGAGTAAAGAATAACATGAGCTAAAATAATAATAATAAGAGTGTAGTGTAGAGTAAAGAATAACATGAGCTAAAATAATAATAATAAGAGTGTAGTGTAGAGTAAAGAATAACATGAGTTAAAATAATAATGATAAGAGTGTAGTGTAGAGTAAAGAATAACATGAGTTCAAATAATAATAATAAGAGTGTAGTGTAGAGTAAGGAATAACATGAGCTAAAATAATAATAATAAGAGTGTAGTGTAAAGTAAAGAATAACATGAGTTAAAATAATAATAATAAGAGTGTAGTGTAGAGTAAAGAATAACATGAGTTAAAATAATAATAATAAGAGTGTAGTGTAGAGTAAGGAATAACATGAGTTAAAATAATAATAATAAGAGTGTAGTGTAGAGTAAGGAATAACATGAGCTAAAATAATAATAATAAGAGTGTAGTGTAGAGTAAAGAATAACATGAGTTAACATAATAATAATAAGAGTGTAGTGTAGAGTAAGGAATAACATGAGCTAAAATAATAATAATAAGAGTGTAGTGTAGAGTAAAGAATAACATGAGTTAAAATAATAATGATAAGAGTGTAGTGTAGAGTAAAGAATAACATGAGTTCAAATAATAATAATAAGAGTGTAGTGTAGAGTAAGGAATAACATGAGCTAAAATAATAATAATAAGAGTGTAGTGTAAAGTAAAGAATAACATGAGTTAAAATAATAATAATAAGAGTGTAGTGTAGAGTAAAGAATAACATGAGTTAAAATAATAATAATAAGAGTGTAGTGTAAAGTAAAGAATAACATGAGTTAAAATAATAATAATAAGAGTGTAGTGTAGAGTAAAGAATAACATGAGTTAAAATAATAATAATAAGAGTGTAGTGTAGAGTAAAGAATAACATGAGTTAAAATAATAATAATAAGAGTGTAGTGTAAAGTAAAGAATAACATGAGTTAAAATAATAATAATAAGAGTGTAGTGTAAAGTAAAGAATAACATGAGTTCAAATAATAATAATAAGAGTGTAGTGTAGAGTAAAGAATAACATGAGTTCAAATAATAATAATAAGAGTGTAGTGTAAAGTAAAGAATAACATGAGTTAAAATAATAATAATAAGAGTGTAGTGTAGAGTAAAGAATAACATGAGCTAAAATAATAATACCACGTGTAATTTTATTGATGTAAAAAAAACAAGATTTGACCACGACCTTCCCACCATTGGGTGGGCAAGCTAAAACTGAACCGGTGTTATTCATTCGGTTAACGTTTCGTTCCTTCAAATACAATTTCGAACGAATCATTTCAAATGAAATAATTTGATCTATAACAAGCTATTTTTTTTGCTTTCGAATAAAGAATCCGATTAAAAAACCATAAAAGATAGGATGTATAGTGAAAGATGATTTCTTATAATAAGCATAAACTATATATATGGAAAGGATATAATCAATTTTACAAATGATTTATGATAAGACTAATCATTAATGCCTTGTGATGCCGTACGAAGGCTTTTCACACTCAAATATGCGCTCTCACATGTATTTATAATGTTGTGAAATCTAAATCAACCAAAATATTTCAACTTGACACATAATATAATTGAATGTCCACTTGAATATAGATTCCACAAAAAAATGCCCAATTAGGACTGTCTTATTAAGAGATGTATCCTTGTTTGAACCTGTATAAATATAGATAACTGTGTATGTGTCGATTTGATTGACAGCTGTCAATTCTCAGGCTGAAGTGTAGAGATACGGATTATAATTAGTAATCATTATTCAACAATTAATATGGCAATATATGTTTGTCACATTAAGTGTTTTATATAGAGAATACTAAACGACATCCCGTTTAATAACATATTTATGAAACGAGTGTGTGGTTTGGTATTTAACGAGCGAAAGCGAGTTAGATACCGATACCATTCACGAGTTTCATAAAAATGTAATTAAACGGGACTGAGTTTAGTATTTTATTTATTACTCGCTAAATAATATCAAAGAAAAAGCATGGAAATCGCCGAGATTACCATTGTTACCGCGCCGCTAACATTGTGACGTCATGCTTAACAATTGTGACGTCAATCAACACGCGATGTAATGTGTAATAACATTGTAGATTTATTAAACGGCGGCATCTTCAACGGGCGAGTAATAAAGTGTTTTTTGATATGTTTGTTACATCCACGTAGAATAATTTCTTTGATATCTTAATCTTCCGGAAAGGATTATTTGATTGATTCGTAGAAAGATGTTCAATAGTTTCTGTCAAGAGTACTCGATTTCAATATGGATAAAAATGTGTGCAGACATATCATCATTCAGTGAACTGTACATCTTTATAGGACATGACGACTTGGATAAGGAATATTGTTCAAAATGTTGCAATTGAAACAAAAATTTGAAAAATAAGATATCTCATGTCAAGAAATCCGATGTGAAAAACAACCCACACAGTTAAATTAAGAAAAAGCTTATTTCATTTTATGTACACTTGTGACTTGTGGTTTTTCATTTCTTCTTATGTTTAGAGATGGGTCTTTCTCGTCTACATTCCGAGCCAAGAGTAATAAATGGATCTTCTTACATACTCTGATTAAAGGATATGTTGCTATGGCATCCCGTGAATGTTCTTCCCTTTGTTATATGAGGATGTCCTGATGACGTCAACCAATGAAACCCTACCCCTCATTTTTTGGCTATTTACCGTTGGATTTATCTAGCGGTTAGCAATTCAAATTTAGAATTTTGAATTTAGATTAGAAACTTATGGCAAGCTTGTTATTCAAAATACGAATGTTCAAATAAATTTAGAATTAAGATACAGCAGTAAAAACACAATAGTTCATTATGGTGTAGTTTTCATTTAACTTGTAGTGCAAAACTATGTGTTATAAAATATGTTCATTTGAAATCATGCATATATAGGCAGTAGATAAGTCTCACATATGTATGAATATTTCTTAGCATTGTATACATTTAATATATCTTTCTATACATTATGGAATTGTTAACGAAACCTGACTTTTGAATCAAATCCTTTGAAATTGTGAGTTTGAATGAAGAAGACAAATTATACAATAATTTAATCTTTATGAAATATTTTCATACCATGGGATTTTCTTTGCTACATTCTCCTTTTATAAATCACAATAAACATTTTAGGAATGTTGTTAATTCCCTCCCCTCCTATTTCCATGTATTAATCTAAAAGAAACTCTTTAGCATATGATAAATAGAATTCCTTTTTAGTGACGTGTGACATACTGCTCTACATATTCCACCTTATCTTCAAGTGAGCTCATCGCTTATTAGTTAGCTTATTACTATATTAGTGAGGATAATTTTTTACTTTAGAATTTTAGATGTGTCCTGAACTCAAAAGACTTGTTTACGTATGCCTTATATATGTATTGCATATAAAAGTTAAGGACGTTTTTTGTTTTTAAAAAAAAATAGATATTTGTTTTAAAAGAATAAAGAAAAACATTGAAGAAAATCTTGTTTTCGCCTTTAATTAATACAAAACTTTTTAAAACAAAATAATAATACTAAACATAGATTTTTGTTTTAAGAATAGTCAAAGGCATTTGAAAATTGAAGTCGTAGTAAAACAAATCTACTGTCGAATAGTAACTTTTTTATGTGTTTCATATGAATAGATTTTTTAAGTAGAAGCCCTGATAGAATCCTTTGAAACATTGGGACAAATTTATTATTAATTCACAGTTCTCAATTAAAATTAATGTGATATAAAACTTGAATTAGAAAATATTCAAAACCTCAAGTTTTCTTCCCAAAGCTCAAGTCACAATCATACCTAACATAACAGATTTTACCTGTACTACCTACGTCGAAAAAGAATGAACATGAAGTCACTGCATAGAAGATTTGGTATATGCATACATGTTGTGTCTGTACATATGATGTACTTCCAACGACATCATATCTAAATGTCTCTAAATATACTTTACTTCCGTTTACATCATATCTAAATGTATCTATACATATACATTACTTCCAACGACATCATATTTAAATGTATCCATACATATACTTTACTTCTTACGACACCATATTTAAATGTATCTTTACATATCCTTTACTTCCAACGACATCATATCTAAATGTCTCTAAATATACTTTACTTCCGTTTACATCATATCTAAATGTATCTTTACATATCCTTTACTTCCAACGACATCATATCTAAATATCTATACATATACTTTTATTCCGATGACATCATATTTAAATGTTTCTACAAATACTATACTGCCGTTGACATCATATTTAAATGTCTCTACATATACTTTACTTCCAACGACGTCATATCTAAATGTCTCTACATATACTTTAATTTTGATGACATCATATTTAATGTCTCTACACACGCCTTACTTCCAATGGAATTATATTTAAATGTCTCTTCATATACTTTACTTCCAACGACATCATATTTAAATATCTCTACATATACTTTACTGTCGATGACATCATATTAAAATATCTCTACATATACTTTAATTCCGACGACATCATTTTTAAATGTCTCTACATTTGCTTTACTTCCGATGAAATCATATCTAAATGTCGTTACATATATTTTACTACCGATGACATCATTGTGTATATATCTAAGGATATAACACGTTGTCTTGTTTTTCATTTTCGCATATCAATGTAACATGTTACAATTAGATGACAAAATGTCAGTTTCTCATCGCAATGATGCAAATACAGAATTTTAGGGTAAAACTTTCAAATCAATGAAAACCGTATAGTTGTTAATCATTACATCTAAATGTAGATGAAATTTGAAAACAATTTCTGCCATTTAATTTAAAAATTTTCTTCTTGTTTAATTGTGTCGTTTCTGGATGGAACTTTTATTAACTGTCATCATCAAGGATCATGCATATGTCAACATGACCTATGACAAATATGTGACATTTCTTACAAATCACATTAGTTCATCGAGATCATAAACACACATTGAATACATCAGTGATAAAAGCATCGCTTGACATTAAATTCTGTTTGAACTTTTAACATTTCCATATTCTATTCAATACTGGTCATGCAAATGGAAGGCAGAACCTTCTGAACATGATATATCTTAATGTCTGAGATTTAAAATTTTCAAGAATTTACCATACAAGGATATCATCAGTAGTAGATACATTCTGAAGTTTTGAATCTGCAAAACTTTGAAATGCATACATTAGCCAGACATTACTTCCGATTACAAACATGCAAACAAAGTCAAATGCCTTGAATAAAATGAGAAAACATCATATATCCTATCATGTATATCATAGACATACCAATGTTTCTATGCTTCTACAATAAACATTATACACATGTATTTATATACGTACACATCCAACATTTCCATATTGTCAATGATAAAACCTAAGCGACATCTTTTACATTCATGTGTGTAATTCTATTACAAGGTTTAGGTTATTTAACGTTAATATAAATCTCAATGATTTAACTCTGCTTTTGAATGAAGAAAACCAAAGCAATTATCGTTGTATTCATCTCATTTTCTGAATTTGAGGTTGTTTTTTTTACATGTTAAAGAGAATCTTAGTTTCAGTCAGGACACTGTTTCTTTTATTTTACTGTAGATTTTCTGCGATTGATGATTTGAAAAATGTATAAATTTAAAACAAATGCTAACAAGTTTTATGGTTGGGCCAAAGATTCATTCATTCCCATTCATTCCTTTTATTTGTATCGGTATAAGTGTGGTATAGAAAATCTGTATAATCCTGAAGCTTTGACAATTTGAACTAAATATTTACATTACAGTTAACATAAACATTGAATTATAACGCTGTAATCAGGTATTGTGTAAAGAAAAAGTGTCATTATTGAGGAAACATTACCCTGTTTACACCAAGTCAAAAGTTATGCACCACCATCGTTTGAACCAGCTAACCATGTCTGATTAATATACCTGTATATCGTGCTAGAAACATTATCTATGAGGAAAACATTCATTTAAATATTCATCTTCTTTGTTTGAAAATTGGCATTTATAAAAATACTGATATTTGGTTTCCAAAAACACGTTTAGTTATATTGGGAAATAAAAGTAAATTTTGGTTACTTCAATGTGGGTTATTTAATTTTGTCAACTGAAGTGTTCATACTTTTAGTAACTGCCTCCCAAGAATCCCTGATAATACCAGTATGAATCTTCAAAATTCAAACCTAAAAAAAACAATAACAAACAGTAAAAGATTCTTTAAGACGGAAAACGTTCATTATTAACTGCATTAACTGGATTCTTAAATCGCATGATTGTAACCTTTTGGTCAATGATTGTTGAAGAAAGGGATAAAATTTCAACATCCGGTTAGTTTTTTATTAGGCATCATAGAAGATGTTGGATCTGTTAACGTCAACTCGGTAACAACAATGTTATATTTTCTGTCAGAAACCCAAAGTTTATCAGGAAGTTAAGGCACAAGAGCATTAGTTAATTTTTCAGGGGAAAAAGGTACCTTTAAACCTTCAGTCTTAATGCCTCTTAATTTTGTAATGTCATGGGCATGAGTATAAAATTCAGTTTATTTCCAAAGTCGCCAAATTAAAGACAATAATCTTAATGAACATAGGCGGATTACTTACAGTCGGCGCATTTTGAATCAAAAGTCATAGGCAATCTGTGACTTCAACGTATTGTTCATAACGTAATGACGTCACAATTGGAATGAAACATTTTCACTTGGGGGCATATTATGTAAAAGAGATAAAGCCCCATATGATAGATATGTTATAAAAAGGCCATATGTGCACAAAACATAACGTTTGTCCATCGTTTTAATGCAACACGCAATAAATG
Organism: Phorcus lineatus; assembly: GCA_921293015.1. Taxonomy (NCBI): domain Eukaryota; kingdom Metazoa; phylum Mollusca; class Gastropoda; order Trochida; family Trochidae; genus Phorcus; species Phorcus lineatus. The sequence continues at coordinate 14,941,500 of OV121092.1, read as the reverse complement.
AACTGTTGAATTTCGTGTTGTAAGGTCGTTACACCGCATCATATTTTGACACTTATGAATATTTCAGCCTTGTGTCATTATTTTCAAAGTTACAACAGGATGCTTTTTTCGTATCATCCTGCAGAATAATAACTTTAATTTTATTCAATATGAAATGCAATTTTTTTTCCAAGTAGGGCCGTTGCCATTAACGGACACCGGATCGTTAAAAGTGACATTATGGGAAACAATGGTATACTCAGAAACACACATCAACACATTCCTCGGACGTCATTCTAGCACTTAATGTACATCCCAGGAATGTAAATAAACGGACCTATGTCCAGTATCCAAAGTTTCCATATAAACTTAACTTTTAACTTGAAATCAAGTCTGACTGATGGTGAATATAAAAAAAATAATCTGCATTACGTATGTCAATACAATTTTGTTGTGATTTTTGTGTCATCATCATCGAAATGTAAATGTAATGTCGTCAATTTCAACAACTGCTGTTTTGAATAGCTAGCGGCATAATAAAAAAGGAATGTGTCAATTTGATTGATCAAGACAAACCAACCTGCTCAAACTAGGGTTTTTAAAAGATTAAAATTTTGATGACAAAATGATTCATAGTGGAAAATCTCACTCCTTTCATACCTTGAAATAAAAGTTGCGTTTGTAATTAATAGACATGTAACAAGTAAAGAAGTGAGCACGGCTCACATACCCCCGCTTCAAACTATAGTCTGGCTTTCTTTGTTGGTCTAACCCTCAAAAAGCTCACTTAGGGATCATGGTTGATAAGTTTATTAAGTTTGTTGAAGCTAGCATGTATAGTTTAGGAGATATGCTCAGGAAAAAGCACTTTGTCAGATAGTCATTGTTTTAGTAATGTTTCCATGTAAACCGCAAAAAAGTAAAAATATTTTTTGGACCTTACCCTCAAAAGGCGCACCAATGGATCATGGTTGATAAGTGTATGAAGTTCGGTGAAGATAGCATTTACGGTTTAGAAGATATAGTCTTGACAAAGGACATAGTCATAAATTCACTGTTTTAGTCATGTTTCCATGGAAACCGAAAAAATAAAAATCTTTTGTTGATCCAACCCTCAAATGACACATCTAGGGATCATGGTTGATAAGTGTATGAAGTGTGGTGAAGATAGCATATATAGTTTAGGAGATGTGCTCCGGACAAAGGAAACGGGTCATAGATTCACTGTTTTAGTCATGTTTCCATGGAAACCGAAAAAAATAAAAATCATTTGTTGATCTAACCCTCAAAAGGCACATCTAGGGATCATGGTTGATAAGTGTATGAAGTTTGGTGAAGCTAGCATGTATAGTTTAGGAGATATGCTCCGGACAAAGATTCGTGACGGACGGACAGACGGACAGACGGACAAACGGACAGACGGACGGACGGACATGATGAACGCTATATACCCCCGCTTACGCTGTAAGGCGGGGGTATAATTAGTAGTTTCTCATTCCGTGTATTGCAATTGTTTCTGGAAAGACACTTCCTGAAAGGACAGACATAATGCAATAAGGAAAGTGAGTCAGAGTTAAAGTTAACTACAAATCACGTTAAACGTCGCTATAAATACAAGAAGTGGAAGCACGTGGTATATAAAACCATGAGTTGTAGTTTTATATATCCTTTTAGCACACACGAGTCACAAGTCACAAGTCCCATTTTATGCAATTATAGACTGGTGATGAGGTCAATACCTGTTTTTATAAACCAGAGGAAATCGACATTGTCCTAGTCTTGTAAAAGTTTGTTGTTTAAGCCCGCACCTCTTATCTTATTTCCCTGATGAGACAGAATAGTCCCAAATTTAGCTGACACACTGATGATAGACAAGAGATCAGGATGCATATGTTTATAGGGTTACATACATATAATGATAACCACTCCAAACACTGAAGGGAGGAAATCAAATGCGTTGACTAATGTTCAAGTGTAAATTCTTATCACACAAACACAATAGCCAAAGTAGATTTTCTTTGCATTGACTGCGTAGGTTGTTATCATGTTGAACCAACGCAGATATCCATTCACGTAATATTTACTCAAACGTCCAGTCTTATTCTTTTACTAAGAAGGTTAGCGTATCCTAAATATAGACAGATATCTGATCCCTTACTGGATATGTTATATCATACTATGTTAACGACACGATTGCTTGAATACTAATGTTTCTTTTTTCCAACGACACATAAGTGTTTCTTTGCATTTGTTTTGTCTAAACAAGATTAAGTCAAGTTAAAATAATCTCGCTATGACCTTGCTGACAAGATGCAGGTTTCATTATGATTGACAACAAATCACACAAATCTTAAATGACATTGACAACATGTTCAGAGCTACACTAAGAGAGTGCTAAAAGTTTGTTTTTATCAAAGAACAATGTAATGACCGAGGCATGGCCTTTGTAAACCTTGGTAAGCTTTTGCCTTTAGCAAACAGACTTGGATAAGGAAAGTAAAGAGTTTTGTCTATAAAAAAGGTAGTTTAACTTATGCTACACAAATGGCCCATACATAAACTAATGTTTTTTTTCCAAACACTATATTTAAAAAGCAAGATTTTAATTCGGCTTCCAATTTTATTTTTTGTCATAATAAATGTTTCATTTTTGTTATATACACCTTATTCCAATGAAAGATTGTGTCGTGGGCTTTAGATACATGGAGTAAATCAAAAGCGTTTATTTGATGAGTTTGTTTTGTACCTAAGTAAATCTATGTTAGCTTCGAAAAGTGTACAAGACTGTCTTCAACATGAAAAGGTGTTTAGCTTTCCAAAAGCTTGGAATAGCCACTCAAACTTGAGAGATGGTCATGTCTTACTTGAATGCTTGCTGTAGATCAGGGTTATACTGTACCTTACATTAATTGTCCTCGAAAATATGATAGTCCTTAAAAGGCAACAACCACTCAATGTTTCATTCGTCAGGGTGTTTAATACCATCCAAATTTCCTGATATCTGTGTCTACTTTTCTCTGATATGACACGGTAGCTTACAATCACTCTTTAGGTTTTTAGGCCACAGGGGTGTGTTAGAATATCCCTTAGACAGATTGTGATACTACTAAAAAGACTGGAGTTTCAGAAAACAAAATATGGTCCAGGCATATGGATGGATAATCTCCAACTGAAATATTTTATCATTTTATCATTCCATTCATAACTACTCTCCATTGATATTTACACTTTCCTGTCACTATGTAAAGGTCGCATTTATTAGTAATTAGAGTTACTTTAAGTGTTATTTTAGGACATATTATCTAGTACATTTGCATGTACATAGAATAAATAGAAAATCATCTCAGGCACGGTTTTAAAATATTGACATCATCATTTGACTGTTTACAACACCATCCACATAATTTAATGCATGTTGGAGAGTGGTAGTTTTTTAATTACATACAATTGGTCATAAGAGAGCTCATATTTGAAACACCAACTATTGATTTTTAAGCAAGGTTGTTCAGTTTGTCCTGGTGAACAAACTACTTAATTTCACGTTCAGTCGTGCATGTTAATGGCTACAACACATTTTAATCATTTCAACAGCGTTAGAGTGTATTATTGGGGTCAAACATCCCTTCTTTAACTTGTAAGCGCTAAGTCACTTGTGGCATCCATACCCTATACACTGATGTAGACCAAAAGTTGAGACTTGAAATTAGAATCGAGGAAATTGTAGCCCTCCAGGTTTGTTCAAACATGTAGTTTCTGAATACTTTTGGGAGACATGAATCGTTTTTGAATGTTTTTGGTTCAAATGTTGATAATAAAACAAACGGAGCAAAGATTGATGAAATCAAAATAAAAGGTATCGGGCTCTGGTGTTGTATTCCTAATTCCAACAAAATTGTGAGATGGTTTAATAACGTAATTTATAAGGCAGCTGCTGTAAGTAATTTAGCAAAGCTAATCGAGGTTAGAAATAAATCATCTTACATGTACTATCATTAATGTTTTAATGGTTTTTTAAAATGAATTTAATTTAATTTCATATCAGATCAAATTTTAAAGTGGTACATTCGAAAACATGAACAAAGTGTTTTTCAGTTTAGTTGAAGAGGCGTATATAAATGTATGCTTCGTTCTCATACAAATAGATAGCTAGATATAAATTTCTTTTAATTTTATCTCATTTCAAAATTCTCTATTTTTCGCGCAATTATGCAATAGCAGTTCAACACTAGAATGTAGTGTATGGGGTTAAGATATATGAATCATAGATAATAAACAGTCAGGACAAAGTATTCAGAGTTAATTGATTACTTAAAACATCGATATACACTATAACTAGATAAAAAGTATTTCAAGCTGATCGACATTCAGACAACACCCACGGTCACCTGGTGACCAGAAGCTAACGGTCTAGTAGTTCCAATTTCTGCAATCAATTTGCTTCAAAATGATTCTCTTCAGTCTGTTGTTGATACCTCTCTGTTGAGGAAATTTCAAAAAAAGCAAAAACACCTCAAAGTGCGTTCATAAACAAAGAGTAACAGCTTTGAATTAATCTTTCAATATCGTTAAATTAAAATGACTATTGGCGATATTGCGATTTCGGGAATATATCAAATTGACCTTGATTTGGTTTGGAATGTTGTGACCATGGTTTTGAGACGTATTTCCTATTGTAAAGCTCTTGTACTTTTACTTTTGAAATATGGCCGACAATAGCTAAAAAGCACTACATGCCTAATCGGCTATAACTTACATATGATTTGAAACAGGCACGACTCGAAAGTTCCTCTTATGATGAAGTTTCCAATGAATTTTTGTAGTGCAAAACATCGAGTTGGAAAATGTTTCTTTTCAAAGCATATATGCAGTTGAGGAATATTCTAAAGCATTCTTGACACCATATATATATATCAATTACGGAATTAGGGACGACAATGGTATATGGATATACAACTTCTTTATTACATATTTCCTACTATATACTATATATACATACTTCTGTTAAAAATAATGAATCTGAAGTTGGAGGAAATCGTCAGTTTATAGAAGATGGGCACATGCATACTTTTACACGTTGTGTGTCTTCATATACTGTTCTTCCATTATTGTCAGTGTTGATGAATCTTAGATGGAAACATGTATTTATTTCCGATGTAATACCACACAGTTTTTCTTTTCATTTTTATAAAGGCATGAAACATGAAGGAATTTGGTCGAAGAAATTCAAGAATTGATTTAAATACATGTCTCTTATCTTAAAGATGCAAATACAAAATTGCACTATTAGAAGCGTTGGGGTCAGAACTTTCAAGTCAATCGACATCATATAGTTAGCATTCTTGTACATTTGAAGGTAGATAAAATCTTAAATATCTCCGCCATAAAAAAATATCTACAATTCAAAAACATAAAGTTTTCATTTTTGATTATATGCGACGTTTCTTGTACGATATTGTAAATAGGCCAACAGCAAAGATCATGTCAAGATGACAGATGCTAAATGTCTGACATTTCTCCAAGTAACATGAGTTCATAATCGTTTGACATTAAATTCTCTTTGAAATTTTCATCCCCGCACTCATTTAAATATTGTTCACAGAACTTATGGTTAATATCACTCTTTGAAAAAATACGTGCTAAACATCAAATCTAATAATGTCAGATTCAAAAGATTTGAATATTTTTCTTTTGTATACATGGCTTGCAGCATTACGAGATGCATTATGTTACATTAGTCTGCTTAAGTTAACAAAATATGTTTCCACTTGCAAACAAAGTCATTTTAATGCTCCGAATAAGAACAGAAGTCTCCTGAGAAACATCTTAATTGCTGAGATTCATTTGATACACATACCTAGCTCTTGTAGGTGGAAAAAGTAAAACTTGAATGATTAACTCGTTTCAGTTTAATCATATAAGTGTTATCAGCCCGAACTGGAATGAAATCTGCAGCTTTAAACTAAAATGCCATCTGCAATAATCATGACATTGTGTGCCATTCTTTTGTCTAATATATATATATATATATATATATATATATATATAACGGATGCATTAAACGGCCTAATGTCTGTACGTGCTGAAAACGTTTTCCAATTATAATTCAACTTCATCTTCTTAACATATATCTACATATATATATATATATATATATATATATATATATATATATATATATATATATATATATAGCATTTTAATTTTGACACAGAAAATAGAGATTTTGGAAAAAAGACACTTTAGCAAATGATCCGGTAAAAAGCTGTTATTCGTCTACTGCTTCAACGAATGCAAGTTTGAAATCATTGAATGTAAGATATCTGCTCATATGCACATATGATAATTGTCTTTCAAAGTCTGTAATTCCTAAATTTTTGGAGACATCGCATAACCGGAAAGCCAAACATTTTCGTTTGATGATACAATCACAAGAATGATGTTTTTTTTACAAATAATTACAACGAGGAATGGATAATAATGATATGAAAACAATCTAAATTGTGAAAGAGATTTCGTAAGATGGTATAAAATTTTGATGGTAATAAATCATCCCTATTAATATTCAAAGACACTAGAGTGCATTTTTTCTATATTTACTTGCATCTACATTGTAATAACAAACAGATGAATAGTTGTATTCAATATGACATTTAACTGTTGTCTCCATGTGGATTTAAAGAGGTTAAAAATTATTTTTGTATATCATACCACATATCTCGACCTACACAAATTGAAAATGTATGATTAAGCAATATTCTCAGAAGTTCGTTTTAAAAAAAATATCCTTCAAAGCGAGGTAAGTTAGCCCTAAGCGCCGGGCTTATTGCGAACCAGTCTGATAATGCAGATATTGATGCTTTTCTCTAACTTCTATCACATGTGCAAAACCTACAACATCATTGATAGACAAAGTAGAGTGAGAAAGGTGTTACAAGCAGTATTGATCATGTAAAGTGTGATTTCAGGCGCAGAAATAAACAGTTGTAGTGTCGATACATTCCTCCACACATACAAGGGATTAACACTCCTAATGTATTGAGTGAACTCAAACGAATGCATTGAGTCATGTCATATTCTTATCACAGATATTCAATATCCTAAGCAGACTGTTATCACATTGCACCAACGTAGACTCATTCAAGTTCCGCAGTTACTTACATTTATGCAGAATAACTTGTATAATATTCATTTACTTAATAGATGAGCACAACGCCGTATATATATATAGGTTCTTCATATATTTTATCTCTTGAGTGTTTATGTCACACTGTGTTAAAGACACCATTGCTAAAATACTAACGTTTAATGGTTTCGATAGACACACATGCAAATGATTTTGGCATTTGTTTTGTCTCAACCAAACTATTGTAAGTATAGACCTGTAACGTTATCTATCTCGATGTGACCTTGCTGACAAGATGCAGGTGTCATTATGATTGACAGCCAGTCGCTCAAATCATCAATGACATTGACAACGTGTTCAGAGCTGCACTTGAAGTGTTAAAGGTTGGTGTTTATCAAGGAACAAGGTCATGACTGAGACATGACCTTTGTAAAACCTCGGTAAGCTCTACCCTTAAGCAAACAGAATTGGGCAAGTTCATCAAAAGAGTTTGAAAATAAATTAAGTTACACAAATGGTTGATTCGATTTACTCTCATTCACTATGTGAAAAAAGGCAGTCGGATTCCAGTGAAATTTGTATTCTTATTTCTTACCATAAGAAACATGTATTGTTTTGATATTTTAGCAATAAAGAACCCTCCAAAGGGAAACTTAGAAAGCACAAATCCAAATATGAATGTTAGATATGCAGTGCACAGTTTTGCCTTTAAACATGATACTGTAGGCTCATCATAAACATAGTAAGCCAACAATATAGATTTAAAGCTAATTGTTATGATATTTAATAATTATTTTGTAACATTGTGTTACAACCGGTCTTTAAGGACAGAACAATGTTAACCTTATCGGAAAATGTACCGCATAACGTGTAAAAAAAGTTTTTCCTAAAAAGGCCATACATTGTTCATGAATGGTCGATTACAAACTAGCATATCAATTTTTATTACCTATGAGGGCAATCATATCGGTAGTCATATTTTTCATACCATGTCCTAGGGCAAGATATCACTTTTCCATTTTGAAGTGACGTCAAAAACAACGCTTTGACGTCACAGTTCGCTAATGACGTTGTGTTCCAAATGCTCTTATGACTATGCTTGGATGTTGATTTTGATTATTTTCTTTAATTTCTCGACTTCGTTAATAAACAATCTTTCAATCTTTATTTCGGCACTGAAGGGGCCTCAGGCCTATAGTACATATATAGAAGTAGTTGGGATTTACATAAGTTAACACTTTGCACTATAGTGATATGACATATGTTCTGTACTTCATTGCATTGTAGATGTACATAGCCAGATATTGTAGTGTAATTTGATTTTTACTGTTCATTAGATAACATAATTTTATAATACTTGGATGGACATAGTAGTACTGTTTAATATACTTACATCGTAATGCATTATATACTGGACAAATAACAAGAAAATGGTATTCGTCTTCTATTTCATTTAAAGTACAAATTGTTCATATTCGGTATTCCTTTTTAACATTGCTATATCTACCAGTTTCGATTAATAAATCGTGTGAAGAGCATCGAAAGCGTGCTAGTGATCGCCTAATTTTTTTTATATCAATACATGACAAGTAGGCTTCTTTGAATAAGTCGTTTTTAAATTGTGAATAGTAAAACATTTACTTGACAAATGATTTTTATCACACCATGTTTGAAGATAAATGTCTTTAAGTCGAACAGTTAGGGAATTAATGAATAATGATTGACATTCTACATATTGATCATTCCAAATGTTTCCAAAGCCAATAGCAAATAAAAAGTTTCTAGCCTGGGATATCCAATTTCTTTGTCCATTCTTGTCATACAATAATAATCATACATCATATTATAAAATGTTTTTGGTATTCTACTATAAGACATAGCTAAAACTGTCAACCAATATTTGACTGCATTTTTAGAGGTGTACATATAAAGTGGGAACCCTCAGCTAGATCTCCATAAACCATAACACTTTGTGTACTTAATTTTACTCCTAGATATTTTTTACATGCAAAAAGATGAACCTTTTCAATTATATCTATATTTTGTAAGCCCCATATTTAATAAGCAGATTATCATATTCGTGCCCATGACATACTATGTTTACGACACTCGTGCCTTAACATCAGTATGTCCCTCGTTCTCGCTCGGGAAATAATAGTATTAAGCACTCGTGTCGTAAACATAGTATGTCATGGACACTCATACAATATCCTCTATATATCAAAACATAAAGCTTAAAACACATAAACATATGTCAAGTTTCTGAGTAGTGCCTGGGCTTTTAATTTTTAAAACTTATCACAACAGAGAAAAAAAAATTTAGAGTGGTAAGATGTAAGGTAGCCTACATTGACAACGCATTTAAAGGCACTTCTGCGCAATGAATTTCTACCATTCATATTTGGATTTGTGCTTAGTGACTAGTCCAGTTAATGATAATCTTTAGCATCATCGACTCTCTTACATTAAAACTTTGATTACAAGGATGTCGTTATGAGTAAAAGAATACGTTATTTATTTCATGAGTAGGTATCCTTATAAGTTTACTATGCCTCAGCAAATCTATAACTATTTCAAAATTCAATACTGCCTGTAACCTGAAAGTTGCTTACAACTTTTCCCAAAGCTTGGAACGGCTACTCAAACTTCAGCAAACCGCTGCTTGAAAGCATGTAAGTTCGTCAATTTCATTCACTTCTTTGATTCATGACAGTCATTTTCTTATATCTTGTTGATATCTTCTTTTATCAGATATAACATACATTATAGCTCTCAATTACTTCCAAGGTACTCACGAATTATAAATTTGTTTGAATATTCGATCGGTAGCATGTGATACAACCAAAAAGGGTGGATGCTTGGTAGATGTTTGGGCCAGACATATTATGGATGGTAAATTGTGGAATGAAAGATTTAATCATTTCTGTCATTGGCCAGAAGTATTCGTCATTTAAAGTTATTTTCATACACTTTCCTGTCAATAAGTTAGGCCATATCAGATTTGTTATGGCTCATAGGATTTACATATGTTTAGTTGACTAGTTAAAACAGAAGCATTTTATGTGGTTGAATGATCCATTCAATTTGCGGAACTGAAATCAGGGGAGGGACATCCTGTTAAGTACGTACCACAAACCATCGATTTCACGCAAAAAACGTAAATATTGTCCAGGAATCATACTGAATTTCACGTTCAACTGTGCGTAATGATCGCAAAGGCTACACAAACACTTTTTCATTGCAAGGTTTATTATTGGAGAAACATAGCATAACTTTTTAAGCGCTAAGTCAATGGTAATTAAACTTTTCTTCTATACCCTATCCGTCATTACATGTTAGAGGAAAGAAGTGCCAGCTTTTATAGTGGCGTTAAAATTTAGGAATATAAAGCTCTCTTGGGTTCTGACAGTTTGTTCAAACATGTTATTTCTTATTCCTTCTGGAAACATAAATCTTTGCTGAATGTGAATGTTTCACAGGTTTATTATCACAGAAACAGAGCGAATATTGATTAAATATCAGTAACAGGTTTCGGGGTTTAATGTGGTATTCTAAAACAGAAAACAATACCTTATTCTATCAAAATTATCCAGGCCTAGAATCAGAGTAAAAGGGTTAACATATGATGTTGTTTGAACAAGGTATTTTATTTGAAATCTTTTGAAGACAGTTAAATAATAAACGCATGCTTCATTCTGCGAGCTATTCAGTTTTCTGGATTGTTTAAAATAAGATTAACTTTTAGCATTTTTTTACTTTCATATAAACTAATAGTAGTTTATTTATATTAGCCTACCTAGGAGCATCAAACTAATTATAAATGCGAGAATATGGCCAGTAGATACATAACATGTTATATGTTAACAAAATCTGTGGTTAATATCGATATATATCTACCATCAATAACTGAAGATTTGCATGACTAAACTGTTGAAATCATGATACAGATAAAAGCCTAATTTTCGACTTGATAACATACACATTTAAGAGTTATCATATAGTTAATTGAAAACATGAAAATTCTTGAAATATATTAATGTGTCAGTGTCCTAAAACAGCTAAACACTTTCAGATTAAAACTAACCTGCTTGTTTCTAATGAGATGAGAGGCCAATTTCGTTTGGATTTCACTAGCAAAAATCATATTTAATTTGGTCGCCAATCTTTGCTTTTATATCACTTTATACTCTTCACAAAGCTGTATTATCAGAAAGCGTGAAACTGATACCCCATATGTACCAAGCTCTTCACTTCAAGAAGTTTGATATATAATCATGAACATGTGAGTGTACTTTTCAGTTGCTGGTACATGTATTCCTCACATAACGTTCTTAGAAAAACTAACGAATTAGAAGATAAATAGTTGCGTTTGTAAAATTTCCGGGATTCATTGTTATTCAACACCCGCAAATTTAGTTTAAAACCGACGGCGTTAGCCGGAGGTTTTAAACGCTTAAATTTGCGGGCGTTGAATAACAATGAATCCCGGAAATTTTACAAACACAACTATTTATCGATATTGTAACATGACCGTTAGTTATTAGAAGTTTAAGAGTGAACTCTGTTTTTGCGTACTTATTTTTGTGTGGAGAGGACTTTGCGACTGTTCTATTTCTATATGAGGTGTGATAAGGTCTAACTAATGTGAATCCCGGCATAATTTACATTACAAACATCGTACTGATAATACAAAATATTGGCATTCGTAACAGCGAGACCTTACAACAAACTTGTTTCATTCGAGACCGAAATCAATAATTATAAAGCTCGTAGAAAAATATCGTAAAACCCCGAGTACAAAAGTCTTGAACTAGCCCACAACCATTGTGACAAAGACGCAAACATTGTGACGTCAAAACGGTTGGCCTTTGTGACGTCATGCCATGGGAACGGCATTCGAAAGAAGGCGGCCGCATGAAACTTATGTCGTAAACACGCATTTATACATGAAAGGCAAAAGTATTTTCTTTGAACTTTGCTAACTTGTAAATCCATTTAATGGATAAGTTAATAATTCCCTTTGATCAATTATTATGATATCTAGGAAACAAATTCCCACATAATATCATATGATGTTTCGGATTATAAAGTTTTAATGTTTAACTCAAAGATTAAAATGATTATATGGTCGTATATAATGTACTTCAAAAGAATTTTTAAAGACAATTTCACTTCTTGACAGCAACATTTTTGCTTTAAAACTCTATTTTGTATCAGCTTAGTTTTGAAATCTTTTCCTATCTCAAACATATATTGACAGGTGTTTATTTTGAAAGGCTCTTTCTGCTATAATAAACAATTATTGACTTCAAGTAAGGTTGTTTTTTTTATTTACCGATCTTAAAGACTTTTCATCGAACGTTCTCGTACAGCTTGTACATTTCTCTTCTATTTTATACATTCCTTTGTTAATCGTTTGCTTACTGAATCAAGTGAGTGGTAACAAGTGGAACGTCCTGCACAAACATGAAACCATTACTTAAATGACATAGTTAATAGGGATATGTAAAGTAATATGATTGACGGTGTCTTGTTTGGAAATCATATGATGTATAACTGGTAATTCTAAAAGGGCTCTTTAGCCCAAAATGTTTTATTTTGATTTATCATCAATATTTTTAGGATCATACTATTTGCAAAAGTACAGATGTGTTAATTTTCGAAGGATTCGAACTCAAACCTTACTAAAGTACTGTCTTTACCTACAGGTTACTATGTAACGTCTAAAACCAGCGAGTGCTTAATACTCGCAGCCCAAAAAAATAAAGGGATGGTGAACACTTATCTTAATATGTCAACAAGTTTATTTACGCCCTGAACTTTGATTCATTAACCAAAGTTTAGTGAGGTACATAGAGCTCATCATCTCCCATCTCTTACTATCAATTCTTTGAAGTATTCTGTGATCACTCAAACAAGACAATAATAATTGTGATGATTACATTAACAGATGTAATCTTCATTCATTTGTTAGTGAAAAAAGGGGGATCTGACATTTTGTAAATTTCAATTCACTGAAACATAAACCCAGTTCTGAATCGGATCATTTTACAAGATCCTAAATAACAAAGTACTTGTTAAGGAAACAGATAAATAGGTTTTTTTTCAACGACATTTACATATTTTAACATAGGAAACCAAGTCAGAAAATCTACTGAGGTTAAAGTGAATACCGTGATCATAACATACTTGAAAACGTATTATTAAATGTCCCAAAGGGTTAAATTCAGAAGCAACTTTTTAAATTTTCAATCAATATGTATATGAATAGACTTTATGGAAAATATCATGATAATATTTTCGTTAGGTTCCAAATCTTTGCAACCACTTAATTACAATAATTTTACTAGTAATGACATTGTTATTATCCCCCACTACTAAATCATTAATTACAATGTCAGTATAAGAATATACGAAAATCAAGATTTGCTCTATACTTTCATAGATGAACAAACATAAATAAATATAGCTTTGATCTAAATTTTGAGGACAAGTAATGTCTTCAAGTAGGGTCTACAGCAGCAACCGACATCACTAAGATCACAAGTGAAATTAGGGATAAACAATGGCATATAAATAAACACACATCAACAAATTCCTTTGAGTCACCCTAAAACTTACAAAACATATAACATTAAATATAAATCATACTGTCAAATAACAAAAACTCCCAATTAAAGTACATTAAAACTTGAAACAATTTAGACCTATACATTTTTGTTAAAATATAATTGGAAAGTCAACAATAGGTAGTTATAGAATATAGATTAAAAATTCAGAAATCAACCTGCCACGTCATTAAAATGTTTTGTAAATCATCAACATAATTGGCCACGTCACGCTAAATACAAATTTAAATCTATACTCAAGCTTGCCAAATATTTTCGTGGATACACATATATGTTATCTTTTTTACAGTTAAAAAATCTCAACCCTGTTAAAACAATTTTCGAAATTATTTTTGACGTTCAAAGAGTAAAAATCTAATGTACGATATGTTTATGCTTAATATGAACGTATGCTTATGACTGATGCTGGGTATGATTACTACATGCGTATGCATATGACTCAAGCCTGGGATTAACTTCTACCTCATACCACGACATTGCATTGCAAGTTGAACAGACTTAAATAAAGCGTCTTACTCTGCACAGTGATATCATGTGAGGAGCATGATCATTAATCGTTGTTGTTCCGCAGTCGAGTCACAAGTCACATATTGTTGCATCATAGATTTACAGGATAAAAAATTAGTATTTAGCATTATTCAGTTAAGATAGTTCAAAGTAAATTTGCTTGTTCAATATCTTTTACAATTACAATTAAAAGTAATACAATATAAATTGTGCATATTTTTTACACTTTTCTGTTCATTTTCAAATAAATTTCACGACATTACACATATTGAAACTTGTTGAAGAGAGACTGACTTTCGCGTGAGACGGTGGAGAATCAAATTGGTGGAATTGATCAAAGAACCTGTTAATTGTCACTATCAAAAATAAATGCCCTTTATGTAGAATGTATCGGCACATAGGCGCCAAACAAACAGATGATAAGGCGGTTGAATATACAAATAAATATACATATATACACGTTATTTCCATAATAATGCGATTGCAACAACTGCCTTTGACCAGATGGATATCTAAGATGTTGCTTCTCGAAATGTGAGGTTTTTTTCTTACAAATTGAAACCTTTTCAGCGGTGATACCGAAGAGGATCTTGTGACGTCTGGAAAGTCAGATACGCTTCAGTGACCACAGTGATCTGCTCGACGCATTAATTAGCAAGAGTTTTAAAAAAAAGCATATTTCGCTCGTTTGTCGACCTATTTCAGAAAATTTCAGGTAAAATTGAAAAACGTTTTTTTTTTTTTTAATGAATCCTGGAAGTAACCAAGGAACATTGCAGTCGACCATAAATTCTTTAAGAATTAATTTTCAGACAGAAGTTGTGTGTCGTTTGATTATCATAAAACGAATCAGGAAAAGACTGAATTCAGAAAATGATCCAGCATTTTCTACTGTAACTTGTAGCGGTACAGACATTTTTCACACCAAGAATTTAACAGTTATAGTACTCTTACTGTCACTCCATTTTATTTTATCTGTTTAGGAAAGTCTGTGACCCTATCGTAAGTTTTCTAATCAGTCTCTTATTTCATGCGTTCTGCTGTTTCACTTCCTTTGTTTATCCCATGCTTCCTGAAGCTAGTGTGAGTTACAAGTAAAACTTCCTGCATCATATTATAGACACGAGACAATGACTGTAATGACACACTTAGTAAGGACATGCAGGGTAAATTGAGTGACGGTGTGATGTTGTGAAATCGTATGATGTACGACCTACTCCTGCAAATCTTAAAGGGGCACAGCTTATGTTGTCGACGTTATATGTCGAATTTCATGAACAACGATATTTCATCGACAAGTTGTTGTTGTTTATGAGAATTAACATATCAGTGCATATCAGTTAGCAATGTGACAACAAACTGGGAAAAGGTCGAGATTTATGATCGAAAAACCAGACTCGCAAATGACACAACGTACTTTTGCTAACTTATTTATAGCAGCCACAACGAGAGATATAGGTTGGTTCTGCTCAGTAGGTTATTAAGCTGGATTTCGACTTCTTAACACTTATATAACCGTTTGTAATTTACAATCGAAGAAATGTCATACATTTGGAGAAAAAGAGATAGAGAAGCAACTTCAGCCACACACATTATTCATGAAACATACCCTGCATCACGTTAATGGGCATTAAGTGATCGTTATATCTTTAAAGTGACACACGATATGTTTCAAACGTTTGCATGTTGTTTAAGAAATAACAAATATGTCATGCCTCCCTTTTAAAGTTCAAATCATGTCGAAAAGATTACGTTTTCATCACTTTGATGCCCAAAAATGTTTTTACTTGTTTTTAAAAAAAATCGACAAACAACTATGTAAATGTTACGTGGTTGAAATTCAACGTCCAAATTTGCTTGTATACTCCTTATGTGATGTGCTGAACACTACAATATTGTGCTTTGGGTCTGCTACAGAGAACTTTCCGAAATAACAGCGATGTATTTTGCGCTCTCCACTCTCCGGTTTTCGATCACAAAACACATATCTATGCTGTTTATGCTCAAAATTTTAAACTTATGCATTTAAATGGTAATTTTCAAATGAACCAATAGTTTTAGACATTTATTTTCAGTTTGACATATTTGAAACATACAGCTGCATGCCAAAAGTTTGTTCACATACCTGAATATACAAATGCAAATATCATGTAATTTGAGATGCCTTTGAGGTATCGTAGCGTTGTGAAAAAGAAACGTATAATATTAAATTTTCAATACACATATGCAGATCCATTCTTTTTTAAGGCAAAGGTTTGTCGTACCCCACAATTACCCGTAACAGTTTTGGCAGGTCATTGAAGTGACCAGGGGTCAAAATTCCGAATGTGATTATGTTGGTTTTAATCTCAGAGAGTCGATATAGAACATTTTATTCAACATTTAATGAAATCGAAATTTCGAAAATGTGACCCCTTTTGTCTATATCAATATGCCAAAATTCTATTTTTTGCACGAGTGACCAGACAATGCCCAAATGAGTTCAAAAATGGCTATTTCCTTCACGAACAGTGGGTGATCCTTTGTCAGTCTTGCTGAAGTTATTCTATTGACGTTGAAACGAAACCCAAATTACATGATATTTGCACTACGGTTCAGTGGTAAGTGAACAAACTTTTGGTATGCAGCTGTATAAGCAACGCTGTGCCTCTTTAAGAGGAACTTCATCTTGATTTAACATTGTAATGTTTTCGTTCACACTATCTGCAATGGTACAGATTATCATACTTTTCGAATCTAAACCCGAGTAAGGCAACAACGCTAGCACAGAGCATACAGACAGCTTACTATCTCACCCTCAAGACCGTGTCATTGTTCTTATCCATTACAGCGGAACAAGCCTTTTTGGCTCGAAATATATTGGAAGCATTCCACGCTACAAAGCTTGAATGATTTTTGAACACGTGTTATGAGTGTTGAGTGTGGAATCCACTGAACTTCTCCTCCCATCTCTTAACATCATTCCTTTGTTTAAAGTATATTGTGATCACTTAAGCAGAGAAACAAAATAATCGTGATAAATGATTACATTATCGAACTTAATTCAGTTGTCAATCAGTAAAATCTAACAATAGATTAGGATATTCTTGTAGTTTCTGGCATTTTGTCAGTTTCAATTCATTGAAATTCAGTTCTAAAGGTCAGGTCTTCATATCATTATGATATGAAATGTTTTCAGAAATATGATCTTTGAAACTACAAGGAATGAAGTTTAAAATCAGCACTTCATGTCACAAACGTTCTGTCTTTTTCCTATCATTATGATATTTTTTAGAATTGGTTCATATTAACAAAGTTAAGCTACATGCTCGATTCGAGGAAAAGTTTGTAACAAAAGAGGTCCTTAGAATACTCAAAAGTTGAATTTAAATATGCAGAATATCACAGAGATGTTTCAGGATAAAAATTGTATCATCATGATTTTATGATCCGTTTATGTGTTAAGTCTGACTGTGATGAAATGTTGATGTTTTTTTATGTCACAATTAGATATAAAGCTAGGATTGGATATTCTGAAGATAATCCTGACACATATGTACTATTAATGCAATTGAAAAAGCCATTGCTAACTTTCACTAGATTAAAACAATCCCTATTAGGATAAAATACGTTGAAGAATTTTGATTCATCACTTCTTTATTAAATGAATTAAAAAAGTAATAATGTAAACTCTATTTGAAAGCCCATTGAATTGTGACCCACATTGAAAATGCTTC
Organism: Phorcus lineatus; assembly: GCA_921293015.1. Lineage (NCBI taxonomy): Eukaryota > Metazoa > Mollusca > Gastropoda > Trochida > Trochidae > Phorcus > Phorcus lineatus. The sequence continues at coordinate 14,923,546 of OV121092.1, read as the reverse complement.
GTAACACAGTTTTGTCGTATGTATGTCAAAGAGTAAAAGGTCATTTACGTGTCATTATGCCAAAAACAGCTGAATTGCAGTATTTTCCGTCTAATGTAGGATTGGTATAAAACATGACTACATGTTTTTACATATTCAAAAGATACTACCAGTGCCAATTCCCTATAAGTCTTCGTGATTTAATTTGTTACAATTACAATTGGGCATATCTTTCTGGAGTTAATCGAATAAAATGTCAATAATCTTAAAAACTATGAAACTTTAAATTTCATATTACTGTGCATTGGATATTATCCTTTGAACACTGCTTAGTTAACATTGTCTCGAGACTTGATGCAAAATCTTTTTGAAATGAGATATCTTCATTAATATGATCTTTCTCTACACAAAACGTTCTTTATTTTTTACCATTATTATTTAATCATAAGCCAAAACTTCTTTTTGAAAAAGAAGACCTTTAAGTACTTAATCTATTATTACATACTAATATCACATAAACGATTATATCAAACCGAAAGCTGTTATCTTTTCTTTTATATCTAAATATCAAATACAAAGACCGTAGCGTGGTATGGCTGACATTACTGAAGAGTGATATGTGTCAAAGTTGAATTTGACAAAGTGCTATCCCTCTAATCTCTTTCAAATTATTTTAGAATGTGTCATGAAGTACAATGTCAACATATTTTCCCACACCTACAAACCTTAAGCACTCCCAATGCACTTAATGAAGTAATCAAATGCAATGATACGTATCTGAGTGCACATTCTTCACAAACAAATGAAGTGATCCTTGAATAGCAGATTTGCATTGACTTGTAGATCTATATCACATTACACCAACGGGAATATCCATTCAAGTTTTACATAACTGTAAATCATGTTATCAATAGATTAAATGGTTGTTCGTTGAGTAGGTGGTAACTATTGTGTAGATAACTGATCAATATAACATACACTTTAAATACAGAAGACATTCCGTTTACCTCCCACTATGAATATCTACCTACTGTGGATTCATTACTGGAGAATGCATTTTGTATTGTTGGTGTCATGGGTACTATTTCATAGATATAGGATGTAACGGGGTTTTTTTCACGTTGAAATTATATTGTTCTATAAAAAATGTTTTTAAAAAACCATGAATTTTAAAATCAAAATGACACGAAGGACGTTCTGAGAATATCTACTTGTATTTTGCGATCATATTTGATGATTATAATGATATCATAATGATATTCTGTTATCATCCACTATTTGAAACTTACCTTACTTCCCCGAAACGGATATCTATCCCATTATTAAGATTTATCACATCTAATCATAATCTACCAATAGAAACTGGCCGCTGGGAAAACATACCACGTTGTGAAAGAATATGTAAAATCTGTAAATCCACATCTGTTGCTGATGAATGTCATTATATTTTTGAATGTAAAACATTTTGTAATGAGAGGAACAAATATATTTTATCCATCGATTCAATGTATCCAAGTCTACATAATTATGTTAAACTTTTCTCGACAAAGGACATTAAGCAGATAACAGAATTATCAAAATTTTTATCAAATATAACATCTATTACTAAAAACAGTTAGTTTATTACAGCCATCTTGTAATGTATTTTGTATTTATATATCTTATATATTTTGTATATTGTTAATTATTTTTTGTATGAATTACTTGTATATATGCTCGTGTACCACCTACGTGGTTTTATGAGAATAAATGATTGATGATTGATGATAACATTTTGAGAGAAAGAGTTTATGGGGGTTTAACACATGCAAATTTGCAAAGACGCAGACACGCCAAATCAACAATTCATAATCCCAATTGACGTTATATTCTTCGGACGGAATTGAGAATAGGCGATAAAATGTTTTACAACATTTTCCGGGCCAGAGTGTCAGCTAACGTACATTTCATAGACCCCAAGGGTTATGGAGTCTGTACAAAAAATCTGGTTAAGCGAAAGTCGTCGACAATAAAGAAAGTTTATGGATGGTCGAAGGGATGGTCGAACATGATGACCTTAAAGTTAAAACTTTTATGTATTTGTCACGTCACATCGAGATCGTGACACTGTTTGTAAAAACAACGATACAATTAGTTGTAGCTCATTCACGATATACTACTTAGCCTCCTTTCACAAAGCAACCTTAACTAAGTTTAACCTTAACTCCCATTCTTTAACATTGCACTAAGGTTACCTTAAAGACTTACGATAACCTTAGGGCTTTGTGAAAGGATGCCCTGGTAATTGATTTCATATAAACAATGTTTCTTATTCATTTTCGGTATATTCTTAAATCTTCATAAAACATCATAGTCATTCTCTCCCAACAAAGGTTTCTCGGCCACAAAATGTAGAACGCTGATTGGATGCCATCAAAGTTAGTTGTGCAATCAGCGACGCTGTTTCAAAATTTATCATTTAAATCGTCATTTAAAGATATTTCCGGAAGCTTTGCAAAGGCTACAATTTATTCGAATATGCACCTTGTACTTTGAGTCGTCTTTACCGAACACTTAGGCCTCATTTGCGACTGTATCATTGCATACGCCTTTGTTATTTATGTATTCGGTGTCGTCATTGGCAGAATATCACTGGTAGGTGAAACTGCCTGAAGCCCGAGAAATCTTAGTATTGAGACAGAGGTTGTATAGGAATTACTGACGGAAATACCTCTGTTACATACATACATGCTTAGTTTTTTAGGCAATTGCTAAAATGTCAGCATCCTTTTGCGTATTTCAAATGGAAATACAGTTGAAATACCAAAAGCTGATGTTTTTATGTTGAAGTGGCGTAGTAGAGGTATTTATTTTGAAATTAAGGCAGATCCAAACACCTAATCCAATCTAATCGTGAATATTTGAAAAACATTACCAAATGTCAAGGGATTTCTCATTTCATAAACTAAAATCTTCATCGAAGTCTCTTTAGATTGAAAAGCTTTCAAGAGTTACAAACATACTTTGGCTAAAGTGCATCAATAAATTTGGAGAACATTTTTTTGGATTCGATCAGGCACCAAATCGGAAGTGAATTTTATTGCTTAATTGTAATGGAACAAAATTTTGTTATTGTAAACTTAGCAATTATGATATTTTGTTCTTAATATTGATTTTGTTGCAAAATATAAATCATTAACTGGACAAATTATCAGAATCATATCAAATTGTGAAATTATGAAAGAATCCTTATGTTAAAGATGTTGTGAACTTATAAATTGCTGTGAAAAAATATCTCATTTAAAGATTTGAGGTATGTTGTCCAAGTATGTCTCTGACTAAAAAAAATACAGTTTGCGATTTCACTTAACCTCATTTACTAGCTGATATGAGAAAAACTATTTTCAATGTCAAATATTTGACAACCTTTGATAGGAAGATACTTTTTTAAGAATGACAAAAGGCTTTATAAAGGAGTTATCTTCAATGATGTAATGAGGTTAATTTGAATTGACGATTTTTCTTCGTATAATGATGTCGTTGGAACCAATTAGTGTCGATGCTATATTTCCTATAAGGTAAATTGACACCGAAGTGATTTGAAATATATCATCCATTAGTGAACATAGTTCAACGAGAGAGATAAAATTCATTTACCTTTTATTTCCCTGTAACAATGTAATGTTATTTTGTCTTAACTATACCAAAAAAGGAATAGTACTTGCATAGAATTGATAAGAATTGAACAATTTCGACTTCTTCCTACACAATCAAGGTTCCTTTTGTCTAGTTTCGTAAAGCTGTTCCTGATTTGTCACTCATTGATTATAATCATCATGCCGGAAGCACATAACACATAATTTTACCACCAGTTTTGATAAAGCATTTTATGATATTTTCAATGTTGACATACGTCAATAATAGGTGAAAGTAAAAATCCGCCTTCTGGATATTGAGGGGAATCACTGCTGTATGTTTTCTCCTTTAAAAGACTTTCAGTACAGATTTTCCTGATGAAAATTCCGAGGGGTGATTGTGAAAAGTATCGGGTGACTAAGGATGGGCGGACCATCGTGGAAGGAGCGACTGAATTTGCAAGTGTCAGGCAGGCAATATAGCAGAATATACGAATATACAGAATAGAAAGTTGGTTTGAACCTTTAATATGAAAGAAGAGGTTCCAACAACCCTATCGGCCTTGGAGTCAACTTCCTCTTTATTTATCAGAAGATGAAAGTAAGTTTTTAGGGGATGGCCTTTGTGATCCTAATTAATGGTCACATGGTCACTAAATCTGCAACTTCTGTTCTTATTAGAGGCCACATGGTCATGAAATGAACAATTTATAAACCCCATGGGGAGAGGAGTCTTTTCCAAATTTATATCTTTTCCGTCTGGGGAAGAAGAAGAAAGTAGTTTTTAGGGCGTGGACTTTTTGACCTTATTACGAGCCACAAGGTCATCGAAACACAATAAACAACCCTCATGTATTAAGAAGTCTGTATTAAAGATTTCAGCTTTTTAAATTTCTCGAAAAGATGGAAGTAAATATTAAATGAACTGAAAGGCCTGATAAGCTTATGATAAAAGTATATCAAATGAAAGTACATGCCACACAACTTTTTTGTTTGTATTCATTTTCTGCATGAACAATTCTCAACTCACTAAAGTCAAAAGCGGAATAAACCAAATTTCGGTATGGCAAACCGAGGTTTGCACACTATTCGAAGTCGCCCGAACTTGAAATGGTTCCTCATTCAATTGCGCATAAAGACACGCGAGAGTTTCCGTTTCTTTTTTAGCCATTAGTGGATTTGTTGATGCATTGACTGGTCCATTGCAAGGTGAATTAGCTGGATTACAGAATGGAGTCCAGGGTGGAATGCAATTTGTGTGGCTTAGTCATTGGTGAGGGCACACAGTATCAAGTTTTGTCACTAAGCCAATAAAACAGGGGTGAAATGTTTATTACATTTTCCACAAAAGCCTGGCTCTATATTCTTCTTTCATCCTTTGATAGATTTTTTTTTATAAAATACTTTGATAGCAGGCATAGAGATTAATCTTTACTAACAACTTGTCTGTAAGGGGAATGTATCCAGGCCTTTATCGACTAAGTCTAATCATTCAAATAGATAAGGACTTACGCCTGTGTCTTGGATCCAAACAAATTTTTACTGTGAAAGTAATGCTTTCTCTAGCGGAACGTAACAGTGGTATGTTCCCCCTCCCCGTCGAAACCCCCTCTCCACAAGAAATTGCATTTCCATTGAAATTATGAAAATGTAAATAATGAAGAAGTTTAAAAGCCTCTTAGGCATCACTACTCATGGCGATTATTTATCATTGCAAGTTTCACTAGCTCATCACTATACTGTAACCAGTGTAACTACTGTTACTCCAAACGAATATACATGGCATTTGATACTTTAATTATATCTTGTTTATGAGCAGTTATAAACCTTAAGGATAAGTTACAAATAAAAAAAAACTTCCAATTATTGCAAGGCCAATGTTCTAAGGTCATTAATGCACGAAGAGGTAAATGTTCCACCACGTGTCAACTGAGTCACGTATAACTTATGTACAACAATTTGGTTTATTATGTAAACATAGCATTGTTCCTATGTAAATAACTATTTTAAAAATTAAAGTTCAAAGTTGCATCATCTTTCATTACCAGGCATGCGGAAAGCAGAGTATGAGGATAATCACACTATAAAATTTGGATCATTTGGCCCCGACCTCAACATCAAATGCAGTATGATCTACATGTAAGTATCAGTGTGTGATGTAAAAGGTTTATGTGACATGTATTTTTGTGACATTCCAACAACAGAACACAAGGTTAACGCTTGTTCTTAGGGATGTCATACCTGACACATTCGATCGATCGGCATGTTTCCTTTACGGTAACAACGTCGTAATCGTATCCAAATTTGAAAGTTATAAGTTATTGTTTACATTTATAGATTTGTCATTGATTGTCGTTTGCTGGGGGGCAAACCGGTGTTTCTCTGTTCTGTGTTAATGACGTTTCATGGACTGACTATTCACTTGAAATTAAAAAAGGAAATTGTAACCACAAAACGGTAAAACCTGCATTGCAGTATCTTAAGGATATTGCGATTGGTATGTGTTTGGTCTTGTACATATATTATAGAAGATAGAACAGTCAGAACCATTTGACCACTTACTTACCATAAGGCGGGATTTTCTTACATCATTTAGGCTTTATAGTGATTGTAAGGCTATCAAGCCTTGTCAATGACAATTGAAAGTGTTGCGTTGCTGAGCACTTTCGACTTTTAGAAAAAAACAGTCATTAGATGACGGTTTTGAATTTTGGTAACATACAGTTAGTTATTCTTTGATGCGCTGATGCATAGACGTTAAAAATAAAGTAGACTTTCGATGACAAAATAACTAATGAATTTTTATTTCAAGGGATAAATTTTCGACACTACAGGTTTTAGTTTATAAAAATAATAAACTATATTTCAATTCAGTATGTAGTAGAAAGTGTCTTGAAAGATCTGGCTTTGCCTTTCTAAAGTAACTACAGGCTACTAAGATGAATAGATACACTGGCCAAAAAAAGAAATAAAAGAAAAGATTTGTGATATGCCTGTCATGATTTAATAATATGGGCCCATTTTTCTTTCAGGCCGAACAAAAGGGTTTCATGATCGGTGTCTAATGTAATAGAAAGGAAAAAAATCATGTATCTTGCAACCCTGAAACAAAATGTTATGTCTTGTTAATATGTTGACCAGTGATGACATTAGATCTTGCATACTTGATCAGTTGTTTACATCATGTATTCCTAGATTCTTTCTGCTGCGATAAGACAGTAAAACAGGGGCGTCAATTTCAGCAAATGTAGATAATATAAGAAGACATACTATTGGACTATTTTAACACCTCAGAAACGACTGCCTGTTCAATAGAAAAACAAAAACACAGACCATTAAATTTTGTTTTCGGAAGCATGGTTTTGCATTTAAAATAAACTCTCAGTTTTAACGAAATTTTCCTACTGAGGAAAGATATAAGGTACCCTATATTTGCACCTCATAAGCTTTCTTACCATTTATAACAAAAATACAAACTATATACCTCGAAAAAGTATTTCGACATATGCTTGGTTATTGACAGTCATGGTCAAACTTAACAACCAGAGTAAGCTATATGTTGAATATAAATTTAGAACTAGTCGATTTATCGTTCTAAAAGCCAAAAAGGGTTCACGTTATAAATCTTTATAATGTAAAAATCAAGCACATTTCAGTGAAACATTATTGTTTGATAGACAGAGGTGCTTGTCATCGTTTCTTGACTGGTGATTGAAGACATCATACCAAGAAAGATAGTTAGTAATTATAGTAAATGAATACGAATGATTGTTTCAAAATGTACCAATATGCACTGACCAAGAATTTGAGGTGTCTGTTTCTTATAATCTGTTTTGTAAATATATTTGTTAAAAGAGTTTGAATATAATTGATAATTGTAATGCAATACTTACCTTCATGTCGTGTCAGTTTCTGTAACTTCTTGGGAAGAAACAACAGCTTTAAAGTATAGTGTGAATACTTTATACTTTTAAAAAATATCTGAAAAAATGTGTTTTAAAATATTTCACTTCATAAAGAGCACTGTTTAAACATTGTTTCAGTCTTTTTTCTGAACTTATGTCAAACCAATCCGTACTCAAAAGACACAACCTCGGGTCTTTATACGAAAATATCCCAAAATGAGAGTTCTTGATACCAATTGTCTTGATGAAAAGTCCCATAGATGATAGAATGATGAGTATCTGATCATTCAGCCTTGGGTATCCGAGAACGTTTCAATGTATGAACAAATTTATACCCTGATTTGGTAACTATCACCGGCATGTGTATCTTTCCCATGCATGACAAACTCAATTTGGCTCAAGCAGTTACATTATTCAAATAAAACTATTTACTATTTACTATTTAATGTCTTGAGAAACAGCTTCACTTCAAAGCTGCAGGTACTATTTTAATTTATAGAATATTTAACTCACATTTGTTCATCTCAAGTGAGTATCCAAAAATCTCCTTTGATTACATAAATTCTACAAAATGATCTTTGACAAATTAATATGTAACGAATTTTACATTATTGTACAAGTAAATAATATTTTAAAGAATGACAAACATTAATGATTAAAAAAAGCATACTTTATATATTTTTGTTATTCTTTTAATTTTATTCCATAGAGTTCAAGTCACAAACTTGGCTGTCAAGGAATGTCGATGTTATTTACATTAAATCTGTATTAGTTTACAACATTCACGTCCGAGTGAGTGAGTGAGTGAGTGAGTTGGGGTTTAACGCATTTTGAACAATGAAAATACCACTCTATACCTAAACAAGAAAATTGGATTATGAAAACTAACAGTATTGATTTGTAAGAAGTAATCTTTTACTTCAAGTTCTTTAAAAACACTAAAATCTCCAAAGAATAGATGGCTCAAAAGAACTGCAACTTTGGATTAGGTGAATGAATTGATAAAGAATTGTTTTCTATCATTTAAAAACACTTTAAGGCTAGGCGGATATAAATGTTTTGCTATTGGAAAACTTCCTTAATGTGGCGTTCCATTTACAACTAAAAAATTCAATCTACCGGAAATGGTTAGTTTCATGTTGTTAACTTCCTCGCAAAAAACATCTTATCATTAGTAGCTATTAAGTTCAATGGTTTGTCGTCAGTTCGTCGATTCGTAAACATTTTCGACATTTTCTCAAGAGAACTCAATTAATGAGTAAAGAAATCCTCACCAATGGAGACTATTAATTGCGGAATCGATGACTCTGTTGTCCTTAGGACATGGTGGACATGTGCAATCCTCGTAACAACTATCTTCATCTTCTTTACTCGAACAAAAGAATGAACGGTTAATATCATATGCACCGTTAAATTGGACAATGGGGAATGTAAACTTCAGCTTTAGAGATCTTGAGAGTCTATGCGACAAATCCCCTTTAAACCACTTTCTCAAGACACCGAAAAGATGAAGATCTTGTTTACAGAGTATATTGAATGATTATCGTATATTGTAATTTACAGGGGTCAAACCCTATTTTTGTCTTCTCAGCAAGAAATCTTTTACAACGACGCTTTAGATAATGGGGATTTTAAAAAATAAATCTACTTTGTCGCTCTTTATAAGGACCCTAACAAACATGGCTACTTTTATATTGTATAATATTATATTTTTATGCAACCCAACAAAACCTTCAGTCATTGCCCAGTTTGTCATTTGAAGAACTATCATCGACGCAACTCTTGTCAAACATTGAAATTTGACAATTGAAAACGTTTTGGTGTAACAGAAATATACGGTTAGTTCAGATGGACATAAAGATTTAGTGACTCAAATTGTCGACTTAAGGCACACAAAGAAAGTTAATATCTGGTGTGACCAAAATGAGCACAAACGGTTGCTGTAAACGAAACTTTGATAAAGAAGCTTAGCGGTGGTGTCATTCTTATGTTCAGATTTGTCGCTGAACACAGATTGTTTATAAATAATTGAGACGTCACACGTGAATGAATCAACGTAGCCATTCCTCGAATTGTATGTCAATGTTTATTTCATGGCTAAATTTTCAACTATGAAGCTTCTTAATCAATCAAATTTCCTTGAATTAATTTGTTTGGTTACGTTTCACATTTCATGGACTTGGTCTTCAAACATCAGATGTTATAATGATGCCCTTTCAGTCTAATGATCAATAGGTTGGTTTGACATCTAAGTAAATTATGATCTTATCTCAGGATTACGCTTATTATTATAAGGTGAGTTCATAAATTTTCCACATCTTTTGGGGTTACTCTACGACAAAATAGGTATTGTACACCACCAACCTTAATTCCAAGATTAAAATTTTGTAGGAGCAACCCTCTTCATAATTTACACGGAAGCTGAACACTCTTTGATAAGAAGATTTACTGACATTAAGGTTATGATTGACTATATATTCATGTACACTCCCGAACTTCGATACATTTCATGTACACTTTAGGGTTACCCAATACAATTAGACAATTGCATTCACATGCTTGCTTGTGTATATGAAGTCTAACTTTCATTCCCAATCACATGCATCGTCTGGAGACGCAAGAACTATAACTCTACCTGTATTAGATGTCAGCTCTCAAAATACGATGACAATTAAATCATGAAAGTCTGAATACAATGAATATAAAATACTAAGGTATTCAAAATCTGAATCAAGCAATCCATACCTTACTTCGATGTGATTTAATTGACGTTACTGCGAGGCATACCATATAACAAGATGTCCATAAGGGAAGCAGGTGATCGTTTTCTTCTCAATGTTGCATATATTATATCCCAATGTGTCAGGGTAACCACTCTATCAATTCAATGTATCTACAAAATCCAATGCACAGATTAACTACGCTAGATCATGTTTGCCGACTTCAAGATGTTTGTGAAAAATATATGTTATATGTTTCATAAGTAAAGAGAATCTGACAGACTTGTAAAAACTTCGATGAAGGTAAATAGCTTATGCGACGATCCCTTAAAGTGAACATGTGAGTTAACAGCTTGCAGCTGCTAGTAATTAGCAATACATCGCAGTTACACAGTTAGACACTTACTCTATCGTGTGACCTGGTGCAACCACTTCCAACGCAGATTTCAATGCACGCAGCGATAACTAACGGCGTGATTCACAAAGGTCTGGGAGTGAAGAGTTTCAACAGTAACAGCGGTGTGGGAAGTGCAGTGATTCAAGGTTATGAGCTGAGTAGGTTATAATATGGGTTCTGGATCAACGATGGCCAAAACGTATCTTCTCATCAAGCCTTACAGGTCAAAACTGCGGAGTAGCGCTTGCTATTCTTTCTCAAAATCATCAAGATTGTTATGCAGGACGCATATTCATTCTACAAATCTCCATTTTGCAGGATATCAAAACGTATTACAAAAATGTTTTCTCGAAGAACATAGCCACTATTATTTCTTTGATGAGAAAGTTCTTTGCTTTGTCTTGTGCTGTCTGCTGGACTCTGTCGATCACAGAAAATCTTGACAGAACTGTTTTGTATCGAGATATTTAGCCATAATTCATTATAAAATGAAAACATATGTGTATTTGCCGAAAATAACAAATCATTTCAAAAAGAGACTTGATATTCATACAGAATGGCAATGCAATGGCGAAACAAAACAATATTTATTGAATTAGAATAATCGATCCTGAAACCATAACAAATCAAAGCTATCTTTCAATCTCAGGAGAAAACATCAAAGCAGAGAGGAGAGAATCACTGTTAGTGACTAAGAACATCGCGAAACGATTGACAGATTAATAGATTCAGAAAATGTTATCATACACGCAGGTTTAGACCTTCAAAGAGAATATCTGAAAATGACAACAGTGCTTTATCCCTTTTATCGAATTCCAGTCAAACATGACTTAAACAGTTAAAGGATAGCGCAAAGGAATTTGTGAAAAATACATAAAAAAAGAAAATCTAAAGATATAGGCATATTTCATATGTCAAAAATCAAAACCTCAGGAATGTAATTGAAAATAATTTGAGGTGACTAACAATCCAGAAAAAATAGACATGTTATTAAACTCAGAAAATATCAAGATGCATGCAGGGTTAGAACTTCAAAGAGAACTGTCTAGGAACGACTAAGGTCCATGATCTCATTTGTCTATAACTTATCTAGAAACATATTTAATCTATTTTCTTTCAAGTAATCTCTCTCGGAAACACTTATTTTGAAGGTCCTGTGAATCCTCAAGGATTATAAAGTAACTCAGGCATTTTTTAATAGTTCGTCAGAATCGTGACTGATACTAACAAGTACAACACCTAAAGATTGCAAACACAATATGCACTTAATCGTCAATGATGATTGATTATGTTAAGCTGCTATAGTTATTTTCACACAAAATTTAAGTATGGAAGTGTATATTTATCATCATATAAAGTATGAAAATAAAGTCTGACTAATGATAATAAAAACTGACATATAGCTTCTTATATCTTGTTACAAATTTTGTTAAGGCAGGAAGATTAAGAGCAACAGCTAGACTCGATATACTTAGCCTTCAAATTACGCTTTAATTTAGAACACATCACTACCCGTACCAGTATAGGATTTGAGCTTTGAATCTATATGATATCATGAAACCTTCAGGTTGTCCTTTCTATGTATTATTTTTTTTATAGATGAATTTTAATAGAAATGGTTTTGGTTTTCTGTGACATTCATTTCGAACAAAATATATAATTCACAGCACTACGGTGCTTGGTAAATTATGGTCCTGACTTTAAATCCATATAGATTTACACTTATACTCGAGGTATATGATACATTGTTATCATTGGATGAGTCAATGAGAGAGCAACTGAACACTGAAGAATAGTTCAGCTACGGTCTCCTTCCTTTACTAAAAAAAGTAAACATAAAACAAAACCTTATTTCATTGCTTTCAGTCCTCTCTCAACGGTTGTTTGAAACTATAAATCATATATTCTTTCCTTTATAAAATATACAATATGTATTTACAATTTTTAACAGGCTTAATACATGCAAAGGTATAATTAAGTTTTCATTGTAAGCTACTTCAATTCGGGGTCGTTTCAAAAGTAAGATTCCTTTTGCTTTCGTGCGTTAAACAATCACATAGGATCTTGTGTTACCAGTCCAATGGAGTTTTACGTTTGCTAATCACTCTTAGTCGTTGTTAAAGTATTGAGCAAGAAAGCATATGGCCTTGTCAATTTCTTTAAATTTTTCAAGACAACTTTCCACACAATAACTAGGTACGCATGTTGTTTCAAGAAAAAATTCATTTACAAAAAGAAGATAAACGATCACTTCAAAGCAAATTTGGAATCGAGAACGTTTCACATGCATGTCAAAATTAATCATCCACGTGTATTTAGCTATCAGTATGATCCTTTGATGCTTAATCTTGATTCAAATCCCATTTGATAAGAAAATAAAGTCTAAAAGATTTCAAGTAAACTGTCATCGACACGATTAAACCGGAATCTGATTTCGCTGCAGTAGGCCTTTGAACATCAACTAAATCTGAGAATTTTGTTTAGATATTGTGGAACTTACAAAGCCTATGTTCATCTTTCCTATGAATATAAGGGTTTCTATTAAGTATTTGGAGAACATAATCTTGTTATTTTTTTATATAAATATTTTTCTTTTATGTTATCTTCCTTCAAAATCACAGTGACCCTTCAATCAAAATTGCTAGGTTAAGATGCATTTTGCATCATTTGGTAATTCTATTTAAGTTTCACATTAAAGTGGCTGAGACTTCCGTTTTTGTCCGTTTGATGAAATACAAGAAACAACATCAAAGTGATTTTAATATCGACTGTACTCAATGGAAATGCATATTTTTCACCAAAGTACTTAAATTTCTTTAAAGAATAATATAACATCGTTTTGATATATTTTTGTGTGACATTCTCAATCACTCAAACACAATATGATTTTATGGTCATTAAGGATAGTTTGATTTTGATTTTTCAGAATATAGAAGATGTGTGTGCATATGTACATCCTTTTTTCAAAATTCAAGGTAATTTTATCAACATTTAATTGTTTATCAATTATCAGGCAGTGAGTGTAAGCAAGTCCTACAAGTTTGTAAGCGTGGCTCAATACCAAAATAAATGAATTCCTAAGAAGGATTTAAATGTAATTGCACTCAATTTGATTTTTGTCTACGAGTGTGAAGTGATAACAGACGGTAGCAGTTTTGTAAAAATATTAACCTCTGTGCTCAAAACAAAGTGGTCAATGCAAAGGTTTACATAAAAAGTTTATACTAATACTTTATGTTGTTACTCATAGAATGTTAATATATGTATTGTTTTTAATGTCTGTTAATAAAATTTTACAATAACAATAACTATCAAACTTTTATTGGAAAACTTTCTTTGATGCTTTGTCTCGAGCAGAAAAATTGGCGGAATATGACTGTAGGGTATGTCTGCAAACAATTATAATAAGCAATAGGCAATAGGCCATGGTTACAATAATGTGGAATTGCTTTGCTTTGTGAAACATATTGAAATGACAAAATAATGTTTCCCACTTCAATATTGGTAACATATGATAAATTATTCTTTAGTGTAGAGAAACTGCTTATATTTCTTAAATTAATAGCAAATAATTGTGTTCCAATTTGCGATTAAATAAAACACATCGCACTTCTAATCAATTAACATTAATGTAAATAAACTTTTCATGGTTTAAGACATAAAACTGCAAATACCGTAACAGTCGAAACATTCCCTTTCAGTTATTTGCATAAAACAGTGGAAATGAACAGGTAAAAGATATCATACAAAGGCCCCCACCGACATTAAAAGTACCCGAATGGTAAATTCAATGACAGTATTCTGCTGTTATGGAGGATGATTGTTTTAAAAAAGTAATTGAGATTATTTTGTGTGATTACTTGGAGTGGGCAAGTTGTTTTAAATTAACATCCTATTTTCTACAAATTAAAAAGGTTAATTAATCAAAGCAGATTAAGCTTTTTGCTACAAACCATGTTTCATTCAAATATGTTATTAATACAATGACGTCATTTCTGAAAGTGCTTCTGACGTCATAATCCATATGATATTATAGACGTTTTTATCGTCTGTCCGTTTTATCGTAGCGATGTCGCTGTAAAGAAACTGGAATAAACATTTTCTCATTTATATGATATTGATATTTGTGTTCAGTTTTGTGTTGTTAGTTGAAAATACCTCGCACAGACAAGTGCATGTGTGTAGTCCATTCGATTTTAACAAGTGCAATCAGGATGGACAGAGAGTTCATATATCAAATTTATTTAGAATAATAGTAAATCTACATTGACAACTTTTGCGGTACTAATACTATAATTATTCCTCTTAATGTCCCTAAAATACTTACTTCATATGGTATGGTTACCTTTCGATATGACACGGTCTTCTTCAGATACAACTGTATATGGAAAGTTTGTTCACTTACTGAATCTTAGTGTAAAATCATGTAATTTGGATGTAGTTTGGACGTTTGCCAGAGAAGACAATGAAGATTTACCACCGTTAGAGGTTATATTTGGAACTGCTTTCATGTGTATGCTGTCTACTATTTTACCACACAAATTAGTGTTACAATATATAGCTATCAATTTTTTTTGCCATTATTGACGTTTTGAAACAAATCTAGAAATAAAAAAAGCATTCATCCGTTAGATAGAATCCACCTTGAATAATTCAAAGATTGAACAGTATTTTTCAAAAGGAAAAATATCCTCTATCTTTCAACAATAACAGAAAACTAGAATTGTTCTTATCATTTCAATCAAGTTTCCAATAGTTTCCTTTTAAGGTGTCTTTTTTAAACGATTGTTTATGGTCTTTATGTATGTTATTCGATTGCTAAACTTTGAGGTCTGTTGGTCATGCTTTTCTTAAAATGATAAATATGTCCAGAGAGCACACAGGGAATAACCGTTTTGTCTTCTTTTGGCAAACCGAATTCTATAGTGAAGTGTAGCTGCAATGTCCCTGTTGGTCATTATTGTACATACGTTTCAGAGCCGAGAATTAAAAGTTTGTCCCTTGTATTGACTAATCCCCAATACAATCATGAGGGGTTATGTGAAAAAACCGTGCAGTCTTCATTTGAGAAAGAAGCCTATATGAACATTTTCCATATGTTGTAACATCTTATTTTTGCAAGTTGCATCTGATGTAATTTATAAAAACTGTTTTGGACACCACATATCAGGACTCTATCTTTATTAAGAAAACATCAGTAAAAAGGAAAATAACAGGAAAACACGTCTGTCCGATTCGATATCTCCTGTAGACAGATTACGTTGCCAGAGACAGACCCTGGGGACGAACAGCTGTTTAAGAATAAATTGGGAACTGCTTCCAGGACATTGTCTTGCCTGATTACATTCACTTTCAATTCACTGGAATTTTGCGTACGCATCTGAGACTTTTATGACATAACATATAACCCACTTTTGAAATGAATTGTTAAGCTTGAGTTATCATATATACATTTGTACATAAATCCTTTGACGTTTTTAAATATAATAATTTTGGTTGTATGATACCATAAAGCATAAAAATTAGGTAAATGATTTTGATGAATTCAATGTACAGATAATTACTTATTTGACAGCAGAATCATGATATCCTTTAAACTCTACAAGGTTTTTATTTTTGTTAATTTTGTATCATTTACCATAGAACAATTCAGATTTTTAAAAAAAAACATGAAAAATATCAACATAAAAAAATTAATTTTTGCTATTTAGTCAATGGCTACTCGGTCATATGGTTAAATGACAATTAAAGGCAGAAAGATGATCATTTTCATCTATAACGGATCTGTTCGTTTGCAATACAATTTTGCCATTTTCGGAGCTCATTGAAGAGACACTGGGTTATCATTTGCAAAATCTCAAGTTTTAATTTCCCTTCAGTTTCCTTTTCTTTCCGAAATATTTAAAATCTGGCCACGTGTAGCTATTTGTTCTTGCCAAACTCCACAATCTCTCTGGCGATCTAATTATCAGTTGCAATATGATCATGTAACAAACTGAAAAGTGTAACATAAGAGGAAACGATGCAATGTAAATGAGGTCTAAACGAACTTACATATTTGCTCTACGGTACACAGATTGGTGAACAAAATTTTGGTATGCAGTTATAGGCTGGACTGCACATGTATGAATAAAATCATCATAGTTGAGTGTTTATGCTTCTCTAAACTTTTCTAACATAACACTACAAATATCATTATGTAAACTGCGTGATGAAGTCTGCTGTAGGTCCTAATGAGAGAAAAACATACATTGTATCAAATTACTTAACATAAAAAACAACTTAGTGTATATTTTTCTAAATCAACTTCAGAAAATGATCGTCATAAATGTAATGATAAAATAGTAGCACTGAACCTAAAGATCACTATGAGGAGAAATACTTAAAACCTTTCTAGCTTTTGTCTTTATTTGAACGTGCCTTGAATTCATTCAAAGTTATTTCCAAACGTGCACTCACACTTTGTCACAGAACATTTGCGTATGAAAAAAGATTTGAGATTCAAACATTGTATCTTGTGAATGGAAGATATAATAGAAACTAGCAAGCTCACTAATAGCATATTTGGCTTACCAATGCATCACCAAAACGCTCCTTACCACTTCCCTAATTTCCAAACATCTGTCAAATCGTTGCATGAGGAATGCCGAACTAGTATAAATGACAGCTAATCACTGCTGTGCCCGTCCTCATGTTACTCACAAAGTTCTCTCCCCCAGAGCGTAGTGAATCACTCCATTAATTAATACATCCTGTATTGATATCTACGAAAGTGGTTATTACAAAAGGTCACATGATATAGTAAATGTTCAATTATGTACTGTGTAATTACCCTGTATATAACAATCTGTTATGTTCCTAATGAGTGATAGCATGAAAACTTTGAAGATTTTCTTCAGGAAGTCTTAAACTTTATTGATAGTAATTATTAGTTCCACATTGTGATAAGTAAAGGGTCTTTATTGACATGTATTGACAATCCTTTGTAGTAAAAGGAAAGTATTATGGTAATTAAAAATCACAAAGTCTGCCTTCAGATGTACAAAATAAATTTTACACATTATCTAAACACCCGGGAAATATAAACGCAACAATGTATTTAAATCTAGATTGCAGAATAAATACAAAAGTGAAATTTAAAAAACAAAATGTTTATTCAACCAGTACATTTGATGATATCATATCCATATAAAATGCAACAAATCAGCTTATATTGGCCTGGGGGTCAAAAAGTCCATGTTCACTGTCATAACTGATCCCAGGACAGGTTCAATGTGTTGATAACAGTTCATTTTATTAACGTGTATGGCCTCCCCTTGCCACATTACACACATTAACCCTTGGACGCATGGAGAAAACGTGTGACGTTATTATGTGGACTTTGCTGCTATTATTTCTGAACAGCTTGAGTCGCTTGTGGTTATCTGTAGGCGATCGTCGTTGACGTCCCTAATATGTTCGATCTGGCGAGCATGCTGGCAACGGCAAAACGCCCGTTTTGTTATTAGCATGGACGTTCTGAGTAACTCGAACAATGTGCGATCGGGCATTGCCTTGTTGAAAGATCGCACCTTGTGCCTGTTGTCACAGAAAGAGACAGCAGACGGGATGAAGAATGTCGTCGATGTAACGCTGAGCCGTTAGAAATCCAATCACGATAACCAGCTACTTCTTCTCCTCACCATGTATGCCTTCCCAAACCATGACACTTCCTGCTTCCCAGGGCACCACTTCCTGAAAGCAACATGCAGCGGTTCTCTCTCCGTGACGGCGGTAAACACGTACTCTTCCATCTGCTTTGAAGAGACAGAAACGACTCAGTCAGAGAAGACCCCCCTTCTGCGACTGACGTTGTTGCCAACATAGTAGGGTCCTCGCGCATTTCACTCTTCCTTGGCGATGTTTGGCTGTCAATCGTATGCCCTGATGCCATGGGCCCTTAAACTTCTGGCCACTGTGCGTCTTGCTTACCCGGTGACCCAAGTCATTCGACGCCGAAGAATTCAGTGACAGGAAGCGGTTTCTGATGTGTAATGTGCACAGGTATTGGTCGTCCTGGTGGTTTGTGACTCTCGGTCGGCCTGATCATGGTCTGTCTTAGGTCTGTCCAGAATGACGATAACGTTGCAATAGTCTTGTGACAGTTGTACGGTGACGGCCAAGCGTTCTTGCAACATGGGTATGGGTGGCTCAATTTCATTCATCTCGATTGCTTACGTTGTTGTACATGTCATTCTTCGATTATTGTTTTACAAAGTGGGTGTCTGACAACCAATTCACATTGGTTATATATCGTGCATGGAAAAGGTGAAAACCATAATTTGCTGGGAAAAGCATGCGTTTGATAGCACAGTTCAATATGAAACAATCATTGTTGTATTTGGGTGATGTGTTTTCGTGCGATTGGCTTTGAATCTGAGTTTAACTTTTTTTCGGAATTTCAAATTTAAAGTTGTAGCTTTTCTTGTGCCCGTGAGTTTGTTTGAAAAGACGAAAATACTGACTTTAACATGACAGGTTTCAAACAACTCAAGCTTCAACAATCGTTATATCAAAGTTAAACTGTACATTTACAGCCTTCCCAGGCAACTATCCAATATACCAATTTACTTATCAAATGGGTCGTCTTGCCATCCGCATTTTTGGATACTTTTGTTTACCCTCCTTTGATGAAAAATAACTGTATGTCGCAATTTGTCTGGTAAAATTGCAGACGATTAATCATGAATGAAATATATAATAAGTCATTGGCCAACTATTTCAAAGTTTTTCTACACACTCTCCTGTCAATAAGTGAAAGCCATTTCAGATTGATTGTTTCTAATGTTTTGTCAGATTATTTAGTAATCAGATAAATGGAAAAACATCTCCGGGTAACAAGATTTACGTATTTTAAGTTGACTAGTTAAAACAGATGCGATGTTATCCATTAAACTTGTGAAACTAAAATCTGGGGAGGAAGATCCTGTTCTTGCCACTAACTAAATTGATTTCAAGCAAAAACGTTAAAATTGTCTTGTGATCCGTCCGAATTTCACGTTAATGATCGCCACGACTACAAAAACACTTTTCATTGCTATTTTATTATTGAGTAAACACAGTATTACTTTTAAGGCCGAAGGCAACGGTAATTAAACTTTTCTTCTATACCCTATCCGTCATTACATGTTAGAGGACAGAGGTGTCTGTTGCAATTCTGTCACAGATAAAACTTAAATTTCGACTTGATAACATACACATTAGAGAGGAGTTATTGTATGGTTAACATGAAAATTATTTATGTTCATTAGTGTGTCGGTGACCTAAAATTAAAAGGCCAGGCGCTTTCAGATAACTAGCGTGATTGTTTCTTTAGACAAGAGAGGCTTGGGTTTCACTAGCAAAATGAAATTTAAAGTGGTCGCCAATCCCTTGCTTATATATCAAATGATAGTCAACACAAAGTTGTAGAATCCAAAAGCTCGGAACTTATACCCTATATGTACCAAGCTTTACAAATTCAATAAATTAAATACATTATGAATATATGAATGTAGTTTTCACTAACAGGTATTCCTAACATAACGTTGGCAAATCGTTGTAAGAAAAACTAGCACTAACGAATAAAGTTTTAAGATGATAAATGCACAATGTCTGACATTTATCACAAAGGACATAACTTCATGAAGATCATATTGTCGTATGAAGGCATGAAATGCAAACGTATTCTTTTTGAACTTTGCTCACTTACAAGTCAATTTCATATAGTGGACATGAAAGTTAATATTTCCCTTTGATCTATTGTTATGATATCATGGATACAAATTGTCATATGGAATTATGTGTCGTTTCGGATAATAAGAGTTTCACAGATACAAAAATGGATAACAAAATTGCATGACATGTTCTGATGTCCTGAGTGAAATTGTGCAAATATTCATACATGAATCACATGCATATGATATATATTCTATTTGCTTAAAATACTGCAACGTTACTAGACTGTCAAACAGTTAAATATCAGGAAACAAGTTCACTTCCTTCCCGTTTATGCCTTTATGATAGCTTGATTATTTTATGAATTTTACAAGTATAACCATGCTCTTTTCACTATAATAAAGAATTATTGACTTCAGATGAGGTTGTTCTAATGATTTACCGACATTGGAAATTTGATATTCATCGAGGCGAAGCTTAAGTACCAAACCATCGCACGTTAAATATCAAACCACTCACTCGTTTCAGAAAAATGTCATTAAATAGTACAGTATTCTCTATTTATCAAATTATCAGTGCATCAACACTGATATCTTTGCACCCTTCCTTCCCCTTCTAAAAACCACAATATCTTCATAAATTACTCAAAAGACATGACAGTAAATCATTTTTGATTAGACAACGACTAAATGAAAGTTTCTTAAATTGTTATGACAAGCTGAAATATCAAGTTTGATTGTTAACTAACGGCTTTTACTATCTTTATCATTCCATCTTTGCATTTGAAACGATTTTAAGAGGACACAGTATGCAAATATCACTCCCTTTATATAACAGTTTTGTATTGCTTGCTGACTTAATCATTAGCATTGATTGAAGATACTTCGACTTGATTCGTATTAACTTTTGTAAGATTATTTAAGAGCAGAATCTATATTTGGTAGCACGTAATAAATGACAGAAACTGGCTTTGGCATATCTAATAAATCTTGTTTTATATTCATACACAGTTCAACCATAAGTTTTCGCTAATGTTTTGGAAATAATTTAAGAATAAGGAATTGATTTGTAGGAAGTTTGTATAATTTGCATTTATTTCAAACAGGGCCTGATTTACTCTGTAGCTTATCGGGACTTGAATGGTATTCTATGAGTCGAGGTAAGTATATTATGAGATGTTACAGAAACAGATAAAGGAGGTTAAACATAAAGCCTATGTAATCTTTGGCAAATGACAGAGATGTCAAATCAACAATTTAAAATCCCTTTAGATTATCCCAAAAAAGTAATTGAGAATAAGTGACAAGATATTCTACAGCGTTTTCCGTGTAAGGTGTCAGCTAACGTACATTTCATAGACCCCAAAGGTATGACACTACCAAGATATACTACTGGTAATTGATTTCATACAATCAATCAATGTTATTTGTTTTCAGTATATTCAAAACTCCGTTCATAAAAGCATCATAGCATGGCATGCAACGTTTTTGAGGCAATTGCTGAAATTTCAGCACCCATTTGCTTATTTCATACTGTTGAAATACCACAAGCTGATATATTTGTATTGAAGTGGTTTAGAGTTAGAGAATTATTGATTTTAAAATAACTCTCTTATCGTGAATATCTGAAAAAACAAATGTCAAAGGATCTCTCATTTCATAAACTGAAATCTTCATAAATGTCTCTTAAGATTCAAAAGCTTTCAAGAGTTACCAAGATACTTTGGCTACAGTGCATCAATAAATACGGAGTAAATTTTTTTTGGATTCGATCAGAAACCAAATCGGAAATGTATTTTATTGCTTCAATGTAATGGAACAAAAATATTTTATTGTAACCTTTGAAATTATGATATCATGATATTTTCTAGATATTAATTTGTTCCAAAACATAAATCATCAAGTGGAGAAATTATCAGATTGATAAAATTTTTATGAAAAATTCTGTATTTCATCAATGAACATATGATTAAATGCTGAATGTGAAATATGTTGTGAAATCATAAATCATGTGAAATAAATATATTATTTATAGATTTGAGGCACGTTTCACAAGTATGTCTCTAAATAGAATTTGAGAGCACTTCAACCTGTTTGCTAAATGATATTAGAAAAAGTCTTAACAATGTCAAAGATTTTACGAAGAATTCTAAAGAAGAGAAGAAGTCTATATAAAGGAGTTATCTACAATGACGTAATCAGGTGAGTTTTAATTGACAATTTCTCTTCATGTAATGATGTCGTTGCAACCAATTAGTATACCCAATTAAATGTAATGTAGTTTTGTTGTAGACCTTTTTGAAACTTTCAAAAAGTAATTTAAAAAATCGAAAAATCACAGTTACACAGCCTGCTGGAAAACAAATGATATATACAATAAATTTACATCACTTCTAGAGAAATGAGTTTACTTTGTTACCGCGTTGAAGCAAGCAAACGACTTTGTTACATACACTGACATACCTATACTCCAAACGTTAAATATTATCCAGTCAATCAACCCCAATTTGTCGAAAATATTTATCGCAGGATGTTGTGGGTTTGTGTATAATTCTTTCTCATTTAACTGTACCAAAAAGGAATAATATTTACATAGCACTTCATAGCATTGAACAATTTGGACTTCAGTCAATCCTTCCTACACATTCAAGGTTCCTAGGAACTATTTTCGTAAAGCTATTCCCGATTTGTCAGTCATTCATTATAATCATCATGCCAGAAACATCGGTACTTGTCAGTTAAAATATTCTGCAAGTTGGATAACACATGATTTGACAACGAAAGCTTTCATTATTTTATGATATTAATGATATTTTCAATTATTATGAAATAAGTCAATAATTGGTGAAAATAATGTCCTTATTTTCACAAAAATTTTTTACTCAGTGAAATAACTCTACAATGAAATGACATGATCAATGAAGTCAAGAAACAATTGATGGCGAAGCGATTTAACTAACCATAAAGTGAAGATTTATTTACGACGTTTTGGAAAATATGATAAATAGAACATTTTAAAATTCTCGTCAAATACCATGTGTATTTCGTCTCGTGAAGTAGAAAATTACAAATTTACATTGTTCGCTGCGCCATGCGTGAAAATGTAAAGTTTTTACTTCACGAAATATAATGTACATTGTATTTGACGAGATCCTTGAATCCTTTCGAACGAATTTAGATAAAGTATTGGATTCAACTAGTTTCTAGTCATAATTCCTTTTTTCGTTTTTAGACAAAGCATTTTATCCCTCATAGAAAATAATACTAACACAGCTTGTAATACAACATATGTGTTTCTCCACTTAAAGTGGCAAGCCGGTTTCAAATGATGACAAACAAGAAGACTTTGTGTTTTTCTTCTATATTTTCTGCGGGAGCTTTTCACCAGAACCTTTACAATAATGGCGTCCACAGGCGAGAGAAGTCGGGGATTGTGTCGCGCCGTAGCTGCGACTCCGAACCTGTCTGCCTGGTTTACGCTATGGACGAGCCTTCATAGAATATGGACAATAGGGTCATTTAACATTAAAACTACACAACAGATGTCAGTTTGAAACTGTTGCAATATGTCAAGTCCGGAGAACAGCGGCCGTTCAATTACTGCATCGGACTCTGATTAGCGTGGCGAGGGGATGCTTTGATCCCTGCCGACGTGCTCTGATTAGCGTGGCGAGGGGATGCTTTGATCCCTGCCGACATAAGCCACTTCACTGGGAGCGTGGCAAGGGGATGGTTTGAACCCTGCCGACTTGAGACACTTCACTGAGTATTTATCATGAAACAGAAAATTATATATAAACAGTTACGCTATGACAATACCTACCGTGACCGGTTTTGGCAAATGAGTGGCTGACATTGCTGTGCAAGTCGAGATAAACTCTCGTGTCATTGTTTTACGGGGTCTATGAGGTTTTGGGAAATATTCAACACCGTCAGTAGCCCTAATTTGTTTTCGAAAGTCTTCAAATGATGGTAATATCACCTTATGTGTCCATTTGTTTGTCATAGTATAGCCTCTGGACATTCACCACATTCCATGCAAATGATGGACTGACTATCCTATTCTTATGGACAAATGGATGTTGTAAAGACAATCAGTGAATCTTGCTATCCGGTATATTTAGGACATTGCATTGAACATGTATCGTAGCCCATTTTGAGAATATCATTAGGTATCTAAAGATGTCAATTTAATAGCCACTCAGGTTTATCTTTTTACAGTCTTAGTAGTAATTGGTAATGAGTGATAACTGGTGTCCAAATAACTGAACACATTCAAATAACCAACTGCAAGTATTTCGTATTATTTAATTTACGAATTTTTAAGAAAGCTGTCTTTAAAGTTGGGGAACATATTAATGATTTATCTATGTGTATCCTAACAGTTTTACGAGTTTATTAATTATTTCGATTTTGTAAGCATTGATTTTCAGCCAATGAATCCCTAATGAGAAACATAAGGTTACGCTGTAAACATTAAACCTTATTTATCATTAATGCAAACACGCTCGGCAAGTTCATTCTCTTTTACCAGATGTACCAAGCTGGATGATATTTTCTCTAAGAATTTTTACTGATTATACCGTACCCTTTAAACAACCCTGCATATGAATAATGTAATTTGGTTCTAGAATTATAATGAAATTCATTACACTAAAACAGATGAAATGATCAATAAATACTAGAAGAAAAAGCATACAAGTACTTTCAAAAATGAAGGTTATCGTTACATCAAGAATTACAGGTTATATATTCTATCGGTGTCTATGGTACTTGTCTACCGTTTTATGATTCAATTGCTTCATCACCGATTATGAAAAAGTACTGGAGTACCTGAATATCCGTTTATGTTGATTTGATTTTAAGTGACATAGATGCAAACTCTCAAGTCCTACATTAAACGTCTATGATTAAAATCAGTCCAATTCAGAATTCTTTTATTTCATTTGAGATTGAAATGATTTAAATCTCCAAAGAACAAGCTTACGCGCATCAACATATATGAAGAGCAGTTTTTTAAATCAATCATAAACCAAAACAAATCATATTCTAGTTACCAGAACACATTTTGAAAATTGACTTTTAAAACAAATGTTTCATTGTCTCCAAAACTGATTGCCACGAAAACACATTTTCTATTAACGTTTCTGAGTGTTAAAGTATTTTGAAGTGGCGATTCATTTTTCTATATTAGTATAAATACATCCACTAATATAAGCGTGAATGATGAAAGTTAGTGTAGCATTGCACCCAAACCGTACTGCATGTATTACAGTTCTCTACTGCAGACAAAGTTACCCCAGCGTGTCGAACCGCGGGCCTCTTGATCCGAAATGGAACGTGTTAAGCACTGCGCTTTCTCGCCTCTTGCTTTCCACGTGCGGATGGACACCATTCTCACAACATCTGCATGTACTGTTATGAATACTGTTCAGAAAACTACATTTTATTTCTTAAATTTTTAAATTCCTTTCTTGATATAAAGAACCCAACGCCTTAACAACTATCTTGAGAACCCAAAGCTTTTAAGAGTTTAGATTTTAAGAAAGAAATCCTCTAGAAACTTGTAATCTTCATTTTTGTTTTTTTTTTCTACCCTTCAAACGACGCAATCAATATGAATTCATGTAAAATTGTAATCTAAAATCAGTGTGTTGTCATATGTTATGACTCAACGTTACATCAATTACAAATCCCTGGTCACCTGTCAGGGTTGGATCTGCGATAGGGGAAAGGTTTCTCTCGAACCCAAATATCATTTATTACAAGTGTGCTTGTAGCAGCTTCTGAGAGTGACATTTATGAAGTAGGACATTAGATTAAACAATATGATGGATGACAACTTTTTTATTCTGATAACGCGACGTTTTGACACAGCTTCTTCAAATGGCATTTATTAATCATCAGTGTTTTTTTATAAGATGTATTTAACTGCCTCAACCACATCATTATTGCGTGACAACAAAACAAGAAGCTTTGTCGAACGTGTTGTTCTCAGAAGACTCAAAGAAGTTATGCTTATAGTGGTGACAATGCTACCAGGACCGTCTGATATTCCAAGGAAACTATATACCAGCCAATCCCCAAATTTCCAATATCTCTTATAATATAGGTCCAAAAAAATTGCAAGCTGGTAAATAAAAGTTATCATTATGCTTAAAACAGATTAGCAGTATTTCAGAACATCCTTGTTGATTTTAAGCTTCGTCAACTTCAAACTAACCATCACTGTGCTTCTTTATGCAGTTCTTTATGAAATCATTTGGCAATGCAATAAACACTGAAAGCATCACATGAGTGGGATCAGGAATAAACTGTGATCAGAAAAGATTCATATCAAAGGGACAGCATCATGTTTTTTATGATCACTAAAGTGATCTCATGATAACGGAAATTAAAGTTTCCAATTGCAAGACAATGATCTTTAATCAAAAGATGTTTTACTTGAACGTACCATGAGTGGTTCATCTGTGCGAATCCATTTCCCCAACTTGAATAATAAAAGGTGATCCCCCTAAAATGCAGCTAGTAGGTTTTGCTTGATACTTATCTATTTATCTACAACTACGAATAATCGGATTGAGTAATAAAATGGTTTGACGGTCTGAAGGTGATAGAATGGACATACACTATTATTTGGGGGGGGGGGGGGGGGGGGGGGATTTTAACAAATTTACTTTGCAAAAAAAATTTTCATTAATACTTTTTATTAAGGAGCAGATGAACGATATGGATCTGGAATCGAATCTTTATGTTAAAAAACACTGACATTTACACTCAATTTCTGTTTGAATATATTTGATCTAAGGGTATGTAAAAAGTCCTTTCTAAATCTTCTAAGGATGTGAAGAGACAACAACAAAGGTTGGTTTTTTTAAATTGGTCTAAAGTGGTCATTTCATGAAATATTCTCCTCTTAAAATATTATGTTATTTCAGGAAACAATCCTGTCTTTAATCGTCCTTATGTGTGGCCAGATCGGTGTTTTCCATTTCGTGTCCATTAACATAACTCCTCGTGATAGAAATTGCCCAATATCTGAAATTTCATAGCAATTACATTTGTTCAAATTTAAAGAGATAGTTATGTTGGCATTAAACATAAAATACATGGACTATATAGTAGTTAAACATTAATTAATAAAAACGGCATTTCTTGAAAAAAGTTATGTAAACATTAAAATATGATAGTTACTCAAATAGTTTGAACCATTGTGAATCACTCTCTATATGTATATATTCAGAAAATGTATATATAACCCCTTTGTTCCGTTATTACATACGTTAAAGAGGCAGTATCATATTTATTAATTATATTCTTCAAAGTTCCCAAATAAAAATGTTTATTGTTTAGTTTCACCATTGTAAAGAAACGTGTCTGCTATGAACAGTCATTACGTGTTTCTTTGCTATATCAACCAGCTGCTATGAACAGTCATTACTTGTTTCTTTGCTATATCAACCAGTCACCAGACTCATCACTCATGTTCATCAAATGTGCTGTCAGACCACTCTGGATCATGGTACATTTCAAAAACAGATATCCTGATCTCCTTCTTCAGGTACAACATATCTAATATTTGATTGCTTAGCATGTGTTATCCCTGTTATTCATAAAATGGATTGTAGGTCTAGAATCGGTAAGTTCTTTCACGGAGAGTGCTTTTTGACTCTCATTAACATTGGCAGCTCTGTGTTGACAGTCTGGTTTTTTATATCAAAAATTGTCTAGCATATTTGTACATTAACTCCTTATATTTTCCTATTATACACCAAACCGTAACATAAACCTAGCAGTAGTATGAGTGTACAGAATATTCCTTTGAATTTTCAAATCTTGATTTGTCTCATTAACGAAGAAGTTAAACTCTGTTAAGACTATTCCAATTCGATGTTCTTTTTAACTTTCATGTTCAATGCAAACCCTTTTCATATTTAATGTCAAATGAGTTTGATATGATGTTCTAATTAAACATTCATGAATTGAAACTTCGAAATATAGCCATTATCAAGTTAAAATATAATGATCATGATATAGCCATTATCAAGTTAAAATATAATGATCATGATAAAAAATTCAAAAGGTGAAACCTTCATGGTTCAGTTTTCTTATATCTGTTTTAAAAGTCGAGTGAACCAGGTTTATTATTGATGTCTAGATTCATTAGCCTTTCAGTCTGTTCCATAAATAGAGAACAGGCAAGTTTCGGATTTTGGGAGCTTGAATTATTTTTGAGGAAGTAATTGTCTTCGAGGGGTAAGACTATTTGAATCTTATTCAATGGAACAGAAGATTCTATGATGGTTCCATGCCAGGAAATCTCATACAAGCACACTTTCGAAATTATCATTCGTAAAAAAGCATTAGACGATTTCTGAACACTTCAAATTTGATTACTATGATTCAATTAATGCGTCCGGTCTTAGTCATGGTCTGCGGTTGCGTAGTTTGTGAGGTTTTTAACCGTGTCAAGACGCCATATGGTTGGCGAATGTGTAGAACCCTATGTGACTCTCTGACCACCTGCTCATCGCCTGGGTACCAGGAAGAGGCGCTCACCTGTGTCCTCAGCAACAGGAGCTTAGGTCAAGGTGGGAGGAAGTGTAGAAACATCGCGTCCAGACGAGAAGACAGAGTAACCGTGTGCTCCACAGGTAATTTTTATTGTATTTATAAGTATTTGTTATGTGTAAGCCATTATAAAAAGTAGCTTGTTTAAAGAGCATTATTGTAATTGAAACCCTTATTCTTGCACATGAAGTCATTATGATCTACTTTATGAAAATACAGTTTACCTATTCCTAGACGAGAGATATTTGTGCCTTTACAATGCATTATTAAGATTACTTCGTTTCACTGTCATAGGCCAAAATCTGGTTTTCTGTTTCAAAAGCACTATTGTAACTGGCATTACTTGTGACGAGAGCCGTTCGGATTGATGTGAAAAATATTTAACAGAAATCGGTTAAATTCAAATGAAATGATTTTCAGGTTTTGCTTTTCCTAGCTAAGAGATAAATTTACATTTGACAAATGAATGTATAACAAGATTGAAAGAATTCACAAATACCGCAGTTTGTTAACTGAAATATTGTTCAAAGCACGTTAAACCTCAACTCACTCAATCACTATTGTTACATCAAGGACAGGTAATGACAGTACCCAGTTTCTGATTAAAAATCCTAGGGGTGATTGGGAAGAGTATTGGAACATCAAGTCCCAATTGACTTATGATTTTTTGTTATTGTAATCAATTCATACATGGTAGGCTGTCAGGCTTAAACTGTTCAAAATTGCTGTGAGGTAGATTTGTAGTCAGTAAGTTATTTTTATGTCTTCAACCACTATCAGTATTTGTTCATAAAGTAGATAAACTTCACGTGCCGAATGTTCTGTAATTCTATGTAGAATGATTCTTACTTTATTCATGGAACGTGTAAGTTTATTTAAGTAAAAACATTGGTCAAAATAGGGTATTTTACCGACGCTGACAAAATTCATTATTTTGATAGTTCTGTAAAGCGTTAAGTTATCATGAAAATTTCACATTTGTATTAGATAAATACACTGTTAGATTTCTATCTTGAAATTATAAATGAATTCTGAAATATCATTCATGTTCAGTCTTATCTCTACTTCTACTCTTCTATACTTTTAATCTAACTTCATTTTCATTGAATAATTACATGTAAATCCAATAGTCTTTATGCCCTTATTATAATTAAGTGGCAGGAGATTACATCTAAATTTGGTGTAGATTATGCGCACCTTCTTTTAAAAAATGATGTACAGGTATCTTTCGGGCTCAAATGTGAATTAATATTCTCTGCACATAACATATCTGGAGCTATCATTTTAAGAAGACATCCAACTCTGAGTAAATTCATTTATCCATGAATCTTTAAATACTTGAAAAAACGCAAATTCATCACAACAGTTTGGTAACCCATATGTATCCAAACCCGTGGGAAAACACAATATTTTATGTAAATGAAACCCAACTAGTTTTCCGATGGTATCATAATACATCAGCATGTGTATGAATGGCCGGTATTTGATTAACACACGAGATCACGAAAACATCCACCTAAGTGGCAAAGTATGACATGCACAGGAGCTCTTCGCCATTCTTCTTGGAGAAAAAAACTCGTTACTCGCGGTCTACCATTCCTGGGCCTGTCAGGCGACCTACCAGTCTATCTATAACGACTCACAAGCCGGATGACTGTTCCTTTTGAACATTCTATAATTCATGCAACTTTGGTTTGACTTGCTCCAAGGTCCAACATTCCTATCGTCCTTTCTCGCTGCCGAGGAGTAAAAAGAGACATGTACCCCATTGATAACTGATTCAGCCACTGGCAATCAACAATCCAACACCCTTTTGAAACCAAATATCGGTTTGTAATTTTTACCTGTAGTTCATTAAAAATTGGCGTTATCCCACTATAACATTTTCTCGTGCATGTTAGCGAAAGTCGATTGAAGGATGAAGTTTGCCGATATGTATCCACATTTTCAAATGTCTGTGACATCTTTAAGTTTAAAGTAAAGTATCAAAATAATGAGTTGACATTTCTTTTGTGCTTTAGTTTATAACGGTTTGTCATTTTTCCCTTAAGCTGTCGACGGATTGCAAGATAGATTGACAGATAGACTTCAAGGTGGGTTAAAGGCTGGAATGAAAGATGTATTACAGCAAGGAATGCAAGGTGGATTCCAGGATGCAGAACAAGAACACGTTGGAATGCAAAGTGGACTGCCGACAGATGAAGTGCAAGGTGCATGGTCAGGCCAATTTCAAGGTCAAGGTGGTCGGTCGACAGATGAAGTGCAAGGTGCATGGTCAGGTCCATTTCAAGGTCAAGGTGGACGGTCGACAGATGAAGTGCAAGGTGCATGGTCAGGTCCATTTCAAGGTCAAGGTGGTCGGTCGACAGATGAAGTGCAAGGTGCATGGTCAGGTCCATTTCAAGGTCAAGGTGGATGGTCGACAGATGAAGTGCAAGGTGCATGGTCAGGTCCATTTCAAGGTCAAGGTGGATGGTCGACAGATGAAGTGCAAGGTGCATGGTCAGGCCAATTTCAAGGTCAAGGTGGTCGGTCGACAGATGAAGTTCAAGATGGATTCCAAGGTGGATTAGCAGGTGAATTCAAAGGTGGACTCCAAAATGAAATTCAAGATCAAACAGGTGTGTACACGTGAATAAAAATGTAATCATACTTATTCTGTTGAAAGTAAATTGTTGGTGAGTGAGTTTTTTTAGACTAGCTTGGACACTATAACAGACATTTGCACCGTCGTTCTTGTATTTTAAAGCTTTTCTGTTCCTCATGAGGTGATCACTACCCAATTTGACAAGTGATTATTTTGATTTAAAACAGTATCAATTTTCTTCTTTAGACTTTGGTTGATTTTTAGGTGGAGTCTGCCGTGAATTCCAAGTTGGATTACACAGAGAAGTGTTCGCTGCATTGCTAGATGAATCGATAAATGAATTCAAGGCTGAAATTCAGGATGAAGTTCAAGGTAGATTAAAAAGTAGATCCCGAGATTGTGAAAATTACAACAATAACCAACAACCCTTTACTAACCAAGGATGTCCCGTTCTACTGACGAACAACCTATATGGCATAGTCATTGGTGAGGACTTACAGGATCATGTTTTGTCACTTTGTCGATAAACTGGGGCCAAGTTCTTATAAATTCTTGCCAATAACCTGGCTCCATTGTCATCTTTGATAGCTTATTCAATTACTTTATTTACAGTCTTTTTATAACAGGCATAGAAATTAATCTCTTCTAACAAGAATGTATGTAAGGATACTTTGTCTTTGAAAGATATGCTTCATCTGGTGGAACCTTACAGTTTTCTGGCCTCTCTCGGACCTTATGTACCACAATTAAGTTGGGTTTATTTTTCATTTTGTAAACATAGCATTTTACCTATGTATTGTCCATTTCCAAACGTTTTTGAAAGGTTGTATCATCTCTCATTTCCAGGGATGGTTGATGTAGTTTATTTCGAGCAAAACTTGCTAACATGTGGATCACTTGGCCCAAACCTCAACATCAAAAGCTTTGTAAACTACGAGTAAGTATCAGCATATGATCTTGAAGGTTTATGTGATACGCTAATTTAAATGATGATACTTGGACTTGCATTATAGGGATTTATACAAGTTCGTAACCATATGTGACAAGGCCGCATTAGAAAAAAGTGATTCCTGGCTAAACAGAACCTGCTATTATTGTGATTATGACGAAAGTTAATGCTTGTGCGTACGGACGTCATACTTGACACATTTAATCGGTCTGCATCACGGTTTAACCTCTTTCACCGGATGACCCTGATCTGCTGAATTCAAATCACCTAGATGGACATAATGATGTTGCCTTCAACATATCAGATATATCAGAAAAAACATCGTAATTGTTTTCAAATTCACAGCTTTACAAGATTTGTCACCGATTAAAAAGATCTCAGAGTCTTATTTTTTTAAAGCAGATATTTTAAGGATCTGCTAAAGAACAAATTTACAATTGCCAGTATTAAAGTAACGTAAGCTCAAAGACTGTTTTGGATTTAAACATTAAAATGAGAATTTGAAATTTGTTTCTTCTGTACTGAGTTGCAAAAATGCAAAAATGGGTTTATCAAAATCAAACTGTGTCAAATGCTTCAGTGTCTTTTAAATAGTGTATATATAAGAGGAACTTAATTTTATGTTTATCTTTAAAAAGTTGCAATGAAGACGTTTATGTTAAGGTTGTCAGTGAACTAAGGTCATGGAGTATGAGCAAACTGCAGAATGATATGATGAAAATAGTTAACACTTTATGCCCGACCGACATACTGTTATTCATCAAACTTGGTAAGACGTCACTTAGGGTAAGACATTCAAAGCTTGAGATATCGTTGTCACAGAGGCATATGAAACAGTTTACCTCTATTTCATTTGATTTATAAAGGAGATCAACGAAAAATTAGATACCTTAGATTGTCAATATTGTTGAAACTAATGTTGCCAAACCACTTTGTTCTTTAACTATAATATACTGGTTATTGTTTTTCATTTTACCGGACAGGGAAGCTTTGAAAAGTAAAAGAGACCGACTAAAAAAGAGAGACGTCTATATACCCCGAAATATTTGAAAAAGAAGTAGGAAACTATATTATTTTATCAACTCTTTATAACTCATTTCTTAGATGAAAAGTACCCTTAGCAGATAACAGGTAATATAGTAATATATTCATTCAACCCGAGACAAATGTATTACATTCTGAGTTTCATGAAGAAGCCAAATTGAAATAAAGAAGAAGTCCAAAAAAAAGTACGACTGCACACTACAATTTCAACATTCCAAGCTTCAAAAAGCATGGCCTTGTAGGTTTTGAGTTTTGGTCATCTACTGGTTACCTCTAATCAAAACAGTAATGCATTTCCGCATTTTCGTATTGTTCCTGAATATCCCCTGCTCTATTTGCAGAGTATACAAAGTTTCAATGAGCTAGGCCTTATGGTATTCAAAATTTCAATCAAGTTCTATATCTCCTATTGATATCGATTTGGCAAATCTGACCCCAAGTTACTCCTATCCGTTTCGCAATTTGAAATCAAACTTGCGTGGTACAAGATTTGCGATGATGATGAACTCAAGGCAGCTACTGAGGCGTGGCTGATGAGCAAGTCATAAGACTTCTACAGCAAGGGCATAGGCAGTCTCAAATACAAATAGGCAAAGTGCATCGAGGTCCAGGGAGTTTATTTTGAAAACAGATATCACAACAATTTGCTTCTGTTTTATATCCACTTCTATGAACTTATGGATTTCTTAAGTAGTTAATACGAAAACATTGGTAACTTCACTTTCCCTGCAGTGATGTAAATTCCAGTCTCAATCAAAGTTATTATTCATTGTGCAAAAACAAAGCCCTGCAAATGCGGATATTGACTGACCATCAACACTTTGGGTGACGAAAGACTAATTCCAGAAGCCTTGTCTTTCACTTAAAGTTTTGAGGAATCCTGTTTTATTTCATTCATACAAAGGGGTATTCATTTAGAAACTAGACACGTAGGTATTTCTACCCGACACAGCGACTCAGGCACATCATCTTAACCACATTTTGTTGAAAGAGCTGAATGAAGGCATGTTTTCTGATACCAGACAACCACATGAGTCTTGTGGAAAGAGGATGTTAATCAAAACGTGTGATAACAGGTTTGTTTCTTCGATATCAATGAGCTCAATCCATAGAAAACGTTATATCCTCTCTTATCTTGTCTTACAGTGTCTAAATTCAAGGTCTTTGATGGCCAAAGATCAAGTCAAATGTTTCAATATAAATTAACTTTATTCTGTCATCACAGTTTTCTAAGAGATTAATTGGCATTTATCATGCTACCATGTAGCCTATGGCGTTTCAATTGAATCAGTGGACTGAATATTGACAAATCGTGTCATAAACACAATCAGCTTAATTTACGAACGTAGCGGAATACCAAGCACAGAAGAAGTCAGAGTTATCCAATTGCTCAATGGACAGCATATGTCCTCTAAACTTTATCATTTGGCTTTTATCATGTGGGATGATTTACTTCGATCATTTAAGCTTTGTAGTGATTGCAAAGCTTTCAAGCCTTGTCATTGATTAAACAAAAAAGCTAAACCTTGGTTCTTATTTGACATAAAGTATGTAAGCACGTTTGACTATTTTAGGAAAACAGTCCTTAGATTACGCTTGATATGACGTTTGTGAATATTGCAAACATAGTACATTAATGCATTAATACTAGATTTGAGCAAAACAATAATAAAATAGTTACTTAAATGATTTTTTGTGATCGTGAACACTACAGTTCTTATTTGGAAGAATATCGTCATTGCATCATAAGCGTTATTTCATTTAGATGTGTTTTTACTGATGAGTTTAAAAAAGAAATACCCTTTCTGTAAACCAGGTACGTGAATAGTGGTAATATTTATCAAATGGTACAATGTCTTACAGACTGCAACGATCAAGATTACCACACATAAAGGTATGCTGAAATATTGTTTTATCTTTCTTCCCTTCAAATTGCAGCCCTGGACATACTACTGTGGTTCCCAAAAGAGTGGTATTCCAGGCAGCCGTATCTGCTTTCTTAGTCAACGGTCTGATCTATCAAGAAAGTCTTGACTTTGTTGTCAGTTGCCTCACAGGGATGAACCTTAAAGAGGTGAGAAGATAGCTTTGAACAAATCTCTAAATGATGCTTTTTATTACCTAAATGAATTTTTAGTGAATGGTAAATGATATTTCAAATCGGTGTTAAATATCCGCAAGTGCTTTAAAGGTCAGGCGTCTACCTATCTTAAATTACTGGAGTCTACAGAGATATATAGACAGACAGACAAGCTAGTGGATGGATGAATGGCGATAGCAACAAAAGTATGGAAATGGTTTGTTCGATGCAATCCTCGCCGCATCAACTGCAGGCAATTACATCTATCAATGTTAGTTATTCACACGCCTTGCTATATTAATATGGGCTCAATTTTCTTTCAGGCCCAGCAAAAGGGTTTCAAAATCGTTTCCTAATGTAATGGAAAGAAAAAAAATCAAGTATTTGTGCAACTCCGGAACATAACGTTTTGTCTTCATAATCAATTGACCAGCGATGACATTAGATCTACCTGTGCATACTTTTAAAGTTATGTATATCATTCCTTCGTTTATTCTTGCTGCTGCAGGAAAAAGATGGATCGTCAATTTCAGCCAATGTACATGTAAATGATATATACACAAAGAACTTAATCAAGCACCACCTCATCTTTTAAGATTGATGGCAGAATGTTCAAATATTGTGAAAAAGTCGTAAACTTAAGGGGAGAAATGTTGTTATTTCTTTGAGCGTATCCATTCAGCTTAAAAACAATACAATGCTGAAAACAATCTGAAACATTTTACTCGTTATAGCGCAAGATTGACGTGACCAGTGTTTTTACATGAAAAATCACTTACAACTTTTGGGTTACGAACTTCAAAACTGGTGACAGTGATTATGTAGCAGTTGGAAAATTGTCCTCTGACGTCTAAATCAAACGAAAAGGACTGACATCGTCAATAACGGATGTGTACACCACGTGTGTCGTCGACTGCTTCAACCCTCTTCCTCGTGATTGAGGTGAGTCTTCTGATGCGTTCCCGGCTTAGTTGCTGCCACTCTCGATGTATAGCTGCTTCCAAACCGGCTTAATCTCGCACAGTACAGTCGACGCCCAATTATGTCCCAAATGTGTTCCAAGTCAAACATGTCATGTTACAGTAAAGGATCCATTTCCGACTACTTAAAGTACTGTCCCCGAGTCTTTATATAATCCAATACCCTAAATGAAAGGGCTTAAGACGAAAAGATGGAAATGTTTGGAAACAGTGAAGAACTTTTGAGAACTAAACATCGGGAATTTTGATTTAAATTCTCAAAATAAATCTTCTCTATTCATAAGCTGTAACACGTTGTCCACTCGACGAAGCAGTTTTATTAACATACATAGATCAAGGGAAGGTAATTTAAGTACAGACTGTGCCAAAGAAACGTCCTGGGGTGATAAAAAGAGCATCTGATCATTCAGCCTTGCGTAAACGAAACGGATTCAATGTATGACCTACCGTATACTAAAAGTTACTGACTCTTGTTGTAAAAACTATTGATATTTGATTGATAAGGAAATTACTCACATGAAAGTGTTTGTTTAAGGTTAAACTAGATATAAAATCCAACAAAACCTTCAGTAATTGCCCAGTTTATCACTTCAAGAACAATGATCGACGTAACCCTTGTCAAACAACAACGTTGTATAATCGAAAACGTTTTGATGTAAAAGCAATATGCAATTGGTAGAGGTGAATATCGTTATTCATTTACTGAGATTGATGACTGAAGGCACAAAACGCAGAAAGTTACTATATGGTGTCACCACAGTAAGCACAAATGGTTGCCGTAAACGACACCCTGAAAAAGACGCTAAGCGGTGGTGTCGTGCCGAAATGAATTTTCTAGGAGAACCCTGAATATAACTGGGAAACCTTCAAATGTCCACATGGGTCGCAGAACACAGATAGTTTATGTATCATTGGAAAGTCACACGCGTATCAAAGCAGCCTTTTCCTCGAATTGTATGTCAACGGTTATTTCAACTTTGAAGATTTTGTATTAACTCCACCAAAATTATAATGATCCTTTTAAATCAAATGATCACTAAGTTGGTTTGACATCCAAGTATGATATTTCTCAGAATTACTCTTAACTTGCTAAGGTAGGTTGATAAAGTTACCACACATTTTGAGCTTTTCTGTGACAAAATAAGTATGGTACTCCGTCAACCTTTATTCCAAGATATGATTTTTATAGGAACAAAACCTTTCGTGATTAACAAGGACGATGACCACTCTTTGATAAGAAAGTTTACTGACATTAGCGATATGATTGACTATACATTTATGTTCATTATTCCTGAACCTGGATACATTTTATGTACACTTCATATTTCGAAAGGTTCACCCAAAACAATAACACAATTGCATTCATATGCTTAATTGTGAATATGAAAGTCAAGTTTACATGCATCGTCTGGAAACGCAAGAATTATAACTCTACCTGTATTTAATGTCACCTTTGTAAACACGATGACTATTTAATCAAGAAAGTCTGAGTTCAATGAATTTATAAGACTAAGGTCCTTTATAGTAAATGTCATCAAAATCTGAATCAAGCAAACTATACCATACTTCTATGTGACATAATTGACATCACTGCGAGGCATACCATATTCTAAGATGACCGTAATGCGAACAGATTAATAACGCTAGATGATGTTTGTCGACTTCAAGATGTTTGCCGGACAAAGTGTTAGGTTATATGTTTTTTTAAGAAAAGAAAAACTGATAGGATTGTTGTAAAAACTGCCATGAAGATAAATAGCTTATGCGACGATCCCTAAAATGGAACATGTGAGTTAACAACTTGCAGCTGTTAGTAATTGTCAATACATCGCAGTTACAAACTTTGACATTTACTCTATTGTGTGACCTTGTTCAACCACTTTCTACGTATATTTCACTGCATGCAGCGATAACTCACAAAGGTCTGGTAGGGAATCTTCACGAGTAACTCAGTGATTCAAGGTTATGAGCTGAGTGGCACTCTCTAGCAACGACTTGACAGATGTTTAAATTAGGGACAAGTGGTAAGGATTTTTTTGGAATGCATTGGTATGGAACCCTATTGCATTGACAGCATTCTGTAAATAATCAAATCTAGAAAATGTGGCATCTCTTGTTTATCTAAAGGCCTCTTTTCTCAAGGTAAAATGTTTAATCTCGTATGGTTGAATAGCACTGACGTACAAAGCCAGTGAGTAGAGGTATTCACATACCTTGGCTAATTGAACAGACAGACAGACAGCGATTTTATTTCAGACTCACTTCATACAGATAATCTATTTTCATGGTAAGGAATAATTGATAAGCTATCCCACCTGGGATTATGAGAGACTATAACGGTAACAAAATTTCATATATACATACAATAAAAGTATATAATATGGCATTATAAGCTTGAGGTAAAAACATTAAAACTGTTATAACATCTTGTTAAGTATATAAAACGGAATGACTTACATTTAAAATATTTATGCAGGTTTTGGCAGTAAATATATGGGCATGACATGATAAAAGCTGATTGTTCCACATCGGGTAGACTATACAAACTATCATTAAAAGTTAAGTATAAAGATAACAAATTAAAGGTAAAGTTTTTTATATAACGTGCTGTGTAAAAGTACATGCGTTTCATTCTTAACAGCATCCTTACTATTGACTCTCTCTTCTAAGGTTGTGTTATTGTATCGGCTAGTTTCAACATGTAAGGGGACAATTCCACATCTAAACATCGACAGAGCTCTACGGTGACGTCGAGGTAGTCTCTCCCTTGCCTGTCTTACCGTGGACACGTGTTATTGTCTGCGTCCAGTCCTGTACATACTTTTCATGAACTGCCTCCTTGACCTTGGCAACAGACTGTTTTATGCATGTGCTGTTTGAAAATGCCTCTAGTTCTGATAGGGTGAGAGACTTGAGTTTGTTCTTTAATCTTTTGATCCAAATGGTTCTCTTTTTATCGGCTTGTGTTCTTGTCCATTGTAATATCTTATATGTAAGACGGTAACAGTACCTGATGCACTTTAATGCCATATCAAAGGAGTGCTTTTCAAGAAACGGTTATAGACAACGCATCAACAATTTATTATTTAAGGTAGTTATCCCTTCTGAACACGAGACAAAATTTTAGCAAATGGCATTTTTGGTATGTCAGACTCGTATAAAATTCCATACTCACTACATAACTATAGTCTGTTTTTTTTGGTAACCTGAAATACCTTTCGAAAACGAAAGTTATTATTTTTTAAATCAATCCTAAATACTAGTAAGTACTTATGTTAATATTGTCAACATCTCCTCTCATAATAATGCCTTTTAAAGACATTAACACATAAACATAAACATTAAGTATTGTCTTTTCAAAAAGTTTGAAAATCTTTGCCTGAATGAAAAAATCTTTAAAACTTTATCAAGAATATTTACAGCTCTGTTGATATACATTGTTTATTTCTTCATGTCGATAATAAAATCATTCTATAGCCAATGATCATATAACGGTTTTCATAATAATATTTTGCTTAGAAATACTTCTTTTACTGAAAAGTATGCCATTACAAGTAACAAACAAATAGATATAACAATTAAACTTATTTGATGTAGATATATTTTACAAGTTATGTCCTATCTTTATTTGAAAAACTATGTATGTATCTAATGAAATAGATACTAATCCTGTCAAGTCTAAATTGTTAATTGTTTTACCATTTAAATCTTTTTACGAAAAAAAGAAGAATGTAAATACTCGGGCTTCAAGTAGTGGGATTATTAATTCAACATAAATATGTGTACTTTCATACCCTTCTTGCTTAAATCAAGAAGAGTTTTTCGAGATGTTTCGGTATGATTTGAAATTTACCCAAAAAGGTTTTTCTTGATCACATGTGAAAAAAACATGTAATGAGTTCTAGGCAATTTTTTATAAGCAATACGGAGTTATCTCAAACAGTGTAATGATGTCCATGTACAGAGTCAAATTTGTCAAATCGGACTCTCCTGACAAGAAATATCATTTTGAATCTCTTTTGATTTAAAGCTTGCTGTTCTTTCTCGAAATCATCAAGATTGTTTTGTAGGACTCATACGCCCCTCAAGGATCAATTCATTTCATAGATATCAATTTGACAGGATATCAAAACGTATTACAACAAATTATATTTTCTTGAAGAACATAGCCACGAATAATTCTTGGATGAGAAAGCTACAAACTCGTTACTTTGTCTGGTGTTGTCTGCTGAACTCCGTCAATCACAGAAGTCAAGACAAAACTGTTTTGAAGTGAGAAAATTTGCATTCATTCACTTAAAAGTTTTAAAACATTTGATTATTTACCTTAAATGACAAATTATTTTTGAAAGAGACTTGATATACATAGAGAATGACAATGCAATGGCGAAACAAAACAATATTTGTTGAATAAAAAATTATAGACCCTTAAACCTTAACAAATCAAAGCTATTTTCAAATCTCAGGAAAAAAACATCGAAGATGAAAGGAGAGAATCATTGTTGACAACTAAGGGCATTGCGAAACGATTGACCGATTAATATATTTAGAAAAGTCTTAATACGCGCAGGTTTAGACCTTCAAAGAGAATATATGAAAATGATAGCAGTGCTTTATCCCTTTTGTCTTTTCTACAAAGAAAACATTTCGAATTCCAGTAAAAAATGACTTAAACAAAGGATTTGGTGAAAAATACATGAAAATATTTTAAGATAAAGGCATATTTTATATGTCAAAGAACATAACCTCAGGAATGTTATTGAAAATAAATTAAGGTGATTAAGAAACCGGATCAAATTGACATGTTATTTGACTAAGAAAATGTCAAGATGCATGCAGGTTTAGAACTTCAAAGAGATCTGTTTAGGAACGACTACAGACAATAATAAACAATTATTGACTTCAAGTGAGGTTGATCCAATGATTTATCGACCTTGGACATGTGATATTCACAGAGGCGAAGCCGAGGTGAATATCACATGTCCAAGGTCCATAAATCATTGGATAAACCGAGTCTAATTGTTTTATTATATGAATTAGGTCTTGAATTACCATTCTTCTGGTATTTCCGATAGACCGGGATTTTCGAAATCTAATTTTATCCTCCAGAGGTGTTTGGATTGTTATATCAACCTCTCGCGAACCACACAGGTTGACATCCCTTGACGTCATTGCTGTCATGTGACCAAGTAGGCCAATCAAAAAGACGGAAATAATCCATTCATATAATAAATTAGATTGTCTTTAAATTATCTAGAAAACTGCTAGCCTTTATTTCCTTGAACCCTTTGATTACCCTTTAATTAAGAACAGACCACTGAGCATTGCATAAATACCCGTAACAATTAAAATGACACAGAGTATGTTTCATTAATTTTAAAATGACTTTAGTAGGAGCCCAAATACCTTATGACCCGAGATAAGTTAAAATCGCTAAAATTATGATACTTTCTTGTTTTCACCGATAATCGGAAAACGGCTCTATACATGTTAAGAATTCGAAATGATGTGTTCAATTAACGTGTATATTAGTTAAAAGACATTCTTAAAACTATCAATCAATGTTTGTCTTTCTATCTGCTGTAATTAGTTTCCGAAATTAAGTTTGAATCATAGGCGCGCGCCACTGTCCGGTTTTCGATCACAAATCAAGACATTAACCCGTTTATCGTCACTTTACTGAACTGATAAGCAGTAGGATTCTGGTTTCTGAAACAACCACTATTTATCGATAAAATAACACCATGAATAAAGTTTGACATATTTGACCCCAACAACATACTCTGTGTGCTTTTAATGGATTTTAACATTGAATCTATATATATTTTATATTGTAAAAGCTTCAGCTTGGCTCTAAGTAAGGATTTTCTTTCTTTGTATTAATTCTTCAATAACTATAATTTAATAGATTTTTTTTCGTTATCTGTAACATTCATTTCGAACAAAATATATCATTAAAACCAAATTGGTGCTTAATTAATTATGGCCCTGAGTTTAGATCCATATAGATTACACTTTTACTGAAATACATATTTTGTCAATTTTAGGAAAGTTCTATTTTTCGGATAGGGAAGAACATTTTCACATGGTAATAGATTTCCTTCCCGTAAGATTAGGCATTAAGTGGTTTTAATGGAGGATTCCTCTTCATTTAATGATGTCGTTACAATCCATTATTGTGAAGATTATACCAAGGACAGTTTCTATTAGATAAATGGTCCCTAAGTGGTCTGGGCAGACTTTGATCTCGGGGTATAAATATGACTGGAGATAATTCGATGAGAGAGCGACTGAACACTGAAAGATAGTTCAGTTACGGTCTCCTTCCTTTACGATCCCTTTACTAAAAAGAAAACACAAACAAAACTTCATTTCATAGCTTTGGGTCCTATCGCAACGTTTGTTTTAAAGTATTATATAGAATTATAGACTTCTGTAAAAGTCAATATCGTTTTTTATTGACCTGAGTAAAACAATAGTGACCTCTACAGAAATATGATAACTGTTTTATTATATGTTACATCATAAAAAAATCATCCTAAAAAGCATATCTCTCTAAACGACGCTGACATCAAAGGTGACGTAACGATGCTTAGCAATTGTTGACATGACGTCACATATGCATTACGTCAACAATGGGTCAATATCAAAGTTGATTGACTTTTGCGATTGTTCTCAAGTCAATATCGTTTTCGCTGGACTGTCATGTGACCGTCTTTGGACCAAACAAAATTGATACAAATCGTTGATCATATAATAAAAATAATATATTCTTTCCTTTGTAAAATGTACACTATGTATTTATTAATATAAACAGGCTAAATACATCTACACTGATACAA
The DNA here is from genome assembly GCA_921293015.1 of Phorcus lineatus. NCBI lineage: Eukaryota > Metazoa > Mollusca > Gastropoda > Trochida > Trochidae > Phorcus > Phorcus lineatus. The sequence continues at coordinate 14,880,183 of OV121092.1, read as the reverse complement.
GTTATAATTTGGTCATTCATTATAACATACTTCAAGTAGGGGTCGTTTCAAAAGTAAAATTCCATTTGCTTATGTTCGCTAAACAATGACATAGGGTATTGTTTTACCTAGACCAAATTCCGTTGGAGTTTAACGTTTGCCTATCACTATTATTCTTTATTTATTGTATTGAGCAAGAAAGCCGATGGCCTTCTTCATTTCTTTCAATATTTTAAGACAACTTTCCACAGAAAAACTAGGTATCCATGTAGTTTCAAGAAACACTGTATTTACAAAAAGAAGATAAACAATCAATTCCCAGCAAAATTGGAATCGCGAACATTTCACTTTCATGTCATTATTAATCATCCACGTATGATCCTTTTATGATCCGGTTTCAAGTAAACTGTCATTGAAATGATTAAACCATATTGTGATTCGCTGAAGTTTCCATTTTGACATCAACTTTATCTGAGAGTTTTCTTTAGATATTGTGTAAGTTACAAAGGTTTATTAAACTTTTCTGTGAACATAAAGGTTTTCATTACGTTATTGTAGAACAGTACAACCATACTTAAAGTTATTTAAAGGAAAATCAATCATCCTTCTCATCCTTTTGATATGTGACATTCTCAATTATTGAACCGCAAAATATAGCCTGATTTCATGGTAATAAGGACAGTTTAATTTTTCCGAATATAGAAGATGTGTGCCCATAAACTCTTTTTTTTAAAAATTGAAAATCATTATATCAACATTCAATTGTTTATCAACTATCAGGCAGTGCCAGTTTAAGCGAGTCCTACACATTTGTAAGCATGGTTCAATGACAAAATAAACGCTATAAATAAACATTTATGTAAACCGTCACGAACGTCACACACTAAATGTAACTGGTTATTCCTAAGTGTACATTGAACTATGGGCAGATTACATAAATGATTTTGTATAGAATTTTCTTTTCTATCTATACACATCGCGAAAATCCCTTACTTTGTATCATTCGTCGCCAGACACACAAATACCTATCAAACTTCTAGTGAACGTTTCTTTGAAGCTTTGTCTCGAGCAGTAACATTAACGCAATATGACTGTTGGGTATGTCAGCAGACAATTACAATAAGCTGCGGAAATTCATAAGGCAATGATTATAATAATGTGGAAAGATTTTGTTTTGTGAAAATAAAATGCCAAGAACATTTCCCCAACTTTTGTTTAACGTTACTATATCGGTAACGCATGATAGATTGTCTTTTAGTGTAGACAATCTACTTACTTTTATTTCTTAAATTGAAAGCTAATAAAATTGAGTAAAACAATAATAATTTGTTTCCATTAGATAGAATACATCGCACTTCTAGTCAAATTACATCAATGTACATAAATTGTTCCTGGCTTCAGATATAAAACTGCAAATACCATAACGATCGTAAAATTCCTTAACAGTTATTTCGATAAAACAGACGGAATGAACAGATAGAAGACTATATAGATAGGCCAACACCGACGGCAAAAGTATTCTGCTGTTAGCGAGGATAACTGTTTTTAAATAGGTAGTAAGAGTATGTTGTGTGAGTGCTTGGAAAGAGCAAGTTGTTCTAAATAGACATTCTTTTTCATAAAAAATAAAAAGTTTAAATGATCCAAGCAGATACAATGACGTCAGTTTTGCAAGGGCGTCTGGCGTCATTCTCCATATAACGTAACATACGTTTTTATCATCTGTTTGCTTCAGAGAGATGTTGCTGTCTTTACTCTCTATCAAAAACTGGAAGAAAGACTTTTTTATCGGTATGATATCTATATTTGTGTTCAGTTTTGTGAACACAAAATTAAGCGAACATGCACTTTCAAATAAATCTTAATAGCAGCTTCATTTTTTGTATATTAAGTTGCAAAAACCTCGCAAAGACAACTTCATTTTTGGCGTCCATTTAATCTTTGACCTTTTAAGAAGGGCAATTTGGATGGACAAAGAGTTCATATATCAAATACTTACATAACTTGATAGCCAGTAAATCTATATTTGGCAGTTTCAAACAAGTTACATTTATCTCCTATTCATAAATAGAGGATATTAAATGATGTTTGTCAAATACGATGTTTATCTCATCGAGTGGTGTGGGCAACGTTGATATTTTCACTCGTGGCTGCGCCACTCGTGAAATATCAATTTTTCACAATCACTTAATAAACTCAATTGGACCATTTATTGCAAACGTTTTTGTGTCAGTTGACCTTCTGATGAGTGACGATAAAGTTTATTGCCAATGAGTAGAGTGGCGATAAAGGTTATCGCCACTGTCGCCTAATAGAGGGTATATGACAACTTTCCTGACTATCTGAAGCAACTTATTTCTGTGTATGTACCCCAGCGAACCCTCAGATCATCGTCTGACTCTCTATTAACACAACACAGATCTCCAAATAAACTGTCTGATCGAGCCTTCAGTTACGCAAGTCCTAAACTGTGGAACTCCCTCCCTAGTGACATTAGAAACACCTCATCTAAAGAAACTTTTAAATCTCTTCTGAAGACCTATCTGTTCTCTGCTTCCTATTAATTTTCAATTACTGTCATAGCGCCACTGAGCATCTACATGGTGGATATTAGGCGCTCTATAAATTTATTATTATTATTATTATTATTATATTTCACTGATAGAATAGAGTATCTCATCCTCATTTATATAATAAAATGCTATACTATTACTATAATTAATCCTCTTGATGCCCCTAAAAGATTTACCCCTTATGGTATGGTAACATGGTAAATGAACCTTTCGATAATTAAGAATTGACTTTAACATTTATTAAGTTCATGGAGGTATAAACTTAAAAACCTATGTGCAAACTGTGTGAATCCGCGTAGCGGAGTTACGCCGAGTTCGCACATCGGTTTTTAAGTTTATACCTCCATGAACTTAATAAATGTTGAAGTCAATTCTTATAAATAAATATATACATGCTAGTTGTTTTTAAAACAATTTATTGCTCTAAATATACATATTTGCACCAAATAAAGCTGCACTATATACGCGAATGAATTCAACGCTCAACAGCATGAAAGAGATAAAATGTCAATCAAAACGTCATCGGATCCCTAGCCCCTCCTACAAAACGTTCATCAGCCAATGAAAATCTACAACGCACGTGGCCATGAACTTATCGGACGTCCGTCACACGTGGCCTTGATATTGCTAGTTCTCACAGTTGTAAACACAAATCGCGAACGTAGAACTCGGAGAGGAAACCAGCCGAATTTACCCTCGTAGATGCCATATACTGCTGGTGTTATGATCTCGATCTAACGGAATCTGATTAAACAGCACACAGTTCTTAAACTTGTTGAGGAGCCAAGCTTAACTCTGTTCATGAACTTAACGACATTACTTTGCCAACCTCCCTGCAACGGCCGCGAGAGCATTGAACAATGACATTTGCCTTCTGTGGTGTGGAACACGATCGGTTGTAATTTCTGATAGAACTCTCCTTTTTATTATGAAAAGGACTACCTTTAGAACCTTTGACAACAATAATTATTTCTTACTGAATTATGTTAATTTTTTATTTACCTACTTTCAAGAAGTGGCATTGCACAAAGTGTTGCTATTTTTAGAAAAACGTAACTTGTTTACAAATAGTTCCGTCGATGGGCGTGGCTTAAAATGATGTGACGTCACGAAATTAAGTTTATGGAGGTATGAACTGAACTTCTATTACCGTGTTCAGTGAATCAGATTGACGCAAAGCAATTGCTATTTATTTATTTCACGGTAATGCACTACTAGATAGATAACCAAATTAACCATAAAACACATCTAGGCTTTGCTACCTGCAATTGAAGTATGTACCTGAAAAGTTTCGGTGAACATGATATTAGTCTATGTCTTTCCTATCGTCTGAGATGACATCAAAGCAAATGCTTTACACGATACAGACCCTCCCTGATAATTTCAATGCCATTCAATACTGTGATTTGCCTGCATTGGAAGTCTGGTCCATTGCATTGCAACATTATTTTCGTTCAGAGAATTACCAAAACAACGTGTAATACCGTTTACACCGCCAGATGTCGTATTCTGAAATAACAAAACAAAATGTTAAACATACTATTTTTTAACAATTAAGGGAATAAAAAAAATATCAGATAACTTGTCCAAGAAACGAATAAAATTCATATGAGCGAACTCGTTTGTGGTTCACAAATCATTCACAGCGCTCCTTAAATTTTACAACCAACGCTGGTTTATCTTTACACATGAATTTCATGATATAATTTGTTGTGCCTTATGCTAAACATAATCTGACCCAATATCAATATTCGTTAGGCTGGAGGTATTATCATATATAATAACAGATGTTCTGTAAGGTTCAGGCCGTTACGATGGAAACAAACATGCATTTTATGTGTGTTTATTGTTGATACAATGTTCAGAACACTAAAAATTAACTGATTCAGGTATCTTTCACCAAACCCTTGTCTCATACAATTAACTCAGCCAAGTAACTGCTTTATAGAGTGTTCTCTATGTTAAGTAAAGACAAAGGAGATAAAGCAATCATGCCATTTTCAGATATTTCTCTTTGAAGATCAAAACCTCCGTGCATCTGGAAATGTTCTGAGTCTATTAACCTGCCAATCTGTTCACCATTTACTAAGTTTCCAATATCGATTCCCTACTTTGTTCTTTGAAGTTTTCTCATGGCATTTAAATATAGCTTTGATCTGTCAAGATTTTAGCATCCATTACTGCCATTCAATAACTTTTTTTTTCATCTATGACAATGCCGATCTCTGAAATTTGAGTTGATTCTTTAAATTTGGAATATTTCTTTGTCTAGAGCAAATACTTTGGAACAAGGTATGGTATAATATGTCACTTCAAAACATGTTGTCATGATTTCCCTCGAATCCAAGAAATTCTGCAACTGTTCCAGACAAATGTTCTCGGTACTTCAAATATTTTCGAAGCAAGAAAACTACATTTTTATCCGTATTGTTGACTTACCTCCCATTGATTTAAAGTAATTATAGTCAATGTGAGGATATCATGCATTTGAGAAATTTTTCCTGAATTAAAGTTATGATTACGTTGTCTTATCCTTTTTTTCACTGCTGACCCTGACATTGCCATTTATAAGCAATCGAAATACGATGCCAAAATCAGTTGTATGTTCATATATAATAGGATTCTACCCTCATTCTAAAAAAAATCAGAAAAAGGAAAATGAAAGAAAATCAGGCCTGTCTGGTTCGATATCTCCTGCAGAGACGTTGCGTTGCCAGAGAAGATTTGAGATTTGAACATATTTCATTCAGTGAAGAAAAGGATTAGGTACAAGTTATCCAACTTATGTAACCTTCTCCCAAGTACTTACAAATGTAAGATACACAAAAACATATATGTAACAAGGAAAGTGATATATTAGAGAAATAGTAGCGAGAAATCGCTTACTGTTTGAAATATATTGTTGGACTGCTTTGAAGATGGTCTGATTGTGCAGATCTGATAAGTTCTTACTGCCATTTACAAGTAAATCTTAATTTACATCATTATCTTTCACATATAGTTTTAACACGTTGAACATTGTTCGTCTCCGATAATCATATATTGGACACTCAAACATAAAGTGAAAAGCATTTTCGCATAAATAACTACATTTGCATGTTGAATCTGGCTTAATTCCAACATTAAATAAATCGTAATTTAACTCACTTACATGATATCGTAAACTAGTATGGTGAATATTTCAAATGCGTATGTATCATCCCAACTTGGGATCGCGTCCCATCTTAAGATGGGACGCGTCCCAACTTGGAATTCCAAGTTGGGACGTCCGATCTTGAGATGGGACGGCTGATACTTTAACATGTTCATAATATTCTTATTCTAATGTCGAATTTAGTAATGACATGATAACATGTATCATTTAGATGAGCGCTTTAAGGACATCGAAAGATATTTTGATTTTATGTTGATTTTCATGACTTATTGGCTCTATTTATCTCTCATCGCATACGAGTCTTTCATCATAGCCCAATACGAAGTAATTCTTATACGAAATGTTATGAATAATTTCATTATATTCTCAAATATTTTTAATTTTGACAGCATGTTAAGCAAATAAAAAAAAGAAATTACATTCAATTATACATTCAAACCCTACTCTTAGTGAATACCAAGAATGCTAATCTAATGCCTTGTAATCAGTTCAATTTCCTACACATCAACCGTTCCGTTAAGCAAGATTCCAATGTACTTATTGTGTTTGATAGTCGAATCTAAAAGTTTATATTTAATTATACATAATTCACAAACACTAACCTATAAGTGGCGTTCCGTCAATGCTTATATAACTACTTTTATCCTTAAGGACCACCATATTTTGTTGATAACACCTTCTTTATTGTGAGTTTTTATTCAGAAAATATTGCCTTCCTTATGCATATCACTACTAAATGTCTATAAAACTTTCCAATATTCGTTCATTTTTTGAGTGTACATGGTACATACGTGTCCCTTTAAATAGATGTCCAGTAAATAAATCCAGTTATGCCTCCTCATATTTCCGATCGAACCTGATCTGATCAGTGTCGTGATGCAAATGGCAAACTGCTTGGTAGTTCAGAGATGGGTGTGGGGTGGGTGGAGGGGATGTCCGAAAGAAGGGATTTTGGTAAACATCCGGTTCGGTTATGACACTAATACCTGTGTGTCACCTTCCAATTAGTGACAAGAATGGGTACCAATTGTACATGAGCATGCTTGTAACACTACAAAGGTATGCGCCGAGCGTTTGTTGTTTTAGTTAATGATCATCATTCATATTTATCAAGGCATTTGCCCCTATCGGCAATATCTCTGATAGGTGGAAGCAGACGTGATCAAACCCTAACCAAAAACAACAACAAATGTTTATGTTTATTGTTATTGTATTGTTATTCGATGAAAGTTGTTTTGCCACACTAAATATATTCAAAATGTTTTTTTCATAAAGAGAACGATTATCATGTCAAGCTCCAAAATAATTATATTTTGAAACCATCCAACATACAACACAAAATCAAGCAAATACGATTTACAGTTGCAACACAATACGTTAATATATTCAATATTGCAAAGGTAATTTCTTCATGCTAATTTAGAAATGCTATATTAGAACTCATTTCTTATCAAGATTATAAACGGAGTTTGTTGACTTTGAGTTAATTAAAAAACTTTGTTTACCATCATAAGATTTTCGAAAAATAACAGGGTACAGAGTTGAGAAAAATTATTCTACTATTTCTCTACTTAGCCCGAGGTAACATAAGATTTTGATCAGTATTTAAAGGTTGTTTTTTAATATGTACAAGCGTCTATCTAGGCTTGTTAGAGGCGTTGAATTGAGAGAATTGTTGTGTGTTCATACTACTAATACGTTAATCAACTGATCCGTACATAAGTCAAATAAGATGAGTAGGTGAGAGGGAAGAATTACATTTCAGTGTAATATTGTTTTTTTACATCTGAAAGTTTACTTAACTAATCGTTTTGTTATCTTTAAATATGCTACTTAACATGCTCCCCCCCCCCCCCCCCCCCCCCCTCAGGCATTAGGTTTGTAAATACACAGCAATGAAGTTTTATTGATATACTAACACTTATCGAGCTATTTTGTGCTGACATACATGTACTAATGTAATATCTTCAGAGGATTAAATGATTCATATAGTTATTGCTTCTACAAATTTGATATAGAAACTGTCATTTCTTATACAAATTTGATATTGAAACTGGCATTGCTTATTGTAAAATATTCATTATTTCATTGTATGAAAATATGCAATATGTGTAATCAAATAATGGTCAGTAAGTATAATACTATGATTTAAAGGTTTTTTTATTTCAATAAAACATGTGTTACAAAAAATCAGAATATATATACAAAAAGGAAAAAGGATTAGCAATAAGGCAGCAATGCCTATATAAATTCTTTTCCTGAAACAAACATAAAACGATTTAGATATCAAGTACATAGGTGGAAATATAGATTTGCAATTATTCTTACTAAAGTCAAATTTATATTCAGCTTTGTATACCTTACATTTTTTGTATAAATGTAAGGAAATAGCTTTAAAATCGATTGGTTTCATTTATGAAATGATAAATTTATATTATTAGGAATTCGTTAACACTCTGTGACAAAGATTTGTCGCCGTTAAGAAAGAATTTAGTATATTGATATGAGTTACGAGGGAATATTCAACCCTACGGTTGGCACTAGTTGAAAATATCTAAAATGTTGGGGAACCAGACTTCGATAAAAGGAACTTTTAATTTCTTTCACATTTGATACAATCAACCAAGTCGCCAAGTAGATAAACAAGATAATAATTTGTTAAAACAACATGGGTTTTGGGTGTCTCCATAAGTTGTTTTAGCCTAACACTACCCACGGTGGGCAAATAGGTGCCCAATAATCCGTTCTCTGTCACGCCAAGCTGACACATTAACATATTCAGTCTATTCAGTGCTGCATTGTAACGATGGAGAGTACCTTAATTTCTGTTTATAGAAGGTTTGTGCATGGATTATTCATTCCTCTGCATCAGGTATATATTTAAAAAAAAAATTATCACTAGTATTGTAAAACTTGGATCTGTATTAAAATAACTTTATATCTTTGATTGTTAATAGTTTATACCACCTTTGTGTAAAGAAACTAAGATACAAAGATGTCTGTGTGATGTCAGGTGTTCGATCTACGCACGCATGTATTGGTCGTTTGAAAAATGCTGAAAACTATAATCTAAATATAAATATATACATTGATCTGATTTTGTTATGTCGCTTAACAAATGTGATTCAATCAGTAATCAAATGTGACTTTAAATAAATGTTTGAGAAGTGTTGAATCGTTCGTATTCGATAACATACGAAACCGAGTGAAAAAGTGAAGTAAATGAACATCAAATCAAATTTTCTTCGTAGGTGTGAAAAGAATATAACAAAACTATCTAAAAACATGTTATACTGACACAAATCATTATAAAATATGAATATTATTAACATGTTTTAGTATCCCCCGTCCCATCTCAAGATGGGACGTCCCAACTTGGAATCCCAAGTTGGGACGCGTCCCATCTTAAGATGGGGCGGATCCGCAGTTGGGATGATACACGTATACCTGATGAAAAGTAAAAAGGTGCTGAAACATTGGATTTTTCCAAATACGATTTAAACTTTTCTCTTGATGGTAAATTTCGCTTATCAAATTGGATATTATTCCATAACAATGTGGTTGAAGGGATTAAAGACATGGTTGAGTGTTTCAATCTATAAGAGCAGATCATGAAGAGCAACCACATTTTGAGGTTACATTGTGTTACTGCTTCCAGGTGCATGCTGTCCAATACTTTACGACACCAATTAGTCATGCCATATACAGCTAATGGTTTTGTTCTTTCCTTGACGTTACTGACGTTTTAAAATCAGACTTTAGAACTAAAAAAACATTCTACCGCAAAAAAAAATTTGAATTGTATTTTTCAAAAGGAAAAATATCTACTATCTATCAATAATAAAGTTAAGGAAAACACGAATGGTTCTTATCATTTCTAAAATAAAGAAATATAGTTCACAATAGTGTCCTTTTAAAGACAGTGCCCTGGTGTATATATTAAATGATTGTTTTTGGTCTATATTGCCTGTACTTTGAGGAACTGTGAACTTAATTGGAAAATATAGTCAGAGAGCACACAGGGAGTAACAGTTTTTTGTCAAACCGAATTCTAAAGTGTAGCTGCATAGTCTCTAATGTCTAATGTTGTACATTCTTTTCCCATCCGAGAAATACAATTTTGTCCGTTGTATTGACTAATATCCCAATGCATACAATGTATAAAGAAAACATCCATAAAAGACAAATAAAAGGAAAACAGTCTGTCTGGTTCGATATCGCCTGTAAATAGGTTACCGTGCCAGAGACTGACCCTGGAGACTAAAAACTGTTTAAGACTTAAACGGGAACTGTTTTCAGGGATTTGCATTGTATACTATCCACTTCTTTACCGAAAACATATTTTCATATCATTTCGTAAACCGTTTAAGAAATAGAGTTTCAACTTTCATATAGTTTCCAATTTTAAAAAATGTCCTAGTGTATATATTTGGTATGTATTGTTTGTAATTATGTTGTTTTAAATGTGGAAGTGTTTAAGTCATATATATCTTCCTGTCTATCATCTGCTTTGACACCCAAGCAATCGAAGAAGTGAAAAGATACATTGTTGTAGTACAACCAAACCAAGACAAAATATGTAAGGATGAAACACTATAATCAAACTAAATATATATATTTTCTCTATACGGTGAAACAACATGTCTTCTGTTAATTTGATTAATTTGTCTTTATTCCTTTTAACTTTAATCACTTAGTGTAATTGTTGACTAAAGTTGTTTAGACTGATACATTTTGAGACATAATTGATACAAGACAACACTGACCAGCATAAGCTTGGATAGAAACAGTATCAAAAAGGAAACTGTTAGATGTTTAGGATACAGACTAAACCTTATACCAGCTGTACAAGTCAGCTCTACTGGTTTACGACGATGTAATGCTGATGTTACACATTTCAGAATAGGAATATATTTTCAGTTTTCTTCTTATGAATGACATACCTCATTCCTATAATTGATTATATTTCACTTACAGTTTTGCGTACGTATCTGAGATTTCTATCACATAACATTGTAACACTTTTGAAATGAACTGTTTAGTTTGAGTTATAAAAATATCATACGTAAATCCTTTGAACGTTTCAACACAATTATTTTTTGTTGTATGATATCAAAAAGCAAAGAAATTAGGTCAAAGAATTTGATGGATTTAATTATCAAATAATTGCTTATTTGACTGCATTATCATGGCATTCTTTAAACTCTACCAGGTTTTCATCATTTACAATCCAAAAATCCAGATTTGAAAATATATAAAATATCAACATCAGATCATTTCCAGTTTAGTCAATGGCTACTCTGTCGAATGGTTTAATGGCAAATAAAGGAAGAAAGATGATCAATTTTATTTTTTAACGGATTTGTTCGTTTGCAATGTAATGTTTCCATTTTGGGAGCTCATTGATTTTTTCAATTCTCCTTCAGTTTCTTTTTGTTTCAAATGTATAAAATAAAAAAAATCTGGCCACGTTTAATTATTTTGTTCTTGCCTAACTTCGTAAATTTGCACCATACCTCTAGCGAGCCCATTATATGTTGCAAAATGATCATGTTACAAACTGAGGAAGGTTTATCATCAGAGCAAACGAAGTATGAGGTCTAAACGAAATTCAAATTACACAATATTTGCTGTACGATACAAAGATGGGTGATCAAAATTTCATCATAGTTCAGTATATATGCTTTCTTAAGCTTATCTGACAATGTACCAACAATCTAATTAACTAAACAACTGCCTGCAAAATGAACATAAAAAAACGACTTTATATAAGTGCATTTTTATTTCTAAATCGACTTCAGTAAATGATTACCATAAACGTATTGTAGTATTTCTGTGCCTAAAGGTCACTATTAGGATAACATTAATATTAAAATCTTTCTACATTTTGTCTTTATTTGAACGTGCCTTTAATTAGAAAAGCTTTCCAAAACGGCTTTTACACTTTTACTAAGAAATTTTACTTACTAAATGTTATTTTGAGATTCGACATTTTTGTCTGGTGAAAGGAAGCAATGATATAAACTAGCAAGGTTCACACAAAGCGTATTTTGGCTTACCAATGCATCACCAAAACGCCCCTAACCACCTGTCCCTAATTCATAACATATGCCAAATCGTTGCATGAGGAATGCTGAGCTAGTATAAATGACATCTAATCACCGCAGTGCCCGTCTCTATGTTACTCACAAAGTGTGAAACACTCCATCATTTTACACAGTGTTAATTGAAATCTACGATAGTGGCGGTTGCAAAAGGTCATATGATAATGTAAATGTGCAACTGTCTATTTACGATGTATATTACAATCTCGCATGCTCCTAATGAGGGTTCTTAGAAAAAGCTACGTCTCGTCATTGAAGACTTTCTGACGAAAGTCTATAATTATATTGAAATGAAAGATAAGTTTCAAATTGTGCTTTGTGAAGGTTGTATATAGACATATCACCTTGACCTCGAAAACCCCACAATTAATATCGATTTATTCTGCCTTTCTTTACAGTAAATGGTAAGTAATATAAAAATTAAGAATAACAACCTTTGCCTGAAGGTGTACGAAAGAAACGTGTTGTTAAAATTATTATACATATTATCATATACAAACTGTATAACACTCATACGTTTAACAATACTAATACCAAGAATATATCAATAATGTCATCTTTTATTATATGAAAATGGATATGGGAAGTCAAGGTGTCTTCATACCATATTTTCGATTCTTAGAGTGACTAGTTTTAGAGATAAAGTCGAAAAAGTGGACATTTATGGACAAATGCCAGACGGACGTCGGACCCGATGCCATGATCATCGAGTATTATCTGCCAGGTGAACTTGAAATTCAGATCACGTAAAGAGAATAAATCCATCTGATCTACTTTCTGTCTTGGGGGACTGTTTTTTCCTATTGATTGAGACCTACTGTCTGTGTAAGATTAACATGATAAAGAGCAGATGAAACAACTGTCTGGAGATTGACAACGAAATTAAAGGGATTCTAAAGACACCTTAGCTCATCAGTTAAAATGGACATGCACTATCATTTATTTTGTGAAGAACAGAACTAAAAGCTTATATGCTTTAGTGCTACATACCACTCAATCACCACCGACTAGACAGTGTAATTGGTTGTGGATAGAGTCAGTCAAATTGATCAACATATTAGAATCAATGCTATTCTTCTGAAAGTTCTACATTCCGAATCTTCTACAGCTTAAAAAAGGAGAGTTTATGTGTTACTTCACCACTAATGACCTGCTAATACATTAAGTGGACTTAATAGACTAGTCCGGTTACATTAGTTAGACTTTATTATCCTTGAGAACTGTTTATAGATGATTTTATGTAACATGATAAGATGTCACACAGACAAACAGATTTTATTTGTATAGAAGTGGCCCTGAGGCCAGTAGTACATGTGTAAATAATAAGTATAACATATATGTACTACCTGTAAAGCATATTGATAAAAAACAATTAACAATTTTACGGAATTTAGTTTTGAAATAATAAACATTAGTTTCTGCCAAATATATTGTCTTCAGAGGACAAACATCTTATTATTCAACCCGGTTATCAGTTATCGTAGAAGAAATTATGAAGTACCAAGCGAATACTACTGGCTGCCAATTTTGTTTGAACTCATTTCATCATTTGAGGTAAGGGAATGGATTCGAAAAGAATAATCAAATAAGATTTGTTCGATTAAAAACTGTTTTGTTTTTTTATTAAAAACATTATTTTGCAATTGGTCAGTATTAATTTCATTTTCTTGAGATAACGTTTTATCTAAAACAACGTGTTATTTTTAAGTAATATCTCTTCACTTAACACTTTCTCCACCAAACAATATTTGACATCAATAATGTGAGCTTTGCGGTACCCTACCTCAAGACTTCAAAGACATACTCGTTTATACAGAATGGGAAATAACATATTTGATTCATGTAAAAAAAAATTAAAAGAGCCAAGAAAATCCAGCACTTATTTTTAAACAAGGTTAACGTTGGGTAAGAGTAAATCCACAATTACAAATTGATTTTGATAAACAAAATATACTGATATGTTTCCCTGACATAAACAATTACCCTTTTTGTTAAATAATCTGGCCAATGAAAAAGTCCTACAATTTATAGAAAAACGACCATTAGTTGTGACACATGAGTATTTAAAATTTGTGATTTCATAAGATAGTAATAAATGAAGCTGCATGTTGGTTTGTCACCAAATGAAATGCGTTTATGTTCATGCAAGACTTTCAAAATCACAGCGAATTTAAATATAGAGCCAATGTCAAGATTTTTAATGAAAGAATTTTAAAAATATTAATTGACATGTATGATGGATGAACAATATTGGCTTGAAAAAATGCTGATTTTTGTTGAATTGAAGAATACTTTTTCTATGTCAAAATACGAATTGATGCAATTGGTTGAATAATAACGAATAATAGAGGCTTTATCATCACGTACGCTTGACATTTACCCATATATATATAATGAATTTGTAAAGCGCCTGTCTTCCAACAAAGCTGCTCAGCGGCGCTATATCATGAGCTCTACTGTCAGTGGAAATTGGTTGTGGAATTCTTTAAGGTCCGAAAGCTTCATGAAATAAGTATGTTTTCAACAAAGAGCGGAAAGTGCTCTTGTTCTCAGCAAATCTGATGGCTGGGGGAAGATCATTCCACAAGGTTGGAGCAGCATAACCCTTTGAAATATAGCAATTACCATTCTCTCCCCGAAAACGTAGCTCCATCATAAATTCCTATACAGCTTCTGTTCTGATACGAGCTTTTCTCGAGCTTACGGGAGCAGAAAAATATTGCAACATGAACTACAATATTCCAGCCAATTCAAAATGGAATGTATGGATAACATGTGTTGTCACGCAATAATGCAGTCGTTAGATAAGGCGAATGTGTCCTGGAAAGAAGACTCAAAGTGCAAAATGCATATTCATACAAAGTTTAGTTTTCCGAAAGCATACGAACTGAGGCGTTTCGAATGAAACTTTGAAACCGCGTCGCTGATTTCACAACTAACAATGATTATTTCCGATCACGCGTCTACATTACTTGACTTTCGTATTGCGACAGATATTTTAAATGAATTAATGACGAGCTACCTCTGTTGGGAGAGATGAGCAATTACATGATCAATTTAAATCAGGTGTTGGACATGTTTTTCGAATGATACATTTTGTCTTGTTACAAAATAAAAGGTTCATAGAACTACTTAACTCTGAGCAATATTTGTTTTTGCAGTGCTTGAACAAATATTAGTCTTAGTTGATTCTTTACAACGAATAAACTGCCACCAGCAACTCTAGAGTGTTTTCAGGCTAGCCCAACATGACTCGAGAATGTTTTCTGGCTAGCCCCACATGACTCGAGAATGTTTTCAGGCTAGGACCACATGACTCGAGAGTGTTTCGAGATTAGCACCACATGACTCGAGAATGTTTTCAGGCTAGGACCACATGACTCGAGAATGTTTTCAGGCTAGGACCACATGACTCGAGAGTGTTATGAGGCTAGCACCACATGGCTCGAGAGTGTTTTGAGGCTAGCACCACATGGCTCGAGAGTGTTATGAGGCTAGCACCAGACGACTCGAGAGTGTTATGAGGCTAGGACCACATGACTCGAGAGTGTTTTGAGGCTAGAACCACATGACTCGAGAGTGTTTTGAGGCTAGCACCACATGACTCGAGAGTGTTTTGAGGCTAGCACCACGTGACTCTAGATTGGTGGACTCTCTCATTTGGAAGACTGAATTAATCCGAAGTGCGTAAAAATTAGTAACCATATCATAGACTAATTGAGAAAATTTTATTCGACGCTGAATAGAGTCATTTGAAAGCGGGCGTTCTAGTCTAATATGGGGCTAGGTCCAATTACCTCTAGAGTCATATGAGGCTGGCCTCCCATTTAACCCTAGAGTCATTTAAGGCAGTAAAATAATTTGAGACTGTAACACAGGGAGTTTATAATTATTATAAAAAATTTTAGCATGCACAATAAAAGGTATACAACTATGTACATTTAACAAAAGTTTTGTTTTCTTGTCCCCCCAATTTCTTGAAATCACTTTTATTGTTCAATGTTGTTATGTACATTACTTTTGTTCGTCTTCATCAAGCGCTGCTTCAGTGTGAAACATCTGTTTTCTGTACAAATTTATATTGCTGCAACCAATACATTTTTGCTGATATTTTCCACTTTCTATTGTGGAAAATAACGGTTACCTTGGCAACAGAAACAAGTGGGATACCAAGTGTATATATCTGTCTGTTACTGATCTAAGTCGTTTGTCCGAGGGCGTGTGTCATATACCTATTTTTGTTAAATTCCCCTGAACCAGTGTGAAATCAAATCATTGAGGAAATGTTATTGCGATTCTCACACTGAAAGTGTCTCAACCACATCTGTTGACTATTTGAATCAAATTAGGCCTAAAGGATAATTTTCCCAACGTTGGTACGTTATTTTACATCTCGCCGATGAAGACGAAATCGTCCTTCACCGATCCATACAAAAATCATGTAGCTGCAGTTATTCAATTGCATTGCTTTTGCTGCTTTTAACATTCTCCAAATAATCATTTTGAAGAGTGTAATTTCCTTTAATGAATAAGGTTATTTTCAAAGACTCGGCCACAACACTTTATTCATATCCCATCAAATATGTTTAATAACGATACAATATGCACAGTTGCTTGAACGGAACGGTTTTATCGGTAAATGTTAACAAATATAATTTTGTCTAACAGAACTTGTTGAAGGAGGTTTTATTTTGTCAAGAATGATTCATATATCAATTATAAACGTATGTTCAAAATTATATCATTATATATTGTTGAAATGTTTGTTTTGAAAAACTGGCACTTTGAATGTGCTTTAGTTAGATATCTGACAAATAAATGCAGCTACTGCACTTGCACACACCAAGGTCGCGTAAATAAAATAAAGATTAATCTAGGACCCTCTATCTTGGGAGACTGTTTTGTCTTTCATATTAGGACCAACTATCTGCACAAGATCCACCAGGCTAAATGAAATGTGATAGTGGGTTATTGTTTAACGCCGCTTGGGCAATATTTCAGCCATAAGCGGCGTTAAATGAAATAAGGGGGAAATCTGCAGATTGACAGATAGTGAAAAAAGGATTGACCGAGTTTAAATGAATCACTTATAAGGCAAATAATTGACATGTTTGAAAGAATTATCTCAAATGTTTCAGAAAAGTATAATCATATACGGTTATGTGGGTTATCAGTCACCTATTGCAGTTGTTTTTCCTCTCCTTATTTTGCAATAGAGAAAATGTTCAATATTCTCCAAAAGGACGAAGAGGACAATTAAACATTCAGTTTAAAGAAACAAAACCACCAAAG
The DNA here is from genome assembly GCA_921293015.1 of Phorcus lineatus. Classification (NCBI taxonomy): domain Eukaryota; kingdom Metazoa; phylum Mollusca; class Gastropoda; order Trochida; family Trochidae; genus Phorcus; species Phorcus lineatus. The sequence goes on along the minus strand of OV121092.1, from coordinate 14,863,081 downwards.
TTCTAATTGTTCGGTAGGACATACAGTTGAAATGGGTTGAAAGCCATACATCTAAGATTGAATATCTTTAAAAAGGACATAAGTGACTACACATGACGAGCACTTCACTTCTTCAATCAAGATTAAACGAGTTGTTCTTTGGTGGATATTATCTCATCAAAGGAATTCTCCATTTGTTGTTTTAAATGAAAATGACATTGAAAAGGATACTGTAGTAAATCATAACGCAATTTTCTTCTGCAACGACAAATGGTTTGAAACGAGATTAAACATCAAAGAATCACTTTGACAGTAATTCATATCTTGAAGATGGTTATTGACTTGCAACAAGAATCTTTTGTCTTCACACTATGCTTTTGATGGCTGATAGTTGTTTATTGATGAAGCTCTCTTCAAACCATGAACTTGCTTTGAAAGTTATATTTCTTTTTAAGTAATGATTTGACAGCTGTATGTATTAACTTAAATAAACAAGCAAAAGCACTTACAACAAAGGGAAGGGTATTGGAATGAGTATATGCTATTTTACTTCAAAAGGATCCAATGTGAAAGCTATACACAGACAAGAAATAAAATAACATGTATAGAAATGTTTTTCTGTACTATATTGACGATCATAATGAAAGTAACTATTTATCTACTGAATATAGAATAACAATTTTTTTTTAGATTATTTAAGAAAAGTTTATTCAAGTTTTTTCGTTAGAGAGTAAGGACCAGTACGTGAACAGACAACATTTATCTTAGGTTTGTTTGTTTATATATTATATTGATTTGACATCATAAAAGGACAAATCAAGTGAGGAATATTCAACCTTTAAACAACAATAATTCATGAGGTGGTCAATGACAAAGATTTAATTATCAAAATGTGCATTTATGTATTACTATTTTTGTCCAGAGATACACGTGTACATGTGAATGTATGTTTACCTTCAGTTAAATCCAGAAGATCAATTGGAGTGTAACTATTTTGTTAATGTGTGAATATGTAGTGATTTTAATGCTAAAATAATGAAAAATCGTATAACATAAGTATAACGTTTATACGTCATTTAAGCCAAAAGTATCCTTATAGCCCTTAATAGTTTTTGATTCTCGACAGACGTTGATTTGTATGTTTAAATGATATGAAATGACAGTAAGCTTTCGTCCTGCTCACATTGTTCATAATTGGATCCAATTTATAAAGTAATCAGATTTTATCTTACTCTTCATTGATCTTATTTCACTCTTAAGATCTTACTTGTGATCCACAACATGAAATTCCAGGGTCATATGAACAGTAATGTGTTAATTGTTACTCTTAGCTACACGTAAGTAAAAAGCGCAAGTCAAGTGACACTTTTATACCACCATGAAGTTACATTACGTTTTGCTTACGCCATTATAAGCTATTATCAGTTCTTAAATGATTTACAGAGGCATATACTCAGTTTTTTTATCGTTGATTACAGGTGATTGAACAGAATCACCACTAAGGAAAATGATTAAGTCACCTCATATCATTCTAATCAATGTAATTATTAGCACATGACGTACACGGCAAACAACTCAACTTATCAACTTATTTAACTGTGGTCAATAGTGAACTCTAAATCTCACTCAACCAAACAACAAGTAGGCAGATCATGATAGAATAAGCAAAATCCAAGTAGGTAGAGAGATTTAGGTGCCAACAATTTGCAGTGTAAGTGATAATTATGAATGTTTCCGAAGCTGACTCTGCCAAAAATGAGGAAGGTCCTATGGTGACACATGGTACAATAATCAATAAATTTATGAACATGAATGACACTACGTCTTCACATATTACCATTAAGTACAAAAGCTTGTCATACCTAACTGCATTTCGAGCCAAAAAAACTTAGCCACTGTTATTTCAAAGCATAAAAACAATTTTGATTTTATAACATATGTTTCCTGGCAATCTCTAAAATTCTATGTCTTGATTAGGGAGCTTGAAGCGAAATGTAGCAGTGCAAGTGTTGTTAAATTGCGAGATTTAAAGCAACTCCCCTCGGTTTTGAAATGAAATATTTCCGTATAGTTAAGAAAACTGGTTTCCCTCTTCCCAGACAGTTATTGATCGTAGGTTAAGTGCACATGTGTATGGAACGATGTAATAAATGAATAGCCTGGGCTTTGTTTTTGCAACAAATGCTATATAGACAGTTTTGCGTAAACCACAAGAAAAATTGTTCAGCGACACCATATATACACCATACATATCCTGTTAGTGGGTTGGTTGGTTGAACAGTTACAAACAATAATTTGATAAATGCAAAACATATACCTTATAATGTTAAACATACTTTAAATGAAAGGACAAGTTTGATTGTTCTGTTGTAGTGTTTTTCGTATTGCTATGAACTATAGGTGTTAATCAACTTTGCGTTCACCAACTGGTAACGTTTCATTTTTCCTAAGGGAACACCATCTGATATTGTTTGACATTTCAAAAATGAGATCCATAATTTTTTTCACTGCAGTGAAACATATTATCTAATGAAATTGCAAATGTGAATTAAATTTAGTTACATAATTGGAGACAGTATAAGAAACATAGCAATTCAACTGTATCAATAACGAAATGATTTATCATCGAAACACCTGGTGCCAAAACATTGAAGCATACTGCTTCTTTCATCAATTTTCCTGTACAGTAATTGGCTACAATATTAATGGATGCAAATGCCTAACTGTGAATGCTCTTACTTACAATGTTATTTGATTGCAAATATACTGTAATTTTGGCAAGGCCTAATAATTAAGGACAAACTATAATTTTCTACATCATGGAATGAACTTACATTCAATGAATAATTAATTGTTAATATTCATGAATTATATACTTTTTATTATGCTTTTAGTCTGCAATTCCAAACAACTTTAGTAGCTGAGAACGATAGCTCTCTGTAGGAACTCTACTACGTGCAGGTAAGGAAAACATCAATACAATACATGTGTAGTAAAAACAATATAAAATGAATTAACTAACCGATCAAAATGTTAATGTGGGTGTGACATAAATGGAATTTTCAACGAGTACCGACCTCGACCTTTTTAATTTGCATCTTTATTCATGTATGGTCCTTGAAAGTATTCGTTGAAATTTCCCTTCCGAACTCATTGTATTAGAAATCAAAATATTTGATTGATTTGATTCGTTTAATTCTTTATCAAAAGAAATGCCGAAGAAATCAAATCTAAATTGTATACTAGTTCCTACTATTTTTAACTGTTGCTTATATTATGGGAAGAAACTCCCTTTCGACTGTCAACTGTTTTCATCCCATTTAACGATTTTAATTATTTAAAAGTAAAAGTTTCGCTACCAGTATATACATGTAGGTATAGATAGAATCAATGTGTAGAAAAGGTTTAGCCATTGTCCAATAGCTTTTAATGTGCATGTATGTCATCTGTCTTTAATCGGCTACACATGTTCCAAATCATGATGAACAAACTTTTTGTGCGTGACCGTGGTAGTATAATACACCATAGATAGTTATGTATGTAACGGTATATCACATCCAGTCGATATGGAAACAAAAACATTTTTCTCTTTGTAAAGCATCATGTCCATCAACTTTTATCATCCTATAGTGTTTTCTTCTTCAAAGTATTCTTAGAATATCACGACATGGCGTGTAGACAAATGTTGATCTTTATATGCTTGAACAATGATCAAGCATCACTTATGACGGAAAGTCCAAGCAAATTGATGGATATAATACAGATAACTTTTGAGGTGTGAGTGTACATACACCTTGAATATAAGTGGGGGTGTACTGAAATTATTGGGGGTGTACTCACTACTTTAGTACTTGCAAAGTGTGAGCACGTCTGTATGTTGTTTATGAAGGTGTAAAGTGTAAAGTGTTGTAATCAACCAATGAAATCGCAAATGTATTACCGACAGAAACTAGCGAAGCTGTACATAATTTTAGAAGTACATTTGTCAAGGTATCAACAATCGATAATTGCATGTTTGTCAAATGAACCTGAACATGAAATTATTATATTCATGACTCAGAACATCCATAATAAATTTAGAAATACGATACGCATGGATATGAATGTCCAAGCCTAAACAGGCATGTATGTGCGTACATGATACACATGGAATTTATTTTAGGGCCGTACTTAATAATTTTATAGGCGTACATTACGCATGTACGACCCTTATCTGTAGCCCTGCCGCCGGTATTATACCATTTAGAATTTTTGGAATATGGGACAACTTGATAATAGGATCATATGAACATGGATCATACCAATTATTTGCAACGTCCATGCGAATTTTTAAATATACTCTTCGAGAATATCTAAATTTAAGGAATAATGTTTACAATATGAAATTTCGCGTGATGAAATGAGTAATGGAAGAAGGTCCTCTACTGATCGTGATCATCTTTTTCTGAATATCGAAATGATTAGATAAGGTTCAGAGTATGAGACTAATGATACCATATTCATGAATTTCGATAACTATTAGGACCTGTTTGTATTTAGTTCATTCCAGTTTGTTAATGTATTCTTTCAGAATATCAAATGGAACGAGCAATGTCCTGATTTAAAGACTGCATTGTGTTGGTGGTTTCTATGTTGATTGTGGTTTTAATTTATCTCTTTCAGAATATCGAAATGGAAAGCACAACGTTCGGAGTATGGGACTATGTGGTGTTTTCACTGATGGTGGTGGCTTCCCTGCTAATCGGGATCTACCACGCTGCGAGAAAGCGAAATCCAACTACTTCAGATTACTTAATGGCCGGGGGATCCATGACTTTCCTACCCGTGGCGCTCTCTCTAGTAGCCTCGTACTGCTCGTCTATCCTTATAATTGGATATCCCGCGGAGGGATACACTTATGGAATATCAATGGTTTTGAGATCATTAAGTACCCAAGCAGGATTTGCCATTGAGATCATACTGGTGCTAGTCTTTATTAAGAGACTTAAGATATCAACCATCAATGAGGTTTGTAATTTATGAAGTGCTTACTGAACCATAGTTATTGTAACTGTAAATACCTTCAATTTGGAGGGAAAACAAATGTATTTGACACGTTAGCGTATTTGTATAACATGACAATGATCACATGGCTTACAGAAGGTTTTTAATGGTTGTTCTTAGCAGGTAATTTTGAATCCAATAAACTGTCAATGAACACGGAGGCTATTGCAAACATATCTTGCTAGTTCTCATTTTGCTGTAGTCGAGGTTATTTAAATGACTGGTAACTCATTGCAATCAAAGGCAGTTGCTGTGACATTATCAGGGTATTGTTGGAACTCAAGACAAAGTAACGGCAAAAGAGACCCAATGGAATCATTAGAGTTTGTTCTATTTGACAGTACCTGGGACGACGCTTCGATTCTCGGATACTGCAGATTCTGTCTAACATCATTGCATGCATCAATGAGGTTGGTATAAAAGTCTTCGTTCAATTACGTCTTCAGTTACCCTTGGCATAGGTTGAAATAAAGCTCAAATTTTACTCTGGGTGAATCCACGGCTTTGCAGGATATGAGCATACTTTTAGAAAGACTACTTTATTACGCCTATTAATTTGTAACTCTTCGACCGGGACCCACAAGATTGGTTGGAAAAATTTCTGAATTTCTGATGTCAAGTAGAAGTGTTGTTAAAGCTTTACAAAATCGTAGATAATTAACACCAAATTGTTTATCCAAGTTATTACTGGCAGTTTATTAGAGTGCATATTAATGCATAACTTTCCAAATTCTATAGGAAAGCACACACTATCAATAATGGAAGAATAGATGTGATTTCTACTACATTTCTACATGTTATTTTTTCGAAGTTTTTTGCTGCTTGAGCCTAGGGTTATTGTCTTATGAATCCTTTTTTCTCTATTACAGTTGAGGTACATGAGCTTTGTTATGTACGGAGCTGGATTAGCCATTCATACAGGTAATTATGCATAAATATCAAGATGATGGAGTGACCTTTTCCATGTTCTACAACTTCTGGGTTTATTGAGCTGTATAGTTGAAAATGTCTGACATACTTTAGTTTTATTGTTGGCCGATTGCCTTTTTGATAGACATTGATCTTAACTTATCACTTGTGATCACCAAGTCTGTACAGTATCACTCACAGTACAGTGTCGTGAACATCAATACATTCATTTCTAAAAAACGTCTCTTTAACTTTTGATGTTTTCCTTTCCTCACAGGGCATTTACCACTTGTTTGAATAACTGCAGTAGTCGACATGAAAATCTTTTTGAGAGTATATACCAGTGCATATGACCTACCATCGTGCTTCATCAGCGTATTGATATACGCATATCATATATCCGTATAAAGTGTACTTTTTACACAATGTCCTGATATCTATCAAGGCAAATGCCTGAAACACTGACATCTGGTTATTCATGGCCATATATAGCCTGTTATGTTACACACTGAAGCGAATAATCTTAAATCCATCCGTACTTCATCTGGATAATGACACTTTTACGTTTGGAAGAAATTTCTAAGACTGGTCATGTACAGAGCGATACGAACTGGAAGCAATTGATTTGATAGATGTCAGGGGAGTGTAGCAGATACTAACACGCTGTTCCTACAATATGATGATGACCCTAAATTTCTTTCAGTAACTGGACTGTCGATTTTCATCTCTATAGCCGTCACGGGATGCGCTGCAGTTTTCTATACAACCATCGTATGTGTTCATTATGTAAACGATTATTAATAAATCTAATTCATTTAATTAGATGGCATGTTATTACTGTTCGAAACAAAGGCACCAGCTTACTTCCCTAAGCTTTTCTTAGTCAACGTGCATAGATTGGTTATTATTAAATTGATTTGAATCATGTCATCTAAATGTTAATCTTTTCAATAACGATTGTGATGGGAAGTTATTTTTTTCTAAACAGCTCAACATGGATCTGTGAAAAGGTATGTCATGAAACTGAGATTAACTACTCAACGAAAGAATTAACATACAGTGATTATGTTAGTAAATTGTGTTCATGAAAGTGTTCAACGAATATACCTCTAAATTATTATAATCCTTGAAGCAAAAGTTCCAAAATGTGTTTAATTTATAATAACGTGAAATGCATCCCGTATTTTTTGGGTTCTATTTTGATGACCTTTAAATGCAGGTTAGACTGATTTGATATATTACAAATGTGTTCAATCTATAAACGATGTACATCTGAATATGCCAGGTCGTAACTCCAGTTCACCGCCAGTTGCAAAATTTCAATACCTCCCGATATATATATATATATAATCATAAGCGAAACCAACATTTGTAATTGTACTGTCATATATATTGTATATTGTCTCAATTTAGTTTTAGGTTAGGTTTTATGTCTTTTTGGTAATTATCTGTTGAGGGTGGACTGATGACTACAGTCTGTTATTTGAAGTCTGTGTAATGTTCAAGAGTGAGATTATTTTGATAAAGTTGATTATACATTTCAACAGTTATTTATTGCTTTGCCTTATGTTTGTGTAGGGTGGACTGAAAGCAGTTATCTGGACCGATGTACTCCAGTTTACCATCATGACTCTCGGTATCATATTGACAACCATTATTGTGAGTGTCAAAGTGTATTAATTCAATTCATGGCGACTGTATTACCTAATGTCATGCTGAGTGTATAACTAAATTTCATGGCGAGTGTATAACTTCATGGCATGGTGAATGTGTTACTTCATGTTGTGGTGAGTGCATTATTTCATTATATATTGAATGTATTACTTCATGTCGTGCTGAGTTTATTACTTCAGTTCATGTCGTGTGTTCTTCTTCATGTGAGTGTATCACTTCATGTCATGGTGAGTGTATTACTTCAGGCAATTTTAAGTATTGTTCTTTACCTCATGGTGTTTGTATAACTCAAACTGATGGCAACCGTATTACTTCAAATGATCCTACTTAAAGTCATGGTTGGTATATCGCCTAATGTGAAAACGACTGTATTTCATTGTATCATTGCCGGTGTATTACCCAATATCAGTGTACGGATATTACTTAATCAAATGCAGAGTGTATTGTTTCGTCTCAGAGAATATTTATTCACCTCTTAGTGTACTTCTCCATCTTATGGTGAGTGCCTTACGCTATGTCATGGTTAGTATGTAATTCCATGTCATGTTAGTTATCATTTAATCTTATGACGAGTGTATAACTTACTCGTGTGGCGAGTATTTTACATCAACTAATGGCGAGTGTATTACGTCACCTCATTGTGAGTGTATTACTTCAACTCTTAATGTAGTATTCCAACGCATATTTCTTTAAGAAGGTATATACATCCCCCGCCCTTCAATTAAAAAATATATGGTACATTTTAGAACTCTTCTGCCTGAATTCACAACACCATTTCCACGCCCATTCGAATATGTAAACACTTTATTTATGTATTAATTAATTCCTTAGTTTACTTCTCAATCTTATGGTGAGTGTTTTACGCTATGCCATTGTTAGTATTTAATTGCACGACATTGTGCGTTTATCATTTCATCTTATGACGAATCTATAACTTACTCGCGTTTTGAGTTTTTTACTTCAAGTAATGGAGAGTGTATAACTTCATCACTTGGTGTACCTCTCCAAGAATGTTTCTTAAAGGAGGGATATGAATTTTCCAGCACTTCAATTTATAACAAGTGGTACATTTCAGAACTATTCAACCAAAATTCATAACACCATTACCGTGACAAGTCAAAGGGCAACTTCGTATTCTTTGAAGCTATTGCCTGATCATAATAAGGTATGATCTACTTATTTCCATCCAGGGGACTGTCTATGCCGGGGGAATCACTGAAGTCTGGAGCAGAGCGGCTGAATCAGGGAGACTGTATATAAGGTATTCAAAATGTTTATTGTACTGATCTGTTGGACATTCGCCATTACTTTAACTTTTATTCCTCACTTTTAGTCTTTTGTAAACCTATTACCTGTTGTCTACAATCGCCATATCGTCTGCAAAAGCAACGTAAGATCTGAAAACTTCTTTAGTCTCTATTCTATTGATCATCCTATCCCTTGAAGTCAACAATATCATTAACATATTGGGAAAGGTAAATTGGGACTGACAACCCTGACGAACACCGACCAAACAAGTAACGAAAGAAGTGAAACCTTATTACATGATAAATATGATTCAACATTAAAATACATAGTTTTAAAAGAAAGAACCACTCCTCTATTATCAACCTGCATTTTTAGACAAACCTTTCTCCGGATATTCCTTAGCTACATTCTCGAGACACCGACCACGCTAAATGTATCGATGATTAAGGTGTTTGTAGCTTATAAGATCCTATTTTTATTAGAAATTAATGAATTAATTTTTTCCATTACTTCAGCCTTGATACGGACCCAACTGTGAGACACACGCTTTGGAATCTCCTCTTTGGATCTCTTCTTTCCGGATTTGGATGGCTGACAGGACCATCAGCTGTCCAAAGGGTTTTATCGATGAAATCTCTTAGTCATGCCAGTCGGTATGCCATACGTCAAATATTCCCTTGTCAAAGCAACTCATTATGAATTGTTATAACTTTTAAAATCCTTAATCTTAACAATCCTTCATGACATAATATAAATAACTTGCTTTTTAATAACTTATTATGTTTCGTGTGTGAAAAATATTTATTCATCCATCGTCAATCATCAAGGTTCGTCCACATCAATCATACAAGTTGTAATAGTTTGATTTACTTTATCGCGAATTATCATTACAGATCTATGCTACTGTCGTGTCCTCTTTTCGTGCTGTTGCTTGGAGTTGGTACCATCGAAGGCGTGGTTGCGTATGCCTACTATGCAAAGATAGGTTGTGATCCTCTTGAATCTAAACAGATAAAAACTCCGAACCAGGTAAACACTAAAAGAAATTTCAAAAGGAAATGGACAACCTGAACAGACAGACATTTTCTCACGTTGGCTGGTGTCATTAAGACTTTTAGAGTATCCAGGAGGTTTAACTTTTGAATTTGAACATGAACAATCCCATAATTATCATCTCACAGCTGACACAATGACCTTCTCCTTGCTATCAAAAGTTGATTGTCAATCAGCAACTCTGAGAACTTCAACTGATCTGATAATTAACCTTTAAGAGGACTAGATTTTCCTCAAAAGGGTGATGAGCCTATATTCCTCTCAGGACAAAAGTCAGTTGGAGATATAACGCGTTGTTTAAAAGGGCAAGCTTTTTGTCAAAGATAATAATAAGGAATAAAGTAAACCTACATAAAAGTTACCAATTACCGATTTTAATCCAAAGAAACAGTTCTTAATCGAACAATGCATCTGTTAAGCTATATTATAAATGTTTACCAAACGATTAAAAATATTTACACAAAATTGCCGTCAGTTGTTTTAAATACATACCGGACAATTTCTTCTAAGACTATGGATGATCGAGTCGAATATTGAGATGTTTGAATCTGAAGATAACTCACTAGGCATATACCAATGTTTATTTGGATAATTTTGAAGAATCTTCTTTTAAAAAACAACCATCGTAGCTTTTCTCCTTTAATTGGATCAAAATAAGGTCGGTATTCCTGTTTCAATATTTTACCATTAGGAAGATTTGAAAACTATAGAAAATGAAAACTTGTAACATAGGCTACGTGGAGAAATAAAAGTTGACATGTGTATGGAATCTTAATCTATTTACTGTTTCCTTCCAGATCGTCCCATTCTTTATATTAGACATTTATCGAAACCTTCCTGGAATGCCAGGACTCTTTATGGCAGCTCTGGCTAGTGCGTCCTTAAGGTAAGTACACTGATACACAGCAGGTGAAACAGTGAAACAGGTTTCCATAACCAAAGGTATACGATCTGATATCTATGCATCTCTTACAATAGAGGATCCCATTTTGTTCAGGTCAAAGGAATTGATAAAAACATTGATGTGAGTAAAATTACTCTTGTGACGTCATCCTGTTCTCGCGCTTCATTATTTTACAGTAATGGAATGTTAAATTTCACATCACAATATTGAATTCTAAACTTACGTTTTTTATATGATTTAAGTAAATTAATTGAATTTAAATTGATTTGAGTGTAATTTTAGTAGGATAGAGTTACTCGGACATTCAAATGTACGTAATTGTCAAGGCATTCAACATTCAAATATGTGTAGATATAACTGATTGTAATGACCTTCATTATGACTGAAAAAATTGTCTGACTTCAGTACGATTTCTTCGTGTCTATCCGCCATGGCTAACATCACGTGGTATGATCTTTTAAAGCCACGATTCCCTCAACTCTCGGAATTCAGAGCACTAATGGTTGCTAAGACGACAGGTAAATAAATGATTATAATAGTAATTTCAAAATGTGAATATACATTTACATAACAGTATAAACATACATTAAAATGTGTATTTATGGCTAACTTGTTGAAGAAAATTCAATCGAATCTCATAAATGAAAGAACCACTATACTTCTAAAATACGTTCCTTTTTTCAGTGTTTGTTTTTGGCATCCTTGGATGTGTCTGCGCATTTGGTCTCACCCTGACAGGGTCACATACTCTATCGCAGGTAGGATCCGATTTGCTCTGAGTGTCGAATAGTTACCCTTCTTGGTTTATATTATCATCTTGCCACAGTAATCAGGAACTGTTGATCTTCAGTTGCATGCGTGTCGCAAAATATTGATGTCAAAATAGAGACATAGGCTCTTTAGTGAGTGAGCTATTGTTTAACGCCGCTTGGGCATTATTTCAGCCATTAGCGGCGTGAGATTAAATGAAATGAAATTGATTGCAAAAGCAAAAACATGATACAGCACGAAGGCTGTAAAAACATCAGCAAAATATCACAAAGTTGGTTAAAAGCTGATATACTATGTATAAAATTCTACAGTTTATCAAATAGATTAATTTCCTTTAGATAGGGTAAAATACGGTGTTCACCAATTTGATTAAAAAGTTGTGAAATTGAAACATTTGTGTAAAATGTTTCCCTTACTTGTGCAGTGTCCCAGCATTCGCACAGGATGTGCTTAACTGTGAGTGGACACTGACAGGGAATACACACAGGAGGGTCTTCCCCCTTTAAAAGATATGAATGAGTGAGATGTGTGTGTCCTATGGGACATCGTCGTAAAACACATGCTTCCTGACGGGTAAAAGAAGATAGAGATCTATAACCTAAATGAGGTTGTATTGCATGAAGTTTATTGTGTTGTTGTTGGTCCCATTGGGACCGCCAACGCTGTTTGATGTAAGATTTGATAGCAGGTTTGGAATCTGTATATGGAACTTTAGTTTGAGATACATGTTTGAGGTTGAGAGCTGACTTACCTGCTGAATCAGCTTTATTGTTGCCTCTTATATCCATATGGCTAGGAAGCCAGCAAAAAACGATGTCGCATTCGAGAAATGTATTGTGAATGGTTAAAATATCCCTAATAATGGGGTGATCACTTTTACAATATTTGATTGCTTGTAAGCAAGATAGAGAGTCTGAAAATATTATGTAGTTGTTAGGAGATGAATTTTTTATATGCTGAATGGCCTTGAGGATGGCTTTTGCTTCTGCAGTGAAGATGCTGCTTCCATCATGTAGTCTTGAAGCATAGGTTGTTGAAGGTGTAACAGTTGCTGCTGCAACTGTCATGCCATCCTTAGAACCATCAGTATAAACTGGTTTGTAGTCAAAATAAAAATCTCTGAGTTCGTTGAAAGCCTGCTGGAATATTAGCTGATTGGTGTCAGATTTTTTATGAGCGGTTAGGCTGAGATCAACACGGGGCCTGACCAACTGCCATGGTGGAGTGGCCAGTAAACCGTGTTCTGCAATAGTTGAGAGGTCGATATCTGACTCTTCAACATGTTGTTGAATACGGATACCGAGAGGTTGAATTGCTTTTGGTTTAAAAGAATACAACTGCTGATATTCAGGATTAAATACGCAGTTGTAAGCTGGATTTGAAGGGTTGGATTTGAGCTTAGTTACATATTGAAGTGCTAACTTAATGCGCCGATCTGCAAGAGATGGCTCATCAGCCTCAACGTAAAGGCTTTCAACGGGAGATGTTCTGAAGGCCCCAAGACAAAGTCTTAGACCTTGGTGGTGGATTGTATCTAACATTTTGATATATGAGGGACGGGCAGATCCATAGATTATTGATCCATAGTCCAGTTTTGAGCGGATGAGTGATCGATAGAGATGTAGAAGGGTTTCTTCATCTCCACCCCATTTAGCATTTGAGACGACCTTTAAAAAGTCTAATGCTTTTAAACATTTAGCTTTAAAGAGGAGAAGTAACGCATGAATTTGATTATTACCAATTAGTATCTGTATTCGCTTCACTTATATCAATCAATAGAGCCAAAAAATTTGAAAATATACACTTTAATTCGACTACTAGGAGACCTTTTATACCCCTGTTTTGGATAGCCGCCTAATGAGACTGGCGAACGCTTACACAAAATCACCGAAGCATGACTCGAAGCCACGCCCAGTGTGTGACGTGCTAGTGGGCAGCTGAAAGCCCAGCCCTTTGGTTTTCTCTGTATTTTTAAGCTAATTCAACAGCAAAATAGAGGCAATAGCATGACCGAAAGAATTCCAAAATACGATATATAACGGCTTCATGATATCAACTTTCCCTCTCAGTCGTCAAATCCATCTTAATTAGACTGTGACAATCCTTGGACGCGGTTTTCTTGGGTGGGTTTATATCAAAAAGGTAAAGAACTTGGTCGGTGAGAGATCCAATTACAATGGGATATCACGTAGTGTTACAACATGTATTTATCGATATGAAGTTATAAATTGTCTCGAAAAAATGAAGATTTTTGTAAAAAACGGGAGACAAATGTGGAAACGTTTTTTCTGACTATAGAACTAATAATTTTGTTTCACTTCACTTTCATGACAACTTAGTACTTATTGGAATATTCGTTTGTATTTAACTAACACATATCATATTCTTATCTAGTATAACATCTCACACCGTGTTGCAATATCTCTGTCTTTGAATTTAACATTAAATGACATGAAAACATACCTGACGCAAGCGTTAGACACATCCTATGTAATCCTAAAGAATGTTGGGTCCCGTTATTCACGATGTACTTTTTTAAATGTGTGTCATCGTCCTCAGAGGTGCATGAGCCAAATCTCCTTCTCTTAATTTATTGGTTGAATATATATTCTACAAGTTCATTGGTTCAAAATGACTGGACGCCGTGACAATAAACTAAGTACCAGTCGAATGCCAAGACTTACGCCATTATGACAGGACATATATTCCGCTTGGCGGGTCCGAGGCGTTAAAATTCAAAAGGTATAATTAGAGACCATTAAATCAAGAATTGAAATTGAATGCGATAGGATTACATAACGGCCACCTGTGTGTCATAAAAACCAAACAAACTAGTTAAACCAATTTGATTGTTGTGAAAACATTTGGCAGACGTCGTAATTGATGAACAACTTAAATTCAAGGTTAACCTTAGTGACTTAAGGCTACCTTAGAGTTTTGTGCAACGGGACCCAGGAAATTATCTTTGGATGTACATTTATGATGTATGACCTACAAATGTGATAGGATTTGACTTCCACTTAGCTATTCTTACGACGATATCAACAATAATGTCTCACTCACCATACACTACATGCCTACATTACATTTAGAAAATTGTGTGAACGCCAAAATACATAAAAATATGGATATCATATTCAAATAATCCATGGTCAATAATACATTCAATTTTTTAATTATTATTTCTGTTGACTGAAAAAATATATAAATATAATGGAGAATTGTTTTTTAAAATAATCAGTCCAATGCAATTTAGCATTAATAGTAAATTCTGAGTTTTGTTGTAATAGCATAAAAATTAAATTGAAAATGCCAAAAGAAATTAAAACCAGTCGATGTTGTTCAATCTGTCTCGGTTTTGATTGCTTGTTGTCTCTTCTGTTTCTGAGCCACTCGAACTGTCATTTGGCTCATATAAGTAAGGAAAAGTATCGTCCCCGTCAATTGAAATTAGCGTTTCTGAACATGATGAGACACATTCCATAGATAATGATATCTCGCTTTCTGAATAGCTGGTGGACATTATAATATAATGTCCAATAAGTGAGCATAGTTCATGTAAGAAATACTTCCGGGATCTCACGCGTTAGCGCAATCTTATAACTATGACAACATGGCGCAGGGTCGTGACTTTGAAAAACATTCCGTAGGAAAGTGCACACAGCATCGTATTTAATCAGGGTCTTGCGCTTGCAAAAATAGAAATATCCAGACAATGAATTAAACAATAGATTCCTTTAAGGTTTGAGTTGTTTGGATAACGTTTAGTAGGTAAAACCGACAGTTAAACTGTGAGATTTACTATCGGCTAGTGTTGTTTTACATAACGAGCGAATGATGATATGCCAACTAGCACGTCACGAAAGATTCACGCTTCAGTGACCACGGGGCCTTTCAGGTTCTGCTCGCCGGTCGTAATTAGGCAATTAAATTACAAAGCCGTAATTATGTTGTTTAGCGGCCGATTTCAGGAATTTAAAGCTGAGTCCACGTCAAATTGTAATCCCTTTTAACGAATTCCGAAATCGACCATAGGGCATTTCACCCGATCTTTAAGTCCTTTTATATGTGGGATAAAAGAGAGTTTATTGTCAAAGAGGATGCCAAGAAATTTGGCCTCTGGAACGACCTTAATAGGAGTTTTATCTAGAAAAAGTTCTGGATCTTTGTGCAATTTTCGCATATTGCAGAAATGCACACAAGATGTTTTAGCTTTTGAAAATTTAAAGCATTTTCCAATGACCATTTATGAATTTTATTGAGACAGAGTTGTAATTGTCGTTCGATTGATGGCATATTCTTGCCTCGGCAAGAAACTCCAAAGTCATCCACAAAAAGTGAACCATCAGTATGATCATTTAAAACTTTAGCCAAGCTATTTATTTTAATGCTAAATAGAGTGACTGATAAAATGCTTCCTTGTGGGACACCAATTTCTTGGTCAAAGAAATCAGATAGGGTAGAGCCCACACGGACCTTAAATTGACGATCATATAAAAAGTTGGATATAAATTCAGGCATACGACCTCGCATGCCAAATTCGTGTAAATCTTTTAGGATGCCATGCTTCCATGTTGTATCATATGCTTTTTCCAAATCGAAAAATATAGATACTGCATGTTGTTTGTTTATAAATGCATCCCGAATAAAAGTTTCTAAACGTACAAGATGATCAGTGGTACTTCGTTGTTTTCGGAAACCACATTGAATGTCAGTGAGTAATTTGTTGGTTTCCAAGTACCAAACAAGACGATCGTTGATCATCTGTTCCATAGTTTTGCATACGCAACTTGTCAAGGCTATGGGACGATAATTTGAAGGGTCTGTATGATCCTTTCCGGGTTTTGGAATAGGCACAATAGTAGCATTGTGCCAACAAGATGGAAACTTACCAGTTTCCCAAATAATATTATATAGAGCTAGTAAAACGTCAAGGCAAGGTTCTGGAAGATGTTTTAAGAGCTGATAATGGATATCATCAGAACCAGTTGCTGTATCATGTGCTTTAGTAAGTGCTGTTTTAAGTTCTGTAATGGAGAAATGTTCATTATAGTCTTCTCCATTATCAGATTTGAAATTTATTGGATGTTTTTCCTGTACCTTTTGATATTTTTAAAATGCTGGTACGTAATTTGCAGATGAGGAATTTTTAGAAATGGTTTCAGCCAACTTATTTGCAATATCGGTTTCAGATGTAAGAAGGTCACCATTGACCTTAAGGTGTTTAATGGTAGTTTTAGAACCTCTGCCTTTAATTCTACTAATCATATTCCAGACTTTGCTTATAGGTGTTCTGGAATTAATTTTGAAGACATAGCCTCTCCAAGATTTGCGCTTTTGTTGATTTACAGTACGGCGAGCTTTAGCTCTTGCCTTTCGGCAATTGTCAAGGTTATCTCGAGTTGGTCGTTTATAGAGCTTTCGCTCAGCCTTTTTACGGGCCTTAATGGCTTCATCACAAGTATCATTAAACCATGGCTTGTGAATGCGTGGATTAGGAATTTTAGGAATAGTTTCATTTGCAATATTGATGAGACCTTTGGAAAAGGCCTCGACCGGATCAGCTGAATTTATAAATCTATCATATGATAGATGTTCGCAGCAAAGGGCTGAAAATCGGCCCCAGTCAGCTTTAGTAAATTTCCAACGAGGGTTGTGACCCTCAGGGGCGGGTGAAGAGTGTTCTAATACAATGGGGAAGTGATCACTTCCACATGTGTCCTCATGGACAGACCATGAGAAGTCATCCAAGAGCGATGGATCAGTAACTGTTAAATCTATTGCTGAGTATGAACCTGTAGCAGGGTGCAAATAGGTATTTGAACCATCATTAAAAAGACATAAATCATTTTGCACAAGAAAACTTTCAAGTCTCTTCCCTCTGAGATCAAGGGAGTTCCCACCCCAGAGTGGATTATGACTATTAAAGTCACCAAGAATGATAAAGGGCTTAGGTAGTTGACTTATTAGTTGGTCAAGATCTTTGATATTAAGATCTTGAGATGGTGGAATGTATAAAGAACAGAGGGTTACAGTTTTGAATAATGATAAACTGACAGCAACAGCTTTTAAGGGAGTTGTAATGGAAATTTCTCTGTGAATAATTCCATCACGCACCAAAATTGATGCACCTCCTTTCGCCCTATCAGCAGGAAGAGGGATGGAATTGTAGATTGTGAATGGTCTCATCGAGACCGTATCTGTGTCTTTAAGATGTGTTTCTTGAAGACAAATTGCTTGAGGATTGTACTTTTGTGCTAATAAGCCCAATTCATTATTGTTGACTTTAAAACCTCGACAATTCCACTGAAGGATTGCCATTGACGTAAGTAATAGGTGGTAAATTGTGATGAGCCTCATGGTGGTGGTTTAATTGGAGAAAGTCGACGATCCATCGACCGCGACCTCTGGCCCTTATTGGGCGAATGGGCAGATTGCCCCAAGTCTGATGTGTCCATGAGGACATCGTCAGATTCGAGGTCCAAACATTTAAACTTGTTGTGGACCTCTACCACATTCCGCTGGCCTTTGGGAACGCGGTCAGATGTTTTAATTTTTTGTTGACTTTTTGTTTTAGGGTTTGATTGAGAGTTGGAATTTGTTTGTTTTGTAGTGTTGGTGTTTGCTGATGATGTTTTCGTTCCTGTCGCTTTGACAGGATTTGTAATGGATAGAAGAGAGAATGTTTTGGTACCTATTGTTGATGATGTGGAGCTGCGTAATATGACCTCTGTAGGTTGTTCAGACAGCCATTGAATGCCTGTCTGAGTTGAGTGTGTGAGTGATTCTGTTTCTGTTTGGGTGGATACTGTAGATTTAGAAGAAACTATGGATATGAAGGCTTTGTTGGTGTCCCAAGGACAAGGCGTTTTGCTTCTGGGAAGGAGATGTTGTTGGTAAACTTGAGTTTGAGGATTTCGGATTCCTGCTGCCACTTAGGACAATCCTTGGAGGAAGCCATGTGTCCACCAGAACAGTTAGCACACTTCGGCGACGCCTTGCAGTCTTCAGGGTGGTCGCCTTGCAGTACCGGGTATACCAGGGTGATATACTCCCACTAAGAGTTGCCAATTCTTAACAGGATTGACCCATTAGCCACCGCTATCTTGGAAGCAAAGTAGAAATGTCTGTAAGAGAGCAGACACAAGAGCAAGAAATGCAGATGAATACAAAGAGAAGGATAGGAAAGAAAAGATGTGAGAAATGGAGAAGAGAGATGTAGAAGAGGGATAGAAAAGAGTTGAGCTTAGCAAAGATGATATGAAAAAGCAGAGGGATAGAGAAGAACTAAGCAACCAAGTGCTTGGCATGACCAGCCGATTGACCAAACCAGGCCCATCTGGTCTCCTGTCTAGATGAAGTCGGGGCCGAAGTGGTGTATTTGTCAGTGTAAGCTATTCAGCTACTCCTCCCTCAACCACCAGGCATCCTTCCTCCAACGACACAGGTCGCAGTCCACGGCAAACAGACCGCCCCATTTTAGTCGCCTCTTACGACAGGCATGGAGATGCCGAGGCCCTATTCTAACCCGGGAGCCCCACGGGGGCATAGGCTCTTTAGCTCATTAGACTATCTATGACAAATCTTATACATGGTCACAGAGTAACCATACATATGTCACGAGATCACCAAATCCGCTTGTTGAAATCCTCATGAGCTTAGAAGTATGTATACAAGATTTTAGCATTCTGGGCCTTTTCTTGTTGAAAAGGAGACGAAAACGATTTTAGGGTGTGGCCTCTGTGGCCCTTATATAGGGATCACAGGGTCACCAAATACATGACACCAAATGAGAAACACCACCAACTAAGGCCTCTGGCTTCCGTATAAGAAAATGAAAATTGGTTTTCAGGGCATGGTTTTTGTGACCCTTATTGGAGGGTCATTTGCCATTGACTAAAAAAAGGCAGTTAACATGTTGACACTTATCTTCCTTTGACATATTGTGACCCTTACAAAATGATTGTCTTAAAAGGATATCCATGATGAACTGTGCTTTTAAATTCCAGGTGTCAGATAGCTTTCGAGCTGTTACTGGTCAATTGGGGATTGCTCTATTTTATTTGGGAGCATTCTTTCCGTTCGTTAACAAGAAGGTTAGTAAGCAACACAATACTTCAGTTATAGGTGTAATAAATTTCATAGTTTAGTAATTTACTGATGCCATTTTGTTTTTGGAATGAGTTTAGTGAAAGAAATGTTTTATTATTAAAGACTTGGTTTTAGATATTTATCCTTTAGGAACCCTATTAAGCCAATGGCGTAATACATGTTAACGACTTACTTTCTTCTTATGTTAATTATAGTTTTTACTTAATTTGATTTGTGGCTTTAGGATGTTAACACCTTGATTAGGGTTCGAAAATAATGAGTATGCAATGTTTTCCCAGAAGTATTGTTCCGTTTTCTACCTATTTGCAGCTTTTCTCAGAAGCTATCACTATAGGATATCAAAATATGATGTATGGTTTCTGCTATATGAATACCTTAACAGAGTTAAAATTAGTCCAAAATAATTATTTTATCATAGTTAGCCTTGTTCTGTTAATTTTTTTTCTGATTTAGGACATTTAGAAAATGATGTAAATTATAATGAGAAAAATGCAACATAGTATGTTACTATGTTTTCGTCTTGATTTTGCTTTGTACTGAATGTTTAAAGTTAAAACTGCTAGCCAGGTTTAAGGATTAGCTACAAATATCATAACATCATGATTATTTATCAATTAACCATTCTATCAAAGTTCTTCTTGTTTCATCAGAGTATATCCTTCCAATTATTTTCCTTGTTTTTCGGACCATCGCTGCCTTTGCGTCATGCTGCTGAAAGGCCGAAATGTCAGTGTGCAATTAGTCTGTAGCAACCGTCGTCTCAACCGATTACTGCCGATATAGTTTGGCACAAAGTGGGTTTATTGGCTGCTTATTAAATATGAGGCATTTGCAATGATAAATACCAGGTTACTATAGAAGCTTCTAGGATACAGAAAGGCTTATGACGAAGCATGATATTGTCTTCCAGGGCGCCATTGCAGGTCTGATGGCAGGGTTTGTAATAATGACTTGGCTTGTTGTTGGTTCGGTAATGACACCAAGCGGAGTCAACTCTCCCTACGCCCGCTTTGGAACAACTGACCAGTGTCCAGCCAACCTGACCATCTTCAATGAGAGCCTCTCTTCTATCCTCTCAACCACATCGCTTTACAACAACACTGACACGCCTTATATTGCGGCTCCGCCTTCAAAGTATGGAAACTTTCTATAACCATAAAAGAGAGACTGTTATATATGTTTTTACAACTTAACTTAATACTAATAGTAGTGGTCATTAACATATTTTACATTAATATGGAAAGTTGAAACACAGCTTACAATCGCAACTCGAAAAATTATCCTTTTTATCCAAAGAAATATTTCCTACAATGTCAAGGAAAGAAACTTTTAGTTATGCAGCTGAAAAGGCTATTAATAATAACCTGTTATCGATGATATATATCCGTAAAATGGCGACCATAAATCAATCTAAATATTGACTTGAATCAGTAGATTAAAACCCTGATATAGTAAGAGCATGTTTTTCATGATTAACATGTAAGGACTTCGCAATGAAAAAGACAATGGCGTTAATTACAAAAAGCATTACTAATATTATATAAAACTATGAACTATATAAAACTATGAAATATATGAAACTATAAAACTGTATTATAAAATTAGGTAACATGTGCATTCAATAGTCGTTTATTGTGTATGCTCTAATGAACCAGTGACTTTAAAGGTTTAATTGTAAACAATTCATTGACCAGTGCAGCCAATGAATTGTGGAAATTTGCATTCGGATATCCCCAAGGGGGCATCGAGCCTAAAACCCCATTTCCTCTCCATAATGAAAATGGCTGAAAACTGAAATAATAATATTTTTAGAAATGGACACTTCTCCTGAAGAAAAAAACACCAACAAACTGCACTCGCTGTACAGAGTCTTTGGCTAATTGGATTTATACATTTCAGATTTCGATACATCGTGGCCACTGAAAAACGTGACAGGCACACCCTTTTCATCCTATTTTAAAAGAAAACCTAGACAGCTGAATTATTAAGATGCACTTGCTGTCTTGGGTTAATAGTTATAGATATATTAAGCTTGATGTCATAAAGCGTGATGAGACAAGAAAACGACATCTTTTTATTTATATCGATCATACTAAATGCCAATTCAAAGATTTTAGGTCGCGATTTTTACATGAATAATGAAATGTCATTTTGACCACTATTCTAAAGCAGAGGGACATGATGGTATTTACTGCTAACCACAGGGGCGTGTATCGCTTAGAAAAAGCCTCAGAAAGACATATATGCCTATAGACCCTACCCTACTACTATATAAAAGGAAAGGGATGTAACGACCGAACCACCCCATGCTCGAACAAAGTCAGTTTTCGCATCCAAAATAATTTTTCTTGCCAAATTGTTCACTACGATTCGAAGGCTAAATGATTTCCCTACAAAATGAGCTATGGATTGTCAAAATCGGATCATTATTTCAAGAGTTACATGCAACGACACCCCGAAAATCGCTCCCGCCAGATTTTCAGGCCAAAATCCCCACTCACGAAAAACAGCAAAAACTCACCGTTTAACATCGTTTATTGATTCCAGCAATGTTGACAACACCAATTTAGAGCTCGATTCGATCGGCGACATCAAACTACAGGTTCACAATATGAGAACAGCACCTAATTATTATTTCTACGAGTGCTAGCAGACATTCTATCAAAAATCATCGGCTTTGCGGTTTCCTTGTCATCCATAGCAGTGGCCTTGACATTTATTTGACCTCATAGCCGCAGCAAATAAGCAAGTGAGCGAACTCCGAACTCTGATCGAACTCCTCACAGTCCTTTCAATACCATGTTTGTAAACAACACAACGTGGTCGAAAAAAGTTTAGGATTTTTAGACGTTTCCACCTTACCAAAAGCAACTGGAGCTGGGTTTTTTTGGAAATTAGTCAGACATAGTAATTTAAGAGAGCCTTTTGTAGGATTTTATTTTTTTATGGCTGAATCGGCAAAAGAAAAAAGGATTCCACAACTCCAAGCGCTTCGAATCTCTTCTCTCCGCTGATGGCAGTGCTTGAAATAATTAATGGACCGATGCCTTCAATTTGCCAAGCCTCAATCAGGTAAGCATCGATGTTTTCAATGATAATAATATTTTTTCTTTAATTGCCATCACATCTATCATTTTATTATTTAACTTTAGTGATTTTTTAAACATCTTGAAAATGTTATTTTTAAATCTTATTACTTTGCTTATATTCCATCCCCAAAAAACCCAATAAGACACGCTTCATTGATTATTGATTTTAGATGAAAGTGTCATGTTTTTAACATATGACAACAATACCAACTTTATCGTTTAGGTATGCATGCCTTTTGAAATTTTGAAGGTGCTATATATGTGTATGAATATAAAATATATATGTGAAACTAGAATAGGTAAATGATTAGTTCTATTAAGTTTGAAACCATTGTAACAAAAGTTTCAGATGAAGGCGTGGCATAGAACACTTGTGAACAGTAAGTATTTGATTGAGAATTTATGTCATTTTAATTATCTGGTTATCAATTTGAGATAACACCATCAAATGTATTTACCAGCACTTTTATTTCTAAGCTGCTCAATATTTGATTTTTATTCAAGACTGTTTTACCTGAATACCTGAATTATTCCCATTTTGTAATATCATAATTATAAATGTTGATAATTTAAAGATTGAGCCTTCCGTATTACACTTACAAACTGATTGTGACAGCTGGTTAATAGCCGTCTTGATTTTTGTAATAAATATCAAATATATGATCATGTACAATCATATCTATTCATTTGGGTAAAAGTTTCTAAAGAGTGTAGCAGAGCAAGCAAGCTATTGTTAATGCTGTATGAAACTTTTTTTGGTGAAAAGTGTCACTTTGTTTCTGGAGTTTGATCGAGCAATTATGTAAAAGAGGCAAAAGAAATCCAACTTTAATTTAAAACCTATTTATTTCAGCTATCTTAAAAGCAAAAGGTTGTTATTATGAATTATATACAACACACCTTTACCAATGTAGATTATGATTAACCAAATATTAAGTTCCATGATGGTCTGAATTATGAGAGCAACCACTTTGACTATACTTTATTTAAAATGTTAGCTTGTAACATTAAATAAAATAAATATTGCAGTACTTGAGGACCTATAATGACAATAGAAAATCTTTTTTGCATCATATTCCAATATATGCTTTTCAGTTACAAGATTCGATATCAAGAGGGGACAGTTTAATCTGGAGGATATCCTTGCTGCATACATGGAAAAGAATCTCTAATACATGGACACTCTTGAAAATTTTCTGCTATTGTAATTCAATAAAATCTTCAGATAAAATAAATAAATTGACTATCAATGAAATTACTTGTGAGGATTCTTTAATATGTTTATATACAGACATACAAGTGAGTCCCCAATTAAGAAAAAAATACATTTACTTTCACCACTTACATCCAATTTTATTGATTGTATTGAATTCATTTGATTCTTATTATTTGATATGTGATCACTAGAGATGCCATTAGCCTTCAATGTTTGAGGAGTGTAAAGTTAGATATTTCATGTGTTTAATACATGAATTTCTAGCCACCTATGGATAACACCTCCCTTTTCAAAATGTTAGTTTATTACCATTAACCAAGATTATTTGTTAACACTTTGCATAACTTAGATGATCAGTAGGTTGTACTTCATAAAAGCCTTTCAAGATGTTTTTTTTATGAATATGTAAAAGGTTGTTGGTAAATTTTAAAGGATGTTCAATACTGAATACAAATACTATTATGACTATAATATACACAACAATAATAGGCAAGGAAAGTTTATTTTGTCATGACTTGTAATGAGTGAACAATAGGTGAAATTTGGGCTACAAATCAAATCTGTTTCATGCTGGATATATAACAAATGATGTGGAAAGAATGTGTTTTTAGATTTTCAATTAGAATTTCACCATCATATATTACATGCCAATTGAATTAAACTTCAAGCAAATAAGTGATTCAATTTTCACCTCATCTAGCATGACAGTGGATGTTGTCCGAATATATTTTGTGTACCAATTCCTTAACAACTAAGGATTTAAATTTATAAATTTGGTGATCTAAGAAAGGTCTCTGGGGCCATTCCTAAAACCAATTTCCTTTTTTTTCTCCTGAAGATGATAGTGAAGAAACTGGAATTGCTTTGTACATTTTAATGAGGATTTTAAACTATATATTTTATATCTTGTTTGTCCCTCACCAAAGTCACACAGGTCATGGCCTTATAAATATCTTCTTCTTTAATAATCAACAGCTTAGAAAGATGGAATATTTATATGCTCCATAAGCGAGTGGTATTATAATAATATGGCCTAGATGTAATAGATTATAAAGCCTGTTAAACTCCAGGGTCATGGCTCTATTCTTTTAAAACTGAGAAAAATATTACAGAACTGATGTGCCTCTAGCCTGTGAACCTTGTAAAAAGGTTGAGTGTGTACCACTGTTAAGGTTTGTGTTATTTTATCACGCTCAACTCAAATTAATTTCAGTGAGCATAATTAATTTCTTTGAAGTGTACAAAAGGTGGAGCCTTCATTTCATTAAAATAAAAGAGTTTATTGCTTGCAAGGCAAACAAATTCAGGACCTTTTTTTGGGAAATGTACTCATACGCAAATATTCTAAATAATACAACTAAATCAGATTTATTGCATTTGAAACAGCAATTAAAGATAAAAGTACTGTGCCAGTTTGCTTATACAAGAAAAAATAAACTGATTACTTTGAGAATGAAATCTCTTCTCCTATTTATTGGACACACTGTTCATGTTTGTTCCCTTATTTGGGAGAGACTGGCCTTATTGTAGTAAAAAGATACCTATCATTGCATTCTCTCTGCCAACAGGTCTATTTGCTCTCAACTTAATAAAATCACCTTTTCATGAGGCAAAAAAAATCTATCTTTCAACTGAAGTTATCAGAAAAGGTTTTTTTTTTTCAACATGATTATAAATAACTGTTAATGAGTTTTAATGCAGCATATTGTAACCTAATATGTTTTTAACTATGAAAATCAAAATTGCTTCAAATAAAGAAAACTAAGGTAACCTTCCAAGCGAAGCATTGCATTTATGCCTTTAACCACCAGGGTTATACAACCCTACAAGAAATTATACAAAATACAAGTCATTATCAATGATTGCTATCCACATCTTTCATGATTTTCATGATCTCACACCTGAGCAAAGCCAATATTGATAAAATTCTGACCTCTGAAAAATAAATATCCGCTTTTTTGTCGAACACAGTTGATCATTTTAATTAAATCACTATTGTTCGAAGAAATATAATTAAATCACCAATCTAATGATAAACTTATTTTATTAAACAATGTATCTGATCTGCACATCAAATATTCAACATGGAAGTAGTTTATCTAGAATTAGGTGAGGTGAGTTGTTGTTTAAAGCTGCTTTCAAGATTATTTCACTTATATCGCGGCTGCTAGTATTATTGCAGGGAGAAAGCCTGCAACACCATTTCGGCTATGTATTGCGGTGAAACCTGCGAGCATCGGCTGGAACTAGTGAACCATGGTAGGAACTGTGGCATTGCACCCAAACCTGACTGCGTGTAGAACAGTTCTCTACTGCAGACAAGGTTGCCGAGCCCCTGGCGGGATTCAAACCACGGACCTCCTGATCAAAAGCCGAACGCGCTGATCCAATCTAGAATTATGGTAGTTACTTTCAAATTTGCCTTTGAGATTCCAACCTCTTTACAAATTCTTTTTCAATTATAACTGAACATTACTGAGTTAAAAAACTATATGCTTTCATTTAGAAGGATAAAAAATCTATCAAGTTAATGTAGGTAACAGGTTAATATTTTGTATGCCATCACTTTTTGGAGAAAAAGATCAAAACAATATTTTTAGGTAAACCAAGAAAAGGTTGTTTATATTCTTTAATAAAACATGAAAACTCATACTAATAAGTATATTGTTCTACATAAATTATTTAAAAAATTATTGTCAATTGAAAGGTGATGTTACTATTTTCTAACGATTCGTTTGAAATTTTGACATTTGCCAGTGGAATAATTACATATTTCTGGAACGTTTAAATTTTTTTAATTTGACCCATAGTTATAAAAGAACGAATTTATTTAATAGTTTAAACACACAAGAATGCAGAAGGGAATTTGATAGAAAATACTCGATGTTTATTACTACCAAATCCTATAAGTTTTTAAATTTGCTGCGGCTATGAGGTCAAATGAATGTCAAGGCCACTGCTATGGATGACAAGGTAACCGCAAAGCCGATGATTTTTGATAGAATCTCTGCTAGCACTCGTAGAAATAATAATTAGGTGCTGTTCTCATATTGTGAACCTGTAGTTTGATGTCGCCGATCGAATCGAGCTCTACATTGGTGTTGTCAACATTGCTGGAATCAATAAACAATGTTAAACGGTGAGTTTTTGCTGTTTTTCGTGAGTGGGGATTTTGGCCTGAAAATCTGGCGGGAGCGATTTTCGGGGTGTCGTTGCATGTAACTCTTGAAATAATGATCCGATTTTGACAATCCATAGCTCATTTTGTAGGGAAATCATTAAGCCTTCGAATCGTAGTGAACAATTTGGCTAGAAAAATTATTTTGGATGCGAAAACTGACTTTGTTCGAGCATGGGGTGGTTCGGTCGTTACATCCCTTTCCTTTTATATAGTAGTAGGGTAGGGTCTATAGGCATATATGTCTTTCTGAGGCTTTTTCTAAGCGATACACGCCCCTGTGCTGCTAACCACTATTCTTATGGACGGAACTGAAGAACATGAGGATAGCTATTGATTACTCTGTATGCGGCAAAAGGGGTCGATAAGCATGATATTTGGAGTTTACATCAGCGTATATGAAATAAGCATATAGGAAAGTTAAAATTATTGAAATGAATAACCAAAGGTGTCCATGAAAAAATTTGTTGCCCAACATTTATGTTATTTTACCATTTTGTTTCAGATCCGGTCTGCAATGGTTCTATAGTCTCTCCTATACACTCTTTATGTTAATCGGTGCCTCAGTCCTCTTCTTGACTGGAATAGTAACTAGTCTACTGACAGGTAACTGCTCGAAGGGAAATTTAATGTGTTCTACATCAACATTGAAAACTAAATTCACTTGCAATGACTCGTGGGGGAACACAAATGTGAAACTACAAAATCTGAACATGTAGAAATCGCAAGTGAAACGTCATTATCGTCGTAAACGTCAATGCAACGCATGCTCCTCTACATACGTATTTAAAACAATTGAATGTAGAGCAACGGGTGTGGTACAGTAAAAACAAAGAAATTGTAATGGTCATGAATCATCCTATTGCAAGACGTGTTCAGACGCTGCTTTTCCATCTGTCTTTCTGTCTTTCTATCAAACCATTTACAAATCGATGCAACATTTTTTATCGAGCGTTTGGAAGATTTCTGCGTACTATAATCGGATTTCAGCAGTAGAAATGTAGGACTTATATTCCCTTAACCTCTCGATCCCTTTCTCCCTTATCTGTCCACTCTCTTTTGGATGCTTGTCATCCACGTGTTTAATAACTGAAATATTGTTCAAAGCACGTTAAACCCCAACTCACTCACTCACTATAAGCTAATTTGGCCAATATTGTTTAGGCTTGTAATTTGATTTCGAGAATGCTGCTCAAAAGTAGACAGTTGTTTAGTGAAAGACTTAGATATTGAAAATAGGTCATAGCGATATAATGGACCTTACGATGTTTTTGATAACTAATGTCAGTGCTTTATTTGGGGAATGAGTTGATAGACATATAACTGAAATTCATGCTAAGATACGTTGGATTGATGATCATCTGGTTAATTTCAAGGTCTAAGTGAGGTTTTGCATTCATAGTGGACGTCTTTAGCAGGTTTTATCATATGACTTACGATGTAGTTCAGGTTTTTAGTAATAAAGGATTCATGGATGGACGCTTCAGAATAAAATCATTAATTACAATAACACTAGCTACTGTAAACTTTTTAAAAAGTACATAAGTATGTTCAAGAATGTCATGAACAAAACATGAACGATTGATAGTTATATTGAGAAATATCTAAGGAATAGAAAGGAACTCAGGATTTATTAATTATAGGGGACACAACGTGACAAAGTCCTATATAGATATATGAATAATTTACTGTAATTTATCATTATCATTATTACATAAAGTTCAACAAATTTTGAATGTTTAGAAAGATGTTCGATAAGCTGATTCAATGTATAACAGATGTATAATATTGAAATAAATGATTTCATATAATTCTGTGAGACACAATTTTTCAATATCGAAAATCTAAAACATAGTTTGATTAAAAAACGAACCAGTTACTTAAAATCTAAAAGAGGATTATTTCCCTATACCAGGGGGTTGGTCGTGTCGAGCTGATCCCGAGCTGGTGGTCCATATGGATGATCTGCTGTGGTGGGGTGTTTGTAAAGAACACGATCGAAATTCTCGCGATAATTCTGAGGTACGAATGATATTCACATCGATATTTGTACTGTTGTTGTTTCTCGTTTGACATTTCCGTAACAAGATAATACATGCCAGTAAAAGGTATTAAATGGTAGATGCTGTACACCAAACTGACAAACTGGGCATCCATATATGATATCCATTGACTATTATCTCGACTTGCACAGTAACGTCGGCTACTGATTGGCCAATAGCGGTCACGTGCCGTAGGTATATCTTTCTATGTTAAACTGGGACACGCGCAACCCTAGTAACGAAAGACGACGTACTGACAAGAGTTATCTCCCTTGTCCCACTGTTAGGTAAACAAAGGCAACACTACGCTGGTTTGTTGAACCCTACTTTTACCCCCACAGTGTATTTTCCCATTTATTAAAGTCATATCTTATAATCACACTGCTGGAATAAGATATAAGCCCTTCTCCATAAGAAACGTTGGTGCCGATAAAAATCGTTGCCCACGGCCTGTCTGTTCACTCGCTCGCAGCGGTGTTGTCCATCAGCGAGCTGGAGATTGGAATGATGAATAAGAAAACCAATCTATACACATATCACTCGAGGTCATCACCGACTCTTCATTCATATTCATTCATATTCAAACCAACCAGTGCGTTATGCAGTGATGCCTGCAAATTCTGTGCGACCGACACTTTCAAACTAACTCGCTCCTTTCACGACAGTCGGCCATGACAATCAGAAATCTACGGAGATTTTAGCGCCGCTTCGAATCGAACGTTTCCAAGGTGGAACACGTACATGAGGTCACGTGACCAAAATTAAATGAAATAAGCCCTGGAACATTCGTTATGTTTATTTAATTATGTTAATCCGCATTTTCCGTCTAGTGCCACCGTTGCACGGTACTAGACTATACTTTTTATGCGGTGATAGAAAAAATCATTTTTGTAAATTTATAAATAAAAAAGTTATACTGACAAGATCTGTCGCCATTTTGACCCATCCAATCTTTCAAGCCATATTTAAACATACAAAAAGGGTCCACGTCGAGATAAATACGTCACCATGTGTCCGCGAGTTTGATATGGAGCTATATCATGTGTCCGAGTGAAATATCACACTCTTCGTTCTCGTTTGATATTTAACTCGAACACATAATATATATCACTATCAAAATCGCGGACACATGGTAACTTATGATATGTAATAGTTTTTAAAATAAACTTATCTATGTATTTGTATTTTTTCAGCCATCAGTGAATTATGCTCTAGTGCAATTGGGAGCAAATTCAACACATACAGTGGTTGATGCCTGAATTCTTCCATTATTGAAAAAGTTGACCCAGCTGCAGCATTGCTTTCTACTCTTGGATAGGATTCTATGTTTAGATCTAGAAAACGTTTTATGTAACAACAAAATGCCATTTTGTTACTTTTGAAGTAACTTGTTATATTTTATATCTTTAGTAATAAATTAGCCATTCAGAGACCTTAAACCAGTACGGCAAGAGTTCAATTTCTTTGTAAACATGGATGCAAAGAAAAGCAGCCAAGCAAAGTAGAAACGGAAGATTTGTGAACTATTAATTGTCCAAAGTAAATCTGTGGAATGAAAATCGCCAAAGATACACAGGCGTGATATTCGCCCGTCTGCAATGTAGCTAGTTCGGGCTTCTGATGCGGATCTCCGCTGTCAGAGAAAGATGTCATCTAACAATCTATAACACGTGTATATGTGCTTCATACGGGGTTGGTGGAATATGCTTTTCGTCGTTTAAATTGTGGTGAACGTTGTCAATCATCTTAATAAAGGTAAATAAATCCTAACCAGCCTGCATCTGTTGTTTCTAAACAGCGATCACACAACTTTACAAGACATTACGGATTGAGGGTAGGGGTACCGTCAGGGAAATATTAAAAAATTTCCATGATATGTCGTGTCAACTGCATCACAAACTTTCGACAGCATTAATATCCATTATATCTGAAAGAAGTAGGTATAAAATATTGTACATGTCAATGATTCTGGAAAACAATCATTGTCATTTTGTAGCATTAGATTGTGCTATATAATTTTTTGCTGAAAATTTTTGCCGCTTTGCAAAGTGTATATGATATCACAACAAAAAATACCTCATTTGCTTAGTTATTAATGCAACAGTCATAATACTAAAGCTATTGTGACTGTTTTTTGTAAAGTGGATTATGAAAATTAATCAACCTACAGCACTTCTGGAAAAGAGACAGTTTGGCTTTACAGAATCGTATCAATGTCTGAGAGAATTTTCAAAATATTCTTTTTGTATAATTAAGTCCAGGAATGCGACCAGTCAAGCGAGACAAGACAATAGAATTTAACAGAACATATCAGTTTCGCCGTTTGAAAAAGTGACATTTTATTTCAAAGGCATTTTTGGAATAGTTTGCGTATATTTTTTAAACAAATAAATTATCAATGTTATATAAATAAATGGGTGTTTTTATTCCATTCTGTGTAAATAAACAAAAAAATACAAATAATCAAGGGTCTTTTATTAAGAAATGGTCAAAAGATCCTAAAGCAGCGTCGCTCTAGGCATCCCTTTGTATCTCTCATCACATTAGGAAACGACATCGAAACCATTAAGTTGTGCCTGAAGGTAAAATTCAATAAGAACATTAATTTATTATATTTATTTCATAAATGACCCAGTTACACGTCTGAGGTACGTTATATAAGTCGAAAGCCAATACAAGGGGCCGAGGACCCTAAACTCGGCTTTTACAGAAATACTTAATTAATCAAAATGTTATTTATTAACCTCTTTTTATCTTACTTGAACCATCATAAAACGTGAGAAAGAGAGAGAGAGAGAGAGAGAGAGAGTAAGAGAGAGAGAGAGAGAGAGAGAGAGAGAGAGAGACACACACACACACACACACACACACACACACACACACAGACAGAGACACAGAGACAGAGACAGAAGTTACATCGAATACACAAGGGTCTGCAAAAACATCAATTGGAAAGATATCAGAACTCAATACTATTGATCGTTAGATCTGATGCAAAACTCTGCGGGATAGTAAATGAGATTTATTTTAAGTTGTCTCCTTACCTTTTTGAGCGTCATCCCTGTGAAGCAATAGACAACGAAGTCGATGTTTCCATAGTTTTCAAGTCGTCTTCCACAATTTACAGAGGAGGCTGTCCTCCACACTATTATTTTGTTATTCACTCTCACATTCCCTTGCCTAGAGTTGTAAGAGAAGCAACAAGAACATTACAAACAGAGACACTGTATACACAAGCAGAACGGTAACAAAGTTGAAAGCAAGCAAGGATAATTTAAGGATTCAGTTGGATAGATAACATTTTCAATGTACAGATAATGTCAACGATCATTCATGAAAATACTGTCCTGATACAATGATCTCCTTCCGGCAAGTGATACGCTGATATTTGCCTGGCCTTACACTTCGTATCATTTAAAAAAAAACTTGCAAGCCACTAAGTTCATTTTAAAAAACATAACACCTAATGTTATTTTTTCGAAATTTGGGTCGTAATTTGCTTTTAATGTTTACTTTCAAAGTGTCCAGAAAGGTAATTTGAGTTTAATATCATAAGATTTTGGTTTTGGCTAAAGCATGTCAATATTGTAAAAAGAAAAGAAACACCCACACCTTCGCAAATAATCGCCGTTAAGTTTAAAAATACCGGTTCAATCGCCAAGCCTTACCATGACAACGCAGGTTTGTAAGAATGTAATAAGAGTTACTCCCCTTTTTAAGGCCGTTGGCAGGTGATTCATTGACTCTCAAACTCTTAGAGAACCATACATTAACTACAATATTTGCTTCTGAACTTGGAATCTCATTTACGTGAACAAATTTTCCAGAGACGCGTAAATTGTGTAGAAAATTATCTAATAAAGGACTATTTCTTGGCAGTATCGCAACCATATGACGTCAACAATATGCAGTTCACTTTGGCGTATTGTAAATGAAATTATTTTGTAAACTATAGGTCACTGCAGAAGAAGGAATAAGTTTTGCTTTTCAAAGCCATGAAAATGACATTATATGATGAAGAGATTACTATCCTCGTGTGAAAGGCCAACGGCTCGCATTACACAAATTTCATTCATTCATTCATTCATTCATTCATTCATATATAACATCACTGATTTAGTCTTTAAGATAAATTGCAAAAGTAAAGTTTAAAAAGTTATACTTACTTATAGGTCATTATACTTTTAATTCTGAGATTGTTGTCAAGATACATGCAGTTGACAATGTGATTATCCACATAAACCACTTGTTGAATGGCTGGTATGTAAAGAGAATCAGACTTTATTTAATAAAATTTGGTCATACATTTGACATGTGTGAAGGCCACAATTGCAAAGAATAGAATATATGATAGGTGCAAATGAATAATGTTATTCTTGCATGGAAATCAAAACAAAGACAGATTTGCTTTATAACACTTTATAACACTAACATTCATAGCAACATGACGCATCATTTTCAGGGAACTATGTAAAGGAGTTGTTGCATATTTTAGTATTTTTGTTGAGATAAACTCCGAGGAAACAACGATCATTAGATTGGAAATAATGATTCAAAATCAACCGCAAAAAGTGACAATGCGATTTTCAACATGCATGTTAGTATGTTAGATGTACAGATGGAAAGTAAGAGTTGAAAAATTAAACCCCATCACTTGTAAATACAGGTTTTGCTAATGCTTACTAAATAAGTAAAGGTTTAACTAAATTTAGGGAGAATTAGGTTTCAGTTCACTGCCTTAAAGGGGCAGAAGCACGTTATTTAGATAAATAAAGTGATGTCACCATACGAAAATAAATGTTTCCAAAGACCATGTCTTTTAATAAAAAGAAGCAGTTTTAAAACGAACGTACCAGGATAGCTTAGGCTATGCGAATACATTTCCCTACCACAAATGATTGAAATGTGTTTACACAATGGCCTCCAGTCGTAATTGCTTGATACTTGATTATTTTCTATACGCCTAGGGATGATTTAATTGAGTAATGAGATGTTTACACCCACAGAAGAAAATAGATTTGGCATAACGCTTATGTTTGAAAATGTGATGAAATAAATCTTTCAAAAAACGTACCACCTCCCCTTTAATATCGAAGAACATACGTCATTCTTCTTTTGGTTCTTTCAAAAGTTTTTTTAGTTTTCATCATGTTTGACATAAACTCAAAGAACAAGTGATCTACAAACGCCAAAAAGGAAAAGAAGCGTATACTGTGTTTAAAGCCTTCGAGGCTATAATAACATACTAGATTGAATTGCTCGTTTTGTTTGTATATGAGGTTAAAGAATATATGATATGAAGTAAAAAACACATTTATTATTGCTGCTAACCAAATCTCTCTGTAAAAATAAAAATTATACCATGATGTTACTTAGTTAATTTTTAAAACATTGGTATAGCTATGACTATATTATTAGCATAACAAATTAAGAAAACTATTTGTAAAAACACACTTACATCTACATGTAAAGAATCATGATTGTTACTCAGCAATGTATTTTCAGCTGTAAAATTTATCAGTTTTTGTCTGAATATAATGGGTTTTCTTCAAGTTGCACTGAATAAAAAGTTTGGAATTTGCAATTATGTGAAGAAAAGAATGTAAACTCAAATGTCAGTACATCATAATTGTTTTACATAAACAACGTGTACGACATGCACTTACACCATTTCTTTCTTTGTCGGACATAAATAAATAGAATAATGGAAGGAAATAGTAAAACTAAACAAAGTATCAAGTCATCAATGTCAATAATTAGTGATTTTGTTCTCCATTCAGAGCATCTCAAAATAGTAAAATCCTACTGCATGCATTTAAAATATTATTTTATGTTCCTTTAAACATAAAACTTTCGATAACGTATCTTATTTTCTCTTTAATCCTGGAAACGTGTCTGCTCATAATCTTTCTGCGAGGATAAGAACTACTGACATTGCTTAAGTACTGTTTCCTCAGTTCTGATTGAAGCAGAAGTGACCGTGAGATTTCCAAATCCAATGAAATAAAATGTTACAGATTACGCCGGTCAAGGTAACTTTACGCTCATTTCCAATCACGAACTTTCCCATATCAACTTTGTTTACGGCAATATCGAGGCGTATATGAAAGGGGTTGTTTTAGCAAGATTTTTTAATGTGATGAGGAATGTACACGAATATGGTGATAAACTGTGAAATACGAAAAAACGTCTTTAGAGTCGCATGAAAAATTAAAGCCCGGTCAGGTTAATGGAAACACAATTATGATTTTATTTGGTCCCCTTTATCTGTCTATTCAAAATTGTGTTGGGGCGGACAATCTTGGTTAAAAGACAATCTCTTTGGCTTCTTTTAAAACTCACAAAGGGAGGGTTGTAAAACATCATGGAATAAATAGGCAAATCGTAATTGGAAACAGGGCTTAAGTTTGGAACACATATGTATTACTTAGGGGGCATTCCATCCCCCTATTTCTCACCTACAAGTATTCCATACAAGTTGTTGGACAGCAGAACTGGGCATCCAAGGTCGAATTTGGGTCTCTGCTCACGGTTACCGCCTTGGATTCCAGACACAGCTAAGGGAAAATACATTTTAACAATATCATAGTTTGAGGAAAATACTTTCGAGCAAAGAAATGGGACACTATAGATACTACATTTGATATTTGACACTAAAATATACGAAAATAGTCAGAGCTACAGAAAGCTGAGTAAAAGAACATCTATCAGTAAACAAGATATTGCCTCGTTCTGAACAGTTTGAACAAGAGGAAACATTGCGAATATTGATATCTTGTCAATACAATTTATCTTCAGGGAATTCTCCCTCCGGTACGTTAACGCCTTTGACCGATGCGAATCGATGCGTTTCTTGCGATCTGGTATAAGCGTACATAGCATAGTTTTCAGCATGTCTAAATTTATCATGCAGAGAGAATGGTCGAAACAAACGGCAATACAAGAACGATGTTAAACAGATAACATGCCGAAAAGGGAAAGAAATTGCTTTACGCATTTCACAGGTAAAGAGGATACGCCCACGTGCGATAAGAGTTTAAAAGGGGCAGTAGCGCGTGAATTAATACAAAATATGTTATAATAACAGGGACAAACGTCTCAATACTCAATCCCAGTAGCCCATTCGTAGAAACATTTATCAAATATCAAGCGAAAACAGATTGCGGTAATCTTAGATAAAGAAATGAATTCGCTTATTTTGATAATCTAACATTTTATCGTTATAAAACTTACTTATGATTGAAAAACATTGTTTTGCAATAAATAGCATTTTAATGTAGGTTGTTGAGTTTAAATTTCAATTACCAATTTATATTACTATTTAAATCTGTGACTAGAAATATGAATGGTATTTGAATCAACCAGTAAATTATGATATATGTGTAAATACTGTCTCATTTCCTTTCACTTTCCGAAGATAAAGATATCAGAATTAAACGAAATGGGATATAGTTAAGAGCAAAATTTGCTTCGTCTATAACAATACAATATGTCACTCATCCTTGATTTAACCAGTACATTAAGTCGTTAATTATTTGTTGTATGCCAAATAGGTACAAAGAGGGTATAAGTATGAAATAAACGAATAATGTTCTCTGGGTAACATCGACAACCAAAGTTTACTGACACATGATAAAGAAATTCTAGAGAAATGTAGATTTAAAAAAAAACATATGAGCTGATCGTGAAAAGTCGTAAAAATCATCCATTATTTGTGACATCGTTGCATATTTCTTTTAAATACTATTAATAATCATATTGTAATTTAAAAGCTGTTTAGGTTTCTTAACATTAAGGACTCACTTTTTTGTTCAATTGTTAAGATTTACATCTAATATATTAAATAGCTGTAATACCATACAGAAAGTCGCGGTAACCTGTAAATTAATGGCGATAGAGTTGATATCAAGAAGCACTTACAAAAGACAACAACCTTAGCTTCGCAGGAATGGTCACCAAATGAAACCTTGTAGACCCCAGTATCCATTTCCTCTGCATTCCTTATGTGGAGTTTGTGGACATTGCCCTCAGAAGTGTATATGACCGACGACGTGGCAGCTAACGTCCCTTCATCCACTGTCCACTTTGGCTTTAGAGCTGGCTTGCTAACCTCGCACTCAAGGTATATGTCCTCATTCTCTCTGACCATGGCGTCAGTCAATGGGCGAACAAAAAAAACGATTGGCTCATCTAAAATGGAAACAAGGATTTTTTTGTACATACGATCGCTTGTTCTTGTTCATGGAGACAATTTCATAAAGCTCTGTAAAAACTCTTTTTGATATTCAACTAATGACACTAGTCGTTGTGATTTTACCCAAATCGTTACCTCTTTTTAAACCGACCATAAAGATGGACATCCGTTTGCGGCAGTATGGTAAACATTTTACACAAAACCTTATCTTTAAAGACATCATAAAATGTCAAAATCTTTAACTAAGTATGAAGGTGGCAAAAATGGCAAGGCAATCAGACACGACGAACACACATGAGTAAAAAATTAAATCATTAATGAAGAGTTTTGTAGTTTGAATGGAAAAAAAATGATCCTAAATTTTCTAAATGAATCAGCGATGAAAATGGTGACAGAGAAAAGATATAGTAGTACATACCCTCAACAAGGACGTTAGCCTCACTGAACACTTCACCAAATGAAACTTTATAGACACCCTTATCATCAGGACTTGAGGTTGTGATGTGGAGTTGGTGAACATTACCATCCGAGATCATTGTGACTGTCTGACTTGTCACTATGACCACTCCATTAAATGTCCACTCTGGCTTCAGATCGGACTTGCTGACCTCACACACGAGGTGAATGTCCTCATTCACTCTCACCGTGATGTCGGCTAAGGGATGGACAAACTCGACTGCCTTCTCTGTCATAGAAAGAATTGTTTATGTTTAAATTCTTAGTATTTAGAGGGATCCTTCAAACTATGTAATACACAAAGTTTATATCTCATCACTTTTATCAAGAACACCGTGAGACGTTTTCAAGTTTGTGGTGTACACTAACTTTATTTTACTTTACCAATCACGATTCCAATTCTCAGTGGTTATGTCCTTAACCACGCCAGTGACAATAGTTAACTGATTTAATTCCTTAGATCATAAGCGAATTAAATGAATTGTATTTTCGACATTTGGTTATCTGTCGCCTAGCTTATTGCATTTGCTCACACAACACAATATGTATTACATAATACCAGACTCAGTATCCCAAGGAATCTTAATAACATTGGATATAGGCTTTTGTAGGCCTTTACTTACTAACATTAAGCTTAAGCTTACCTGTGGAGCAAACGGTAACTCTGTCCCCTCGCCTGGATGTTAGGTTTCTACACTTCCTCTCTCCTTTACCAAATCCTGAACTCCTGTTGCTGAGAACACAGGTGAGCGCCTCTTCCTGGTACCCAGGCGATGAGCAGGTGGTCAGAGAGTCACACATGTCTCTACATAGTTGCCAACCATATGGCGTCATGGCATGGTTTAAATAATAACAGTCTATGCAGCCACAGACCAAGGTAAAGACTGAGCAAAATGAACATTTTAATGACATTATTAGAAGGGGGATTATGCCAATGTGAAGAGATGTGAAGTTTTGAAAGAATCCTCACTCAAAACTTATGGTAGAGATTTGGATTTATGTCATATGTTAAGAGATTTTCCTACTTCTCAACACTATTCACTGACTCGGAGACAAATCCAACTCTCCATGTACGTAACCTTTAATATATTGATCAGTTCTAAATGTTCCCCTTTCAATCTAAATTGTGTCTTTGTACTTTGTGTGGATCAGATTACTTTCCAACAATGATTGGAAACATTATTTAGCATCAATAAATAAATCTGGTCGCAATCACAAAAGGAAGACTTTGGAAAAGCCAAGGTTTTTATAAAACAAAATGATTTAGACCTTTGGCTTTGTTGGTCCTCATATTTTCATCATGAAAGAAGTTGATATTTTGCCTTGAAATGTTTTTGTTTTAATTAATCGATATTAGAATCTTAATCTTGATGAATAGCTTCATAGATGATTCTCATAACGTTTTAAAACAGACGAGTAAGTTGAATGGCAACAAAGGTTAATATTACTGTTTTATACATGTATAGCACAAAAGGTAGACACTTCTATCCTAAAATTTCAGTTGTCACAAAAATAACACTAGCGTTACTATTCTGTTAACAAAAACGATATTGCTTTTTACATCCACGGGCTCCCAGAGTTTAATGTGAATTGATTTGAGTAAGTCAATGAAACCGCTACGTGGGTTGGACCTGCAAACCTCTAAAAGGAGCATTTTCGAGGAGGCGTTTCGGTCATCCTTCCAAGTTAAAACTAGCTGTAATGATCCGTCATCACATGCACGTTCTATGTTGAAAATGGATTGAGTTCTGGGTTGAAAATGATGTGTTTGACCCTCTCACGATGATACATTTGGCATATCTCATGTTTATTGAGGAACGTCTGAAGACTTAGATTTTATTTTCAAAATCGTGCTACTGCCTCTTTAAGGTTAACTATAGTTTTTGTTAGCCTTCAGGGTCCGTCTATAGCAAACGAAACTCTCGGCAGGAGATATCGAACCAGACATGCCTGTTTTTCTTGTATTTGTCAACACATTGTTTCCAACAGTTATGTCTGACAATTATACAGATATAAACTATCTTACTGCCTTCTGATTCCTCATAAATATCCAAGTCAGTGTTAGCAGACACAATTTACAAATGGTTCCTTAGCTAAAAAATGATACAATGTTATTACAATTTTATTTCAGGAAATGTTTGCATAACAAACACCTAAACATTCTCTTCATACTGATTTTCGAGGACTACAAAGACTTTCAATATGTTGCAATTAATCAATAGACTGAAGGACCAATAGTTATGTTCTAGCTTGAATAAGTGGCAAAAGATGGAATGTCACAATTGATTTTTGTATTGTTCTCTGACAATTTCCAGATTTATTAATTAGTAGATGGTAGGTTAAAGTTCGATTCATTAATTCTTAATTTTGTCCATAATAAGAGAAAGGGTTATATTCACAACATCATATTTCTAGAACAAAATGGAGTAATAACAATGACTGCCAAGGCAGTACTAAGGTTCTTCAAGATGAATGCTTTTCTGCCTCAAACCTTCTCTGACAAACCTCTCACCTCTCTTAAAGCAAAGCCTTAATTCATTAGAATCAAATTAGAAAGCTCTTAAGGATGCATTTTGTTCCAAAAGATCGTTATGGTACCAAAACTCAATCAAATAAAATATTTTAATGCAAACTGCAACAATACGGTTATGAAACAAGAAAGAGAAAAAGAAGAAATGTGTAGATTGTGTTCGGTTGACAACTTATAGAGTAAATAGAAAGACACCTATCGGAATAGGATTTCTAAATTGCCAAGAAGCAATGATATGTAGCACAGAATAATAGCCGTAGCCTATTTTATCTTAAATACTCCACTCCACTCGTCGCAAGCAAACATGCATTTTGGTTCTTATATATACAATTAATCTAAAGTGAATTTATTAAGCTTTAAATCTATAACAGATCCATTCAGAGTAATGCCCCTTTGAACATGAAGCAGAAATATGCTCTTCATGAATGTGATGAATTTTAAGGGTGGATAACTCCTAACATAAAAGTTGAAAACTGCATTTAAGTAGACGTGATGGTTATATACACTGAAGATTTTTTAAAGCGTCCACTGCCATCACAGAAAAATTTCACGCACACAAAAATATGACAACGTCTTAACTCAATAGAGAATGTTCTTTCCTACATCGTAGTGATTAGAAATTTAGCCTCCATAGTGTTCGGGATATTAGGGTTTAAAATTTAACTGAAAGGGAAGATTACACACTAACAAAACCGAAATTAAGAAGTCGGGCTCGACACATATCTAAGTTAGGTAACACGCTATCAGTCCTGAAAGTTTGTTGCAAATCGATCAAATGGTTAAGTCAGAAATGAAAATACAAGATTCGGTACAAATATGTCTTGAAACCTAAGAAAAAGACGGGTAATAGCATGAGGTCTTCAGGCTTTCTTCTTGAAGACCTAATAATAGAAGAGGACAGTATACAATACAGTAACCGATTATTATTTTTCAATGGAAGCACTTCCTGATGTAACCCATCATTTTCAGAATCTGTCTACAGTAACAGAAGCTCACGACATGAGATATCGAACCAGACAAACCTCTATGTCCATATATTGTACTTGCCAATGCGATGTCTTCTGACATATGTGTGATATTTATACAAGATAGACAACTATGATACTGCCTGCGGATTGCTCATAAATAACAAATTTAGTTTTAGCAGACACAATTTGCAAATCGTTGCGTAATAAAAAATGCTGCAACATAATCACAATTTAAGTTATGATTACGATTGCTAATCACTGCATTATTTCTCCATACTGATGCTAGGCAACGACAAAGTTTTTCAATAGTGTTCGATTGATCAATAAAGCAAAATCCTTATTAATCCTAATTGGCTTCAATGTTACAAAAGTTGAACATGGGCGTTCAATTTCGGTAAGATAGCTCTTCCGTATCGCTTCCTTTCAAAAAGGGATATCTCACGAAAAAGAAAGTATTGTGTCCACGTATAAAGAGGAGATGTCTGGAATCCTTTTTTTTACTGTAATCACGCCTGACAACCATCATAAGTCTTTAACAGTGCAACACAAACATATCCGTTGCATCGCACCTTTTTTGTACATATGATTACAAATAAAAAGTTTACACATTTTACAAGCCTGTCTACTACCTTGTAATATCAATATCTAATTCTAATTTTTTGAAGAAATGTTTTCAACATGAAATCATGATTAGTATTGATATTTCATCGATTTTATGAATTATGGTCAATTAACCAGCATGTAAGAGAAATGATATAATTGATTATCACTTTTGTTATATCATATCATTTTGTTATTTTTACCATTATATTATGTCATAACATAGCAAGTTTGGGCTATTCATGTTTATTTCATAATAGTTTTAGCTAATCAATCATATGCCACTGAATAATCATCTATTCAACACCTTTAATCCGTCACAAGTATTATCAACTGCGCATGGTGAGTATGATAATAGACGAATCTTATGTTTTGGGTAGTTTTAAAAATGTTTATAGACCCTAACCGAGAATACTTAAATCCGTGCATGAAATACACCATTTAAACTTACAAACCACTGACAATACCATATTTGCGATAAGAATGTTTATAGGGACATTGGGTTCAAAAGACGCTTATGAATATAAGTAACAGAATATCCAATGTTCCAGAAAAGTCGTAGGGTTTATGAACCGATTAACCATGCATACACTTCTGGGTCGTATTTCAACAATAGAGTACGATCTAATTAGATTGGTAATCTCCCACCTGACAGACAGGCAGCTGACAGACGCATTAAAACAACAACATTTACAGTTCGGTGCACAACACATTTGACACATTTCACATAAATATTTATTAAATGTACATATATTAAATTTCAGTTCCACTCAGTGCATTCACTCCATTTTTGCATATTTCACATTAAATAAAGTTCATTTCAGTTCATTGAGTGCATTTCAGTTCAGTTTCACAATTTGGGACACTGCATCAAAGTACTGGACATGAGTCAGCACCATGTAGTCGTTGAAGTTCTCGATGCGGTCACAGGCAGGGGAGGATTCCATGGCTTCGATCCATATGTCCACAACATGATCCTCCGGGAGAAGGGCAAGGGCAGCTGCTCTGCGGATGAACAACTTCATTTCTGGATCCTCCTTGTATGCCACTGTTTTTCTCAGATCTTGAGTTTTTCTCCACAGGGCTTGAGAATAATGGAAGAAACATTCCTTGGTTTCGGCACTTGGAAATTCCCTCTCTATAGCCCGCTCAAAGTCCGTTTGTACCCGTGTTGGGAACAGGGGACCTCTAATACATTGAAACCGCCTGTCGTGATTACGGATCGTCCGTCAGGTAGAATGGCACACCAAAGGATAGGACACATAGTTGGGTCGGGCGTGGATGTTTGATACCTGTGGTTGATTGTCATTGAAGCAAACGTAAACATTTAATGTTGTTATTTGATGTTTTTGAGGTTCGTTTTGACCAATATGCAAACCTCATGTGATGTTTTTGACTTACGAACTGGAAAACTCTCACATTTTATATCACAAAATCCTTGAAACATATTTTCAAATGTAGTTTTAGAATTGTCAAATTGCAACTTTAGAGCCTTATTTTAACAAAACTTTTCAAACTTTAGTATAATTGACATGTAAACTAAGATGTCATTTCTCGTTTGATTTATCACCATATAAACTTAACTCGTTTAAAAGTTTCATTATCCTACTCTGAATGATACAATAAACTTGTTGTTAGGGAACGTGAATGTGTTGACTTCTGTCTAGTTGGCTGAGAATTGATGTGCCCCTTGTCTCCACCGCTTGAAATTTCTCCATTCCTCATTCATGATGAATCTGTCCTGTCAGTTCAAAATTCAATCAACAACATTTAATTTAGAGAAAATCAAAATTCACTAAACAAATAATCAAATTCCAACATAATTGAAGTAAACTTCGTTCTAAAAGCATATCGTAGGAAACGCCACTACAAATCTGATGGTACATGTACTTCTATGCTCTGTTCTGAAACTGAATCTGGTACTGGTGTTATTTTATTTACACAATTTCGT
The DNA here is from genome assembly GCA_921293015.1 of Phorcus lineatus. Classification (NCBI taxonomy): domain Eukaryota; kingdom Metazoa; phylum Mollusca; class Gastropoda; order Trochida; family Trochidae; genus Phorcus; species Phorcus lineatus. The sequence goes on along the minus strand of OV121092.1, from coordinate 14,819,164 downwards.
ATTTACATGTACTTGTATGCTCATGACACTCATATATAATATATACTATATATATTAGTGTCCAAACATGTCATCTGTTATCAAAAAACTATTCCCGTTGCTTTTGTGATATATTGATGACATGTTTTGACACAAATAACAGTAAGGGCATCTGGAGTACATTGCATAAGAAATCATCTTAGATCTAAATATGCATTAAACATTATGAATTGATAAGTCATTGTAAATCTATGTTTAAGAAAAGCCGAGAATGCAAAGACTTTATTGATCATGAATTCTACAAAAATTATAATCAATAATGTTGTGAACTCCATACCAGCTGCAGCTGGTGTGATGGATGGAACTGTTGATACCGAAAGTGAATTAGATGACCCTAATAGTATATAGCTGAGTTGTTATCAGCATCAGGTAGCTAGAAACTAGAACTAGAAAGAAAAAAGTATATTCACAAATATTTTTATATCAGACCAAATATGCACAAAATGAAAATTCTGTTTTATACCAAAAAGCTAGGAACTCTAAGAAAATTGTCACTATTTTGTAAAATCATCATTTCACATTTTAAGAAATAACATATTTAACCTTAGAATGGCATGGCAGCCTTTTATTGTATTGTATTGTATTGTATTGTAATGTATCATGTATCATTGTATATATATATCCATGTACCTCTCATGCTGCAGTTTGCAGCCTGAGTGTAATAAAGTTCAATTCAGTTCATTTCAGTATGAGGCAAGCAAGCTCCCGGTCTCTTCAGGATATGAATTTATGTCGTTCAGATTGCACCACCAGTTTGTTTGAACATGAGTTTGAATATTTCTAACATTGTACTCTCTACCGGTATCTTCCTGATCAGTGTCAATTTTGTATAATTCTTCCAATCTTTAAAAAAAGTTAGTGCACTTGACCCGAAGACCTATAGACCTAAACATTCTTAGATGCAGCTGGTATCTTTTGGAAAATTATCAGTAACAGAGTAAATGACTTGGACTCCCATGAAAGGTGAATAATTGATGAAGAAGCTGGTTTATGGAAAGGTTTTCATACTACATATAATATATTTGTTTGTGTAACAAAGTTGCACTGTTCAGTGGGTCACATACCTGTATGTAGGCTAGTCTTCTAGAATGCTCTCTCTGTAAAGTTGTTTCCTTTCCATGTTTTTCTTGATTTCTGACAAAGCCTTGACAACAGCTCTTACACATTTAGACAAACATATAGTCTCATAACATTAATGCCCTTTAGGAAAACAAAGTTCCAAAATAAACTTTCAGTTGTAACTGTAAGAACATTAATGAACATTATACATACTTTGTACAACTAAAAAACAGTTATACAATTATAAACAAATAGGAGTACTTTACAGTATTGAAAAAGCATAAACACAGACATTGGTTTTACCTTTCATATGATTAATCTAAAGATTATACCCTTGCAAAGTTAAATTTCACCACCTTCGATTTTTAGTCTTAGTTTTAGAAACGTCACCAAGGGATTGTGATCAGTAGACTCCAACAGGAAAAGTATTGGTACCTAACTACACTTCAAATATTGTAAAACCACCAATGACCGAAGTTTCTTTTCATAAGTTGAAAAGTTTCTTTAGTGCATACCAAACGTTCTTGAAAAAACAAGATGACCAATACCCGAGTGAATAAGAACAGAACCTTCACCATCATCACTGGCATCAATTTGCAATTAAATGCTTTTGCCAAGTTTTGTGCTTACAAAACTGACGAATTCATGAGCATGGCTTTGACATTTTCAAATGCTATCCTACATGAATTCAACCCTTTTATACAACAGATACAACAAGAAACGGAAATTCTTAGAGAGATGACGTTTTTAGGAATCGCGAATGGCATTACTTGTAGCAAGCCTCGGACATTACCGACAATTTACAAATACTTCCAAGAGAAGTCGCCTCTGACCGGCGTCAGCGTTCAGAATAATTTATGCAATATTTTCAAACTTGACGTCGGTATTATGGTAATTATGTCTTACATAACTTTTGAGGTGAGTTTGTTCTTTAAGATGAAGTTTTTGCTATGATATTCTGTAATTCAAAACTGTTGCAAGACCATTGAATGCTTGCCTTCATGAAATGTGAACTAACGGTTTTATCCGGGTGTGACCGCGTTTAGCATTTGCATACTCTGACACAGTTGGAATTTTAGTTTGTGCCATGTAACTAAAACTAATACAAAAACTAAAACTCTTATGAAAAGTATTTCAAGAATATTGTTGCAAGGCGATTAGTGAATTCTTGCACTGTATAACAAGATTATAGCAATCTGACTTTTTACAACAGCCAATCAGAATGGGATATTCGCACAGTTATGCTAGAATTAGGATTATACTGAATATAATCAAGAGAAGTTGTTACTTAATATAATTTGCGATGGTTGCAGTTTAAATCGCAACTATTGTACATGAGTACAAAGGTATGTACAATTTAAAATTGTATTTACCAAATCGTCTAAAAGTATCCTAGACGTCTTGTAGTCTTCGCATAATGGAATAGTAATTCTATTCCGTTTCTCATTTGTTTGAGTGTCAGCTCAGACGATGAGATCAGACAATTAGACTAACAGGATTTACCGAGAGTTCAGCCTTCTTCCGCTGGTAGACTCCCCAACTACATATAATGGAAACACTTTGATGTTGAATTATTTTGTATATAACTGAATATGTACTTACCAACATATACTAGTGACATAATTATAAATCGTAAGCAAGTAAATGGGCGAGAGATTCATCATATAGTGCCGCTTCAGCAATATTTCAGCTCAAAGCGGCGAGATTTTAAAGGAAATAAGAAATATAGAATAGTCTTGGCTCTGTAGCTCATCAAGCTGTAAATATATAAACATGAGCATCATGTACACATTTCACCTTCTAAAATTTTATTTAGGGTAAACGCAGGGAAGTGACAGTATTTGTACTTGATTACTGAAGTGACAGTATTTGTACTTGATTACTAATTTATCGTACATCCATCATTTTATTTCAATGAATTCAATAAGCAGGTTTTCTTACCCAAGCGGGCACAAATATACCGGGTATTAATGAAATCATAATGCTCATAGGAATTGCAGTTTTTCTTTTAAAAAAATAACTCAATATCTGTTTGGCAAATATCTATTCATTCGTTCAGTGAGTCTAGCGTATACGTGTCAACGAGACTTCAAAACAAACATTGTTTTTAATTTTGTATGGAATAATATGAAACGTCAAATGTTTTATATGGTTTGTTTAACTATTCCGTTCATTTAGGATTTACTTGCTCAATATATGACCCACAAACATGTAATGAATTGCTGAGACTACATGTAACTGTATCATGATAAAATCGCATGGAAAATGTTTTTTCACTTGCAACTCGCCTGCACGAAATTATTTTCAGAAAAGTACCTTACCTATTTGATTTTACTATGGTAAAGAGAATACCCAACTCGAAGCTCTGAATTACGGTTAATCTGTCCCTCGCGAATTTCATACGAAAAGTTCTTTGCTAAAACACTCAGGACACATATGCCGTAATTCCTTGCATCTTGTTGATTATTCTTATAACATCAGATTACATTTACTCCTAATACTTTTAGACGCAGTACACATAATCGATGACCACCACATTAATTTGAAACCCATAAACTCTCAGACACATCTGTCTGTCAGGCCGATCATTTCATCTTATTAGCGGTGATTTCTTATGTCTGTCTGCAGCTGAGGGGTTGAGTTCAATCTTATTAGGTGGCGTATCCTGTGCAGATTGACTAGCCATGAATCCTTCATCTTGTTAGTGCTGATACTGTGTAGACTACATTGTTATGTCAACGATACTTTAAATTTCAAACCCAATTAAGAAACACGCTGCATCGATGACATCCAACAACATATTTTTTCATAATCGTGTAACAAAGAGTTCAGACACTTCTATCATACTCAACTATACTTGACCAAAACTTAGCCGACTTTGCAGACAAAACACAGCTCTGTTTTACCATGGCGCCACTTGACATTTATGAAAGACTTACGGGCTAAATGTCAATGAGGTTTATGTACTTATCATGTATTAGTTTCCTGCAATGCAATTGTCTGTGCGATAAGTTTGTATACTTCACGTCTTACTGTCTAAGGACCTTGATTCAAGAGATGTTTGGAGTCATTGGGTATCAAATAGCTGCAAATCTTTCCTGGCTATGTGCTTGTCACTTACAAGAGTTGTTTCAGACATAGTTCCCTAATGATATTATAATATTCGTGAATTATTGAGTACACATGCCTTCAACAATGTTCCTTAACAGACAATGTTTAATTTGGTGCTTCTATGGCAAATGTCTAATAATGATTGATTGAAAGCCTGACGAAATATGGTTCAAAATTTTTAAAAGGTGCCTTTGATTATACAGCGTATACTTATAAAAAAACCCAGCACTATTCTTCACTGTGTTATAATACAATATTCACTGAAATATAATAGTTGGGGTGAAACATTTACGTCAATCATCGTTAAGATTGTAAATCTCCGTATTTGTAATGTTCCAACGGTAAGCGATTAAATATATTCAATTTAAAGGTTTTTTTAATAAACTCATATAGGGATTCTTCTTGCTATTATGCGTTGCTTACGAGACATGGTCAGTACAAACTGATTTTGTAAAAGAGTCATTGTTTAATACATGTGTCAAAGAAAATCGTAAGAAAACATAATAGTCCTAACCCTCAAAAGGCACATCTAGGGATTATGCTTGACATGTATATCACGTTTGGTGAAGCAAGCATTTATAATTAGTTGGGGGGGGGGGGGGGGGGGGGGGGGCGAAGTGGTTAGCGCGTTTGGCTTCGGATCAGGAGGTCCGTGGTTCGGATCCCACCAGGGTCTCGTCAACTTTGTCTGCAGTAGAGAACTGTTCTACACGCAGTCAGGTTTGGGTGCAATGCTACACTGAAATTCAGTGCAGTACCACCCATGGTTCGCTAGTTCCAGCCGATGCTCGCAGGTTTCACCGCAATGCATAGCCACAATAGTGTTGCAGACTTTCTCCCTGCAATAATACTTGCAGCCGCGATATAAGTGAAATAATCTTGAAAGCGGCTTTAAATACCAACTCACCTCACCTATAATAAGTTGAGATGGTCCGGATGAATTATCGAGATGAATAGACACATAAGGACAGACAGAGTGAACGCAATACAATCTTTCTACCGCTATTTAATTACTCCATGATAATGGAAACATATGTTATGAAAGTGACATATGTATGGATCATAATGTTTTATGTGGCTTAAATAAAGTAAAATAGCATCTGCCCTGAATTGAGTTGAAATTCCCCCCAAAGCATATTTATCTCTAAATTTCCAAAATTAAGATACACTCCTGATTCGGTTTACATAAATATTATTTCAATTACCTACTAAACGCTGCAAACCAATAAATGTGTCTGTGACTACTGTTGATAAGTTTCCCAAATTACGTTAAATTCATTGATTGACGCGCGCTTTTGTAAGGTTTTCGATCACATATTACAGCTTTAACCTTCTAATTGTCTCTGTACTGAACTGATCAGCTCTAAGATGGTGATTTCCAGAATCAATAATAAAATTGAAAATATATATTATAAATGTCAGATATAATGCATGAAGAAGGACATTGTTGATTGCTTATTATCGCATTTCAAATATACATACACAAACAATCTAATTACACACCCCAAATTTTGTAAAGTGAAATGCGGTTCTCTGGGTATGTTATTATACATTGAATGTATTAAACACTAAAGAAATAACAATCGATTATTCACTTACTAGTTTATTGAAATCCACTTTATAAGAAATTATTGAACATATGAGGAAAGATTGGATGCTACTGAACTTTTACCAATATAACTCTTGTCCTTTGGTCAGTTAATGCAAAACACCTTAGAATTATTTTATTGTAAGCAACAGCAGTTTTAAGTATTCTATAAGTGTAAAGCTACAGTTTCAATATTTCAATAATGGAGTACTTCAGGCATCAGCCACAGTTAGCTTCGAAATTGGTCCCAATTGTATTAAAGCATGATCCACTGTTGGCTGAAAATAGAATTAATAATATATATGTATGATATTTCATGGCGCGCATTCATACGCATTAGTAAGTGCTTATTAAAGTTGGACCGCAGAGTGAGGTTTCAATTCAAAATCTACTCGCTATCAATCCAGTATAACATGTCTCTGATTTTCAAACACACTACGCTTATCTCCATTCTGCCATGACTATTTTAAAAATGAACTCTTTTTTCCTAGCGAAATGCAGTGTAATGGTCCCGACAAAAATGAATTCGTCATTATCGGGAGTTTTGCGTCTGAGTAAGTGAAGAAAATTTAACCGTTAAGAAAGCTCAACCTGATTATGCAGATATATGCTCAAGAAAAGTTTTTTTTACATAGTACGTGGTACAAATGTAAATATCGAATAGTTTAAAAAATATTTTTTCGGGTTTTGATAGCAAACAAAGACCGCAAAACTTCCTATCAAGCAAAAAGATCACTCGTAAAGTAAACCACTATTAGGTCGTAATAAGGATTAAGATATCAGAAGCGCTCGCGAAATGACGTCATTGTTTTATTGCAGTATTAGAAGGAATCCTGCAGCATGCCCAGCAGCGGAAAGCTTTGTTTTCGCTGTTTTTTCACTCTTACTTTTTATTTTGTACAAAATTTGACATATAATTAATTCAATTTGATCTGTCCGTGTAAACACAAGAAAACAGATACGGCTAATTCCTTTTGGAAGGAGATTAATCCCACTTAAAAGCAGAATACCGATTCTGAAGTTACCAGTCAGATAGTCGGAAGACAATACATATAATGATACATTACAAACTGAATTCGGGCAATCAGAGCAACTTCAATTGTAAATTGATACCCTGTGAATCGGACAAAACAACCAATCAGGATCGACTATCCAGCACTTTCATGGTAAAATGAAGAATAATAGTATGATACAATTTGCTAGTGTGCAGTATAATTATTATGAATATGTAAAACAAAAATCCAGATTGAATACATATATCAATGTCAATATAACTCGTACCTGTAAATATGGATCACCAGCTCAGAATCAGCTCGATTATTCCAACCTCCTGTTATAGGGAAAGAGTTTTACAAATACTAATAGCATATTGAAAATTAAAAACATAAACCTACTGACAGAAATCTTATATTCAGACCATATTTGATGCATTGCGTCCGCTTATCATAAGTCACCAAAACCATTCATATCAATTGTATAATTTTCTTAAAAATTTTATGCAACACCTGATGATATCATTAGCAGCCATACCTTTGTAGCTCTACACAATGATTGTTCACAATTTACTCCTTCTTCTGGTGTAGAGGTATTGGGTCCCTTCATGTCTACAGAGTTAGGGTATCTATGAAATTTTGAATGGCTTATGAATGCACCTAACGTGTTCATGTCTGAACCATTGAACTATGAATGCAGTGTAGAAAACATTATGTGCTCTACATCAAACATGTTGAAAACTTAATGGAATTTCAACCACTTTAGGACAATGTAAAAGAAAAAACAACGAAAGATAGCTTCGAGATCGATGTAATACAAATGTCCTCTACTACAGATTTACAAACAAGTTAAAAAGGTAAAACTGCGAAAACTTCAGGATCGAAGTTACATAAATATTCACGTAAAATATGTCATGGGCACGAATATGATATTTTGTTTATTACCGAAGTCGCGAAATCAAAGGAAATCATCAAAAACCAACCTCAAAGCATAGGCGGTTTACCCGCCGTTGCCATATTTAGGACGTAACGTCAAATGCGAACTGTGCCGTCCAAGCATTCTTTATGACGTGACGTCACAATGTAAAAGTGATATTTTGCCCTAGGGCATCGTATGAAAAATATGGACCCCAATATGATTGCCCTCGTTGGTAATAAATTCAAAGTCAAACTGAGGGTTTACAGTTATGGCGAGCTTCATCGGAACTATTTTGACAAGGGAAACCCACATTAAGTTTGCAACAGGTTTGTAGTAGATAGAGAATCTCACCCAAGTGTCTTCTGATATCAAATATATCAACACGAGTTGAGGAAAGTTACAAATATCCGAGGCTTGCCGACTGTGACGTCTTAGTGTTTATGACGTCATAGCATTGTGATGTCATTACTTGATGATGTAAAACAACCGTGATGTCATATACAACTGTGATGTCATGTACTTGACGACAGAGGGGCATTGTTCAAAATCTACTGCCAAAATGATATCTCCTGTGGAACAGAGTTTTGGATGATAAAGTACATTTAATTCACATTGACCTTCGAGCAGTTACCTGTCAGTAGACTAGTTACTATTCCAGTCAGTCAGTGGACTGAGGCTGGACTAGTTCCTGATCATCTGAGTCACTTGCAGCAGACTTCTTACTGTCAAGATCAGATAACCATACCAGGCCTGAAAAGGGCCTATTGTTTTTGGCTATGGCATGTGCACTTCTTAAAAGCAGAATTAATTTATTAAAAACAGCTGGATTCAGTTTCTGTATGGATTGTTCTGCTGCACTTTTTCCAACTGGGTGAGGTGAGGTGAGTTAGTGTTTCACGCCGCTTTCAAGATTATTTCACTTATATCGCGGCTGCTAGTATTATTGCAGGGAGAAAGCCTGCAACGCCATTGTGGCTATAGGTTGCGGTGAAACCTGCGAGCATCGGCTGTAACTAGCGAACCATGGGTGGTACTGCGCTGAATCTCAGTGTAGCATTGCACCCCAATCTGACTGCGTGTAGAACAGTTCTCTACTGCAGACAAAGTTGCCGAGCCCCTGGTGGGATTCGAACCACGTACCTCCTGATCCAACTGGGGCCTGGCGACTTTTCAAATGATCTTCAGCAATTTTATGTCCGACTGATTGCTCATTGGATGTCAGAGCATAGTGTTTAAAGTTAGAGCGACCATTTATAAAAGTTCTTTGGAATACGTTCTGTAGGCACCTTGATCAGGAATTTGGTCAATTGACAGCTGTCCATATGCCGACCACATGGTCTGCAAAACATCTCTTTTCCATCAAAGGAAACGAAGCTATTCCTTAAATTCCTGCCCCTACTTACTTTGAAATGATCTTTTCCGGAATGAATTATCGTATTCCTTTTTCTTAGCCCTAATGTCATCATGTGTTTGTATAATTTTTTGACAACGCCTTGTACAAACCGCCACATTTCGAAGCAGTAAAGGAATGTCAGTTATAAGCTCCCCACACCACTAGCCCTCGTGTGACTAGTAAGATATATTACCGAACCCTACAGCGCAGAGAGGAGAGTTCTATTATTTTTACTGTTTGAAGGTAATTTCAAAGCTCCCAATATCACTAGGCTTCTCGCGTGTCAAGCAAGATATATTAGCGAACCCTATATCGCAGAGAGGAGAGTTTCATTGTCTTTGCTGGTGTTAACATTCATATGCGCATTACGCTTGAATACCAGGAAGTAAAACAAAGTTCAAATTTTAAATTTTAAGGGAAAAATCTATAATTAATAATGACAACCTGTCAGACATATTTGAGTTAAGAATAAAATCGCCCCCTCCACGAAATAAAATCTCCCCCAGGATAGATTCGCCCCCCCCCCCCCCCCCGACCCCCCCCCCCCCCCCCCCCTCCATAAATGCCTTATAAATAGTGTTTACATCTTGAAATGCATTAAAAGCAATGTGTTTTCGGAAATATTTTGGCGATTCTAGTAAAGGTAATAGTATTGCCGTGAAAGGGGAGATGTGGGTACAATCGATTTATTGGATTACTTAAATACATATGTAATCATATTGTCGAATTATTTATAAGAGGTAAAGTGAACCTGTAGTTTTGTACACTAAAAGTGGGGAAATTAACGGGTTTGTTTGTTTAAGTGTTTGCGGTATATTCCCGTGAGAGAGGGGAATCTATTCCGGGTTTGATGTAAATTCTAAGAGGGGGGAATCTATACCGGGTTTGATGTTTATTCTTAGAGGGGGGAATTTATACCGGCTTTGATGTAAATGCTTAGAGGGGGGAATCTATACCGTCTTTGATATAAATGCTTAGAGGGGGGAATCTATACCGGCTTTGATATAAGTTCTTAAAGGGGTGAATCTAAACTAGGTTTGGTGTAAATTCTTAGTGAGGGCGAATCTATACTGAGTGTGATGTAAATGCTTAGAGGGGGCGAATCTATACTTGGTTTGATGTAAATGCTTAGAGGGGGCGATTCTATACTGTGTTTGATGTAAATGCTGTATTGGCAACGGGGTATTTATTTCAAGGCCACTCCAATGCAATCTTATTTGAGTAAATATAAACATAAGCAAATCAGTGAAATCCAATGGGGCATGTATGTTGCAATATTCAACTTTGAAGATACTTGTATCACAGTTAACTGGACATAGACTCAGAAACAGTAATAATATCCAGAATCTCCGCTGCCGTACTGATCTGTATAGACATTTTTTTTTACCAGATACAATAACATAGTGGAATAGGCTACCTGATAATATTTCCAATGCACTACCTCTACAAACTCTATTGCAATCTACAAAGCAGAAGTTTGTAAATAAGTTTAATCTAAATTTTGGTACACGTTTCTGCCAAATAGTTCATGCTCGCCTCAGACTTGGATACAGTGATTTGAATGCACACATGTTTGAACGGCACATATCATTAAGTCCATCCTGCTCTTGTGGTCACCCCTATGAAGACCCACTGCACTATTCTTTCATTTGTCCAAATTTTTCCATTATTTGTAATGAAATGTATTTTTATATGCAGAGGCAACAATCTCAACTCTGTCTTGGGTCTCCAAAAATATATATTCATCAACAAGTTGATACTTAAATCTGTCCCTACTTTCATTATAAACTCGCATATGTTTGATAAATGATTAACTTTGCCCATACGCCATACAAGTTTGTTAGCTCTCCTTCATGTGTCGCATTGTTTAATATTCATGTATTCTGTTAATGATGTAAATGGAGAAATATTTATATAAGCCATTGCGGCTTGTTCACCGATCAAAATTCAATTTATTGAATAAAAATATGTTTACACTTTACTTGTATCATAATGAACATCATTTTGTCTGTTTATCGATTAAATCTCATGATAAAATGATGGATATAATTTAATAGTTACGGATGGTTTTAACTTGAGGACGTTTCAATAGTTTGTACGACAATATTGTATTGTTCGATTTGTGTGTTTTGGGTATTAAAAGCTCTCCGAGGTGTTTGTGGAAATCGCTTGATTTTTACTATACATCGCACTTAACTAGCATTGCTACGTGTCATGTCTCTGATGACATACAATGCATTTGATACTATCGATATTTTCATATCATAACGCTAACTTATATGGTCCTGTATTAGAGTTGCGCAGTTCTGAGTGCATGTCATACAGTTATGGTACGCTTAAAATAATGATATCGCAGCTGCTGCATCAGAAACTGAAAACCTATTCAGTCTTTTGCATTGTTTGCTATTCTTCTCTTTTAAATTCTTCATGACTTTTGCTAATTATCACCATCTAATTAAAACCAATCAATAGTAACTCAATTTGTCCATCATGCGTCCTACATGCAACTTGTACTGTAACAACAACCAATCACCTTGTACATCAACCTTATCAACCTTGTTAACCTTATCAATATAATTTAATTAACTCATTTTACTTCAACCTACTCAATTGTACAAGCCTATTCCCATTTATGTATATATTCGTTCTCAAATCATGTCCAATATCAATTGCTTGATAACGGTGTTAGTGTCTACACCGAAACGTCGCAATCCTGCAATAAAGAAGTTGTAAATCCATATAACTTGTTTGCTATTCATCTAGACTGTATATATAACGGTACGTTAAAATTTGCAATCTGAGCAAAGTGCCGGGAAAAAAGTAACAGTTCAACAAAATAAATTTTGTAACAAAGTAATATGATGTATCAAGCAGAATTTATTATGACAAAATGTCCTCTTTGAAGGTGTAGGTAGCTTTTCGTTATTTTGGGAGTGTTATTTTATACAAAAACCGGCACCAAGAGTTGTACATAAGTTCCGATATTATATTACAAGGGAAATAGAACAATAGTCTCAAAGAAAGGTCTTTCAAAATGAGCGGGGTTGTAGGCAAGGAGATCCCATATCACCATATCTCTTTCTTTTTGTAGCTGAAATCCTAGGTTGCATGATTAGACAAAATGACAGAATAAAAGGAATTGTTATCGATGTTAAAGAATATAAATAAGGACAATATGCTGATGATACTGAACTTCTTTTAGATGGATCAGACGAATCTCTATATGCAGCTATTGATACACTCAATACCTTTTACAATATGTCAGGATTAAGGATAAACATAGATAAGACAAAAGCTATATGGATTGGTTCTAAGGCAGGTAGTAGAGATATCCTATGCAAAGATTTGGACATACAATGGCAAAATAATGAATTTGAAGTTTTGGGAATAACATTCACTCCTGATCTGAAGGACCTATGGGTTATCAACACTAGAAAACGACTCGAGGAAACTAATAGATTGCTTGCAACATGGAGGAAAAGACATTTGACTGTTATTGGAAAAATTACTGTAATAAAAACATTGGCCCTTTCAAAATTGGTTTACATTTTCAAGACTCTGCCTAATCCTCCTGATTCATTTATCTCATCCCTTGAGAAAACTTTCTTTAAATTCATTGGGAATGATAAAATAGACAAAATTAAAAGGAGTACTATGAAAATAGAATTTAAGGAAGGAGGTTTGCGCATGGTTGACATAAAATCTTTTGTCATGGCCATGAAATTATCCTCATTGAGACTCTACTTAAATAAATCAAATATAATTAATCCATACAATTTTCCATTAAAAGATATTTTGAAATATGGTGCTAATTTCCAGAATATTGTTAAAATAGAAATCCCTTTCGAATGATGCCTTGATGGCCTGGAAATCATATTGTATTAAGACTACAATAGAGGATGACAACTTAAATAAAATCTTATCTCAACCCATATGGTTGAACCATAACTTTAAGAACCCGAACCACTATATTAAACAATGGGCTAAGAAAGGCTCTTACAGTAAGAGATCTTTATGGAGAACATGGCCAACTTTCTATTGCAGATTTGACAAAAAAGTACCAGATAAGTGGTATGACTTGGGAACATTAACACACAAAAAACACAAAAAAAACAAAACAATAATCTAAAAGATGGACAAAATAACATTGAAATCATAATTCATAAACTTTTGGTTTGAATTACTTAATCAAAAACTGTGTATGATTATGTAAATCAAACCCAGGATAAATACGCACCCTTTATTGTATATAATAATGTGCATCAAACATAGTACAGATTCACCCCCTCCTATATTGTATATAACAATGTGCAAACCCACTATAGCTTCACCCCTCTATTGTTTATAAGTATGTGCATCAAACCAAGTATACATTCGCCCCCTCTATCGTAAATAACAATGTGTATCAAACCCAGTATACATTCGCCCTGCCATGGTATAAAAGAATGTGCATCAATCCCACTATACCAGTATAAAATTTCCGGGGGAGGGTTTGTACCGGAAAAAATCGCCGGGGGAGATTTTATACGGGGGCGAATTTATACCGGGACACTGGCCTCGGGCCCACGGGCCAGCGACTTTTTCGAACACTGCTTTGAGTGTTGGTGAAGGATGTAAGTGTGACACGTATCTCTTTAGGGAAAGTTTGCCTCGGAACGTTTGCCTTTGCTTCCTTATCGTTCAACGATATTTTGAGAATTTCTGAAAAATCACTCTAAGTGAGAGTGAAATCTGTCATTCAATTAAATCAGATATGGTGAATACAAGGTTTATGTGACAACAATTATTTTTTAAAGTAATTTCTAGTAACGAGTTACCAATGTATATATTTGATTCATAGTAAGGATAGTTTACTTACCTCTGCATGTATTACAGCAGGCAAATATACGTATAGAAGCAGTACAGCACAAAGACCACGAATAATCAAATAATAAGCATTTAATATATAACAATTATTCAAATACATGATGAAAAATAACATCTTATTTTGAGCGCAAAGATTAAACTGAATCGCAAATTTACAATTTAATAGCATTGTTATTCATAGAATTAACAAATATGTTTGTAAGTATGAATTTAACCAATAGCATTCCAGCAATATGTGCCACTGAAGCGGCATGCTTCATGGGGGTGATGCACCAGATGTTACATAATTACGGTCTCAGCTTTCTGTATCTATTATCTCTTCTTTGAGAAGGTTGCCTCCCAACAGCCATAAGGGCGTGGCTTTGATACTTTTATTGCAGTCTATGAATCTATATATGATCTTTCATTTGCATTTTCAGTAAAATAGTGTGACGCACTACAGATATGTTGATGATTAATTTCAATTAATAAATAATGAAACAGACCAATTGGTGTACCGGAAGTTCCAAATTGCTTTTCATTAGAATACCGAGAGTAATACAATACAACAAAATACTTAAATATATTATGTTTTTATTTCAAGAATGTTTAGCATCTGTAACTAGTGTTACTGTTTTAATGTTCGAGGATCCATCTATAAATCCACTAACTTTACATCAAGGAATCCAATGAAATTCTCATTAGGAATCAACTAAAATTTACCTCTAAGAATCTGTCGAGGAAATTAACAATATTACGAAAACATGAGAAATGGAAATTTTATTTTTAGATAGTTTTAGTTTCCTGTATATTCCAATTCTTTGTAAGCCAACTTTTCTTTAACAAATGATTTTTTAATAAGCCAATAGAACATTAATTGGCGTGTGCAAAGCGTTGTGCCGTTTTGGTACATTGTTTTACCATTGAGGCTCACCACAAATACCCTCGTATCTCATAATGTACAAACAACGTTATCTTTGAAAAAGAGGTGTTGTTTAATATATTTTCAAAGTTTGTTTCTGCTGTATATAAGTTTCCAGAATTACGATTGAGTCATTGCCGCGTGACATTGTCCGATTACAAATTTAACCTATTAATTGTCTCCATACTGAACTGATCAGCAATGAGAAGGTGATTTTCAGAGACAAGCACAATCTCCCGATAAAAAACACCTTTTTATGAAATTTGACATTTTTGACTCTTTTCCTGTCTGTTTATTGCTGACGTGAATTTTTGTTGATTCATTCTTCAGTGAGAGAGAGAGATGTCAAGGTATTTTTGTAACCATTTTGATACATTTACGTTGACGTAGGATGTTTATACTACACTGTATATATACATGAAGACTTAAAGGGATTTAACAATGCTTTGTGGTAATATCAAAACAATATCCAGAAATATTAACATAAGGTCTTTGACTTGAATTGCAAAATTACTGAATGAATATTTTGAATAACTTAGCAATTGACAAGATCAATTTTTCAATGAACAGATAGACAAAATACAATTAATGATTTTGTACTGATAAATGGTATTCCTTTCTAAAGAATCAAAGAACCAATAACTTATTCAGAAAGAACTTCTGTAACGAAAATTACAGCTAACGAAATAATATGTAATAAAATATATACATTCAAATGATAACATTTCGACGTTATCGGCAATCAATATATATAACGTCTCTGTTGATAATTACACATATGGAGTATCCATAAAAATAATATGTATGGTATAGTTTCCACAAGTGTTGAACATTAGGGTAGACAACCCTCCTAAGTCATATTTATGAGCGTTATTGATACATTGACATTGGTGTTTGAAAAGTAAAAGCTGATAATTTTCGTTACCTTCATGGATGCAGTATGCATCTAATTAAAACAATACTCAACTATTGCCATTTATAGTTGAAGACGTACAATGTCAAATGGTTATTTGCATTAACGTTTAGGTTTAAAGATCTGAGTTGTAGTTTTTGTTGTTGAACAATCATATGATAATATGACAATCGTTTCAGAAACGTTTAGTCTTCGATGTTAATTGTTAATGTAAACATTTCTGTCACAACATTTAGAAAATTGTGCCATATTGCCATAACAGTTATCAAGTTTAGGATTTCAAAACAGGAAAGGGCATATCATAAGCAATTTAACTTTTGTGCGACATTTGAGAAACTTGATTGGTACAATAGTTTAGACAGGATGAAAACCTTAATATAGTTCTAATGATGACATTTGACATTTTTGAAAGTTAATTTCATTATTTCTTGTATTTAATGAAAATGGACATTCATAATTTCACAAGTCACAGTCATGAAAAACATCATAAAGTGCCTAAAACCTCTTGATATTGAAATTGGATGACTTAATAAGATATTGAAAAAATATTCTTTCGATATGTGCATATTGATAAAAATTAAAATATGGTTGATTATGAATAATAATAAAATTAACAAAATGTGAACGAACACTTCAGACTTCACCTGGTAGTAAACGCTCTGGATCTTTCGTTACGTCCATGTTACGCTATCCAGATTTGTCCACACGTCATAATATGGTTAGAATCAACGCACGTTTTAAACCTACCTGGCACTGTAAAAATGCCCTTTTCTATGTAATACGAATGTTGAATTTTAATCAGTGACATGGATGGAATGTAATCAACGTTACATGGCCTAATAAACTGAATACTAATACAGCTGCATGCCAAAAGTTTGTTCACATACCTGAATATACGTGTGCAAATATCATGTAATTTGAGTTGCCTTTGAGGTATCGTAACGTTGCGAACAAGAAACGTATAATAATGAATTTTCAATACACATATGCAAATCCATTTTTCTTTAAGGCAAAGGTTTATCGCAACCCAAAAGGTCATTAAAGTGACCAGGGGTCAAAATGCCGAAAACACGATTTTTTATTTTTCTCCATAATTTTTTGTATAAGTTATCAACTTCTTTAAACATTAGTCACGTTTGTTTCTTAGTACAGAGTCAATGCGATTATGTTGGTTTTAATCCCAGAAAGACGATATGGAACATTTTAATCAAAATTTCGAAAATGTGACCCCCTTCTGTCTATATCTATATGCCAAAATTCGAATTTTTGCACGAGTGACCAGACAATGCTAAAATGAGTTCAAAAATGGCTATTTCACATATGGTCAGTCTTGCTGAAGTTATTCTATTGACGTTGAAACGAAACCCAAATTACATGATATTTGCACTACGATTCAGTGGTAAGTGAACAAACTTTCGGTATGCAGCTGTAGAATCAGGCCTTCTAATGTAACTCTGTTCTAAAACGAGAATATTATTACATGAAGTTCTAGATGTGTTGCAGTCAAAGCATTAATTCAAATTCCGCCTCTTCGGTAAGGATTTTTAAGTGACAGAGAGTTTGTTTTATGATTTTTTATTCGGCTTAAATACATTTGTCCTCAGTTTAGTGCAAATTGCCTCTCTAAACTTGAATATTTAAATCTAAATTTGCCAAATTATGATTTCTTGTTTTCAAAGATAATTGGAAAAAAGTCGTATCAATGTTCAAAAATCTAAATTCTGCGTCCCATTTACCATCTTCCTACGCTTTGCTTAACTATTGCCAGTCTCGAACTGTCCAAGTTAACTTGGACAGTTCGAGACTGGCAATAGTTAAGCTTTTCCTACGCAAAGCTTAACTATTGCCAGTCTCGAACTGTCCAAGTTAACTTGGACAGTTCGAGACTGGCAATAGTTAAGCAAAGCGTAGGAAGATGCCCATTTACATGAACTTGAGTTAAATGACGTAACCATCTTTGTAGTTCTGTCTGCTGTAAATTAGTTTTAAAAATTACGTTTGACATTGTCAAGCGTCCCTATCCGGTTTTCGATCATAGATCACGACTTACACCTGTTTATTGACCTTATCCTGAGCCGAGTCCGAAAAAAACACTACTTCTCGATAAAATAACACAATTTAGAAAGTTTAACAGATTTCACCTCAACAACATACTATGTGCCCCTTTAAGACTTCACAACGCCGCAATGGTTATAATATTGCAATATAATGGGTTTTCAATAGCATTTCAGTCAAAATACACTCGAATGAAAATCTCATGAAAAAGAACGAAAATTTGAAAGAAAAAAAACGAGAAAAACAGCTTGGCGAAAGACAAGAGAGTAACATCGGTTTACTTAGCTCTCAGAGTCTCTGAGGTGCGAAAGCCACCACTGCAAGATAAATTTTTGATTGAAGGGATGGAACCTGTGTATGTTCAATGAATTTTGATGTTATAGAGATATGAAGAGTAGTAATGGTAGCCATAGTTCCCAGCCAGGAAGATCTCGAGAAACCAGCGTCTAATTAAGACGGAGGTAACGTGGAAAAAATACCTTCAATACATCTTTTGGGATTGTTTGACGTACATCGAATCTATCTATCATAAATGTCAGTTAATAATAATGATGATTATGGTGTTTATGTAGCGCACATATCCACACCGAATGCATGCTCAAGGCGCTCCCTGCATTATTAGTCTGGCCTAACCAAAGCCACCAATTATATACAGCGCTTACAGGTAACCTCTAACAATATCTACAGCAATTCGTACTGCTGGGTGAACAGAGGCTCATTTTGAATAACGTTTCTGTTTTGAAAGGAGTTTCTCTACTCGAGTCTCAATGCTGGGCAGGGAATAACCCTCAAACTCGTATGTAATACAGCAATTGTCGGGTAACCCACCCATCTGGCGAGCCACGCCAGATATCGCTGATCTTCACTAATAGCGGTCAGCTGAGCTATGCACCGGACCACGTGCCACCACAACGCCAGTATTACCTGTTGTTTTACCATGTTTGCATGTATCATTTTTAGAAGACATTAAATGCTTTTTCGGTGTGTTTCACATAAAGCCTTAAATATGCAGATGATTTAATTGTCGCACGATTTCCCTGTCAAAACACTCATTTTATCAGCTCTTTCATTTGTGAGAATAATCAATCCCGGTATAATACTTTTTTCATTTCATTATTTCTATTTATGAAATACTGCGTTATAACTTTTGACATTGAAATTTCTTTTTAAGAGGGTAAATTTAAGTTAAAGGCAGATTCAAAACAAAAGAGGCTTTTCCTTTCTCTGTTAAAATTGGCAATTTGAATTAATCACTACAGCATCTCTTAAATAGAACATTGGAATAGAACCTGAGGAGAGAGGATTTTTACATTAGACCTCTAACAGGTTCAGAGTTGAACATGGTGCTGAAATGAATGCACCCAAATTGTTGAATAAGGGGAAATATGATAAACGATGTCGATGTACTTTGAGGTAACATATAAAAATGTAAAAATTTG
Organism: Phorcus lineatus; assembly: GCA_921293015.1. Lineage (NCBI taxonomy): Eukaryota > Metazoa > Mollusca > Gastropoda > Trochida > Trochidae > Phorcus > Phorcus lineatus. The sequence goes on along the minus strand of OV121092.1, from coordinate 14,799,889 downwards.
ATTTAAAAAAGATAATTGAGTAACTGTTGGAATTTTTCTGACCGTAAGAATTCTGAAAAATTAAATTAACCTTTCAAATTAATGTGTGCACTTTATATTCCTTATTTCAGATTTATTACAAAAGCTACTAGCACAAATGTAGTCAATTTACACATGAGTGAATTTTCGGATTACCTCACTGGTAAAAACACATAATTATGTTGACATTCAATCACAATCAATGGCAGTCATTTTACATGCTCATTTCATATATGTAACTATTAAAACATTTAACATTTTCTGTGATGAACATGAATTTTTTTTTACTCCTGATTCAGTAAGAGCTAATAAAAGCTCAATGATATGTACATTGCCTTTTCATGTAAAATGTATGATATGAAATGGAATAAAAAAACAAATTTAAAAATATTAAAACATTTGTTTGAAAAGATATCACGGCTGGTTCCCTCTTTTATGTTCCTAATCCCCCCATTCCACCAAGCATACGACCTCACTGCAAAATTTCGTCAATCAGCTCGACTGGCATTCTCATGTAGTTCTGAAACAAATGTGGATCTTCCTGCTTCAATTTTTGGACACGATGGTAGTAGTGACTGTGTTCTTGTCTCTCCAAAGAGGTGAGCCACTCTCGTACCCATATTGCATGGCGTCGACGCCTTCTTCTCTTTCTTTTTTGATGATGTCTTATGACTTCATAAAGCAAACCAGCAATTAGGACCATTTCAACTTTCATATTCTACAGGCCCTTTCGGTATGCCAGTCGGACTCAGAAAGGCATGAATGCAGCTGTTCGCAGTCATTTTTATAATTATGACCCGACAGGTCTTACAAAAAGTTGTAATGAGGTCGCATTTATCTCAATGCGGTCGTGTGAAATGTCGCCATGGTCGTACCCGAGTCGTACATGACTCGCAAATGTCGTAATATGGTCTCACTTGATCTCACCGAGCATCGCAACGGACGCCAGTCGATCGTAACTCGATCGATTGCTGATCGCTGAAACTGTGGCTGTGGTCTCAGTTTGGTCCTACTCACTCGCATGAATAATCGCCAATACGGTTGTGTGATTGTCTGGGGACCTACTTACGATCTATCCGACCTGTCATAACGAACGCACCTCTGTCTCAATGTGCTTGCTACTAGAAAGATATGTGATCACTTTTTGTCGCAGTGGAATCGTACAAGTAATTTGGTGGAAACGAAAACGCTAAATTGTTGAAAATTGGTCGCTAAAAAGTCTGCGATGGCTGCGATCGACGTGATCACGTCGATCGGGGACAGTCGCATATCGGTCGCGGTTCGGTGGTAGGGGGGCATAAGTTCTCTTTGTTGATATTAGCCGTTTCTATCTCCCTTTCTGGCTAACTTGCACGGACACATTATTTCAAAGTATTGCCGCAAAAAATATTACCTTCTGCAGAAGAAGAGACTATTTCTTTTATCAACGAGATCGATCGAAAGGTAGGTTTACTCAGAATAACAACCGTCCAGGAAGATTGAAATCCATTTATTTTCTATTAGGAAGTAATTCCGCCTAATACCCGTAGGAAATGCTTTTAAAAAGACTGCTACATTCGACTGGAACAACGTTAATTACAGTAAGCATTGACCATGCTGATAAACTTGGGTAATGTAACATTATTTGCACTGCGGCATTTCGCTTCAAACACCATTATCAAGGATTTTCTTTTTACAGATTGCCAGGGTACATAATTCATTAAAGCATTATTGCTTCCCTGTTTTGGTATTACTGCTTATCTTTTTCTCAGCTCGATGGGAAGCAAACATCAGTGCTAACATAAACATAAAAAGGGGACAATGGTACCTTTGACACATTTTGTACATTTATAACATCTAATATATTTCAATCATTATTTGATAATTGATAATTGCTCTAGTTATCTCTGTTAACCGAATTCATTTTGATATTAACTGTAAAGTTGTTTGTTGTGTAGGTGGCGTGTCTATGATTTAATTGAAATCGTGGATAGAATAATATGAAATTCATAATTCATTTTCATAAGCGTTGATTGTAAATAATCATCGGAATAACAAACCAAAGTACAGACCTCTGTATATCCAATTTACTTCTCACAATTGCCGAAATAGGCGTAAGAAAAAAGTGATTGAATTTAATAGTTGTGAAAATTTAAATATAATTACACTGACGTTTTTGACTGTATGCTATAGATCTGATAAAAAATAAGATCAGGTCTGATGAACATTGAGATCAAAGCTTAATTATAAGCAATGAGATCAAAGCTGATGAACAATGATATCAGGTCTGATGAACAATGAGATCAAAGCTTACGAGCAATAAGATGAAAGCTGATGAACAATGGGTTCAGGTCTGATGAACAATGAGATCAAAGCTAATGAGCAACGAGAAGAAAGCTGAGGAACAAAGAGATCAGATCTGATGAACAATGAGATCAAAGCTTGTTAGCAATGAGATGAAAGCTGAGGAACAATGAGATCAGATCTGATGAACAATGAGATCAAAGCTTGTTAGCAATGAGAAGAAAGCTGAGGAACAATGAGATCAGGTCTGATGAACAATGAGATCAAAGCTTATGAACAATGAGATCAAAGCTGATGAACAATGAGATCAGGTCTGATGAACAATGAGATCAAAGCTGATGAACATTGATATCAAACGTTTAAGTTCTTTCTGTATAGCATTAGTATAGGATAGACTTTACCTTATCAAGCGAAAGTTAAAGTTTATAAGATGAAGTTAAATCAGTATTAAGGGTATTTTTGGCAAACCTTATCAATTTCGTTATTACTTTATTTTCAATATATGTCATTTACTTCCTTTTCTTATTCACATTGCACTGGCAACACGATACTACAGACAGATTCTATTCTAGTACGGACATATATTACATGGCAATCAACCATATGATCGTTATTTATGTCAGTGGTTACTTGATTATTCTTGTGATAAGGAAGTCTGGAAAGTTGCGAAACTCATACACTTTGTACTTAGTATTAGGAAGACTAAACCCACTGGAATATGCTTCGACAAAGGGGCTTAAGGCTCTAATCTCAAGTACAAACATAGCTAAGTACTGCGAAGAATCTTAAAAGCAAGTAATTTGCCAAAAGTTTGGGTGTTAGTAATTTCAATCAAACAAGACTAACGTAATTTCATTTCATCATCGATCCGTATTTAAAAGAAACAGATTGTATAAGATGCATGTTCGCTGGCTTGGAAATGGTTTTAAAAGTGCAAAAAAATGTTGTATAACTATATACAGAGTTTGAAATAATTTTACATAAAATTGATGAAGAGTTGTAAGATCGAAAAATAACATGATATGAGTCATCAGAAAATGACATATCTAATAAGTCGCCTATAATTCGCAAATTGCGTCTTTGTAACCATGAATAAATTTTGTAATAAAACAATTAAGCAGAGTTTCAGAAATATATATATGATGAGACGTTTTTGAGTTCTACTTTAGAAACAAAGCCATCCCTGTACAGAGTCCAATTTCAACTTGAAAAAATAATCGTAACCCTGAAAATATCGAAAGGCACCACTTTATTAGGTGAGTAACATTCTGACCAAATTTCAGAAATATATGATGCAAGAATATAAGTACTGCTCTGGAAATGAAGCTGTCCGAAGACAAGTCCAAATAGAACCTAAAACATAAAATTTTCAGGAATCTGATAATTTCTAAAGGCGAAACCTTTCTAGTGAACCAATGTGAAATTTTGAAAAAGAGGGACAAACAGTTTGGAAACGAAATGATAGGTCGATGACCATTTAACATGACATACCTTAAGGATGAAAAGGACTCTGGTAAGGACTGTCATAAATGGATGGAAATGAAGCGTGACATCCAGTGATGGAAGGAAAACAAAGCGCCTTTTAGCAGCAAAGCTGGATATCACCGCTATACACATGTTAAAATGTAATGTAATATAATGTAATATCCTCGGTCATCCAAGATTTATTATTTCGTTACTCTTTACATTCACCCCTAGGACTCTTCTTTATGAAATCTGCAAAGAGATGGTAATCAGAGAGAAAAAAACCTGATGAAAAGTCCCAGGGGTGATCATGAAGAGAATCGGAACATTAAGCCTTGGGCGTCCAAGGATGCAATATTGACAAAACGGCCAACATAGAATAAAGGCTGAAGGTAATATTTTACGAGCTCTTCAATAATGCTATGCCACAATTTATTTTTCTTATTCACAGATTTCATTTGGAAACGATACTGGTTATTGTTCGTCGCCGTAATAAGAAATATGGTTTTGTGCTGTGTTTTCAGCAGTGTCCGTCTGTCCTTCCGTAAGTCTGGATTCTTGTTACCGCGGTATTTCATGAATCATGGTACTCACAGTTATCAAGATTATTGGCACCGTACAAGAGGTGTTGGGCAGACATCGATAATGGAGATCTTTACCTTAGCGTAAATATCACCAGATATGTGACCACAGTTACGTTCAAATCGCCTATCTATAATTGCGTATTTATCTTTTAAATGCCCAGATTATGACATTTCCTTGTTTTCGTTTGTAAATTAACGGCCATATTAAAAAGTAAAAAACCCCACAATTTAAGAAGGTTGACGTATTTGACCCCAACAACATACTCTGTGCTCCTTTAACTTTCTCTTTATCCGAAAAAAATCAGATATTTATTTCTTTTTAAGGGTTATATTCCATAACCACCATGTGCGCATGTTGGTTATCTCATACGGCTGTAATTAAGGTATTCTTGAAGAATAGATTGATTTACAGTAAACATTTGATTATGTTTTTAATTCTTGTTTTATGTGACCGTATAGACGGTAGCGAGAGAGGATTAATTAAACATCTGCATGGGCTCTTCAGTATACACACTTAAGCGTATCTCGTATATAAAATTTTCAGGAATCTGATAATTTCTAAAGGCGAAACGTCACTAGAAAGGTGACCCATATATATTGGGATGGAGAACTGTATTATTTTACGACTGCTTCGTTTATTAGGCAACATTTATTAATAATTAGGTAGCTGTTTGTATCAAATCGGAACCATTCGTGTAGCGTTTGAAATACATAAAAGCCTGGAAATGGTTTATTACCAATATTTCAAAATGTAAGTTTTCGAGTGGTAAACAACATAACGTATGCCTTATCTTATACGGTTGTATTTTCAAAAATAGATAAATGATATGAATTTCAAAGGGGATTTTCTAAGATACAACAGAACAATGCTTTATTCAAAACTAGAAGATAAATTGATAAGCATATAGAAATCCTCGATGATGGTGATATTGTTGACTGGAGCGCGTGCTTATAGAGTACAGTGATGCAATGGTTAGCATGCCGGTGGAGGCACCAAACCTGGTACTTGTACTAGGCAAGACACTTCACACCCCTTCCACTCAGTGCACCTAAATGTATGAATCCCGGTGAAGGTACCAAACCTGTACTTTGTACTGTGTTGTGTCCCTAGGCACGACGCTTCACCCACTTTGCACTCAGTGCACCTAACTGTATGAATCCCGGAAAAGGTACCAAACCTGTACTTTGTACTGTGTTGTGTCCCTAGGCACGACACTTCACCCACCTTCCACTCAGTGCACCTAACTGTATGAATCCCGGAGAAGGTACCAAACCTGTACTTTGTACTGTGTTGTGTCCCTAGGCACGACACTTCATCCACCTTCCACTCAGTGCACCTAACTGTATGAATCCCGGAGAAGGTACCAAACCTGTACTTTGTACCGTGTTGTGTCCCTAGGCACGACACTTCACCCACCTTCCACTCAGTGCACCTAACTGTATGAATCCCGGAGAAGGTACCAAACCTGTACTTTGTACTGTGTTGTGTCCCTAGGCACGACACTTCACCCACCTTCCACTCAGTGCACCTAACTGTATGAATCCCGGAGAAGGTACCAAACCTGTACTGTGTACTATGTTGTGTCCCTATTGACGACACTTCACCCACCGTGCACCCAGTGCACCTAACTGTATGAATCCCGGAGAAGGTACCAAACCTGTACTTTGTACTGTGTTGTGTCCCTTGGCACGACACTTCATCCACCTTCCACTCAGTGCACCTAACTGTATGAATCCCGGAGAAGGTACCAAACCTGTACTTTGTACTGAGTTGTGTCCCTAGGCACGACACTTCACCCACCTTCCACTCAGTGCACCTAACTGTATGAATCCCGGAGAAGGTACCAAACCTGTACTTTGTACTGTGTTGTGTCCCTAGGCACGACACTTCACCCACCTTCCACTCAGTGCACCTAACTGTATGAATCCCGGAGAAGGTACCAAACCTGTACTTTGTACTGTGTTGTGTCCCTAGGCACGACACTTCACCCACCTTCCACTCAGTGCACCTAACTGTATGAATCCCGGAGAAGGTACCAAACCTGTACTTTGTACTGTGTTGTGTCCCTAGGCACGACACTTCACCCACCTTCCACTCAGTGCACCTAACTGTATGAATCCCGGAGAAGGTACCAAACCTGTACTTTGTACTGTGTTGTGTCCCTAGGCACGACACTTCACCCACCTTCCACTCAGTGCACCTAACTGTATGAATCCCGGAAAAGGTACCAAACCTGTACTTTGTACTGAGTTGTGTCCCTAGGCACGACACTTCACCCACCTTCCACTCAGTGCACCTAACTGTATGAATCCCGGAGAATATACCAAACCTGTACTTTGTACTGTGTTGTGTCCCTAGGCACGACACTTCATCCACCTTCCACTCAGTGCACCTAACTGTATGAATCCCGGAGAAGGTACCAAACCTGTACTGTGTATTGTGTTGTGTCCCTAGGTACGACACTTCACCCACCTTGCACCCAGTGCACCTAACTGTGTGAATCCCGGAAAAGGTACCAAACCTGTACTTTGTACTGTGTTGTGTCCCTACACTACACCCATAAACAAACTACCCCCTTTCTAGAAATTTCTAGAACGTATCTAGAACGTATCTAGAAACTTTCTAGAACGGATCTAGAAACTTTCTAGAACGGATCTAGAAACTTTCTAGAAACTTTCTAGAACGTGTCTAGAAACTTTCTAGAAATTTCTAGAAATTTCGAGTTTTTATTTTTTGAGAGATATTCAAATTATTTTGATTTTTTCTGAAACTGTATGTTGTCTTTTGCACAATTTGAAAAGATGAACTGCTTATGTTAATTAGGAAAGAAGATATTCAATGTTAAAGTTTCCCCCCTCTACAACGCATCCTCATTATAACGCTACGCACTGCTTACGCACTTCCGGCTCCCACTAATGAGCTGTAACGCGTCTGGCCTTGCATTAAGAATTGGTTGCATTGGCATATGCAATGTGTTTGACAATTTCTATGGTTGTAATTGATTGTTTATTGCCTATTGTTTATCTCATATCTTGATATTAAAGTTGGTGTATCTGAGATAGTAAACCCCTGCTGTTAATATTGATCGTTAACTCATGTCAACCACTTAAGTCAGCGTACAGCTTTGCCTTCAAAATGGTTTTGATTAGGTTTATAATCAAAGTCCTTTATCACCTCAAAAGATAACGTACTATCTATCTATCTAAGTATTCTATGTTTATTTCATGTACGTCAAAAGCATTGATCTTTCTTATATGCAAAAGGAATTAGTAAATTACGTTTCTCTCTCAGTTCGTAATATTCAATCTGAAAACTTAACATAAGTGCAAAGAAACGTTATGAAATAAATAGGTGAATGAGATAAAAATAAAACAAAGAAAAACATTCTTGTTCGTTTAATATAGGATATATTTGAAGTAAATATGCAAATCAAAAATACCCTCGTTTCTTCAAAGACTTACATATCATAATTGAATTGGTTATAGGGGGATTGACTAATGCAAAGAACCTCTGCTTGCTCTTCAGGAAATGAAAATATTGTAAGAGTTAGTTCTCTGTCTCTACATGAAAATATGAAGGCAACATTTACACGTTATAATGACATATCGGAATATTGAGAAAAAAAGGTTTTCTAGGTCTAAGCAAGCATGCGCTTTTGACGTTTAATTCAATCATGAAAGTATTCGCAGTTTTAACTAAGCAATTGTCGTCGGTCACATCAACTTGTCGCCGTTCTAGTTTGTCTTAAGCTTTTTTTCCCCTCGCCGTCATCTTTGTTTATAGTGTGCGCGCTTACTACATGTACGACTAAAATGCTTTGGGTCTGACAATAGTAAACTCGAACTATATTCAGACTGTTGAAACACCATTACTAATTTGTTCAATTTATCGGCTCAATTGGGGTTGACTAAATTACAAACACATTAAGTGCATGTCTTTCTACGGATAATCTTAGGAAGTATCTTTTAATTTGTGGAAGATGAAGGTACGCTCATTCTTGTCGCGTCGTTTTATTTGACAACATAATTATAAGAGCCATGCCGATGTCCACTCACATAGTGAGTAGAGCGTCACAGTAATTCTCCAAGGTGTATGTTTATATACTGAGTAGTGAAACACTGTGACAACATATTCAAGATTCGATCAAAATAATGTTGAATTGTTTCATTATCCATGGTATGGTTTAAAGGTTTAAACATATTTTTATTCCAGAAGTGTGTTTGCTTCATAAACTTTTTCTTGAGAGACGGTATATCAGATTTCCTCCATGCTATAAGCTTGTTAGTAATACTGAGTAGTAACGGATTGGAACAACATACATTTGGATAAAACAATTGATCTTTAGTATGAAAACTATATATTTATGTGTAAACTTTTATAAATGATAAAACTAGTTTAAATAGCGAACAATATATTTTGCTGTTTAAAGTTCGTCATGGGGTGTTTACATTCTATAAATACAGTAAATCTCCCATTGATATATGAAAAACGGCCATATAAATGTCAGGACGTCGACATTTTGCATACATTTTACAAGTGTTATAGTTAAAAGTCCTAATTAATCTTGCAAATCAATATTTACATTGGTGTTTGATGTAAATAGGTTTTAAAAATTACGTTTGAATCATTGACGCGCGTCACTGTCCAGTTATCGATCACAAATCAAAGATTTAACCTGTTTTATTGTCACTATACTAAACTGATAAGCACTAAGATGCTAAATTTGGGAAATAACCATCCCTTCTTGATAAAATAACACTATATATGAAGTTTGGCATATTTGACTCAAACAACATACTGTGTGGCCCTTTATCGTTCACCTTCATTTCCTTTTTGACCTTCATGAAACAAGAAAATGATGAAGGTATAGTTATAGTTCTTGACATTGCTAGACAATTTCCGTTCGTTCCTCATCCCCACAATTACAATCTAATATGTTATAAATCAATAATGTTTTAAACTATAACGGCATTTTATGTCCATGTGTTTAAAGATATATATCAGTTTGTATTATAATTTAATAACAACTCAGTCATATTGACATGTACGCAGTGTTATGTTATTCACATATTTATATGTATTTAATTATATAAGAAAACAACATAGAGATAATCATTTTACTGTCGATGGTTTCTGCATATTGATAGGAACAAAGTAGAAATTACATTCCTTTTCCCGTTACGATTTCATGTAGAAAAATGGATTCAGATGTATAACCGCTTTACTGGTAACGTCGGTGTTAGTAATCTACATTAGAATATGACATTTTTTGTAAGTTTGCAAACAGTCATTTTAAAGTGACATAGGGTATGTTTTATGATTTTGCATAACACAGATAATAGCTCAAAGATCATGGGTCCTTCGTGAGGTTCTAATCGTCCCCCTAAACATTCATTTTTATCTCTAAAATGCCAAAATCAAGGAATGCTTTCCTGTTTTTAAATTTGGAAACGGCAATATGTATGTTTAAAAGTTTAAACTTTGTGGTCAGATTTACATGTTCATTACTCAACACTTATTAAACACTACAAACCTATATTTGTATTTTTGTCTGCTGTAAATAAGTTTCCAAAATAACGTTTTGCTCAATGTCGCACGCCATTGTCCGTTTTTCATCACACATTACGACTGAAAATTGCTTATTGTCGCTATACTTAACTGATAAACATCGGGTTGCCGAATTTCATAAACCACCACTACTTATCGATGCAATTAACACCATTTAGAAAGTTTGACATATTTGACTCCAATAACATTTTATGTGCCCCTTTAACCAAAAAGGAAATCAACAAGACAAGACATAGCGTCACTACTATCATGTAACTTGTGAGTTTAAGTTGAAGTTTGTTCGACAGTGTAAGTTATGGCGAAAAACAAACATATAAAGTCGTCAAATACTTAACGGGATATATCAAGCCTTACTATCTCTTTCACTCTTTCAAATACGAAAGATTTTTAAAGGAATGATGACGAGTGATTGCAATACTAATTATTGTTTCACGTGCAATATACTCAGTGAACCGTATCTCCCTAACAGGCAAGTGTACGGAGAAGCGTAACCTGGAAAGAATATGTCGTAATTTCAAAGGTTTCAGTTTGAATTAACAGTGTATTCTGCAATACACAAACGGGCTGCCGAGACGTGAATGGTCATCTTTTTCTGCAGACTAAAACGCCTAATCATCTTACGCAATTCAGTCTACGACAGGGGACATATCTATTACCATTGGACGGTAGAGGCTGCAGTTTTAAACACATCAATCATATTCAAAGTAATATAATTCGTTATATATAAACATAAATGTTATATCTCGCCTCGAAAAAACATATACGGTTAAAAATTATTATTTTCATTAATTTTATGCAATAAGAAATCAAAATTAATGAACACACGGCGTATTTGACTTGCTGCAGAATCAAACCATACAAAGTTACTTGGAACGATGAATGAACAGTTGTTGAACTTTCATAGCTGCCATGTCTATCTTCGACATCTTTAAATTAAAACGGTTATTTATTTCGAAACACACTAATACGTCAAATGGATAACTTTCTTATAACCGTGTATTTCCACGACGGACAAGACTCCGTTCAGTGTATCCAGCGTCAAATGGTGTTGCATATAACGGTGTGGACGTTGATAAATTGTGCCTAAACAAAATCATGAAAGACTACAGCATGGAAATATGTATCCAAAAGCCGTTACCGATAAAGACGACCGTTAGTTTTGGTCATAAGCTGTGTTGCACCGACAAATCTTGAAACGTTAGCGTTATGTAAATCTTGTTTAATGAGAGAGTACCGACTGTGTTGAAGATGAGATGCTTGTTTTTATTGAAATATTTTTATTTATGAAAATGTACAATTCATGAATTGATTGTCCAACAAGCTCCAAGGTGCTTATTTTAAGGCCACTCCGAAGAAATTACATATGAGAAAGAATATTGAATTTTGTGATAGTTACACACATCTTATTGCGATCATAGGTTCAAAGAAAGTGGTTATGCAAAAATAACATTTCGCTTGTTTGGCAGTCATTATGAAATGTCAAATCGTTCATTTTTCATTATGTATGATGAATAGAATTCAACAATCTAGTAATAAGAGCGATGTACATCCCCGTAGGACAGTTTTTATACTTAATTCTTTCAGATGAAAGAAACATTTCTGTCTTTAATCTATGTACTTTTGGCATGTGAAGAAATAGTGAACAGCGTTTTCAACTGGGTGACCACATGCAGGAACAGGTGTGGCTTTCTATGATATGTCTGTTTACTTATCAGCGTTCAAGTCACCACAGAGGCCGAGAGTGGATAATCTAGCAAATTCATTTAAATTAACAATTTTACTGCCAGGAGTTAAATATTTCCATAGTTTTATCGTGTCAGGAAAAACGTTCTTGCATTTAACCCTGTCCTACATGTTACTGTCCGAACGGATTAATTTCCTGTGAGTTTGTCGTTATTGTAAGGTGTTGTAGGTAGATGGTTACATAGATATGCAGGCGCGGGGTTATTTTTCCTTTTGAAGCACGTTCTCGATTTAGACATGTCTACGTTCCGACAGGTTGTTCATAAATACTGTTTGGCGATCCATCGAATTGCACTTGTGTGATTTTGTGCCGATCGGTGGAATATATAAACACTGGGAAAAGCTTATAACGAGCGGTAAGCGGGTTGTGAGAAGATGTTATTTTTTAACTGGGCACCTAAAAGTTCACCTCATACACTCGACAAATAAAACAGTCTTAGAGAGGAAGTGAATTGACAATGTTTATTCCAGCTCGTCAACTGAAGACACGGGAGAAGAGCGAGATTACAGTTACTGTTTTGACCAGACTTTCCAAGTACTTTATAACTTCCTTGAAGTGCTATAAACTACGTATGTCGGCGATCTCTTACATAATATCTTTATTATCATTTCCCGTTCCGAGACAGCTGTGTTTTATTGCTGTACGCCTCGCTGGCTGGTTGATTAATTAGATAACATCATTGTTGAATGAAGCTTAACCGGTTCGTTCATGCATGGTATAGCGTCTGATAAACAAGGTGGAATATGATACCGTATCTATGACAAAATGTAAATTATGCGGTTTTTATTATGTTCAATCTTAATCCAATTATATATTTTAATTTCATTATCTTATAAATGCCAAAAGCATGTATCCATCTACTTTGAATTGACGAAAAAATAAATAACGATAAGTCAATCCAGCATTAGGACGAGATAATGTTTATTGTACTTTTACTGAATTGAATCTATCATTAATGATGGCACAGAACGTTGGTGCCCCTTTCTCTGTAAGAATGGTAAATACGTTAACCGGCACTGCCAGGTTTGTAAATATCATTTTTAAGTATTTCTGATTCTTATCCATTGATGATCAGAAACCCATATCGGAACGCATGACGCTCGAGGTGAATCCCCTGTCGATAGTAATGAAATAATGAAAATTCTAAATCAACTCCGATTGTATCATCATTAGATTGCCCTTAAACTTTCACTGGTAAATAGTTAACTCAAATGCGATTTTATACACAGTAATGTAAGAAACACTGAACCAGACCTTTCATAACAGCTGTCTTTAAAACATGTTAAAGATAACTTTGTATATATGTATGCCTTTATGTTGTTAACATAACATACACATTATTAATATAGCGTAATCACTATTTTAATTTGGCCAGTTGCAGTACATTGTCTTGAGAGATGTTTTGATTTATCAACAAGCTTGTTCACCATTCCTATGCCGTTTTCTATATGTAATAAAAAGTTTATCCATCAAGTGATAATGTTATATTGCGGAACGATTGTTCTACTTCGCGCATTATATAAAAAACCGATTTCTGTAGGCACACTTGCATTTCATGCTTCTTTTACAAAACCTCGCATTTTAAGTTGGTTAGCGTAGGCATTTTCCTTTTAGTATTGAATGATAAAAACATCATATGTTAAGCAGTTTTCTTGAGGCTTTAGGACTTTAGATTTATATGTGACAGTGGCTGTCACTTTGAAAACGCCTTACATTTCTTCATCACCTGTCCAAATGTTGATGACATAAGACTAAAGGCATATTTCTTTCAAAAAGGGTTTAATCTGTCGTCAATTCTATTTTGTCACCCGGGCTCATCACAAGAGGCTAACCAAGGACTTTTGAAATCTCTTAATAATTGTATCACTTTATCAAAAAGATTTTCGGAATTCAACAAACGTTTTCCTATGTGCCCTGCCTTGCTGAAACAATCGAACAACATGTAGTTATGTACTTATCAGCGGTATGAAATAAGTTTGTAAATTTGTATTGTTTCATTGAAAAGTGTCTAATATAATCATGCACCTATAGTGTCCTGCTTACTGTATGTATTTATTCATTCGTCCATATGTACGTCACTTTTTATGTAATAGTATATTTGTTAAGAAGGGATATTTATATAATGAAATAAAATATGTTTAAAGAATGATATAATTCATGTAGTGACAGATTTACACATATCCCCAATGCCTCTTCCTTCATAAGCTCGCATGCATTATTTATAAAAAGGCAATCGCAATGTATATAAGTTATGTCAACTATAATTACTTATTTTATTAATGCTTTATTGCAAAGTTATATATTACATATAAGTGTTATATTGAACGACAACAAAAACCAACATTATGCGTCGGAACATCTTGAAGACGAGCGATCGAATTAGCGCTGATCAGTGAGGTGCTAATATACGACGTGCGCTATATATAGACTGCCCCTTGTGCAGCGGTAAGAGGAGCGTTAAAACGAGGAAATTTTAAAGTTCAATATTAATTATCTCTCTTTCTATTGATGCAATCTTGTTCAAAATTTCACAATAGGCAAAGTAAACATGAGGATTTTGAATCAGGTTATAATTTTTGAATATTTTGAAAAGAGTGAAAACTCGAAATTTCTAGAAATTTCTAGAAAGTTTCTAGATACGTTCTAGAAAGTTTCTAGTTACGTTCTAGAAAGTTTCTAGATACGTTCTAGAAAGTTTCTAGTGCGTATCTAGTGCGTATCTAGTGTGTTTTTAGTGTGTTTCTAGATACGGGGTATGTTTCTTTATTGCTGTACTGTAGGTACGACACTTCACCCACCTTCCACTCAGTACATCTTATTGTACGTGTCCCGTTCGAGGTACCAAACTTGGGCCGTTTACTTTGTTGTGTCCCCATGGAAGACACTTCATCCTCATCCCACCTAACTGTACAAATAGGAACCTGAAAAAGGGACAGTGTGGATTTACATGGTTAATAGGCTGCATCGAAGTACTATTCCTTCATGGTAATACCAGTGCGCTTTCATAATGCTTATGAAGGAGAATGCGTTATATAAATGGACAATCATTATAGTTTGAAAATGATATGCAAGTATGGGAAACGTGTAGAGACGTATGCGCTAGAAATAGTATTAATCAGTTTGTAACTTTTAAAATTTTCTTCTCATTACAAACCGGTGTAAAATCATGAAAATACTATAAATATAATATATTTTGTTCGGATATGCTCGCGATGTCTTATAACCAGTACATCAGGGAAAAAATATATAGAAAAATCTTTATGTAGAGCTTTTCCCTTATTAAATGATGTCAGACTGTCATTAACATAACACGATAAAGACGTGAGGAAGATTAGAATTTTCTGTTGAGAAATCTTATCGTCACTGTAAATGGTTCTTCATCAGATAATGTGTTATCTATTATGATTGGATATCGAGTACGAATGCGCGTTAGATTCCAGCGCATAAACATCTTATTGCACAGAATCCACACATGGTTTAAATTTGCGAGGAACCATAAAATTAGTAGCATTTAAGGTAAAGGTCGCGTTGGAATATTTTGCTAGAGTGGAAATGTAATCGTGGAAATACAAATTCTTAAATTTGGCCAAAATGCGAAGAATTGCCATTTTTAAGTTCATAAAGATAACCTTCATCAGTATTAGTCAGTTAATCTCGTTATTTGATAAAGGCACTTTCTTAATTATGAATTTTTTATAGGCATGTATTTTACTAAGTTTTGTAAAAATGTATACGTCAACTGAAACCTTTTAAGTGAATAAATGTTACCGTTCCTTTTTAGCTATGCTTCTTTCAATGTCTAAGGGAGGCAACTCGTGCAAACCTTTGTCCTTTGCTTTCTCACTATTGCTGCTTAACAAGAGTTTTTATCATTGCTTTTAAATTAAGTGCATCATTCATCCCAAAAATACGAATTGTTTAAGAATAGGAAGAAAAAACACATAATAAACATAGAATACCACATAAAGCCATAGTACTACAGAAACACATTAGGCAGTTATTTATACAATACACCTTAAATGGTATATTATTAGTTAGAAAATATTCTCTTTTAAAACTATAATTTATATATATACAGTATAAATGCCTATAGTAGACTGGAAAGTAATATTTTGTAGGGAATATCATTGTATCTGTGTACATATAGTTGGGTATTTCAAATTTTCAACGAATCAATACGTAGCTTGATTTGCGGGTGTTGACAACTGGAATGGCATCCTTAAAATCGTTGTCCATACTTCGTTGCTTACAAGGAGACATTAAGGGAGAGATTAATATTGGCTTGTGTTTGAAAAGGGAAGATGGTTGTTGGTTTATGTTTCTAAAAACCTCTATTTCTTACATTAATCTCAGTACTCCTAAATCACCAATGCTATATTTGTAATTTGCGGAACAAAAGTTTGTTTCATTTTGGAATAATTCCTTTGTAAAATCATAAATTTTGGAAAATTTTAAAAAGTCACTTTGTCTTTGAGCAAAATCCCTAACTGTAGAAACTGTAACATTGTAAAGTACAGAGATCATTTTCATACTACATATAAAAGGACAATTATTTTGAATGCCAGTAATAAGTTTGGCATTCCCAATATAGGCATGGGATCAAAAATAGAAAATTTAGATTTTGTTATTTCTTCCAATTATAAATATTCTTGTAATAAATCATCGAAATTGTTTTTTGAAAATAGACAAAATGGAATGATATATCTAGTGTTTTCTTACAAATGATATTTGGAAATGTCAGTTTTAAAAGACAATACAAAAAATAATAATTTTTGCATTTTCAACCCCGATACAAACCCCCATGCGAAATGTGTTGCTGTAATACTATATAGTACTATGTAGTATCATATTAAAGGGACACAGAGTATGTTGCACGGGTCAAATATGTCAAACTTTAATTTATAAATGGTTTTATTTCATTGACAAGTTATGGTTGTTTCTATAAATTAACATCTCAATGCTAATCAAATGGCACGGTGACATTAAACAGGGAAAACGTCGTTATTTATTATTTAACCGCACAATGACTTAAAGCAGACACAACGCGGAATATAGGTAGGTATGGCTTAGTAGATCATTTAACTAATAAATTGGACGCTGAATTTCAAAATCGTAACATTTATATGACCGTTCTCATTTTACAATAGAAAACAAGAAAATGTCATCATTTTGGCATTTAAGAGATAAAGATGCAACTTTAGATAGGCGATTTGAACAAAACTAAGGTCTTATGATATTTTGGCTATTTTAAGCCACATACAAACTTCATGAAACATACTATGGGTCACTTTGAGAATGCGATAGGAATATGAGCTTGGAGGAGATGAACTGGTAAAAACAAATCATCACTCTCGAAATCCATAGTTCTCCCATAAAATGATGACACCTATGAATCATCCACAAAAATATTAATGACCATGGACCAATAATTCTTTCTGAAAACAACTTATAAAGGCGCATGTCCGTTTGATTCTAGATTGTGTGACGTTTTGAGTAGTTTGGAATCTTCACTGAGTTCAGAGTCAAAAACGACGTTAAATTTTTAGGATTCATTTGCGTTTCCGTATGATCGATTAGTAAGATCACATTGCATTGAAGTTACAAATAGATATAATCAAATATCTCCTTACATATATTTTGACAATAATTGCTTAATTTACCATAAGGTTCACCTTGAATTACGAATATGATAAATAATTTAACATTTTCAATAAGCAACTTTTAAGTACATTTACGAATTCAGTAAACTCTACTGCAATGGCGATATTTAATAGTTAATTTGAAGTTCTTTAAGAGACTAATGGGAATTTTTCAGAGGAATCGTAAATATGTCTTACTAAAGAAAAACGTAAGTGTTAAGTCAAACACCGGTGGCAACGGTACGCAAATACATAAAACTAGCAATGTAACATGCAATTCTAAAACTTACACGAATTACTGTTTTTTATAAAAGAACTTATGGTATTTAAGATTTCCTGAGCGTCAGGATTAAAATTATGATTACGTAATAGAAATATTAACTTAAACGTGCTCAACGGGCATATAGATTGTTTATATTGAAACCACACATTAATTTTCCCTACCTTGCAAGAGTATGATCTAAAAAATGTTAACATATCGGAATAAAATAAATGAATAAATTAAAATTCAAAATGTTAAAAATTCAACTTGGCATTAACAACTGGACCATAGACATGTTTTCAAGATTTTCGATACCCTTCCCTCGTCACAAAATGAACATTGATGCATATCACTACGGAATATGTACTTGCCTGTGAAGGATTTCAGCAATACAATTTTTTGATAATGATGTTATTTAATAATTATTTGAAAAACTTAAAAAATACAACTTTAATGACACAGAATTAGTTACTGACATAGTATCTAACTACATTTTGTTATATATACTATTAATCCTTTCCCAGTCTTTACGTTTTGGCAAATTGGGGATATTAATTCCCAATTTGCAAATTTTAAACATTTAAAACCTGCGGCCGAAGCCGTCGGCTTTGAGCTAATTTTACAGGTATTAGTTAACAATAAATTCTAGAAATTCAAAGAATTCATCTTTATCTTAAATTTACCTAATTACTGATCTTTTTTTCTAAGTAATTGAACAGTGTATTTACGGCTGCAAATAAATATCATAACTATCATATAATTTTTTTTTTAATATTGAAAACAGTAAACTTCAGTATCGTCCTCATGATTACAGCTCTCATTCCATGAGGAGTGTCCATGAAATATCCATTTGTCGTTGGATTTAGAGGATCAAGCAAAATCACACAAAACAACAAGTGTTTTCACGATGAAATAAGTCGCGAAGAAGAACAAAATAGCTTTTAACATGCTACACTTGTCCGACAAGGAAATGTCGAAATAATAGATACGATCCACAACCCGACTGCAACAGAAGCAAGGTTAGTTTTAATCCCTTTAATCCTAACACTTTAGCAAAAAATGTTCCTGTCCAACCACCGTCTACCTTCCACCTGTTGAAATCCCTTCCTTGACCTTGGTAGTACATCTCCAAAGCAGACGATCAACGAAAAAAATTCAATTCGGTGGCCGAAGACACAAAATCGCTATTTAAATGTCCCTGACTTTCAACAAACATGCTTTTCTGAGATACCTTGCTAGTGTTTACTCGCTACATTGCTTCCTGCGTGAGAAAATTTACTGTTGCCAGCCATTTGTCAATTTCAAGGATCAGAGCCTCGTTTTCGTTGTCTCGTGTCAAGCTCGTGGCGAGCCTCACTATCGTAACAGTGTTCGTCTGCTCTCTGTCAAAGCAGACGACAATTCGTTAGAGCAAAAATGATGATGTCAACATGGATATTGGCGAAGAACTTTCACATATTATGTTTTACTGTGTTTGGTGAGTATTGATATTAATGAAGTAATTTTTGTAAGTTATGTCGATGTGGAACGTGCTACCGAATATGCTTTTTCAATGTTTATTCATAATTTTTTAAGCTTGCCACTCTGGTCCCGACAAGCAGAAGTTGACATAGATTTGCCTGAGGTTAACTGTTACATGGCATATGTCATATCTGCACGTATTCCGAACATTATTTTTATTTTGAAACCTTTCAAAAACATTTTCGTTTACGGATATACCCCACATCAGAAATATGAAATCACTTTTTAACTATGCAGTCTAAAGTAAACAAATAACCTGGGTATGAAAATTTCTTCCAATCTGTGTCTGTTTTGTTTAGCAAAATTACAATATAGGAGAAGTAAATGGGTCAGTATATATAACTGGAGTAAAACTACCCCCGATGATGATTAGCGATTACTTAGTTCTTTATCACAAAAGTTTCCTCTAAAAAATCAGCATAATGGCAACTTTAGTTTACACAGTGTGATTTGTTAACTACACATTTGCATGGATTGTGGCTTGTCATAAAACTGTCCAATGTCTGTTAGTGACATCTCTATATGTGTATAGGCATACAGCCGTACAAATGACATGTATGTAAACAGTCTCACATGACCCTTATTAATGTGAGTGGGCTTTAAGCATGTTATTCTCTTCTCTACTTCATATTTATGGTTTCATGAAAAAGCGTAAGGTATTTTGGTGACTCCTACTGACACATATGTTACAATGACAAATGCAGTTTTTGGCGATTAGATAGGTTAAGGAGTATATATCATTCTAAATAAGGACGCAGACAGAAGTATCGTCAACTTTGATTGTAATTTTTAACATTAAATGAACGTCAGGAAAGTTTCGGTTTTGAATATTTACAGAATTTGCTACAATAGTTATTTTTCTCTCTAAAAAAATGCTTTATCAACGGATTAATTGGAATTTTTTATCAGTGTTATATTTATCTATTTCTATTTACAGTTGTCTTAATTTTCAACTTTCGATATTATTATCACATATTTTAGATAACCATATCCCATTTTAAAACCTGGCACTCCCTCATATTCTTAGTAAAGAATACGATAGATGAGTGCCTTAAATTCGTAATTTTTATCGCTATTTCACGTCACTCTTCATATTTCTTTCATTATCTAATAGCTTCGAGTAACATGAGCTCGAAATGTGCAGATTTAGTGAAATTGCATTAACTTTAAACGAAACCAGGTGTAAGGTAATTATAAAGTGTATCTTATAGATGATATTATCTTATGAATTGTATTATATTTGATAGCAACTTCTATATTGTGAATATCACGACGTTTCGGAGTGTATGCTTAGTAAGCAATATTTTATTTTTCAATATTCAATATCTACTAAATTGACTTTTTATAAATCATGCACATCAGCTTACATATAAAAAAAGATCATACCCAGAATTATTGTTTATAAAACTGTTCAAGCGTATTGTCCCTTTAACCAGTTTGCAGTAAAATAATTGACAGATGGTCACATCTATCATTGGTGGTCCAGATGTAATTAGACAACATGTAGTAGAAGGAAAAGACTGCGTTCATCCTTAGTCAGACGGCTGTTTCCTGCAACACGGTTTCCCGGAGGAAACAAATCACAGTGCATGTTTGCTTTTTAAATATCTTTCCCTCAAGAAATGAACCTGTCAACCTGTAAAATTAGATTATCTATTAACATGTTCTTGTAAGATTTGAACAATTTGTGGCGCTACTTGCATACGGATTAAACAATTATGACTTGTGCACCATGCTGGCATAATTAGATGTTTGGACAAACTAACACTTAATTAGTCAAAATAGGAAAAAAATAAGTGCCTTCACCTTGTGTTTCGAGGTGTAAACGGGTTATCATGTAAAGATTTAAACAACCTTGATAGAGTGTTCACGCAAAGCATGTCAAAATTGAATATTGTTAACATGTTAATAAGTTTGATTTTCAAGTGTATTCGATGCTTATCCAGAAAGCAATATGATGATCGTACTTCATTGAGATTATTGTAGTATAATGTTTAGAATAGGATCTATGATTCACCAAACTGAGTTTAAAGGAACTCAATATTCTGATGTTTTATGTTAATCACATTTTAGCATCAATTCAACATATTTGTGAATGTTTGTGAAGTGTAAAGAAATTGTTGCTTGTCAATTCTGCATAGGCAGAGTTGCACATTTTCTAATGGAAAAAGGGATCTTACGAAAAGAAAACCACATGTAAAACAATCTTTATAACCAACAAGGTTCTTTCAAACTAAGCAAATCTAAATCCCTCACCGGAATAATTAACACTTAAATTTGTTTTAACTTGAGATTTTTTACCCTTTATCCTAATATTTGTGGGATGAACTTTCATAAAAATAGAAAATAAAAATAACATCCAAAAAACGTGCAATAGTCCCTATAAGGCAAATGAAACAATTGGAATTTATCCATGAAGTGACATCCCGGAGTGTTGTTGGTAAACTCACGTAATGTTATATACGTGATGTCCTCAAAAGGAAACTAGGGAGTGTTTAGTTATGGTAACAAAATAAATACACTTCTTAGAAAAACATGTCTTACATGGTGTTAAGATGTTCTTATATAACACATTTGAATACAGCTTGCTATATACGTATCGTCCCTTATAATAGTAGAGTTAGCGCGTTCGGCTGCGGATCAGGAGGTCTGTGGTTCGAATCCCGCCAGGGGCTCGGCAACTTTGTCTGCAGTAGAGAACTGTTCTACACGCAGTCAGGTTTGGATGTAATGCTACACTGAAATTCAGCGCAGTACCACCCATGGTTCGCTAGTTCCAGCCGATGCTCGCAGGTTTCACCGCAATGCATAGCCACAATGGTGTTGCGGGCTTTCTCCCTGCAATAATACTAGCAGCTGCGATATAAGTGGAATAATCTTGAAAGTGGCGTAAACACCAACTCACTCACTCACTTATAATAGTAGACAGTATTAGTATCTTTGACGTAGTATCCACTTTCTAAAATTCCTATTTACTAAATGTTTCTGGCGAATTTTCGATTTTAAAAGGAAAATATGTCCTTTCATCTGACAATGTAAAATATGATCAGTGACCAATAACAATAAATCACTATTATGTCATGTCGTATTTAGTTAAACATCTTGCTGGAGTCGACCTAACGACAACAATTATAATCTAGAAATGTCTGTCAATTTTCATTACATGTTTGTCTCTTTAAATGATGTACATGTATGTGCAAACATAATTGTATAGCAAACGCTAAGAAACAATGTTTAAGTTTAGCTCAGAATAAACGTTTAATATCTATTTATGATAGGATAATGCTTCATTTTATGTCATTATAGCATTTTAATATTATCAACCACGCTTTAGGCAATGTAATTTACTAACCTTTGGTCATTTTTTAAGATTTCATATATAAAAACCTTCATGTTCTAACCTCATTTCAAGATAAAAGAGAAAAGTGTCAGTAAATAACATTCTGTTTCATCTCATGTTAGCAGATTATACTAAAGCCCAGATAGAGTTACTTCCGACCACAGAGTAAAAAATAGCACATCCGTTGGTAAATACAAACCACTGGTACTTAAACATACATGGTAAACCTTATGTTCTTTGTGATGGTCGTATGTGGAGAAGTATTACGTCTTAATGCGTTGACTTAAAGACTATCGCCTTCCGATTCCCATTTCTTTCTATATTTAAGCCATTGTGAGCTACGAATAAGATTACATAACTCTTCATCTATATAAGTCTCTGCTTAAAATGATTTCCTAGCTTAAGTAGCGGAAGTGGTGATAAAAATACAATAAATGCTCCCTAGACAGCGTGACCTAAGCGCGGAAGTGACGTCATGCCTTAACTCTAAAAGCAAACGAGAGCAATGGACTGCATAGAGCAAAGACTTCAAAATCGTAGATTGTTATACAAATTTCCTACTTGTCAGTGACCTGCCAACGATTACATTACAAAGAGAACCATGTTATGACTATCATAATGCTGTGTTGCAATGTATAGAAGATTTGATATTCATTTGAGTATTTGCACCTGACAGCCATGTTGCAGTCCAATCTATAATGTTTTTCGGTCCATAGAATGCTAACACGTGTCACGCAAGGAAGCAACAACTCCTGCTCTTCAGCGTCTTCGGTATGACGCGACCGGTAATCGAACCTCGGTCTTCCTTTTAAAGAGCAGAGGCTCTATCAGTTAAGCTATACTTCTGCATATGTTCTCATACTTTTCGTGTAAGGATAATTAAATTCAGGAATAAACATTGTAAATAACTTGATTCATCAAAACGACACTAACAGCGACGGTGCGTTATTTGTGCCTGTGTGTATATTTGCCTCAAACACAGGTAGCATTATTTCTATACTGTGTCAAACCTGAGTCAACATGTGACCTATATCCCCCAGTAAAGTTCTTTTGGCATATATCCATTGTACCAAACTACCTCCCTTGAAGATTTAGCCTTTTTACCCGGAAACAAATAAACATACGGCACGTGCTTCATCCACCTTTTTTTAAAAATGGGAGGGATGAGCGAGAGAAAGGTCAAGATTATTGTCTTGTTTCAGAGCACGTGTTCTCAACAACAACAATCCCTAAAACTTGAAAAGGTTCCTTTGAAGTTCAACAAAATAACAAATCTCTAACATATTTCTACTTTATGGTTTTCTTTTTTTGCGAACTGTGTCTTTACTATGGAAAAAGGACTCGTTTATGGTTTGGAAATGAATAAATCATTCAACTAAAATTTTGTATAGGATATTTTTGCACCTCCAAGAATTCAGTAAATCCTTTGCTGAGAAACAAAAAACAATGTTTACAATGTCTCATATGACCTAGTGTGATAATGTATAACTTGATATATATCATATGACTAGAATTAAGTGTATAAGTAAACAATAAACTTCATACCTGTAGAAAATTTCAACAGCTACAATTTATGGTAAATGATCAAACATTTTATCTTCGGGGATGTCAACAAGTGACATTTGTAGTAGATATATTGATAGTATGCAGTCAACAGGGGATATTCATATTTGGTCAACATGACCCAAAATAAGATAAAAGTCTTCGCAAGTTTATGAGAAGACTAGACAACTTGAATTATTTTATTGACAAAATGTTCATTACTGAGTCCAATTGTTTATCCTTGAATATCAGTGCAAATGCAATTCCTTTTTTACTTATAACGTTCATTGCCAAATTTACCTCGTAAACGTTTCAAAGTGCAAACTTTCGTTTGTTAAATCTAATCATCAAAACATTTTGTGACCACATTTTTGTAACAACACAATATGAAATTTTATTCTTTTAATCAAAACTTTTTCTTATTGTAAGTGCACATTCTAAAATATTATATATTTTTTGGTAATCCATGCCTTTGCAAAATGAAACTTCGCATTTTATGAAATGTAATTTTGAAATCATATTTCTGATAAATACATTATGAGTTAATGTGTTTACATTATATCAGCAAAAGAAAAAAACATGTTATACCTGTACAAACGTTAGCACACGCATAAAATCTCTTCACACAAAGATGTTCTTTTAAATGTATATACTTCCTCAAACTTTGTTATTTCCAACATCATGTTACGTTAGCACTAATCTTTCTGCACATATGAACATACGTGGATTTTTCTGTCGTCTTCACTTCAACTTTTGAGCCAACATAAAACCATGGCTTCAGAAACATCACGAATTCTGCTGTAAACCGTTGACCACGACTGCCAATACAAATACCATTGTTTGGTGAACGCAATCAAACTGTTTGCCAAGTTATGGAATGTTGGACACTGGTGACAATGCATGTAACCTTTTGTATTTGGAGACCTTGATGGCCCCCTTGCTTTATAATTCAAACTATCTTAAGCCAAGACAAAGATTATTTGGTTATTTGAATAATGTCTGCCTTTTTGATAACATGACGTTTATTTGTTAGAATGAACAATGACGTTTTGATTCATACCTCTGAGTTATCCTGTTTTGATATGTTCCTGCGATTTTTATTTTCTTAAATGCCTTAAGTGTTGTTATTTTTCAAAGGATCTCGCAGTAAACATCAGTTCTGCTCATTTATTGAAACAACTGATTTTTGAAAAATTATTTGCAGTAATTATTGACACTGAAAACATTGTTTGTTTATTCTTTTCAACCCTAATCCTTTTAATGTGGTTCAAATTGTCCAATGACGTAATAAGGTTTCGCTCATTTACATTTTTCGACTAATCTCTTTATTCTAAGTTCATGTGGATGATTACTTTTTTATTCGTTATCATTGCTGAATATATTGCATTTTAGTCTGGTCTTATGTTCCATGTTCTACCTTATTCTGTGGTCAAAGTTATTATGTCATAATAACCAATTATGATTCCTGTGATTAAGACAATTTTGACTGAAACTTTGGGAACAATACTTTGAGATTTCCTTCCTTTTGCAATTAGTAATAATCTATACAAAGTTAAAATCAAACTTGTGGGAGCTTTTCACTTTTCCGTGTTTTCCCCTTTATACAAACTCGACCAACTTGATACAAGCGGATACAAAATGTGTCAACATTAACCACAATGCATACGTACAAATATTACCCAAGTAAATATATCAACACAAGTTGACAAAGTGAATTTGGTTACATCGATCAGAGTTGATATAAGTGATATCAGAAGACACGAGGATTACATTCTATTTATCATTCAAAATCTTTTTCATAAATCTTTCTTGAAAAATTTACACCTCTTAACACTAGTGGTGTCTTAGCAATGTGACGTAGTCATGTCATGTTTCATTTTGACATAAATGTTTGATGGTGAAAAAATAATTTGTCATGTTCTTGACGAGATTGTGAACAGATGGCAGTGCAATGTTCACAATCTACTGTCAAAACCATATCTGTTATGAAATATAGCTTGTTCACCTACAGTTTTGGCTTATTAAAGGTGTTATTGTGGCATTAATGATATGTAAAGAGACAAATATATGCTATTTTTACCAAGCATTTTGGCTAACATTAGTATACTGAATTCTTGGAAATAGGACATAAATGTTTGAAAATAAAATATACCTTTCTATCAAATCATTGTGAGTTACTACGTTAACCTTACCTTGTAAAAAGCACAGCTGAACTCAAGTGTATTGTTTTGATTGAAAAGATCGCTTGTGATACCTAATTACTTACAAGAAGTGCTTTTTTCTCAAATCTATCGTTTTGTGCAATTTGGACTCTTACTGATACATCAAAATATTACCACATACAATAAAGCGTGTTCAGCATCCCAAATACATAATCTTACTCTATGAAGTACGTTTCCCAGAAAAGCAAAAATGTTGGCCCAAAGAGGTTATTCTCTGACTAAGCAACTCCCATGGGCAGGTATGTGGACAAACATCTGTTTCTTTTACCGACCCTAAGGAAGATATGTTGGTCATTCCAGTGATCTTCAACGAAAAATTGCCTCCTCATTTATGTATACAATTATACAGAGAAACTGTTCATTACCTGTAAGAAGAACTCCAGGCAAAATAACCCCACTAATATATTTGACTCCTCCACATTAGAATATTGGCATTTTAAGACATTTTACGTAAACGTTTAGAACTTTCAAATGCTTTTTACATGTATCAAAATGTCTCAAATGCACACATGGTGTCTGAAGTGAGTATGATCACATTCCCGCCTGGAAACCGAGATTCCTGATCCAATGCAATCAAAGTTAGTTTTGCAGTCAGCTGAACAGTTTCAAAAATAATAATTAGAAAAGCTTCGAAAAAACTAGAGTCGTCGAAAGAACACGGTTACGTAATATGGGGTCTGAATGAGTGAATAGGCCTAGGTTAAAGCAAATAAGCATCCCAGGTAAACATTATTTTTACTGGCTGAAATGTTGTGCTAAATTTTGTTACCTTGGAAATCTACCGGATCAAGATGCTCGAATCAAAACTGGGGTAAGCGTAGGAAAATAAGACCCTAGTAAAGTCTTTTCGGAGAGAGTAACTGACCTTTGCTGAATCCAACAAATCACGAACGTAGTAAGTTTTTCTGACTATGTGGAACATTTCTTTTCTGCTATTGCGGAGTCCTTTGAGAGATGGTGTCATTTTAAGAGACACTTCGTGTACTAAGTGACAAATTGTTAGGCCTCGATACGGACCTGATACCATTCTTTGTGATAAAAAAGTCATATATATTCCTCCAGATTTGAAAAAAACACTAAGTTTTCAAAATTACAATTCATTACTTGATGTGTATCATGTCCGGTCTTCGATCGTAATTGTGACTTTATTACTTGTCAGTATTACTTACTTACAGTGCATGCGGTATATTTCCATAAAAGTTGATATTCGTGATCCGATATCTGAATCCAAATCGATGAACAGTTGGATTTAAAAACTTTAAATGAATTTCAATGTAAACTGTCATAATATCTCAAAAGTATATTTGAAGAAGGCTGTTAACCATATTATATATCTGTTACATTCCTTTAGATATCATGTCGAGAATGACCGGTGCCCATGTCTTAGGAAAGCTTTAAAAAGCTTGTGGTTTCAACCCAACTTCGGGTTCTCATTACCTGTTGTTAACAAAGGCTCAAAATCTTAAAATAGTGCTTGTTCAGGGATTAAATCCCTTTAATTACTAACTTGACTGTTTGGCAGGTTACCGGTTTCGTGTTTGTGTAAGCTTTGTTCAGCAACACAGATCGGGACTTCCTGTCAGTTGTTTAAGTTCATGTAAGCTTAAGACATTGGCTTGATCTGGGGTAAACTGTGAGGATGCAAGACACGTTTCAAAATATGGTATCCAATGAGCGAAAGCAACTACTCATTGAGCCATCCCAGGTGATTTACATGGTACACGGTACATTTATTCTTCAATAAGACGAGTTTATGATTGCACCTAGACCATAGGCCCATATCTAAAGAAAATATATATATATACAATAACATATATATACAATTTATTCACCATTGAATCTGTTTCTAACAAGAGAGAATGAAATACAAATAAAGCTTTCTTAGCTTTTAGTTAGGATGATTTGGTGGATTGTATTCAATACAGTTTTGTAAATTAGTATTTGGTTGTTAATAGTGCGGAAAGTACAATAGCTCTTTAAACCACCAAGGACAGACACAAGACGATTAAGCATCTATTCGCAACATGCAAAGTGCCATGAAAAACACAAATCTAACGGATACTTGTCCCTTATCTGTTACTTATAAACTGGAGAATTTAAAAGAAAATGTATAATTAATCTTATCTTATTAAGATAAATTGTACATTATATCAATGTTTTCCTTTCCACAGCTTCCCTCGTTCTATCTCAGGAAGATATAACAACAGTAGCAACAACAACAGTCATAACAGCAGCAACAACAAACGCTCTGAACTCGAACTCCTCAAGATGGGAGTTTATCCATTTTTTCAATGAGTTCAGATCTGACGAAAAGCCTGAACTAACTCACGACAAAGCTTGGTTCACCATCAACACTACCGTCAACTTTGACCTCCAGCTATGGGGCCAATCAACAGAATGCATGGGGGTCAGTCATAATCATGATTCATCAGTGTTGATATTATCCATTTTTTCGATAGATAAGGTGGAGCATTACAATCGGGAGCCTTGTCTACTTTAATAGACATAAATTCTAACAAGCATTATAAAGAATCATTGTATGAATGAAATTAATTATATATAAATGTCTGCTTTACTTCCTTGTTAATGTTTTAGTGTCCACTGCGGGAGATGGACAAAGTCCACGGTCCAAACACGAGCACTATTTTGATGGACACAAGATGGCCAATGGTCATTAAGCTGGTCAGACAACATCCAACCAGTAATCTAGAGGATATATGCAGGTATCTGTTATGTCGTTGACAAATACAGTTAAGAATACCTATATACTTTGAAATTATGCTATAACATAGAAATTTACATTGAGACACGGATAAAATATAAATCATACAAATCCAAACATGAACAACAAAACTACTTTTTCAAACCGATTATGACAGAAATATCGGTTAACTTTTGCATTTTGAAGAGGTGACTTCTTCTATTCTATATTCTATTAAGTTTCTTTTGTCGATTGTATAACCAACCGGTGATCACTTGTACATAATGCTTCTGAAACTTCTAATAAAATACAAACCCGAATATGTTACCTTTATATCTTAACTGAATTTTACTTACTTCAAATCATATTTGACAGTTTTAAGGATTCGAGCAACATACACACCGCATGGTCATTTGATTGAAATTATGTATTTGAGTATGGATACGCTCCAGAGTGTATTTGATTGAGTTTTAAGTTCGAGCATGTTAACGATTTGAATAAGATGAATGTTTTGTTGAAATCAGTGGTTGAGTATTTTGATGATTGATATTTGAAAGGTAATCAATGTTTGACTACTTATTATCTCAAAACGTTGGTTAACTGAAGTAAATTTTCTAGCACGAATGTACTGATGATTATTAATTGATCTAAGTGCGGATACACTTGGGAATAACTCATTAATGAAAGCTATGTTTCAGTTTGCTAATATTTCAGGTTGAAAACTATTATTGCAAAACATGTTCGAGCATGTACGCTCCAGGTTATTATTTGACGGATTTCAATATTCGAATATGTATACTCTCGAAATTGTCATTTATTGAAATCAATGTTCTTGTATGTTTTTATCAGGTTCGTTTGATCCATTGTTATGTTCGTTTACATTACCATTGTTATTGTTATTCAATCGACTTTATAAAGTTGATAATTCGTTCCCAGTTTCGAGCTGCACTTCCGGGAGTATGGCGACTACTGGTTATTCCTTGACTACCAAGGGTACATAGAGGGTACAGCGTGTGGTCTTCTCCTCACTAATGACCCTCTACCGGCTGAGATGCGTGAGTACCAATACCGGTTTTCAATTAAGACTTTGCATTGCAATTCACGTGATGATCAAATGAAACACAATATTTTCATGACGTTTTTTACATGGCGCATGGTAACAATGAATTATGAAAAGTCGATACAAGATTTTAATTTGGAAAACATGTACCATGAGTGTTAACCTCGAACATATTGAAACATGCCATTGAGATTCCAATGATGTCATAGGAAGTATTCTTGACAACTTTTTGTTTACATTTTTATGTCTCATTGTTATCATACTAAATGATGACATAGTTAGAAAAATGAAGAACTACATATTCATAACATTTTTTATAGGCGCATGATAATCAATACGATTTTCTTATTTTAATATATACTTAAATGGAGACATCCAACAGTTTCAAGTTTGTAAACATACCTGAATACACGAATTAGGGCAGCCCGTTTTGTATTCAGTGTTCAAATTATAAATTCTATGTTAAGAATATTGCCTAGCTAAACAGAATGAAATGTCATCAAATGTGCGAAACCAAATATTCAAATTTGACAACTCTTTTTCAGCAATTCTGTTTACATTTATTGGTCTACTTGTTTTGGCTGGGGTGTGGTCGATCATTAAATGCATCTACAGGTAAATATATTGGATTGTTGTCATTTTAAATGAATGTCTAATCAAGAATGAATAACTTAACGTTATTTAGATAAAGATATAAACTGTGTACGTTAGGGCTTTCCAACAACATTTTAATATCACATATCGAATATTAACAAAATACATTACCTAAGCGCAGTTATACCGAAATCCCTATATTTTCTACCACGTCCAAAGGCATTTGAAATTTTAATCATATTGTTGTGACGTCAGGATACATGATGTGACTTATCTTTTCATCTATGCCGCCGTTGCAATGCGGCTAGGTCGGTTAGCCAGTGCTTTTTCTACAATCAGTTTTTGAGTATTTCCTTAATTCCGTAACTTCAATGATCATACGAGTTCACGTCAAACTTTGTACACGATTTCAAAGTCTAAATGCAATGTGAGTCCTCGCTCTTGTTCTAGACCCACCGAAATATAGATAATGTCCTAACAGTCGTAAGACGATGTCCTTATAACAAATCATGTCTACTTTATCCAGACGATCCAAATCAGCTCCCTGTTTTGGAAAGAGTGCTGACATCACAGATCCGCGAGAACATTCTGAAGTTGCCAACTCTGTGGTAGGTTGTAACGATAACTGTAAATACAAGCATAAGAGATAAACTATCATTGTACACGTTTCATTGATGTCATTCATTATACTTATTTTGACTTTGATTTAATCGCCTCTTACGGGATCCTCAATAATCATTCTTCCCTAAATATGTATAACAATGTTGTTAGGGTTTTTTCTATCAGGCAGCAATCGCCGGAAATTGACGGCCATTTTGTTGTTGCTCGACAAACCAGCACAGACACAATTCTAAGTAGATAAGAAAAATCCACAATCAAAGTACTTGGTAGTTTCAGGTTTGAGATTCATCGGAACGTTCATTTGTATAATGTATAATTTGATTATGAATCTTTCAAGCTACGAAAATAGATATATTTTATCCTTTCAGAATATGGACCCTCTCAGTAAAGCTAACGGTGAAATCGAAAACGGAGGTGCAGTTGGTAAGGTTGTGGAACCAAAGAAAAAGAAACGTCTTCGCTCGTTGGATACTTTCAGGGGGTAAAAATATTTTGAATACCGTTTTAAAATGTCTAAAAATCTTGCAAACGTTGTGATTATGAAATTCACTTTCATCACTCCGAACTAACATCTTTTTAATATCCTGAAGGATTGGAAGCCGCCTTCTAGACTCAGATTTTGAAACTACAGCAACTCTTTACATAAGTATAAGGCTAAGTCTTTCATTTCCTTAGTTTAGACCAAACATTGATAATTGTTCTTACCACTTTCAATAAAAAGTTACCAACTCTACTGGAATAAAACAAAAACAGAAGGTTAAAGTCAGCCTTCGGAAACTCTCTTGCCTCATTGTTTTATTGCATACTTTATTTAATTACTTTAACACTGCCTTATATCCTCTGTGTATATCTAGGTTGTCTCTGTCGGTGATGATATTCGTCAACTATGGCGGAGGTGGCTACTGGTTCCTGGAACATCCACCCTGGAATGGACTTACTGTGGCAGATCTTGTCTTTCCTTGGTACGTAGAGCAACGTCATTATCACTGATAAATGGAAGTTATTGTAGAATTGCTTTCACCAAAGGTTAAGAGTAGTAAGTTATTATCTAAGTAAATATTAATAAAACATACTGAAACACAATTCATTGGAACATGTTACTGACCATAATAATTTGGTTACTTCAAATTTGTAAATTTGAAAATAATGAGCGGATTTATTTGAAAGAAACATTGAGAAAATTAATTGGCGTTAGTAGTGAAAACGTTGAAAACCATCTACGGCATTTTTAGAAGACTGAGAATGAAACATTCAGTAATTCGTTGTCATTTCAAATAATTCTTCTTTATGGGTGTTGTGAAACTAGTAAATGCACAGCAAGTCTTTTTCACATTTTGAAAGAACAAAATGGCTTACCCGGAAGTCGAAAGAACAGTCGACTCAAAAAAGAAAAGGCAGTATAAAATTAAAACATCAAAAAATCTGTTAATATGAAATTATTGCATATATGATATTAGTATAGACTTAAGGAATTGATGTGAAAGACTTTTATTTACATTTCATTATATATTTACATTTCATACATATGCATTGAAACCAAATTTTTTTAAATAGTGTATATGATATACCTTTAAGAGTTGAATACAACTAATAAATGTAATTAATTATGAGTGTATCCGTGTTTGATTTAAATGATGTCGTACAATGTTGTAATAAACAATCTTGAAGATAAAATTGCCTTTCAGGTTCATATTTATCATGGGGACCGCTATGAACTTCTCCTTCAGAAGTATGTATAAACGGGGTAAGACTCGCTGCCAGATGCTGCTGAAGATTATCAAGAGGTCCTGTATCCTCTTCGCTCTTGGAATCATCCTTGTTACGTCTTGGGGACGTGAGTGCCATTGATTATATGCATCTTCCATTCTGTCTTATTGTATTTTGATTGTAATTTGTACTTCTATGTCATTCAAATCGCATTATACTTACTCATCGAACCAAGTTTATGACCACCTTACATTAAATTTAAAAAAGTATCATTTGAATCATTATATAAAGTATAGACTTAATGTTGAATATTCAAGTAGTCCTTAACTTATTTTATGGTGTATACATTACGTTGTTTCGTCTTTTTAATCACTATAAGGTAAATAGTCGCACGTTTTGGTAACGAACGCCAAAGGTGATGGGTAGGGAATCATTGAACTTTTTAAATCTCTATGAATTAGGACGTCAAAGGAACAAACATATGTTAATCAATAGACTGAATAGGAAATAAATATTTGGTTAAAATAGAACAGAAACAAATATGTAGATGCATGTCGATGGTCCTCTATCTGATAAGGTTGATACTATGATCAGTACCTTGATAAATGTAGTGATAAGAGAATGGTATGAGTTTTAAGTTTAAATCTTTACTTGACAAATTGTTAAAGTACTTGCACAAACTGTAGCTGGATAAAGACAACCGAATTCATATTTGATAAAAGATATGGAGGACATTTTCTTTCAAAAACATTTGTAAATTGGGTACGTATTTTATTCCAGCTACTGATATGTCAAAGCTACGTATTCATGGAGTATTGCAAAGGTTCGCTTACACCTACTTCTTTGTGGCGCTTATGGAACTTGTTTTTCATAGAAAAGAAGATTCACATGCGGTAAGATTATCATAATTTTATTGTTGAAAATATTGTGAAAGATTTTCTGATAACTTCCTCATGATTCACATGTTGGGTCAATGCTTCTTATCTGCATGAAATAATACATTACACACTTAGTATTTAGAACACTTGGTCATTAACTTGCTTATTTTGAACAATAAACGCATTTCTGAAATAACTTTTTTTTGCGTCCAATCTCTCCCGTAGGGAAAATTTTATTTCAGAACTACCCTTGCATTATTTCAATTTGATATTTCAGCGCGTAAAAACAGGTATGTTTTCGGCACTGTATTAAACGTCTCGATTAAACTATTTCATAATTTCAGGATACTAAGTGGGCCCCAGTCAGAGATATCGTGCTCTATATACCAATGTGGATCCTGAACCTTGCAATAGTCGGTGTTCATCTTGGTCTGACTTTCGCTCTTCCTGTACCAAACTGTCCAACGTGAGTTGAACCACAGCCCATCCATCCTGCTACATCAGCGTAATTGAATCCGCTGATCGAGCTCCTTCCATATACCCTGATATCCTTTAGGTCAAAAGCCTCGTATCGCTAGCTATCTAACCAGCCAATTTCCAGACTTATTATTTTTGTTGTCATCTTTTTCGTCTATAATGTTTTGTAACAGAAATTCAAAGTAATGTGGTATTATTTCTGCTACGATAGGAAACTGTATACTAACAAACAAATCGATTTCGATAACGTCACTCAGGAGTGACTTTCAGAAAGTATAACATTACATATAGTTTGAAATAGATAGCGATGTTCTCTATAAAAGAAACAATTGTTTATACGTATATATATCATTTTTGAAAATTTTGAATGAATTCATTTTCAAGTGGTTACCTGGGTCCAGGAGGAATAAGTGATGGAGGTGCCCAATACAATTGTACAGGGGGAGCCGCCAGGTACATTGATGTGGTCATCTTCGGGAACCAGCATCTGTATCAGTATCCTACACCGAAGGTACGTCAGTCAGAGCATCCTCATACCCAGTGTCCCCGAGCATACTGTTTCGATACTTGGCATCCATAGTTAGTTATAAGAGTATATCATGGGAACATTGCGGACGGCTGGTTATCGAGAATGATGATCCTCGAATCACTGAATAGTTGAAACGGGGACTTTAGACATTTTTTTTCAAGACATCCCCTAAAACAGAAGTTCATCTGCATCAGTATCCTAAACCAAAGTTATGTCAATAAAAAGACCCGAGTGTTATTGTACAGGAAAACAACACAGACTGACATTGGTTTTTTAACATCTGCTCATCAGAAATTCCAACCTTGTTAGAAATTTGGAATGAAAACTGTACTTATGAGTGAAAGGTCGTCTTGATAAACGATTTTAAAAATCCGCTTAGATACCATGGATCTGTATATACTAAAACTCATCATGAAAATAGTTATATATGCCAACTTTATAAACGTTTTGAAAATGGTAAACAAATATCTTAAATGTTAATATAATGGGTTATTTTAGATTTTCTGAAGAATAAGATTATGGCATTATTCTAAAGAATAAGATAAGAGAAGTATTCTGAAGAATAAGATAAGAGAAGTATTCTGAAGAATAAGATAAAAGAAGTATTCTGAAGAATAAGATAAAAGAAATATTCTTAAGAATAAAATAACTGAATTATTACTTTAAAGCAATACATACATTGAAGTGAAAATAGAACACTATCAAGTAAATATAAGCAAATAATCCTTGTTTTTTTCAGGCTATGTATGAAACCGAGGTACCCTACGACCCAGAAGGCGCTCTGGGTATCCTCACATCCGTTTTCCTCTGTTTCCTAGGATTACAGGTAGATTGCGTTTTGACTTTAAAAAAAGTTTATATTTTCGTACTTGAAATAATATCTAATATTATTTTGATATTAATGAATTGATACGCCGCAAAAATGTAGATGTCCACCTATTTACCGGTAGTATGTCATTACGAAGTAGGATATCATGCTTTTGTTTATACGTTATGTTCATATACAAATTATTGTTGATGTAATTCGGTAGTTTCAATGACTAATGACAATATTTATATTCAACACTAGTGTCAATTTTTAATTGTAGTTCTTTTAACAGTGATTTTAGATCATCTTTATCTTTTCCAGGCTGGTCGTATCATTATGACCTATTCATCACACAGAGGTCGTATTATCAGGTTCTTTGTGTGGGGTGTCCTTCTAGTAAGTAAATGTTTTTTTAAATTTTGTTTGTACCTGTGCCACTGATTTAGTCTGTCATCCAGACCCTATGGCAAAATATTAAAGGATCCTTCTTAAGTCTAAAAAATGTTGGCTAGTCTAGTTGCCTCAGCCATAGCCTGAAATTAAGTATTGTGCAGGACTCCTTTTTTATATTATTTCATACCAAATATTGAACAATACATTTTTAGTGAAATCTTATTTTTAAGGGACTATACGTTAGTCTACCATTGATTTTGCAAGGTCTGCTTTCATTAAAGCGAATTTAGATTTCCATGTCTCTGTATTCAGATTTCTGTCAAATTCTGTTTGACACAAGATGTCGAATTATCCCAGTAAAGTATGAAGAAACCGTTTATGAAACTATACAATTAGGCATTTTCAGAATTGTTTAGGTTAATCTTGACAATAATGTTAATGTTGATATGAATAATTTGTGATTAAATTTTGAATTAATATTTGTGCTATGACATTTTCTTTCTTAAAGTCATTGAATAAATGAGGAAATATGTCGTCCTGTTCATTATGTAATCATACAAAAAAATATCGAGTTGCTTGATAAAGAACATCCTCGGTCACCCAGGGCGTAATATCCCATAATTTTGACAATCACAATCGTATCAAGCTGGTTCATAACGAGACTGAAGGACGGTAAATATAAGCACAGATTTCTTTCTGATCAGGTTTCCAACGGGTGATTATGAAAAGTATCGTAATAGACAGCCCTTGGTGACAGAGTGTGAAGAAAGAATTGCGCCTTTTCTCCATGTTATCATGTTTTAGCAGCAGGCCATATAAATGTTGTAAACATATTGTACTTTAGGCCATTGGGCCGTGATTACAAATAAACATTCATTCATTCATTCATATAAATGTAATTAATCACCTGTCAATTCACCCAGATCTATATTCAACACATCCACTGGTTACGAAAATCAGTTTTACGAATGATGTCACTTTTTGTTAAACACATAACTAGATATACCGTTAAGACGTCTGCTCTCAAATGAATGATGTCACTTTTTGTTAAACACATAACTAGATATACCGTTAAGACGTCTGCTCTCAAATGAATGATGTCACTTTTTGTTAAACACATAACTAGATATACCGTTAAGACGTCTGCTCTCAAATGAATGAGGTCACTTTTTGTTAAACACATAACTAGATATACCGTTAAGACGTCTGCTCTCAAATGAATCAACATAAATCTGTATATTATCTGTAGATAGGATAACTGTTCACATTGAATCATCTGAATTTCTTTTTTAAAGGGAGCCATTGCAGCATTGCTGTGTAAGTGCAGTCAAAATGATGGGTGGATTCCAGTCAATAAAAACTTATGGTAAGTATAGTATGTGTTTATAATTAGAAACTTTTTATTAGTCGCCGGTTAAAGAGCTGTACCATGTTTTTGGATAGCTTTCTTTCTTCAAATTTTCCACAGTAAATATTTGTTTGTGCCAAATGTAATATCTCTAGATGGTCACATATATAATTGTTCAACATGAGCATCCGTAGTCGTAGAAGAAATTATCAATATCAAGGGAAAGCCACTGTGGTCATTTTTGTGTGAACACCGATTAATCGTTTGGGGTAGAAAAATGGCTTAACTGAACATGGAACGCTCTTTTCAAAACTATCTTTTGATTAAAAACCATTGTTTTGCAATTTGAACCATTTATCTAAGTTTTCGCATAAACGTACGATTGCCCCCCGAACATCGAACCATAGACCTTATGATCCGAGGCCGAACGCGCTAACCACTGCGCTATTAGTTCACAAGATTTTTCAGAGAAGGTGTTTTTCTCTTATGACTTACTTAGCTTGAAATCAATATCCATATCCTGAATAGCATTTTATTATGAAAACGTTATTTTCGCCAGGTCTCTGTCCTTCGTGCTAGTGACCGGGAGCTTCGCATATATTCTCTTGGCAGTGATGTATATTTTCATGGACGTCCTAACCTGGTGGGAAGGTGCTCCGTTTATATATCCAGGTACGTAGTGAGAGAGCGCTAAGGTGTGAAGACTGTGTATGTTAAAGCGTTACCCTCTGCCTTTGTCAACATCAAGCGACAAGCACAGGTATTGGTTGACACAGTGAAGACATTCTGATGTGGTTGAGCCTTACCATTGGTGTTATTTTCAAGGTAACATCATAGTTTATTGTATAGTAATATTTTACACTTACGATATGTTTATTTGATTTTCCTCTTTATTGTTCGTAAGAACAAATTGTAACATATTTGCAGATAACTCTATATTAGCCAATTGGACCCAAATGGTCAAAATCTATTGTTGTTAATCAAACTGGATTCAAATATATTATGTTACCTTGTCGATCTATTGAAGAATTTATTCTAAGTATATATAATTGAAATGTAACTATTTCCACTAGTCGTAAAGAAGGACACTTGTTTACTTTTTATATAGTCGTTGATATATAGGATAGCGTACGTTCCATAACCAACGTCGATGGATAACAGTTTTAACTACTTATAAGTCTTGATTCCCATTGAAAGCTCAATAAGGATGAGAAATCTATGATAACTTGACGCATGGGGGGGGGGATTGCCTGATCATCAATATTGTTGAAATGTTTCAATCAATTGAAGAGAATTGGATTCATCAAGATAACAGCCATAGGTATATCTTCAATTATCAACTCGATGTTTCCTTCAATCAAAATGATGATCATTCTTGCACAAGCACAATCTTGGTTAAAATAGTATGGATTCGTAAAACGTAGAACCTATATTGTAACTTCAACGACTGTAAAGAAAACGATGACGTTGCGATCTTAAAACGATAATTTATTTAGATTTAGATTTTCTATCGCAACACAAAAGACTTAATATTTCCTGTGTTGAAAACTTTAATCCTCAACTGACTTTACTTTGTTGAAAGTGGTTAACTCCTGTTAGATTCTTGTCCCTGTCAAAGCCAATGTTGCTATGTTTGTGTCACCGGATTAGCACGTTAATGCTTTGGACGTGATTAACCATTGAAGTTGCTTTTGTATGTGATATGCCCAAAATCTCCCGTTATTTGCACAAGCTGCAAGTATTAAGAATGTGTTTTTGATCTGCCGAAACAGACAAATATGGAAGCTTAGCATATGGGGAATAATTCTCATTGACCATTGGGCGTTGTTGAAATGTAAATAGAAAATTGAATTACAGGTTTTTTGATAAAATAACTTTTGTTTTAACAAAAGATCATATCTTAGTATTGAACAGTTTGATAATATTTTGAAGTAGCAAATGTATGATTTTAGTTTTCAAAACGTCATTTTGTAAAATATCAAATTTATCTTTCCAAGAGCTTTATCATCTTTTTTATTTTGAATTGTGTTGATGAGAACAATAAAACTTTACGTTTGGAGCGACAAAGGCTTGTTAAATTGTAAAGAGATCACAATAAATGGTTGTCATCATGTTGATTGTTTAATGATTTTAGTCATGGAATATTCATCACCTTTAAGCAAACTTTATCTAAAATTCTTAAACAACAAAAGAATAAGCATTATCATTACCAAATGGATTCAGATTCATTCATTCATTCATTCATTCATTCATTACAATAGAGGAGAAAGATAGGAGGCTATTTCCTTTGCCTTAAGTCACGTCAGTATTCCGACTTTATAAAATAATCAATGTTACCTTGCAGTCA
Source organism: Phorcus lineatus (assembly GCA_921293015.1). NCBI lineage: Eukaryota > Metazoa > Mollusca > Gastropoda > Trochida > Trochidae > Phorcus > Phorcus lineatus. Next base: position 14,760,238 of record OV121092.1, on the reverse strand, counting down.
CATGAGGCATATTTGTGATTTTTTTCCAGCTATGAACTTTATCAATATCGATGACCTGGCTTCTAGTATTTAGTTTGACTATAGATAACAAATAAACATTTACTGACATGTACGTGAGCCATGTCTCGATGAAATTACTCCGTTGAAAACGTGTGTCATATATGGCCCCAATAACTCACGCAGTGTTTCATTAAGGCTAACATTCCGATTATAATCATCCTGCTACATCAGCGTAATCGAATCCGCTGATCGAGCTCCTTCCATATACCCTGATATCTTTCAGGTAGGAACTTAATAGTGATATACTGTGGTCACACCCTGTCATAAATTTTCCGAGGACATAATAAATCATATGTTCATTTGAATAAAATTCATGTACAATTTGGTGGAGCATGGTGGTGTAGTGGTCAGCGAGCTGGCCTCTCCATATTTGGCCCGGGTTCGAATCTAGGTGGAGACACCAAACATTTTGACCTGGGCTTTACACTGTGGTGTGTCCTTGGGCAAGGCACTTCATCCACATTGCACTCAGTCCACCCAGCTGTACAATTGGATAGCTGAATACGGGATGTATGGACCTATATGGTCGCGCGAAGCGCTTAGTAGCGGCATCGTAAGTACAATTCCCTTAGGGGAATAAATGTTCAGCGCTTTGAGCATGTGCCTTGTACATGTAAAAAGCGTCACACAAATGCACATTTATTTTTTTTATTATAAAATTCAAACTTTTCTATATTGTAAGTGTAAAGAAACTATTTTAAACAGACAGTAACATGTCAAATACCGTGAAAATATTTCAGCTATGAACTATATTCATTTTCACTGAGACCATGATCTGTTATAGAGGCTCTATGCTTCAACCCTCAATATGAAAATATCAAAATCTTTGATATCTGTGCATAATTGATCTTCTTGGTATATAACAAAATGACAGTCCCATTTGAAATATGTGTGCGCTTAAATATTTTTCGGGCAATGACCTCGGTCGTTGTATTTTATAGCCACGACCTGTATTGAAAAATTCTTCCTTTCATTAGAGATGCTTATATTTTAGCGATTTTCACATTGTTTGGCTTTGATACAAAATTTATACCATATAAATATAAGATGATCTAACTGCACAACATTTTATAAATCCGTCCTTAGATGACAAATATGAACATAACGTATTTTTAATACAGGTTATTTATGTCTTGAAGCCGAAATCACATGTCCAGTTTACATGAAAACTAAATAGACAACATTAACAACATCTAACTGCCATTCGGTCGGATTGTGTTTCAAAATTACGTTTGACTAACGCCGAACACCTTTGTCAGATTTTCGATCTAAATCGCGACGTAATACCTTCATTGTGTCACTGCACTAATTATAATAGCTCAGCACGTCTCGATAAAATAACACCATCGACATAAGTGGCCCCATTAGCTCACGGAGTGGTTATTCAAAGCTAATATTCCGATTATACAACAAATTAACATTTCCAAGAGCGAAAATATAAGATATGTGATCACTTATTTCAGGGATGAACTCGATCGTGATTTACTGTGGCCATGACCTGCTATGGAGACTGTTTCCTATCAACTGGGCCATAGAGCAAGTCCACTGGAAGCTACTACTGCAAGATGTCTGGGGTGCCGCCATATGGTGTTTCATTGCTTTCCTTATGTTCAGGAAGAAATTCTTTGTCGCCATATGATTCACACCTATTGATTACCAGGGGGAAACGTTAATTGATTTTAGATGCATGCAGTTTAATGCTGATCCTGTTTGCATGACGTCAAAACCTTTACATCCGTCTGCGGCAGCATCCTGTGTTTTAATACTAGCATTGTTTTTCGTCAAACGTTTTGACGTCCGTTTTTGTTATAATTATGACGTATTATTTCATCGGCATACGATTAATCTAAAACCTGTTGGCTCACTAATAAAACCAAAGAGAAGGACGTAGTTCTTGTTCGTGCAATCATGCTAGCATTGTTTGCATCATGTCAACATATTTTATATTCGTCCTCTTAACATCCAGACTGATTATTTCATCTGTATAAGATTAACAAAAATATATTGACTTACAAATAAACATGGACTTATTTCTCAATCGAAAAATTTATTGCAAACTATTTTGCATGACGTCATTATGTCCTACTTCCTGTAAGCCGTTTTTGACGTCCTACCATAAACTGGGTAATGGACAGTATGCATGAACCGTACTGACAGTATGCATGAACCGTACTGATTGTCCTGTTTTCATGACATCAAATGTTTCATTTTCACTATCGTACTGGATGACGAATTGGGCTGATGTGTAGATAAATGACGATGAATTCAGGAGGTTAAAATATCATTCTGTCGTATTAATCACACATCTGCCCACACGTTCGTGGAACTCATTTCAAGATAATTTCCAATTATTAATCCATTATGCTATTACATGCATAGTTTCAAGTACAATATTAACTTCATGTAAGTATTTGGAAGATAAAAATTCACAGCTCATCTCTATTGTATTTAAACAAGGAATGATGTTTATGTTTCATATCACTTACAAACAAATGACTTTTTTAAAATCTAAGTCTATGACCTGGGTCTCCATACAAAAATAAACATATAGTAGAATAAATATGAAATATATACATATATGTCTAAGTTTCATGTCACTCAAATAACAAACAACAATTCATTAAATCGAGGTCTATGACCGGGTCATGTTGTAAATTAAGAATCTATACATATATGTCTAGCATGTTTCATGCGTGTATATAGTCACAGTGAATTTTTTTTTGTCTCTCTGCCGTGCTTGAATGTCTGTTTATGCATATAGGCAACAAAAAACGATGAAAGGGCTGTTAAGCTACAATGTCAATAACGATACATCATAATGACTTTAAATTACCAAGTTTAAACGCACCATTCTACAGTTGATGTAAATGTTTTCATTTTTAAGTTCCATTACTCATTTAACATATACATTGTATGTTATCATTCATTTCTCTAACTTACATTTTTTGTATGAACATTTCATATTTTCCCGCTGTTAAGCCTTGTAGCATCCATGAATATTCATTCTAAAATAATACGATTTACATTGATGTTCTTTAATATTTTGTTTTTGTTGTACTAAGGTCCTTTAGTTTATTGATCATTTGTTTTATTATTCGTTCATTTAATGTGCTCGGTACGCTTTGAGTGATGTATGCATGGAGCTTGTGAAATAAATTTGTGTATACATATAATGTTCTCATGTTGTTTGCTAAAATGTTGAGGAACATTCTTAATTCAATTGCAGTAATAATAAATACGTTCGCTCAACTAAACCAACTAATGGTGGGACAGTAAACAAGATTCTTTCTTCACAATGCACTCATTGGAGTTTGTTACCCACGTTTGAGGATTATATAATTAAAAAAATATATATATATTTCGGCGATTCTGATTTTGATCAGAACTATGAAGAACTTGAAACATTTTCTTGATGAATGCAAAAACATGTGCATACATGCTGCATGTATTTATAACTTGTGTCCTCACGGTTTTCAAGCTCGTTTTCGATTTGAAATCACACATACTAATAGTTTGTTCTTTCATAAACGATTCTTGTATGCAGGATGTTCCAAAATCCCATTCTCTAGCAGTGTCTCAAGAGCCCCGAAAGCAGACATTGATACCCGAGGGAAATGCAACAACGGTTTTCTTACAATCATCTCTAGATTTCTTGCTAACATATGCATTTGATTTTGACAGTAGACAACAGATTTTGCTGCCATCATAACCCTTATGGTTAACATGACATGGAATAATCCTAACTTATATGTATCACACTACTATATTATATAAACATGTTATATATTATATAAAGTACAGTAGATCACGGATATAACGAATAGCTTCATTAAAGAGAGTGTCAATGTACTTCATTGTAAAACATATCCAAAGTATAGCAGGAACTATAATAATGTGCATTCCGTTAGCTTCAACGGTGTACCTACTTAGATTCACGGGGTATAACGGTGTACGCCGTTAGATTCTTTGGCGTACATTATTTGAATTATTATGTGCTACAGAAGAAATCATGTATAGAATGTCAGCAAACCAAAACCGAGTATTTTATTGTAAGGAACTATAAAACATGCAATGTATCAGCATATACATATCGCCATTTATCCATTTTTTGACATTTGACGTAGCGAAGTTGAGTTCGCAAGTGCCATTGGCGCGTACAATTCTGTTGCAAAATTTAATAGATAAAGAAAGAAACTATGGGTCTAAAATTCATTACATATCTTAATGAATAGAAGTATATATTTTACATAACGTTTCAAATGTCACTGAAACATTGTTTTAGGTATTAGACGATGTTACCACTAGAGAAAGACTTTAACGACTGACCTCCTGTCGGAGGTCAATGAGTTACCGCCAGAACAGATTGATTCCAGTAACAACAGCAAGCATCATTCCAAACTTGAGCAGAATTCATCATATTATCATTGCATATGCATCAACAGTTTAGAATCCGTGCACAAACAAATCGAACACAACGTCACTGGCGTTATCAATTGTATTGGTGCAGGCATTACATCAGACATCAACGGTGGTGGAGAAACGCACTCTTCAAGGAGGATCCAGATTTAACAGTTCGCATTCTAATGACCACCAGAGCTTCTAACGCCAGTGTGGCAGATGTATATGCTCAGACCGGTTTCAATTAGAATCGTTATGGTGCTGGTTCAGTCATGATGTGGGGTGGAATGAATAATAATAACCGAACAAAACTTGTTTGTTTATTGTTGCACCTCAAATCCTCCCAATTCCCCCTACGTCACGACCCTTAGGCGTTAATCTGCCGCAGTTCGCACACCGCTAAAGTTGTTTATGCAGCCAAATAATGTTTGCATTCTGCCATGGCCTGCGAAATCACCTGATCTTTCTCCTATTGAGCACATATGGAATGAAACGAAGTAGAGATTACGTCACCAGCCACAATTCCTCCAATTTGCAAGACGTAACAGCAGCATACATTTCACAAATCCTGCTGACCGGTCTGATTGAGTTGATGAGCCGCCGTTGTAACGTAACGAATTAGGTAAATGGAAAACATGCCCGTTATTGAGGTTGAAAAATTCCTCTTTGTCCCTTTGTGTGTTCGTTGATCGTTGATCGTTGAGAACGAGATACTGGCAAAATTTATACCACATAATTTGTATGTCTTTCCATAGAGATGCTTGTTTGTGTAATATTTTAAGACTAGTGCATAAAACTGTGGGATTATTCAATGCACAGACCTGTCTCATCACCTTCAAAAATACTTTCAAAATTACGAGTTTTTGAAATAACAACCAAAACAATTACAAAAAGCGGTAAAACCGAATTTTTAAAAAAGTCTTACCCTTGTGGAATGCTCTGTGCAAAGAGACTTACTACGAAGAGACGAACCCCGGTTTAAGAGCGTTAATCATTGAAACAAGAAAGTTAATCTTATGTCATTTAATCAAAATTATCTATTTTGAATCAACGATGTACTATATATGTGATTAAAATACTTTATTACATATTCTTATCAACGCTGATAGATTTGTTTAAATTAATGAGAAAAACTTCGTAAAGAAGTGGATTTTAGTTTTGTGTACAACTAGATAAATGAGAGTACGCATTTGGTAAAATAGAAGAATAGGAGTGAAGTCATTAATCCGCGCTACGACCGTAATAGCCATTCACTCGCATAACAAGGCATTTTTGACGAGTCTTATCCTAAATCATTTGTTAATGTGGATATTCTATCGTTACGTTAAGTATTTTTTTTTTTTGTGAAATTACTGAAAATAAATCACCTATTTTTCACGTGATTTTTCATCAAAACAACATGGCGAACCGTAGCCAATAGGCCAGCCTATGTAGGTTCCCCACATATTTACCTGAAGGCATGTGTAGCTTCTTGAAAGTTTGCGTACGTTGAAGATGAATATCAAATTAACTTGGAATAAATGCCAAGCTTTCTCACATGATATATAACATCGGCACTCAACAACTTACAGTCGCAATGAATTGATTATATAATAGTGATAATAGTGTCCGCTCATGAACTTATTAAGAAGGCGGAACACCTAAACCTCAAAATTTTAACATTACATGACCTAAATGAAAATAAATTGATGAAACACTGTTTACATAATTGTCCATCTGATGTCACCACAGGTGAAAACATAGCGGCTGTTTCTTCAATAAGGCAAGACAGGCGAGTGACTATTAGATACTTGGCTGATACTCACCACATCAGTAAAACTAGAATGTTATCTGAGGACCAAAAGCGAAAACGTGTTATGGTCAGTCAGGCACTTCTTGACGAGTATCGCGCAGACCCAGAATCATTTTACGCTCATGTCGTTACTCAAGATGAAACTTGGGTTCATCATTTTCATCCTGAGACAAAAAGCCATCTTATCTAAGGAACTTGACGCTACTCTTTTAAATTTAACGGAATTTCCCATCCGGGTTGTCCCGCTGTTGCTGGATGCGAGTCGTCTCATTGGCTGGTTAGATAGCTAGTGATACGAGGCTTTTGGCCTGAAGGATATCAGGGTATATGGAAGGAGCTCGCTCAGCGGATTCAATTACGCTGATGTAGCAGGATGAGAGGATCCCGGAGATTACAGAACTGGATAAAAACAATCGAAATGTCATTGCCGATGTTATCCGATACTAACATAACGTAATGCGTATGAAGATATATCTCCTTTGTAAAAGAAGAGAGTGTTTGAGAGAGAAAGTTTGTGTACGCAGGCCTGGAAATAAGTCCAATATTTGTTTGCCAAAATGACAGAGACGTTAGGTGTGTGTGAAATTATCCGCTACATCAATATAATGTTCCACAAACATTCCACACGATTGTATTTTATTATATTTTCTTTTAATTGTATTTGCCATCGACAAAGCACCTGCACCGATGAAGCTGTATATTTTATGAATGCTTCATACTAAATGTTAACATGTTTTCCTGGTCGTTTATATATCTCTCCCGCTAAAGCACACTCCTTTAGAAAAAAATCAGCAACATTTAAACAGTAAACGAGCAGACAAAATTGTGTATTTTTTTATCATAATGATCCAGACAATCTAGATGGAACATTGAATCTTCTCATAGTGTGAATTTGACCATATTGGATTTAGCATTACAGATATTTTCAAGGTTTTCCTAAACTTATTTCACAAACATAGCTCTGGTTCTGCTCGTAAAAACATGAATCATCAAACACCAGATCCTTACAATCAGTCTCAAGGCACATTTTGCGTCCCTTTATAGTCATGTCAGAAATGATGGAATCATCAGCAATCCATCTCCATATCCCATCTTCTGCCTTGTCCGTACCTCCGATGTAGTAGTCAATTATTCTGTCTATAGAAGTTAAATAGAATTAAGAATATGTTGAATGTATGAAAAATATGTAGGTAGTATGTTCATATGTTAAATTGGTAAAAGGAAGAGAAATGTAGTGAATAGCAGCAAACCCTCCTCAACGTGATGTAATTGGAATCAGAACAAAAGGAACGTAAACGTTACTCTTGAATTACCAAACCAAAACTAAAAATCACTCTTGAATTATCAAACCATAACTAAACACCATTCTTGAATTATCAAACTATAACAAACACCATTCTTGGATTATCAAACTATAACTAACACCATTCATGAAATATCAAACTATAACTAAATACCATTCTTGAATTATCAAACTATAACCAAACACCATTCTTGAATTATCAAACTATAATAACACACCATTCTTGCATCATCAACCCGGCTATAACTAACACCATTATTGAATCATCAATCTATAATCAACGCCACTCTTGAATTATAAAACTATAACTAACACCACTCTTGAATTATAAACTATAACTAATATAACTCTTGAATTATAAACTATAACTAACACAACTCTTGAATTATAAAACTATTACTAACACCACTCTTGAATTATCATACTATAAATAACACCACTCATGAATTATCAAACTATAACTAACACCATTCTTGAATTATCAAACCATAACTAACACCACTCTGGAATTATCAAACTATTACTAAACACCATTATTGAATTATCAATATAAAAACAAAACATCTTAATTTTTCATGTCCAAAAGACATATTTATGATAAATACCGGTTTTCCAGAGGTATAGATATCACGTCCAATATACATGGATACTAGGTTTATAACCTATCAAACACTATCAACTCCTAACTGCCCTAGGCCCTCCTGGCTGTTTTAGATAAGTCTCCAAATTACGTTTGACTATTCGTCGCGCGCCACTGTCCGGTTTTCGATCATAATTGCGACATTCTACCTTCACATTGTCACTGTAAAAGTCAAACAAGCATTAAAAGTTGTTTTTTTGCTTACAGTCGATACTTTGCGATCAAATGACAGCATTGATTAAGTTTGGCATATATGACTCTAACAACTCACGGATTGGCTCTTTAAACATTTTGTTTAATACTCTCCCATATACATCAAGCATAACTGCCGATAAAGTACCGAAACATACATTTCCTCGACTTTTCAGCCATAGTGACGGCCGTGTGAACATTGTGACATCACCATTACACACTATTGTGACCTCATACGTACAGTGGTATTACGCCAGTTTTAATATCGGCGTATTAATTTTACACTGCAGTATGTTACAACAGCGAAACATGAAAAACTTTGTTTTATTGTAAATTGAGTTCACAACAACAAAAAAAGGTCTTTTAACATGGTATATGGAAATAGTTTGTCATTCAATGAAACAACCTATGCTAATAGCTGTAACGCTACGCGAATCTATTTAAATTAAAATTGCTGCAAGTAGTTTTCGCTTGATGATTGATGATTTCTTCTAGAACTTCATATCATTCGGTTGAGTTATTAGGTGTATGGTCCCTAATGCATTTGTCATAAAACATACATTTAATAGGTTTAAACGATACCAAAAGAATTTTTAAAATGTGCTAATGCAATTTTAACAAAAACTTATCCACTATCAATAGTCTGGTTTGGCAAACAAATGTTAACAAGTACATAGATGTAGACACATTGTATACTTATGGATTATTACACACTTAGTTGAAAGACCTATCCTGTATTATCATTAAGAACAGCTTCTTGTTTCTCCAGAAGATCGATATAAAATCATAGTATTGACTTAAATGAGATAAGATATAGTCTTTCTCATGCTATCATACACATACCTCCTGTATACAAGAAAATGGAAAACACTAGTTAACTTATTCCCCCATTTTGCTGTAGCAGAAGAAAGACATGACTTTTTTTGTTGTTGTTGCTTATGAATTCCTTAAAGGCAAACATAGCTTTCAGGCATTGGAATGATCATTTCACACGTGGATTCGTAAATGATAGCTTAATATCTTTATCCAGAGCATTAAGCCTTCAAACAGGTCACGTCCAAGTCTAACAGCAAAACTTGAAATAACAAAAAGATATTTGAATACTACGGTTCAAAATTGTAGCTACTCAAACACCATTTGTAAAAAATATAAATCATTATTATACTTGACTCAACATGTCGACGCGAATTTCGTTAAGATAACGATATATGTCTTGTTTACCAATAGTTTATATCCAATAAAGTTCTTTTAACCAATATTGTATATGAATATTATAAATTTATTCCCAACATTCAGCCGCTGAAAAAATATCTTCATACCCCAGTCATAAGTTTTGAAACTGTCATAATTTCTATATAGAATATTCAAAGACAATATATTTGGTTAATAATACAAAATACCTACACTACATTTATAAGATGAATGCATATGGTATGTCGAAGATAATGCTATAAACAAATTAATAATTTCAGATTTTCATATTTCTACAATAACATACTAATGAAATCAGTTATAGGCCAAATTTAGAGAACAATAAATAATATCAGTTAACCTTATGATCATGGTATTACATGGTCTCATAAAAATACGTCTTAAAGTTAAATTTAATTATACAAAAACGTTTTTACATGCCAAATGCGTTCCACTATGAATATCACTTTCACTTGTAAGTGTGTTACAGGAAAAAGTGTTTTTCCTTATCTCTTCAGAAAAAAACCCATAACTTTAAAGCTTAAAGCTGCTTGATAAGGTCGAACTTAAGCGAGTATCTAATACGTTCAAGTGATATAACAAACTTTTGTTCAGCAGCTCTATGCATGTTTATGCGATTACAAAACACGGGGCATACCAGCTGGAGAGTAATGAGGAAGGCAAAGTTCTTTACTACAGAAACATTTATGCTTATGTACCGCTGAAGCCGAATTTGCTTTAAAACGATACTGTGTTACCCTTAGCAGTAAATGTTTGCAACACACAAACATGGTTATTTACCTTCTACCACATATATATTGACGATATTTCGTTTTTTTCTCAATGTCCACTTTTGCCAAATACCCTCCTTCAGTGATACATTCAGCCTGTGCATCAACCCATGTCTTCTTGTCTGGGTGAAACTTGAAAGAGAAGTTGGCTTCCCGGTAGATATAGCCATCAGAGTTCATGCATTCTGCAGCATAGATTAAATCCATAATCTATATACAACTATGAAAATAACCAGAAACAAATCGCTTCTGATATCATACACATTGATATATATTCTGGCATACGAATTGAATTTCCACAAATACGTGTACTTTGCACAACGAGTGTTGACAAATTTGGTATGAAAAGACACACGACGACGTGAATTTCTTCACATTCAAATATTATCTTACCATTTTCATTTATCATATCAGCTTTGCTGCCTAAAAGAAGTAAGACAATATACTGGTATGTTTACAAAGGACTGTGAGCCAACTTTACTTAAGGGAAACAATGAACATTCCACGAGTACATTTTCAATGTGCCTTAAATTCAAGGCATTGAGTGAAAATAATTTACAAACTAACAACCACCGACGACCCCAGGTCTAAAACATCCACAACAACCACTAAGGGCAACTAATGTCTTCATTTTGTTCCGTTATGAGTACATAATCATCATTGAGATGCGCCAGCTGCAAATAATTTTAAATCTTAAACTTATGACCTTGAAACTAAGTTACTTGCAAACTATGTTACTTTTTACGCTGATTATTGTAACAAAGGGTAACTAATTGAAGGTTTGATATTAGGGTTATCATTTTTTAAAACGTAATAGTAGATTTACGAAAATTGATAATTTATTGGTTTAAGAGCCAAGGACGGTTATGTATTTCGTTTAAGGTCAAGGAACATAACGTAACCTTTAAATTAATGTTCACCTTTTATTGTTTTATTGTATGGTTATTATGATAAGATAATATGAAATAGAAGATTATGTGAACACTTAATGTTTTAAAAAGTAACTACATTCTATTTAATATTGAGTGTAACTAACCACATTATATAAGCCCAGGGGTTAAAGGCACTATGCTTAATATATATTATTTTAAATGATATGAAATGTAGTTTTCAAATAAAAATTGGTATCATCGAACAATGCCGCAGGGCAACGACTACCTCAACACAGAGTTCAAAATCATACTCCTCCGACAATTTGGACTTAATCAAACATTGTCATGCAGATTGGGTGCATGTGAGTCTGACAACAAAGCACCGGATCTTATGTAACAACCAATATGCAGTAACATCAGTCGTAACAAACACAGAAACGGACATGCTGAGACTTAACGACTGTGACTCAACTGAACACGAAAGGTACCAGAAACCTACTGAAATAAAATATGATAAGATAATAACGAAATACTTATCTGAAAGGATGGGGATGATTCTATCTGAAAAATAATAGATCCTTGGTTTAAAACATGGTATAACCATCAACTTCATACTTACTCCTACCTGCTATTCTTGGGAACGCATTACCTAATGCTTACCTTTATGTAGTAAAAAGGGTAGGCCCTTATCTCTGTCTTGCAAACAATCACTATATAGGTGCTTATCATTTCATTATCAATATCATTTCAATTGAAAAATAAATAATTAAAGATGTAAGGATCTAGCTTCAAAATCTTTCCAATAAAAAATCATCCAAAACTCACAGATTATATACTTAATATGATGGTCAATATGAAACAGGAGAAATAAAGTAGACGTCATTATGGTAATCAAAACGAACATATGTGACTCAATGAAATTAAAACTATAGAATATGTTATTCTATGAACTAGAGTTCTAAAATAGATTTGACTGTTTGAAGTTGTAAGGTCTAAAGCGGATAAGATTTTATATATACAAGAAGTATCTTTATCTACTTACCAGAGTGAAGTAGATTACAGGGCTAAACAACTATATAGCTATATATATAGAGCTATACTAGATCTTATCATGTCGACTACTGAGTGCTTTGTTACATAGATTTCATATTGTCTACTAGTAATGGGGTCTATGGGAGTATGAGTATGCAACTATATCTACTCTCACTTAACTATTGTTAAATACATGAGAATAACTTTAAAAACACTTTACCAAATTGTCAAATGTCTACAAATTTCGGAAACAATAAGCATGAGAAGGAGGATTAAATACCGAAGTGCTTCGCTCAATGTTCTATATGTTGCCAAAAATCATACGAGTGCCACAATGAGAGTACTTAATTAAGGATGTGAGAATACAACTTACACATACTCAACTCTAGTCGTGTGTAAAGTAAAATGAACATATTAGACTGCGAAGAGACAATAAGTTTATCTCGTCTTTCAAATCTTTATTTGTAGCTTGTTTTGAAGTTGTCAGTTTCAATTAAAATTTTCATTCATAACCCACCATCATAGACCGTCGAAATCCTGAGATGATTTCTAATTGAATTATCTTCATTTTCGAAAACATTTCAATAGATTAAGATGAGAGACGCACTTCTCAATTTTAAAATCATTCGATGGAAAAGGAAATTACATTATCGCTTGTATTTCACAAGGAAATATCGTTCATATCGAACAAGTCGGTTTGCCTCCCTTTAACTATAACCTTGCTTTGGGTAACTTCACTCGAGGAAGAGTTACTTTTCCTTTATTCTTCGATGAAGAAATATAGACTATCGTACTCTTCGATATTGTGTTTTTTCACATAGGACAATATCCAAGGTTTATTCATAAAACGACTTAAGGACAAACTCGATTTATAATATCTTTAACATTAACTTGCATTTTTTTAAAAAAAACATTCTAACTGTAAAAAATATAACTATTTCTGAAAGAACAAATATGAGTTTATATTACCCATATGGGAAGATGGACACAGGGTATTATTTTTCCTGTAAGTCACGCGGGAGTTACACATTTTCTTGGCATTTGATTGGTTTGTGTGAACCAATGAAAATAAACGTTTTGCCGGAACTATTTCATTCATCTTTCAAACTTTTCCCGACTGGTATTTTGTTTACAAATATTCTGCATTTAAACAATGTGTAAAAAGTCAATGTAGTTGCCATTCGTAATTTCTCTGATGTGCCGCAGTAATAAGTGAAATATGTCTGTCAAACTGAACAAAATTTTTAAATTAGCGATTATTGAGAACTTCATGTCCTCACGTTAAGGCATACAGTCGCGAAGAAGCGCCTGGTTTCGTTCGATTGTAATGACGTCATAGACACGAATGACTATGACGTCACAGTTACATCGGTTACGTCACAAGAATTTCAGATTGAGCCGTCCTGTAGTATCACTGTAGGGCGTCACTGGCCTCTTCAAATTAACATAAAACGGTTAATAGTAATCATTTTAAATTACGATTATGAAAAGAAGGGATATACTTTCAACAACACTTTCATTTAGCTTTTATTTTTGAACTTTTTCACTAATGACAATTTAGCCGCGCGTAGGTAGGTGTCAAATAAAGCCGCAGCACACGCGTATGGATCTGGAGATTCGACACCCAAATCCTTTATAGAGAAACGTTTATCATCGAGTTTAAGTCTTTTAAAAAACTTATGGGTAATATAAACAATAACCAACTCGTGACGGGAACGACAGATTAACTTTCGGTTCGAACACAGTAGCATCTGGCTACATCTTAGAAAATCGATGATACCTACAATGTCGTAGGCATAATCGATAAACAACCAATCCAATTTTCGGTTATCACTTTTAGGTCGAATTAATAATGAATTTCTTCGTAGCTTGTCGAAGGAGGGTGTATTTGGCAGATATATTTATAATATTTGTATATTACTGAATATGTAAACTGACTACAAAGGTGAATATTTTCTTAAATCAATTATTTCAATTAAGTTTAGAATCTTTTGACAAAATTTGAATTATAATCATTTGTCTTATCACAAGCCTTCTTGGGGTAACATACACGTTACTGTTTACAACAACTCGCTTGTCATGTTTTGATGGATAAGGCTTCACAAATTCAAAAGGAGTTTATTGAGTGTAAAGGCCACAAGCCCATATACAAAATTTACAAGACAGATTTTTATCCATGTATAGGTTTGATACCAATAGATGAAAAAATACATATTTACAGGCTTGGAATATGTGCATGGAATTAAAGTAGAGAATATCTTAAGAAAAAGGCTTCTCTTACATACAGAAAATAGGAAATTTATGGATTGACAACTTCTTTATTGCAAAGAGATGCGACGTTTCGGTGTAGATACTCACACCGTTATCAAGCAAGTGATACTGAAGGTTAAAACTGTGATAACCTTCAGTATCACTTGCTTGATAACCGTGTTAGTATCTGCACCGAAACGTCGCCCTTTGCAATAAAGAAGTTGTTAATCCATAAATTTCCTATTTTCTGCGTCATACCAACTTCTAAAATGCCACTCAAAGAAGCAATTCTCAGAAATGAGAGGTGTATTATTTTTACATTAAAAATTTAGCATATATTTGATTCTTAATTCGTGATGAGATGGCAATAAAAACATAAAATGTAATTCATCTTTTTAGATATTTTTAAATTTTCTTAGGGATATCATATTCTTCTTACAGTGTTTTTCATTTTTCAATTCACCTATTCTCAAAAGTGTCATAAATCTTAAATCTTTATTTCGAATACTTAGCTGGCAGGTATGTTTCATTTAAACAGATGTTTTTACAGATGAATAGAAATCTAAATTCGCATGTAATAGATAACATCTGTAACAGTCAAAATATTCTGTACGTCTTTGAGAGAATTGATGAATAAATATATCAATGTTGATAATCTTTTGAAATTTTCATACATAGATAAAAGCAATATATATAAATTATGTTTTTATTGTTACTTACCAATGATTTACGATCATTTTCGTACAGTTCTTTTAACAGAAGTTAACATTGTTTTGGGTACCTATATTCATTCACACGTAACAATTTTTATAATTATGATATTAAGAAGAATTTTATCTACAAATTGTATTACAAAAGATACTTAAACAACCACACTAGACAAGATCTCAGGTAAAACAGCTGCACTTGTTGAGTAAATACTAACACCAAGAAGATATTTACAAAACTTTACATGAAAACATTGTAGCATTTTCCATCCATTAACTCCCCATATGTTTTAACAATAAAGAAATAAAGCCATTACATTTCCGTCCATCAAACATTTTTAACATGTGGGAGGCAGATACCTAAAATTATAATGAAGAAATTAATAGGAATAAGAGCTTTATTAACTTTATCAATAATAGTTTAGACAGCTTTCGATCATGAAGGTCTGTTTGAAAAAAGAATTCCTATATAACTATTATAAGTTGAAGTTGTTAATGTTATGTTATCAAATAACCAGTTTTCATTTTTTTTCAAAACGCCATCATTTCGAAAACAACAAGTGTTAGAAACATTGTCCCTCAGACCCCCATTTGTAAAAAAATTTGATAAAACATCTATTTTCTTTTGCAAACCTTAAACTGTATCTGAAAACAAAGATTAAGCATAAAGCATTACGCAGCAAAAAGAGTTCTAAAAAGGTTAGTCCAACCAAAAATTCCTCTATCGTTATTCAACAATAAATGTTCTTAAAGTTTAAACACATTAAAACCTAATTCACTCACTCCCATGAAGTTGAAATAAGCTGTCACACTTAAATTTGATTTATTTACAACAGAGATTGATTTTTTGCACATATCACGCACTATAAACAACATCTTACAACGTATATCACTATGAGAAAGAAATACTTTAAGGCTTTGTGAAAGCCAACAATAAACAGTACAATCGACTCCTTGACTTCGATAAGTATTTTTAACTAAAGCATGATATAAAGATATAAAGAGTATTTATAGTAGAATAACCGGTGCGGAAACAAGCTTGACATTTTAGGTTTTGATTTAGGGTAATTTATGTGTCCAAATTTTGAATTTTTCAACTGTAAACAAAGGTAGAAATATCAATTCATTGTAATTTAATCGATTTTATAAACGCAGTATAAGCATTTTTGTAGGATTAAGCATAACGGTTGCCGTTTTCGCTTTTTCAGACTGTAAGCAAAATTTGAATATTTGTATATCAAATTTCGTGCGAATTTCGATCCACATTGTATTACATAAAAAATAAAATCAAATGTATATGCTGAATAAGTACAAATTGTTCAAGTAGATAACGTACATGCAAGTGTGGATCGTTAGTAATATCAACAGGTATGCATCATCTGTGCATTCGCTGTATTTATCAAATATTGGTATGCGCTTTATGATGCCTATAATATCCAATAGGAAAATCAAGACTTCTGTCAAAACAC
Organism: Phorcus lineatus; assembly: GCA_921293015.1. Taxonomy (NCBI): domain Eukaryota; kingdom Metazoa; phylum Mollusca; class Gastropoda; order Trochida; family Trochidae; genus Phorcus; species Phorcus lineatus. Next base: position 14,743,541 of record OV121092.1, on the reverse strand, counting down.
ACAAAAGACAATAGCAGAGTCTAAGTCGAGTTAAAATAGTTCAGTTCAGTTCGCCCGGGCGTACGTTGTTTCACTTACAAAATGTGTGTCCAGTAATCGTATTGTAAATGGCATTACAACCACGTTTCAAGCTTATCCTAAAGCTACTTCACATACATATTTTTGGGCCCTTTGGTTACAATTTGAATCCGAAAGTAACAGGTCAAGACGGGAAATCTCAAGGCAATCTTTTTGTCCCTTCAAAGTCATGTCAGGAATGATGGAATCATCAGCAACCCATCTCCATACCCCATCTTTTGCCGTGTCAGTTCCTCCAATGTAGTAGTCAGCGGTTCTATCTAGAGAAGTAAGTTGAAGTTAAGAACAATTTGAACATTTGAAAGCAACACCCATACGTATTCCATCTACTTCATAGGCTTTCCTTCCGAGGTAGTAACCATTATTTGCATCTGCTAAATCGATAGAAGGAAATATTTAATATTTGCAAACCCTCCTCCATGTGTTCAGTTGACATGAAACCCATCTCCATACCCCATTTGCTGCCGTTTAAGTATCTCCGATGTAATAGTCAATGGTTCTACCCATAGAAGAACGATGAATATATCAATATTGTGAACATATGGAAGGCACTTTGATAAATATTACTACCAGTGAGAGTACTTGAACTTCATGATTTCAGTGAAAGTTGTACACTTTGTAGTGTTATATGTTGGTTGGTACGGCGTTTTGTATCGCTTAAAGAGCGTAATTTACTGGGGTTGAGAGTGTCATCAATGTCTTTCTTATGCGATATATAGAGAATCTCACCCAAGTGTCTTCTTATATCAAAAATATCAACACGAGATGATAGAATAAAGGATACTTTTATCAACGAGTGTTGATATATTTGATATCAGAAGACACGAGGGTGATATTCTATTTATCATCCAAAATCATTTTTTATTCCCATTCCGTGAAAATTCCATAATTTTCAACACTGCACTACTCCAAGACTCTCAGTGCGCTGACGTCATGCTATGACGTCATCATGTTTATGACGCCATGGTATTGTGATGTCATTATTTGATGATGTAAAACAATTGTGATGTCATGAACTTGACTGTAACAGGGCATAGTTAAAAATCTACTGTCAAAACGATATCTCCTAGGAGATATCGCTTGATCTTCCACAAGCAATATCTCCTGTGGAACACAGTTTTGGATGATAAAACCACCTGTATACAGCCAAGGAAAACAACAATTGACGTAATTCACCCCGTTACGTTAGTAGAATAAACAAATGTTGTTGCTTATGACTTCATCAAAGACAAAACTAAATTACAGGCATTGAAACGATCATTTGGCATCGTGATTCGTATATGATAGCTTGATATCTTTATTCAGTACCTAAAGTTTTTAAAAAGGTCAACGTTCTATGTAAATGTAAATGGAACTTTTGTATAATAAAGTGGACTAATATAATTAAAATCCACAACTTCTAATATCAAAGCAAAACTGTAAACAGTTACATTATATTTGAATAATCTATAAATAATAATACGAATATTTTAGGTAGTTGTAGTCTAAGACCATTTGTTAAAATATGAATTCACCATTGTTCTTGACTCAACATTTTGTATATTGGAGAGGTAAAGATAAATATAAATGACTTGTTAACCAATCCTTTAAATCCAGTAGACTACGTTTAAACCATATTGTATATTCATTACTAAAATTCAGCTGATGTACCACTGATACCGAACGCGCTGTAAATAGCGACTGTGCTACCTTGAACAGTACGTATGTTCAAACATTATTATCAACAAGATTATTTACCGTCTAACACATAGGTGATGACGATGTTTCGTTTTTCCGCAGTGTCCACTTTTGCCAATAACCCTCCTTCACTGACACACTCAGTCTGTGCATCGACCCATGTCTTCATGTCTGGGTGAACCTTGAAACAGAAGTTGGCCTCAAGGTCGTAGATATAGCCGTCAGCGTTCATGCATTCTGCAAGAAAATTAAAATTCATACTCTATATAAAAAAATTTAAAATAACCAGAACCAAATCTCTTCTGATATCATACACATTGAGATACACTGTCATACAAGTAGCCGTCTCCAAATCGACACGTTTGTTTTTCTATATGGTACAATTGAAGCTCTAACCCATAACAAATTATGGAAGTGTCATCTTCGATTTCTTAAGTACTTTATGAACGAACTGCAATATGCAAGCTCAGGGGCAACAGGCACTCTGCCTAAAATATTAGTTTATAAATATGGAATGTGCTATTTAATTGATCTTGTAGGATCATAGAATGCTACAACGAAAGGATTTCCTCATTACCAAGTTTAAGCTAATGCTTCTTCCACGATTTGAAACTTATCGATCATTTTTCAAGCGGATTGTTTGCACGTGAATCAAACAACATGGCAACAGACATCATGAAAACAACCACTCTGCATGCTTTGCACCCCAGTCGTAATAGAAACAACAAATGACATACAGAGGCATAACGCAAACGAACATGAAAGGTCAATTTTGTATATGCCATAATCGACAAACGGCTATTAATGAACAACATGGATAAACTGCAACATGGAAGATATCAGAAACCTTCCGAATTGTTTCAGGAAGACAGTAAGGGAATACATACCTGAAGGGATGAGGTTCATTCTCTCTGAAGAATAAATGATCCTTTATGTAAAACATGGTATAACAATTAATTTCCTATCAACTCGTGCCTATTAGTCTAGGGAACACATTATTTGATGTTTTCCTGTAAGTTCACATTTGTGGTAACAAAAGGTGGACCCTGTCTCAGATACTATGACTGCTTATCATTTCATTTTAGATATCATTTTCAATTCTAAATTGAAATGTGAAATTTTTAAAGATCTAGCTTCAAAATCTTAAAATCAAAAATGGTTCAAATTATAAAATTGATTTCATTTATAAGCGATAATTTTAAGAGAACAATAGTAGATGTCATTATGCTCATCAAAACTAGAGAGCATATTTGACTCCATGAAATCGTAAGAACTAGAGTAGATGCAACCCTATGAACTAGACTTCTTAACTGGAATTATTATCTGTTTGAACTTATTGGGACCAAAGTAGATTAGACGTCATATATAACAGAAACCTCTCAGCAGAGTTCAGTAGATTACATTATATCTGCTCACTGATGAGACCTTTATAGATTTCATAATTTCTACCCACTTGGGGTATGAAAATGTTATTACTAATTACACTTTCACAGAACTATTGTCTTTTTCACAGTCTTTCAGTTTCAAACCGACATTTTGCAAAGGTAAGAACTTCATCATTATTTTTTCATTTAAAGATGTAACCATTTCTACTCGAACTCACCAGGTCTGTAGTAGATGTCACTGTTGGTCTCCTCCCGAACATCCAGAGACCATGGACTGACCGAATGACATTTACACAGTCCTGTTGCCCTGTTATACTGAACAGAAAGGATTTTGTCATTCAATTGACAGATCAGTACACATTTTACCAAACTAGTAACACTTTCAGACTTCAATACGAATTTCGAGGCGACCATATCCTGGTGACTACGAACATAGTGGTGTCCATCTGCGCCAAAGGCTGACGCCAATAAGAAGGCCATGCAAATGTATAATATTAACCAAACCATTTTGTTGTTGATCTCAATTGGCATCCTATTCCTTTAAAGTAATTTGTCAATATGTAGTGGTTGGATGTGACGATACATCTATAACGGGTATATAATTTACAGCTGCATACCGAAAGTTTGTTCACTTACCACTGAATCGTAGTGCAAATATCATGTAATTTGGGTTTCGTTTCAACGGCAATAGAATAACTTCAGCTAGTCTGACAATGGATCATCCACTGTACATGTGTGAAATAGTCATTCATGAACTCATTTTGGAATTGTCTGGTCATTCGTGCAAAAATTCAAATTTTTGCACACACACATATATATATATTAAAATAGTAAAAAGAATGTTCAAACTCTATGGTAGTATATATTAAAAAGAAAAAGATGAAGTTGAATTACATTTGGCAAACGTTTTCAGCAGGTGCGAATGCTTCATCAGGCCGTTTAATGCAGTAACTGACACTTAATACATAATACTATGACATCACACAGGAACTAATGACAGAAGGGGTCATTTTTCGAAATTTCGATTTCATTAAATGTCGAATAAATAAATAGAACGTCATACTAGTGCATTTTGATGTTTTGAATTGAACGAGAAGATGTCATGGGAGCAGAGAAACACCGAGTTCGAAGAACGAGTTGTTTCTGTGCTCCCATCACATTTTCGAGTTCAATACAAAACATCAAATGCACTAGTATGACGTTCTATATTTATTATATATCCGATCTTAATTAATAAAAATATATCTTATGATTTATACAAATAAAAGGTTGCGTAGCGATACACATTTTCACGCCATACATACTTCCGCGTTGAGGTTACCTTGACATTGGTATTAGTACGCCGATGACCGAATAACGCAATTGACCTGAATGCCACATTCCTCCGCATGACGTCAAGTATAGCAAGTCCGACTTTCACATCTTACAATAACAACAAACAGATAAAAAAAGATATTTTGATCAAATTCAGAATTGAATTAATATGATAAAGCATAAATCAAACAATGATCAAGCTATTTTGTTTTAAACCATCGTGTAGAAATCAATAACTTTTAAAGTTCAAGGTCATTTCCAAAATTTTCAAATACGTTGTCGTTATATTGGCTCGCGCCGTCAGTTAGTCGGAGTCACTGTCGAAGATAACACGTCTACGCTTTCGCTGCTGATTTTCATGGTTCATGGTATTTGTTTATAATTGTAATCAAATCATTTGGAAATGACAATCTTGTTTTATATGAGCTTTGGTGCAACTCTCGCAAACTGGGAATTCCAATGACCTAAATGTATATCTATAAATAGCTGCTTCGGGAAATCCGGGAAGTCCCAAGGTTCAGAAAAAGTAGAACCGGCAGGGATGCAATACGGAATCTCGAGTGCAATACTGAATTTGAAGACGTATTCCGTATTGCACCCTTGTATTACTATCCTAAGTTTACATGGGTATATAATAAAATATTCCATATCGACTAGATTAAAACCAACATAAACACATTGACTTTGTGCTAAGAAACAAACAAGACTAGTTTTTAAAGAAGTTGAGAACTTATCAAGGATTTTATGGAGAAAAATGAAAATTAGTGTTTTCGGAATTTTGATCCCTGCCAAAAATTGTTACGGGTAATTGTTGGGTAAGATAAACCTTTGCCTTAAAGAAGAATGAATCTGCATATGTGTATTGAAAATTCAATATTATACGATTCTTTTTCGCAACGCTACGATACCTCAAAGACATCTCAAATTACATGATATTTGCACTAGTATATTCAGGTATGTGAACAAACTTTTGGCATGCAGCTGTATTCATAAATTTTAAAAATCAAATTAATCAATTACAAGTACATGGCATAACCAAGTTTAGTGCATTTTGAGGTACTTATTGATCAAAGAAATGATAAGTTCTTGCGATTTATAAATAATCTTTGATCAATATTATGTGCTTTGAAGACCTGATAACCACAAATCAATGTCCTCTGTCTATAAATATATAGGTAAATAATTCAGTGAAAATGATTTTTATTGACATACTATTGGACTTTCTCATATAGATGAGGTGGTTGTCATAAAAAAAATTTAATGGTTTTTTTTATTGATTCATTGAACAGTTTTTCTACTCACTCACTTGAAATCTAAATGTGAACAAGGTTGTTTGCTGTTGTTTATCGAAGATACCAAGTCAAACCAAGTTCTTGAGTAAATTTGATTTCTAAGATGACTCGAAACCTAAAATAAAAATACTGCTTTTTGATTGGTTCCTCATTTTGGAGTTATAATTTCGCTTATAATTACCTCTAGATATAAACGACCATTCCACATTCCTCCGCGCACGTATACAAACTGCACTCAGCGAACTAATTGGTTACGTCGACTTGCAGACAACATCGAAATTTTGTGCCGACATTTTGGAAACCTATAATTTTGAAGAAATGTAAGCGATAAATGCATTCTGGGTTTTGTTGTTAGGTTGAGTGTAGTTCTTTTCTTAAAGGGCCACAGAGTATGCTGTTGGAGTCAAATATGCCAAACTTCATAAATAGTGTTATTCTATCGAGAAGTGGTGGTTGTTTCTAAAAATTAGCATATTAGTGCTTATGAGTTCATTAAAGTGACAATAAAAAAGGTTAAAGTCTAGATTTGTGATCGAAAACCGGACAGTGACGCGCTTCAATGACTCAAACGTAATTTTGGAAACTTATTTACCGCAGATTCAATGTAAATATGGATTGGTATTATTAATTAGGACTATTAACTAATATATATGTAAAATGTACGCAGAATTTCGACGTCCTAACATTTATATGGCCGTTTTTCATTTATCATTTAAAACATAAAAATAGCACAATTTGGGAATTTGGGAGATGAAGAAGCGAGTTAGGAAGGCGATTTGAACTTAATTGATGACATATAGTAATTTGGCTCTTATTTAAGGAACATAAAAAATCCTAAAACATACTCTGTGTCACTTTAAACCCTAAATCTAATTTCAAACCGAGATATCGATCGCTTCGTACCGTAACGCGTAACAGCGATTCGTCGAATGAACAGGAGCCACGTCTTTCTTCAATTGTGCACAATTCTTTCCATTTCCAAAGTGACAACATTTCCTGGAACAGTGTCCTAACCCATGACAATATATCTAATCTAATCTAATAGAATCGGTATTGTAGGGGTGATGGGTCGATCGGTCTTGTAGGGGTGATGGGTCGTTTATTTACGTGACAATCGTGACTATAAAAGAATCTGTCTTCACGTTGATATTATCTTCAAAGAAATGAAGAAGAGTTGTATTTAAAATCATTTTGGTGGCTATTTTGATAACCTATTCTAAAATATGTGCTGTACATACACCTTGCCGTTCTGGTGCAGCTTAAAGTGATCTATTTTACTTTTTTGCCTTACAAAATGAGATAGCCATGGTTTGTGTCAAAGGTTGACAGGTTTTCTCATCATCATATGGTTAGGGCCTGTAAGTATTCCAAAGGAGTCTCATTGTAATGTCGCGTGTCTGATAGAAAGAGCCCGATGTCATAGTCACAAAATGACATCATTAGAGAATGTTTTGTGTCAAACCATTCTTTCATGACGTAAGCACTTGATCTCTAAACTTTGAGCTTTGATAACGTGCTATGCTGTATGATATACAGTTTTAGCATTTATAGCGTATATATATCCTTGATGGTACACGAAATGCATCGGTAAGTGTAAAGATAAAAATAGCTTTAGAAACACTTTAATCTTATTTCGAACCTATCTCAGACATATCTATCTTACACCCTCAAGCATCAAGCAAAAGATCAGGAACGTAATCTAAAGTACAAATTGCGTCCCTCCATATCATGTTAGGAATGATGGAATCGTTTTTATTATATTTCCCATTGTGAAATATGCCGCTTATCGGTGAAAATAAAATCCATATTTTCACTGAGTGAAATAACAATGCTATTCTACTCAGTGAGATAACGCTATAATCATATGACGTCATCTGTAACTTTGTTTTCTACTCCTTAGGGCTTTCAAAGAGTTACGTATGGGAAACATAGTAAATGAACATTTAACATTTCTGGTCGAATACCATGTATATCTCATCTCATGAAGCAGAATATTATATACATACACTCGTGGCTGCACCACTAGTGAAAATATGAATTTCTACTTCACTCGATGAGATACACAGGGGCGTGTATCGCTTAGAAATATCTTTAGAAAGACATATACACCTATAGACATACCCTAATACTATATAGTCCGCCCCTGTGATGAGATATACATGGTACATGGAGAAATTTCAAATATCCTCTATGCATTATTTGGGGGAAAAAAAGATTAAAAACCTTACGTACCTTCTGGCCGGGGCAGCCAATGAGTGGTCGAATTTTTTTATTACCTGAAGCATGACAACTTTGTATACAGTTGGTTCTGAAACATAATCTGCTGTGAACACGTCATCATAATTGATTAATGTTGGATAGCCGATGACGATATTTTCCAAAAAGCCATGTCTTTTTTCGATTTTCTAATAGGGTTAGTGAGTTTAATCAATATTTTGGTTGACAGCCGTGTACATGCACGTCGACTGATGTTTCATGAAATATATATAGTCATTAATCAATTTGCTATTCACAGTCTGTCCATATTATCATCCAGTTGAAGAAAGAGAAATTGTAATATGACTTCTGATGTCGATCTGAAGGCGAATCATCGAAAATCGATACAACATGTTTACTAGATCCGGCCCGATTCAAGATTTATCTACGTTTAGAAGATAAATACTTGCTTTTGTAAAAATTTAAAAACCGCAACTATTTAGCTTCTAAACAAAATGAAAGTGTATTACTACTGAACTAACTTCTTTTAAGTTGCTACAATGTAGTCGTTGAGAATGTTGTATAAGAAGACAAGTAAAACATTTTGCATTTGCGTTAAAATATATAATTTGTCTTTCTTCACAGAATCGATATAATATATCGATAACCTTTTGCGTACAGTGTGCTTGGGCCCCTGAGATTTATTTCACAATATCAGATGCTGAGAGAATCCTATATATTGATCCAAGTACACAAGACATACTTTGATTGACAATATGTACCTACGATTGCCTGATGACCACCAATCAATGCTCTTTGTTTATATCATAAATTGCATATCTATAACCTTTTATAGTACAGTTAAGTAGTAGCAGTTGTTTTCGAAATACATTATTCTTTTTTTTTGTGGTAAAATGATTTGGGAGCCTATTAGGTTCGATGTTTCTGTATTGATTATCACACAAACTAATGTACTTATTGACTTTAAAATCAATCATTTTGGAATGTTCTTAACCATAGCATCATGAAGACATTCGAGGTGATCTTCCATACCGATTAAGTGCCACTGTTCACGTATAAAGCCCCGATACTTACGCTATCACTGCAATAAAGCAAGGGGTTCCGATCACTGTCAACGCTTTCAATACAATGATAGTGCGGAACCCGGAACCCAGGTTACCGCTATCACTGCATACATGCAGTGATCCCTAATCCGAGTTCGTGTTCTCTTGGGTTTCCGCTATCACCGTTATCCGTAATCCAGCAGAAAGAAAAGAGGGTCATTTAAGCATTTTGCGTATGGATATCAAATGTAGGATTAGAAGAAGGATGTCGAGTTTATGTCAAATATTTAAGGATAATGAAATTGTAGCTGTCTCTAACTACATTATTGGAACCTGAAGGTTAATTAACAAACTAAAACTTTTAGAAGTCCGAGATACGTAACTCGTTATTCTAAATTGTCGCTAGTTTTCTAAATAAGCGTTTGATACATAATCCTTCTACGTTATATTCATAAAAAAACAACTGCCGCAACCTTTTTATGAAGAAGAAAGTAACCGAAAGGCCAGCGGTACTTATTTCAAACTGCATTCCTTTGGTGACCTTTTTTTAATATTCAGAAATAAAATCAACGGAAATTGTATTTGCTCTTTAGTTTTTAAAGAATGACTGACTGATTTTTATAAAGAAGGTTTTTTACTTGTTTAACAACTTATTTCAAATTTTCTTTCTATTAATTTCTTTTAATTTCTTCAGTATTACCTTTAATGTGGCAGAAACACGACTTTCTAGATAAACAAAGTGATATCACGAAAACGTAAATGAATTTTCCATTCTTAAGATATTTTTTTATTGAACAGAAGCAATTTTAAAACGATAAGTTACGCTATGTGAATACAACTTCCTGCCTCAAATGACGAGGTGTTCACACACAAAAATGTCGCTATTGGTTTTTGCTTGATATATGAATATTTCCTTTAAGACTACGGATGATCGGCTTGAGTAATGAGACGTTTGAATCTCTAAAATAACGTACTAATTTGGGAAAGTTTACAGATTAACATCTTTCAAAAACTGCTCTATACTACCATAAAGTGATGTCGAGATTTATATCATTTTCTTTATGACACCTCTGAAGCAGTATCCTTAGGATTAACAAATTAATTCCGAATTACTTTTGTTCATAGTGGTCTTTGAACGATTTATTCCACAGAAGAAAATGTAACAATAGCCTACTTAATATAATTTATAGAACACTTGGTTGAAATTGGTATGCACGTGCAATAAAAGATTATGTCCGACGAATACCGTCACCTTTAAACAATGGATAATGCATCGATTTAGAAGTTAGCTGTTCCCACTCTGACGCTCTGACAGTAAATACTATCTTGTTTGCGGATTACTGGGTCTTCCGTTTTAAAAGTCGCTGAATTTTTAATTACCCTTAACAATTTCGAACTCCGAACTCGGTTCCACGGAGTAAACCATGCACGGAATCTTCGGTACTTCCTTCCGGATGATTGACGAGAAAAGAAAATGGCGGTGGTTCACGTAAGTGGTAATTTTTTTTACAGATTTTTTACCATCAATCCACAATCGATGGTTTAGAGGCAAAACGAGATATCTCCAAAATTTGCGATTTTTCATTTTTTACATCATCGTTTTCGCCTCGTCGTAATGCATATGTTGTATAAATATCTTGTAGAAAAGTTAATTAATAAAAAAGTTACAATGAATAAATGATATGGTACATCTCAAATAGCCATAATTGCTGAGGTGCAGAATGAAACATTTTGAGATATCTCTTTTCAAACATTGTAAATTGCCGTAAACCATTCAAATTTGAGGAGCAGAAGAAGACATCTCGAGATGTTCTGTTTTGCCTCCAAGTGAATAGGTTTAAAGAACTGTATAAAACACATAGGAAAATGAGACAGCTTAAGATATACTGTTTTGTTTTCGAGGTTCTTTATAAATAGTTTGTATTTCTAAGAGACATCTGGACATAGCTCCTTCTGCTGAACATGTGTCATGACTTAGGACACGGGAATTTTCACTGTATCTGGTACATCTCGTAATGCGTCAGTGTGTTAATGACGGTTATTTAGCGATATATCCTGTTGTCAAACATTGGCCTCCTGGGTTTAAAGTTTAAAGGATATATGTGTCAATGAAGGTTGATCACTTTTTTATAACTTTCCAAAAGTCTTACAGGTATCATTTGGAACAATATAAGGTCTAGAATATCTCTCAACTTGTACTCCCGTAATAGTTTTGGTTAATCATATGATTATTGGACATGCACTAATAACTTATTAATCAGCATATCAATTGGGTATACAAACAGACAGAAAAATAGATATGTTATTAAAGTCTCACCTCGATACATTTAAAACATGGAAATAATTACTTAAAAGTAAAACGTACCGAGCCACCCGTAATGGTATTATGAGAGACTATATTGCGTAATAAGTAAACCACATTGTAAAACATATTTGAATATTCTTTAAAAATGTGATCAGCAAAATAATATAATTATCATATAAAACATCTAAAAAGGTAAATAAAAATCAAAGGTTTAAAATACTAGAACGATAGAATAAAACGATAGGATTTGAGAGTATATGACCTACTTCTCAAGTATGACAGAGATGTTTAAAATCTTCAGATTTGTAACCTTTAACCACTAAAATAATTTAGTATGATAAATTGAAGTTACATAATTATGTTAAAATAAGCCCTTAGTAATAATATATAAATGATTCAGCTTTAATGGTATTAAAAAAGAGTTTTAGGCAGTGTGAATTAGATTCTGTCTTTATAAAATCAGAAAGACCATCATAATATGAAGAGTGTCATGGTAATCTTCGAACAGAGCAAGTGTCAGAGAGAAACTTTGAATTCCATTTTCATGTTAAAACTACTTGACAAGATAACAGCATTGGCCAACCTGAAATGTGAATGCAGGTCATTAATTAATAAAAATTGATTTCGATTTTAACACAAATACCTCAAACTAAAGAGATTGAGAAATCATATAATTTTTTACTGCATTGTGCTTAACGAAAAATTCCTAAGGCACTGTAGCTCATTTTCTTAAAGAGCCACTCCGTGAGTTGTTGGAGTCAGATATGCCAAACTTAATCAATGGTGTCATTTGATCTTACACACCTCGGTGTGATATGTTCACATTCTCTTAACATTGGTTGATTCTCATATCAACCTGTTATAACGTCATTATCGGTTGTTTCTCCATATCGCCCTTGGGCACTATCACATATCATTCAATGGGCAGATTTATTATGTCCTTTGTTTTTATTTGAAGGCTATATGCCATATCCACCATCTAGGCAGGTGGCTGTTATGAGATGTTCAACCTTCACAAATGATTAGACTTGTAAATTTTGATAGTTTTACACATTAATTATATAAGACTTAACATTAGTGAAAGTGGGATTCGAACCCGGGACCTCTCTGCTGGCACATTTTCCATAATCGCTCTGCACCCGGTCATTATTTACTACGCAAAGTATCGACTGTTACCAAAAAGACACATTTTAAAGCTTTTTTTTTTACAGTAACAATATGAAGGTAGAATGTCACAAATATGATCAAAAACCGGACAGTGGCGCGCGTCAAACGTAATTTTGGAGACTTGTCTAAAACAGCCATGAGGGCAGTTAGGAGTTGATAGCGTTTGTTAGGTTTTCTCTGAATGTCTCCAAAGTTGGCATCAAAGGAGAAGATAGTTTTCTCATCCTGTTAAGACATGATAAATGTTCCTTCATGACAGTTATCTGTAAATGTTTCTTTATAGTGGAAATAACTGTAAACTTATTAAGAAATGTAATATTTAAGTATTGTATTAAGTTTAATAGACCTTTACTAAAAGCATCCTATCAATGAAGTAATAATTTAAAGGAAATAAAAGAAAATGGACACTGACATTATTTTTTTAAAAAATCTCCTGAGCATACCTTAATTATTGATGACAACCATGCTTCTTAATTATGAAGTACAGCAACTGCAATGGTCCATCCGTGACACTATGAGTTTTTCCTCCTACACCACAGGTTTGAAAATATGATCCTGTCAAAAACAGGAACAAACTCTTTATTCACTGTAGTAATTGGTGTAAAGAAATATTAATTAAATAAATATACTTAACAAAATTAAATTATTAAGAAACAATCATAATTATTAAATCACAATCAAATTAATCAACATATTGATTCGGAGTTTTATTATTTTTTTCTTGGACAGTTAGATTTAGATCCACAATATATTCTGATGAAAACATAGTTTAAAATATTGCCACTACATTTATAGAAATATTTTTGTTTATTCTCATGTTTTCTACATGATCTCACCACGGCCGTAAATCCCAGATCGGGGCATGTTCAGATATAATTTTTTTGCAGACGAATCCTTGTCATTTGGGAAGAATGAGGTAATTATTTGCCTGTGTAGCCGACAGTCAAGAATTACTTTTATGCAATCGTCTCACTCAGGCGAAATGAACATAAAAAGATTCTTTTAATGCTGCTTTTTATCGATGAAGTCATTAAAATATTACTGTACCCGGGGAAATACAAGTTCATAAGTTGATCTAATAGACCTATTTCATAAGGTGTTTTAGTAGTGACACATTCAATAGTTTGATAACGTGTTATCCCCCGACCCTGATGCAGAATAAAAAATATATTATTCTCAAAGTTCGATATTGTTTTTCAATTATTATTACCATGGAAATGTTTTCATATATCCAAGTTGTTTGTGAAATTGTCGTTCTATAAACAATGAATTTTTACGTGATCTGGTCAGCTCATGATCCCAGATCGGGGGATGTTCAGATATAATTTTTTTGCAGACGAATCCTTGTCATTTGGGAAGAATGACGTCATCGCATTAAAAAAAAGATGATTTGAGTTTGTATCCTGGTCGCAGCAATTTTTTGGAACTGTCTATAAAAACTGACTCTTTGAGGAAAACTCCAAAAGTAATTAACCTTAGTCAATTTTCTTTTCTGGATGTCTGTGCGATTGTTAATCTCCTTTGGAGTAAAAAACAATATTATCATCATCTTTACAAATATGAGGATATTCATCATATATTACTATCTCAGCATTCCATTGCAGTGGCTTATGAAGAATGTTGTAACGATGGTAGGTTTCGAAACAAGAAGAAAAGAGGAATTTGTGCCGGAAACAGTTAAACACAATAAAATTGCCTGGTCTTCAGTTGTACAGCTCATGCACTAGAACATTGAAGGATACCCATCCTCTGTGGCTACATTCATCATTGAGGTAAAGTGCAGTTCCCAGGCAGCTGTCCTCTTTCCTTTCCTCTCCTGATGATTGTCAGACTCCACAGCAGGGAGGTCTCCCACATTTCCAACAATGTTTTCGAATATAAAATATGAAATAAATGAATAAAACAATCATTATCTTTTGTTCTCAAAACTGAATGGAAATTTAGGATTAAATGGAATGATCCTTATAAGATCCTTATACATCTGCATATTTGTTACATAAACCTGACCATTTAATGAAAAAGGTTATACATTCCAGATTCAGATTGAGTAAAATAAAATGTGTACATACATGCATCCATTTATTCAAAATATAACATAGCACATGTTGTGCCATTGTTGCGGAATAATTGGAAATTTGAAGAAAACATAAATGAATATGTTGTGTTATAAAAATAATAAAATTGGTTGAATAAGAATTCAAAATTCCACAAGAAATACCCCTACTGGCTGGAGACCAGTTATCGCCGTTTTAAATGAGTTTTTTTAAACGATTTTTTTCAGTCTTTCAACCAAATGAAACCTAAACAGCCTTGATAATTGAATAGCTTTTTGTCGTTATTTGTAGCTTGTTTATAGTTGCCGACTGTGAATTTGTAAACGCAGCTGGGTGGAAGTGAGATAGTCTGTATCATACTTTCCACACCACTAACAGGACCAGTTTATCGCCACTTCCAAATGTTAATGTTTTCATCAAATGTAACCGACATTTGTTTATAAAAGTACTGTGTTCTTAATATACACACATTAAAAAAATTTTGTAAATCAATTTAGTTAGAAAATGATAACTAACTTTGCGAAACTTAGCTGTTCTCACTATTTTACGAACGCTTTTTCCACTACGTCGGTTTCTTCTGTCACAAAGCCAAATGGTACCCTTCCTGGATACATTTGATTGTAATAAATCATATTTTGCATTTTTGTATAAAAGACAGGAACCAGACTGTACAAGTTTGAAAGTACTAAGGAGTGGCATTCAACTTATAGGAATAATCAGTCAACCTGACGTGTCACCATTTTGTGAGCAATTTTTGCCATGTTTGTATCTTATTTAGTAAGATAAATTGGAATTGGGTCTTAATTTTGGGGAGTGGTCTAATCAGTATTGATTTTATGATTTGGTGATGATTTGGATATTTCAAAAGTTTTTATTTGATCAGTTGTCTGCCATGATCAGCATACCCCCGTCATCGGCCGAGATGTAAAATGTTGGGAGATTGCTTAAGATTTATAATAAGTCAGTTTCATAAATTTTAATCTTACTTCTGACTTCGCTACAAAAATAAATCTTTAAATTCCAATCAAATAGTATGTTTTGCCGAACGTCTGTTATGAAGATACCAACGGTCGTCTGCTTGCTATCGCCATACACAATTATTTGCCTGTGTAGCCGACAGTCAAGAATTACTTTTATGCAATCGTCTCACTCAGGCGAAATGAACATAAAAAGATTCTTTTAATGCTGCTTTTTATCGATGAAGTCATTAAAATATTACTGTACCCGGGGAAATACAAGTTCATAAGTTGATCTAATAGACCTATTTCATAAGGTGTTTTAGTAGTGACACATTCAATAGTTTGATAACGTGTTATCCCCCGACCCTGATGCAGAATAAAAAATATATTATTCTCAAAGTTCGATATTGTTTTTCAATTATTATTACCATGGAAATGTTTTCATATATCCAAGTTGTTTGTGAAATTGTCGTTCTATAAACAATGAATTTTTACGTGATCAGGTCAGCTCATGCGCTATAATGAGGTAGCGGCGATAAACTGGTACGCAGCGATAACTGTTCCCCAGCCAGTACCTTTGGTTTTGCTGATGTTGAACTTGATTCACCAAATCGTAATATCGGAGCATGACGCACCACCTTTCCCCCCTCAAATTCATAAACAATCTTCAATGTAGGTAACTTCCTTTTTCTAGGGCCTTACATTTTCTGAAAGAATGAAATCACACTAAAAAATGGGATACACTTGAATTTTAAACACCATCATATGTCAATAATCACGGTAAATATAACAGAATTTATGTGGTCGAAGGTAGAATGGTTCCTTAAGAATTAGTAAAGCATTATTTTGGCTGCAATAAATCAACATTCAAGTCAAGGCGCAATGACAAAATTATGCCACACCGACAAGAAAGCTACAGTGGTTAATGGGTTTAGAGGGTCTATCGGGATGGAACTTTAGATAATAATTTCACTCGTTAATTAGCTTCAGTAAAGGTTTTGGTCAACATTAAAAGCTTAATGAATGTCATGAAGAGTTGGCGAGTCTATTAAGAACGATATAATACTCACATAAGGCATGTCCGACAGATTGTTGATGGGCTTTTCGCTTTGATGATCGTGATTTTCCAAAATTTCCCGCTAAACTTGGTACGGAACCGGAAGTACTAAATGTAGGAATTGGTCTTTCATAAAAGCGGAATATGATTTACATTTAGCAAAATCAAATTATTTTATAGGCGTGAACATGATCGATGAAACTATCAGTTTATTTGATTAGGAGTGTGTAAATGATAGGATGAAATCTATATTTTACCATATAAAGACCTAAATATTTAACTTGAATGACCATCAAATATCTACATAACAGCTAGGTATATGAAAATAATATTTGTAAAAAATAAAATCTGTACAAAGATTCTAAGGCAGATAAAGGATTTTAATGTGTCTGGGATATCGGGCTCTTAAGGTTTAGAGAGTAGGCCTAAAGTTGGAAATTATAATGTCGAAAAATTGGATATAAATACATTGAACTATCAAACGGGAAAGTGTGAACATATACTAAATTTAGCGGTCATACTTTCATTCAAGGAGGTGAATAGGCCTATATATATATCATTTGTTCAGTCAAGGACAGGTCCTTGTAGGTCCTTGGTTCAGTTTATCTCACAAAAACACTCTTTTCTTTCTGCGGGATTACGGATAGCGGTGATAGCGGGAACCCAAGAGAACCCGAACTCGGGTTAGGGATCATTGCATCTATGCAGTGATAGCGGTAACCTGGGTTCCGGGTTCCGCACTATCATTGTATTGAAAGCGTTGACAGTGATCGGAACCCCTTGCTATATTGCAGTGATAGCGTAAGTATCGGGTGAAAGCCCCCCTGGGCATTTGACGGTAAACAACAGCGAATACAATGCAGGTAACGTCATGTAGATAGAAGAGTGACATTCAGAAGGTGATTTTCAAAGAACGTGTAACTAAGGTGTGATTTGAACCAGTTTGCTCGATTGTTGTCATCTTTTTACCGAGAGAATAAAATTTGTAACGTTATTTGCACAATAGCGTCACATGGTCTTCATCTTATAAAGCTTTTAGTCTCCTTTATAAAAAAACAAACAAATAATAATAATAATTATATTTCTCAATATCCTTTATATCGAACATGCCATTGTATAATTATTTTCGTTCTATTTATTCTAATGTTTTAAAGTTAGGTTCGATGAGCAAAAAGAGTATTGAGTATAAAATGGTATTGATTTTTTTTCAAAATCAAATTATTTTGTCATGTGTAATTATTAGCATTAAGTATAAAAGGGTATTGATTTTTAAAAAAATCAAATTATTTTGTCATGTGTAATTATTTTATGAGCCAAAAGTCTTAATCATTTTGTTGAGAATAATTGTGGTGCAATCGTGGAATTTCCTTTCTTTAGTCAAGCGTATTATATAACCGAGTTTGGGTAAATTATAATATTTCAACGTAAATGACAGCCATTAATGATTTTCACTGAATGATGCAATTACTCCCGTGTTTATTTGTTTGAACACGAGTATGGATCGCAATAAATGTAAACGCCAAGGCAAAATAAAAGTTTCACTTATTTGTTTTAATAAAATCATTAAAAGAGCTGGTACGGGTTTGATTATATGCAGGAAATGATAGTATTACTGCATTGTTTTCTCTAGACGAACGCATCGCATCGAACGCAGCCAATGGAATTGTGCATTCACAAACACGTGAAAAAACGTGTTTTTGAGGCATGATTTGTGATACATTTGCAGCATAAAGACCCTTGTTGGGAAGAGCCAAACTGACCTAATTAAAGTTCAGCAGTCTAATCTTGGCACTGTGTCTTTTTAAAGAGATAAAAGTGTAAAAATAGCCGTGGAATCATGAATTTGATTTCCTATGTGGTTTACTATCATCTGGCCTCCAAAATATACGTTTTAGTGTTCATATACTTTTTGTGTTTAGAAATTTGAAAACTTTAAATGAGCATAAATAAGTTCCGTCAACTGAAAAACAGCTATTAATAACCTTGATGCAATCTTTATTTTCCTGCAGATAAGGTCGACAAACTTGAGATATTCTCTACCATACAGACGAAACTGTGTATTATGTCAATACTTCATTCTGATCTAGAAATGATTTCCTTGCAAATAAAATGCCTTTTGCGAAGTAGCACACACAAATAGTCAAAACATTTTCAAAAGTAAACGTGAAGACAACATTGGGGCGATTTTATTACTTTAAGCAGGCACACATAGCTAATCTCCAGGAAACATGAATATGGATATAGTGTTTGAATGAGATATATCGTTACAGTCCCGTTTTAAGCTTCTCCTAAGCCTATTTCACAGACATATCTCTGGCTTGCATTTTCACAAGCTGAATCATCAAACAGCAGATCACCATAGTGAATTTCAAGACACTTTTTCCGTCCCATCTTTGTCATGTCAGGAATGATGGAATCGTCAGCTACCCATCTCCATACCCCATCTTCTCCAGTGTCAGTCCCTCCGACATAGTAGTCGATAGTTCCATCTGTAGAATCGATAAAATGAATATATGAATTTCGATATCAGATGTCACAATACATTTTATGATATTGCTATCCTTGAAGATGTGACATAAAGGAGCTTGAATACGCATGACCTTTGTTTGGCATTCTTTCCAGTGTTATTCTATCTGTATTTCCTCATCCAGCTACATCAACGTATTAATTTGCCTCTGCCTAGATCAATCATATACCCTGATATCTTTCGGTCTTAAACGCTCGTATCGCTAAACATAGCAAGCAAATGAAATAACTCGCATTCAGCAACAGTGGCAGAACCCGGATGAGAATTCAAGCAAATGTCAATGTCGGCTATAGCCTAAATAGCAGTCAGTAATCAGCCGAAAGCGATACGAGCGTTTAGGCCGAAGGATATCAGGGTATATGATGGAGTTAGGCGGAGACAAATGCGCTGATGTAATAGGGTGGTATTACCTTGACTTAATGGCGTTTAACAGACGTATAGGCCCAGAGACTGCACAGTATTATGGTCGGGTGGAATTATAGTGTGCCAGGTATCTTGGCCAATATGTTTTCAAGTGCCTATCAACACACAACTCATGGAAAGAGAAGCGTTACCTTTGGATATTATATCGTCTCATCTCATTTAAGTTCATTTGCTAAATAATCATAAATATCAGTTAATTTCAGTCCGAAATCTACATCTTTTGCTATAGTCCGTTCAAAGAATCCAACAAAAGCTGAATATGACCATTACGTTCCAAAATAAGACCTGCATTCTTCAGTACAGTAAGAGAAGAACAATTTATTTCAATCATATTGCAAACAGTTATTATAGAAAAATATATTACTAGAAGTAAAAAAAATCCATTTTAATGGCTAGCGCTTTCAGCTCAACGAGCCTCTTCAGGCCATACATACAACGGATAATGCGTTGCCAAGCAAAGTCATACTAAGCGTAACATCCCGTACTGTCTCGCTAGAAGAATGTGTGCTATTGTAACAGATGACTCACAAAAGAGGGAACGTTTAAAAGGACTCAAGGAATTTTTGTTGATACAAAACTATCCTGAAAGTCTAGTACAAGACAGTGTACAGAAAGCCGCTGTGTTAGATAAAAGTCGCCTTAGATATCCTAAATCTAATAAACAGTGTAATAAAAACATTGTCCCATTGGTTTCCACCTTTAACCCTAACCATCAGAGCGCTGCTGCAATAATTGACAAAAACGTACCTATTTTACATCAAAGTAAAGAAATGGAAAAAGTTTTGTGTAATTCAAAATTTTTTAACAGTCTTAAACAACCTAAATATCTTCGTAACTTCATCCAAGTTTGATTCAAGTGAGTTAGAACCAGCTGTATCTAAATGCGGTGATTCACGCTGTCTTACATGTAAAAATATCATAATAGGCTCTTCTGTACATATGAATGAAAGTAAAGTGTTTTCTGTAGGACATAATCTTAGTTGTAACAGTAAAAATGTTGTTTATGTCATCACATGCTCTGGGTGCAATGGAAAATACATTGGAAAAACTTAAATGAAGTTAAAATTACGCATGAATTTACACAGATCTCAGATTATACATCCAAAAAACCGTACAATTCCATTGAGTAAACATCTAGCTGAGTGTGGAAACGGGCCATTTTCAGTTTTCCCAATGTATGAATTAAATTTTGATAACAGTAAACTTTTAGAAAGAAAAGAAAGCAGATTTATCAAAATGTTTTCACCAAGGTTAAATTCTAGAACTTAATGTTTTGCTGTACATGTATATCCTATTGAATCTCACAAACGCAACACTAACTTTATCGTATGATTTCATACAGAACTGATCATGACAATCTGTGGTGATTAGTAAATAGCATTGTTAAATACCAACTATCCCAGTATGAACAGCATGAACATGGGTATTTTAACGGTTAAGGAAAGGATTGTTTTACCTTCTATGACAAAGGTATTGACGATGTTTCGTTTTTTTGGTGTGTCAACTTTTGCCAATAACCCTCCTTCACTGACACACTCAGCCTGTGCATCAACCCATGTCTTCTTGTCTAGGTGAACCTTGAAACAGAAGTTAGCCTCAAGGTCGTAGATATAGCCGTCAGCGTTCATGCATTCTGCAGACAAATGAAAGAATTAAGCAGATCAGAGAGGATGTTTTTCTTACACATCATTTAAAACAAACGATATTTTTCTATATGAATTTTCAATAGTGAATGCTGGTTTTATTTTAAAATCAAATCATTAAAGATTATACGACCAAGTCTTGTTCTAATATTGGTGTAGTTTCTGGTGTGGTACTGATGTATGTACAGAAAAAGTGGAACCAATGAAAATAGACATGCGTAAACATCATATATATATATATATATATAGAAAAACACATTTGTTGAAGAAAACCAAGATGATTTATTCACAAGTACTTTCGACCATAAGGTCTCATCAGGTGAATGACGTTGAGTCGGTTATGACGTCATGATTAACAATTATGACGTCACAATACATTGCATAGATACATATGTTGCGTAGATACATTACATACACATAGACTGCATGCTACATATGTAGCGCATTACAAAACATACTTGCAAATGGACATTGAATTGAAGAATATTAGATTAAAGTTTTGAATTAAGCTTTGGCTTAAGTTTATTAATGAATAATAATTCCTTTTCCGCCAAGCAATTAATTACTACGTTTAATCCAAATCATAATAATGCCCTAAGCTTGGTAAATCAACATTTACCTGTTTTACATCAAAGTCAAAGGATGAAACGGATATTGAGAAATTATCATATTGTTAATAGTCGAAGACAGCCCCGAAATCTAAGGAAAATATTGACAAATTCTAAAAATGATTCTAATACTGATAAACCAGAGGTCCGAAAATGTGGCGACAAAAGATGCGCAACCTGTAAAATTTTGATTGAAGGTAGTTCAGTTAGATTCTCACGAAATAAAACGTTTTCTGTAAAAAGAAGTATGACTTGCGACTCAAAAAATGTTATTTACATGATTTCATGTCATGGATGTCAGGAAATATATATCGGGAAAACAGAGCTAAAGTTAAAAAGAAGAATGAATCTTCATCGTTCACAAATTAAACAAAAGCATAATCGCACAATCCCTCTAAGTGCGCATCTAGAAACATGTGGAAAAAATATGTATTCTGTTTTCCCGATATACAAAGTTGATTCCACTGAATCTAATTGCTTGGCGGAAAAGGAATTATTATTCATTAATAAACTTAAGCCAAAGCTTAATTCAAAACTTTAATCTAATATTCTTCAATTCAATGTCCATTTGCAAGTATGTTTTGTAATGCGCTACATATGTAGCATGCAGTCTATATGTATGTAATGTATCTACGCAACATATGTATAATAATTGTTAATCATGACGTCATAACCGACTCAACGTCATTCACCTGATGAGACCTTATGGTCGAAAGTACTTGTGAATAAATCATCTTGGTTTTCTTCAACAAATGTGTTTTTCTATATAAGACTTGAGAGGTGGAACTGCATGAACTGTTTTATATATATATATATATATGAAAAAAGTTCACAATCTTGAAATTGCTTTTCAGCTCCCAGGCATTAAATATGAAAAAATATGAAGTTAGAATCTTCATCGTTCACAAATTAAACAAAAGCATAATCGCACAATCCCTGTAAGTGCGCATCTAGAAACATGTGGAAAAAATATGTATTCTGTTTTCCCGATATACAAAGTTGATTCCACTGAATCTAATTGCTTGGCGGAAAAGGAATTATTATTCATTAATAAACTTAAGCCAAAGCTTAATTCAAAACTTTAATCTAATATTCTTCAATTCAATGTCCATTTGCAAGTATGTTTTGTAATGCGCTACATATGTAGCATGCAGTCTATGTGTATGTAATGTATCTACGCAACATATGTATCTATGCAATGTATTATGACGTCATAATTGTTAATCATGACGTCATAACCGACTCTACGTCATTCACCTGATGAGACCTTATGGTCGAAAGTACTTGTGAATAAATCATCTTGGTTTTCTTCAACAAATGTGTTTTTCTATATAAGACTTGAGAGGTGGAACTGCATGAACTGTTTTATATATATATATATATATATATATATATATATATATATATATAACCAGCTGTATCTAAATGCGGTGATTCACGCTGTCTTACATGTAAAAATATCATAATAGGCTCTTCTGTACATATGAATGAAAGTAAAGTGTTTTCTGTAAGACAAAATCTTAATTGTAACAGTAAAAATGTTGTTTATGTCATCACATGCTCTGGGTGCAATGAAAAATACATTGGAAAAACTTAAATGAAGTTAAAATTACGCATGAATTTACACAGATCTCAGATTAAACATAAAAAAAACGTACAATTCCATTGAGTAAACATCTAGCTGAGTGTGGAAACGGGCCATTTTCAGTTTTCCCAATGTATGAATTAAATTTTGATAACAGTAAACTTTTAGAAAGGAAAGAAAGCAGATTTATCAAAATGTTTTCACCGAGGTTAAATTCTAGAACTTAATGTTTTGCTGTACATGTATATCCTATTGTAACCTATATTGTGACGTATTAATGTAATGACGTCATGTTGTACACGATGACGTTGCTTGGCAACGCATTATCCGTTGTATGTATGGCCTGAAGAGGCTCGTTGAGCTGAAAGCGCTAGCCATTAAATGGATTGTTTTTACTTCTAACTTCATATTTTTTCATATTTAATGCCTGGGAGCTGAAAAGCAATTTCAAGATTGTGAACTTTTTTCATATATATATATATATAAAACAGTTCATGCAGTTCCACCTCTCAAGTCTTATATAGAAAAACACATTTGTTGAAGAAAACCAAGATGATTTATTCACAAGTACTTTCGACCATAAGGTCTCATCAGGTGAATGACGTTGAGTCGGTTATAATGTCATGATTAACAATTATTATACATATGTTGCGTAGATACATTACATACATATAGACTGCATGCTACATATGTAGCGCATTACAAAACATACTTGCAAATGGACATTGACTTGAAGAATATTAGATTAAAGTTTTGAATTAAGCTTTGGCTTAAGTTTATTAATGAATAATAATTCCTTTTCCGCCAAGCAATTAGATTCAGTGGAATCAACTTTGTATATCGGGAAAACAGAATACATATTTTTTCCACATGTTTCTAGATGCGCACTTAGAGGGATTGTGCGATTATGCTTTTGTTTAATTTGTGAACGATGAAGATTCATTCTTCTTTTTAACTTTAGCTCTGTTTTCCCGATATATATTTCCTGACATCCATGACATGAAATCATGTAAATAACATTTTTTGAGTCGCAAGTCATACTTCTTTTTACAGAAAACGTTTTATTTCGTGAGAATCTAACTGAACTACCTTCAACTACCTCTGGTTTATCAGTATTAGAATCATATTTAGAATTTGTCAATATTTTCCTTAGATTTCATATTAACAAAAGCACATCCAACCTAACAAAAGGGGAGTTGAAAGCTCTCCAAGACCTTTCTAATAATAAAGAAATCATAATTAAAGAAGCAGATAAAGGAGGTGCTATTGTTATTACGCGGATTCACACAGTTTGCACATCGGTTTTTAAGTTTATACCTCCATGAACTTAATAAATGTTGAAGTCAATTCTTAAATATATATTTATATATATTTAAAAAAGGAGAGTAGGTTTCTCACGTGAAGGAAAGTTATATATAAGAAAGAGTAAACATCGGATGGTTCTGACTGGATCAATCTTCTTTAATACAATACGATGAATTCATTTCGACCAGTGTATCGGTCTTTTCAAGTACGTTTCAAATACTTGAAAAGACCGATACACTGGTCGAAATGAAATATATATATATAATAATCTAAATACACGAATTATGATATATTCAACAGGGATCATTAGGATATTTAGAGATATAACTGCCGTGTGTAGAACATATTCTTCTTAGTTTCAGCTAAAAGTTTAAGAGCATTGATTTCAGTTGTGTTAATAGCTGTATTGTATATGATATGACCAATTACGTTAATGTAACGTTTGTCATATAGAAGAGTTCATTTAAGATCATGGTTAGAATAACCATTAAGAAGAAAATAGGCTTCAGACAAACACCACACAAAAAATAGTCAAATTTCATTAAATTTAAAATAATGAATTCATACGTACGTGAGGGAACAATTGCCATTTTTGCTATAAATAAAAAGTAAATGTAAGTCTTTATCTAAATCAATTGAATTTTATCCATTTTATTTGAACTTGATTTTTTACTTTCTTTCATTAGTTAAACAGTTTATAAAATATTTACTAAACAGAACATTGCCTTTGTCTGCGGGATCCACTGTTTATATTTAATATTTTAATGAATTGTTAGATTTTGTTTTAAAAAAACATTATTATGTTGTTTTCTAAAGTATATCATTAAATTGGAAAAACGTTTAATATGATGTTCAAGATAGAATTTTACAGTAAATATGTACTCAAAAAGATTTATAGTAGATTTCAAATTTCTACTCACCAGGACTATAGTAGAGGCTACTGTTGGCATCTTCCTGAACATCCAGAGAGCGGGGAAGGACCGAATGACACTTACACAGTCCTGTTTTTCTATTAAACTGAACAGACAACGTTTTATCATTCAGCTCACAGATCAGAACACAATCGACCACATTGGTGACAGTTTCAGACCTCAAAACAAATTTCGAGGCGACCATCCCTTGGTGACTGCGAACATAAAGGTGCTCGTCTGCTCCGAAAGTAAATGCCAGTAAGAAAGCTAGACAAACGTATAACGTTTGTCCAAACATTTTGTTGATTATTTCCATTTCCATTGGCATCTGATGCCTTTAAGTTATGTTGGTCAGTGTGTACGGCTTTGCGTGTGAGGATACATGTACGAATTGTACATTTTGTCAATCAATCAATCAATTACCAAACATGACTGGACAACCTTTTTCACATTATAAGGTATGTATTGAACCTCTAACGACTTTCGGTGATTCCTATTGTCTATACCTTAGGTATATCAATAGTGGCCGATGCAAACGAAGCAAATCTGTCCGGACTTATGTATCTTCTATGATCCTGATGGCCATCAATCAATTTGTTTTGACTGATTGACGACTTGAACGTTTATAGTCGTTTATAGGAAGTTCACTAGGTAAATGGCTAGTGTTTTATTGATATATTGTTAGTATTGCTCTGCTAAAGCCAATTAGCGAGCCTGTTTCTGTATTGATTATCTCAACTGGTAATGGACTTACTCATTTAGAATATAAATAATTTCTTTGCGCTATTCTAAACAATAACATTACGATGCAAATTAAGGTGGTTTACAACTTCGAATTTATTTCGTTGTCCATTAAAAGTTCTTCAACTTCAATGGTTTAAAAATCGGTCAATGAGAGCAACATAACATAGACCACCGTGTTGAGTGTTACATGTGACGATGGTATTCACAGGAGAGTGACGATTCAAAAAATAAACTGATGTTTTGACTAAAGGAAATTACCTGTTTCTGATGGACATGGCATCTAAATGTGCTATTCAATAGTTCTATAAGACAATCATTATAAAATATTATGTTCGTGCAGAACTTTGTGCCAAATCGTCAAGTGTCGCTATACATATCAAATGTTGCAATGAGGTAAATTTGACAGTAAATACTCACATATAAGATTTATGAAATAAAACTGTATTTAGAAAGAACCATAAAATGAATCATAGATTTAATTGTAGGAAAAGATCTTCCTTCTATAAGGTTTTTTTTTTCAAAATCATCAAAATTCATTTAATACATTAAAACATGGTTTATATGAGAAACGAATTTACGTCAAGGGGGATATCGTACTTCGTAATGCAACAGTTTCATGACAATGATTTGAAATGAATTGATTTATGTTGTGTGAAACAATCATTGTAGTGACAGAGCAGGTGATAAAAAAGTAGAAAGTGTGAGGCACAGTAGGAGTGATATAGAAAGTGAGAAAACACGAATTGATGATATTAAGATAAACAACTTGCCCGTTTTCTAAGAAATGTTTGATCGTCTTTACCAAATAAATATTTTCGAGGGGATGGTCATTTGTAAATAAATTTCTCCGAGATAGTATCGATATGGTTAATAAAAATGCTTCCATAGGGGTTAAAAGTAAAATGAGGAAGGGCGTGTTTAATTATTAGATGTGTCTCAATTTCAAACCATCGAAAAAATCATTAGTACTTGGAGCATTAAAATTTTATAGCTTAAATAACGACAAAGTTTATGGTCCAATGACCCAATAATCGTCTGTCTTCAAGTGCACCTAATGGACTGGTCCGTTTGGTAGTATAGCTTTATTTAAAAGCCATACGCATCAATACATTTGGGAGAACGGGGCAGGTTCGTCCTGTTTTCACTTAAAACCTCGTCCGGGGCTCATTTGTAGTCCGATTGTTACACAAATTGGCATGTAAGTTGCTGTTGTAAGTGGCTGTTACTTACATTTAGGAAGACTGGTTTTCATTACTGATTTGGAAAGTATAATATATTTGGTGAGTGATTCTTGGTGGCCGAACTTACCCCGCTCTGGGGCAGGTTCGTCTAGAGCCTGGGGCAGGTTCGGCCTAGGATGACATGAATACTGTAAACCTAGAACAGGTTTGATAAACATCTAAATTCAAACATCAGAACATTATAAAAACATCAGAACTTAGTTATGCATGTTTCCAAAATCTACAAGAAATATTGAGTAAGCATATGGTTTCGTTGTGTGCCTTTTGTTTTCTTCCTGTTCATGTAATGGCTGGTCAAGACACTGTCTCCACCTCGAGTTTTCGCTGTGACGCTTTAAGGTGAGGACTGGCAAGCTCTCATGCAAAAGAAGATGAACCATTGCTTTTTGGAATTTGCACATTTGCACCAAGTGACAAACAGGCTTCAGGGGTGCAGAATGAATATCTACTGTAGTTAGCTCCACTAGTAGTGAGCTCAAAATCCAGATAGATTCTATGCTGTTGCTTTGATCTACTTGGAGTACCAACAACCTGGGTGACATTTTGTCCAACAAATCTGATGGCAGTAGCTTCAATGATTAATGCGTTACATAGGACATTCAATAAACATATCACCTATGCCACTAATGTACTTTCTGTTTGTGGGATAATAATACCATGGCCATTCTTTCGGAATCCATTCCAACCCAAAAGTAATGTCATCTTATTTTCATGTAATTATTATTTGAACTGACAATATGGAACAATATATAATTCAAAAGTAGGCCTATAGTAAGAAAATTATGAAAAGCTTTTGGAGGCAAGTTTGGCCGTGGCCAGACTTGCCCCAAGCAAAAAGACCGAACGTGCCCCAGACCTATAAATAGAATAATGTCACATGATCTACCGGAACTTATGTCTATTTAGCGACGATAACCATATTGAAGTGTAAAGAGAGTTCATAAATTACAGTGACTTGTAAATAATTTAGTTGAAAAATATGTTAAGTCTTATAGATGTTCGATATGAAGGGATACCACAAATTTACTCAACACACACGGAATTGGTTTTTACCGCGCGATCTCTACGATTTGAATCGAAGCGCCCTCAAAATGTTATGGGACCTGCGTTATTTATCACGTGACAGCCTCGAATCATTAAAAAGATGAAATGTTTAAACTGAAATGTGTAATTTCAATTGGACACACGTGCCCCGAGGCCGAACCTGCCCCGTCCTCCCCTATATAAATGACATAGTACATAGTATAGAACAATGCGTCGTGCCTCAACTGGCTTGTGAGACACTTAAAACTAATTTCCGATCACTCTTGATAAATGCATATTCTTAAAATAAGTTGTTTAACACAATCAGATTGGTAACAACTCTCTTCTTATAAACATATTCAAAATCGAAGAGGTTAAAATATCTTGCAGATCTGTATCATTCCTAAGGAAAACCATTGTTTCATGATCATTTAAAGAGCCACTCCGTGAGTTGTTGGAGTCATATATGCCAAACTTAATCAATGGTGTAATTTGATCGCGAAGTATCGACTGTTACCAAAAAGAAACATTATAAAGCTTTTTTTTTACACAGTGACAATATGAAGGTAGAACGTCGCAATTATGATCGAAAACCGGACAGTGGCGCGCGTCAAATAATCAAATTTAATTTTGGAGACTTATCTAAAACAGCCAGGAGGGCAGGTAGGAGTTGATAGCGTTTGTGAGGTTATATAACTAGTGTCCATGTATATTGAACGTGATATCTACACCTATTGTCATTTATTACGCTGTTTTTTTATTTTCATGGAAAGTTGTCATATTTATGTCTTTTGGACATGAAAAGTTAAGATGTTGTGATTTTATATCACAACATTTGACATTTAGGTTCGTATGAAAGGTAAATTATATGTTATGAAAATCATGGAGTGGCTCTTTAAGTCATGATAAGCACCGTTAATTTTAAGAGCAGCTTCAAATAGAATAAAACGCAAATCATCATAAAGATTACATTTCATATAGCAGTGGAATTCCTCTTCGACCATATGTACATGTTGATTAGTAACATTTTTAATACAATATTTACTATGCCTATGTAAAAGAGTAACAGGGAGCTTGGCATATCTGTCGGTTTCAATGCACAAGGGTAAAATACCACATCTAAACTTTGATAAAATACGACGCTGATCTCTAAAAATATGCAATATTACATAATTTTCAACAAAGGGAGTGTCTTCATACAAACGATAGGTGCGCAATTTATTTCCGTTTAACTTTCCAACATTATTCCACAAGGAAGCATGCTAAATTACAACAACTTGTCTAAGTATATTCTTTATAAAACTTATTCAACGTTTACAGCCCCAATCATTCAAACGTAAAAAAAACCAAAGTCTAAATGGAATAACGACATTAAAATCCTACATATATTATCAAAAGAATTTCTTTTTTGCATTTAGTCAGGTTTCATTATTCTCAAGAGCTATTAAACATAATATTAAGAGCTATTAAATATATTATCCATAAAAATTGTCTTTACTCTTCATAATATTAATATTTATACATATCATATGAGTTTTGAAATATTTTAACCTTTCTCTTCGAAAGATTATCTCTCAAACTTGGATTATCTATCATATGTTATATGTGAATGGTCTTATCTTTGATTGACATTAATATATTCTCTTAAAGTGCAAATTTGGTTTTAATGGCTTCAACCGTTCTTTGATTTTTAAAATGCTTATTCGGTCAATTTGGTAATTTGACATTTCTCCTTATCAAAGTCTCTCCCTTAACTTGATTATTATTTTTTAAGGTATTTTTTCCCATGAAGTTATTTTAATTAGAAGATATTTCTATAAAATGGTATTTCATATCAAACGAAATAAACAAGGTCCTCTGTTTCAAATCATTTTATATTTTTTAATTTTTTAAAGTTATTTTCCCCTTTTATAAAATTGTATTTAATAAAAATCATTTTCATATTAAAAAATCATTCGAAAGAAAAGTCATTATTTGAAAGATCAATCATTGTACAACAGATTTTCTTTTTTTTTCATCAAAGTTTTCATCATACTAAACCGTTCCATCACTTACAAAATCCAACTATAATCCAGAGTTAATTGTATATCTATTCGCCGGGTTAGGTAATGTTGTTTTCGTCTTACTTAGTACTTACTTAAAATCCGTATAGTCGTCTACTCCCTTTTCATCCAAACAATGGACAGCTCCATAAGTAGAGATAAATACTCGCGGAAGTGTGTAACATGAACTTTACGAAAGGAGTGTGAATTTTCGTATTCCCCGAGCGAGATCGAGGGTTAACGTTGTACACAACTTCGCTATTGTTTCGAAAAAGTCATATGACACATTTCCTCGGGTAATCATTTATCTATTACCAATTCTAACATGACACGAAAACTAGAATGAAAATACTGCTTTCTGATTGGTTACCACAATCAATTTTGGAGTGATTATTTCTCTAATAATCACCTCTAAATATTTACGACCGATTCCTATTCATACGCGCACGTTTACAAACTCCATTCGCTGAACTTACTGTTTTCATCGCCTTTACAGACAAGAGCAAAATGAATTTTAAATCAATTCTATACAGAAATTGAGAATACCGTTCTTTTTAAATCAAATTTAGAAGATAAATCAATTCTGTGGTATATTTTTTGTCGAAGTAGTTTATTTTTTATCACTAAATTTAATTTCAAACAGAGCTCGCTTCTTACGTCCCTTGATTAGGTCAGTCCTTGTCGGTATTGTAGGGGTGATAGGTGTCCTATGTATTTACGTGAAAAACGTAACTCTGACGGGATAATAAAAATCTGTCTTTTGTTGATTTTATCGTCAATGACATAATTACTTAAGGGTAATATTTAAAACCTGTTGGTTTATGTTTTGATATTTTTTTTTATTATTCGCAAGCTCGGTTTGAAATTTAATTTAGTGGTGAAAAATGCACGACATACAACCCCAAAATAAAAAACAGAAGGGATTTATCTCCTAATTAAAGACACATGGAAATATTCAGAAAACGGGCTGTTTCCTTTGCGATGGCCCGCTATAGTGACGTAACGAACAGTGGTTTTATGATGTCACAAACAACGATATACGGTAACTCGCGCTGAAACAATCGTTGCTAGGCAAAATTTATATGTGCACATGTGCTCATTTTGAAAATATGTCATCGATTCTCAGGTTTTAAATATTTCACCACACGTCGAAGGCGGTCACGACTGACATAAAAAAAATCTAATTTCGATTTTGTAAGGATTTTAAAATATCGAAGCCAGGTTTAAGACACTCTGCTCCTTGGATAAAGACAAGGAACTCGATCATCGGATTCAATTACGCTGATGAAGCAGGATGGGTTTAAGACATATATTCTGAACAAAAAACGTCAACTGAAAATTGTTTGTACAAAACCATAAAACTTTGACAAGTAATACCTGCATATATAGATATTGGAATATGCAGAACTGCATTTGATTATTGCTTTATTTATCAATTCAAAGCATACATATTTTTAAGAAATCGGATACATTGTTAATGCAATATTAATTTACTATTTGTGACAAGAATATTAACAATCTTGAGCATATGACTGAACTACAAAGCAATGTTATTGCATATGGAGCTATGTTGGTGCACTTTGTCTTATAACCCTAGTTTGAGTTACAAACTCCATCGATCAGGTAATTTATACTCATTTCTAATATTCTATACTGGACAAAGAAATTTTGATTTACTGAACAATGACATATTTATTCATTTACCATTCATCAAAAAAAAATGTACCATATTATTTTTGTCCGGTTCAATCTTTTACATTCTAATCAATCCATTTGAGCATTTTTGTCCGTTATACGATCAAGTTTAACGATGGTTATAATCTTTTCGGACAAGATATAGACATATAGACTACCTACATAAGAAAGGTTTGCTGGGGCCGTCTTATCGACGTCGAGGGGAGCCAGGAATCTTTTTTTCATTTAATGAATAAAACGATGCAATATTTCTGCATTTGACAAACCGGTTACCGTATATATTTGTTTTTATAAAATATTTGCAAACGGCCAATAGTTTAATCAGTCATCTTGCAAGAAATGCCTTTATATCGAAACAGGCACGTCCCCTAGAATTTCGTTAACAACTTGTTTTCTCAAGAACCGTAGCTTTATAACTGTCCAGCTACTCAAATCCATTTTGGAAAGTGTGGACACTGATCCTAATCGAAATGTACTTTTAAATGCATGTTTGGGTACTGGTGCCTTAGACTTTCCCATTTACCATTTTATAGTGAATATAATCTATAAAATAATGATATACAAATTCTATCTCTAAGAATGTCACCTTTGTTGGTCTGTATCTGGGTCTTGGTCAGCGTCTCCTTGACCATCGGTCAGAAAACGTGCGTGGAGAGACAAATAGCCACGTTTAATACAGGATTGACCCCCCACATACCCGACTACAGTAGTAGGAGACGACTCATCGCTCGGGAACTCGCCAGCGTTAAGGCGGACGTGATATGCCTACAGGAAGTCTGGTAAAATAAAAATAATCTCAATAAAGTCAGATCGAACCTTTCATTCGCATCTCGCTGCGTTACTGATCAGAGATTATGCAGCTTATCAATATGTTAAATAGTGTCGTTGACTTTCTTTAGTAAAATTCACATATGACACAACACGTGTTATTAGTTCACAGCGAAATGAATTTCAAGAGAAGTTGTTGGTAGTGCAAATAGCCGCTCTTGCCAAAGTGAATAGTCTTTTCATCCTCACTTAAATATTCAATAAAGCGTACACATGCTACGATCTAGCTTTGAAGAGTTCAACGGGAAATTAATTAAACTTTTCTGACCTGACGCCTTTCCCTAAGAAATCGTAATAATTTTCTTGTTCATCTTGGACTACCGGTGTATTTTTGTTATCGTTGAATTTTTGTCACATTCTGTCCAAAAGAATCGTATATCCTAAATCATTTCATTGCAGGTTCGAGAGTGACATAAAGCTCATCCTTGACAACGTTGGCTCTATATTCCCTTACTCGTGGAGCGCACTCCATCACAGTACAACTGAACTTGACCAACCAACCCATGGCTTCTGGTCTGTACTTGCTCGTCATAAGGACAAAGTTGGGGCGATTCCATGCTCACCCGAATCCTCAAGCCCCTTTGTATGGTGCGTACTGACCAGATGCGCAGGCAGCACCGGAAGTGCGTTAGAATGCGTTATACAGCAGTGCGCACGACTTGTATTTTCCCTCTCTCAGGACTGTTTGACATGTGTCGCTGTGGCCGGAAGTGACGTATGTTCAACATTTTCAAGATGTCTTGGGCTCGATTATGACCATAATCGAATCAGCACACAGGGGCTGCTTATATTGAGTAAATCGAAGATTAAATCTGTTTCAAGAGATATTTTCTTCCCCGGCCTCAAACAAATTCTCCCGAGAGGTTATTTGCAAGCTAAGGTGTGTAACCTTCCTTGGCTTATTTGTAAATAGCGTTGATGACATACATCACACATTTTGTACTTCATGTTTCTATTTTTGCATGATACTCACTTGACAAACAAATTAAATGGGAAAACTACATCATTAGTTGATTTCCCCGAAATCGACAAAATAATTGTTTGAAGACGAACTGCAATATATGAAAAAAGTCATTGATTCGGTTTCCTGTTGAGTTTTATAATTCACTTGACGTCTAAAAGACACCTTAAAACTTTCAAAGTTAAATTCCGAAAATCATTTATTATTGTTATTGCCAGTACAGTTCGAACCGAAAAGTTTAAACCGTAACTTTTATGTACATATTTTTATTAAGAGAATATTCATCCATTTTAGTGAAAATTGCAAGAAATTTTAAAAAATGTGATCTTGCAACTAGAACTTAATTGCATGATACGAACCATTAATAACTGTCAATAACCAATGCACAAAAGTCTGCACGCAAAAGACATCATTCTATGATTCCGTGTTTTGTGAAGATAAGAAATAACGATTTTGTATGTGTCGCTTATGGTCATTTGCCGGGCCAAAGGTTCACCAGATTTACAATTTCTTTTTAAAAACCTAATGGCTTAAAAGTCGTCTCGTTGGCTGGTTAGATAGCTAGCGATACAAGGCTTTTGGCTTGCAAGAGATCAGGCTATTAGGAAGGAGCGAGAGCTCATATACACTGATTTAGCAGGATGGTTTTGGGGTGAATCCACTGTTGATCATTTAGGGCTCCAGAGTCAGAAGATTAAAGAGCCACTCCGTGAGTTGTTGGAGTCACATATGCCAAACTTAATTTATGGTGTCATTTGATCTCATTTGATCGCGAAGTATCGACTGTTACCAAAAAGACACATTTTAAAGCACATTTGGGTTTTTTTCACAGTGACATTATGAAGGTAGAACGTCACAATTATGATCGAAAACCGGACAGTGGCGCGCGTCAAATAGTCAAACGTAATTTTAGAGTCTTATCTAAAACAGCCAGGAGGGCAGTTAGGAGTTGATCGTGTTTGTTAGGTTAGCTAACGAGTATGCCTGTATATTGGACGTGATATCTACACCTCTGTGCATTTTTAAGGCTGTTTTTAGATTTTCATGGAAAACCAATATTTGTCATATATATGCATTTTGGACATCAAAAGTTAAGATGTTTTGATTTTATATCACTACATATGACATTTAGGTTCTTCTCAAATGTAAATAATATGTTATGAAAATCACGGAATGGCTCTTTAACAATTATCAAACCCAGTTGAACAACTGTAACCTGTAGCAGTAGCAAGCTATGAGTGGAAGCTTCGATGTTATTTCAGTGAGAATACGTTTAATAATTTTATACCATGTTTCAAACCCGATATGGCGCTTACAGATAGAGACGGTTGGTTCTGTGGTTTGCACTCACCTCTCAGGGAGGCTCAACGCAATAGGCGGTCTCCACATCGAAGGTATGTGTATAAAGGGATTGTACGGCTCGACTACCTTGGTGGAACTGAAATTTATTTCATTTAATGAATTGTAAAATATATAAAGGGATATCCCAACTTTCATCTCCATATCAAAAGAATCGGATTTTCAATGCAAAAGTTGTTCTTGTTTCTCTTTCAAATCTAAAGCTAAGAAATAATTTCAGTACCGGGGAAGTTTACGATATAGACTTATATAATTGTTCAATCTAATCTATATGGTGACTTCATAAATAAAAATGACGTTGGTATTTTTGGCTCGTGGTATGTGAACTGAAGAACAAAGGAAACGTCACCATACAAAATACGATTTGTATATTTCTTTACAAGCCAAATGAAAACAATTCAACTTTTAAAACAATGTCTGTTTCTGAAAATCAGGTTTGTTAAAAAATCGTTAACTAGAGGAGATAAGAGTCAATAATGGCCTTTTACCTTGTCTTGTAGTAGTGACGTGTTAATAAATGTCAAAAAATGTTAACTAATGTCAAAAGGATCCCATGGCATTAATTTGGAAATAAGCGTATCCAACTTATAACACTATTTTACAAAATAATTATGTTTGTCATACGGACATTATTTAAACGCAAAATCTAGCAAAGCACTGTTGGTTGATTAACAAACTTACTTTTTAAGTCCAAATAATAAGGGTGCAATATATTGAAATAACACTGTTATCTTTTTTGTTTCCCATGAAAAACTATCATAGAACTTACCCCCATGACTTCTCAAAATTCAAACTTTTAATCATAGCCGAATCACCGTCATAAAACTACGCAAATTGAACAGATTACCATATGTCAGTAATCTAAATTCCACTTTTTCAGCTCAAATTCAAGCAGTTTTAGGAATTACATCGTGGGAAAGACAACAAAGACACGAAATCAATCATCTCATCTCCAATTTTCACGGATCTCACACATTGGTTGGTGACTTAAACACAGGACCTGAGATCCGAAACACATCCGTTAGTGCTACGTTTCCAAGAAACTACGGGCTCTTTGACATAGCAGGCTACCGGAACGACTATATAACCAGAGTTGGAGCTTGTACGGCCTGCTATTCAAACACACTGTGGTCGTCCAACTCTAGCTCTCTAATTGACCATGTCCTTGTGAATGGAAACAACACCTCCCACTCATCTAAGGTACGGTCTCGTATACTACTACCTTGTCTCAAGTCCACAGACTGAATCTATATTTATCTATCAATATACAGTCGAACCTAGCTTACCCGGTCCCCGGATAACCGAAAATCTCGCTATCCACATGCAGATTTTTCAAACCATGTCTGTACATTTGCACTGAAACCTGATTCAGGTAACCGGACGACTCGCTATCCGGACGATCTTTAACCTGTAACCAAATCGTCCGGATGAACGAGGTACGACTGTATATGGCCCAATGAGTAGGGTAGGTATTGCTTAAATGTCAAAGTCTGAAATGTATTCGTATAAGTGTACATATGACATTAAACTTCGAAATTTAGGCGATACTTACTCAGTCTGATTAAAATCGACCATGTTCCGAAGAATAAAAGTTTCATAATATTTAATCTACCGAGATTCGAACTCTACATGTGTAGGCTGTCTTCTCCACAAGGTCTGACCGCACCCTACTGTAGCGCACGTTCTTACGTAAACACAGCTAACCAATCACACTGCGTGCGGCAAAGGCATTCGGTATCAGTAGCTAGGGGCAAGTAACTCTCATTTACCATTCGTTAACATTGACCGCCGCTATCCTTACTTTAAACGCGATGATGTGATTGGTTCGCTAATGACTAGGTTTTGTCTGCGCTAAACTGGTGTCAGCACGTGCGCTACAGTAGGCTGCGGTCAGACCCTTGTAGAGAAGACAGCCTACACATATAGAGTTCGAATCTCGGTAGATTAAATATTTTGAAACTTTTATTCTTCGGAACAAGGTCGATTTGGCTAAACCAAGTCTTTGAAACCATTAACATTTCCTTTAACACGAAAATGGAGCTTACAAGTATAACTGCATATTTGACGTTCACACAAACAAATGAACTACTTTATCACTTCTACAATGTGCATTATATAAACGCTATCGTATGTTGCTATTTGATGTATCTTTTTCAAACAAGATGGAAAAGATTATTCTAAGTTTTTTTTACAGTTTTTATGCATTTTGCATTGTTATTTTGGAAATTCAAAAGTTTATAACAATTAAGATATTAAGTCATAAGAAATAAAGCTGCCATTGAATAAAGGGAACATACTAGTAATCCTGGTAATCCTGGTGAATGCAATAGAAATGAAATTTAAAATGAGTCTAAAACAAGTCTAGGATGGCAAGTTGGTTAACTATTACTGTTACATGACTCTTTGGGTGTTGGGACGATTGCGAAAGGTACTTGACCTGAAAAAAAACCCCAGAAGAAACTGTTGCAAATAGTGTGATCCCAAATATAAGGCTGTAAATGGCATGTATTTCAAAAGTTGTCTATGAGCCAATCAGGAAATCATATGTCCCGATTGGTAAACTCTATATGTGAATATTTCTTTCCATGTTTATGTATTTACTTCAAAAGTAACTTTTTTGTTAAACAAGATCTTCAATTAGGATCTAATCTTGCTTAAGCTGTATTCGCATATACATAAACTTCCAGTAGCATTTTATTAATGTTTCTAATGTTTTAGCAAAAACTAATCTTTCAAAGGAATTTCTTATGTTTTCAGTATTTTCAGGAGCAATTAATGATTTGAATTAATTTGAAATGATCCTGTAAGGAATTCAATTTTAGCAAGTTTTATTCCAATAACTTTTGAGAATCCTGCTGCTGTCGGTCGATGAATATCTTTTCTTTGATGGGAAAGGAATAAATTTCTGCTGTTTTCGATTTTTTTTCAGAGAATCTTGCTGTCGACAGCTAATGGGGAACCCCTTTCTGACCACTACGGAGTTCAAGTTGGAATATGTAATGGATAATGATGATAATGATGACAACAATATTCAATCCTTAATGTTCAGTGTTCAAATTAAATCCTCAGTCAACCAAGGTTGAAGGTCCATTACTCTTTACGAACCACCCCTGTAAATTTTCATTAGGAAAACATAAAACGAATTTAGCAAATAAAAAGATTTGACAGGAGGTTTGAAATATGGGACACTGTAGCAAACGTACATTCAAATTTGAAATATATATGGAGACTTTCCCTACTGATTGGCTGTGAACATGATAGTCTGAGATAAAAGCTGGAATTGCAAGTAATAACTTCAGCACAAGAATAATGCCTGTTGTAACACACCTTTTTAGAGGCTTGCAGGTCCATTTGATGTAGTCTTTTCATTAGCCTACTCAAATCAAGATGTTTCACAAAACTTGATCGTAAATTAAGGAAATAGGTTTGAAATTCCAGCTCTTAACCAGTCTGATTAAAATCGACCTTGTTCCGAAGAATAAAAGTTTCAAAATATTTAATCTACCGAGATTCGAACTCTATATGTGTAGGCTGTCTTCTCCACAAGGGTCTGACCGCAGCCTACTGTAGCGCACGTGCTGACACCAGTTTAGCGCAGACAAAACCTAGTCATTAGCGAACCAATCACATCATCGCGTTTAAAGTAAGGATAGCGGCTGTCAATGTTAACGAATGGTAAATGAGAGTTACTTGCCCCTAGCTACTGATACCGAATGCTTTTGCCGCACGCAGTGTGA
Source organism: Phorcus lineatus (assembly GCA_921293015.1). Lineage (NCBI taxonomy): Eukaryota > Metazoa > Mollusca > Gastropoda > Trochida > Trochidae > Phorcus > Phorcus lineatus. The sequence continues at coordinate 14,704,361 of OV121092.1, read as the reverse complement.
TTGGTTAGCTGTGTTTACGTAAGAACGTGCGCTACAGTAGGGTGCGGTCAGACCTTGTGGAGAAGACAGCCTACACATGTAGAGTTCGAATCTCGGTAGATTAAATATTATGAAACTTTTATTCTTCGGAACATGGTCGATTTTAATCAGACTGAGCTCTTAACTCACACGTCGATGTTTTCAGTCAATCAGGAGGGAAGGTTTACCAGGTAACCATTTCCTGCTGGGTGAACAGAGGCACATTTTGAACTGTCCCTTTGCGAAGTAGACACAGTGAGTCTCTCAACTGGTGTCTCAGTACAGAGAATGTCAACTCTTGTACAGAGGATGTGGATTAACATGCCACAGTTAGAAGCCAAACACAAATGTTAACTATGATGAGCAACATAAAAAACACAAAAAGACAAATTGATCTAAATAGATTTTACAAATACATCTTAGAAAATGTATAAACATTCAAAATCTTGACATGTATGTTGCACTTTACAAGCATGTTAAATGGTATCACATTCAAAATAAGTGTAATAAACAATTGTAAAGGCATGTATCAAAATTATATACAACACAAATACAATATGGTTTGATTGATTTGTCCAATTAACAAAACAAGGTATACAGACTTTTACCTTTACAATCCTATTCTTTCCACATCTTCTTATTTTGTATTTCTCACATTTCAAACTCAAAATTTTGTTATGACTCAACTTCATGTTTAATACATACATATCGTAGAAAGATAAAAAGAGATAATTATTATATACTGATATAAAAATTATTCTACTACAGTTGTAGTAAAAATGACTTGACTTTAAGCTTGAACTTGAGACAACTGACTATCAATGATAGAGTCCTCAGAGTTCACAGGCAGGGCGCACAAGTCAAAGACGTCGTGGAAGAACGGTTTGTTGTGGAGACAATGGCGACACCCGTCTGGCAGCACACTTGAGATGTCCTCCAGTAATTCTTGTACATCCTCCGTGCTGCGTTCTGCTCCAGCCTGTCGCATCATTCTAACTGCCTCACTCTGGAATCAAAATAAAAATGTTTAATTTTTATGGACAAACTAATAATAAGTGGTCAAAATTGTTTTAAAAACCTGTTCATTTCATTTCAAGGCTTTTTGTTTTGAAAACATGAATAAACTAAATCACGAAACACAAAGATTAGATGGTTACCAAATGTTGTTAAAACTTTGGGCTCCCTTTTTCTGCCTTCTGTTTTGTACTGTTCTAATTTTTATCTTTATCAAGATGACTGTCCACTGTAGTACCGATAAACAGATCTCACCTTCAGATAGTTGATGACCTTGAGGGGTCGTGATTTCTTTAGTGAATCCGCCGAGGTGTGGGCAATGAGATCAAGTGTTTCTGATAAATCAGCGACTCCGAACATGGCAATCTCACCCGCCTGTCCCATCAACTCTGCACAGAAACTGCCCTCGTTGTCTGTAATACAATAAATACCCAGGTACTCTAATTAAACTATAAATTTATCGACTTTGGCTCTAAGTCACTTTGGTTTGTTTATCTTACATGGGAGTATGTCATCCAGCAAACATGATATCATTTGATTTTGATCTTTTCAAAAACAAAAATAGTTATTTCAATAACATGTCAATGAATAACATGACATTAATGAAGATATAGACATGAGTGAGTGAGTGAATTATAATTGAGCCCTGATTGGGCAATATTTCAGCCATTCGCAGCTTCAACAAGATTGAAACAGTTTGATAAAAATCAAATGTTTTATGAGGGATATATGTTCAAAATTCAGCCTCGATAAGGATAAAATTTGTTAAATGGTTTCTTCACAACACAGTCTGACTAGAGTCCATGTAGTTGGATTTTCTTTTACCAGTCAGAGCGGACAAATTAAGTCAGAAATATTGGATCTCCGTCATCCTAATTCAATCACTTTATGAGCATCACCTACCTTTGTAACACCTGATGTTGAAGCCATTATACATAATCCTAGGGTCCTCTATATAGCTGTAGGGGTCAGTTGACCACTTGACCATCATCTCCAGAGTTGACAGTAAGCTGGCATCTCCCACAATGCTGAACACACAAGAATTGTTTCATTTCATGTCCCAAAGACAATATCCTCCACCTCCCTCACCCCAATCCAAACCAAGGCTACTCAAGTCACGCCCTCCCTGGTTACCAGTTACAAGTGGATCAATATTGTAAGCTAAATATACAGAATCCTGTATGGTTGTAATCTACAACCAAACTTGTCATCAGCAGTCCACATTTCCCTTGAAAAACTTACGCCAGTCTCCATTACTGGCTAATTATAACTTAGCTGCTAAGCATTAACATTCATGGTCCATGCAGTGCCCTCTTCAACGGAAAGTTGCATACTCCATTTCTCATTACACTATCAAGATCCTTTGCAGCTTTCTCAAGAGGAAGCACAGAAAAATTTGGAAATTGCTCCAAGACTTGAATTAGTCAGTTATTGGGATTGGCTTAAGTTATGCAATAAGGGAGATGTGTTCAGCAGTGTTCAGCAGTGTTCAAACTGAGCATTTTGTCTGTTCACATAAGTACAACCAAGACTAGAGTTCATTACTGAAGCCATAAGAAGTGAGTCAGAAATGGGTGGAATATGGTCATATCTAAATTTTCCTCACAATTTCATTTTGAAGTAATTGATAAAATTGGACCTGCCCTTCTGATATATCATGAAATTACTGCATTGTCACAACTTAATTGCAACTCTTCTATCAATATTGACCATTTTATGCTAATTCAAGTTCAAAGTCATTACCTTGGTGTGAGAGCAACCGGTTTGGGCAGAGGTTTGGAAGTGACTCTGTGTTGACTCAATAACTTGTGGTACAGAATTGTTTCAGCCAATCGATGAGGGTTTGTCAGGAGAATCTTGTTACCATAGCAACACACCCAGGAACCACATGACTTGAGTTGTCCAATCAGGGTGTAGTTTGGCAGTATAGAAAACTGACTTTGGCTGTAACATGAATGATGTTTTAATCATAAAGCGTAGAAATGACCTGAATGTAGAGATTAGGTGAGTTGCGGTTTAATGCCGCTTTCAAGAGTATTTCACTTATATATATCATGGCTGCTAGCAATATTGCAGGGAGAAAGCCTGCAACACCATTGTGGCTATACATAGCAGTAAAACCTGCAAGCATCGGCTGGAACTTGCAAACCATTGGTGGTACTGCATTGCACCCAAACCTTACTGCATATACAACAGGGCCTCCTTTCACAAAGCTCTAAGGTGATGGTAAGTCCTTAAGGTAACCTCAGTGCAATGTTCTAGTATGGGAGTTAAGGTTAACCTTAGGTAAGGTAGCTTTGTGAAAGCAGGCCCTGTTCTCTACAACTTGTATGTAGAAAAAAGTTAGCATTTTCATTTGCAAACTGACCACTTCAGTCAAGGAATACATATCAACCTGCACAGGACTTACCTTTCACAATGCTACAATGTCAAAAACCTCATCACAATATGATGTCAACATTGACTTGATGATATAACATTGTTATGGCCTGATAGCATGACAAGTGGCAGATTCACAATTCAAATTTTCATTGAAACAAATGGGGAATGAAATCTCAACCTTTTGTTTTCTGTTTTTAACATATTTGCAGTTGTTAATAGAATTAAGATTATAATTGAAAAGATGCAGATATATGTACATTTCATTACTTTGTTCGATATATTTGAGAAAAAGAACACAGACTATTGTGAGAAAAACCCCTGATAGAATGAAATCATATCCTGGTTAAAGGAACATTTTGAACATTTTTAGACAATTTAGATTTTCATCAGACTGGGTTGATAAAAATAATATTCTTCTTCACTCAAAGACATGTATTACCTATTTCTGAATTCCTTGGTGTATTTATGTTTGAGACCATCCAGACTGAACTTGACGTCTCTGGATAATTTCCCAGAATGCACAGATGAAGATTTCTTTGATGAGGAAACAAGATGGTCTCTCACAGATGTACGACCCTGAAATAAACAACAGACAAAAATGTTGCATTGCACTAAAGACATTATTTAGTAAAAGGTACAATATCAATTGTGGAAATAGAGAATACTAAACGAATTGTAATGTGATAACATTTTTATGCAACGAGTGAATGAAAGTGAGTCTGATACCTAATTCTATTCATGAGTTGCATGAAAATGTTATCACACTATCATGAGTTTAGTATTTTATTTATTACTCAACCTGACGTATCAATATTTTTTTAATAAATCTATCGTCAAAACAACATTAAGCTGATTGGGTACTGGCGTATGAATATCAATCAGTCAAACAAAACACTGTACAAAATAGTTCGCTAATTGTTGGGTGTCTATATATATAAGTGACTCACCAAAAACAAATAACATAATAATAATTTTGGTGAAAAAGTATTTCATTTTTAAGAAATTCATTGATTTAACAAACGCTCACAAGCAACGAAAAATGTCAACCCATTGTGCACACAATTCATGACGTCAGGTCAGTTCAGGTCAGTCAGTTTAAAAAGTTGATGGAACAGTGTCAACAGTTCAGGAGGATTTGTTGATAACATTGACATGAATAACAGAATTATTGATAGGACCTGCAAAGATTGAACTAAGGGAACGGGAGTTGCAAGATGTCATGTTCAGATTGTGTGCTTGTTGAGGGGGAAGCGACAGGTGGGGTGGAATATATGATGGAAGGGCCAAGTTGTATGGCGTGGAACCGCCGGCAGAGCGCGGACGTAACGCAACTTGCAACGACACAGAAGTTGGGCAAGTGATTAAGTAACTGATTGATTTGTCTACGCAGCATTAAACATTGAAAAATGAGGCAGGATTTTATGCTATGGAGAGGAAAAAACAGATAAAGTTCTTTCACGTAAATTCACGTCTCGTTGATAATTCAAAATTTTACGGTTGTCATTTTCTAACTTGCTAGTCATGTGATTGGTCGATGTCATGTGACGTTCGAAAATACTTCCGATGATTCGCACGGAACCAACTAATTGTTATCTGATGACTGATCTCACCACGGTTGAGTAATAGGAATAATTATGTCACATCACTTAAATGTGGTATGAGGTCACAATTTAAACATTATCATGTGACATTCAAACAACTTTTATTATATGATCAAAAAACATTTAAGCTAAGCACCTTGCTGAAAATACCTAGGTCGCAAGATGGTTTGCTATATATCCATATTTAATATGGCAAGTATTTTTAGTTGGTGATTGCTTGAAACAAGTAGGGGTGACTACTGATTCTCACTGGAACAATAGGACAGCGACAGTCAATTGCAATCTACTAATTCAATGTGCTAGATTATTGTGACCCACTTTGATACAAACAATTAACTTGTATCAGCTGATATTCCAAAAGATTTGATTTGCAGTATCAGATTGATAACAGGACAAGGTCATCAAAGGTTGTGATAACATATCAATGAAAAATATTTTGCCATTTTGGAACCAGGAGGCAAACTCCTCACCTTAAAAATGCAGAAATGTTTTTAGAAAGATTTATTTCTTAAAACTTTCCCCAATTAACATTAGTTTATGCTATATGTGTAAGTTCAGAGAGTCAACACATTTCATTACTCAAGTCAACCATCAGTAGTTGTAAAGGAAATCAAGTGTCACGCAAAATCAACTAGCAGCGATTTTTGTATGAACATTTTTTAATCATTTGAGGTAAGAAAATCTATTAGCATAGCTGAACCCATCATATAATAAAGAAATTATTTATCCATAAAAATATTTTCATTATACATCACTCCTACTTGTAAATGCCATTCAAATAGATTTTATGAGGGAGTCTGTAAATATCATACACAGCATGACTATACTTAGAGACTAATAATACCGTATATGACAGTGTATAAGTCGAGTTTTTTATACCAGAAATTGAGGGGTCAAGGAAGGGGGGGTCGACTTATATTCGAGGTCTATGTTTGAGACCTAAAAATTCTGAGGTCTGAGCAATTTGGGGGCCTGAGAAAGGGGGTCGACTTATACACAGGGTCGACTTATACACTGTAATATACGGAAGATATTTCCCATTAAAGAAGACCGACCACAGTGACCAACCAAGAACATGTCTGTTGCTAAAGTCTGAATGACAAGCATTGGCATAACTCCGGACAAATCCACAGGTCACAGAACAAGTTTCAATAGAGTTATTTCTGTAAATTGGTCACTCAAATGGTTTGACATTTCAAAATTCAATATCTAAAGTGTTGAATTACACAGTCTTTTTCAAAGGACCATTGAGCATATGTCAGACAGGATATAAAGCATTGGCTCAATTCAAAATACAAGATACGAGACACTGACCTTGTCAACCTTCTTCTTTACTTTCAGTTCTTTATGCTTAAAATCTTTTTTATACCTGAAAAGTCAACAAGATTTTTTGTCAAGGGTTGTCAGCATGTGTGGCTTCAAAATAACTTTAACTGATTCCTTAACTAACTAGATTTGAATCCTTGAATAAAATCACAAAGAGTTTCAAAACTGAATTTTCATTGCTGATCATATAATGCTGCTGAGGAAAAATAATTTGATCAACTTGGGTAAAAATTTAATCCTCTTAATTATGTACATAAAAGAATACATTAAAAAAATGTGAATGGTGTGAAATCATTAACCAATAACGCTCAGCAATGAATTTTCAAAAATCTTAATAATCTAACTTGCACAATTTCAGAGAGTTTGATCAAAAGTATTTAAATGTAAGATTTCATCACTTACTTAAAGTATTGACAAGCTCAGGCAGTCTTATCAGTTCAACCCACATGTTTCAAAATATTTCTAAGCTAGTTGACAAAAACATTGTGAAATTTTTTTTCACCAGGATTAAATTTTGGAAGTTGTACCAACCTAATCTACTCCAGGGGTTGTGAACGTGGACTACTTAACTGACTTTGGTTTAGACAAGGCATTTGTGGTTCAATGGTAAAGAAATACTGTATATATGTAAATATGTATTTGCAGCATTAATTGTATAATATTAATTGCATACTCTTATCTTACAAGTGTTGTAAAGTCAAAAGAGTTATCTCCCTTTCACTGATGACAGGATTTTAAAATAGGAAATAGGAAAAGAGCAATATCAGCTTTATTGGAGAGCATTGAAAAATATTTTAAAGTTATGAGCATTTACAATTATGTCCAATCACTTCTAAGGCTATTTCAAAGAGAGGGTTTTTCAAGTTGGACATTTTCTCAATTATTTTCCAACTGAATAAAATATATTCAAATCAAAGGCTACTTTTGCCCTACATACGAGCTCAATCTTGCTTCTCGATACTTCTGTTTGTCTCTTTCCTCCATGTTAGTCCACAAATCTTCCAAGATGGCCGTCACTTCCTCCTCATCAGCGTCAGGATTCTCCTCAACAACTAGAACAAACATGCTGTCTCAAAAGGGATTGTTCTATTGGCATCGAGGGGATGAACCATTTTGGTTTTTGCAGGAAGGTAGTTGAGTTGAAAACCAAGTATCGATGAAATATATGGGGAGTGTCCATGATCTCAAAATGGCAGTTAAGACGATGTTACTAACTCACTGCCTGAACTCTCAACATTAACAATTTCCTAAAGATTAACTTGAAACAATAAAATTCAAACAAACCTGCAGAGGTTTCAGATTCTTTGAAGAGGATCCTCCTTGGGGTACTATTGCATAAAATCTGTTTATTTTTGCTATATGACAGGTTGTGACTATTTTTAGAATAAAAAATATACAAAAACCACATTAAAAACGTGTTTCTCATATATGACCACCCTAACAGGGCCCCAAACCCTAGCGGTTGCCATAGCGCCAAGGGCCGTAACTCTATTCTCACCACTTATCAATCTAGCATACCAGACAGAATAAGGGGAGGTGGGTGGCCCTACCCCAAGGAGGATCCTCTTCACTGAAACCTCTGCAGGTTTGTTCGATTCTTTTTCAGAAGGGATCCTCCTTGGGGTACTATTGCATAAAACAGACTCCCAGAGATCAATATCCTGGAAGTGGTATTCTGTCTGCAACATAAATCGTACAAGAAATAGAACCAGAAACACTCACCACATCACGTGACTTGCCACACCGCAGTCCTCGAGAGCGCAGTGATGACCTGGGAATCTACTGATTAGGGCTAAAGACGCCCAGACACAGACTTTAAGCCAAATACCCGCCCCCCCCCTTTCTTTCAAAAGAAGGGACTAGGGACATTCTTTAAGTCTAGTAATTCACCCCAGCGCAGAATCACCCACCGGGTGTCTTCCGCCAGAGCCCAAAAAATGCAGTGTTGTTAAAATTAGTACGTTAGTACCACAACCAACATGATCATCGTAACCCGTAAAAACTCAATCAGCTAGAGGGTGTACGACTCTGCCAACTGGAGAGAACCACCTTGCCAAACCGAGCACGCTCACTTGAGTGCTTGTCAAGCTGGTAATGTCTGATGAACGTGCTAGGCCGACTCAGCCGACTCAGCCCAGACAAATTGCCAAAACGATCCATCTGGAGATGGTCTGTTTCGTAGCTGCGAGACCGGCTTTATTCCAGCCATAGCAGCAGAACAATTGCTTATCCTTACGGATTTCCTTCGTTCTCTTAAGATACTGTTTGAGGGTGCGACGCACATCAAGGATGTGGGGCTGCGCCGACCTCACCCCTGACGCTGCCGGCTGAAGCATCGCCGGTAGCTCAATAGGGGCCGACACATGGAAGGAATGATCCACCTTCGGCCGGTACGAGTCAGGCAGTCTAATGCTGACTCTGTCCTTATGAAAGACAGTCAGCTCGGGATCCGAGGACATCGCATGAATATCCCCTACCCGCCTGCCTGACGTAACCGCCACCAAGAAGGCTGTCTTCCATGTGAGCAACTGCAGTGAAACTGTACTAAGGTCCCGAAAGGACGGACCTGACAGCCACTCAAGCACTTTTGCCAGTTCCCAAGTCGGGCTGATCCTCCGCACAGGCGGTCGGATCCTGTCCACACCTGCTAGAAAACGCTGGACCATCAGATGACTACCCAACAGGGCTCCATCCACCGGTATGTGGAATGCGGCAATGGCCGTAGAGTACCCCCTGACTGTAGAGGCTGCTAAGCCATCATCCAGTCGGGACTGCAAAAACTCGAGCACCGGCACTAAACCCGCAGAAAAGGGATCGAATAGCCCTCTATTGCCACACCAGCGCGCATAGCAGGCCCATCTATCCTCGTACTGAACGTTCGTTGAATCCCTCCTCGAAGCCAGTATTGTGTCTGCAACTCGTGCAGGAATACCGCTCTCCTGGAGGCGATTCCGGACAGAGGCCAAGCCACCCACTGAACCCTGGGATTCGGGTGTGGCGCCCCCTCCTGCGTCAGCAGATCTGGCAGACATGGTAACAGTAAAGGAGGCTGTACCAGATATCTGAGAACCGACGGAAACCAACTCTGGGCCGTCCACAGCGGTGTCATGAGGACCAACAGCTGTGGAGGCTGCCTGCCTAACTGCAACAGAACCCTGGGAATCAGGGGCGTAGGCGGAAACGCCCACAGCACCCTGCCGGTCCAGTCTATTGCGAAGGCATCTGAGGCCAGAGCCTTTGGGTCTGGTATCCTGGAACAGAACACCGGTGTCTGATTCGTCACTCCGGACGCAAACAGATCCACCTGGAACGACCCGTACAACTGGGAGATAAGCCCAAATATCTCCCGGTGGAGCATCCATTCGTACGGTGCCAAGATGCGCCGGGACAAGGCGTCCGCTCGGACATTGTCCACTCCCGGAAGGTACACTGGCATCACCCGTATGTTGTACTGATCGCACCAGAGCAGGAACTGCCACGCCTCCTGGAGGAGAGCTGGAGACACCATTCCTCCCTGCTTCGCAATATACGTCATGGCAGTCTGATTGTCCATTTCTAGACGTACTGCCTGACCCTGTATCAAGCGTAGGAAGTGATTGAGAACATTCCTCACCGCCCTCAGTTCCAGCACATTGATGTGCAACCTGGACTCGTCCAGGGACCACAGGCCCGAAGCTGAGTGGTCCCCCAGGACTCCCCCCCCAACCTGAGAGGGAAGCGTCCGTCTGAACTGTCACCGTCGGCAACGGGGCCTCCAGAGGCAGACCCCTCGAAAGGTTGTCCTCTCTCAGCCACCATTCCAGATGGGTGGTAAGCCACTCCGGAATGGACACTGATCTCTCCAGGCTCTCGGCATGAGACCACAATCCCGCTAAAGCCTGTTGGACTGGTCTCATTCTCAGCCGAGCCCTCCAGACCACATCCACAGTCGCCGCCATATTCCCCAGCAAACGGAGCCAAGTCCGCGCGGAGTGGTCTGGTGACTGCAGGAAGTGCTGTGTGGTCTGAACCACCTTGCCCACACGGTCTGGGGCCAACGAAACCGTGCCCCGTGCCGTGTCGAACCGAGCCCCCAAGAACACTAGGTCTTGCGTGGGGTCCAGGTCTGACTTCTTCAAGTTTATTATCCAGCCCAGTCTGACAAGAATATTCAAAATGCCCTGGGTGGCTTCCTGATTCAGCCCCTTCGTTAAGGCCCTGATCAACCAGTCGTCCAGGTACGGGTGACAACACCTGCCCTGCGACCTGGCGACCTGCGCTGGAATTAGCATCAGCTTGGTGAACACCCTTGGCGCCGTGGAGATGCCAAAGGGGAGCACACGAAACTGGTAACACACCCCGTCGAACGCAAACCTGAGGTATTGCTTGAACTGGGGGTGCATTGGGACATGGAGGTACGCATCCTTGAGGTCGATTGACGACAGCCAATCCCCCGTCTCTACCGATGCTATCACTGACCTCAGAGTCTCAATCTTGAACGATGGTACCTCCAACATTTTGTTCAGATATTTCAGATTCAAAATGGGTCTGTAACCTCCGTCCTTCTTGGTCACCAGGAAGTAAGTCGAGTAATACCCGTTCTCTTCCTGGCCCAATGGAACAACCTCTATAGCCGCCTTGTCGAGCAGTGCTACGACCTCGGCACGGAGGACTTCTGCCTTCTCCGGGGAGGATGGCACCGGGGTGCGCCTCACTCCGGTAAAAGAAGGTGGCCCAAGCTTCCAAAGAGGCAAATGCCCCTCCCTGAGTGTGGACAGGACCCAGGGGTTGGACGTCACTTTCTCCCATTCCGACAGGAAGTGGACCAGTCTGCCCCCTACTGGGAGCTCTGGACAGAGACACTGGATCCCTGCTACCGGCGGCACTCCGGCCCCCTGGCAGGTCTCCATCTCTGGACAAGGGCATTGGATTCCTGCTACCGGCGGCACTCCGGCCCCCTGGCAGGTCCCCAGCTCGAGCAGGTGAGGGATTAGGAGCCCTGGTTGGAGCCCCCTTTCCCCCGAAAAGGCTGCTGGCCCTGAGGCTGCTTGCCCTTCCTGCTTTTGCCCTTCTTCCCTGGATTACCTCCCTTGCCAGAGCCCTGGTAGAGAGAAGTTTTCTACCAGTGCTTGACTTTGGCCGGCGGACCTTCCGGGAGATTCTCCAAGGGGGACTTGCGCTTCCCGGCAGAACCCGAGCCGCCTTTGGCGGCTTTGGCTCTCTCTAGCCGTTCGGCGAAGTCTTTGATGACTGTTGCCGATCCCGGGAACAGGGTTTGACCTAGTTCATACGGGAGGGCAATCAGTGCATTCTGGGTCGGCTGTGGGAGTGACGAGCAACTCATCCACAGCCTCCGCATCCCCATCACTGCGGTCATCACCTGGCTCGACGCGCTCCTGATAGAGTCGCGAGCCAGGTAACTTGATACCTCGGCCAATTGCCTCTGGAGCAAAACCTCTTCGGTCTGCTCCTTCCCCTTCGCCTCAACCATACCCTGAGCCTGCAAGGAGGCCAGGTATGCCGAGTGAACCGTGACCCGCAGCTGTTGCGCCGCATTCTAATAGGTCTCCTCGAAGGAGCGGAACGCACGCTTCAGCAGCTGGTCTTGGTATTTAAAGGGGGGCACCCGCCGACCCGGAAGCCCAATGGCGTCCGGGTTGACCGAGGAAAGCACATCGTCGTCAACCACCAGCACGTCCAGAAATCCCACCTCCCCTATTGGGTACCTCCTATTGAGTTCGGGAAGGTCGAACCTCGTACGGGTACCCTACAGGAGAGGCGAAATCGCATCAGTGCGTAGGCTGTCCACAATGCGGAGCCGCGTCTGTGCGACCTTGCGCTTGGCAAAGGCCCCACCAGGTAGACGGAACTCAGACACATCTGGCTCCTTCTCCTGAACGACCACCTGAGGGAAGGCAACCGCGAACTTGTCGCGGACAACCCTCAAGGCTTCGGAAATTGGGTGGTCGGAAGGATCCGATTCCGCACCCCCACCGACCTCCATCTCCTCCTCCGAGCAATCCTCCGTCACCTCCGAGTCCAGCACGGACGAGGTTTCCGAAGAATTGCTGGGAGGAACAAACGAAGGAAGCAAGGGGATCCGGAACCGAGACCCGCCGACCTCCGGTCGTTCCTGAGAAGGACCCGGAAGTACCGGTCCAGACGCGGACCCGGACGCTCTTGGGGTTGCCGGTTCCCCCCGACCTCTCGACGGTCTCGAGATCATTCGGGGGGTCCCGTGTCATGGGGCTGGTAGGTATCCGGCTAGGACCGGCCCTCAGCTCCGGCAAGCTCAAGGCATCACCCGGGCCCCTGCCCAGGTTAGCCCCAGCCCCGGTACCGGCCCCGGTCCCGAAGGACCCGGTCGGTCTGGCATCCGGACCCGCCGGGGGAACTGACGCCCGGATCTCCTTGCGGAGCTCCGACATCAGATCCCCCATCAGGCCCTTCATTTGCCCCTTAATTAGAGAGTTAATTGTGTCAAGTGTAGGGGTGATTGGGAGGGCCCTAGCGGAAAACAGCCGGCTGCCCACCTCCGAGTCCGAGCTCTCTTCAGAGGGGATCGGAGGGGACACGACTGCCTTCTTCTTACCACCCTTAGCTTTAGATGGGGGGGTCACTCCCTGCAGACTCTCGCCCGCCTCCAGCATCCCTTTGTAGAAAATGGTGTCTGCCTGCCTCCTCTTACGGGTCTTATTGCAAAAGGCCTTGCAAACAGCACAGTCCGAGTCGTCGTGCCCCTGCGTCACTAGACACGGAAGGCAGCTAGGGTGTCCATCTGTTTGTGGGATGGACGACCCACAGTCAACGCACTTCTTGAACGGCTGTAAGCCAAACAGAAAGATAGTTGACAACTACCAAAGGGAGGGGGTGGGGGAGTGCATATGTAAATCTAAGTAAATATATAATCCTAAGATATATAGATACTAAAAGATAAACGGCCGCGGCATAAATAGTGGAAAGCAACTCATAAAGCAAGCACTACAACCACAGCCTGAAATAAAAAGAGCATGTAAACAACATGGCTTGCCCCTCGAAAAAACTAAAGTTTTCATCAAGTTAACAACCAGGTGAAAACGATCGCCATCGACGTAAAGAGATGCTTATTAATACATAATAAGAATAACATCAAGTGCCAAACAGTAGCTGATTCCATACGAAAGATATCTATTTTCCACCTAGTCGGGAAAAACAATCTCCGAGAATCCGCCATGTTTGTCTCTTTTGCCGCGCAAGCACGAAGCACGTGGTTCGAAATGCTTGGGAAAAGCCTAAGTCACAACGCGATGGAATGCGAAAAAATGCGAACCTATTCTAAACTACGTTTAGCAATAAAGGTTACCATACATTTGTTTCTTTCTCCATGTCTCGTTTTTTCTTAGATACCGTGAAAAACTTAGCAAACTTCGAAGTCGAAAAACGCGTCTTCTCTCTTCAATGACAGATTGATAAGTGGTGAGAATAGAGTTACGGCCCTTGGCGCTATGGCAACCGCTAGGGTTTGGGGCCCTGTTAGGGTGGTCATATATGAGAAACACGTTTTTAATGTGGTTTTTGTATATTTTTTATTCTAAAAATAGTCACAACCTGTCATATAGCAAAAATAAACAGATTTTATGCAATAGTACCCCAAGGAGGATCCCTTCTGAAAAAGAATCAATGAAATAGTAACCCTATGATGATCATTTCAAATCAATAAGTCTACATTATTAACATTATAAGACACAGACTGGACTATTCCATTCCAGTAATAGAGGTGCATGCCTCAGACAAAAGTCAAACTACCAACCCCACAGTCTGCAAAGTCACAATGACATTGACTGTAGGCAAAGTGCCCTATAGGGAATATTACGCCACACCAGTACATGTATTGATGAAATATGCAGAAATATAAAAAATGTTAGTAATTAGAAAGAACAATAACTTGTAGGGAAAAATAGTGTGAATTTCTGTAGACTTGACCATTGGCACTGAAAACAATAAATAATCCTGCATTTATAACATATAGAAAATAATTACTTTTGACCATCCCTAAGAGTGCATTATAAAATTTTTTTACTAAAGTTCTATTGGCATCAAATTTTTAAAAACCTTTCAACACCACTTTTATAAATTCAAATAATCAAGCAAAACACATTTAATGTAAATGTGATTATAAAATTTTTTAAGTGACAGCTTTAAGATTTTTTCAGGGATAACCATTTTCTAAATTTTATGTTTTTAAGGGAATTTGGTCTTTCACTGCTCATATAATAACTTGTGACATCAAGTCAAACACCATGTCCTACCCTGTTTCTTTTTTTCCTTCACAAAGATATCGAAGGCAGATTCCTGTCTTACTGCTTGGCTCTCCACCAAGTCATAAAGGGTTGTCTGCCCTTGGAGCAAAGGCTGAAAGAAAATGGTAAGAGCAACATTGAATTTTATATTATAAGACAGAAATGACATTAGGGCCATTTTAAAAGAATAATTAGTCAAAATTGACAGAAAAGCACATGCTGAATTTAATTTCTGAATGCATAAATGAACAAGATTCTAACAGTCGTGGGTTATGCCTTCAAGGAGAAGCTTGAAAAGAAAACCAATAAGACAAATGTACTCACTTTCTCAACAGCACGTTTCTTCTCAGGTGGAGCTAGACTCCTCAGTGAGTTGTTCAGTGTGGGAGAAGATGAACGTTTACCTGACGTAGGGGTCAGCAGTGTCACTGGCTGAAACAAAAATCATATTCAAGAAATTAAAATCTCATCAATGGGTTTGTGAAATTTCATAAGAAGTTATTACTTGTGCCTATCTCCACACACAACTGGCTGACTTAAATCTTGCTGTTTTATGCCAAAACTCATGGTTTAAGTGCAGTTGAGTAGCATATTCCGGCTGATTTCCTGAAGGACTATCTGAGACAAACTTAGGTGATGGAACTTTATAATGGTTAATAACTTGAAAATAACTATCAGGGTTCTCCTGTACTGCCAATATTGCCCTTTTCTTATTTCATATATCTTGAAATCCTGTTATCAAAGGGAGATGACTCTTCTTTCTTTACAAAACTTGTAAGATAAGAGTATGCAATTGACATAATACAATCAATGCTGCAAATACACATCTGAAATGAAATGAAGATTTTGGAAAAAGTAAAATTGTAAAATTTAGGAACCAACTATTTGCTTTATCACCCCAAATAGCATTACTTGTGCCATTCTACACAACTGGCTGACATTTATGCTAAAATCCAAAATACAGCTTAGCATACTCCATTACTCATGGCTGAATGTTCCGATGCTTTCAATTTTATCACCCCTCAGACTTTTCATTACAAAAATTGGTATTGAAATTACCCGCCCTTGATTTGAGTTAGCAATGAAACAGCTACCTAGCGGAACTTACAAATATACAAAAGACCCTTCATACACCAAGGGAAGTAAGAGGTGTAAAAGTTTTAAACCAAGAAAAGATAGCCTACTTCAAAACCTTTTGGGTATAGTTACATTTTGTCAATTACGTGTTTTAAAAATGTGATATCTTTTACTTAACATTAGTGTAATTTCTAAGGACACAAATTATAAAATCTTCAAAAGATTTCATATAAAAGTGTCAAGTGTAATTCAAGAGATGTTGAATAACTACCTGAACAGATTTCCCACTGTCAGAAGTTAGCCCAACTCCTCTGCTCCAGGATTCAGTTTCAGGTGACCTTGAACTTGTGTCACCTTGACCTTTGGCAGACGTCAACGTTTCAGTACCTTCCAGAGATACATTCTTGGACTGTGTTGGTGAAAATGAATCATCTAGCAGGTCTTCACTGATGTCAAATCTTCCAACACTTAAATTAATCACTTCTTGGGAACAGCTTGGATTACAAGTCAAGTCAAGATCTGAATGGTCAGCTGGGGTAGACATTTTAGGTGATATTTCACTGGCTGTTGGATTGAGAATGGTTTCGGTAGACGTGCTTGTATCATTAGATCCTTTATCCATATTTGAGGATTTTTTGTTGTCATAATTTTTATCTTCAGAAGAATGCGATTCATTTTGGGGACCATTAACGATAGTATTATCAGCATCTTTTTCAAAATTGTCTTTGTTTAAGATTTCAATCTGTAGATATGGTGGGTCTCCATTATTTTCTGATATCAAAGAGTTTGTTCTTTCAGGCAGTGTTGGTGTACTAATATCCACTTGTAGCAGCTCAGAATCTTCATCAGAATTATTCCAATTGTCTTCATTATTTTTATTGATAGTATTGTCACTTGATATCAAGTCAATCTTATTCGGATCATTTCTTTCTTTACAAACATCATCAAGATCAACAATATCCTCCTTTTGCTTTTTATTACTTATATATTTTTCAACTTTTTCCTTTCCTTCCAAATCATTTTCATCGTTGTTTTGTTTCTTGTCGGCTTCTGCATATTTCCAAGAAGGTTGATTGTCCAATGGGCCGTACATATACAACAGCTCAGTCTCGACGCATTTCTTTATGGCATCCTGAAAATATTCCTTGAATTGAAGGGTTTTATTGCATAAAGAGATCTTTTATTAAGTGAGAATTAATCACAATGAAACTTTGTGCTGTCACCCCATAATGCTCAAGAAATAAATTATGACATGATTGACAAAACAACCCTCAAAGTTGGGACATAAGATTGGTGGCGGATCATTCCATGAAAGCATTACTTGTATGTAGATGTTTATAATTACTTCACAATTATTCACGAAAAGATCCTGTAAGCACTTTGTTTTAGGTAATTTTACTGCATTTGCTTGCAAAGAACTAAGTGTACAAAACAAGTAGACGCTGGCCAATTGTTTTAAATTAGCTAGCATAAATATATACTGCGCATGCAGTACATTTGGAAGTGCTATTAACTTAAGGTTTATCTCAAATACATATGTTTTATTGAGCAGGTCATACTATATCAAGTTACCTAATAACAGTATGTAAAATGTTTGAAATTAAAACATCAAGGTAGGTTGCGGTTAAATATCTTTGGTATATATAATTGGTAAGTTGCAAGGGTGAGATATAAAATAGCACATATCCCGCAACATTGCGGCATGGATGTAACACTGGAGAGTAATGTCAAGGTCGCCAAACTGATGTCTGCATATTTCATGAAGTTGATATGAAGCAAATTTGAAAACAATGGATTACTGAGAGATAAGAAACAGTTAAGAAACAGTTAACGATATATGCCAATATATAGTTTGTTTTCTGCAGTGCGGCAATTGACAATTATGCAAAGATGAATGCAACAAAGAAGCAGTTTAAGGAGAAGGAAAGAAATAATGATTTACCATGTGCTGGAGCAAAACTCTTGTCTTGTTGGGATCCAAGTTGACATCAACATCACTGGGGGGTGTTCTGATTGACACGCAGTATATTGGGTGCCTAGTGCCTTCAATGTTGTGACATGTGCAGTAGTAGCGTCGCAGCAACTGAAATTGTAAATAATGCTTAATTGGAAGCTCCGTTATGAGAGAAGTTGCTTATTGTTTGAAAATTGTCCTCATAGTGAATAAAAATTGTTTCACAACATCAAGTTATGAAATAAACTGCTATATATCAATAATTACAAAATGACGTTGTTACACGTTTTTCGGCGATTTTGATTGGATGAGAGCTCTCAAAAACATGCAACCATTTCTCGATGAATGCAGAAAAAATTTGCAGTTATGCATCGTGCATTCATTCTTAATGATTCACAATCTAACAGAACAAATTGAGGCAACGGCTAACAGAGCGTTATTTTGATTCTTTTGCAAAATAAGAATTGTCCGCATCTCACCATCTTCATAACTGTGTTGATGACCAGATGATACTTTCGACCCCGAAGGGAAACTATTACCTTCACCGAAAACTCTTGATTTAAAAAATAGGAGTACTGAAGGTTGATAGCTCGAATTGTTTCACAAATGTTAGCCAATTTGAATGTCACACTATATGCTAATAAGGGTTATTCAAAAAATGTGAACGCAAGTTAAGATTAACCTTGATTGCATGAGCATCAATGCTGATAAAAACAAAATTCAATGATCTTCCGTTTTAGTACATGAAATTCTCAATTTTGATTCCACCATGTACAGTCGTGTGTAGCAAACTAACAATTCACAACAATTATTTAAGATTTGTTTAAATTATTCAGAAAATCTTTGGAAGTAGCGTTGATTTTGTAATTATAAGGATTGTTTTACAGTTTTTGTGCCTCTATCGATGTATAACAGCAACAAATTTTGTATAACATCGCTACGCTATGTCATGTCATGTCATCTTATATCATATATATATACATTGAGCTAAACAACGTATCATATCTTAAACTCGGACAAAATAGTTAAAAAACTTTTACAAAAGTTTTTTTAATGATGTAACATTTATCATGTGAAGGTGATTGCCGATAAGATACTTTGTAGCAATGAGAACACAAAGATCATAAAATTAGGGGGATCCCATTAAACTCTGCCACCAGTTTGAACAATTTCAAACAGCTGCAATTTCATCAATTGATTAAAAAAGAAACAGAAAAAACATCTACATTCACCTTGAATCCATTTTTTCTCACCTTATGTATTTCCTTAACATCAACAGGTCTGGAGTTGACCGCCATAAAGCATCGGTCAGTAGACGTCCGACTCATCAAGTGGAGGTCACTACCTGGCTTAGGGATAAACATCTCCACATCTACCTGCAACAATAGTTTGACAAGGTTAACAACACAAATTATAGCTGATATTGCAATTTATTACTCAACTGTGGTGAGATCACTCATTAGATAACAAAGAGTTGGTAACACACATGTGTGATACCATCTCGTGCGAACAAACAGAAATATTTTCGAACGTCAAATGACATCATCCAATCGCGTGACCTGTACGTTAGAAAATGGCGACTTTCAAATTTTGCATTCTCAACGAGACATGAATATTCAAAAATATAAAATATCCAAAGTGTCAATAATTACTCTCATATTTCTTAAAACCAGCACAAATTAATCAGTCTTTTAATAAATCGCACAACTTCTGTACCGTCGATAGTTTCGTTACGTAGTCCTTTCTTTGCCGGCCATTCCACGCCTTACAACTGGGCCCTTCCACCAAATGTTCCATGCAACCTGTCGCTACCCCCTCAACAAGCACGCAATCTGAACATGACATCTTGCAACTCCCGTTCCCTAAGTTCAATCTTTGCGGGTCCTATCAACAATTATGTTATTCAAGTCAATGATATCAACCAATCCTCCTCAACTGCTGTCACCGCTCCGCTAACTTTTAACACTGACTGATCTGACCTAGAAAGAAGTCACATTCCGATGACGTCACAACTAACGTATCGAGTGTACAATGTCTTGACATTTTCGTTGCTTTTGCATTTGTTTCATTTGTTATATCATTGAATTTCTTAAAAATGAAATACTTTTTCACTAATGTGATTTTTGTTACATGTTTTTAGGAAAGTCACTTATATAGACAATCAATAATTAGCGAACTATATTTTTCGGTGTTTTGTTTGACTGATTGATATTCTTACGCCGGTTTCGCAATCAGCTGACTGTTGTTTTGACGATTAATTTATCAAAAATATTGATACGTGGGGTTGAGTAATAAATAAAATACTAAACTCATGATTCTGTGATAACATTTTCATGCAACTCGTGAATGAAATTAGGTATCACTCACTTTTGTTCGTCCGATACCATATTACATTCACTCGTTGCATAAAAATGTTATCACATTACCATTTGTTTAGTATTCTCTATAGAGCATAATCAGGTAGAAAACTAAAGAATTGAGCAATCAGCTAAAATTTTGATCTTGTGGGAAAAACATGTGCAGAAAAAGCTTCAAGACAGATATCTACAAATGTATTTATAACATTGGTCTTAATAGAAAATTCTATTTCACCTCTGGTTCATCAAGATGGCAGACTCTTTTCTCAAGGTTTGTGAAAGTGTTCCTGCCAAGAACACTAAGAAGAACGGCCCTTGTGTCTGGGAGAACATTCTTCTGCCAAAGAAGTTCCTTGTTGTGTCGCAGTGACACACGGACTTCAGGTCGGATCACCCCGAACGCTACCAAGAGATCCTCAATCCTCTTCAACTCTTCTTTCTTCTTCCTTGCCGTGTTGTGGTACTGCTTCCTGACGGGCAGATTCTTGAACAGGTGGGCAGCAGTTACTGTTGTACCTGAAGAAAAATTTATTCATTGTATAACAATGATCAAATCTAGGTAGATAGTGTTTTACATGCCAATTCCTGTATCAGTTCAAGACCTCAATATCAAACCAGAAACTGTGTGGAGAGAAAACCCCTTAACGAACCACTTTGATCTCGGTGGAATAAATAATTTGAAATTTATGTTCCTAAGAAGATAGTAGATTTTATTCAATCTGAACTGATGAGGGCTCAAAATAAATTTCTGTGTCTAAAACTAACATCCAATTTTGCCATCATCATATGTCAAATTTCAAGCAGCACTGAAGGTCACTTGCTGGAATTCCTCTTTTCTTAACCCATTATTTACACAGTATTTGAGTGAGTCTCATTGACAGATATACCTTGACCAAGATGTGATGGTTTCTTGTTAGAAATCTCCCCCTTGTTGGTAAGACAGTATGTCATGCCGACATCGTCTGTTGCTGTCTTTGTTGTCACTGTCACCTCCGACACAGCACACAGAGATGCTGAAAATCAAAAAAAAGATTTGGAATTTTCATAACCGACAATTAGAAAAATGTTGAACAAACAATCAAATAAACTGCTAGGACATTAGCATTGTTGTTTACAAAAGTCTTTAATAGGGAAATATGCCTGTCATTTGGCTAGGTTACCGTTAAATTTTTATTTGAATTTAAGTAACAATGTAATGAGTCCACTTTTGTTTAGAAATAACCAACATGACCTCCTAACCTGATGGGTATAGGTGAGGTGAGGTGAGTTGGTGTTTAACGCAGCTTTCAAGATTATTTCACTTATATCGCGGCTGCTAGTATTATTGCAGGGAGAAAGCCAGCAACACCATTGTGGCTATGCATTGCTGTGGCTGGAACTAGCGAACCATGGGTGGTACTGCGCTGAATTTCAGTGTAGCATTGCACCCAAACCTGACTGTGTGTAGAACAGTTCTCTACTGCAGACAAAGTTGTCGAGCCCCTGGTGGATTCAAACCACGGACCTCCTGATCCGACTGAAGGGTATAAGTCAAGTTTAAAGAATCAGAATTCTAAGTTCTTATAAGAGGTTCCAACAGATTCTCCTAGCAGAAAAACATTGCAACACAAGCTATCTGCTTAATTTTAACTAATGAAATCACTACTGCATCCAAGGCTTGTTTGTCACTGTCAGAGGTAGATGCAGTGAATCATTCACCTTTACATTTATAACCATGCGGTTCATGGTCTATGAAATTCTAGTTTCCCACAGCATACGGAACTTAGTACTAACTGAGGTTTTGCAAAAATATTGCTTTTGAAATGTCGTCACATATTGCACTTCAATTATTGGTTGATCATCCAATCAGGAATATTCATTTCTATCCCGAAAAACGCTTATGTTAAATCAGAGGGTAGAGTAGGAGGAAATGGCTTGAGCTATCTCTGAAAGATACTGACAGGCTAGTGGAATGGGTGAAGACTTGTTGGGGTCAATAGACCCCAGCTGTAGATTTTTTACCTATAATGCATTAAAAAAGTTATCTGATTGAACCAGGCTTTGTGTGTACCAAAATCAAGCACAATTACACAAGAAAATTGAAATTGATTTATCTTCATTATGTATAAATGTACATAACTTCAAATATGCATGCCGGCATCCCCACCATGTGGGGTCTAATAGGCCCCAGTGTTAAAAAGGTCACAAATGCGACAAATGGTACATATTGACTAACAATTTTCATTACAAATCTTTATGATGAATATCTGAAATTTGTCTTGAATAAGTTGGATGCAAAAATGACTGAAATTTTTACCTTTTTAAAATATGGAGAAAAAGATTAAATGATTTAATATACCAACCAAACGCCTCTCTAATCCTATAAATCAAGGTTACTATACAGACCCTACACCTCTATAGAAATATAAATCAAGGCAACTATACAGACCCTACACCTCTATAGATATATAAATCAAGGCAACTATATAGACCCTACACCTCTATACACATATAAATCAAGGCAACTATACAGACCCTACACCTCTATAGACATATAAATCAAGGCAACTATACAGACCCTACACCTCTATAGACATATAAATCAAGGTAACTATACAGACCCTACACATCTATAGACATATAAATCAAGGCAACTATACAGACCCTACACATCTATAGACATATAAATCAAGGCAACTATACAGACCCTAGACCTCTATAGACATATAAATCAAGGTAACTATACAGACCCTACACCTCTATAGACATATAAAACAAGGTAACTATACAGACCCTACACCTCTATAGACATATAAATCAAGGTAACTATACAGACCCTACACCTCTATATATAAATCAAGGTAACTATACAGAAAAACACCTCTATAGACATATAAATCAAGGTAACTTTACAGACCCTACACCTCTATAGACATATAAATCAAGGTAACTATACAGACCCTACACCTCTATAGACATATAAATCAAGGCAACTATACAGACCCTAGACCTCTATAGACATATAAATCAAGGTAACTATACAGACCCTACACCTCTATAGACATATAAATCAAGGTAACTATACAGACCCTACACCTCTATAGACATATAAAACAAGGTAACTATACAGACCCTACACCTCTATAGACATATAAATCAAGGTAACTATACAGACCCTACACCTCTATAGACATATAAATCAAGGTAACTATACAGACCCTACACCTCTATAGACATATAAATCAAGGCAACTATACAGACCCTAGACCTCTATAGACATATAAATCAAGGTAACTATACAGACCCTACACCTCTATAGACATAAAAATCAACGTAACTATACAGACCCTACACCTCTATAGACATATAAAACAAGATAACTATACAGACCCTACACCTCTATAGACATATAAAACAAGCTAACTATACAGACCCTACACCTCTATATATAAATCAAGGTAACTATACAGACCAACACCTCTATAGACATATAAATCAAGGTAACTTTACAGACCCTACACCTCTATAGACATATAAATCAAGGTAACTATACAGACCCTACACCTCTATAGACATATAAATCAAGGCAACTATACAGACCCTGGACCTCTATAGACATATAAATCAAGGCAACTATACAGACCCTAGACCTCTATAGACATATAAATCAAGGTAACTATACAGACCCTACACCTCTATAGACATATAAATCAAGGTAACTATACAGACCCTACACCTCTATAGACATATAAAACAAGGTAACTATACAGACCCTACACCTCTATAGACATATAAATCAAGGTAACTATACAGACCCTACACCTCTATAGACATATAAATCAAGGTAACTATACAGACCCTACACCTCTATAGACATATAAATCAAGGCAACTATACAGACCCTAGACCTCTATAGACATATAAATCAAGGTAACTATACAGACCCTACACCTCTATAGACATAAAAATCAACGTAACTATACAGACCCTACACCTCTATAGACATATAAAACAAGATAACTATACAGACCCTACACCTCTATAGACATATAAAACAAGCTAACTATACAGACCCTACACCTCTATATATAAATCAAGGTAACTATACAGACCAACACCTCTATAGACATATAAATCAAGGTAACTTTACAGACCCTACACCTCTATAGACATATAAATCAAGGTAACTATACAGACCCTACACCTCTATAGACATATAAATCAAGGCAACTATACAGACCCTGGACCTCTATAGACATATAAATCAAGGCAACTATACAGACCCCAGACCTCTATAGACATATAAATCAAGGTAACTATACAGACCCTACACCTCTATAGACATATAAATCAAGGTAACTATACAGACCCTACACCTCTATAGACATATAAATCAAGGTAACTATACAGACCGTACCCCTCTATAGACATATAAAACAAGGCAACAATACAGACCCTACACCTCTATAGACATATAAAACAAGGCAACTATACAGACCTTAAACCTCTATAGAAATATAAAGCTAGGCAACTATACAGATCTAATGCTTCTCTAAGCATATAAAGGTTGGTAGTCATACAGGCCTAATGCCTCTCTAAGTATATAAAGGTAGGTAATCATACACACCCAATGCCTCTCCACGAAAGCCATAGGTGGTCAGACGCTCAAGATCTGAGTGAGAAGATATCTTGGACGTGTAATGACTCCGACCAACAAAGTCCACATCCTCAGCCTTGATGCCACTGCCATTGTCTCTGATTTCAATTCTATCTAAACCGTAATTTTCCTGCAATTAGAATAATTCTAAAATATATATCCATTAAGTGACCTTTCTACTTTTTTCAAAATAAATATTTGTTATTCTTCAATTTCTTGTACTTTTTACACTTATGGTTCATTTTAATGTTTTATATGGTAGTTAGGGAAAAACTACAGAGGTACGGAAATAAGGTGTTCAGTCCGATTAAAATCGACCATGTTCCAAGGAATAACAGTTTTTAAATGTTGACTCAAGCGGGATTCGAACGTACACTATCAGTTTTTTTTTCTCTCAACAACAGTCTCAAAGCAACCTTGTAGCTTGCATGTTCTTACACTAGTTATATATCAGAGATCTCACAAGGCCCTATTTCTCAAGCCGTCAGGTTCACCTTTGACTTCAGTTTAGTTCATATTGGCTTGAAGCAGATCACTTCAAGCAATCAAAAAATATTTCCCATAAATGAAGTTGAAGATCTCTCTTGGAATAACTTGAAGTGATTTCCATTTTTTCCTTTTATTCAATTACAACAGATAGAATCAATGAAATATCTCAGTCTTTTATCATTAATGGAACAAGAGTCAATCTAATTTGCATATGTATTCTAATATATCTAATATATAACTAAAAAGAAACCTCTTATAGGTATATGTGTCTATTTTGTGGGTTCTTTTTTTATCAACATATATTATATAACATGTTCACAGACTATTCATCACTATCCGATGATCAAATTATAAAACTTGAACTTTAACAGTACATGTATATCTTTTTTGCCAAAGATCAATTCGAAAAAGAAAATTGAAAAAAACGTTGCCTGTTTTGTCAGTTTATGACGAGTTGTTTTCTGATAAGAAATGGGTAAAAGTGTACTAAAAGAATTACTGTAGTTTTCTCTGATTATGAGTTTTAGATCCGAACTGCCTACTTTTGTCAGATTATGAGTACATCATACCAACTTAACGTCGATAATAGTGGATCCAGCATCTAAGGAATTCTCAATGAGTTCCTTTATGACGCTGAATACAGATGTTATCACTTGTGTACTGCCAATAAGTCTTATTGTATTCGCAGGCAGAGATTTCAATGTGCTCGTTCCCGCCATCTTTGTTTACATCACAACCGGAAATAAGTATTGGTTAAAGTCCGGAAAACAGACCGTCTGAATGTGACCTCTTTCATACTCGTTTAGCGTCTTATTTTGTTCACATTACCAAAGGAACTGTGACTGTTGTTCCTTAACGACTTTGGAGTATGACTCTATGCTCTAAACAGAGATACTTTGTTTTTTTCTGGCTCGCGGAAGTAAATGAGTTCACGCATGCGCATGAAGAAGAGTAACAGTCATATCCGTTTTGTCAAGTCGTTCGTGTCACTAGCAAATAAACAAAGTGGTCCAGACGAAAGTCAGTGTTTTTGTTTAGAAAAGGATCTTTTCTGCGCAAAGGACGGACACCTTACTTATTGTAGAACCTACCTATGTTTGAAGGTCGAGTTGAATCTCATTGATAAGCAGGTAAAGATAAAAGACTTAAAATATGTCGAATATAATTTTTTTTGCAAATTCGAACATGTCAGTGCGAATTAATCCTGACACTTTTAGTTACTATTACGAATTGGAGATTGAATTATCAAATTATCGTTTCAGAAGAAGCATTACAAATCAAAGTGTTGGACAATGAAATGACAACTTCAGGAAGATTGCCTAGATGAACCATTTTCTTTCGTGTATAAATAACTCAAATGTTACATAACCCATGTTCATCAAGTGACATAGTCATTATTATTTTTATATCTCAAGTTTCTTCACTTTTCAATTAACTACCAAAGATGAAAATTTTTGATTATAAATGTATATTTCGTGTGCACACATTACATCTTCCAGAATTGATTGGTCTTAAGACACTACAGCCATTGTAGATTTGTGCCCAAATACCAATTATGAATTGAATATTAAATTTGAAACATTGTTGTCTGGTATATATCTTAGTTTTAATGTGAATGCTTGTGTTTATTTTTGGGTCAAGGATCAAGTCTTAGTTGGAGTCTTCAACAATTGTGTCAGAATGAGTTTCCATATCTCATTGCCTGTCATATCGTAAATTAGTTATTCATGTCGTCACTATAGATGTGGTTCACAAGAAAAGAAGACTGTTCTGTCAAATCTGTGGTGTTTTTTGTAGAATAGAATTTTATTGGCATCAACTCAAAAGTTTAACACACTGGATGGAAAGTTTGCCCTCTGACTTTTATGGGAAAAAATATGTTTTCAGTCTTATTTTTGCTCCGTAATATAAAACTTCAGACACATTTCATGAAAGAAATATGACACACTTCCCTTCAATCCTCTTTATATAATAATGATCAAACCAGCTGTCAACTTGTCTTGTACATGATTGTGGCAGTTGTTACTTCTTTGTAAAAGGGTATGAACAAAGAGCATTATAATCATATTTATATTGATCATTCACTGAACCTCTTAAAACATAAATATCTTCTGGGTTTTTTTTCAGACTGTGTAAAAGTTGAAGATGAACGTGGGTGTTGCTCATAGCGATAGCAATCCCACCCACTCGTACCTCAACAGCAAGGGGATATGGCTCACATACGTCATCATCATTTTTGCTGCACATCTTCTCATTCTCAGTATTCCCTTCTTCTCTGTTGCCTTCGCCTGGACTCTCACCAATGTGCTTCATGATGTGGTGAGTGACACTTTCCTTCCTTAATGCATAGTCTTATCTTGGCAAAACAAATTATGTAAGCAAAGTAGGCAAATGATGACAAGGAATTTATGGATAACAACTTCTTTTTTCATAGTATACGATGCTTTAATGCAGATTCTTGTGTTGTTCTCACTTTTGTTTGAGAAGGAAAAAAAATCTGTGTCGAAACGTTGCATATAATGATTAAAGAAGATGTTATCCATAAGTTCCCTGTCATTATTGTCTTTCCAACCTCGAAACGTCGCATATAATGAATAAAGAAGATGTTATCCATAAATTCCCTGTCATTATTGTCTTTCCAACTTCTTAAATGCCTCAAAAAGAAGCAGGCAAATAATTCATCACTTAAACAATTTTCCGTCTACGATTTTCAATAATTTTCAATACATTACATGCCTACTAGCCTTTCAATATTGAATTTCAATGAATAGTACACTTTTCCTTCTTCCTACAACATGCCTCATTTTGCTAAAAACACATGGAATTACACCTGACATGATCAGCACTACATGCAGGGACACATTGACAAACTGCATGAATGGGACAGACAAAATGAATGAATTGTCAGGGAGGTCTTATACTTATCCATACATATGTGACATTTCCCAATGCTTTTCAGTAAAATATATAGTGCTAATGACCCAAATTAAAGCTTCAAGATTTGCCTTGTCAGGATTTTGAATTATCTAGAATTGATCATCTTTTTGACGAAACTAAAGAATCACAATTACTCAGGCCTAGAAATAACTATAACATTTGTTTGTTTTTGAAACAGTAGACTTAAGCTTCAGTACGAGATGTATTAAGGTATAGAAGCCACAGATAAGTAAATATCATGCTCTCTACAGAACCTAGAATGCAAGAACAAACAAAAAGTATATCAGTATACATTTGTCCTTGAAAATTAAGTTTCAAGAATGTTGAACTGAAAATCAAGAAAAATGAATAAATGTTGATCACTTAATATGGGATAAATAGAAATTACTTTTTGATGTACAGTGCACTGAACCCAAAGAAAAATACTGCTTTGTCTCTACTGTAGGTTAAAGCCATTTCCTCCCTAATACAACTGTTTATAAAATGTCCAACTGTTTATAAAATGTCCAGTTGTTTATGAAATGTCCAACTGTTTATAAAATGTCCAACTGTTTCAGATAATGTTTTGCATCCTGCATATAACGAAAGGCACCCCCTGGGAGACCCCGGATCAAGGAGACGCCAGATACCAGACCCAGTGGGAGCAGATAGACTTTGGCAAACAGTTTACAGCCACTAAAAAATTCCTTACAATGGTTCCCATTGTATTGTAAGTATATTTGCCAGAGCTACATTGATTTTACACTTGCAGTTGTATTCCATGGTTCTTACTTATAATCCAATTTTTTTTACATTTTGACTCGCCTCTTTCTTTGATGAATGATGTATTCATTGCACAGATGGAGGGTTGTTTTGACTAATTGCGGCCAGATGAAAGAGATGTCGTAGGAATTATCTCTTGATCTCTCACAAGCAAATGCTCTTTTGATCGTCTTTGGATGATAAATACGCCTGTTGGACACTCTCGCCTTTCCTAGTTCCATTTGCAAAGCACCATATCTCATGTTGTTTATTTTTTCTTTTTATCTTTCAGATTTTTCTTGGCAAGTTTTTATACAAGATACGACAAGTACCATTTTTTGATCAATGCAGGATTCCTGGCTCTGAGTGTGATCCCCAAACTGCCAATGTTTCATGGTGTTCGGTTGTTTGGCATCAACAAGTATTAAGGAGTGAAAAGTATACAAAATGACTTGTCGAGAATTTTGACAGTGGTTCTGTGTTAAAGATTGGAGTGCAAATAGATTTTTTCACCCAAGTTAAAAACAATTTGACATTGTGTTTTTTATAATATTTATTTTCTGTATCAAACTCACTTTGTTCATCTAAGCACACGTAGATTAATCTAGCGACACCTTTCAGAATAATCGAGTGGAATAAGTTAACACTATATTTGATATATGCACCCTATCCTAAATAAAGGCCTTAGTACACACTCAAGCATGCAGAGCATCTCCTAGTGTCATCAATCTTATAAGCACTTACTTGATTAAGTTCCATCAACTTATGATCATGCTTATGATAATGGATTGCTGTTCATAATAACAATCATGCTCTTGATGCAAAGTATATTATATTCCCAAATTACAGATTCTAAATCACTGCCACCTCTTCCCCATCCTGCCACATCAGCGCATTTGTCTCCGCCTAGCTCCACCATATACCCTGATATCCTTGGGCCTAAAACGCTCGTATCGCTGAATATAGCAAGCCAGTGAAATGACTCGCATTCAGCAATATCAGCAACAACCGGATGACAATGTGCAAACAAAGTCAATGTAGGGTGTGAATAGCCATGAGCAGATATGAGTAACCGGCCATAAGCAATACGAGCGTTTAAGGCTGAAGGACATCAAGGTATATGATGGAGCTAGGCGGAAGCAAATACGCTGATGTAGCAGGATGCCTCTCCCCCCTCCACCCCTTTCACTAAGCTATAACAAGCCTCTGAATATGTATGGGCTTACAGCCAAGGATGCATATAAGCTTAATTTCAGTATTGCAATTATATCAGGTTATTCATTGTGTTTTAAATGTGTTGGTTGAAGAAACAATTTTTGTGAGTGTATATTTTGAATCTCTTTGAGACCAGACTTGTACTATAAAGCTTTGGAGTTGTTTGTAAGAACACTTTTAAGGAATTAATGATATATTGTACGTCAGTTAATATGTCCTTAACTTGAAGTACATCCTCTCTCATTTAAGTGAAGTGTTGGTGTTACCGAAAATGATTTTTCTAAATTTGTTGTTTTATAGACACTATTGTTGAACCTGTGAATGTTGATTTTCTATTCTTTGAACAGATTTTTTTCCAAAAATATATGAACATCAAAGTGTCAGTGTGAAATCTTATTAGACATTACAAATAATGAAACATCGAAATAAAGAAAGTAGAAATGGCAAGCAAAACCTTATTTGTATAGAAATAATATATTCAAGAATTGATTTTTAAATCTGCACAGCTTTAAAAACAATATTGGTCACTTCAATGTTGTTTTGGTTTTCTTGGTACAGGGTAATCAGGCTATTCATAATTTGACATATTTGTTGCAAATGAAGAATTATTTTGCCAGATCAGTCTGATTGAAAGCAATCATGTTCTGGGAATGCTAACTCAATCTATCAGTTATCTACTGTGAGCAACAGTAGCAGTTTCATTGGCTTAAGCCAGATCAAGGGCGGGTAATTACAGTACAGATTTTCCTGATGAAGGGGGCATATAGGTCATTTTTAGCCCAACGTCGCCCTTAAATCCACCTACCTACCTTCCTGATGAAGTTTCCAAGGGGTGATTGAGTATTTGAACTCATAACCTTGGTTGACCGAGATTGGTTTGTATCCTGGTAGAGGCATATTTCTCATAATCCTCAGGATATGGTTGGTTTTAGTCAGGCTGTGTCATGAGTGATATCAAATATTTTGTTCTGATAATTGGGTATTATGCATAGGAAATGAATACTATATCTTTACTTGTAGCAAATATAAGACGGATAGATTTACTTCTTCCATTGTCTGTTTGGCAAAAGGTTTTCAACTTTCATATTTTGATTAAAAGCATGAGGCAAAAGGTTTTTTTTGGAAAGATATTAAATTTTTTACTGTTTGTTTATATCGGATGAAATAAAAAGGATATTTGAATCACTTCCTAAAGAGTTTTGTTGGTGCTAAAATGAAAAGAAATAGATTATACTAATGAATTGAATTATATTTTGCTTGAGTGTTTCTTTGTGGTGTATCAAATTGAATTAACAAGTAACAATTGTTTTACAATTTGTGATCATTTCATTTCCAAGACATGCAGATAAGATCATTTATACGAAGTGATTGCATTTTCACATGATTTATGATGTTTGGTTATCAATAGAATTATTTAATTGTTTAAGGGAAAACACGGCCATTTTCAATGAATAGTCACTGATTCATATTATTTTGTCAATATTTTATTAATTATTTTGCTAGAAATTATTTATTGTTACTTAGTTATAACAGAAATTATTCTTTTGGAAACCATTTGTAAAGCCATACCCAAGTTCATCAAAAGCTAAAAAGAAGTTGGTTTTTTTTAGAATTTAAAGCTATCATATTTGGAATATTTAAAAAAATTTGAAGGAAAATTATTTGTTTGTGTCATACAGTTCAAATAATGAAGACTGGTCATTGTCGTTGAGATCATTTACTGTTATATATACTCATACTTGAACAGGCAATCATTGTTTGGAGTTTAAGATCAATTTGTGATAATTTTATGTATGGTGTTCAATGAAAATTAACCTGCTTCTATGAAGTCCAAAAAACATGCATGTAAACAAAAAGAAAGCAGCTCTAACTGCCAGATGGGAAAATTTATTTTGGACATGGTCATTCACACTGCATCCTCGTTTGCCCAGGCTTTACTATTGCGGTATCCTTCCCAAGTCATCCCCGGGAACATTCATCACGGAAAATTGGGTATTATATGTGTTGGTTAACGCTGAATTAAAACATTCATCAGCGCATAGTCAGAAGTAAAATTTTGAACCTTCCATGAAAACACAAAAGTATGGCTCACAGCTCATATTGCTTGACAAATTCCTCTAGACTAAATCATGTTGTGAAAATTCTTTTTGTTGGTCAAAGCGACCCATCAGTTTCTTGTAGCCTTATACAAGTCAGGACAGGTAATATCAGTTCAGACTTTTTTCCAATGAAAAGTCCCAGGGGTGATAAGCAAAGAGAATCGGAACATTCAACCCTTTTGACCTAAGATGGAGAACTGTGGCACTAAGTTTTGTAAAACTTAATGTGAGCGCTAGAACCATGTGAACAGTATTAAATTTTGAAGGTTGACAGTTGTGGTTTGCTAAATTTAAGCATGAGAAAAGGTTGATACAGACAATATTATAAATGACAACTTCTTTATTTATTTTTCACAAATCAATGGCTTCCTGCATACATACATATATATATATATTATTTTTGTTCATTATCCACCTGATGAAGGGGCAAGAAGTAGCCCAGAAACGTCGTGAAAAATAAATAAAGAAGTTGTCATCCATAATATTGTCTGTATCATTAAACCAACTTCTAAATGCCTTTGAAGAAATTCATGAGAAAAGGTTGTATTCGGTTTTGAATATTCAAATATCAGTAACAGAAAATAAAATTTTATTTGAATGTAAGGTTGTATTTCAGACAGCCAGTTGTTCAAACCGCTGATAGCTCCAAATTACAAATCTGGCAAAATGAGTATCCAAAAGCAAACATTTAGTTTCATTGTTATGAGACAGATGTTTGTAACAATAAAAAAGTCCCAAGAAAAAATTCTATAATTTCACTTTATATAACAATAGTTTTAATTATCTTTTGTCCCAAACACGTCTACTAAAACATTTCCCTATCTATGTAATCACTAGTGCATTATGTAGCATGAAATGCCTATATTCAGATTTTATAATTTTGGTTAAAGTTTTCCTGGGACAGGTTTTATTGTTTTCTTTCTTATTCTTTTAAAAACAGTTCTTTTCAGTTGCTGTACATATTGCTGAAGTAAATTGTCATTCTAGCAAGGGAATATTGGTTGTGGAATAACATTCACCAAAAGTTTATCTTGGGTCACAAACTTCAAATGTGAAATTCTAGAGACTATTTCATCTGAGTATTTTCTTAATTTTCTCTGTATTAATGTTTTTGGACATTTTGCATGTTTTCAAGCATTTTTGATGCTTATCTTTTTCTACTTTCAGATCTACTTTTCTCTAACACCATGACTTCTTGCAAAATAATACTTTTTACTAAGAGTTATTAGAAACATCTCTGATCAATTTGTTGATTATTATTAAAATCTTTTCCTTGTTAGATTTAATATATGTATGTTTATAGATAGCATTTTCATAGTGACAAAACATTACTTCTTTTCTATTGCTTCAAGTCCATCACAATCCACAGGAGAGTTTTTATGTTTTTATTTTTCATGCTTGTTTACAGTTTATGCATCTGCTTCCATGCATGTTTAAAAGGGAGGTAACTCATGGAACCCAGTATTGATATAGCATTAGTGTTGCAGAGTTTCATAGGCTGCTATTGAAATGTCACTAAACCTTCTCACAGTCTTTACGGCTGAAACTGTAAGAGTAAGGATTTCCATTTTGATCCATTATCTTATTGTGAAGACTTTTAATAAATATATTTGTAGCATATGAATAGGATACTTATCCAAGTATGGAGTGTACACTGAATGGCATATTAGAAGTGGTTCAGAAAAATCAAGGTTTTTTATTGATGGCTACCTTCTTTACTTTACAAAATAGATGTATTTAAAAATGTTCCTTATTAAATTTCTTATGCTTGAAAACAATGTAAACCTCAACATTGAAACAGTAAACGCCAATTAGGAAAGTAAAGAAGTTAATCACCCATAAATGTCCTTGTCTTTGCAAAAATCAGACAGATAGTTTTCTTTTGTCCTTTTGATTTTGGACCTATAGAGCTTTAGAGGTACTGTAAGTACTGTTTATTGCTGATATGCATCAATAAAGTCTTTGTATATAGATGTATATAAAACTAAATAAAACTTTGGACATGATGTTGCATCTTTTGGTGTTTTGTTTAGAATTTGGGAGGCACTGCCTATTAGATTCTGTGTTTAGTTTTTCTGTTCAGGTTTCCTACAGTTGAGGGTATCGGAACATGAAGCCCAGAGTGACTGAGGATGGTCAGTGAAACTCAGAGAGATAGGGGTCCATATCCCTTGTATCGCTGGCGACTTGATATTTTGGCTTTGCTCACCTGTCATTTTTCAGCCAATGACATGTCGTATTCCAAGGAGCTTGAAGCTACTATCTTTAACTCAACGGATTTTTCATCTGGGCTGTGCCGCTGTTGGTGGATGCGAGTCGTCTCATTGACTGGTTAGATAAATAGCGATACGACGCTTTTGGCCCAAAAGAGATAAGGAGCTCAGCGGATTAAAAAACGCTGATGGAGCAGGATGCTTCAAGCCAAAAGCCTCGTTTTGCTATTGATATGTTTTTCAGTACCACTAGAACAATATTCATTCTTATCATTTTGCTAGCGCATTGACTTTGCTTTGCTCATTGCAACCTGCTTCATCAGCGTAATTGAATCCGCTGATCGAGCTCCTTCCATATACCAAAAGCCAAAAGCCTCATATCGCTAGCTATCTTACCAGCCAATGAGACGACTCGCATCCAGCAACTGCGGTACAACCCGGATGGAAAATTCAGTTAAGTTCAAAAGAGTAGCTTCAAGCTCCCTAAGTAAAGGCCTTTCATTGGCTTAAACGATAACAGGTGAACACGCCCACGAACATCAAGCCGCGCCACCCGTACGAGGGATTTGACGGGAAAGAGATCAGGGTATATGGAAGTAGCTCAATCAGCGGATTCAATTAAGCTGATGCAGCGGGATGTTTTTTGAGCGCCTTAGAAACAAACGGATCACCATTGAATTTAATGGAAGTTTAACGCAATACGTGTATCTCATTTTCGTTTAGCCTTTTAACAAGAATACATAAAGTTCCATCAATTCCTAGATTGTCTCCCTTGTATAGTCTATGAATAAACAGCCACTGAAATTATCTAAAATAAGCAATGCCCGGATGAAAGAAAGCAACAGGTTACAAATTGATGCGAGTCAGCAAGCGTCATCCATTTGTAGATGTTTTTGTTGTAAAAACGCCCGTAAAAAGGGATGGGTTCACGTTATGAAAGACCCCGAAAAGATTACAGTTCGAACCCAGAGTCAGGGAGTTGAAGGAGATAAGCTGATACTGGTACTGTGATGGAGAAGGGTGACTAAAGTTAGAACTCGTCAACGTAGGTGGTTGAAAGCTGACACCAAATTGAAATAAGTTGCACGTAAAAACGTCATTGAAAGACGTTAAAATCGATACATGAAGTCTCAAGTGACAAAAACGTATACAAATCATGCTTTGTAGAAAGTGCCACAACTGGTTAGATTTTAAGTAGTTAGGTGAGGATTTCAAGTTGTTTAGATTTGGTTGAGGTCAAAATATTGTTTTTAAGAAGAGTCCAGAAACAGCAATGTTAAAATTGCAGACATGACAAAGAGAATCACATTAAACGTAGTTCTAAGCTGAGTTCTTCTGAGTACAGGGGTCGTATCAAGTGACCATTTCTCGGACTGTCATCACTGATTTGCTGCAGTAATGGTTGTCATGATCTCTATGGAGCAGTACTCAGATCAGACACGCAGCGAGGAACGAATGTCATCCTGCTAAATCAGCGTATATGAGTCCGCTCTCGCTCCTTCCAAATACCCTGATCTCTTTCGGGCCAAATGCCTCGATCGCCTGGTTCGGCTTGAAATTCGTGAATTAGTTCACTTGTTATTATGTCAGCCAATGGAATGTCGTTATGCAAGGAGCGTGAAGCTACTATCTTGAACTCAACAGACTTTCCATCCGTGTTTTGCCGCTATTTCTGAATTCGAGTCCTCTCATTGGCTGGTTAGATAGCTAACGATACGAGGCTTATGGCTTTTGGCTTTTGGCTTGAAAGAGATCAGGGTATTAGGAAGGAACGAGAGCGGATTCACATACGCTGATTAAGCAAGATGAACGAATGTTCAATCTCATTTTAATGAAAGAAAGAAAGACAGCGTTTGCCAGCATTAAATAACACGGGATTCGCCATTCGCAAGATGCCATTTCAAAGAAATATCAAATACTAAGCATATCCTATTTGCACAGAATAAAGGAAGATCACAGATGTTAACTAGCTTTATTATAAAGATGATATTTTCCAAATCTTGCATCTAGTGATGGCCAGCAGCTACTGGACAATACGGACACCCAGGACAGTCCATCCCCTGGACAGTGAGAGTGGCTACTTTGTACGGGGCAGCACAGGGGCCAGGCTCAGCACAGGACACGTCAGGACACACCAGCATCTGTCAACAGGATCCTTCAGTGAGGCAGTCATGCTATTGTTACATAACTGAAAGAATATCCATTGACCATATTCCGTAACGGCTTCTCAGGGGAGTACAGTCAACAATGCCAAAGGCATGCTCCTTCTTAAATCCTGAATGCTTATTGGTTAAAATGGTGTTTCTCGTACTCTAGTTTAACAAACTGAGCAATAAAAGTTAGCCACCATTGGAATTTTTAGAATTAGAAATAATATTTTTGTGGCAATACATACATGTTTGGTAATATGCAGATAAACGTTATTATTAGGTAAAAATAACCATCAATGAATAAACATGCAAATGTGGTTAATACAAAGGTACAGACGGTTCAAGGAACCAGGGCTCGGAGACCAAACAATTATCGAAATCAACTGGACCAGTAGTGTGTATGACCATTTTGGACATTAAATAGACCTTACAACGTCTACTCAGGAAAAGGTTCCGAAAGAGTCAGCCAGAATCCCCTTTCACTACTTCTGCGAGTCGCATGAAGAACCAATGTAGCTTATGGGATAGAACTGGCCACTGTCACTTTCGTTAAAATATAAGTCTTTAACTTGCTTGCTTAATATAGTAAGGCTTTCGTGATCGTGTTTATCTAAAAAATCGGAAACCAATCGAATAGATTAAAAATAAAAATATGACAAACCTAACTCTTTCCAGAATAAAAATTTAAAAAAAGGTTCATCACTAATGATGTACTCATCATGAGTAGTGTTGTTGTTTCCACTGTTTCGGTTAGCTTCATCTCAGTCTTGAATGATAATGTAACATATTTCTAATACTTCTAACACTATCGAGCTACCGACTTAGTTCTAAGACGTTGTTTCCTGTAATGCATAGTGCTCATCTTATTAATAAAAGTTGTAATGGTTGTTGGCTGTTTAGAGTTTTTGTAGGGGTGTAGTTGTCTTGGAAAATTCCGTTCCGTTTAAAATCATAGAAAAAACGTCACTATCAGGGAAATGAGTCGTTGAAATAAATCAATCATAAATACATAATGATTACCAGAATATAAGTTGCGCATAATTCATTTAAACTTTTTTTATCGAAACAAGTAAATCAACCCTAGTGCGAGGTTTTGGTCAAAAAGGACCCACGTGCTAATTATTTATTGAAATAATCAACAAATTATAAACATACTTTCTCTAGACTATGTATTAGTATTTCTCAATCAACCATTTTTAAAAATAAATAATTCTGCCAAAATGCATAGATATAAACATAGGAATTTAATAAGAAAATGTAATCCCTCCTACTATTGAATATATTGCACTTATATGTTTAGGGTAATAATGACCCCAGTCTAAAACGCATATCGTATCTTTTTATGTAACAGATTTGTCATTTTAAGTCATAAATCCGTAAATCCAAAAAATGTCGAAAAGTCGTATGGAACGCAAGCAAGCACGTTCAATCTAATTTCAGACGGTCAGTGAAAGTCAGGCTGTTCCCATGTCCAAATATTGCATTACAGCCTGGGTTCATATTTAACCCTTCTCATATATATTGTAGTAACGTCTTTCAAGAGTTAAATGTCAGGGTCAAAGGCTGAAAGTGTCAAATGATCTACATTGTCAAATGATCTACATAGCCAAAAGCTGAATACCTACCTGTTGCCTCTTGGTTAGTATGTTGGAGAGTGTAGGACAGAAGGGACAGCCCTTACAGTGGGCGGGGACCCCGGGGATGTGTACCTCACTGTAGGCCAGTTCAGTCTCGCACGGACCGGGGGCGGGGCACTTAAACATCGGACATTCTCCATGCACCTGGGGGCAAACAATGATCTTAGTTAACACAATAATAGTTGTAAATTAATTACTTTATATTACCTAATATCATTGGGTGTTGATTTAAAATACCCGTTTATACCAGATTTGTGAATTGTAAACTATAGGATGTGGCTAGTAAATTCCGGAATAGTTGCAAATTACGATTTCTTATTTGAAGACCTGTTAAGACTCATTAAACTAATTTAAATCAGAACTATTTTCATAACAATTAAAATCAAAATTTAATTCAAAGTTGTTTTCATAGTTGATACGCCAGGATTCGAACCTGCATTCCATCGCTCTTTGAAATCAATTCTCTGCCACAGCCTTTCCAAACGAACAAGTACGTATCCCGTATTAGTTTGTATTTATTCCTCCGATCAGGATTGGTTGGGTTCATACATGCTGTAATCAATATGATGGCGAGCTGGCCATTACACAAAGTCATTTTGGTCGTCAGAGTGCCTTTACCGGACAATGGGACGTTATTTTAGATGAAATGACTGATTTCAAAATGTATTTTAATTGAAAGAAACAATTTTAAAATGAACGTACCATATTCGGATAAGCTATTCGAATCTATTTCTCTACCTCAAATGGCAATGGGCAAGAATATTTTGATTCAAAATTGAACTTCGCTTAAATACTCTTAGGTAAGGAGCAGCATGTTAGGTAAATGATATTTAAGGATTCAGCATCCCTTTTGTTGTTGAACTTATTATTCAAGACACCAAATAAAAATTTACTGAATTTTTTAAAGATTATTCGTTACGGAATAGCATGTTATCTTGATATCATGAACTGCTTTGTCAAATCGTATGAACTTTAAAAAAATGTATAAGATAAACATAAAATAATTTTTAAAAAATAAGTGTTATGTAAACATGCAAAAAAAAACCAGAAAATAATTATCTGCTCCAAAAAAACCCCCCAAAAATATATACATATATATAAACTCACAATGTTGATAGAACGTTAATAGGTTGGAACCTAGTTTCGTCACAACAGTAATTTCATAATTTCACATTGTATAACAGAGTTAGCTCCCTTTCACCAGCATTGCGAATTGTGTGAATAAAATGTGTGGTGGAAAAAAGGTTTTCAACAAAAGTCCATAGAAAGGATAAAGAATATGCTAAAGTTAAAGGGTTACATGTAATGTTATGTAAATATTGTCTATGTTTTGTACTTTTAAAACAGCCATAATAGAATGTTTGACGCGTCTGCAGAATCCCGCCTGGATAGAATCGACCTTGTTAGGAGAGGAAAAATGTCTCAAAATGTCGACTCCTTTTTGGGTACGAACTCGTTCTCTCGGGGAGGTTCCTCGCATCACGGACCGGAATATTAGAAACTTATACAAACAACGAAGAAGGACTGTTGATTTCAACACCTTAACACCGTTTTTTATTTTTATTATTTAAGACTA
The DNA here is from genome assembly GCA_921293015.1 of Phorcus lineatus. NCBI lineage: Eukaryota > Metazoa > Mollusca > Gastropoda > Trochida > Trochidae > Phorcus > Phorcus lineatus. The sequence goes on along the minus strand of OV121092.1, from coordinate 14,664,681 downwards.
TTGATATATATGGCGTTAGTGGATGAGCGCCCAAATTTGATGGATGGTCACATACTTGGGAAAGAAAAAAGAACCTTGTTGATCTTTACTCTAGGCTAATATTTTATTTGCGAACTTTGAGCATGACCTTTATGGTATTGGTCGACTTCAGCATAATGTATCCTCAATATTTGTAAATCTTCTAAGCGACATACCTGTCTCGCTGGTTTCGATATGTTCCAGTAGATACACATCTCACAGAGTGGACAGAGATGCCCATGGTACTTCTTATACATCATTTTGGTCCGGGCACATTCCGGCACTGGGGGTGGACAGGGTAGAGGTGGCGGACAAGGTGGACTCGTCTGAAATGACGATGTAAACATGAACATTTGTATTCAATTCTAATAGCTAACTCTGAAGGTCTGAAATGACTTCGAGCGGAGAACAATTTCTAATTTTCTGAAGGCCCTCCATGGTACATTTAAAATGGACTTCCATAGGCTAATTGGACGGTTGAACTTATTTGGTTTATCCCAGGGCCAAATAGAATCCTAATCCTTTCATAATTTTCTAATTTTAACATTTTAGTTGATATGTATCATAGATGTTACGATTTACAAGCAATATGAGATCTTTAGCTGTCATTTGTTAAAGTGTAAAGAAACCTCCTGCACAAAGCTTTGTTGGCCCCAAAGGTCTTCAACTGTTACAAAGGAGCCTTCTCTTTCTCTTTACTGTTTAATGAAATTTCTATCGTTTGAGCTGGGCGAATTAGAGAGAAATTGATTTCTCTTTAGGAACAAACCAAATAAAAAGGGAGGTAATGCTTGTGTAGAGGGCGCTGTGAGGTGTCTATAAATGTGATGTCAGAGCGCGGGAAGTCTATTCTCGGCTGCGACAACTAGCGGATCAAGTTGATGAAATGTCATATTTTACGTTGGATCGTGTGTATGTGATATTTGAGATGAATTTATGTTGACAGCAGTAAAGCCATACAGGCAACATTTGTGAATTTTAAGTAGTGATTCCTTTGCCCTAGGTGACTAATGTCTTTGTAGCTTTCAAATGTAACCATGGGGTGTGCAATAAGGATTAAGGTAAGCTGTGATTTTGAGTTTAGGTTCATGAAATGATTGCTCATTTATGCTGGGATCTTGAATTGATGGTAAATGGTGGAGTGATGATAAATAATGGTGGAGTGATGATAAATAATGGTGGAGTGATGGTACATCATGGAGTGATGGTACATGTTGCAGTGGTGGTACATAGTACATGGTGCAGTGTTGGTACATGATGCAGTGTTGGTACATGGTGCAGTGATGGTACAGGGTGGTGCAAAGACACGGTGCAGTGATGGTACATGGGGGAGAGATGATACATGGTGCAGTGGTGGTACATGGTGCAGTGGTGGTACATGATGCAGTGTTGGCACATGGTGCAGTGATGGTACAGGGTGGTGTGTTGACACGGTGCAGTGATGGTCCATGGGGGAGAGATGATACATGGTGCAGTGGTGGTACATGGTGCAGTGGTGGTACATGGTGCAGTGATGGTACATGGTACAGTGATGGTACAGGTTGGTGCGATGACACATGATGCAATGATGGTGCATGATGCAGTGATGGAACATGGTGCAGTGATGGTACATGGTGCAGTGGTGGTACATGGTGCAGTGATGGTACATGGTTCAGTGATGGTACATGTTGAGTGATGGTACATGTGGAGTGATGGTTCATGGTGGTGTGATGGTGTGTAAAGAAGTGATGGTACATGGGGAAGTGATAATATATGGTGGAAGGATGGTACATTAGGAAGTTGTGTATGAAGTACATTGGGAAGCGTTGGTACATTGGGAAGTGATGTTACATTGGGAAGTGATGGTACATGGCGGAGTGATGGTACATGGCAGAGTGATGGTACATGGCAGAGTGATGGTACATTACGGAGTGATGGTGTATTGTGGAGTGATGGTGTATTGTGGAGTGATGGTATATTGTGGAGTGGTGTATTGTGGAGTGATGGTGTATTGTGGAGTGAAAGTGTATTGTGGAGTGATGGTGTATTGTGGAGTGATGATGTATGATGGAATGATGATTTATGATGGAGTGATGGTGTAGAGTAAAAGCAGTGACGGTTGATAGTGATTCACTCTGATTTGTCTTTTGTGAAGTGATTGTGTATGAAGTAATACTTCATTGGTCATGAGGTTGTAGTTCAAATGATTTTCATGGGTTACTGATATGCAGTAATGGGAATGTAACATTTAGGTAGTGGAGGTTACAGTAGCGTCCAGTAAATGTCATGGTGCTGGTCTAATATTTTTTGGTGAAAAGTGTGGTGCTTGATGGAGTGTTGGTTGATGAAATGATGATCATTTATTGGGGATTCTTTTAATAGTTAAGGTTTATGAAGTGATAGTGTGTGGTTCATGAAGTGATAGTGTGTGGTTCATGAAAGAATGGTTCATGGTTCACTGCTGCTTCGCAGTGTTGAGTACCTACCTTGTAGGCGAGTAGATGTTACAGTGACATCAAGTGATGCTTGAAATGAAGCATGAGGCACTGCTGCAGTGTTGGAATAGATGTTAGAGCAACATCTGGTGATGCTGAATATTGCCAATTGACTGATATGAGGGATACATGGAATCTGAGTGCTGCCAAAAATGATCGTCCCGCAATATCTCTGAGTAACATGTTTAATGATAATGACAGTGAGGCGCGGATAACACCATTGGTGTGATTTGCTATGAGCAAGATTGTAATAAACGCCTCGGCAAGTGTCGCAGGGGACTTCCAGTTTGATGTTAGTTGTTTGTATTTGGTTTGTTGTGGATGGAAAGAGAAAGTTATTTTGAGTACACATCTTTCATTGTGTCCTCTCTTTTAAAAGCAATCTCATTAAATGAGATCATAATTATGAAGCACTACGGGATGATGATTATTATCAAGTAAGAGTCTTTGCGATAGCCAATGTCCGTGATACGAATCTAGCAAAATCATGAACTTATTTTAATGAGATTGATCTAACGACACAGTTTTCTTATGCAAACGAAAGGTAATCCTGAATGTTATCAAACTCGGCATTCGGTCTGTTTCGGGAAAAGTTGAGAAAACTTAAAGCTGTTTCCGTTCCTTTATCATATCAAGAAGAAGGCAGAAGGCAACATCCTTGGGACGTGGGAATAAAACTTTCATGAGTTTAGGCACCGATTTAGACTTAAATCCATTTCATTCGAACATGAGTTTAATATCTAATATAATACTCAGATTCAGAAGACAAAGGAAAAATTATGCTTCCTTGACCAGTCGAGAGTAAAAACGCTAAATGCAGTGGCAATTTTGGGTGTTATTTATTGTTTCTGTGTATTAGACAAACTTTCTAATTTATTTGGACCAAAAGCACATAAAAGTATAACGGCTAGTTCATTAATTTCACGACAGTACATTTTAAAAATGATAGTTGTAAGTTCATATCATTCCGATCCCGTTGTAATTGAAGTGTCGGGTGATTTGATATTGCAACAGTAATACAATGACAATGTTGATATAGTTTCATTCACATTACAATTTCTTCAACTTGTGTCTGCTGATGTAAATAATAATTGCCTGTAACAACTGATTTTGTCACTAATACTCATTTCATTGGTGACTCATTCATCGAGACATATCGAAAATCGAAATTAAGATTCTTGTTTACATTTATTTTAAATAAATTTCATCTGAGTGAGTGAAGTAATTCTATTAAGATATTTTAATTTCAAATTCTACACTTAACTATTACATTTCACCTTACAACGACTCGACTAGGGTAAAATTAACTCTATCATCGTTGTCTTACTTAAATTAAATTAGTTATTTTGAAAAATAGAAAAAAATGTTTATTAGAAATTGAAGGTCAACAACAATATAAATGTGTCTAGCTTAAGCTCTAAACAGAATCTTTTGTTTGAGAAAAAACTCTGATGAACAGGAACATACAAAAAATGGATTAATATAATTTGATGCAAAGTTGCGAAATTCTCAAAATGGTAGTAACCCAATTTTCAAAACGTTTTTGATCTTCCAAACACCAAAAAACCCCCAACAACACCCTTGTACCTCTGTTAATAGTATCCAAAGCTATCCATATACTATTAACCGAGGTACCATTCGATTGGGGTTGGGGGGGGGGGGGGGGGGGGGGGATGAAACAGAAACCACGAGCGGCCATTTTTTGTGAACACTATTCAACCAAATTTCTGAGGAAAATGGATTCGCATAGCTGAACATAGTTTGATGTTTAAAAATGCTCTTGAAAAACACTGTCTTTCAAGTGTTAATTTTTTCGTTTTTACGAGAGTACTCTATTCATCTTAATAAAGGTGCTACTGCCCCTTAAAGTGATAATGCCCTGAAAGCAGTTGTCTTCTTGTCAGCTGTTAAATTATCAAGTACAACCGAAAGACTGATTTGTGATTCTGGAGTAGTAAGTTTGTAGGAGGGTCTTCTTTGTTTGATATCTAAAAGACAGAGGGGTCATTGTCAACTACACCAAAATGAGAACTGACCTGTAAATCAGAAGTGTCGTAAGTGTCAGTGGTGTCGTTGGTACAGTATTGACATCCCTTGCACAGTTTCCCATGGTACCAAAAGTGGCTCCATGCTTTGTGGGTGCAGTTTGGAGGAAGCGGGCACGGTAAGTGGGGGCATTTCACATCCTTTTAAAGGAAATAATGGTGTCAGTAGCACAGGCCATCGGATCATTAATTTTTTTTTTAATCAGAATTTTTTTTTAAATATTTTTTTAGAAAACCCCCCTAATCGAATTGTACATCGGTTAATAATACATGGATAGTTTTGGTCACTATTAACAGAGGTACAATTCGATTCAGGGGTGTACTAAAAACATTTTTTTTTAAAATTCATTTTAATGAATAAGTAGAGACAACTTCATTGATTATACCAATACTTTACGATGTAAAAACGTGATATCTTTAAGGTAACTGTAGCCACAAGTTCAAAGAAGCACTACCGTTCCGATTCATCGAGTGAGATGGAGCTGTATCATAAAACGCTTATGAAGGTGAATAAAAGAAAACAATTATTAGTTTCTATAGTCCAATGACGTGGACTGGCGCCACTAAATTTCCAAATATCATGACATTCAATCCGAATATTGATTTGAAATAAAGTTCATCACTTGTTATTGTTTCTTATACATCAAGCTAGATTTGCAAATTTTACACAGAAACGCCTACTTACATCTTTCAGATCTTGATTGCCACTCGATTCACCTGAAAATTCCAAACATTCTTATTATTAAAGCCCTGGTTATCTTAACTTTTGATAACCGCCAGAAGTACATAGTCATCCGATATAAGTTATCCAACGTGATATGTAGAATATGAGGTTAATGATATGTCATTCAAGCTGTTAAGCTACATTCAAAATTAGTCTCTCCCTATTGTCAGAATTAATAAAATTGAAACATATTAAATTCTAATTGATATCAACTTTGCCCGTAAAATTAAATATGGATCATGGGCAAAATGTTTAGTCAGCAACTCTTCGTTAAGTGGTGATTTCTATATAATCTTTTCATGATGGCAGTATCCATAATATAGTAATCTTTGTAGAAGAAAATGATGTTGGTGCAATGTTATAAATCATTTCACAGCTTCTCTAAACCTTTGTTTTCCACCTGATAGCTAATGAATGCATTCAATACTACATCTGAACATTGTATCTCGCACGTATGGAACGTGAATAGGGTTTATATGAATAGAGTCTGCTTACAGTTATCGTCAACGGTCGATTCAGAAAGATCTTTGCATTTCACATTATCAAACTAATTTTTCTTTTGCCGTGTGAAATTAATGTACATATACATAGTTTTCCTCCAAAAGATATTACGACCGAGCCTTCTCTTTGAATACCTCGCCTTTTCAAGAAATCAACGACAGCAGGCAAAGCAGATATACATATATAGATGCTTATAAAACAAACTATTCCTGCCAGATACCAAAATCAAACTTCCTCAAAGAAGACTACACACCTGTTACGCCCGTTGCTACTGTTAAAGAGAACAAAACAACTCCAAGACAACAAGGAAGATCCATATTTGAACAGGTGTCCTTTCTGTGTGACCTATTTTCTGTGATCAACACAGATAAAAGCAGATTGTAATAAGATACGTGTTGCAAAACATGGAAGTTTATGTCAGCGATAAATGCAATTCGATATTGAAGAGTTTGTGTACTTTGCAGATTAGATAATCTTAGCAAAATGTTTACCGAGTATTTTGATTATGACGGCATTGCTGGTTATCTCAATATACGAAAGGGGTCCAAGAAGTATTCGGCCTAATCATGTTCTCTTCGTTGACTTTTAAATTCATTTTTATATCTTCAAGAACTCATTCATAGGACATACTTTTACACACCTGGTTTAATGTGCACTTTGGTAGAGATGTCATCCTGACACATCTGGGAATACGATTTGTAAAATTTAGCATGAATTTATCCCTCTGACCTCTTGTAAAATGGTGTGCCTTAAAGTAATGTCAGTTGAAATCTATTCATAGAAATATGGTGTGACATTAGGTCACAATAAATTATAAAAAGGGATTGCTTGATTCAGATTTTGATGAGGTTTGTTATCAAGGACACATCGATTTTAGTCGATGAAAAATCAATGTGTCCAGACATTCATTTTGTATCTCTTATGATAGGTCGAAAATGATGAAACCATTCAGTAACCATTCGCATAATATTAGAGAAAGTGAAACAATTTATGATGATTATAATGTTTCCGTAGCATTGAAAAAATACATAATTAAAGTTGAAGTTGAACAAATGTTTCAATTTAATTAATTCAAATTTCAAGTTAAAAAATCTTTAATTCTAGTCTTATTGGTCGTTGAGCAATATTTGTTGTAAAATATTGGTTTAAAGGTTCCATAATATATCATTTGTCTTATAAAATATTTCAAAAAATTTTCACCGAAAACGTTCACAAGACGACTGAGAAGACCGTGGATTTACTTGTGAAAGATGATAGTAATTAAATAACCCTACGTTCGTTTCCAAACTTCTTCTTTTGATTACACATTATTATCTTGCATTTGGAAAACTTAAATTTCATTTTCTTAAAATCAATTTAAGTAAAAATGGTGCAATTTCCCTTTTAATCTTCATTTTATATTTTCAATTATTGTTTTTTTATAATTGATTGATTGATTAAAATCGTTGATGTTATACGATAGGATATATACATCTAACACATTAGACAGAAAACTTTTTTATTTTCTACTCTCATTTCTCCATTACTTATCATGCTGTATTAGTCATAGAACATTTTAAAATGATTTCTCTTGGAATGATACCTTTAACATACGAGCAGTAGACAAAACATCGTTTTAACCCACGGACATCACTCAATCATATTAAACAAACAGACTCACCCACAACTTTCACCTACTGATTGTCCCCGACCACACCTTCATCTTGTTTGTCTACATCCTACATATTATAACTGCAATGACATGATCCCTATTGTTGACTTTAATACAATATACATCTATAACAGCATAGGCTGATATCTGTATCTGTCCTATTATATCCTGTTTCGGTAAATTTAGAATAAAAAACGGTATACAATCAAACTTTTTAAAATAAAAAGAAAATGCACTTATAAAATCTGGTAAATTTGTGATAAAAAAATTCAAGAGTTTTACTTCTTATGTACGTGTATGTTTACTTGAAAGGTCAAGTGGGAGTGATAGAGAGCCATTTGGTATGTAAGTGTTTCGGATATAAATCCATTTGTTTTGGAACCGTTGGAAGTGTTTTTATTCAATTGTTCAACATCTACATAACACAAAATTGATCAAACAAGCCCAAAGTCGTCTGATAATTAACGAAATAACTTAAGTTAGTTTTTTAATTGTACAAATTTTACAGATTGGTTTTCTTAATATATCAGTCATGAATGTGAGATTCTTTAAATCATCCATGCTTATTCCTCGTGAGGTTTCAGCTGAAATTGAAAAGATTGAGACTTCACTGATATCAAACGTCAAGGTCATATCAATGTTACGTCCTAATTTGTTTGACGTTATATTGAGATGTCATCTGATTTTTGAGAGTCTTTAAGAATGATGTATAAGTATTATGAAATAATGTCGTTACATGGTTACACACATGGATGTAAATCTGAGCCCCAACAGCTGCTCTTGAAGTCCTGTGACAGACTGACTGTTGTTGAAAAGTAGCATTTGAAAGCTATTCGGTTTAAATTACCGACTAACGTAACGGTAAAAGTTGTAGGTTTTGATTGAAAACCGGACAATGTACAGATGCTGGAAAGCACCAATTACCCACACCTAGTGATGAAACTAACCCAGCAAAGATTTAAGTGACTTGTATTTGATAATTTTACTAGTATTCATGTGATTTGGACTTATTAATTCAGGTTCTGAACATATATAAGGTTTTTGTGTTTCATTAAAACCTATCATATGTAATGTTAATGAAGTTTGAAGATGATTTTATGATATTTCCAATTTACTTTAAGTTACCTCACATTAATAAGGCTGTCTTTTGATATTCATTAAAACTATTGTCGAATATTGAAGATGGGTAAGTGTAATATTTTCAATTTTCATCAGCATTAAAGGAATTTTTTAATTTATCAAAGCTGAATAGAATGTCACAGAACTCGCTGAGTGTCTCTTTCAGCAAACTGTTTCTCTGCAACGTCTAATGCCAATAGTGAGATTTTAGAATTTCTTGATATGCAGGTTTGCATAAGTCTATGAACTATAAGGGTTATCATTCACTTCTATAAGCCATACTGCTATGGAATAAAATGGAATGACAATTATTAATTGTTCATCGTTTTGATGACATCTCGTAAGACTTTTATATGAAGTAGCATAAGACTTGATGATCACGTCAACATAAATAAACACATATTTATTTCCAAATATGGACTTGTTTACTTGCACTATTAAACAACCCAACATTGGATACCACTGCAAAAACTCGAAAGATTTTCTTTTGATATATCTATACTAGTTCACAGGAAAACTTTCCAAGTAGCGTACAAAGAAAAAATCCAAAGAAGTTAGTTTGTATAAGGACAAATTCAACCGACATTACGTACAAGATTGATTGACCTTGCATCAATCTGTTATTTTTTCATGGCATGTGACAAAATGACGAAAGAAAAAAACATTCAGGCGTATTTTAAAACATCTCGGAGTCTATAGGTACCAGTCCATATTGATCGATCTTCTCCACTGAGAGAAAAATGGGATCTACTTGAACTTTAGGTGAGAGGTACAAAAGAACAAGATGACTCTTGAGATTAATTAATACTTATTGAAGATTCAGAGCAAAATAAAGACTTTCAAGAATATCCCATTTCCTGGTCATTTCAAAGAGAAGCCAAACTGTGACAGTTAACATTTACTCATGGAAATAGATTGTGTTATGGTAGATTCGTTACTTCAGTTTACAACAAGTAACAACAGAAATTTATTTGTTTCGTTTCGTTTTTCCCATGCTTTGATGTATGAGAAACTTGACAAAATACATGATATTTGTACTAAGAGACGAGATGACACTTTTGTAATCAAGCTGAAGTATGTAGTACATTCAACTTTCATGGTTTTGATTTACTGTGGGTGACTCACATATTATTCAAAGTTCATTATATCAAAAAATGGTCTTGTTTACTTGCACTTTTAAATTCCAACATTTTGAAAGTTAACAGAAAATTTGTTCAACCTATCAAAGATTTTCTGAAGAATGTTCTCAAGACAGGGGAAAAACGCCAGAGTTTAAAGCCAAAATGAATACTTTGGCGTCAGACTATTTTCCTCATGTGAAATAAACATGAAATAAATAGAAAATATATAGCTCGCCAAGTAGATTTAATGTCTTTACCCGTCCCTTTTGCTGGAATAAGGAATGTCATCCAGTTGTTCTTGTTTTTAAAATTTTTTTGCTTTGTTTCAATTTCTTATCAGAGCCAATTAATTACTTTCTATTACTGTTTTTCAAAGTACAGACTTGAATTGTACTTAGTATTAGTAACGAAAATGAAAGAAATTCATTTAGGGATGTTTTGAAAAAGAGTGTGATGTAGATCAACTACCAAACACTGTGTTCCACAAGAGATATCGCTTCTCGAATTTTGTAGATCAAATTATTTGATTTTGAAAAAAGATTTCATCACGATTCTTTTCATCCAGGTAGTGACATCACCGCATTTTGCGTTTAAGGTTAGTGCAGCTTTTAGCGACGTACATGTTTGATGAACAAAACTAAATTCATTTTAAACGATAAAAAGACTTATACCCTCCTGTCTTCTGTTTCCAAATATATCAACACTCGTTGAAAAACATTACAAATATTTGAAGCTTTTCAAATATCATATACTACCGCTAAATTGATAAGAAAAATAAAATCGTGCACTGTTCAAGTCATCGCAATCCCAAAATATCTCAAGGAAAATAACGTAAACACGGGCAGAACTACCCATTGCACCACTAAACCCCTTAAAGTTCTTATTTGTGAAATGGAAAATGGTTACCATTTAATACGGGTTTATATAAATCACAACGAGCTACAAGGTACATGTATCTGTTAATATTTTTTGCAAGTTCGAAATGACTAAATTCTCGTAAAAGGTTTTAACTATTTAAAAAAATATCTTAAACATACATAAGGGATGTTTGTATTGTACAAAAATAACACGATGCCGTTTCTTTGCCCTTAGTTTATGTAATTAGCAGAATTGATGAAAACTGTATCATGAGTCACGTAGTTATCATCTATTTACCAACCGCATCATCTCTTTCTATCACAAATTCAATAACATATAACTGATAAGGACAAATTGCTTCGATTCTATCATGAGACACAATTCCCATGGATAAATAATCTTGTCAGAATCAAAATTAGCGTCTATTCTCAGCTCGTTTCGTCTGGAGAAGTTCTTGCAAGGAAGCCATTATTATAAATCAACCAAGGAACATTTGTGAAGACAAAACTCAATAAGCAAGTAGGTTACCATGAACAACAGAGAAGTCGTATTCTCTGGATGATTAAACCATCGTTTAGATTTGGATTTTGCCTAAACATAAATGCTTTACCTTAATCCTTTCCATTCCTTTAACAGAATTTGTGGAGGATTATTATTTTATTAATTTGAAGTTCCCTGGAAAGTATTATCTGCATATTAAAAGTTCCTCTGTAGGATGTTGTTACTTATTACTAAAATTTACCCAAATTGAAGTAATTTGTTAATTAAACTCTCCGCATTGGAAAGTAAGAGATTTAATCTGCTAGCACAATTTGAAACATATTTATAAACTGAATGTATTATATACGCTTTCCTCACTATTTTCATCTACAAAAACTTACAGTACATAAATAATTGTTTAACATACCCAGATCATTAAAGATTTTTTCCCCTTTGGAAGTGTTCATTTTCCTTCATTAAACCTATTTTCCTTAATGAACGGGATGCTTTGCGATTTATACACTTTACAGGCACTACTGCACGCTTTTACGGTTTAAATTGGGTTACTTTTAAGGTTTACGAGTACTTATGCATTCACTTAAACTTTCTATCGATGCAAAGAAATACTTAACATTCTCTACAATTTACCTGCAATCAACAATGAAAACGTTAAGACAGTCGCTGTCGGCTTGGGCATATAAAAAATCTGAATGGTTAGCTGTGCACAAAACGGATAAATTATTGACACTTGGAAACGGCTGAACTAGTACTGTGTGCAGCTATTGAATTTACCTAAACTCTGAACTGAGAAAAATTCATGAAATACTAGTATGTTTTATAAAAGCAATGTTGTAACTTAACCGATTTACTAACACAGTATTAGCATTGTTATTAGATTGACCATAGCGGCTGCCGTTTACGCTTATCTGGTTATGAGCAAATTTTTAATATTTTCGATATCGTAATTCATGCGGATTTAATGTAACGTAAAATTAAGAACTTCCGGCCTTTAAAAATCAACTTTACTACCTGAATACGTAAATATTTATTAAACAACTTACGAGCTAGATTAATTGAGTGAGGATAGTGAGTAATATGAAGAGATATGCAGTATCTGTGCATTCGTTGTGTTTACGAAATATTGGCGTGCACTTTTACTATACGAAGCCCCATTACGAAATCTCTCTTTTAGTTTCCGGTCGTCTCAGGTTTAACCGGAACTGTATTTCCGATCAAGGTCATTTCCAAATTTGACTGGAAGGAGTTCTTCATACTTTGTACTTTGTTTATGTATACTTATAGACCTCTTATGACAATCACTATCTTCTCTTTGTTCACGTACTTGTCTTGGTCAAGAATCTTGATCATCAACTGTTAATAACTATGTTTAACCTTATTACAAGAAAATTTAGAACATAAACATGCTATTATTAACCTTACTCAAACCGTTAGTATGTCTAAACCGGTTATTAACGTTCCCAAAAAAAGTTTTAAATATACAAAACATACTTTTTTCCGTAACAACACTGTGAGTGGACAGAAGTATACATGCAAAAACTTTACATTATTAAAACGGCTGTATGATAAGTGAATGGTTACATAGAGATTATTACCCGAGGAACTGTGTCATATGACTTTTACGAAACGAGTGTGAATTTTTGTATTACCCGAGCGAGAGCGAGGGTTATACATAAATTCGCACGAGTTTCGTAAAAGTCATATGACACACTTCCGAGGGTAATAATTTCTTTATTACCGATTCTATTCAATATAAAATGCACTGAAATATTCAGAAATCGGCCTGCTTTCCTTGCGACGGCCCGCCACAGTGACGTCACGAACAATGGTTTTATGACGTCACAGACGACAAAATGCGGTAACTCGCGCAAAAACAATCGTTGCTAGGCAAAAGTGATATGTGCACATGTGCTCATATTGAAAATATGTCATCGCTTATGATTGACCATATGGGTAATAAATCGGCTTATTTACCATTTGCATATAAATCTTCGATTGCCTCAACTTTAAAATGGTAGGATTGAAGGATATATATGAATGGGCTAGAAAAATATAAAGCTAACAGAATCAATGCAATGAGATACGTTATATACTGCGAGGATGTTACCTTGATAGCGAATTTGCCGATATTTCAACATGTGTCATGCACACAAGTATGATGTTCCATTTATTACCGAAGTTTTGAAAATGAAAAAAATAATCAAATTCTTATTCCATCCATTGGCGTTACTAGTTATTGCGAAATTTATATTACAATGTTTCAGAGGAAACCTGACGTCACAGAATTGCTTCTGACTTTGTGTTAAAACGACAAGGTTTCCCCTATAACTTAATATGAAGATTATGAATCCTGTTATGGAAACCTTTGAAGGTGATATTTATCACCATTTAAAAGTCCCAGACAGAATACGTATAAAATTTCAATTTTTAGAAAAGTGATCTCACGAAAAACAAGAATAAATGTTTCTAAATGGAAGAAAAAAATTTTTAAACAAAAGAATCATTTTAAAACCGAACGTAGCTTAGGTTCTGTGTATCCATTCATCTAACTCTAAAGGCATTCACACAAAAATGGCTGCCAGTGGTTTTTGCTTGACAGTTGATTCTCTCGGATAACGGATAATCAGGTTTAGTAATGAAATGTTTTGAACCTCTGAACGTAATTCATTTGGCCCAAACTAATACTTATTGGTGAACTTTTGAAACATTACCGCACCTTTAAACTTGCGTAGTTCCCAAATAACATGAAAGAACATATAACATGTAACATAAAATTGCAACTACACTAAAAATGTTTTTCAGGAGAGTTTTCACTAGCAATATGGAAATTGTTTGAAAAAAATATGCGCGGCAAATAGCTTTTACTTATTTGAAATGGTAATGCTATTGGTTATATAATATATCTTCAAACACCTTAATCAAGAAAAATCATATTCAAAGGGTTTTTTTCGATGTTGGAAATTTTTTGTGTGTCTGAAACTACCTTCTTCCTTTGAAATGAATAAATTGTATATTCCCCTTACTGCAATTTTCGAAACTTAACGCAAATCGTATTAAAATCTCTGTAAAAACTTTTTCTCAAGGAAAAGGAAAATGAACACCAAGTATTTGAGGCCACATGAGAAAAACAAACATTATAAACAATATATTGCGGCTTGTCAGATGCAATTTAATAACTTTACAAGCGCTAGGCCAATGTACATGACTAGTTCACATTTAGAAGCCAAATACAATTATGTTTATGAAAAAAACGACCATGAAAGGAATAATCAAGCTATTTTAGTATACAGATGTTATTTTATATAACTTGGCTTTAACAACGTCATTTCAACTTGAGTTTCTCATATTTTCAAGTTGAAATAACCAAACATTTATTTCATCACGGCTACCGAAGAAAATTTCAAGTTTAAATGTAATAAAACTTAAGTTTCTTATGTCGTGCAGACTCATAAAATAGGTTGAATCTAGCGTGAATTTCCATGCCAGTTTTCAAGCACGGAAACAGTGATCGGTAACATGTTTCAAATAAAAGAACTAAATGGGCGATTATCGGTTATTCTTCAATGAGACAAAGAATATAAAAATTTCATTGATTTCCTTTTTCATCTCATCTCTATTGATAACTCAACTTTTTCGTAACGGTTTACGTAATAGTATGATTTGATCATCTACACATGACACTAGAACAAACAACTATGTATCATGTTGCTTAAAGTACAATGGAGTCCAAACAAATATCTATTCTTTGGAAATCATCTGTGATTTTTATGCCTCAAGACTGGCGGTTATTTTCCATACTTTCACTAACAAAATGACATTTACGGTCCTTAGAGAGCTACGCCTTCGATTTACACCTGTTCCTGTGAAACGCACTGACACTTCTCAACTGAATTTTTATGATATTTGACTTATATATTTTATCAAGAGGCACATCTATACCAGACTCTCAATCTCTATCACCAACTCAGTAAAGCACAACCAATACGAACAAATTGCTTATCTTGTTTCATCAGACACGGTAATGTTCGATAAATGATCTTATCAGAAAAGAAATTAATATCTGTCTCAGCTTAGGGAGTTTAATGATCATCATTATTCAGCCAGTAAATTTTCTCCTTATCTCATCTTTTGAGGTCAGTGTGGAGTCCCATGTCAAAACTAGATATAGTTTCCAATTATATCAGGGTTTTCCTTTCTGTATTTCTCAGACATAGTCAATGTGTTTAAAAATCAGGCAAATAAAAGTATATATTTTTTTTCTTATTTTTTTTTTCTTATCAACTGTTACTTCTTTCGTGATTTTGAGCAATGATGCCTCAAAATGTTACTTCTAACATGTAAACAATGTTGCTAAAAGCGTTTTTTTAGGGGGATGTAATGTCTTTCTTGAAATTAACTTTCAAAATTAATTTCGAGACAATGTTCCGATAGTGTGCACCTACAGCAATGACATTTATCGTGACGTTCAGTTAATAATTATTAACATATCTTTATATAAAATCTAAAATTGATTATGAGTGAATACTCTTTCTGGAAAACAAATTTAAAAGGAATACCACCGTCTTACCATTAATGTCATTTTGTTTTATTTAAACTATTCTTAACTTTTTTTTTATCTTATTCAATAAAACATAGAAAAGGGCGTCTTTTCTGCAATGAATCCAAAAATAAGAACTGTTTATTTCATATAGCTATATCAACATAAAACGTGTAGAGTTGTAAATGTAAATTTATGGCGGTAATGTTCATTTCAGTATTTGTAATAGCATGGCCAAGATACAATCGTTTGTGTCTTGTCATATGCTGTTTACGTAACCAAGAGATTTTCTTTAAATTCTCATTTGATTTTAATAGATACAAGTTTCTATTTGATCAATTCTTTCAAGGACACACGTTTGCTTTAGGACACACATTTGCTTTAAGGACACACATGTACATTTGCTTTAAGGACGTACATTTGTTTTAAAGACACATATTTGCTCTAAGGACACGTATTTGCTTTAAGGACACACATAAGGGCACATTTATATTTTCAAACATGTTTTTTTCACAAATAAAGCTAACAACAAAACAAAAAATGGGATATCAGATTAGACATTTACAAAATTTAAGGATTATTCTACCTAAAAGATCTGCATAAACCTGCAAAATGTTTATATATTATGAAAAGGTATGCCTGCGTCAACTTTCTTTAGAAAAAAATCAATCTCTACAAACTGTCTTACTTCTTTTATTTCATTCTTACAAATATTTCATTAATTCTTTTGAGTGATGATTATTTCACCTTTTAGAAAAAACAATATGTGAAATCTTCCCATTTGCTTTACTGCCTGCTACAAGATCTTTTTAAAGAAATGAATTGTCAGTAAAAGATCAAAAGTTCAAGAGAAATATGATTACGGCTATCAGTTCCGGCTGTCGTATTTATTCTGTTTGAATGAAATTTGTTATAAAAATGATTGTTATATACATATATAACCTTGGATGTTATGGCATTTTGTGACATCAGGTCATGTTTCTTTATTTTATTTTTTGTAAAACAGTCAACATCTATGTTTTTCTGATGTAACCGAAATTGAAGCAAAAACACATATATAACAGGGCTCCAGATAATCATTTGGACTCAGGGGTATTTCACTCCTTAACATAAAAATTAGGAGTATTTCAAGGTTCACTCCTAAAAAATGGAGTAATTCAAGTTTCATCGTTTTCAGATCCTCATTCAAAGTGTTAGCATCTTTTTCGCTGTGAGTTGTTGATAATATTTTCCACACTTTAAGCTGGTAATAAACGAGTGATTTATCTAATATACACTCGGTACTCTTTGTTTAGATAAGGTTGGTATCTAGTGAGCTACTATTCTAGATGTAAAGATCAGAAATGAAACTTTTTTTGGACGATCACGATCACTCCTGTAAACAAGTATTTGATTCGTATTCTGGGAAAGTTGTGCGAATCTGTCATTCGTTGATTTCATTTTAACGCGTATATATGAATTACCAAGGTTAAAGGTTTAAAACGGTTAACATGAGTATAGAGTACATAAACACATACGAATAAACATACACCAAGATGGCATTTAAGGTATGCAGATATGATCACAACATTTACAGTATAATATACACACAGATATAGCTATAATACAATAATGTCAGTATTTGGTCATACAAATATTACTTATGTGCAATTATATCTAATTGTGTGTTGATAGATACGATAAATGTTGACAAAATCGTAACATTTTTGGCAATTTTTGGACATAAAATTTTTGCCTTTGACATTAAAAGGTATGATTCAAAGGATAAATCTTGTTTGTAGTATTTATAATAAAATCCTTTTGAACTTTGTTCTATCGAATTTTGTCAATTTTGGTCCTTTAGTATCCGTTCCACTGCTGAGGCAAGCCACGCTGTTGTGCAACTAGTAGGGTTATCGTATATTTCTTTGAACCGACAATCTATTAGAATATTTTTAACAAATGAGAACCACTTCAATCTATCTAACATATCTGCGGCATAAACAAGGATATAATTGAACAAGATACTAGAAGTTTTCAAGGTACTGTTATTAGTAGCGATCTTATGCCAGTAGCTTATAACTCGCTTTAGTCGCTTATATATTTTGATATAAATTGGTTCTCTTCCGAATTCACCATAGATAGAAGTTTGGAGTGGTGTTCCTCAAGGAGGAGATGAATTTTAAGAATTTAAGGTGTAATCTTTCTATAATCATTAAGTTTTCAAATCCCCAAATTTCTGATCCATAGATCATGATTGGAACGATCATAGTATCAAAAGCTACTAAAATACAGTCCAATGGTAAAGTTATATTCCGAGCCCTCTTCAAAAGGGCATCCATGGCTTATGTTGCACTCTCGACAAGTGTTTTGATTGCGGTTACATATCTACCATTTCTATGAAGTTTGATACACAGATAATTGTATGTGTCGACAATTTCAATATTTTGATTTTCTTAGACAAATGACATCTTGGATTTACTCGCAGGTCGGCCACCAAAAACGAGTACTTTTGTTTTCGTGAGATTCACTTCTGGTTTCTAGTAATTTACGCAGAGCCCTGTAATAATGATTTTAAAATTGATTGTTGTAAAGCTTTGGTAAAAAGGAACTTTCGGTTTTCTAAGTGTTTACTCGTTATTAAATATAAACTAGTTAATTTTCTTGTGATAAAAACAATCAGGTTAAACAAAGAAACGTGTTCCCTGTGAGGATACAAACTCATTTAACATTTATATTAAATTATTAAAAAATGGATATGTTTTGGAACATTCTTACTTACATTTTTGTAATCAGTTTGCCATATGAGAGCAATACATCATAATAGTTTAAAATAATTTACTGGGCTCTAAAGTTTAATAACATTGTCAGTTTTTGGTAAAATTAATAAAGTTATTTTCCAAACATTCATTTAAGTTCATGTAAAGGATGAACCATGTAGCTTTGACTGTTTTCTTCAAAATGCTATAAAGTTCATGGTAGGATGTGGTTTGAAAAGGAATAATGCAGTTTGCATCTCCAGAGCAACATATTATTTGTCGTCCTTGTTGAATATTCAGCACCAATCATATGTTCAGTATCTGTTAGTATCTTCCAACATTCAAATGCAGAAAACCTCTGTGGTTTTTCCTAGGTGGGTCATAAGTTCAGTTTTGTTCATGTGAGTGATCATTCACATTTTCAAGTTATAAAGAATTTAAAGTTTGACCTTACAGTCTTTCATTAGAGAATGGAAAAAAAGTGAAATGTATTTCAAAAGGATTTTAAGTCAATCTCAAAAATGAAAGTTGAGGCTTTCATTAGCAAATAGACGTCACGATTCAGTAATCTAGAAAGTAAATGCTAAGACATTTTGAAGGAATTATTTAGTCCTGATATGTCTCGTGACTCTAACCCTACATAACCATAGATAGTTTAAACAGGCCTTTCGCTAATCACATACAGAAGACAATACATCAATCAGGATTACTCTTCCATGTAATTGACACTTTGGAGATTCAGGTTTTGACGTTATTCTCATTTCTTGGCTAATTGAATTGCGAACAACAAAGGTTGACACACGCAGGTCAACTCCGAAAGATTTTACACCATTACGATTTATCTCAGGTTTAGTTTAACCAGCACGACTTCTGTTACAGGGATCATGAGACATTGATACCTTAAAGCCGTTGGTTGTTATAATGCAAAACTCTATCAAGGTATTTTGAACAAAGATCCTGTGTCCTTTGTTTTAATGCAAATCAACAAATAACTGACTTTTTTCACAGGCAAGAAACCGTGCTACGGAAGTTTTAGAGTTATCTATCAAAGGTTGACTATTATAGGTAGCTTTATGATTGAAGACATTGAACTAAATGACAAAGAGAGCTCCTTTAAGCTCCAAGACTTTAGGATTATCTAAAGCTAGTGGATTTATTGCTAAGACAATTCTATTCCACAAAACTCAAAACACGGATTAATATATTACACTGGTGATTGGAATGTCGGCCCCTTCACTTCGGAAAACGTACGCTGCTTTGGTGTAATGTAGTTCATTAAATTGGATAAAGAAACACGTGAAAATAAACTACAACTGAAAGCAAAAATCATTTAATTCATTTCATTTAAAGACTTGGTTTCAGCTTCAAATCTGTAATTCAGCATAAACACGCGAAAAATGTCAACATTATGAACTGATAAACGTGACCTAAATCTCGGCTCAACGTCAGTCGGCCGTCACTCCAGGCGGGTCGTGACGTGGACGGAAACAACGGATTAACAAGACACGTTTTGAATGGCACACGTAACATTTGGCCTCAAAAGGGAATAACATTGAAATCTATGTCTCAAAAACTGTTTACTGGTAAAGAAGCTTTTCATTCAATTGCAACTATTCTTCATCAGAGGACAAGTCACTGCATACAATACGGCGACGCTTGGCGGATGTCGACAGTGGCAATGGCTCGTCCCGGCCGAGAATCAATGTTAATGTTGAAAACTCCGCCATATATAGGACCTAAAAAGACACTGCCTACAACTTCGGATGATGAGGATTTCAAACCTATCTCGTCCAATAACTTTTCCATCGATTTTGACCAAATCATTGCTTTTTACGGGTGACGCCATCTTTGTTTACATCAGTCCCTATAGACCTAGCAGACGAATTTTGTTACTTATTTATATTGTATCGTTTTTCTATTTATTTACGGACATTTTAGTTATTAAAGGAAAGAAAAGCTTTGCATGTAACCACAATAAAAATAAAATTTTATTCGATTATATTATAAAAATTCTCTTTTTTGTGTGCTTAGGAACGAAAACTTATGAAAGGAAATCATGAATGAAATAGCTGAAGAAAGTAGTACCGGTAACGTCAAAAATCTATTTAGCCAGTAGAAGTACCACATGAACCAGAGAGATTAATTTATTTCTCTGACACAACACTTTTGATAAAGGAACGAAAAGACAAAGCAAACATTCAAAAGAATCTTTAAATGAAAATTCGAGTTATCTCCTCATACATCAAACTTCATAAATATGGCACAAGCTCCAGTTTTAAGTTACAAGCTAATTGAAATTTTATGCGGCTGTATCAGATGAAATGAATAAGTCACTTGTAATGATATTTGTTATATGACTCTCAAGTTCTAGATCTGGGACAAGCACACATCTCATACGTACACTGCTTCGAACTCATGTAATCACCCGTCACCCAAAGCTTAGACAGTAATCACCCTGGTGACTTAAGTCAAAGTCAAGGAATACACACATTATCACAGGGCACAACTATGATTAAGGATTCAAGTATGTGGGTTTGATGAAAGTTTGAAATATAATTTGATTGTTTATTTTATTAATAAACATGGTAAAGGTTGTCAAACGCTTGTATGATATATAAACGATACAAACTTGCGTTGCGTTGCAAACTAAGGGATCAATCAAATTTAGAGTAATAATCCGTTGATATTTAAGTAACAATGGTGTGGTTTAGAATAACCGCCAATAAATACAACATTGATACAGTCATTGCGTATGATGGATATGATTTCTGTTCTTAAAGGTTCAATGGAACGGAGTTATTCTTATATGTAAATCTCACAAAAACGAAATTGAATGTTATCAATTGCGAGACAATGCTTTTAAAACGGATGTTACATGGTCGGTGAAGCTATGTCAATCGATTTCTCTACGTAAAATGATTAAAAGGTGATTATTTCCTTACTACAGATGATCAGGTTGAGTAATGAGATTTTTTGACATTTTGAAGATAATACATATGACATAAACTAATCTTTATGTGGGACAATATGAATAAAACTTTGTTAAAAAAACTTGCTACTTCCCCTTTAATACATTGTCGATACTTTACACATATATTTTCCTACGAAAAGAAAGAGTCAATCTTATCAATGATGTTTTAAAGCAAACTGCAAGTATTTGATAGTTGGAATAATGTTTGTTGAAGAGAGTGCCATTTAATTTTAAAGAAAGAGATTTTGAATGATAAGTATTATTTACTTTCTGTTCCTGAATGTAAGGGCATAACATGACAAATACACATTGATAATATTTATTCATATTTATTTATATTTTCATATTCATTATTTAGATATTAATTTCATTACATTGTTACGGCTTGCGAACAACTCATATTTCATTGAGACCCTCTAACGTTTATGCTGAATCGCTCTAGACATACATTTTAATTAAAACTTCATCTTCAATGTCATTACATTAATAAACTTTTTTCACCTGGTAGTGGCATCGCACACAACCTGAAATATGATCAAAGAATAACACTTTAAGCCAAACTGCATACACAGCACTTTATAATTCAAATTTACCTATCACAACCAAAATGTGATATCTAAACACAGCAATAAGACACTTTCATGATAAAAATAGGGTTAATACGTTTAAGATTATAAATATTAACCAAAGTTAAAATGTTCAAAAGCAGTTAAAATGGCCCTAGTAGCTGAAGAGTGATATCAGAAGTGTGCATTACAGAGATTGCAAGACTATGGCCTGCCTGAGTGTCTTATAATCTTCTCTTGATATATTTGATTTAATCAGAAAGGTTTCTTCTTGAATACTTTTATGTCGTCTTTGACATTTTGTGCATGAGGAGGACGATTTAATATCATTCTGATGAACAAGACAAAGTGTCATGTATACAGAACTAAATGATTGATGTCAGTGATCACGCTGTTATCTGAGGTTGATATATAACTATAACGATCGAAAACCCATACAGTTAAACATAAGGAGTGACATACTTCTCATCTGTGCCGCGGTGCACATATCATATTTGTCCGGCAACGATTATTTCATGACAACGAATTAAAGAAGATTTGTTTTATGTTCTTTAAACTTTTGAAAATTCATGTTAAGAAGTTTGAAATAATAAAACATCAAATGTTGTCTCTGTGTAAGTTGTATACATGTAACTATTCATTTCACCTTGGAATGTGTTTTGTCTAAAAAAAACTAAAAACAAGAAGCATCAAATGCTGGGTTTGTGAAAGTTGTATACATATAATTGTTGACTAGTCCTATTGGTCGATCTCCTGATATCTCCTGGTAGGATAATGTGACACCGTCTCCACCTCGTTGAAACAATGGTGTAAAATGACACCATAGACCACTGTCAATTTACATGATACAGTATATGGACTTTACTTAGCTTAATGACTTGTAACGTAATGTTTACTACTGTCAAGAAAAAGAAAACCGCACAAAAAATCCAATTAAGCAATGTTGTGTTACATTGTTTTATGATTATATACTGTTTGTTACACTTTTTCGGCGATTGAGATAGAACAAGAGTTCTAAAAACGTGAAGATGACTGCAGAATTTAAAAAATTTATACCATGTACAGTTAGACCTTGTTACGTATAAATCGATCAGAATGAACAGTTCTTAAACTTTTGCATATTCGTAAGATTAGCTAAAGATATTCTACTATTCTTATTTAGATAAGTACCTCTATAGTAAACTGTTTCAAACAAAGATGACAATTTGTCAACCTTTATTAGAGCATGTCATCCATCATTATAGATAACAGTTTACTATTTATGTTCCTAGCATACCTTTTTGGTAGTTCTATACTGGAATGTTAATGCCAATTAAACATGAAAAATAACTTCTCACTAATACTCAAAGGACAGAAACTTTGAACTTGAATATGCACAGTTGCCCTAATATATAAACATGGCAGTGAGTAATTGAATGATAGGACATTCTGACAACCGTTCAATATAAGTTGATAGTCATAACCTCTTTGTACCAACAAGGCTCTCATTTAGACTAAAACTGTTAACGTGTAGGGCATATGGGAACCCTTCCAGTAATAACGATGTCCGTTAATAGATCACTCGACTCGTCATCGTGGTTAACTCCAAAGCACTTGGTCATCCTCTAGGCAAAAGACACTGAATAGAAAGCAGCGACGTGATGAAAGTTGAAAGGACGGAAGTAACTATGTCTGAGGGATCATGGGAGAAGGTTTTGTAGGACGGTAAAGTGAAATACAATTGCTTTGAACGTTCCTGAAAAAGTCCAAACAAATAACACAGCAATATGTTACAGATATATATTCTATAAAACATAAGTGGACAACGAAGATGCGTACTTTGATATTTCTAGATGCATTCCAAAACATAGGATATTGTTATGTAAATAAGCTACAAAACGTGTACTTGGTAGTGTTTGACAGTGACGATTTATGTTTCATGGTAAAGTGGACTACAATACTTCGTCTGCGGTAAAATGATTAGAGAAACAGCACTAAACAGCATACTAAAAGGAAAAACTGATCCTGGAATAATAGGATTTGGTTTTTTTTGACTGTACACCTATGTATTTTGAGATACAGAAAGGGAATAAAGATCGTTCTCAGCAGATGTTATAGATCTCATCTTAATCTTTAACTTATTAAACAGATGATAAGATGATCCTCACTAGAGACAAGTATGAAATGCAATTTGTTTTTTCTTTTCAGCTATCTTTTCAGTGAAATATCAGGTGATATGACCTTGCCGTATTTACAAATATTTAATGCAACATTTCATCACTTACATTGAAATAAATACTTTTATATCCAATGTTCCAATAAAAATACGTATAGACATTGTTACATTTTGTCTTATTGAACGACTGATCCTAGAAAAGTGTCATAGAATGTTTTTTTCAAAGAGTATATAATCTTTTCAAAATTCCCTTATCTATTTCATTTGAATCAAATATTCAAAACCTGCTTCCCACGTTACGATCTGCTACAGTGACGTCACAAACAATTCATTCACAGAGAATGGCAACTTGTGATAAAACAATTGTTGCTTGTCCAAAATCATCCGTGCGTATCTGCTTATATGTAAATGTAGGCTTCGCATCCAGAGGTCCGTGGTTCGAATCCCGCCAGGGATGTAAGCAAGTTTGTCTGCATAGAAATGTTTTACACAGTAAGGTTTAGGTGAAATCCTACACTGAATTTCAGCGTGAAACCAAATATTTATCATATGCCTGTGCATTACAAACGAAATTATATGGGTTTGATTTAAAAACCATAGCTGTTTCTCCAAACACATCATAGAAAAGCTTTTCAAATCATACAGCTTTGATAATTCTTTATTTTGCAATCAGCAAAGTTGCTCTCATTACTTTGCACTTTTGATTATTCAACTTGTTCACCTTGTCTTGCATAGTAGAGTCTTAACTTTTTATCATAAAATGACACCCAAGTCCAGAATACATTAAAAACATTATAAACTTTTAGATACATTGTCCTTATAACGTTCTAGAGAGAATAAAATAAAATTAAAATAATTCAATTCAAAGCGAAAGATGAGGCTTTCAACTTCAAACAAATAGTTACGACTCTGTATTCTAGAAAGTAAATTGAAAAATGAAACAATGCTTTAGTCTTGACAAGTCTAATGACTTGAACCCTACATGGCCATCACGAAATAGTTTAAAACAGTCGTTCCACTGATGACATACACAAGGCAATACATCAATCAGGATTACCCTTCCAGTTAATTGACACTTTGGAGATTCAGGTTTTGACGTGATTCTCATTTCCTGCCCAATCGTGTTGAGGAATAACAAAGGTTAACACACACTGGTCAATTCAGACGATTATGATCAGAGATCCCATACCTTCAATTATCAACCGACACAAGTCCCATTACTAATGATAAATCTCTGTATTAATGGCGCCATCAAATCCACTGATACATAGATAGTGACACATTAATGCTTGTTATAAAGCCAATCAACAAATAACTGACTTTTACCACAAGTATGAAGTCATCTAGAGTTAAACATTAGGTTTAATATACATAGCTATACAGCTGAATACCTAAAGTTTGTTCACATACCTGCGTAAAGTAGTGCAAATATCATGTAATTTGGCATATGTTTGAGGCATCGAAGCGTTGCGAAAAAGAGCGGATAATTTTCAATTTTCAATACAGAAGTGAGGATCCATTGCACCTTAATCCAACCGTATGCCATACCCAACAGTTAACAGTTTTAGACTTTGGCAGGTCACTGAAGTGACCAGTGGTAAAGATTTCGAAAACAAAATCCTTATAAAAGATTAACACCTTTAAACAACTCATGTTTGTTGGTTTGCATCAAGTCAAAATGATTTTGCTGATTTCTTTTCTCAGAGAGTCGACATTGAATATTTTGATTGAAATTTAAGGAAATCGGAATTTCGAAAGGTGACCCCCTTCTGTCTTTATTATCATGCCAAAATTTGAGTTTTAGCACGAGAGACTTGACAATCCTACAATAGGTACAAAATGCCTATTTTACACATTGAAAATTGGAGATCCTTGGTCAGTTCTGTTGAAGTTATTTTGTTGACATTCAAAGCAAACCCAAATTACATGATACTTGCACTAAGATGCAGTAGTATGTAAAGAAACTTTTGATATGCAGCTGTATGGTTAAATATGTTCAACTGAATGACAAAAAGAGCTGCTTTGAGCTCCAAGACTTTGAATTATCTAAAGGTATTTATTGCTAAGACAATGCTAATCCACCAAAACCTCCTTTTAGTGACTATGGAAAGTCTTTTGGCACAGCTAAATGACGCAAAGTTTAAATCAAATACACTCTCTTTTTACCGAATCATACATTAATGACTGAGGTGGAAGGGATACTCAGATTTAGCTATCAGGTTCCTGTACATTAAAGTTTTGTTTCAACAGAATATTGAGTTGATGTGTACGTGTATGAAATATGCATACTTACTATGCAATGCCCTGTTATTGTGGTAAACAGATTCTATGAGGCCAACTTGCATTTAATGCCATATTGCACCTGGGAAAATTTGTCCTGACCACCATGGGTAAACAGCACAACTTGTGTCATCGATTATTTTAGCATATCTAATACCCTTTTTAGAAATCACGCGCACATCATTAGCGAATTCCTCACAAGCAAAGGTTCGTTTTCTATGATTGAAGATGAATTGTGAAATTGATTCACAGATTAATTTTGCATGTCTTCGAAAGTTATACCAGCTTCACTTTCTTGATAATAGGATTTAGGATCTTAACTATTATAGGCCAGAATAGTAGATGACTCCAGAATTTGAGAAACTCTGACATATAACTTATGAAAAATTAACAAAAAGACAAAGTAATCTAATTAAGATACAGAGTGCAAGGGCAATTATTCAGGAAAATTGATTTGTATCCTGATTCATCAAACTACATCAATGTAACCCACGCTCTAGTTTTAAGTTACCAACTAATTGAAATCCGTTTTTCTTGATTGACTCAAATGCGTCACTTGTAAAGATATCAGTTATACGACCCTTAGGTTCTAGTTCTGTGACAAGCAGACTAACTCTAAGATAATAGTTGTAGGCGAGTTACTTGATGTGTTGTAAAAGCTTTTATGAACAAGTGAAACAGGAAAAAGGAAATAAAAAATTTTCAAATCAATTGTACTTTCATATAGTTTAATCATCTTAAAATTTCTAAAATACAAAAAAATCTATTTGATGTCCATTTGATGATAAGGAACATTATCTGTTCGGTTCCAACGTTGTCACGGGAAAACTCCAAGTGGAAACGCTTAAGTCAGCTGTGGTATCAGAAGCAACTTTGAGGTGATTTAATTTTTTTTACAATATTCAACACTGTTGTTTTATAATGTTCATAAACTTTAAAGCACCAGTCATCAGCTGCACGAAGATAATACAATTAGAAAAATAATTGCAAATGAAAAACATTTTTAAATAGTTTTAAATAAATAACATAAATGTCACTGATCATTAGGATGCGTGACATTACCACCGAGAAGTAGCAACAGAGTCTGAAGGCTAGTGTTAAATAATCCCTTGTCGACACTTAGCGCATACAATTGTGTAAACATCAAAGAAAACAATTGGATTATTGATCAAATCAAATGGCAAGTTTGTGATGCCTTGAATAAGCTTTAAAAAAACTGTTGTTTATTTTGTGTGTGAATCAAATGTTATTAGAGAGTGTTAGTGAATGTCATAAAACCTTTTTTTGTAGTGTTGTTTTTTCAGTATTGAATCCCTATCTCTTCTTGAATGTAAGGACACACACATGTATGTGAATATGATAATACGTTTGATATTAGAGTTGCTTTCTGAGACAAATAGTGCGATACAGTGGGCAATAAAAACCAGTGTTCCTAGGAAGATTCCACGTACGAACCGTTGTGATTTCATTGAAATTTGATTAAAGCGCTTTATCGTTATCATTAAATCATTGATTGCAATTACATTCATAACCTTTTGTTCGTGCGGTAGTGAGAAAGTGCACAACCTTAAATGATATCAAAGAATAAGCCATACTGTATGCACACGAATTTCATAATTCAAAATGACTTATTAAAACCAACATGTGATATCTTAAAGATAGTATATCCCAGTTTTGCTTCCGACTTCAATCCCCATTTTCATGAAGACAATACATTCAAGTAAATAAAACACCAAACAGAGTTTCGATGCGTCCTTTAATTAAAAAGATATAACGGTTCAAAGTGCGTAGAATGCCCAATTAAAAGAGTCCCTAGAGTGGCCTGATGTGACTCGCTCTACGTTTGTTTGTAAGCAAGTATATATCAATGCAGATATGGGTCGCATTCGTCTACGTTTTCATTGCGTAAGAGACATGCCTTCTTCCTGCGTTGCTGCCATCTGTACTAATAAGAAATCAGGAGACATTCAACTGCATCGGTTTCCGAAGGATCCTGTCAATTCGCGAATTGGGCAAAGTTTGTTAGTCAGAAAAGAGCGAAGTGGAGTCCCAATGACAAGTCTGTCATCTGCTCCGATCATTTCACAGAGGACTGTTAAGATCTTTCCTACGATTTCAAAAAAGACTTTGGACTTGCCCCACAAAGGAAAAGACGCGTCCAAAATGGCTTACCAACAGTTAATAAACAGATGAAGATGATAACAGGCCCGCTACCCGTCTATCCAGCGAGATATGACAGTCAACCATATCGGAAGAGAAAACGGACGGAATACTTTGAGAAGAGGGAACGGAAGAGGGTAAGGAATTTGAAAGATAGGCTAATTCAAAATTCTTTTCAGGGGGAGGTGGGATAAATAATCATGAAACTTTTGGGGAGTTGACTATAATTGATGATTTTGCAGACGAATGTTGAGTTTTTATCTTCAGTATGAATTTATGTCTCTTTAGATTAGTCGCAGAAATTATTAATTCAAACCCCAACAATTGTTTGAATTTTTAGTATTTGATTGCATATGGGGTTGAAAAGTTCATCGGGTTGAATTAAATAGTTATTTCAACATGTTGGAGACTATAATGAAATAAGGTGCATATATATATATATATATATATATATATATATATATATATGTAAATGATACATGTGTCAGGTTTGTAGTTTGTTACATTACTAGTTTTGGGGCATATATTATTTTTTTGGTGCTGATTACTCTAAAGATACATACAAAAATGTGGCCACGTCACTTATGTTTGTATGTTGACACTACAGTATTGGTTATAACATTTATGAAAAATTAAAATTTCTTGCTACAGCGTCATTTTTGAAAGTCATAAAGCTGCTCCGGAGAAACATTTACCATTTTATGTAGCCTTAAAGTGGATAATTTATAACCTATTTGATATTGATAAACATTGCAGTATGAAATAAGTTATTTAGTAATACAGATTTGTTAATATATTGTCATTGTCACATAAAACAACAATATAATCTGTATCCTTACTATGCAATATACTTTAGTACGTAACTAAGTTTTTATGAAGTTGGCAAATCGCGAATCAAGAGGTACATTTACTAAACACAAAATATTTGATCTTCATTATCACTAATAATGCCAAAAAATAAGGCGAAAAACAGCTGCTCGGAATCGTCGTATCCCAATGACGAGATCCGGAAGTTGCTGAGAGGCAGTCCATCAAAAGCGAGATCTCATTGTTACAGGCATGCAAAGCAGAAACACGGAGTTACGATATTGAGTTGACACTTTAAAATGACACAAAGTAGTAACAAATATTCTACATATACAATGGTCAATCAACTACACAGGGGGATAGTCGATTTGTCTAGGTGTTCAAACAAAAAACAGTCACAATGGGGGCAGATATCAGTTTGGGTTCACTCGATCGGCATTATCGGAGATTAACAACCCAAACAAATAACAAGTTAATTAATGTCAAACAGAATAAGTCGATGTATTGATATTAATAGCTTTGGTGACTTAGGGGCTTTTTTATAAGTACAAGCAGTGAAAATATATACGTTCATAATCTATAATCTATAATGTAAACAATGACACAGATCAGCCAGTCGTTAACGAGTCCTGTCTATGTCGTCACAACCCCCCTAGCACCTGATTGGCTAATAAAACGTTGGGCGTCTGTTTTCCGGAAGTGTTTATAAAACACGTTTTTTCTGCTATTTTCAGGTGGATTTGAACCTAAATAGTTGTTGATATTTATTCTTAACTGTGTTATGAAGTATTTCCGCTAATCGTATGCCCTATGTGGATATATTATCTTTAACATAGCAAGTAGAGATTTTTCAGAATATAGATAGGTAAACACTTTTGAGAGTACGAATATTATCCACAGTGTTTACCTATTACTGTTAGATTTAGAAAAAATATCAAATCGCCTTGGTAGCAGAAAAACTGAAGAGTCATATCAGAAGTGTTCAGTACTGAAAAACTGCGACCTTCCTTAGGGTATCAAAATAATTAAATTTAATCAAAAGGTTTTTGAACTTCTTGAATAGTTTTACGTCTTTCTGACATTTTGTGCTGGAGGCAATTTGATGTATAATATTACTTCTGATGAACAACACAACGTGTCATGTATTTAGAAGTTAATGATTAAGGTCTGCGATTACCTCGCTGTTACCTGAGGCTGATATACATTTTATTATCAGTAAACAAGTTTGCGAAACTAAAGAAAAGTAATGGCATATTCAACATTTGTGCACGAGTGCCTAGCATGTTTATTTCAGCCCAACTTTTCGTTCTAGTATGTGTATGCAATACGTTCATGCGATGCAAATTATCGATATATATAATATGTGAATATCTATGTTATGATACCGAATTAAAGAAGATTAATTTTATGTTACGTTTTAATTTTTCAAAAACGCCTATGTTTAAAAATGTTGGGAAACCTAAACAATAAAACATCAAGCGCTGGGTTTGTGAAAATTATATACATATAACTATTGACTTCACAAAGTTCGTGGGATGTGTTTTGTGTAAAAATATAATAGACGAATTGACAAATGTTGTGTCACATTGTTCTATGATTATGATTTTGTTACACCGTATCAGTGATTCTGTTTGAACAAGAGTTAAAAAAAAAACTTCGATGAAAGCAGAAAAAAATCTCAACAGGCCTGAAAGATTTCTCAAGAAGAATATATTTCATGTAATGAATGTCTCGATCAGTATTATTTTCCATAAGTACATGGTTACGGAGATAATCTTCTTTGTTTTATAAAATCCTTTTTAACATATCTACGTTTTGCAATATTGATCATTACTAATACTTTCTCAGGAATATTATTCTGCACGAAATGTTTCTTTAGGGTAAGTTCAAAACATCTCACAAACCCATCATGGCGTCCGTCTATTGATCTTGGGGACGCCATATTTCGCATTTGCCTTTCCCTCCTTATTGTGATAAAAGTAATTATATATATAATAAACTAACTAGCAGTTTTGAATCTCATATTTGACGTTTTAATCTGCTTATGCTTTTGGGTCAAGCTGTCAGGAACCCTGAAAGCTGACGATCTCACGACTGAGGTGAATGAGATGCCTGGTTTGAATTGTGGATAGTTTGCTGACGCTTCTGTGATACTCTCCTTTTGCGTTATCAATCTAATGTACGTACTTTGAGTGTCGTATGTTTGAAATAGATGAAAGTGGATTTGTTTTTATCATTCATGGAAAATATCATTTTAGAACGTGATGTTTTCGATTTTTCCAAATTGTCAAAATAATTTGAACCTGGGTTAAATTGTCATATTTTTCAAGATCACGTATTTCAAGGTAAGAGTTTAGATTTGCTATTTCAAAAAAAGGATATTCGACTACAAAAGGCATGAAACATCATCAGTTCATACAAAGTATTATTTATGAAGAAATTGCGACTCGATTTATAAGATATGATATTCAAGAATACTTGAGATATGGATCTCAAACATGCGACACCATAATAATGCAGATAAATGAAGATTTAAAATATCTATTAGATTACTACATCAAAGAAATAGGAGATCACTCCTACGTACTATAAAGAACTGTCCAATACTCCATCAAAATCAAAGACTCCAAACACCCATCTTGGATCATATCAAAGACAGCGCTTTAAGACAGCGTCAACACATCAGCCATTAACTGTAATGACTTAAGATACAGAGATACTGGAAGGTATCAATTATAAGCGATTAAATCCGGCTTTGAATCGATATATAGTCGTAAATCTACCCACAAGCTAATATAATGTAGTTAGAATAAGTTACAGAAAATTTTGACATTTTGTTTTCTAAAGATATCGTCATCTAAGTAACTATTTATGTAAATGTCATATCTTTTATGTTGTGAACATGTACGCAAAAAAATGGGCTAATCACTCATCATATGATAATAGAAATGATGTTAATTTTTAAGCTTATAATCCAGTGCCGGCCACTGCTATTTGGCAGGTACATTTTTACCCCTTAGGAATTTGTACTTTCGAAGCATGTCTTCTGTTCTTGGATGGTATATGTCCGTATTTCCCGTATTTGAATACCCAGTTGTACAGTGTGGTGCACATAGTGCAATGTGGATGATTTGCCCTCACAGGAACACAGTTTAAAGCCAAGGAAAAATATTTTTGTTTTACCTAAATTCAAACAGGGCCTGTAGCGTTATAGGCAAGCGTGATAACAACTACACTACAATGCTTAGTGTATATTGATACAAATCAAATGATATCATTTCATTTACATCTAATGTTTTGTTTTGCTTTTTTTCATCAATAGCGATGCTAGTATTTGAATATTTCACATGTAGTTAAATAACAAGACACCAATCTCCACCCTCCTACAAGCGTCCAAATACGCCATTAAAAGAAGAAAAATACCAAATAACTGTGCGTCATTAATACAGGATAGTATAACTGTATCATCCCAACTTGGGATCGCGTCCCATCTTAAGATGGGACGCGTCCCAACTTGGAATTCCAAGTTGGGACGTCCGATCTTGAGATGGGACGGCAGATACTTTAACATGTTTATAATATCCTTATTCTAATGTTGAATTTAGAATAACATGAGAACATGTATCATTTAGATAAGTGCTTCAAGGACATCGAAAGATATTTTGATTTTATGTTGATTTTCATGACTTATTGGCTATATATATCTCTCATCGCATACGAGTCTTTCATCATGGCCCAATACGATTTCAAAAGTAATTCTTACACAAAGTCTTATAAATTATTTCATTATATTCTTAAATATTTTTAATCATGAAAGCATGTTAAGCAAATAAAAAAAGAATTTATATTCAATTATACACTCAAAACCCACTCTAAGTGAATACCAAGAATGCTAATCTAATGCCTTGTAATCAGTTCAATTTCTGACACATAAACCGTTCCGTTAAGCAAGATTCCAATGTACTTATATATTGTGTTTGATAGTCGAATCTAAAAGTGTATGTATGTATGTAACATAATTCACAAACACTAACCTATAAGTGATGTTCCGTCAATGCTTATAAGATGTCCAGTAAATAAATCCAGTTATGTCTCCTCATATTTCCGATCGAACCTGATCTGATCAGTGTCGTGATGCAAATGGCAAACATATCTGCTTGGTAGTTCAGAGATGGATGTGGGTTGGGTGGAGGGGGGGATGTCCGAAAGAAGGGATTTTGGTAAACATCCGGTTCGGTTATGACACTAATACCTGTGTGTCACCTTCCAATTAGTGACAAGAATGGGTACCAATTGCACATGAGCATGCTTGTAACACTACAAAGGTACACGCCGAGCGTTTGTTGTTTTAGTCAATGATCATCATTCATTTTTATCAAGGCATTTGCCCCTATCGGCAATATCTCTGATAGGTGGAAGCAGACGTGATCAAACCCTAACCAAAAACAACAACAAATATTATGTTTAGTGTTATTGTATTGTTATTCGATGAAAGTTGTTTTGCCACACTAAATATATTCAAAATATTTTTTTCAATAACAGAACGATTATCATGTCAAGTAACCAAAATGAAATCTAACATCATCCATTGATTAATCATGGGGAAATAGCACGCTTTTCAATAGATTTTTTAAAACAAGATAACTTAGTTTCCAAGATTTGCAAAAGAAGATTATGGTTTAAACAAATTTTTTTCATTTCTATAAAAAGAAATTAGATTTGGAGGCAAGCTGGAAGCTTATATTTATATTAATGCCGCTCCAATAAAAATTATATTTTGAAACCATCCAACATACAACACAAAGTGAAACAAATACGATGTACAGTTGCAGCACAATACGTTAAGATATTCAATATTGCAAAGGCGATTTCTTTATGCTAATTTAGAAATGCAATATTTCAACTCATTTCTTATCAATACTACAAGAAGATTATAAACGGAATTTGTTCACTGAAAAACTTTGTTTACCTTCACTAGATTTTTTGACACAAACCCTTGTTCAGAAAAATTATTCTGTTTTCTACATAGCCCGAGGTAACATATGATTTTGATCAGTATTAAAAGGTTGCTTTTTTATATGTACAAGCGTCTATATAGGCTTGTTAGAAGCGTTGAATTGAGAGAATTGTTGTGTGTTCATACTACTAATACGTTAATCAACTGATCCGTACATAAGTCAAATAAGATGAGTAGGTGAGGGGAAAGAATTACATTTCAGTGTAATATTGTTATTGTACAGCTGAAAGTTTACTTAACTAATCGTTTTGTTATCTTTAAATAAGCTACTTAACATGTCCCCCCGAAAAAAGGCATTAGGTTTGTAAATACACATCAATGAAGTTTATTTTGTGCTGACATACATGTACTAGTGTAATATCCTCAGAGGACTAAGTGATTCATATTGTTATTGCTTACACAAATCTGATATAGAAACTGTCATTTCTTATACAAAATTGATATTGAAACTGTCATTGCTTATTGTAAAATATTCGATATTTCATTGTATGAAAATATGCAATATGTGTAATCATATAATGGTTAGTAAGTATATTTCTATGATTTAAACGGTATTCTATTTCAATAAAACATGTGTTACACAAAATTCAGAATTTATATACAAAAAGAAAAAAGGATTAGCAAACAGGCAGCAAATGCTTATATAAATTCTTTTCCTGAACCAAACATAAAACTATTTAGATATCAAGTACATTGGTGGAAATATACATTTGCAATTATTCTTACTAAACTCAAATTCATATGATGCTTTGTCTACCTTACATTTTTTGTACAAATTTTAGGAAAGAGCTTAAAAAAATCGATTGGTATCGTTTATGAAATGATAAATATATATTATTAGGAATTCGTTAACACTCTGTGACAAAGATTTGTCGCCGTTAAGATAGATTTTAGTATATTGTTAGGAGTTACGAGGGAATATTCAAACCCTAAGGTTGGCACTATTTGAAAATATCTAAAATGTTGGGGAACCAGACTTCGATAATAGGAACTTTTAATTATTTTTATATTTGATACAATCAACCAAGTCGCCAAGTAGATGAACAAGATAGTACTCTGTTAAAACAACATGGGGTTTTGGTGTCTCCATATGTTGTTTTAGCCTAACAGTTCCTACGGTGGGGAAATTGGTGTCCAATCATCCGTTCTCTGTCACGCCAAGCTGACACATTAACAAATTCAGTCTAGTCAGTGCTGCATTGTAACGATGGAGAGTACCTTAATTTCTGTTTATACATATATAGGAGGTTTTTGCATGGATTATTCATTTCTCAGTATCAGGTACGTTTTTTAATTATATATTTTTGAAAAAGCAATTTATCACTAGTATTGTAAAACTTGGATCTGTATTAGAATAACTTCATATCTGTGATTGTTAATAGTTTATACCACCTTTTTGTTAAGAAACTAAGATACAAAGGTGTCTCTGTGATGTCAGCTGTTCGATCTACGCATGTATTGTTCGTTTGAAAAATGCTGAAAACTACTATCTAAATATAAATCTATACATTGATCTGATTTTGTTATGTCTCTTAACAAATGTGATTCAATCAGTAATCAAATGTGACTTTAAATAAATGTTTGAGGTGTGTTGAATCGTTCGTACTCGATAACATATGAAACCGAGTGAAAAAGTGAAGTAAATGAACATCAAATCAAATTTTCTTCTTAGGTGTGAAAAGAATATAACAAAACTATCTAAAAACATGTTTTACTAACACAAATTATTATAAAATATGAATATTATTAACATGTTTAAGTATCCCCCGTCCCATCTCAAGATGGGACGTCCCAACTTGGAATCCCAAGTTGGGACGCGTCCCATCTTAAGATGGGGCGGATCCGCAGTTGGGATGATACATAACCACATGTATTATTCATTTAATATACAGAACGCTCAAGTCCACCAATAATATCAATTTTGAGATTGTCGAGGCGCTTCATTAAAATATAAATAATATGTATCAAAAATGTATATATGTTACAGTCAATGTCTAAAATCAGTCAATCTGTAGATCGACTAAAATTTTTAGTCAATCTGTAGATTGCCTGATTCACTCAGGCAATGTATAGATTGACTGAAAAAAGCAGTCAATGTAAAGATTGATTGAAAATTTAGGCTGATTTTCAGACAGATTGACTGAAATGAATTTTGCCCATTAATTGAATCATATAACGCTCCTGTAATCCTACAGAAAGTTAATTAATTCATTCGATATGCTTTTACAACAGATTGGCAGCCAGTTCAAACAATAATTCGATTGCTTCTAGGCCAAAGATTAACTCTGTCTAATGTTTCAAGAGATCAGAAATGGTAAATCAACTGATAAATTTGATTGTGTGAATAACTAGTAGGAAGCCACAGTTACTGTATGGTACATGGTAGGCCGAGACATCCCCAGAGTCAAGGTTCAGTAGAACGTTTGAACTGTGACGAAGGACATGCTCACTCCATGGCTAGGGGACAACGACCCAACAGACTGGCCTATGGGACTTCGATTTGTACAATTCCAAAAGAATAACAGATACCATACTGGAACGAATGGTCTATGAAGATGACCTTCTGGCAGCATACTCAGCCCCATCATCGGAGACAGAAGTTTCCAGTCTTGCACAACATAGTACCATGCAACCTGATACAGCAGACCCTGAAGATGCACAGCTAAGAGTGAATCAACAGAACATCGAGGTCCAGAGGAAAAGAGCTGTAGATGGTCAGCTTTCACAAGCTGAACGTATGGTCAAACGTAGTCGTTTAGAGCATGTTGCTGGAAATCCGGGTGACAATGTGGCCATTCCTATTCCACTAGATGATCGTGGTAAGGGGGATCCTCGCAACATTGTCATTGTAAAAAGGAACGAGGATGGCCTGTATCCAGCATCACATGTCTAAACAAAAATTGAAATAATCCATGATATGTCAATAAAACAATGAGTATCTACATTACTGTTTGTTATTGTTTTGACCCATTAATGAGCATAATTTATTTCAGTCAATCTGTCTAAAAATCAACCTAAATTTTCAGTCAATCTGTACATTGACTGATTTTTTCAGTCAATCTATACATTGCCTGAGTGAATCAGGCAATCTACAGATTGACTAAAAATTTCAGTCGATCTACAGATTGACTGATTTTAGACATTGACTGTAACATATACAAAATTACCCTCTTATTCATTTCCTCATTAAAGGCGTTATATTTGCTGCTGTTAGTCAAAATAGAACACAAAAAATATTGTTGCTTCTAAAGTCAAGCGAAGTTGTTGTCTACTCAAGATCAGGACGTGATGATATTAGTTAAATACCTTTCATACTTTTCAACAGATACTAATTTTACACTGTGAAAGAAAGGCATGCAGTCAATTTGAAAAAAAACTTGATTAACTGTGTTATATTGCCTTCAAGCAAAAGGATATAGACTTAGATGGTTGTTAAAATGAACTCACGCTAATAATGATTTAAAATGATAATCAATAAAATAAAGATCCGAGAAATAGATCTAAAAAATCTATGTTTAGTCTGATGATATTTGCCGTGTTATCGTATAAGAATAGGTTTTATCAGTTTAGGTCTGATTCTCTATTGGTTTTGACACGGTATCTATGACCACTTCCCTACTTCCTACTTCCCACTTCCATACTAGGTTTGTATTTGTTGAGCCCTTTCAAGACATTGAATTTATCAATGTCTTTATTTAATGTCTTTTCTTAATGGTACATTTCAAGTGTTACCCAAACACTCTCCTTTTCTTTTTTCACCATTACACGTAATCAGATATAATGTTTTACTTGTTATGCTTTTTGTTAATCTTAAAACATATCGTTGTTATGAAATATATTGTACGTTAACCAAAGATGGACATAACAAGGCCGCCTTGGGACTATCTTTGTTTGAAATGTGAACATGTTGACATCATGGGAAAGATAGCCTAAACTAAAACTTAAGAGAAAATGTGAAGAAATGTCTCTCGAATGTTTGTGAGCATTTTATATCAGGATTTTAGCATGCTCTGAAACACATAATGTTTAAACAAAGATATAACAAAAAAAATTATTGATATATTGATATCTTCCCTAAGCATAACGTGACACAATAAAATCAAAAATTTTCTGTCTCAATCTTTATGTAGTTGACATTTCGTAAAGGATTCCTCTACACTTGAGACAGCTGGGTTTTTTATGCTGAAGTGTCAAAGTGCCACAATATGTATTTGCTTTTTGGACTTTGGACTTTTTGATCGTTTTTCTTTAGTTGATAGGATTTTATAAAAATTAGTGTTTTGGAATTCTGACAATGAATCTTCACTTTGTATTGAAAGTTCAACATCATCGGTTTCTTTTTCGCAATGCTGCGATGCCTCAAAGACATCCCAAAATAGAAGATATTTTCACTATGCTAAGCAGGAATGTGAACAAATTTTCATTACGCTGTTGTAGAGAAAGTGCTAAGATACAATTGTATTACGTATGGTTTGTTATCAGAATATGTATATCTGTTTGAGAACATTAATATTATGTACCCTTATCAATTTGACAATTGGAGGTTGGCTATAGTAATAAGTTGGAATATATTCTGATCGGCAACGTTTTAAAAATGGACAATAGCATAGTAGGGTATTCTTCTTCAAACTTTTCCAAGTCACATTTGTTACAAACTAAGTAGAACTAGAACTCGGTAAATCATTGCTTAAGTTTACACTATTTCACTTGTCTTAGAGAACAGCTGTTATGAAAATAAATTTGTTAATCATCCCGAATGTAAACAATAAAATATTTAATAGACTTAATGGTCCATTGTTGCATGGTTACCTGGAAAATAAGAACCTTCAAAATTCTAAACGATAAAAAGACATGTAGTATTATTTAACAAAAAGTGACACGTATAGATTTGTAATTCATTGCCATTTGAATATAATCTTGTTGATTAATTGTCTCAAAACTTTATAAAAAGACAATTGAAAAGGATAAAGAGAGTTAGTTTTTTATGTTTAAAATGTTCGGTGTTCATCGTTACATTAAGAAAGGGCAATTTTTTCGTAAAAAAGCAATTTCGTCTTTCTTTTGTTTTCTCACAGCCAACTTTATTGGAATTGTTGAGAAGAGTTAAAGAAATGTTTAACTAAAATAGAAGGGAGCTATATATTTTTGCTTTTTACTTAACATATCGTGTACGTTTCCGTTAAATTGAAATCGTATTTCCAATAGCCTTTCCAATTTCTTTTTAAAGTGAATATTTTCAATGAAAACATAGTTACTCCTATTAGAAAAAAGCAACTGAATGGACAGAATGAAAAAATCCCAACTCACATGGAATTAAAGGAATCTTCATTTCCAATTTGATTTGGTGATTAAAAGCAAATACTTTGACCAATTGGCTAAACTTTTCGATCAAAATGGATTCCTGAAAAATAATGAAATAAAAACACATTTATACAGAATCTCTGGACCTATAAATCCTAATTTGAAGTTAAAAAAATTCTATATTTCGTTTACAAAAGATTCAATATCAGGAAATCATATCTAGTTTACCTCGCACATCAAACACATCATAGTTGCCTTTGTACAAAAGTTTATTTGGATTTCAAATGGAAGTAAACAATATGCATAGTAGCTATTTATGTTCTTCTACAAGCATTATTAACACAATAGGGCAGTAAAATATTATTCACATGATTTGTATCGACCCTAAGGATTTTATAAGCACCGAATTTCCACTGCCAGGAAATATTTAATTTTGTCCCTTAATCAAACTATGCAGTCTTTTATGATATCTTGAAATGGAAACATTTAATAACATGCACACGTGAACATTGCAGTTAAGAGTTATATATTGGTAAGGGCATGATACAACAAAAAATTAACATTTTTCATTATATCATGCAATGTCTTCCTTATTTAATAACAGAATAGTGTTCTATATTCACCTTCTCAGCAATCCCCTACTACTGATTAGGAAGTGTTATTATGATGTTATGAAATATCAACACTTTTTAAAAAACTAGAGTACATTAATTTGTCCTTCTGTGATATAACTATATTCGCTACCATGAGCACACAGACACTCATTTTAAGAAGTAAATAGTATATAAACCCTAACGCTCTGATGTCATTACATACATTTTTACATTTTATCATGTGATTGATTAATTTTGTCCAAAATTATATACATTTAAGAAAACGTTGTTATACAATATCTTGATTCATCCAACTACAGCTGCTGAACAACAGTTTTTTTCACTGTGTAAAAAGTCCTATGTGAAATCATCAATTTTCGAAAATTTAAATTAATTCCTCCCAAAATGAACAATGTCAAAACAATATTTTTTGACGGGATCATTTTACACTTCATATGAAATGATATATGGTATGCCAGGAACAAATTTGTCATTCCTTAAAAGTGGCATGGGGTCAAAAATAGAAAATGAGATTTTCTTATTTCTGCAATGAAATATTATATGAACATATTTTTGAAAATTTTATAATCAAATTTGACAACGTGGATTAACTTTATTATATTTCTTGCGTTGTTAACAGTATTTTAGTGCAATGTAACCGAGAGGACAAACCCATCTTATGTCATTAAATGAATAGTATCCTTTGATGATGCCAATGTAATTTCTTAGACAAGCTGGGACAATGGCTTGAAATTTGCTGGTGGCTTGGCATATCATGTTTACATCGAAGGATTAATTTTTGTAAGTTGACAGGCCCTAAAGGGACAATAGCAATATTACAAATAATACAACATAACAGTTGTACGGAAATATGTACTCGAGTAATCACAAAGATCATGAACGTCAATACATGTATGTATGAGAAAAGACCTCATCACGTTTTATCAAAAAAGCACCCTACAGCTTTGGAAGCTTCATCGAGAAGCTGGTTATCAAATGTTTAGTTCCATTGTAGAGCGATGCGATGTTTCGTTTGGTGCCCAGTGTTGATTAATGGGCGTGTAATTATGATTGTCGTTGTCCCGCCAAGCTGAAAACATTTTCTAATCAGTCATTATGCTTTTACTTTCACGTTACATAACGCTATATAAATCACAAGTTTGAGAGATACGTATGTATTGATAGCATGTATGTATTGTATTTTAACCTTAATAGGTACAATCCATACCTACCCACGTGACCTAGAACAATTTACAAAACATATCTGAAACCAGTAAATCATCATTGCTTAGAGTTTCACACTTTAAAATGAAAAATAACTTCGTAGATAAGCATTTTCAATACTTTTGTTCATCAACTTCCTACTTTCTATATCTCCTCTTTAGAACAGCAGAGTGTAGGTTAACGGTTCTAATTCGGTAACGCTGATAAAATCTGATATTATCAATTAAATTATCAATGTTTATATCATGTTTATGTCACTCTAGCTGTTAATCGTTATTCGATGTAAAGCATTGTTAGATATTTAAAAATAGCTTGAAAATTACCTTTAACAATAAGCTAAGTCAATCAGTAATTTTGACACTGTAATAATTCGAGTGCAAAGGTCTAATTTCGACAGAAAAGGTGTTCATTTAAATGAGGGATGTGAAGGTTGTTTTGAGAATTTGATAGTCTTTTTTACATTCTTGTTTTTTAAAAAAACTTTTCAATGATGATCCGAATGGAAATCACAATTTACAGTTGTTGTATCACGACAACACATAGCTTTATCCCCGTTTAGGGCGTTCTTATTCAAAATAAATTTTTAAAAAAGAGGTGAGGTGAGGTGAGGTGAGGTGAGGTGAGGTGAGTTGGGGTTTAACGCCGATTTCAAGATTATTTCACTTATATCGCGGCTGCTAGTATTATTGCAGGTAGAAAGCCCGCAACACTATTGTGGCTATGCATTGCGGTGAAACCTGCGAGCATCGGCTGGAACTAGCGAACCATGGGTGGTACTGCGCTGAATTTCAGTGTAGCATTGCACCCAAACCTGACTGCGTGTAGAACAGTTCTCTACTGCAGACAAAGTTGCCGAGCCCCTGGCGGGATTCGAACCACGGACCTCCTGATCCGATAAAAAAAAAGAAAGAAAAAAAAAGAAAAAAAGATGGGGATGTTTTTTGTTGTAAAAATTAAAGGCAACACAGAGAAAATCATA
This sequence comes from Phorcus lineatus, assembly GCA_921293015.1. NCBI lineage: Eukaryota > Metazoa > Mollusca > Gastropoda > Trochida > Trochidae > Phorcus > Phorcus lineatus. Next base: position 14,622,344 of record OV121092.1, on the reverse strand, counting down.
TATATTTTATAGTAGATATTTGAACTAGTTATTTGTTTATGTATTTTAATCCTTGTACTGATATAATTGATTCGATATTTCGATATATGTTTATTGCTCTATTGTTGCTAATGAATTTCAACTGATATTGAACATCAAACAAAAGGTTTTAAAAGTAGAAAATTGGTTGATGAATTTTTTGGTATATAAAAAACATTAAGCTTTTGAATATTAACAAAGACCACTTGAAGATTATCGATAATTAATTCATCTTATCTTTCAACACTTGAATTGAAACTAAAATTCGTTATATTCTATCTCATTGTGAAAAATAACTATGACGGATTGGCCAGCGTAAAGATCTTTTTTTTTCTGTATTCGTAATTCATATGATTCAGGAAATAAAACTTGTCTTTCAGAAAAGCACAGAAATAAGTATAGATATGCAACCACATCACATTATACATTTAAAAAGTCAATGAAAATCAGTTTAATAATCATCTCATCCCTTTTCAAATAATTTCCAATTTAAACTGCGGGATTCGACCACATTCATGTCTAAAGAATAATGATTATACAATCCAAGATGTGTGTCTCCAACCTCATACGATGCCGGATATTGGAAACGAAATTAACGAAAATATATACAAGCTGTCAAAGGAGAAACTAATTGAAAAGTTAATGTTTATGCTAATGCTTTTTCACTGATATCATTTAAAGGTATTTTTAGAAAATCTAACCATCTTAAAAACAAAGATGCTTTGTGAAAGAAGTAGTTTACATTTGACGGTCACTGCATGCCTCTGAAAAAGGAGAATATTGACCAATATGAGCGAATATTGAATATCTTCCGTGTTGAAACTTGCTATGTCAGAACCTCATGATTTTCAAAAGATATTTGGAGAGTAATAAATTAATTCAATGAATGTTGGTAAGAATTAGCTGCAGTAATCCAAAACCCAAAATCCACAGAAAACATTCACATTGAAACAGCGATGCCATTGCTAAGTAAGAGAAAAAAAAGGTCAGTTCCACAAGAAAAAAACAAGAACCAATGAAAATTAACGTTGCATAAGCGTTTCATTAATCGTTCATACTTTTCCCGACTGGTAATTTCTTTACCAATATTCTTCATTTTAACAATGTTTGATAAGTTTGCCGCCGCAGAAAAGTGAAATAAGTCTCTATAATTGCACAAAATTAAATTTAGCGAAATTAGCGATTATTGAATACTTCGTCCTCACGTAAAGCTTACAGTCGCGAAGAGGCGCCTGGTTTGGTTCTATTGTAATGACGTCACAGTGCCATTAGTTACATGTACGTCACAAGAATTTCAATATAACTGTATTCTGAATACTTTGTCCTCACGTAAAGCTTACAGTCGCGAAGAGGCGCCTGGTTTGGTTCTTTTGTAATGACGTCACAGTGCCATTAGTTACATGTACGTCACAAGAATTTCAATAATAATGTAGGGCGTCGATGACCTCTTCAAATCAATATAAAACTGTTAAATGTAATAATTTTGATTGACGGTTATGAGAAGATGGAATAAATTTTCAATAACACTTACATTTTGATTTTATTTTAAAACCTTTTTTCCCTGTCAAGTAAACCCACAGCACAGACGTATGAATATGGAGATTCGCCACTCTAATCCTTTATAGAGAAACGTTTATTTCTACTTTATTTGAATTTCAGTCTTTTAAAAACATGTGGGTAATAAAGGCAATATGTTGTATAAAATTATATTATATAAATTAATATAACTCGGGAAAGATAATCTGTCATTCCCCGTCACTCGTTAATTATTGTCTATATCTTTACATATTCTATGGACGATCTAACTTCAAAAATATACGTCAAATACAAACATTAGAGTTTAACTGAAGATCTACACGCCGTTTACGTAGGAAAATTAGATATGTTGAAAAGTTATAAACAAAATTGAGACGTTATTTCAAAAATATTTTTATCATTATTTTAATACTGTTTATTTCATATGTGGCAGATGAATCTTATGATGAGTCATATAAATGTTCATATATTAATATATTTGAAATAATGTCTATTGTGGAATTTTATTATATATTATATTTTCTCTCATTCATATCATGTATAACCATGGTTTTGTAGCAGTAATTGACATATTTCTGTGTATTGAGTTGTATATATTGTGTCTCAATATGTATACTACATAATATTGTGTGAAGTATATTATATCATCACATTTGTTGTTAAAGGGTGTCAAATCATATCAGATTCACGTAAAAGTCTTAGGAAATAAACCTTCTCACACCCAGCAGAAGTGTGGTCACCCTTAGACCCATGCTAAACATCATGTCTCAGTGTGCTCAATCAAGTTGTTAAAAATGAGTTGTAATCAATCCTTTAAAACAGGATTATGCCGATAAAACTTTATTTCATTTTCATCAACATCAACAACAAGTACTTTTCAGAAACGTATTCGTGTACATGTTTGTGAATCATAATATAAAAAAATAAATATGAATTAACGATAAGAACAAAGATACTCAATATCAATAATAGATAATACAGTTTATTTATCACAAAACTTTATTTGATATTTCACTGGATTATTTTCCTCTCAGAATTCCGACATGAATACAAAGAAATATTCTCGCAACTGTTTTATTCGCTTAGAAGAAATACTTAAATGATAAAGTTTAGTTAGTTTGCATGACACTGTAAAGATCTACTTCTTATCCTATTCATTTCGGGTGTATAAACCCTTGAATAGATTGAATGAGCTTTGGCAGTTGCGAATTTGGAACTTTGGTTTTGGACGACTGACAGACAATTAAGTGTGAAATATTGTTTAACACGTCTTCACTTAAGCTTTCTTTAAAATAGTTTTAACACTAAAGGCAACAGGGTTATGCTATTTGTGCTGTAAAACGGTCGTCATATCACCAATACTGCCACTCTCATGCTAATTTGATGTAGCTGTAAATGCATTTGAAGAGGTAGAGCCTCTATTTGCCTTAAAGGGGCTTTTGCACGTTTTTACATAAATAATGTGATTTCACGAAAACGAAAATATAATGTGGGTAATTCTTGAACATTTATACAAAGTTTATCAGTATTCAATAATTTTATTATGATAACATCAGCATTTAATGTGATAACATCATTCAAAACGTTACTGTGAAGAAGAAGAAGTTGTCATATCTTGTCGTCTTATACTTGAATAGAAACTCCCTCAAAAAGCATCTCGTCACCTAATGATACTAACACCCTGATAATCCTATTTCACATTTTTGCAAACTGACCTTTAATGTGCTAATGGTTTCTTGGGCCTTTTAGATTATTTTGAAGATTTTTCAAAACATCACTCAAAAAGTACTTTTCTAACAGCTAAATAAAAAAATAGAAAATAAATTTTTGTATTGATTCATTATATGATAAACTTGACAGTTGCTGATAAAAACAACGAAAAGATGAGGCACGTAGGCAATTTTAAGTCATTTTTAGAGAAAGTACACTTACTGTTACAGACTCCTCTGATGGGATTTTATGATAAAGTATCAGATCTTTGCAACTTTTTGTGGAAAATCAACATCAGTATTAAAAGGAGTTTTAATTAATTTTTCTTAAGCACTGACAAATAAAACCATTTCAATCAGGTAGTTACTCCAAATTATCGCAAGACTTAAGATATTCTTATTAGTAATTATCCTCTAAACCTTGGCTATAGTATTGGGGTGAGGTGAGGTGAGTTGGGGGTGAGTTTAAGGCAGCTTCATGAGTATTTCACTTATATCGCGGAAGCTAGTATTATTGCAGGGAGAAAGCCCGCAACACCAATGTGGCTATGCATTTCGGTGAAACCTGCGAGCAACGGCTGGAACTAGTGAACCATGGGTGGTACAATATGTATTGGGAAATCGAAGTGTTCCTGTGGTCCTTCTATTGGCGACGTTCTCTAAAATCTTTTTAAGTGTTATATTTATAAAAATCTAAGATCTAACGTTAATTCTAATTCCAATGTATACATGTACAGCCATAATACTGAAACTGTATTTGTACTGCACTCCTTGGCTTTTTTGCCCATCCAGTGTTCAGATATTTGTGAATTGAAAATATGTTTAACTCTATTTATGACTTACTTTAGTTCATTCTCTCCATACAGAGGCAGCTCCTTCATAGATTCCTGTAAAACCTCTGTCTAAATACGATGGTTTCTCGGGCTTCCGGCAGTTTCCCCAACCAGAAGTTTATTGCAACTTAAACTACCTGGCAATATTTCAGCCAATGAAAACAACGGATGCACGAATAACATAGGGGCCGGGATAGCGCAGTGGTTAGCGCGTTCGGCTTCGAATCAAGGTCCGTGGTTCGAATCCCGTCAGGCGCTCGGCAACTTTGTCTGCAGTAGAGAACTGTTCTACACGCAGTCAGGTTTGGGTGCAATGCTACACTGAGTTTCAGCGCAGTACCACCCATGGTTCGCTAGTTCCAGCCGATGCTCGCAGGTTTCACCGCAATGCATAGCCACAATGGTATTGCGGGCTTTCTCCCTGCAATAATACTAGCAGCCGCGATATAAGTGAAATAATCTTGAAAGCGGCGTTAAACCCCAAGTCACTCACTCACTCACTCACGAATAACATATTTGTTGTCACAAGGGCCTGTGCAATGAAACAGTCGCAGAATGAGACGTTTGTGTTGAGTAAAGACGACTCAAAGTGCAAGGTGCATATTCGAATAAAATTAAGCTGTACGAAAGCTTACGGAAATAACTTTGAAGATTTAATTGATAATTTTTGAAACGGCGTCGTTGACTGAACAACTAACTTTGATTGCATCCAATCAGCGTTCTACATTTCTAGACCAAGAAACCTTCGTATTAAGACAGGGGTTGTATAGGAATTATGACGAAGCTACCTCTGTTGGGAGAAAATGACATTATTTTTTAGAAGTGGTTTGTTGCCTCTCCAAAGTTTCAATTGAGGCACGTCTAAGTTTCAAACTATTTTGACGTTGGTTGTTGAAATGTACATGGTATGAATAAGGTTTATAGATATTATTTTTACTCTTATGATATTGTATTGTTTTTATTTGCCTAAGGAATTATTGATAATGTTAAGGGTCAAAATGAATTTTGCAATAAACGTGGTTATCGTGATGTATGTGCCTATTTCTGCGTTTGTGACGGGGGCGGGATAGCCCAGTGGTTAGCGCGTTCGGCTTCGGATCAAGAGGTTCGTGGTTCGAATTCCGCCAGGGGCTCGGCAACTTTGTCTGCAGTAGAGAACTGTTCTACACGCAGTCAGGTTTGGGTGCAATGCTACACTGAATTTCAGCGGAGTACCACCCATGGTTCGCTAGTTCCAGCCGATGCTCGCAGGTTTCACCGCAATGCATAGCCACGATGGTGTTGCGGGCTTTCTCCCTGCAATAATACTAGCAGCCGCGATATAAGTGAAATAATCTTGAAAGCGGCGTTAAACACCAACTCACCTCACCTCACCTGCGTTTGTGACAGCTTTTAAATTACACATGCTATACTAGTTCCATCCTGCTACATCAGCGTAATTCAATCCGCTGATCCAGATCCTTCCATACACCCTGATATCCTTTAGGCCAAAAGCATCGTATCGCTAGCTATTTAACCTGGATGCGAGACGCATCCAGCAAGAGCGGCACAACGCGGTTTGAAAATTCCTTTAAGTTAAAAAGAGTAACTTCAAGCTCCTTGGATAACATTTCATTGGCTTAAACAATAACAGATGAAAACAGCCACGAACATCAAGCCGCGCCAGCCGTACGAGGGATTTTGCCCGAAACAGGTCAGGGTAAATGGAAGGAGCTTAATCAGCGGATTCAATTACGCGGATGAAGCAGAAACACTGATAGTACTATATCGAATTTAGGTTGCTCTTTTTATTTATCGTTATATAGTATATCTATTATTTACTGCTGAATTAAGGAAGTAGTTATAGGACTTAATAAAACTTTCATCTTGGAGTACTTCAAATCTCAATCTTAAAGTGTCTTATCGGGGATAACATTCTAGTGCGTCCTTGAGATAGAAAATTTATGTTGAGTAATCCTGTACGCCCACTTGCACACACTATCGAAGTCATATGTACTGTAAGCTTTACATTTGGTGTTTACTGATCCCCAAGAAATATCTTTCAATGAATTCATTTAAACTTATGTCTTATAACTCCTGATAAGACTGTTATGACTGATTGTTAAGGATCGTGGTTTGACTTATTTCTGTTTAATCAAGGATTTTCTATCTTCTTTTGCAATACAATTACATATCTACAGTGCTTATTTATTTTTGCACTCATATTTTTGTAGCCATTTTATATAATTAAAAAGTCCTTTTTTCACATGATATGATTTGGACATTCACTCTTATGCATATACTATACTTTCTACAAGACAAGCAGACTAACAGCAATCATCCGATATTAAAAGGCTGAGTAAATGCCTTAAGTTTGATCAGGAATTCACAAGAAGTGATAACGAAAAAGGTGCCTGATTGTTAAAAACCTTAATCAGTAAACATTACTTGTATTTGAAAAAGGCCAGGACAAAATTTGCAGCCATCACTTACTGTTTGTCGACAATCAGTGCTACCTGAATTATTAATAAACAATTAATGTTATCAATGCCCAGATATTTCCTTAAATAGAGCATTACTCATCAGTCAACAACAGTGTCTGGTCTATAAATTACTGTATTTACTCTCATCTTCGTTTAGGATGTTTGAATAATGATATTTGTTAGATTAAGTTTGTATTCGATATCATAGCATTGTGATCGTTGCACATGCTGAAAAATTCTGCTTTGGCAGATACTGATTTGAACTATTTTTAATCTAGACATTCACAAAACATCTATAGTTAAATGCACAAAAGATCAACAGTAATGATACGCATATCAACTGCTATTACGGTCAATGCTGGCGGTGTCAACTATGAGGGTGTAGGTTCCCACAAGGCTAGGGATGACCAATAAAAGGTACACGAATTTGAACTCTTGCAGATAGAGTGCTTCCAAATTTAACGTTAATGTTTTATTATCTAAATGACATGTAATTCTGACATCATTCATATTTCCTCAAACAAATGGAGTAAAATAAATATTCGATGCATGTAAAACTATAGTATTTTCTAAAATAATTCCATACATGTAATTTTCTTTAAGAATAATTAATGAATGTGGCATTTGATTGTCACATATCATCAGTTATTGTGATGAATAAATATGAATTTAAATTCAAAGCCATAACGATATATCTACTAATATGTTTATATTCACTTCAAGAAGTAAACATACACACATCGTTTTCAAATTAATTTATTGTAAATGTGTTAAATTGAAACTTCTCTCATTTTAATGAATTAGAGCTGACAAGATGTGTATTTCTTTTAAGATAAGGCTACACCACAAAATTTTGACCTTTTAAAATCCGAATCTTGAAATTGGCAGAATATTTTGAACAAAAGTATTCAACACTTGAAAGAAATGGTAGAATTTCGTTATTGAAATGGTGAATGGAAATAGTACATATACCAATGATTAAATTACATTCCGAACAATGATAAGGCTATTATAATCAAATTAGCAAAACCTCTGAACTAGACTTCATGTCTTAATTTAATAAAGAGACTTCGACGTGGACATTTGATAAATCCCCAATGTATTGGCTTTCATAATCAGAACCATGTTTCATCGTTCATCAAAATATAAGAAAGTAGATAGGCGTGGGAGTAAATTACTCATATGGCTTTGTGACTAAAGTTGAGTATAAGCTGACATTTATAACCTATTTGTACCTATAACTACACTCTTATTTTTGGCATAAATCCAGTCCTAACGACTGATGCGTAAGGAAAGCCCTTCCAGTTATAATCGACGTCCGTTAATGATCTTGATATACCCGATCACGTGTTACGTATGCAGTTGACTACAATGTACTCGACAGTGCTGTCAGATTCCTCCAGTATGGCCAAAGCTTTACAAATCGTCTAATATGTTATCATATCAATGAGAGTAAACACTGATACCAATATAAAACACCTTAGAAAACTAGTGTACACGGGGATATGAAGAAACATTTAGATCATTAATTTAAATCAAATAAACGAAACACTCTAATATAAATTATGGTAAGAAATAGTACATGTTTATGATATGGAAAATCATAGAAAAACATGTACATCATCTACCAAAAAAGGAAACCACGTTCACGGAAGTAGGATTGCTAATGTTTTGAAGCTATACATATGCAGTAACAATTTGAGATACAGGATGTAAAGTAGAAATCTTTTTTTTAACTTTGTGTATTTGGTCTATTCTTTTTTTTTTAATTTCTCGCCGCAACGAATTATTGATAACGTGATCATATTTACTGGAGATAAATGTTTGTGATAATTCTTATACATACAATTTGCAACCTTGGTTCCGTTAAATTTGAGAGTTGTAATAACATATCAAACTATTTCATCATTGCAATGAAAAGTGTCAAAGCATATATTTAGATAAAGTTCCATTCCAAATAGAATTCAATAATTAACGTGTAGTAATCCCCAAAGTTGAAAAAAAGTCACATTTCTTTAGGGCTCATAAACATTAGTGTTTTGAAATATTGCTTTAAGGATGTCCGTTCCTCAAATTTAATGTATTAAACTTTTTTTCTAACTTGTTTTTTTTCAAAAGTTTAGTGTATTTGCTTGAAATATCAACCAAAATAAATGGGGGTTAGTGTTCTTTTTTTCGAGATATATTAAGACAAAAAATCCCTATGTCAGTCAGAGATTTAACATGGGAGTCAATGGGGAAATGATGACATTTTTTGAGAAATCTTAACTTTAAATTAGTTCCTGTATTAAACTTTTTTAAATATGAAAACATGTTTAAGTTAACATAATTTTCTTTCAGAAAAAAGTATAAAATATGCATGGTACTGTGGGTTTTTAGCCGCTACGGCACGACATGTATTCAAACATTTCAATTAAATTATCAACATTTAAGCTAAAAATATTCTTTCTCCCACTCATTATCTAAGAATATACCTGAACGCATACACACAAATCATATTCTTTCAACAACATCTATTTTCTAAGAAAAACAGATTATAGAACTTGCTCAAATGATAGTTACAATTAAAATTGCTGAGTCAGCAAAATAGTGAATTATTTTAAAATGAAAAATACTACGTTTCTTAATTTTGATGAATATTTAATCAGAAATCATCAAAATTGAGAAATTGCCGCTTCAATTTGGTTTATCATATAAAAACATTATGATTTAAGGTTATTTGAGTTTTGTCACTGTGACTGAAGAGCGAACATCCTTAAGTAGAAACATTTTCAGTATTTCATAACGTAAGTTTTCTGTCTTTCATTATTATAAAGAAGAAAACATATAACTTTCTTATTTTGGCGGCAGCCTACACTAGATTTTTTAAACATTTAGCGTCTATCATATATCCTCTGCTCATCACTATGACATAAATCCTTAGAATATGAGAGGAAGAGGAATCTACGAAGGTATTTGACAATATGCATCCATAAATGTATATGTTTTTAAAAGAAAACTTTCTTGCAAGTAAGCACATTTAGAAAGGAGATGCCACTCATTTCATAATACATTTTCGAAATTTGTTTCCGGTAGTTTTCATCTCATCTCATTTCAAAGTTTGTTTATTTGAATGTCTCACAAGTTATATAAACAGGAAATTTCGAAGGAAAAACAGGCTTATTTTTACTTTTTATTTTTTTTCTGCAATATATTTAAATCAGAGGAACATGTTGCACTTTCGGGTTTCTTTCATTCTCTAAGTGCCATGCCATTTCAAATAGTTTAAAATAGTAGTATATGGACAGTTTCGACGAATAAAAAAAGGCTTCATGGACCACATATTTGATATCGAAAGCCTTCCCTCGAGTCACGTACAATTCAGTTGAATTTTGAGGTGCATCTTCCTGTTTGTAAACATGTGAATCTTTCATCATATCGTATATGATATGAAGGAATGAAATAATAAGAAATGGTTACTTATATCAAACACAAACAATGAGAAGCGCATGGTAATGACATATCTATTTCTTGTCTGGTGTGATTGAGAGCAAATATTGGAAATGATAAAAGGCAAAAATTTTGAAAATTGTGTATTGATGAACATAAGAATGTAGAAATGAATACATGTTTTGCCACACGTCTGAACCAACCAATTTTTATTTTGGAGAGCGGTTCTTTTCAACTAGTTTGAATACAACTGAATAAGGGTAGGCTTTGACGTTATTTAAACCAATGCGATCTTAACTGCAAATCCGTAAATAGAGTTCTATTGAGTAATGAGTTAACTCAATGTCGTAAGTTTAAGTTGCCACACAAATTTCAAAAGTTTTAATCTAAGTAACATTATCTTCAAACTAAGTCCTATCTAAACAAGAATTTGGGTGCATATTCTTTTCTATTTTTCTCATCACTGAGATTACACGTTTTCCTTGGTGGTGTTCGTTGTGATTACCTTGCCCGGAAGCCAGATTGTAGGAAACTGGATAAAGCCCTTTGTGACCATCCTAGAGTACATCTTCTTAAGTCAAATACCATGTTTGTAGAAAACTTACTAATAATCCAAATCGATTGAGTTCATTATGCATGACCGAACGTTATTTTGTTTTAAAGGAATCTAGGTAACATTAATTGAACAGATCTATTTAAGATCTTTGTTTGCATGATATCAGCTATCCAATGTTATGGAGGTGAAATATGGGGGACATCCTACTGTAATTATATTGAATCTATTAGATAATTATGCGCATGTTATAATTAATGTTGTCTGTGTATTTTAGGCCGGAATCCTGTTACTGAATAAAATTTCTGTCTGTCTGTATGTCTGTCTGGCAGAACGATGTTTTAAAATAGGCATTATTAACACTTGAGGCCAGTGTGACAGTTTGCTGTCTTGTCTTAGCCAGTCATTGACATATACTCATTATTTCGTCGTTTTCTGAACCCTTATTACTCTTCTTGATTTTCATATTCAAGTGTTTAATTAGTTTTTAAATCACATGCATTTGATTACCCGCTTCATCTGGATTAACTCGGTTCTTCGTTTTATCAACCCTCTAGTATACCTATGCTAGTTACATGACGTTTTCACCGAATTGTTAATAAAATTCAATTTGAGGTGAGGTGAGGTGACCTGGTGTTTAACGCCGCATTCAAGATTATTTCACTTATATCGCGGCTGCTAGTATTATTGCAGGAAGAAAGCCCGCAACACCATTGTGGCTATGGATTGCGGTGAAACCTGCGAGCATCGGCTGGAACTAGCGAACCATGGGTGGTACTGCGCTGAATTTCAGTGTAGCATTGCACCCAAACCTGACTGCGTGTAGAACTGTTCTCTACTGCAGACAAAGTTGCCGAGCCCCTGGCGGGATTTGAACCACGGACCTCCTGATCCGCAGCCGAACGCGCTAACCACTGCGCTATCCCGCCCCCCAAATTCAATTTGAACAATAAGTAACTAGTTTGGGTTTATATAGTGCCAATGTTGTAAGTATGTTATGTTAAATTGAATGTAGTTTTGTCGTATTTGTCACTACAGCAGTTTGCCAAACAATGTAAGATGCTCAACAGAACTGAACGTTACCTAAAGCATCAAGGACATACGTTTCCTCAATCATTGAATTTCAGCGAAGGTTACCATGAAATGGTTTGTTAAGGGTTTTTGTTTGTTTAGGAGATAAAGCTATTCAACTTCTCAAATTAGTTACGTATGAACATTTCATCTTGCCTTCCTCATAAGACGGAATCGCTACACACGCGCATTTCAAACACGTTTGCAAGTGACATCTGCATGTTAAATTGTATGTACTTTTAAGAGTTGTTTTCCATCGTTTTTGGTTCAAAGACCTTGGAGGGACAATGTCGATATTACAATATACAATGTACGATAGTATATGTCTATGTTAAGCAACTGATTTAAAAGACTAGCATAGACTTTGAATCAAAGATTTTATTCAGTGAAAGACCTCATTACTGTTTTTTTCGATACCCCTATGGCTTCGAGAAGCTTGCTATCAAATAAGTTTCTCCTTTGAAGTGGAGGGAATGTTCTGTTTGATGTCCAATGACTAAAATCTTGCTATCCTTTTGAGATAGGTATAAAGTAGTTGTAAATGTACTTGTATAATCACCGCAACTCGCACAAACCGTCATTGAATACAAATGAGTTTCTGTCTGAATGCAACGCAATTTACGCATTTACTTCAATACACATTTTCATGAATTAATACATGGATAACAAACGGTTCTCTAACTGTGGTAATTGCCTCAGATACCTTTTGGATTTTGAATTGTAACACAGTGGGTGTTCTTCCCTATACTAAAAATTGCACAAACCAATTGTCAGTTAAAATTACATTTGATTAAAAATGTTCTTAGATAGATATATTCATTTGAAACGTAACTCACGTTTTCATTGTGACGTCACTTGATAAACAATGCCAGTTGGACTATGAGGTCGCATTCTAAATAATTCTGTTAAACCACCAACGGGGGTACATGAGATAAACATATAAACATTTTACTTGATATACAAGATAACAGCTTACTGGCAATATGAAAATTTATTTTCTAATAGCATGAAATACATGATTGAGAAATTAAGACAGGCATTTTAGATCTTTTATGCTGGTGGTAGTTAGTAATTTTCTTAAAATGAACATGTTTGGAAATTTCAAGTATTTATTGTTCACATAGAATGCTCAACCATCAACCTGTCTCGATTGGTAACTGGTTTTTAGTTGTTCTGAATTTTAAGGTGGGTTATAGTTGTTTTTTTGGGGAGGAGGGGACCCTTCTAAGCTAGGTTCGTTTTATATGCATTTGTAAAGATATATCCTTTAGGGTTGGAGAAAACTTTCGCTCTCGAACTTTGAAGAAACTGTGATCTATAAACATTTTCAACCATTGAGACAAGCAAATGCGTTGAGCATACCGACGGGCTTACAAAGACATAGGACAGACCGCAGTTATCTAAGATATACTTGGGGGCGGGATAGCGCAGTGGTTAGCGCGTTCGGCTTCGGATCAGGAGGTCCGTGGTTCGAATCCCGCCAGGGGCTCGGCAACTTTGTCTGCAGTAGAGAACTGTTCTACACGCAGTCAGGTTTGGGTGCAATGCTACACTGAAATTCAGCGCAGTACCACCCATGGTTCGCTAGTTCCAGCCGATGCTCGCAGGTTTCACCGCAATGCATAGCCACAATAGTGTTGCGGGCTTTCTCCCTGCCATAATACTAGCAGCCGCGATATAAGTGAAATAATCTTGAAAGCGGCGTTAAACAACATCTCACTCACTCACTAAGATATACTTTGTGAAACTTAGCCATGGGATTTTACTTGTACTATCAGCGATTTGGGTCATTAAATAATATATCAGCTGTGTGAAATGAGTCCCTCACCAAAGCCCGCTTGTGATGGGTTTAGTATACTGTAATTCTCAAGGAACGTCTTTAATCTATCATTCAATACCCTAAGCTTGTTAAAAGTTTACCATAATAACTTAAAATTGTTATGAGTCTACACGAGTTTGGATCCAATTTACTCCCTTTACCTTTATAAATTGGCTTGACAAAGCCTGTAAGCCAGGTTTTGGGGTTTAACGTGCTTTGAACAATATTTCAGTTATTAAACACGTGGATGACAAGTTTCTAAAAGAGAGTGGCCAGATTAGGCAGAAAGGGATTGAAAGGATGAGAAAAAAGGAGGGCATTGTGAGAGATAGACAACAGGTTTTAGAAGGACTCAAATTTAGTCTGTCCTCTACCCGGCGACCTGTCCAGCTTGGGTGTGCCTACCAGGAGCATGAAAGCTCCAGCTGGCATAGTTCTTTGGGTCTCTGAAGCACGCAAACCACCAGCGGGAGAATACCTGATGAAAGTACATGATTTAAGTGTTCTAAAAACAAAGACATTAATGAATCAATCGAAAAATTAAGATAATCATTTTCTATCAAATCAACTCCCGTTGACTTTTTTCATTTATTTGCCATAGGAGCTGATTTTTTTCATTTATTTGCCACATCACAAATTGTTTTTCTTCACATTTAACGTCTCTATTGAAAATATCAGTATCAGACGTATCCGTATGATGTTAATTAGCCTCAAGGTCAGTTTCAACTGCTTCAAATTCTTCAACTTTTTCTAGCATAATAAGAATAAAAAGTGTTAATATCGGGAGTATCCACCTATGCTGCATGTTGATTTGATTATTTGATTTGATTTCGCGACACCGGTAATTGACAGAAAATCCTATCAGTAGAGATCAGTATATGCCTCGCTCTGGCTCGGAAAATATTTATATTAAGGCACACTGTCGTAAACATAGTTAGTCATGGACACAATATACTATTCTCTATAAGTCTATCACGAATAATATCACATTGCCTTTCGCTCGTTGAGCACCATTCTTTGTGTGTTTACACGTTCATTATGTTATATTCACGTTACCTTAGTTGCCGAGGTCCCAAGAAGATTTATGAAGGTTTACTTCGTATGTACGTCCGGTAACGTGTTCTGAAAACTGATTTAGATCACATTTCTTGTCCCGGTTGGTAAATAAATGCGACACCAAAAGCACTTCTATTCTGACTATTCAGAGATTAAGATGTAAACAAAATATTCTTGGGGATGACAAAAAATGCTATTCGATTACACATTCATAATTCTTATTTGAAATATTAAAGCGCGAAAAATAACATTATCGTATAAGAACTTTGTGATTTCGCAAATTAAGAACACAGTTCGAGTTTGGTCAGTTTTAAATCAATGCTTAATGGACATTACTGAGATTTATTTTATTAGAAATAGACCTAACAATCCTAGGGTCTCTTGTGCAAATTAACTGTTAAAAGAACTTTCGAAAAGAGAAAGTAACGTTTAAGTAATCTTACTTCCATTGAATATATTTGTATTTTAAGATAAGTACTTAGGATACTTCCTCTTAAATTAACCTTAAATCCTTATTTACTGTAAACATTGTCCCTTGAACAGTGCTTCTCACGATAATCAACCCATGTTCTGAAAAGATCGTTCTTGAAATTCCCTTTTATGATGACTACATAAAAGTACCCCTGATACCAGCATTCATAAATATGTCCTATAACCCGTTCGCAAACACGTCAATTCTATGAAATACCATTTTGGCCGTGTCTTTTCATTCACAGCATCGAGAATGAATGGTCGTATGTTCGTATGTTTGTATAATTAACAAGAGGGTAATTGATAATGTTTGAAAGGATATACTTCTGGTGTGGATTTATTATAAAGTACCTATAACAAGGACCTGTGTGTTTGCACCCTCAAATATCGATATGAAAATAGCATTGGTATCTTTACAAAAGAAAAATAGAACTCAGGACTATACACAATAAGTCTATTTCGTTGAAAAATTAGTTCAAATAAATATGGTGGAACGAATTGATGACCACTGTTGATAAAACCACTTCAGATAGCATGCAAGAATACGGTTTTTTATGAGATAGGATACATTTCAGTGTATGAAATTCTGTGTAGCATTACACCCAAAACTTATAGCGCGTAGAAACAGTTCTCTAGTGCAGACAAAGTTGCCGAGCCTCTTGCGGGAATCGAACCCCGGGTCGATGCCGAACGTGCGGACCATTGCGCTATCCCGTCCCTTTCTCACGATAGAAGGGTTGGATGTGACCGAAATACATAAACGTATAACCAATGTGTATGGGAAAGAAGGCACTCGATATTCTACTTATATGCTATATGCCAGCTACAATTACAGGAGCCTACTATGCTACTAAATTAAGTCATATCAACCAATGGCTTCTGTTTTATATCTACTTATATAAACTAATTAACTTCCCGTCATAGCTACCTATAGGGTGGTTTGATATGTCAAAAACACTTTAAAATGAAATATTAAACCTGGTTTTTAGTGTTTTGTCTCCAAAAGTAATTTAAACATTCTATTCTCATTGGTATAACTGATTTGATACCCATTACTATAGATTACGATATTAGTGTTTTATACCCTTCCTGTAACTCTCGAGAAAACCTCACCACTGGCAAGACTCCATTACACTTATATAAGCATTTATAATCAACACCTTAAAATAGAGGCAACACTACAAGAACCAAACGCATACGGGAAGAATCGTGAAATACTGTAGTTTCTGGTGAATCGCCTATTACTATCCATTGAAGTATTTCCCCAGACGTATGAGGTCGTGAGAGATGGGTTTTTTTCAGTTTAGGATAATGTCTTTTTAAAAAAAACAAAATTGATACACCAGACCAATAAATCTTCGGTATTAAGGTTTTTGTTTTTTTAACTTTCTCACAAGCGAGCAGTGAATGCCTTGAAAGGATCAAGACTTACAAAACTCAAGAGACAAGAAGAAAAAAGTGATCCCTTACAACCTTTATCTGGAGAACATCCATCCAAATTGATTTGACTCTCTCTAAAAGAAAACTGAGATGGAAACGAGGATTTAGGTTTACTACATAGTTCAAAGTTGGGTTAATGTAATGAGAGCAGGATTTGTGACATGTTTAAATTTTTAAATATTTCAGTTTTCATTAATTCATTCAGTGCTCATATTTGTAACAGATGGAAGGAGATCGATCGAAAATGACTTCGGGAACATAATACATTTTACATTCAACGGACGCGTCCTCCGATAACATTTGCAACTGAAATTTTCATTTCAATTGTATATCTTATGAATATATAAGTTAAGGAAGTCTTCTGAATAATGATATTGTATCTGCTCTGCAATACACATTTATGTAGGTGATTTACATTGTCAATACAATTCTGTAATGTTTAGGGAAGCTCCTATATCAAAGCATCCAAAACATCAGAGGAATGGTTGAATTTAACTGAATTTGAATTTTTTTTATATAAAAGCTAACAACAATTTTCAATTCATTCTTCATGTCAGGACATCATGTGTTGCATCAAAGATTTGAATAAGATTTTATTCAAACTGCTGTTATCGGCCATCAGTTCACTGACACCCGCTCATTACTGTCAGGAAATGTAATTGCCTATTTCTGTCACAAATCTGTCAACCTTAAAGACATCGGAAAGAGAGGATATTATTGAAATTAAGATTCTTCATTCCTTGTGCTAATCATGTTTTAAGAGTGCATGGGTCTCTTAAGTATAAAAATAAAATATATAAAAGTCATCTCCAACGCAAGATAGAAAAAACATGTATTTGTTTGGTATCACTATCGATTTATCTGGAAATCATCGAAACCCAAAAATAATGCCCTTGTATGATACAGCCGCGGCGAATTTTATTTGGTACTAAGTTAGTTTCAATTCAATGCCCCAGATATTCAGCCGACCATTTCTGCCTGTCGTTGTAAAAAAAACCTGCTAAGGAATTCAAAGGGGAAAAAAGGTCCCTGAAGATTTGCTTGCTCAGCTCCTTTTTAATATATCTATTGAGATCGGTGCGTAAGACAGTGTACTGTACTATGTACTCATGCAAACAAAGAGTACAGAATGCAAATACAATCTTCACTTCAATCCACTTTTATATAAGTTAACAGCAATGTAACATATTGCTCCCTGCTATTTGACATTGATCATCATATGGCAAGGTGTAACTTAAGAGACCCAAGAGTAAATATCGAACAAATGTATTGTCATTTAGTCTCGTTATTTTGCCTCTTTACACTCATTCAAGTATTTTCCCAGACATATAAACCCTTAGGGGAGTTGGGTTTTTCTATTTGGAACAGCGTTTGCTATCGTTACACAAGAGTGTGACACCTGTGTCTGTGAAGTTAAACAAAATACCACCACAGTTTAATGATCGTAGATCAAGGTTACTCGGCACATTCAAAAGTGAGCAAGTGATCCAACAGAGAGAACGTTGTGGAAGATTCTAATTCGATTTTTTATCGAGGATGTCGGTCATCGAACTTCCGTGGGAGGGAGATCATTTTCATGAAGTCATTCTTTTTAATCTTTTAATGTGATGAGGCGAAAAACATCTAACTAACTTTGTAAAATCGTCAGCAAAATAAAAAAAAATATCTGCAAAATATTTAAAAGGCTTATTAAACCTTAAAAGGTTATTCCCATTGCTGCTGCCGTAGCTATAAACATTCTCGAAGGAGATAGTTATTAGTAAATATCTAAAATTCGATAAAATTGTAAAAAGCACTTTCAAATCTTAAGTTTTCAATACAATCATAATCATCAAGTCACAGAAATACTCTGGAATATGGTAAAGTAAAGGATGCCTCAATACCTATCTTGAGGGTCTTAAATCGAGATGTGATCAGTGTCAAAAGTAATATTATAACAAGAAAATATAAAGATTTAATGAAATATTGATTTAAACAGCTTTTCGAACGAATATAGCAACATAGATATAATGCAATACTTCTTGTGACTATATTAAGATAGTTTTGCCCCAGTATTATATGAGGTAAATGTACATTTTGGTTCTCAACTGAAATTTTTAAATCGCACGTGCAACTATTAAATCAGTCTGATGTCAGTTTCAAAGTTTTGTGATTCAAATCATTCCCTCTTAAACTTTTAAAATATTGTTTAAAGAACTCTACCTAAAATAGTTCTGAAAATTATATTAAAGCTAAACAAGTGAGTCTTGTAATCCAAAAGAGGTTAGTAGAGATATATTCCAAATCAACACATGCAGAGAAAAAAGGAGAGTTATATATCAAGCTAACATTTGACTGAAAATTTTTTTTGGCACGCATGATCTCAAATGTGAGATAATTGTACCATTACGCGGAAAAGTCAACAATAATGCAACCACCAGCAAGAGAACATCTCTTGAGTTAAGATGATTACTCAAGCTCCATTCTTATCAACAGCAAGGTATCAATGGCAAGATGTTAAAGTATGTTATATATATATATATATATTTAGCTGAGTGTGGAAACGGGCATTTTTCAGTTTTCCCAATGTATAAATTAAATTTTGATAACAGTAAACTTTAAGAAACAAAAGAAAGCAGATTTATCAAAATGTTTTCACCAAGGTTAAATTCTAGAACTTAAATGTTTTGCTGTACATGTATCCTATTGTAACCTATATTGTGACGTATTAATGTAATGACGTCATGTTGTACACGATGACGTTGCTCGGCAACGCATTATCCGTTGTATGTATGGCCTGAAGAGGCTCGTTGAGCTGAAAGCGCTGGCCATTAAAATGGATTGTTTTTACTTCTGACTTCGTATTTTTCAATATATAACGCCTGGGAGCTGAAGATCAATTTCAAATTGGTGAACTTTTTTCATATATATATATATATATAACAATGTCATTCTGCATTCATTTTGCCAAAAAAGGTCTGCCGTCATTACTGAAGCTGTAAAAGTTATCTTCAAATGTGCGCATTGATATATGCAAATGAACAGCGTAATGATATCCACGGTAAATTGACAATAAAATTAATCCTCCATTCTTTGCCTTTGAGGCAACAGAGCTGTTGTGTTCGCATGATCTAAATGTTCCAGTTGGTCTTAGAATTTGTTTCTAAATAACAAAGATGTAAACGAAAATAAAATTGCGATTCGATAGTACGTGTAGATTTGAACCCGAAAGCTTTCGCCTTTGCATTCATACGTACTCAGGCGGCGAGCGTATCTCACGTAGAACGAGAGTTCCTTCCCTTTACCAAATGCAAATGGCAGCTTGTGTAAACGCAGCGTTACTGATAGATTAACTTATTCTTAATCTACTTATTTTCCGAAACCCAATAAATGATGAAAATATGTATGATACATCAAAGCTAAATATGAGGTCTTTGAACATGTGACTCAATCTGCCTTGGGTTCCCGTGAGTAAAAGATAACTCAGTTCATTCATTGAAATAGCTAGGCCCATATATTTCGGTAGATTTAAACCAGCGATGTAATGAAGTTATTTTGCACTGTTTGATCATGAACTTCACGAAACAGCTGCACAAAGTCCGTTTGTCATCACTTCAACTTAATTTTGATGCATTAGATGACGAATAATTTAATGGCCATCCGTTTGTGGAGGCATTCAATATAATAAAGCGTGTGACGTCATAGCAATTTTCAGAAAAAGTTCCGGCACTTGACCTCTGTAATTTGCATCGGTATCCGCATATGACCCCAACGGATATCGAAAATATCCGTTGACTTCATTATGCCGAAAACCCTATCCATTGTATGATAAAGTATTGTATCAAACTTGGTCTTCTACTTCTCCATCTCTGATACTTATTTTGATTTCTCCACCACTGGACTCAATACCTTATCGTGGTGTGGTGTTTTGCGAGCTTCAGAGACGCCGAAAGCTTTGCCAGCTGGAGCTTTCATGCTCCTGGTACGAACACCCAAGCTGGACAGGACAACGGTTAGAAGCCAGGCTAAATTTGAGTCCTTCTAAAACCTGTTGTCTGTCTCTCGCTATGCCTATCTTTCCGTCTTTTCCCTCATCCTGTCGATCCCTTTCTCCCTTATCTATCCACTCTCTTTTGGATGCTTGTCATCCACGTGTTTAATAACTGAAATATTGTTCAAAGCACGTTAAACCCCAACTCACTCACTCACTATTTTGATTTCTATTGTATAAACATAACATTATAAACTAAACCTTTACCACTTTGTATCATTTGCCCGACAACTACATAAGTATCAATATGTCGAAAGCTGTATACCCACAACTGCCTCATTATTCTTCATTACTACAACTTCTATGTGCAATTAAGAGGTAATATGAACATTCATTATTCGTGTGAAACAAACTTCATTGACAATTTTACAACGAGCCTAAATTCCATTTATGTACAAAACGCTACCTTAATTTTTAATCATTTGCATTAATAATTAATAGGCAATTATAATTATATCTTATTCGAAATTCAAACAGGTGTTTGCGTGCTTCAGAGACCCCGATAGCTATGCCAGCCGGAGCGTACATGCTCCTGGTAGGGACACCCAAGCTGGACAGGTCGATGGGTAGAAGCCAGACCAAATTTGAGCCCTTCTAACCTGCTTTCTATCTCTCACTATGCCTTTCTTTCCGTCTTTTCCCTCATCCTATCGATCCCTTTTCCCCTGATCTTTTGGAAGCTTGTCATCCACGTGTTTAATAACTGAAATATTGTTCGAAGCACGTTAAACCCCAACTCACTCAAACAGGTAAGTCGACATAGCTCCTCAGTTCCCGATCTGTCAATACCGGTCTTAAAGTTACGACAAAAGTGCTGGGAGGCTGCTAAACACATGACAATGCATACTTTCTGTTTGATGAATGTGTAGACATTGAAACTTAAGTGTATTTTTTAAAGTTCACGTGTACAAAAACCATAAGTTTCAACATGTCACGATCTTGTTTGACATTTCACTTAGTTAACTAAGAATATACAGTCCAAACTGAACCCTGAAACACTCTTTTACTCCAAAGTGTAACTACGAAACAGAGAAAAAAAGATATATCCAGAAAAGGTGTACAATTTGCAACATTGGTGTTAATCATATTGTAAGACTATATCATGTGAATTAAATACTCCAAAAAGTACAATCAGGCAGCCCTGCCTTGACGCCCAAATGCACCCTGACGCTCACGCTTTGCCAGCTATGACGTCATAGTACGCTCAACCCATGAACATCGCTTACATAAATTGTTAGAAAAGCAACTTTTCACCGAAAAGCTCGCTGCACTTAGAACGCGAATTTTGACAGATTGGCAGCAATTTTTAAATCAGCTAGTGATACAGACTGGTGCATTTTCAGCCATCCAGGGGAAGATGCACACTGATGTGTTCAGAGCTATACTTATTTGAAGGGAATCATTCCTTATGATTTTAAATTTTAGTGAAAACTTATCTTCAAGTCATACATTTCATTATCAAAGACTAATTTCCAGCTCCTCGTAACAAGCAGTTCCTTTGGGTTATTGCATCCGAACGAAAAACGAGGGAGAGTAAATTATTGAAGAGATAGACAGTAGGTTTATAGAAGAGAAAGACAGCAATTTTTACACTTATCAGAAATCCAACTTAGTGAGCGAGTGAATTGGGGGTTAACGTGTTTTGAGTAAAATTTCAGTTATTAAACACGTGGATGAAAAGCATCCAAAAGAGAGTGGACAGGTGAGGGAGAGAGGCATATTGAGAGATAGACAACAGGTTTTAGAGGGACTCAAATATGATCTGGCTTCTACCCATCGACCTCTCCAGCTTGGGTGTCCCTACCAGGAGCCTGCTCCAGCTGGTATAGCTCTCAGGGTCTCTGAAGCACGCAAACCACCACACCACGGTAAGGTATTGAGTCCAGTGGTGGCCAACTTAATCTAAATGTCAACTGACTACACTTAGAGTAACAGAATATTAAACTAAGCAGTATAATGTTCGATTGTGAGGTTATCAGCGGTTTATCAACAAGATTCTAAGCCAAGGAGGTATGTAGGCCTGTCAGTATCTCGCTTCACCGCGTTTCATTGGATTGATGTTTCATAAGTTTTCAGATAAGCTTTCGACTATGTGGTCCATCCTGTCTCAGGGTAAGACGTATAGCTGACGCTCCACTCTTCTTACCCTGGGTGGAAAACCCAGCAAAAACTTCGCGCCGTAACCCATGATTTAGCCAATCAAATACTTTTATCGCGATGGTGTGCGATTAAATATCAGCCAACCAAAGAGAGCCTCTCGAACAGGAGTTGGCTTTCGCTCTTACACTAAATGGCAACGCGTCCATCCACCACTGGACTCAATACCTTAACGTGGTGTGGTGGTTTGCGTGCTTCCGAGACCCCAAGAGCTATGCCAGCTGGAGCTTTCATGCTAAGCACCTAAGCTGGACAGGTCGACGGGTAGAAGCCTGACTAAATTTGAGTCCTTCTAAAACCTGTTGTCTATCTCTCACTATGCCTTTCTTTCCGTATTTTCCCTCATCCTGTCGATCCCTTTCTCCCTTGTCTGTCCACTCTCTTTTGGATGCTTGTCATCTACGTGATTAATAACTGAAATATTGTTCGAAGCACGTTAAACCCCAACTCACTCACCCATAGATAAACCAACTGGAATCGAAAGTTTTTTGACCGATCGACCATGGTGATAATGTCAGAGTCCAATTTTGCGATTCTGGTTAGTTTATTACAACAAATCATGCATCCAGTTTTACGAGATCGTGATTTTCCACCACTCAACTCAATACCTTATCGTGGTGGTTTGAGTGGTCCAGAGACCCTAGAGCTATGCCAGCCGGAGCTTACATATGCTCCTGGCAGGGGCACCCAAGCTTGATAGGTCGTCGGGTAGAAGTCACACCAAATTTGAGTCGTTCCAAAACCTGTTGACTATCTCTCACATTGCCTTTCATTCCGTCTTTTCCCTCATCCTTTCGATCCTCTTTTGGATGCTTGTCATCCAGGTGTTTAATTACTGAAATATTGTTCAAAACTGGTTAATCCCAAACTCACTCGGTTTGAATTTGAAAGGATGGGCGCTGTTATATTAAATTGCCGACTCGCCTTTCAAGCGCAGTCATTGGTTGATTATTTTAAGAAAGTTTGTACGGTATAGGACACGGCGCGAAGTGTTTGCTGGGGTTTACACCCAGGGTAAGAGGGTGGAGCGTCAGATATACGTCTTACACTAAAAGGGATGCTGGTCACCCCTTGCTTCTAAAACCTGCTTTCTGTCTCTCACTATGCCTTTCTTTCCACTCATCCTTTCGATCCCTTTTTCCCTGTTCTGTTCATTTTCTTTTGGATGCTTGTCATCCACGTGTTTAATAACTGAAATATTGTTCAAAGCACGTTAAACCCCAACTCACTCACCCATTAACTAGAGCAGATTTCTTTCTAAAGGTCGGCTTCAACTACAAGATCAATGTGGACGAGACAGGCACTCCAGTAATCTCCCAATGTTAGTGTCCTGCAGGGTAGGACTACCTGCAAGCACATCGCAGCATGCACTTTGTTTCAACTGGCAGCCTTCATGTGGAGAGGAGCAGAGAATCTCCAAACATTCCCCCACAAACCAAATTCCACATACACAGGTATCAGAAACTCACCTGAGCATATATAATGCTATCCATATCATATTGTAAACATATTAAGATATTAGCATTTTTAACTGAAGTGTACCAACATTTTTATGTCATTTCATATACACTATTAACTTTGTCAAAAGCATGTTTTCAGGATCCCCAGTGAAAGCCGAGTCTCTGCCTTCAAAGCTTAAGCGGTCGGACAAGATGTACCGAAGTACCGAAGTATGGCTGGCTATGATGACCTTGTCCGCAACATGATGGTCAACTTCTATCATACTACTTTCCAAAACCTGACCTCAAGACTGTTGTGCAGGATCCTCGCATGAATATGTGAAGAAGCCATTTTCAGAGTACTGGGTCAATAGGGCATAGCAGGTTAACATATAATTATTAATTATTTACTAAAGTGCAATGCCAGTTCTAGCTTTGTTTTAATCTTTAAACTCTCACTTTAATGTATTTTGGTAAAATTCGACAGTGAATTATATTCCAGTCTCTTGGGTGGTGAAAGGACACTCATCCAATGATTGAGTGAGTGAGTTGGGGTTTAACGTGCTTTGAACAATATTTCAGTTATTTAACACGTGGATGACAAGCATCCCAAAGATAGTGGACAGATAAGAGATCGAAAGGATGAGAGACAGACAACAGGTTTTAAAAGGACTCAAATTTAGTCTGGCTTCCACCCGCTGACCTGTCCAGCTTAGGTGTTCGTACCAGGAGCATGAAGGCTCCAGCTGGCATAGCTCTCGGTGTCTCTGAAACACGCAAACCACCCCACAACGTTAAGGTATTGAGTCCAGTGGTGGAGCACTTCATCCTATGAGACACATCTCACATTAACATATCAAATGATGAAATGATGTCATGATTCATTGTAATCAAACTTTGTCTCCAGTCTAAAAAAAAATTGTAGGTATATTTACAACAGGTTTCAGTAGGACTCAAATTTGGTATAGTTACTCGGGTTACTTGAACTGCTATTGGGAATGTCAACACTTTTTTAATGGTAATATATTTGATTCATCGTCTTTGATTATATGAAATGACCATCCTGCTTCATCAACGTAATTGAACCCGCTGGTTGTCTATCTCTCACTATGCCTTTCTTTCCGTCTTTTCCCTCATCCTTTCTATCCCTACCTCCCTGATCTGTCCACTCTCTTTTGGATACTTGTCATTCACGTGTTTCATAACTGAAACACTGTTCAAAGCACGTTAAACCCAAACTAATTTACTCACTCGAGCTCCTTCCGTATACCCTGATATCCTTTCGGCCAAAAGCCTCCGCTAGCTATTTAACCAGCGAGACGACTCGCATCCAGGACGGCACAACCTGAATGGAAAATTCAAAAGAGTAGCTTCAAGCGCCTTGGATAACGACATTTCATTGGCTGAAACAATAACAGGTGAGCACAGCCACGAACATTAGCCGCTAGCCGTTCGAAGGAAATCGGGGTCTATGGAGGAGCTTTATCAGCAGATTCAATTACGCTGGTGTAGCCGGATGATGAAATGCTATTGTATACCTGTTTTGAGTATCACCTGGAAAGATTTTAAAAAAACGTTTATTCCACTCAACACTAGAAAAACCCAGAAGGATTATATTTCAAAACTCTTCTCATAAGTGTTTGATCTCCTATTGTCTGATGATAATTAACTTAATAGGTAAAAGAAAACTAATTGATAAGGTTAATTGTAAGGTTGAACAATAAATGTTCTGACCTAATGCATCTGAACTGATACCCTTATGAAAAAAACCCAGAAATTGACGAGGTCACTGTCGTGTACTCAGTAGGGAGTGGACGTTCCAAGATGGCGACCAAAACAGTACGAGAGATAGGTGTCTGATTCCATTGCTCGTTCCTCCTACATTGTCAAGGATTAAATGGTTAGATTCAACTTTGAACAGTCAGGACATTAATAAGGAATATATTGGTGCAGCGTTTGGTTGCACAAACGTCTAGAAAAAAACGTAATTGCCATTTAAAGTTGAAGTTTATCGCACTTATATTTTCGAAGCGGGGCTTACTACTCTGAAGGTGTATTTACCTCCCCTTCAAGGAGCTTGAATGTTATAGATATCGTCACACACCGTTGCTATCTGACGTAATTAAGATTTCTGTGCAATTGGAAGTGATTTGCTTAACTAGTTAATTAGTTATTGCCAAATTTAAAAATCAACAAGGCAGCAGAGGGAACTCTGTTTTAAATCTGTTTTAAATCGGCGGAGGGGATTCAGAAATAACGGTTGGGAGCGGACCCTTTTGGATGGGGAGTGGACATGATAGGGTGTGGAGGGAACTCAGTTTCAGATTTAATAAGAACAAACAAGATTTCATGTAACTTTTCATGTAACTGTTACTGCATTCAATCATATTTGAATTCCTATGCGTATTCTACGTATACATATCAAATGTTTACACAGGTAACCATTTCACTTTTGACTATTTTATTGGCCAAGATGGAATTAAATTGCAATATAAATGTATTAATTGGCCAGAATTGTTCCATCCCTTACGCTTTTTGTCAGTTTGTAGAGATCTTAACACGAAATCATATCACTGCCGTGTTTCTATTTCTGGTATGAGTCATTCTCAAAAGATGCAGCTTTTTCCCGTACCTGAAGTAAAGTCTTTAATAACACCAACAAAATGCTTTTTTGGAAAACATTTTGATATCTTCTTGAATGCCAACATATATTTGAACTAATGGTTTGTTTTGATTCAAGACAAATGACCATATCTTTTTATTTTTTTCATTTTTTCAACAAGGGGGTAGGCGTTTTTCCATGTATCCAGGTACAAAAACGTGTGATCAAGTGTCTATTGTTCCCTTATTTTCATATATCGATCCTTTTTTTTGCAGTGATCATAAAATATGGAGCTTTTCCCCATTCCTGGTTGAATTTCATAACTTTCAAGCAATATTTTGATATGAAAATTAAAGTTTTAATCTTGTATACAAGAAAAATGTCTTTCCTGTAACAGAACCATAAAATTTAGAAAAAATAGATGATCCCTCATCATATGAAAACAAAACTATCTGTAATGCTCATTATCCACTTCTGGATGAACGTAATGAAGATAACTCATTGAGTCAAAGACAAAACCCTTAAAGAAAATGATGATGAAAAAGTAAAAAAAATTGAGTATATTACAACCATGTCTTTAAAATAACGACATTTAACAAAAAAATACCCAACCTTCCAAAGATATGTTTATCGCTTTGCATGTGGAACCATAATTGTAAAACAATTATGTTGTCTGGATTTTGGAAAGGCTCTGGTCATTTTAATTGCTTTGGATTAAACTAGTAATTTGTCTTTTCTGTAACAGCTTTATCTGTTATTGGAAAGACTATTATTGTTACTGCAAAGAATAATTGATACTTATTTGCTTCATATTTGCTAATTTAACTCCTTTAGAAATACAAGCAAATCGTAATAAACACCATTAACTTCCCTAAACAGTTCAGGATGACAATTTCCTTTACTGCATTAAATCATACTATTTTTGCACAAGGGTTGTTATTGGAAAGACATCAGTGTAACTGCAAAGACAATTCAATACAAATCAGATTCTAAACACCATTCCTGCGTGTTTTATGCTTATTTTAATTTGTAAATAACTCATAGATTTACTATTAAAATTATGTTTTGCATAAAAATTATCCATTTTCCAAATAACTTATATTTTTTATGTTTGTAAGAACTATATGTTACATAAAAGACAGAAGCTGTTACTTCAAGAGACAATATAGAACTTATAATCTTTAATTTTTGTGTTTCCTTCCAAATGAATTTTATTTTTTATTAAGGTAATGGGAAAAGAAAACCTTGTGTTCTGTGTGTAGGTCAGTTTCTTTAACATTTCATGATAAAATGATTAGTAATAGACTGTTATTTGAAGGACAATTGTGGTGACATGGCTAAAAGTATGACATATAGGCAAATACTGATGGTGAGCCATGATTAATTCTTCAATGTCTTCTATTTCAAATGTTTTAAAAATGTGTCTCTCCTGTAACAGTCAAAGTCTTTGGGATAACAAGCATGCAAAGTTATGAAATATTATTGTTTTATTGTCCTTTTAAGAATGGCAGTACACTACATATGTAAAATGCTTATTGTCAGAACATTTAATTGTCACTGACATATATATCATTAACCATACTCAAATATACTAGACAATTGTCCATTCTGTAACACAAGAAGGTCTTTCCTGTAACAATCAGAAACTTGCTTCTCATCTTATTTAAGAACATACAAATAACATGTAATGTTTACTGTGGTTTTGATATGAATTACATAAACACTTCCCTTCTGTGCAGATAGGTAACCCATTAATGTTTTGATTACATAGATTTTCAAAATAATGCGAAAAATCTTCTTTCAAATAACAATGTGTGTCTTTGGAATAACAATGCTGTCTTTCATGTAACAGTACCAACAAGTATTTGTTTAACTATCTAAAATGTAAAAATGTTTGTCAGATATCACCTGAAAGTAATTAAACATTCTCTTATAATAATCCTCAGTACAATTTTTAGCTGGAAGTCAATTGACAGGATATCAAAAGGGTTTCAAAATAAGTACAGATCTAAATTTTTCATCCGACAAAGTGTAGAAAATAATTTAACTCATGAAAAATGATTTTAAAATTTCTTCTTTCAGTTTGAACAACAAAGTAACTGATAAGATGAATATAACAAAAGAAAATCTTTACAAGATTATGTATTTTAAAGAAAAGACAGAGGATTTAGTGTTGTAACAGGAAAGACATTGTGTCTTCATTCTCATTTGCTTAATTAGTCTTCCTTAAAATATAAGACCTGATTAAGCATCAAATATATTTGAAATATAACCCTGAACAATAAAGCTTTCGACTTGTGAAAACGGCAATTCAAAAATTTGTATTTCAATTATTTCGTAATTTGCATACTAAAAAGCTGCACTTTTTGAGAATGACTCGTATCTGATTTGAATTCTATGCTGTCTGTAAGCTTCCTGTCATCACGAACTATGTTGCGGACAGTAAAGTATTAGCCACCAGTTTAGTAACCGTAAAATTACACAGGGAGGGGCTACGTCAACTACTGTGTACTGTAACGAGAAAATTGTTTCCCTTTGTCTGAAAATTTCATTGACAGTGAATATCCAAGAGAAAACAAATTTGAAATATCCACAGATAGCAAAAATGCAATGTAATCCAAAGGAAAATCTTTCTTCGCAATCATTTTTTTCAACCCCAACCATGTTTGCAAGTGACCATCTTTCTTTGATTCATCCAATACAGTTTGAATATTGAAGGCATCTTCTTTATCCTTGACAACCAAGCAGTTGATGACGTTGAGCATTTTAATATTATAGCAATTGGGCTTTCTGGCTCTTATGATATATTTAGGAAAAACTAATTAATCTACCGTGTTTGAATTGCAGAGATCTATTAAGGTTCCTTCAACAATGAAGCTCTTATCAATACCTAAAACGTCATAGGAAATTATCTGAAAGTCTTTTGTCAAAATTCCACCTTTACCACTCTGGGGGTCTTAACATTCAATTTCTCAGTTAAGGTTTGAAATGGGTGGTCGAGTTATAACTAATAATTCTAGAACATGACGTCACATGACTTCCGTTACTCCCGTTTAACACTACCTGCTGTCAGACTTCTACCGACAAATATGGCGGCTATGGCGGGTAATTTGACCGGAGAAATTGAAATGGTAAGTAATAAGTAACAGATTTGTTTCCTCGTGTATGAATAGCAAATAATCCAACAATTGATAAACAGTAAGATGTTCGATTCTTAATCTCTTAATCATGTTCATCGTAATATTTAATTATCTCAGTTTAGTGCTTCACGTTTGCCGAATAGGCCGAATAATGGCTTGCAGTGATTTCGTAGACGAAACAATTTCGTAGACGAAACAATTTCGTAGACAGTATTAAATTTATGTTTCTAAGTCACTATTGACTATTTTTGTAAGTATCATTATCTTTTATAGTAGTTCATATCTTGTTGCATGAATATTGATTATGAGAATGTTAGCTTTATGTAGAATGTTACAAGCTTTACATGCAAGTGGATTAAAATTAATTGTTTGATACCACCACTGGACTCAATACCTTATCGCGGTGTGGTGGTTTGCGTGCTTCAGAGACCCCGAGAGCTATGCCAGCTGGAGCGTACATGCTCCTGGTAGGGACACCCAAGCTGGACAGGTCGATGGGTAGAAGCCAGACCAAATATGAGTCCTTCTAAAACCTGCTTTCTATCTCTCACTATACCTTTCTTTCCGTCTTTTCCCTCATCCTATCAATCCCTTTTCCCCTGATCTGTCCACTCTCTTTTGGGTGCTTGTCATCCACGTGTTTAATAACTGAAATATTGTTCAAAGCACGTTAAACCCCAACTCACTCACTCAATAGATTCATCTTGAATTTCTTCTTCAAACAATACATAGCTGTCAACAGTAGCCTTCTGGCTGTAGGGATCATCTCTCACATCTGCAGCGTGAACTTCAACACTGCGTGAAAAAACATCAGTTTTATTCATGAACTCATTTAAGGATTTTTAACCTAGTTTTTATTGCTGATAACTAAGTCAATCAATTCAGCATCCTCATTTACACAATTCATTTGCCTGCTCAGTTGGAAATTTTATGTAAAAATTCAACACAACTCACTTGCCAGCAACGGCAACTAAAACACCTTTTCTTTTTAAAAGGGGACACATGGTTTCTGGATATTAACTTTTTTCTATTCAATGATTGATAAAATTGTTACCATCTACTCACATGAAATTTTCTTTTCCTCCTGGCTTCTGACTATAGTTGTGTTCCCTGCACAAAGACAATTGAAAGTTAGATGACAGCACCTAATGAATACAACAATACTTCTGTATCGTGAAAATATTTTCCATCTCACTCTTAGAATTACTTTTTAAACAATCAATTTCTTATGTCCCTGTATGCCACAACTAATTATATTTATTAGTCAATAATTCAAAATGCAACTTTATTATACCTCAGAAGCTTTTTTTACAACTTTATAATTTTTTTCTTGTCAATCTACTTAGCTATCTTTTTATATGTATTTATTATAGATACAAATAGTTTTTTAACCGACAAACTCTGAGGACAAAGAGAATATATCATAAATTCAATTAAATTAAATTTGTTATAAAATTAAAATTCCTACCTGGGTAATGTTTCTTCTGCTAGGTATCTTGTTGAAAAGTCTCTGAAAAAGTAAAATGACCATGTAGATTTTAATCATAATTTGTACTGTATTTTTTAACTCTCTCTCTCAAAATTCATAAAAAGTGACCATGCAACCACATTGATAATAATTTTCCATATTTCATAATACTTTATTCATAAAAGGTGACCAACCACATTGATAATAATTTTCCAATATTTCATAATATTTCATAGATTGGACAAAGTAATAGTTTATTGTTCATTCCCTCTAAATTACATTAATTTATGAGTATATTAGTATGGTCATTGAAACACAAGTATATTTCTTAAATTGAATGAATTCATTTTGTAATTTTTTTTAAGTGCATGTCATTTCTAAAATCATCTTAATTCTTTCTAAAATCATCTTAATTCATTTAGATCACCAACATAAATTTAACTTCAACATTTGCCTACCTTGCACTGGGATCCACACAATTTTCTTCAACCGTAATAGGCGATATCGGTGTCGATGATAGATGAATTCTAAAATTAAATAGTTTTTACAAAATGCAACGTTTGATAAAGAGTACATGTATAATCACAAGATTTAGGACTTAATCTTGATGTTTCATAAATGCCGTATACTGAATTTGACTGTCCAGTAGGATTTGATAACAAAAACGTTAAACCGGAAATAACCTTATACTCTGACGAAATTTATGCCGGAAGTGAGTGAACGTTGTGTTGGCAGACCGTAACACGATTCTGGACCAAGATATTGAAATGAAACATTTTACGAGGCCTCCTTAATTGCTAACATAAAACTATTCATGTCAAGGCTTCGAGCTCGTGACCAATATTGCGATGAAAATATATCATCTTTCATGAATAAATAAAATAGATTCAAGAGAATTAAAAAATATTTTCTAACTAATAATATATGGAAAATCATTATCATCCTAGCAGTAATTTGAATTATTTTTGCCAACGTATTGATAAAATATAATAAATTTGGATAGCTAGCTGAATCTTCGACCAACCTCTGGTGGCTACTGCTCTCGTAAGCATCCAGCAAGCGGGCGGCCCAATCGCTGTTTGAGAGTAACGGGCCGTGTTGCTCCTTCAATCTGGCCCAACGCTGATGCGTGTCTCCGATGAAAACACTCTTGTCCCGGCGATCCTTTGCTCGTTGAGTTTTCTTTGATCGGATTGTTGCAGGGCTTAAAATGCGTCCTCGGCCACGTTTTCCCGCCATGTTGCAAAGCGTATTTAAACTGGATGTCGTGTACACGCGAGTCACGCATTTCTGGTTTAGCCGCCATATTTATGGAAACGTTTCCATAATTAAGGAGACGGTTTTTGATGGTCATTTTCTCAAATACTAATCGACAGTTTTGTTTCAAATTTCGTGTATATGCCTCGATATCATAAATGAATAAATCAATGATAGTCAATTTGATGAACACCGTCTAGTTAAAAAGCGCAACATATGCTGGACTGCTCCCTTAATGATGCAATATAATTATTTAAAAATATCTCCATAGTTAACATGATTAAACAAAAACCTTGGATTTCATTTACATGATTTGTGACATTGACCAGCTCAAGGTAGCGAACCTGTTTCTTATTTGTCAGGATGGGAGTGCAGCTTTCAATATATTAAAGAGCGACGCATCAGACAGTCTGCTTGTTGAAGCAACGCAAAGAATATCGTCATCAACTGCTGTAGTGTTGCGACCTCTCTTGGTTGTGATTGCTACACCATTACATGCTTCTGCCAAGACAAGGCCTAGTGCTGCAATTACTTCAAAATGCTTCATCTTTGACTGGAATGAAGATAATTAAAAGCGTGAATTACTATTTTCATAAGAAGAGCTCGGTTTATCCTTCTAATAAAAAATTTATTAAAGTAACAATTTCACGATACTCGTGAATAGAACCTTTAAAATAAATAAATTGTTGATGATCAACCAGAAGGGGAGTCCTTGTGTATTTATTCTTTGAAATTTTCGAAATAGAGAAGGATATTTTAATAATCTTACTCCTAATTCAATAATTTCAAAAGCCTACGTTCAATAATGAGGTTAAAGCCACGGTGCTCCCTCACGTGTGACGAAATTGTTAGGAGTATTTAATAAATATCAATGAAACTTACTTTTGGGAAACTAAATTAACATGGAAGTGTATTTAAATTACATTAAGTGAAGATTTTTTTTGGGCACAAGTTTGTTATAGGCCTTCTAACAGCCGGTAAATATCAAGAATTCCATTAAAAGATTTACTCTTACTTCTACCGCACATTTGTCAAAACATCCTGCTAAATCAGCGTATATTTAAGAATCCGCTTTCGCTTCTTTCATATACCCTCGATCATCTCCTTCCAGAGAAGTCCATCGTACGGCTGGCGCGGCTTTATGTTCGTGGCTGTGCTCACCTGTTATTCTTTCAGCCAATGAAATGTTGTTATCCAAGGAGCTTGAAGCTTCTCTTTTGAATTTTCCATCCGGGCTGTGCCGCTGTTGCTGAATGCGAGTCGTCTCATTGGCTGGTTAGATAGCTAGCGATGCGAAGCTTTTGGCTTGAAAGAAATCAGGTCATTAGGAAGGAGCGAGGGTGGAAATATATATACGGTGATATAGCAGAATGCCCCAATGGTTGAAGAGAAAAGAGGAAAAAATGTTTGTTTTTAATTTCAATTTCACAGTACACTTTTTAAGATTTGAATTCTTGAAATAATAACTCATAGACAAGCAAAGCTAATATTTAAATTTAAAAACTTTTTTTTTATTTCCGTATAGAGACTGCCCTACGGGTAAGTTTGCTAGATAAAAATATCTTTTTCTGTCAATTATACGTGCGCCGAAAGTTACAATATTTACACAATTAGTGCCAAAAAATCTCAAACAATCGGTATACAGTTCTATGACTATGCAATTATGTTCTATTCTGCGACACAATCCATCACAACTATCAAAATAAGTTGCCCCAGACTAAGTAGCTTAGACGGTAAATGTAGTCTTTCACTGTTTTCCGTTTTGTCTACATTGCGTTGTCTGAATTAGTGAACAGACTTACTTAGGTTAGTAATTGACAGCAAAACGTTTGTTTATCAAGATTCGAGTGGTAGTTTAAAATAATAATTGACATATTGCAGACCTATTACTCCTACTACATCGAAAACAACTGGAGAAAACCTCCAAAATGACAAGCACGTACAAATTGTTAGCTTTTTGCTTGTTAGTTTATTCCTTACAAAAACGACTTAAGAATGGAATCTTTGACGAACTGTAGGCAAAATTTATTTAAACGCCCGACTATTACATATGTTAACAAGAGTCATTAGAAGATGACATCTCGCGTTTAATTCTAATACCGAGAGGGGGCGGGATAGCGCAGTGGTAAGCGCGTTCGGCTTCAGATGAAGAGGTCCGTGGTTCGGATTCCGTCAGTAGAGAACTGTTCTACACGCAGAGAGGTTTGGGTGCAATGCCACCGTGAATTTCACCGCAGTACCACCCATGGTTCTGTAGTTTCACCGCAATACATAGCAATAATGGTGTTGCGGGTTATTTCCGGCGTTAAACCTCAAATCAACTCATTCTAATATATACCCTGCGACTGAAAAAGGTTGTTATCTGATTTAAGAATTAACCAGAAATAAACAAATCTATGACTGAATGACTAATAAAGTGCCTAGGGAAGGCTCTAACAAAGCTGCGCACGTTCCTGAGGCTCTTATTCTCAATAGCATTTATAAGAGTTTTTGAACAGAAGAACTGACTAACTTTATGAACCCAAAATGAACCACTTTATTTATGCTTTTCATGTCGGTGCCTTAGAATATTGTTTTCGTTGATCAAACGAATTAGTGTCGAATTCGGTTAAGTAATTGTAAGAAGATACTGATTTCCTAACATGAGCTCATCCTTCAAAAAAACTTTAAAACCTAAATGTACTCGCTACAATTGAATAACCCGTTTCATTAAAGAAAACGTGCAGAGTTCTTTAAACAATTATATAGAATCCATGTTTAAATATTTAAACGCAGTTTGTAGTAAATACTACTTTGAGTCTTATGTTGACCAGGTTGCTATCTTCAGGCATATTGCGTACAAAATTGTGACTCATGAAACTCGGGAGTTTGTTCATATTTATTTATTTCA
The DNA here is from genome assembly GCA_921293015.1 of Phorcus lineatus. Classification (NCBI taxonomy): domain Eukaryota; kingdom Metazoa; phylum Mollusca; class Gastropoda; order Trochida; family Trochidae; genus Phorcus; species Phorcus lineatus. The sequence goes on along the minus strand of OV121092.1, from coordinate 14,586,964 downwards.
TCTATTCACTGGGTTGATCATTTCTCTTCGCAGTATAATGATAAATGCTACCAAAGTCATATCAACAATAATCTTTCTCAAAGAGCAAATATCTATGTCTATCGATATTCAAATACATAACATGTAACATAAAAGCTAAAAAGCTTTCACGACTTCTGTTTTTCTCTTGTTTGAAAAAGGAGGTTCGGTTAGATTCATTTAGTTAACATGAATTTTATAGCCTCACTTGATTGAAACGTCAAACGTCAGAAAGTAGGCTCAACTATGAAAGTAGGTCATTTGAAAATATTAATTTATCATTTCACTAAATACGTCATTTTAAGAACTGATGGGGTGGAATTGCGCAGTGATTAGCGCGTTCAGCTTCGGATCAAGAGGTCCTGTTCGAATCCCGCCTAATTTAAACTTTTACCATAAACATGGGACACCTGATATTATTTGAGGTACCTCACAACAACTTAATGATACTTGTCAACTGATCTGTTTTTACGGATTTTCATAACAACTTTATTTCTTATTGACTACAATACATGCTTCTACTTAAAACAATCAATATAATCTAGTACATAACAATTTCTTCCTAGGCAATAAGTTAATGTCTGGATATTTAGCTCATCAGGTCTGAAAGACCCGATGGGCTTATGGCATGGCAAGGCGTCCGGGGTCCGTCCGTCCGTCCGTCCGTCCGTTCGTCCGTCCGTAAACTTTTCACTTTTTCGACTTCTTCTCCAGAACCAATGACTCTAGAGAGCTGAAATTTTATGTGCATACTCCTTGGCAAATGGGGATTCTAAATTGTAGATTTCGTGACCCCATGACCCCAAATGGGGTCACAAGGGTCAAAAACTTAAAAATCTATTTTAATCTTCTTCTCCAGTTCCAAAAGGTCCAGAGAGCTGAAAAGTTGTGTGTAGACTCCTTGGGAACTGGAGATTCTAAATTGTAGATTTTGTGACCCCATGACCCCAAATGAGGTCACAGGGGTCAAAACATGAAAAACCTATTTTCATCTTCTTCTCCAGTTCCAAAAGGTCCAGAGAGCTGAAAAGTTGTGTGTAGACTCCTTGGGCACTGGAGATTCTAAATTGTAGGTTTGGTGACCCCATGACCCCAAATGGGGTCACAGGGTCAAAACCTGAAAAACCTAATTTCATCTTCTTCTCCAGTTCCAAAAGGTCTAGAGAGCTGAAAAGGTGTGTGTAGACTCCTTGGCCAACGGAGATTCTAAATTGTAGATTTTGTGACCCCATGACCCCAAATGAGGTCACAGGGGTCAAAACATGAAAAACCTATTTTCATCTTCTTCTCCAGTTCCAAAAGGTCCAGAGAGCTGAAAAGTTGTGTGTAGACTCCTTGGGCACTGGATATTCTAAATTGTAGGTTTGGTGACCCCATGACCCCAAATGGGGTCCCAGGGGTCAAAACCTAAAAAACCTAATTTAATCTTTTTCCCTAGTTCCAAAAGGTCCAGAGAGCTGAATAGTTGTGTGTAGACTCCTTTGGCACTGGAGATTTTAAATTGTAGGTTTGGTGACCCCATGACCCCAAATGGGGTCACAGGGGTCAAAACCTAAAAAACCTAATTTAATTTTTTTCCCTAGTTCCAAAAGGTCCAGAGAGCTGAATAGTTGTGTGTAGACTCCTCGGGCAGTGGAGATTCTAAATTGTAGGTTTGGTGACCCCATGACCCCAAATGGGGTCACAGGGGTCAAAACCTGAAAAACCTAATTTCATCTTCTTCTCCAGTTCCAAAAGGTCTAGAGAGCTGAAAAGGTGTGTGTAGACTCCTTGGCCAACGGGGATTCTAAATTGTAGGTTTTGTGACCCCATGACCCCAAATGGGGTCACAGGGGTCAAAACCTAAAAAACCTAATTTAATCTTTTTCCCTAGTTCCAAAAGGTCCAGAGAGCTGAATAGTTGTGTGTAGACTCCTTGGGCACTGGAGATTTTAAATTGTAGGTTTGGTGACCCCATGACCCCAAGTTCCAAAAGGGGTCACAGGGGTCAAAACCTGAAAAACCTAATTTCATCTTCTTCTCCAGTTTCAAAAGGTCTAGAGAGCTGAAAAGGTGTGTGTAGACTCCTTGGCCAACAGGGATTCTAAATTGTAGGTTTGGTGACCCCATGACCCCAAATGGGGTCACAGGGGTCAAAACCTAAAAAACCTAATTTAATCTTTTTCCCTAGTTCCAAAAGGTCCAGAGAGCTGAATAGTTGTGTGTAGACTCCTTTGGCACTGGAGATTCTAAATTGTAGGTTTGGTGACCCCATGACCCCAAATGAGGTCACAGGGGTCAAAACCTGAAAAACCTAATTTAATCTTTTTCCCTAGTTCCAAAAGGTCCAGAGAGCTGAATAGTTGTGTGTAGACTCCTTGGGCACTGGAGATTCTAAATTGTAGGTTTGGTGACCCCATGACCCCAAATGGGGTCACAGGGGTCAAAACCTGAAAAACCTAATTTACATTTTCTTCTCCAGTTCCAAAAGGTCTAGAGAGCTGAAAAGGTGTGTGTAGACTCCTTGGCCAACGGGGATTCTAAATTGTAGGTTTGGTGACTCCATGACCCCAAATGGGGTCACGGGTCAAAACCTAAAAAACCTAATTTAATCTTTTTCCCTAGTTCCAAAAGGTCTAGAGAGCTGAAAAATTGTGTGAAGACTCCTTGGACACTGGGGATTCTAAATTGTAGGTTTGGTGACCACTTGACCCCAAATGGGGTCACAGGGGCCAAAACCTGAAAAACCTAATTTCATCTTCTTCTCCAGTTCCAAAAGGTCTAGAGAGCTGAAAAGGTGTGTGTAGACTCCTTGGCCAACGGGGATTCTAAATTGTAGGTTTGGTGACCCCATGACCCCAAATGGGGTCCCAGGGGTCAAAACCTAAAAAACCTAATTTAATCTTTTTCCCTAGTTCCAAAAGGTCCAGAGAGCTGAATAGTTGTGTGTAGACTCCTTGGGCACTGGAGATTTTAAATTGTAGGTTTGGTGACCCCATGACCCCAAATGGGGTCACAGGGGTCAAAACCTAAAAAATCTAATTTAATCTTTTCCCCTAGTTCCAAAAGGTCCAGAGAGCTGAATAGTTGTGTGTAGACTCCTTGGGCACTGGAGATTCTAAATTGTAGGTTTGGTGACCCCATGACCCCAAATGGGGTCACAGGGGTCAAAACCTGAAAAACCTAATTTCATCTTCTTCTCCAGTTCCAAAAGGTCTAGAGAGCTGAAAAGGTGTGTGTAGACTCCTTGGCCAACGGGGATTCTAAATTGTAGGTTTGGTGACCCCATGACCCCAAATGGGGTCACAGGGGTCAAAACCTAAAAAACCTAATTTAATCTTTTTCCCTAGTTCCAAAAGGTCTAGAGAGCTGAAAAATTGTGTGAAGACTCCTTGGACACTGGAGATTCTAAATTGTAGGTTTGGTGACCCCATGACCCCAAATGGGGTCACAGGGGTCAAAACCTGAAAAACCTAATTTCATCTTCTTCTCCAGTTCCAAAAGGTCTAGAGAGCTGAAAAGGTGTGTGTAGACTCCTTGGCCAACAGGGATTCTAAATTGTAGGTTTGGTGACCCCATGACCCCAAATGGGGTCACAGGGGTCAAAACCTAAAAAACCTAATTTAATCTTTTTCCCTAGTTCCAAAAGGTCCAGAGAGCTGAATATTTGTGTGTAGACTCCTTTGGCACTGGAGATTCTAAATTGTAGGTTTGGTGACCCCATGACCCCAAATGAGGTCACAGGGGTCAAAACCTAAAAAACCTAATTTAATCTTTTTCCCTAGTTCCAAAAGGTCCAGAGAGCTGAATAGTTGTGTGTAGACTCCTTGGGCACTGGAGATTCTAAATTGTAGGTTTGGTGACCCCATGACCCCAAATGGGGTCACAGGGGTCAAAACCTGAAAAACCTAATTTACATTTTTTTCTCCAGTTCCAAAAGGTCTAGAGAGCTGAAAAGGTGTGTGTAGACTCCTTGGCCAACGGGGATTCTAAATTGTAGGTTTGGTGACCCCATGACCCCAAATGGGGTCACAGGGGTCAAAACCTAAAAAACCTAATTTAATCTTTTTCCCTAGTTCCAAAAGGTCTAGAGAGCTGAAAAATTGTGTGAAGACTCCTTGGACACTGGGGATTCTAAATTGTAGGTTTGGTGACCACTTGACCCCAAATGGGGTCACAGGGGTCAAAACCTTAAATCCTACTTTCATCTTCTTCTCCAGTTCCAAAAGGTCTTGATAGCTTAATAGTTGTGTGTAGACTCCTTGGACCATGGGGATTCTAAATTGTAGGTTCGGTGACCCCTTGACCCCAAATGGGCAATGGGCCTTTTTTATTTGATTGTGAATAACTCGGACGTTGGGACAGGCTATCTTTCCTACACTGCCCATGACCCCATGGTCTAAACCACAACACCTATTTCTATCAAAAGTCTGATGAGCTACAGAGCCCATGGCTCTATTTTTTGAAATAAACAAATACCCTCGTCAGTTCATTTACGAGATGCATTTTTATCTCATACATTTCAATTACAACTAAATACACACTAGTTAACTTAATGTTTGCCACATAAGGTCAGGTGACAATAAATGATAGGTGAAAACAACGAAGCATTTACATAGTATCAGGTTTGTTCTAATGGCTGGTATCTACACCGTAATTTCTATGAAGATACGAAGTGTGGCATAAGTAAAGAATATTGTTTCCGTTTCTTGTCTTATTATCAAGATATATTCTTACTTTAAATTAAGACTCAAATCAATAAGCCTGTTAATGATCCCGAGTCCCGCAGTTCATTCTTTCTACACGCACGTTCTGTTTTCAACTTACTGAAGTCTCCAATTTTAGCCCTGAACACTAAGGATCATATTGGTCGTAATGGCATTTTGACATCCAAATAGACCTCTGTCAAAAATAATTACAATTCAGCATGTTAAATTGACGGGGAGTGGGAACAGGACAAGAACGTCTACTCAGCGTCATGCCATTACCAGTTTGCCTAAATATATATCATTGACATATATTACATCCACGGTTTCAATAACCTGTATATATCATTAATTGTACCACCCTAACATCTATTTAATATCTAATGACCTTTTAGGAAGGAATTATCAGAAATCATACCCATTTCCCATGTCGTGCTAAAACTACCCATAGAACTTCATAGAGATAATTGTAGCCACATTTTACATTTGTAACAAACTAAAAACGTAATAGGGGAATTTGAACAAGAGTTACTGATATTATGGTAAGAAAACCATTGAACAGGCTTTATGTAAGGCTCATGAAAGCATAAATTCCGAAATGTCTATAGTTCGGAACTTGTTATATTCTTATTATACCCCCGCCTTACAGCGTAAGCGGGGGTATATAGCGTTCATTCTGTCCGTCCGTCCGTTACAAATCTTTGTCCGGAGCATATCTCCTAAACTATGCATGCTAGCTTCACCAAACTTCATTCACTTATCAACCATGATCTCTAGATGTGCCTTTTGAGGGTAAGACCAACAAATGATTTTTATTTTTTGCGGTTTCCATGGAAACATGACTAAAACAGTGACTCTATATCCAAGTCCTTTGTTCGGAGCATATCTCCTAAACTATACATGCTAGCTTCACCAAACTTCATACACTTATCAACCATGACCCCTATATGTGCCTTTTGAGGGTTAGACCAACAAATGATTTTTATTTTTTGCGGTATCCATGGAAACATGACTAAAACAGTGACTCTATGACCAAGTCCTTTGTCCGGACCATTTCTCCTAAACTATACATGCTATCTTCATCAAACTTCATACACTTATCAACCATGACCCCTATATGTGCCTTTTGAGGGTTAGACCAACACATGATTTTTATTTTTTTCGGTTTCCATGGAAACATGACTAAAACAGTGACTATGACCAAGTCCTTTGTCCGGAGCATTTCTCCTAAACTATACATGCTATCTTCATCAAACTTCATACACTTATAAACCATGATCCCTAAGTGAGCTTTTTGAGGGTTAGACCAACAAAGAAAGTTTCTGTAATCGCAATTAATTGATGAATCCAATAACGAATCGTTTCTGTGTTTGCTTGATTACATTGTGTTATAAATCTACAGTGGTGTTGTCATTCACATAGAAAATGTTTTCTCAAAAGTCTGTTTCATGACTTACTTAAAAGAAAGAATTATCTCAAAATCTGATTTTATAAAGAAGAAATAAAAGTATTTTTTATGATATGATAAAATGACATTTGGCTCATCGGTTTAAAAAAATTACATAAAATGTGACACTTGGGCATAAACCTGTCCTACTTGCTGTTGAAATGGAAATGAAAAACCTGAAAAATATATGTTTTTGTTTGATAAATGCCCTTGGGTTACAAATGCGCTTTTGTTACACAAATGTTAGCCTTTTTAAAGTAGTAAATTTATTTCATTATATCGCATAATCCCAATAATTTTAAGAAAATGTGCGAAATATTAGATTGAACTGGAACATGAAAAACGACCTGACACTTGCTTTTAAGAACTCTTGAAACTTTGTCAAAACTTAGAAACAATTTGAGAATGAAAATAATTTCATTGAAAAAACCCCAATCATTTTCACAAACTAATTTTTGCCATATATGATGAAGAAACAAGACTTTGTCCCCTAATATTAGTTAAAAATTATATTAAATAGTTATTAAGATAGCTGATTTATATGACAATGACAGTATGATTTTGATAGCTGTGCTCAGAGATAATTCTGAATTCGAGATAAGTAACTATAATTTTTACAAGACGTTAGAAAAAAATATCAATATTTACTCTATCAATGCACAATCCTATCAAAACAAAGGTTCAGTATGTCCTCGGATATTTGTATCGTTCTCAGACCTTCTATCATGCTTTCACTTTGCCATTCTATCCGTCCGTTCCTCAGACCTTTCGATCCCTTTCGATCTATCCCCTCTCGTTTTTTATTATCTTCAAACGTGTTGAATGAGTGAAATATTATTGTAGGCACCTTAAACCTAACTTCTGACTCACTCTCTAGTTCTGCTCCATCTTGCCCTACGTTCATTTAATGTCGATTGACAGGTTAACAATAAATTGCTCTTATCCCGATTACATTTCTGGCCTACCCTCACACTTAAGTTAAAGGGACACGAAGAACGGAGTAGGTATGGTTATAGTAAAAGATGTCCGATTGACACTCTAAAGACATTACTGTTGACAGTATGTCAAGCAGGTCAAAGAGTTATACATGTATGCTTGCGAATGTTTCATGTCATTTGTTCATCATGCCTTTTTGTATGAGGTTCTTATGGTGAGGTATATAGTGATGTAACGATTCATCGATATTATCAATGTTTGCATCAATGTTTGCATCGTCTACTACGCGACACGAGTGCACATTTTGACAACATAACAGGAGACATCGATGTATTGCCATAAGAGACAATATATCCCAATACTATTAACATAATTAGTATCAAACAAATAACTGTTTAAGCCGACTAAGTGTTTATTCTATTTAGAGTTCTATTTACAGTGAGTAGACAAACAGAAGATATACGATATTTCTGATATTTTATCCACAATTTAAAAATGTCTCTGATTTTGTGTTTTACTTTCATTTAAGCTGTGTTCCAATTTGTCTTAAACATGTATGCAAATGTATAAAGTTCTAGTCCCTCATGACAATATACACTAAGTAAATAAAATGTCAATTAAATTTTCGTATATGTATAAAACATTTATTGCAACAATGACATGGTAGTTAATGCATGATGTCATAACAGATATCAGATCTTGAGAACAGGTTGAAATTTCACGGCACCGCTATTATTTAAAATGTATTTTCAGAGGTTAGTCATGTAGAACAAATCTTGATCAGATCTTTCTTTTGAGACATTGATTGGAAGGCTCGTGCTCCCACACAGCAATTTGGTTTTAGATTAGGTTGATTAGTTATCAGAAGAATTCATCCTCGGTTTCTTTTAAGTTTAGATAGAGAAAGTGCAGAGATCAAAAGCAAGTTAAATAAGCTGATCTGAGTACATGTAGGTTTAGCACGCCACTTTAAATGGCTTTAACTATCACATGGTCACTTTCATTTCAGCGGTACTGTATCCGTTATCGCAAAAGGTTGTTTGCATTCTCATATTAAACCTAATACATACTATGTCTCTATAAAAACAATTGAGGGATAAAGTTACATATCATTTGTGCATATTGATACTTACAAGACGTTTTTCTTAAGCGGTTGGTGATACAAAACGTTAAAGTATTGATGATAATTGCGTATAGTTTGAAATTGGTCAATATGTGATAAATGTAGGCGTTGATATTGTTGTTTATCACTTTATTTCTTTTTTTAAGTGCACCATACTTATGCAGTATTACAGTACGTATAATATACACACATGATATACAGAGTACAGAGATATAGTTGTCAAAACGATAGGACTTTTTCATTTTAAGCATACAAGTTCATTTCAATATTGTATGTTGGTGGCAAGAAAAACATTATGTAAAAAGGCTGTGGCATGAGGACCAGAAGTATTTGAATTTCTCGTATCTACAATCAGTGTAGAGACGCTGCTTGCTAACGGTGTAAGTTTTTTTTAATTGATTTAAGGCCATTTATATGAGGCTTCTTATTATAGCATTTGCAGGTATAAACATAGTGCTTAGTAACAATAAATATCAAGTTGAGTACATCAGTTCTCTTTTCCTTGAAACCAAATATGATATGGGTTATATTCGGTTCCAAGTTGATTCCGGTTTTTTATTCAATCCACGTAAGCAGGTGATGCAACAAACTTTTTACATGTATACAGTCAAAGAGAAGCACTTCTGTTTGTTATCAAAATTCTTTGAATAATTCGATCTTAATTTGCAAGCTGCATTAATATTGTTACCAACCAACACTACTGCTTTCAAACATTGCTGTTGAACAGAGAAAATGCATCCCATTACTTTCTTATCCCTTCAGATCCTGTTTTGTGTACGCATTTGTCGGTCTCAGCTTTCTATCCTCAGGATAAACAAACCTAACTCGAACTATTGTCTTCAGGCTATTATACCATTAGGACATTATAAGACAAACATGTGATTGCATGAGCACACAGTATATGAATTGAACTAAAGAGTAACCGACTAATTAACAGAAAATTCGCTCGTCACGAGGCTGCTGTTTACATCTGAGGAAAAGCATACGCACATCAGTTAATAAATTTGGAATTGATAAATGTTATCGGAAGTAATATAATATAAAATTATCATGACTTTATAATGGATTATTATGCATTCTAGGTTAATTTGTTTTAAGACCTTTATGTCTGGAACACTTCAATAAGTTATTAGATGTAGCCTCATTTTTTGTTTAAACACTTTGCATAGTCGTTATTGTGCTTGCTTCCAGGTCAGAGGGTTGCTGGTTGACTCGTCCTTCATTGGATAATGTTCGTGAATTATTAATGGCGCAGAGGAGAACAAAGACTCTGTTTCTGTCTTAGGCTTCTAACCTCTGACTAACCCACGTATTGCCTAAATTGCCTGAGAGAATCGGATGAAATCAATTTCAAATGGAAAAGAATTAACCGACCTATGATATAGTAAATTAACTTATTGATAGCAATGTAACGATCTGTACCTCATAATGCATAATTTGCGTGGTGTGATTATCAAACCAGCCAGTTTATTATTTTGTCTTACAGCATATTTATTTTACTACTGGACATATTTGAGTATGTTTCTAATTCCAGCTACCAATTTTAGAAGGGCCGAAACTTCAATATTGTATAGCTCAGTTCGGAAGGGGCTGGGCGTCTTGAGAAGCTAGGCTAAAAGTCATCGGGTTATATAAATTCCGAAGTGGGGGACGTCCATCTTGCGCGCGGCTTGTACATGTGAAATGATAACACAAATCCCACTAAAATGTCCAACATATCGAAATAGCAAGTGTCCCACCTAACGTTAAAGTAAAGTTCTCTTCCCTAGAAACCTTATATTATACAAAGCTTTGATATTTATCAAGATAAACTTTGAAGTTTTACAGTATTCTTAAATATCATTTTGAATCATAACTATAGAAACTTACGATGACTTTCGCTACTCTTTTTAGACCCTATTTGTATTTTTACACAGTTGACTCATAACTAATGTGAAATTAGTATGAGACTAAATAGTATGCGAAAAAAGTTTAGAAACACTGTTGTGTCGATTGATCTCGTTTCCTTACCACTTTCCTCTCATAAAACTTTATTTTGGGTACAAAGTTGTAATGACGTTGCCTCTTTCTGTTGCGAACAATGTCCGATTGTTAAAAACGATTGTCACACCTGTGTCTGCGAAGTACAACAAAACACCATCATAGATAATGGTTACTCAAAAGACATGAGTTTAAGAAATAAATTGTGACCTTTTCAGATTTTCTGTAAAGACCCGTGTTTTGAAAATGTGAGAAATTCTTTTCGTTTACATTTTATTTTTTATTCGATGTTATCAACGTGTCTTATATTTCCAGTAACATCCCAATTGTGATTGTCGCACATGTAGCTAACCAATAAAGTTCATAAACCTTATCGAAAATTGCTATAATGATTATCGTTTATAATTATTTAAGACAAAAGTTTTTAGAAACACATTTTTTAGAACATTCTGTCCAAATGTCAAGCGGTAAGAACGAAAATAGTTACCTTTTAGGGGAATTATACAAAGTTGTCAAACAAAATATACATCTACACTGCATACAACTCTTACCTCATGACATCTACTTTTATAACATCACATTACGACCACAAGGCTACGTGACTGTACGTTTGTATGGATTTGGAATGTAATCTTGAGGGTTAAGTTTTTCCTTGGCATGCATTTTGTATCTGTCGTCAATATTACAAACATTAAAAACAGTATTTGACAGATTAATGAGACACATCTTAACGTTATTCTTATAGTTTTGGCTCGTAGTTTATGCACATATACTGTGCAAACGAAAACATTGTCAACCAAGTGTTAACAAAGGCAAAACTAGCGTTCACTTTAAGTTATGTAAAAGATTTTTGGATGAGAAATATAATCACGTTTTAATACAACGCCCTACAGTTATGGGACCAATTTGTAAAGCAGCTTTGAAACTGATGTTATCTCGTGTTTGATATCAAGTAACCAGAAATGTCTTTTCCTTCATTGTAAGTATTAATTTCAAGATCAGTAGTAACTGCATAGTGTAGTGTATTGGTATCATACCAACGTCGAAACTAAGTTTAAAAACAAAATGATTGAGGTTTTCTTGCACAAAATTAGCGTACAAGTCTAAAATAATTTTTTAAAAATCATTCATAAAAAAATATGTTTCTTAAAAAAAAAAACACACGAAAATAAAATGAATCAGATCTAAGAAAAAATAGAATTTCTTATTTGGCAATAATGGTATTCGTTAAAGCATAAACGCTTGGTAAGAATTACAGGCATGTGTAACGGTTCATCAGTTTTGTTGCATTTGTCTGTACTAATAGTAAATCATTGATAACAATGTAAATCTGTACACTCCAGGAAACAAAGCTAATGTCTATACAATCTTATGGAAAAAAGGAAATTTGGACATATTGCAGCTTTTTCATGTGTAAACTGATATGCATTTGACATACATGTATACAACTCATGACTCTTGGAAAACATAATTTTTAATGGATACGATTATTCATAAGGCTGTTGTCACAGATTGCAACGACTATAATGACATTTTGAACACTGATATAAACATATGAATAGCGACATCGTATGTGTGTTGTTCAAAACTATTGAGCAAATGAGACTCTACTTAAATCAATTGAGAATGTTTTCTTTCATGCAATATGTAACACCAGAAACGGACACATCAAGAGTAAACACTGTAAAATAAAATAATCCAAGCGACTTCGTAGCTTAAAAAAGTATCGGAGTAAAACTTGTTTCTGTTTAATTCTGACAGAAATCAAAATAACTTTGCAAAATACTGACTGAACCTACTTTTAGAAATGAGGGAGTGTCAAAACTAATGAGCTACACTTAAGGAACAATGTCAAAAATATGTTAACAAGCTTTCATTAATATTATTCAAGAAGACATTAAGTACAGATTGTTAATACGGCTGATTGTGATGTAAGTGAGGAATATATTATAAGGAAATGGAAAATACTTAAATTAACTAGGCGATTTAAAAGGAGATTTATGATATATTTATGATTTAGTATGAATCCTTATTTTCTAAATGTTTATATTATCCATAGCCCTAGTATTCAATGCATGGATTCTCATTCACCAAATTTTGTAAAAGAACATCTTCTAAAAGACAGATTTAGATGTTAATTGATTTGAGAAACACAAATGTAGATCAACAAGAAGAATTTAAAGGGAAAGTTGTGATCTCCTTATTCTCTCTCACTAAGAAGTCATATTTCTCTAATACTTTCATGCATTAGAATATGACAGAAACTGACAAACAAACTGATACAAACGTATACCTTAAATCAAAATTATTCAATGAATGAACTTCAAACCAATAGAACAGACGCGCATTTTACCTAAAAAAAAAACTGTAAAAAACGCAATGGATGAAATGAAAATTATTGGAACTTAGCAAACAAGGTCCGAATCGGTCCTAATCACACCTATAAACTCAAAGAGTATAGTTGTTTAGCATTAGTGGCAATATCGAGTGTCCTTGGTTTACTAGCTGAAGTTACATGTTAATTAAAAAAAATGACCTCTGATCTGAATCGTATGTCGAATGTTCTCGATTTCTCTGTCGGAAGACTGGTGCCACAAGAAGGTGAAGCTCCTGAGGATGTACAACTGGTGTAAATGGCTGAGGAACATTTCCCTTTTGCCTTAGGAAACGTTTAAACTTCTTGGCTCATCTGAAATTCAATGCCAGTACTTTCGTAAGTCAGCCAATCAGCTAGAGAATTACAAACTGTAACAGTTCAACATTTTCTGTTAAACATAACCGCTTGTTACATCACATATATTACTTCAAATTTTCTAAAAAGATTTAAAATTAATTTTAAAGTATTTTCATTTCAATGAATTTAAAATTCCAAAAATATTGTAATACTTTTTTCTTCATTTATATTTGCGTTTGAACTGTATTTATGATGACGTCTTACATTTAAAACATGACATGAAAAGCTCTTTGATAAAAGTTGAAAAGTTAGGGTTAAGAAAGCCTTTATCTTTGACTACAGTAATATGAACGATCTTGTCTTAATTTCAACAGAGACTTTAATTAAAATTATTTCTTGTATGCCCTTGAGAGAAAGACGCAGTGTTCTGTAATCCTACCGCTCATTGGCATAAAGTTATTTGAGAAGTGTCTTCTATACCCCTTGGTGGTGACTGATTGTATCCCCAAGAACTGTCTATCAATCGTTTTCGTGATGATTGAATTACCATACCATCCTATGACTTATTCTGAAAGAGCGATCAATACATATCTAAAAAGATCTTAGTTTTTGTATACGTACCTATATATATCATTTTAACGTACATTATTTATGTGGCAAGACATGGATATCCGATTGTTTTTCATTTACAAGACATACTAATTATTCAGCTTTTAATCAAGATTTAACTCTAACGAAAATGAAAATTGAAATGAAAGAATCATTATTCTATCAAGTCATATTATAATCAATGTACAATAAGACGCTTGTTGCCCAGCAGTGTAAACTTAAACTATGGACAATGATTTGCTGTAAAATTAAGAAACCCGACATTACCGTACGTGGAACTGTTTGATGCCAAGCAGTATTGAGGTGAGGTGTTGGTGTTTGGTGTTTAAAGCCGCTTTCATGATTATTTCACTTATATCGCGATTGCTAGTATTATTGCAGGGAGAAAGCCCGCAACACCATTGTGGCTATGCATTGCGGTGAAACCTGCGAGCAACGGCTGGAACTAGCGAACCATGGGTGGTACTGCGCTGAATTTCAGTGTAGCATTGCACCCAAAACTTGACTGCCAAGTAGTATTGACGGTAGGATTAATAAACGTTTTGCAATTACTTATGGTTGGCTTTCATCAATTATTCGTAGCGATGTCACGAAATTTGCTAAAAGTATACATTATCAAACGGTATGATTTGGTTTGGATATTACTATATTTACGAAATCTATTCCTCTGACAAATTTGTAAGGATGATTGAATGGAGTGCCATAGAAAGTTGTAAGATAACCAATCACCAGACTAAGCTTACTCAATAAATCAATGGCTCAGACTCTTAAAGCAGGAAGAGTATTAATTATCATTATTATTCAAGATTAATTATAATTTCCCTATTTCTTAAACAATAATTTATATCCAACCCAAAGATAATTTTTTAATACTTTCCGATGTTGTTTTTTATGTACTATGTATTACCTTTGTTAAAGACCCTCTCTACTACTCCCCACAGCAGTAGCTCAAATCAACTAAGCCCACGCTATACTCTGTTTTAATTCGATCACTTCCCAGGCTAGCAATGAAATTAAATCCAGTGGTTTATGCAATCACCGACGCTGTTTCAAAACTCATCATTTGTAAAGCCTCACTATGCCTCAGAGAGGTGATTATATTTCATAAACGCTTTGCACTTTGAGCCTTCTTGATAGACCATGTAATATGGTAACTGAGTCATGGCAGATGCCTCAGTCACAAAACACCTAAGCATGCCTTCTGTGTAAGAAGAGCTTTCGTTGGGAAAAGTTTGAAGATAGTTTGTGATAATTGTATTGTGCAATGGAAACTGCAAGGAATCTTAGAAGTTCTCGATTTGGAACAAAGGTTTCAAGAGGGAGGTGAGAGTTAGACTACCCGTGAAGGTAGAGATTCTCCAGGTCATGAGAAAATCCTTCAAGTAGTACACAACATCCATTAATGATCCTAATATTCTAGATCAATACAATACCTGCGGTTGACTCTTATTTCATTGAACATATTTATTTATTGTTTTTCTCAGCCAAAAATGTAAGGAGAAAATTAAGAAGTGTGAGAGGACCAGAGTGAAAATGGGTTTTTTTTCAAGCGTTTTATAAATCTACGGTCGAGGGTTTATTTTCTATGGAGGCAAATAGTTATGAAATATTAGATTTTTGATTGGTTAAATCATCCCATATAGAAATATCAATGCCAATACCCAAACACAAGCTGCTTTTAAACTATAATGGCTTTCAAAGTAACTAGAGTAACAATTTGGATATACACGTATTTCTAAACTTTTACGTCATGACTTTTATGGGATGTGTTATCAATTTCATGGAGAAATAATAAGAAAAAACCCTGCTACGGTAACTGCAAGGACGTGGTTATAACATTGTGGGTTTTTTCATCATTAAGAGCAAAGATGTAAGCAATATCAATATCGAAATGACACTATTAGTTAAAAGTTTTGTTAAAATCAACATGGATTTATAGTTTGCCAAATTCTTTGAAACAAACATCAACCTAAAACGTTCCAAAACAAGATGCTATGAACTGCGTGAGAATCGCACCAAAAAGTCATTTCAATTGAGGATTAACTTGCTCTGTATCATATTTTGCTTTTACGCCAACAATGCTATTAACTATGGACATTTAGCAAGGAGAATGTCTGTAATTAGAAATGATCAATAAAATCAAAGTGAACAATGCATGGTAATAAGACATTTTGTCAATATCGCATACAGAAAACATAACGATAACACCTTGCACTTTATTGTGTTTATCAGTTTTTTATGATAAGTAAGTCTGAGTAATGATATGAAGATCAACTTTGTCACTTTTTTATCAGAATCAGCTGAAGTTGGAAGAGGTACTTACTTAAAAAAGAGCATCATTTATTTGTCTTCACACTGCGGTAAAAACAATTCCCAAATATCAATAATTAATATTGAAGGGTAATCAATAAAAAATAATAGCCAAAGGGCTCGTACCTGAAAGTTAATACACATTACCTGAATATGGACAAAATGAATTATTCTAAATGGCGATTAAAGGATAAGCTTAAATGGTTCAGGCTTGGTATGTAACCAATTAAGCTGTTTTTCTTGACCTGGACCCTTAAACTCTGTATCAAATCATGATATATTCTACAAGTAACTGAACCTAAAAACGATATAGGAATGTATTCAGATAATGGTGACATTTGACAAATAGCCCTATGTCTTCTACCCACGATGTCTGTTCTGATGACGAGTGTCATGTAATTACCCATGTGCTATCAAATTCATGAGGATATAACACTTCAACATATCCCATAACCTTTCTGATAAAAATAAAATATTCACTCAAAAACGAACGGCACAAGTCATACTTGTGGAACATTATTATTAGCTACAAATGGATGAAACATTTGCAAACGAAATACCCTTGGTTGAAGATGAGCACTTGTTAAATAAATGTTAACTTTTTCAGGGTTAAAGCAGCATAATAATTTAATTAAAAGTATTATCAACCCTTTTTTAAAGTAACATATTATTATAGTTATTAGCGGTAAATGATATCATGACGATAGGTTTTGATAAAGAAATGTTTATCTCTGTTTCATGTATAAATAATATGTCTATGAACCATGTCATTGGATATACATTGTATCCTAATGCCATCTCCCCTTTCTGAACTTCTAACGACCAGCGTTTTGTTAATATCTGTTGACAAGTTATCAATTAAATGCTTTTATCTCAATGAAGTAACTGTCATAGCCCTCTCACTAACTTACAATGAACATAAAGAGTTAAGTACCTCCGGTTATTAAGAGTAGTTCAAGAAACCCTCTTGTCAATACTGTTAACAGATTCTGTCAAGAAGGCCAACACGAAATGAACTGTCACATCTGTTACATAGTATCGAAATTAGGTATTCTCATTGGATTTTCTTTTTCTTTTTCTTACATTTCTCTTAATCTGCCATGATATTCCAGTGCACTTTGATATATGGTACAAGTTAGTACATCATTCTGTCAACGGTAGAACATCTCAGCTACAATTTTTTTTCACTTGTTAACGAATGTATCTGTTTGTGTGTTCATGTCACTGTCAGTGCAGAGTTTGATTCTATCCTTAATCTTAAAGTCATTGTCTCATTTTTGCAAGGCAAATTGTAATGCATGCCGGACAAATAGTTCACCACTCACAGAAATCTTGCCCCTGACGTTTGCAACAATTTTCAGAATTCTGCAGGCATTCTAGCCCTCAATAATTAAGTTCAAACTACCCTTCCCTACCCAAATATTACGTGTTTTGCGAGCGTTAGTCCTTACCACGTCATTTCGCCAAGGCCGTGACGAAGAACACATAAAATTTCCCAGCTGAATATCCAATTTAAAGAGCTAATAGCTTACCCTTTTTCAAATACTGAAATAACAAAAAGGTGGTTAACTCAATGAAGAATGCGTCTGTCATAAATATCGGCGCTACAATTACTGGATTTCCGGTGTTTCGCACTCGCGATGGGATTGGACTTGATTCGGTACCTCATCGGTCTGAAACGGCTTACGCCAATAAGCTACTTCATCCAAAATTGTAAAACGGGCATAAAAATGAAAATCTTTGCAAATGCGACAGGAAATATTTGTGTTAGTGATCAGATTTTGTTCGTGAAGAATAATTAGTTCAGTTTAGTTGCCTTACAAAAATGAGACTATGACTTTAAACCTTAAGGGGTACAATTTGGAATAACTAAGACTACGATTTGTTGTTCAAATAGTGTTATATAATCGTATCTATTTCATATGTTTGTGATACGTTGACTAAACAATGTGTAAAATACCTCAAAAGATAAAGAATAATGTTGTTACTATATACACATGCTAGTACACGTTGAATTTATGGTTTTAAAAAATTTCGGTCAAAGACCTTTGTGTACCATATTGGATTTAAACCTACAAAAAACTTGTTCTTAGCTGTTTTAAAAACCGGGACGAATCTAGGGGATAGCAGAAAGTATCATTTATAGAGTAATCTCAGACTGATAGTTCAAGTATATCACATTTTCATGAATTACTTCTTGAAGCTAAAATATCCTTCTTCCATGAAACGGAGATAAATTGGTTTTTAGAAGTAGTAACTTGTGTCTGTTAGATATTCAAATAGTAATAATACATTATCAATTACTTATAAAATAAGCCCAGGTTATCCACAAGTAGGTCATTTGTGCCACGTTCATAAAATAGTTGATCTCAATCAATTCATCCTCGGTCGGATGGGATAAAACACGAATTCTCCATAGAACCCATGTGACTTACAACATCAGAATAACTTTTACTGAGGTGCATAATTTGAGTTTCAAATTTGTTAGCGTTAACCGCTGAAAAGGCTTTCTTTACACAAACATATAACCCTCCTATCGCCTGTTTTCAATCTCTGGATACTTAGCTTTCTTTTACGTTCTGCCATCTCGGCTACAAACTACGACGTCAAATTGATGATTGTTTATCATTAGGCACTCTATGATCTTCAAAAAGTTAAAATAAAAGAGCCAGAACATTTTAGTATTTTGTTTGCTTTAAATATTCCAAAATTAAAGTTTTATAATGCTTAGGGAATCTTGACTTCGGTCTTTTTGATAGTACAAAACATGTAACAAAATAAACTAAGAATCAAGGTAAATTTAGTTTCATCTATCCAGACCTGCTTATTTCTTTCCATGCCATATAATGAACATCCAAGAGCAAATGCTGATGCTTACAATAGTATACCTGCACTTTGGGCATTCAATTTTATTGTACAATTAATCAGATAAACATATATATATTTCTATGTTAAACATTGGGAATATATACTCTTCTGTTGGTACTTGATGATTTAACACACAAAAACTGATTATCTTGATAATACTTTTCGAAAAAATGGATTATATTATATAAAGTTATATCGAGAGACATTATAAATTAAAAACATGCCAAAAATCACTTTTGAAAACAACATATCTATTTTCAGATAAATATAGACAATTTTAAATGTTAAACATACAGAATATTTGGGATGTTAGAATTGTAAATGACTATTTTGCAACATTTCTTTAACTCAGAGGTTATAAAACGTATATTAAAATGCATAAATTCAGTTGCTGAATTGACTTATCGGCAATAGTTATGAGATGGGTGCAGAGTTTCTGAAACTTGAAACTTTTAAAATTTCAGAGTAGTTTATAAACGATGACATCATGCAGATTAAAAACACTTTTACACCGGCTTATAAAATATTAAGATTTCTCTAATTTGTTTTGCTGCTTAATTTTAACCGTATTACGCATACGCGGTTTTATATGTCACATTTATCAGACATCTCCATATGTCATGATCAACCCTTTCGAATGTGTGTCAGTACAGAGCGAAGGTATTTTACTGTTTTTTATGTTTTTGTTTTTGATAATTAACCATGTCACACAAATTTGTAATTGTCACTTCAGATCTGCGCAATATGTATAAATGAAAATGTACGCACATGGTTTATAACAAGGGTATTCATAGCAAGGTGGACAGATATTAAGTAAAGATGATTATGTACAGAAATGGTATCAAAGAGTCCAGTCACCTTAGCTGTATAAGATTTATCAGAGAATGGTATCAACGAGTCCAGTCACCTTAGCTGTATAAGACTTATCACGGAATGGTATCAAAGAGTTCAGTCAGCTAAGCTGTATAAGACTTATATAAGACGTATAAAATCTCATATCCGGTTAATGTTTCACCTGTGAAGGACAGTTGCTTTCAAAAGGGCTGAAAGCGTTCGCCTGGTGTTTCTGATCTTTAAAAATCCTTCATTCTATAAATTTTTTTTATCAAGGTTTGCTTCTTAAAGTCTAATAAAGCTATGGTTTTCATTATATAAGTTGATAATGTTTGCAGTTTTTTTGGTGGCCTTGTGAACAGATCGATTACTTACAATCCATAGGGTCTGTTGTCACTCACTTAGAGAGAGGGAGTAGATGCCACCTATCGCTCATTATCGTTGAAGGGACACTTTATGCCTGTGGTTTGTAAAAGAAAAATTGATTTTTGCTAAATATGTGTTTTGCTTCTACTGAAATATAGGCACACTATAAACCGTATAAAATGAGATAGATACTCACGGTGGATGTTAAATATCAAATTGTGATAATAACATGTCATATTGTGACATGTTTCTATATAGTGCAGTCAACTAGATAGAAATTCTTATTTTTATAAAAGTATGGCATATATTGATTGTTTTAACGATGTTTAAACACTGTGCAAAATCCTGCCCTTTAGTTACATGTCACCTTCGTTAACTTAAAATGTGTGAAGGGACAGAAAGCCATTCAATTTACCCCATCATAAACATACTTTGACACCTACAACCAATTTGTTTACCTTAGTTCTCCTAACTTGACCTCATACCTTTTTGTAAAGAGTCGGACTGCCTTATACGATGACACTGAGAGCCTTAACAGCTTGAGGTTCTGCTCCGTCATCCTTTGATGCCTTTTCTCCGTGATCGGTCAACTCTCTTTCGGATGGTTTCATTCACTTGGTTAATGGCAGGAATATTGTTGAAAACACGTTAAACTCATTCAGTCATATATTTAATGGGCGCGTGCTATTTTTTTTCTTTGATGTGGGTCGTCATTTGACAGGAGATGACGATTATGCCTGATGATGCTATAGATGTTCCAAGACTCTAGTTATGTATTGATGAAGATGTGCGTCCTTATCTGTATTATATTGATTTAACGCCAACAGGCCTGCAAGAACTGACGACTCTAAGTCAACGGGTCTTTTAGAACAGCTGACATTTAAAGTTGCTTTGATAGATGTTGTTCTTCAGTTTACCTGCCACCACTTGACTCGATACCTTGACGTGGTGTGGTGGTTTGCGTGCTTAAGAGACCCCCAGAGCTATGCCAGCTGGAGCTTTCATGCTCCTGGTAGGGACACCCAAGCTGGACAGGTCGACGGGTAGAAGCCAGACCAAATTTGAGTCCTTTTAAAATCTGTTCTCTTTCTCTCACTATGCCTTTCTTTCCGTCTTTTTCCTCATCCTGTCGATCCCTTTCTCCCTGATCTGTCCACTCTCTTTTGGATGCATGTCATCCACGTGTTTAATAACTGAAATATTGTTCTAAGCACGTGAAACCCCAACTCACTCACTCACTCAGTTTACCTGTTAATTTTACATATGCTACAATTGAAAATGAAAACCCTTTCTCTTATCATTTTTGGAACCAATATATAGCGGATATATAGATGCTTATGAATGCAACACATATATCATGTACTGTTTGAAATCTCTTTTCTGAGAAAATGCAGTTATAACTTTTAGTAAGTGAACTTTACCTTTGACATATTAATACACAAAATGAACATGAAATTTACTTTTTTCCTGATTTGATATTTAATTTTGCCTGACAATGTAACAATCTTTTCTCCCAATAGCCTATTTCCCGTACATTTGCACATGTCATTAAGAACATTTTAAAGAAAAGCTATTGCGTTGAGTAGAGCCTGACAAATAAAAAGAGAGTTAAGGAAAAGAAAGTGTCACACAACATGTAATGCAATTTGATGAAATTCTTGCTCGTTTTATGTTTGCAGCTCAAATTGATAACTTATTTAAAACGAATGTCGAAGGAAAAAATCGCATTGTTACTCGCCTTCATAATTTTACATGCTCCATCATTGCTTGATTAATCATTCATTTTATGTAAAAAAAAACCTCATAAAAGCATATGAATATAAGTGAATATGCCAACAGACATGCAAAATAAGTGTTTCCACTGAAAGGAATTGTACCTGTTTTGAGGGGAAAGATTTGGTTCTTTTCAGTGTGAAGAACAATACCTGGTATTCGCAATACTTGTCACTTAACGTTGCTCTTGAACAGCTCAAGTAAGTTCGATTTCAAAAGCTTAAAAATCTTAAAAACAGATTGCTTTTGACATATAAAATTGTAACTAAATTAATAATTGTAATGTATTTTTTCATTCACTTTGAAGCGGGTGAATCGCAATTATATAACATAATTATTCCAATTATACTGCTATTGTTTTGTTTACCCTTTCTTTATCCTGGAATTGAGAAAGCAATCTGAGGCTTACATGTCACAACCCAAATAGAACCTCCTCCGTTAATTGCGACACTTTGACAACCAAATTGACTACTGTCACAAATAATGTGAATATTGCTGAATTTCCCGGCAAAATGTTGGCACACTGACCCATGACCGACTTTTAAAGCAACAGTCATCGACCTTATTTTCCACATGACAATACATGATTCCCTACAGACAGGAACAACCTTATGAGGTTACTTCCCATCAAAACCATCAGAAGTAAAACATTTCAGTGGATTTTACAATTTTGTCATCCTGAAAGACAGTAATTGTCTGTAAGCAGAGAATATTATTCAATTATAAATAATTTTATTTCTGAATCTAAGTGTTTGATTATCTTCATGTAATGTCGAATAGTTTTTTTTAATTAAGTACATCAAATCAAATAAGACATTCGCAACAAATTATTTCTTTTGTACATTTTAGCATTGTCGCTACTAGATATGAACAGTACTGTTGAACAGGAATGGTCTGTGAACAAGTTACAGCAACTGGACCAGAATTTCGCAAATTGGTTAGGGTTACAATTTGAAAAGGTTATCGTTTCTTGGCTATCTGAATATGGGTAACTAATAATTAATGATATAGTAAATGAATAGTTATAGAAGACAATCTAAAACTGAACCAAATTGTTTGTTAAATACGCTAAACTGGCTGAAAGAATTTACTTGCAATTGAGAAGCATATTTTACAGATAATTAAATTATAAAATATGTTTTTACCCCCTGAAGAAGATATGATTTCCTAAAAGTATTATTCAAAGGGAACATTTGATAAAATAAATACCAAAACGTGCTTCAGTAGCTTTATTTTTTAAGATAAATTGCGGATCGCTCTTTTTCTAAAGTGCTTGCCACAACAAGTCATCAAATATTTAAGATGGACAGTATAAAGCTATAGGATTTGTTGGAGAAAACTTGCATCATGCTACAGATAAAGATTGTATAGATAATTAGAACTTTTTGACATTCCACCAAAAAAAAAATGCTGAGATTAAATATGCCACATGGGTTTGTTTGTTCTCATGATATGAGCTCCCAATGCTGATGTAGAATTATTCTACAAAGAGTTGACGATATTACCAGGTACAATTGCTCGTTATTATTGATTTCCGGACTATAATAGCTGGCAAAGACAGAGTTGAAAAACGACAGTTATTTATCAAAACAAAGAAGGAAGAAATATCTTTAAAAACATTAGTGTTAATGTAAACCTACTTGTTCTCTGTTTGTCACTGTGAACTGAACTATTATATTAATTGTCAATCGATCTATATACAAGGTAATCTTATGAATATGAAGATCAATTTTAATTAAGAAACTTTATAGCATAAACTATCATTACTAAAATAAAAATGATTAAGAAGGTTTCAGATAGCAATTAAATAGAAACGTTTATTAGGATTTTATCGCTTGATTTTATCGCTTTGATCGAAATGAAAATTCTATTGAGTCCCTTAAGATAAATTTGCAATGAAGCCAAAAAATGTTACATGATACTAAATGATATGTTCGTAAAGGCTAATATGAACCTGAAAGCTGACAATTGATCAACCTGATTCTTTATTCCATTTTGATAATGTTAAAGTGCATTTCATAATGCACTGCTTGATATAATTTGATTTTCTCTTGATATGATTTTGAGTTGCCTATTCCTAGCGCAGAAAAAGGTGTCAATACATTATTTATTATGTCTTTTCTTTTCAAGAAAAGGGCTCTTTTACATGCAATGAGGATACAATATCCCACTGCTGGTTGCATTTCTGCCCAGGCGAAAATAAATTAGTTCATATCTATTTACATATTGATTTATTATGATTTTCAAAAGTATAAGGTATCTTAAGTTTCGAAAATGCAGGAATTAAATTTGTATATTCTAAAATTCTTTAAGAATTCCGCTCCAAAATGTCAGATATTTGAGATGATGATCATTTGACACAATTCTTGTCTTTTTCTGTAAAAGACATTGCTTTAACTTGCGTTATTAGTATGTTTTTAAAATCATTTTAAAATTTCAAAAGAGACATGACTACTATTCAGCCTTTGTATTTATATATATATAAATATTTGTTACTCATTCTGTTCACAGACTCCTTGCTATCTTATTTGCAAGGTTGACATATATAAACTTAAGATGACTCACATTGGAGCAACGGCGGCTCATCTTTAACCCTAGGGCACTTTGTTTGCATTATGAAACAAAAAGTTCTTTTTCCCCCCAAGCCGTCATCAAATGTAAAAGTCGGTTATTGTGATAAAAATATTGCCATATTTCTTCTTTTCTCGTTAGGTTATTTTGTATTTGAAAAGTAGATTTTGGTTACAAGGCTAATTGGTAATTTGCGAACACACAGAATATTGGCAAAGTCACAGGAGTTTATCTGTAATGAGAAGAGAGGCCCATGTACAAGAAACATTGGTGAACTTTACAAATGGAATTCAGAGTGTTTCTATATACACATTTCTTTTAGTATAGGCATTGTTTATGAAATACTGAACACATTTGATTAGATTTTGAACAAGTTAAGATGAAAGTTTCATACTTAGGTTAACCAATGTTCAAGGATAAGAAAAAACACACTAAAATGCAGTTTCAAACATAATTTTTGAATAATCTAAAGCAAACACTCACACAGAACAAAAACGATTCATCAGTAAGATGTATTAGAAAGGGAAACAATGTTACTCGAATTATACTCAGGATCTTTAGTTGGAAATAACTACAAAGCATCCGATTAGGATAAGGACATGTCTCCGGTAAAAGCTGATATAAGATCAATCAATCAAACTTGTCAAATTATCATCAAAATGCTCATCTTTAGTGAAGTAACATGTGGAATGATTCACAAATAAGTTATATTGCATTCTCCATAAGATGAACTGCAATATGTGCTAATCATCATACAGAAATTTCGGGTACGAAACATATTACATTTGAACATTTATGATTTCAGAAAACTTTTGTCTGCTACGCTAGCTGACCAATATATCATTTCGACTACTGTAAAAAAAAAAAGTATACGGTCTATAATTCAAATTTTAAAAAAAAAACTCTAACAATAATAAAGAAGTTTATACGAAATTCCAATTTACAAGAAAATGAAACATGAAGAATTTGAATTGAAGTATGTTTTGCTCAACTCAATACGGGAAGTAATGTGCATTTTACATGAAGAATGTGCATATTTACATTACGTTATTACATATGACTGTTCGTTGCACTGACCAATTAACAAACTCTTATTGATCTAAATAGGGTCAATTAAACATTATTCTTATACATAAGAACCGACCAAGACTTCTACAGTGCCAACATTTTACTAACGATAAAGATGTTAAATTGAAGTTGTCATTCAATTGTATTGACAAAAAATCAATCAGATCTAATTCCTGTTTTCTAGCGTTTCGAGTTTGAGTGATAGTCGGTTAATTGACCTCCTTTCTGATGATTGACAGACAACCTAACCAATTGTTGACTCAATAATTACACACAAAAAACAAAAGATTTAATTAAGGGAAAGTTAATAATGAATTGATTTGAGGTTGATGTAAGTTACCACTGTCAGTATCGCAGCACGTGATGTTGCGATCCTTGCCATTACATTGTTGGTCAAATTTGACGTTTTTCCAATGTGGTTCGTAATATCATAAAGGCAAGGAAATGCATTTGTCAAATCGCCAGTGTTTTATGTGCTCTCCTGTATGTCCTAAACATTTTTTAAATGATAACCTGAAAATCTGACTCTTATTTAGAAAAGATCCTAATATTTCCATCATAATATGTTTTAATCGGTATTTATAAGCCGTATGGAACGTACAACTTTACATGGCTTAGTGGGATAGACAATTATTGTAAAAGGTAAACGAATATTATTTACATTATATATTGTACTATTAGTTTGCTCCTTTTAGAATGACAAATCTATGTCAAGCTCATTACTTTTTTACATAAACAATATGTTTAAATATGTATCATTCAAAACACGTAAAAATTTTGTTCAGGTGTCTGATATACCTGCAATTATACATTTGATATGAAAATTGCAATTGCCACCTCAGTCTGTTCAAACACGGTAGCCATTATTGAAACGAATAGGAAAACAGTGGGAGAAATGTCAGCTGTTTATTTAACTTTGAATGACTAATGTTGACACTTGTGAATGAAAATGTCTCAGAATATCAAATATTTCAAACAACGTAAAAGAGACATAACACATTTTACTAAGTTACTTTAAAGCGCATATATCATGGACATAGATAAAATATATTGAATCTTTACAGGAAAACACCCATTTTATATTTACAATGATTTAAAAATATGCATAAATTATATTACATGATATAATTCATGAAAACACCAGACTGACAAATTTGTGTGTGAAAGGGTTTTTATTCATATCGATATTCAATGTGAAGGGTTTTATTTTAATTGATATTAACACATTAGGGATATTTCCAATGCATTGTATCTTACTCTTACAATATATTTCTATATTCATAATACACATCCTTTTGTATAATGAAAATTTTAAATTCTAAAAACGTCATACATGTTGACACATTAACAGGAAAGACTTTTTCAGATGTCAAGATTATATCTATATAATACGTTAACACTTTTGTAATTCAACTTAATATTTAACGTAGGACAAAACAAACAAAAAACCACAGACATTGATAGTGTAAATGAAACAAATTGAATTGCTATTCTGGTCTCAAATGAATAACCAAAGCTTCAGGATGTTTGTTGATATGGTATTGTTGTCGTAGTCAGAGGTATGAATAAAAACTAATGTTAGTCATTGTAACAAGATGATGGGCTGGATAGTGTCCCTTTCATTTGACCTAAGAACTGACCCATAGCTCTTTTTGAATATATCTTAAATTATAATAAAGGTCATAGAATATCATGAAAAGAAATCTATGACCAATGTTTAATTATTGTGACCAGTAGTTAGCAAATACCAGTAGGTATAAATGGGGGTTCTGGACCACCGTAGACCATAACGTATTTTCTCATGAACCATTACACTAAAACTACTCCGTAATGGTTGATGAGGAAACCAAAATTATAAGTAAAAATTCAATAGAAAATAACAAATGTGCTTGAATTCTAGTCGAAAAGTGTATGTATGTATTCTAGTAAATTCACTGCGATTGTGATAAACATACAATGACTAAATCATTAAACAAATAGACAAAATCTCATGAGGCCGAAAATTTATCAGTTTTCACTTACTGCTGCGCCACATAATAAATTTTACATCTCAATAAATGAGAAAACAGTCAGTTCCACGCTTTGTCGAACAAAACAGTCACAGGTGTGGAGGTTTTATGTAACAAAAGACAACACCAGAAAAACAAAGTCATTATAACGACTTCCAGAGTTCATAACTCTCGAAAAAAAATCGTCAGTTGGCCAAAAGAGAAAAAAAAAGACGAAATGACATTTCAGTTTTTGGCATAAATATTTCTCACTTAGCTTTATTTTAACTCATTATACGAAGATTAGTATATAAAGAAGTCTAGCCAGCTGCGAACCACACATGTGGAACAGTTATCTCCTGCAGACAAAGTTGCCGAGCGCCTGGCGGGATTCGATCCACGGACCTTTTGCAAAATTGTCTAATTGTGAGTAAACAGTGACAAAACGTAGATGTAATGCAAAGACATTTGATCAAGAAATCGTTTGGCAAACTTCTTCAAGTCTAACTAGAGCAATGACTAGTTGTTACTGGTAATTTTTTTAAGGACACTGCTTTACTTATTTGTAAATGCCATGCGAATGACCGATACTGTATCCACCAACAAAATCTGACTGACTAGATTAAAACCATTACAGGTGCTATTCTACCAAACACCAATTGCATTATATGGATAATAATAGTCTTACATATGTGGATGCCATGACTCAAGCATATCTGTAAAAAATAATATATTCCATATGTTAAACATGTGTATGCTCTTTGGGGTGGAAGATAAAAACTACACGCACAATTACGTCTAAATGTCATGAATTTGATAAAATAGTTGGGGTTGAATAACAAATGCAGTTCAAATTACATTTTTTCACATTTTTCCGATTTGGTTTGGTTATATATATATCTAATGATTGTTGCAGGCAAACTTGGTAAAGTGTGAATTGCAAAATGGTTTTGAAAGTTTAATATACTTTACTTGTAGAAGCTTAAAATACTTATAATTTCATTGCAATGCTAAAGGCAGGGTGAGTAAAGCTTAGATTTCAATTATATCTGTATGAATATTTAATATGGTGAGTTAAACACGATATAAACAAACAAAAACTAGTTATTTATGGCTAATAATGGTTCTCACCCATTACCTTAGGGCGTTATATTTGCACTTCTTCGAAAAACATATTTCATGTTTTCCCCAGATAATATAAAGCTATATATTGCTTAGGGGTCACCTTTTATTCCAGTCTTCTAGCGTTGTGTTCAGCAAAATACTTTTTTTCTATCAATGAATTATATGATGTGAAATACAATTCACAGGGAAACAACATGTTTGAGAAGAATGTTCCTTAAATTCAGCTGCAAGACAAACTTTAGGGATATTAAACAGACTGTGTGAGAGACTAACTAAATACGACATGAGCGGGTAATAAGCTAGATATTTCCACCATAACCTGGCTTTGTTCTGTACCTACACCCTGTCAAGGTAAACGTCTGTAATATAATTCATTATGTCGTAGGTCTGTATGCTGTCAAAATGTATCTATTATTTTAATAGGATGCAGTAGTGTTCTTAGGTTAAATGAGAGCGTTTAAGATTGACAGGATCTGATAACAGTCCTAAGATTTTAAGAACATTTTACTTTATGTAAAAACATGAATTTTAGCACATAAAGAATCAAAATTAAAGACTTTTGCTTCAAACCTGCATTTAATGTTAGACGAACTTGCAAAGGAAGAACCTGTAAATGAATGGTTATTATTAAGTTGTGAGGTGAGTTGAGGTGAGGTACTTTGGGGTTTAACGCCGCTTGCAAGAGTATTTCACTTATATCACTGCAAGAAGAATCCTGCAACCATGGTTTGAATGTGCACTGCTTTGAAACCTGTTAATGCTGATAAATGTGTATCTATTCCAAAGCAAATCAGATGAAGAGATTTTGTCCTAAATAACCGGAATGTGTTTAGAACATAATGCATTGTGCATTTTCATTGCTAAATATTCACACATTACAAGACTCGATATTGGTATATTTGCAGATGGTGTTATGAAATACTAAAGTTTCCTTTACAGGAAACTAATTTGAGTCTTCTGCCACCTCAGTGGAGTTAAGTAAAAAAAGACGTTGTTAGAATAAAGGCACTTCATAATGAGGAGAGCAACTGCATCTTCAATATTTGCTTTCCACACAATGCTAAGTACATTATCATTGATAATACGTTTTGATAATTTGGAAGCTTTCGGCCAAATCTACGTGTATATATATTTTTAAGTGTTCAGTTTGTCATTTCAACTTTTGACGTCTTCAATTTATATTCAATATTAACAGACTACAGGTCTATAGAACAAAAAAACTATTCAGGCGGCAAGCATTTATGTTGTCACTAGAGTATCTTGTGTAAACTTATAATGACAAGGTCATTTCAATATCAATCACCGTAGAGCTTTTCGGAAAGCTTATTATAATCATAATTTTGTCAGATTATTTTGGATAACAACATGTTTATTTGCAATCTGAATATGAAATCTATTCTGTTAGATATATGATTGAGGTGATTTCATCATGGACTGGTAGATCAGGCTGATAGAGGTAACATGTTTTTATGTGATTTATATACTTCAAGAACTTTCCTTTTTATGAACAACCTGTCACTGTCTTAGAGTCACTTGAGCATTTTTTTTCTTTTTTCAGTTAATTGTATTCTTAAGTGTAATTTTAAAAGAAAGCTGTAAAATTCCCTCCGAAGGTACATTTTATCGTAAATCAACATTTTAGAAACAGTACTTTGGGTATGTGGAAAACTGTAAGTACAGGATTTTACTCTACATCATTAGGTCAACAATCTCAATCCGTGTCAATTACGTCATGTTGACCTTTTCGTTTCAGTGTGATAGAGGTATATTCACTCAAGTGTTCAAAGTGTTTGACTGACAATCAATCCCTGAGTTAGTAACTGACACTCACTAACTAAAACAACCTGGATTTTATACACGAAACATAGTTTTCTATTGATTTTGGATTGTGTCTGCG
Organism: Phorcus lineatus; assembly: GCA_921293015.1. NCBI lineage: Eukaryota > Metazoa > Mollusca > Gastropoda > Trochida > Trochidae > Phorcus > Phorcus lineatus. Next base: position 14,556,692 of record OV121092.1, on the reverse strand, counting down.
AGTTACCTTTTAGGATTATTGCTCTACAAAGTCAACAACGGGTGTCCATAGCCTGTTCAATATGTCTTTACAGAGGTAACAAATCAAACCTTTCTTGTTTAAATGTTGGATATTTGATCATATTGGCTTTCAGTCATAACATTGTATCAACAATCAAGAAAGCAGGAATATACAGGAACAATAAAACGAGTGGTCGACAATCTCTGACAACAACATTTGCTTCTGAAAGGTTTTCTCGTTTCTATGGAAGGGGATGTGTGCCAAAAATGAAATCATGTAAACTCGTAATTCGCAAGTTGTAACATGTTGTTCTCAACAATGCAATTCTCGAAAAGACAAGTCCAAGTATGAAAACCTAACATTTCAATCCTGTAAAACTCAACTTTCTGTTCTCAACTTTACAAAGTTCAAATGTAATTCCAGAAATTTCAAAGTCGAAACTCATTTTTGTTGAGAACAACATGTTACAATGATTTCATTTTTGGCACACATCCCCTTCGATACGTTTCAATGTGATAGAGTAACAGGTCTCGACTAAGTCAATTGTGATTGGAGAACAGTTTTTCATTTCGCAGACAATTGAATGCAAAGTTATTCCCATGTCAGTACCAACATACACGTACGTCGTAATTAAGGCATATGGAAGTGGAAGTCTAAAAATATTTTCTCAGTTGTTTGGTCATGGATAACTAACTTGGAAACGTTTGATCGATTGTGTCTCAAAATATATAATAATTGCCATCGACATAGAGCGAGTTCCGAATGTTGCTGGTAGGTGGTATTCTTAAAGCTATGTGTAAACTTCACGTTCTTAGGACTGACACGCACACATTTATTTCAGATAAACACATAATTGCGATACAAAAGATGTTTTACATTATCTTAACAGAAAACCTCTGAAAGTCATTAACTAGCATAATATAAGAGAGAACTGCTTTATCAATCAACTTAATTTCTTGGCAAACACTGATTGCATCTACAAAAGTTCCAACAGCATATATATTTTTCAGAAAGATTGAAATCGTTTAATGTTAATAATTTTCTTTATGGTTATGTTTTACAACAGTTGCATCTATTCTCTGAATGATATTGAAATTTAATTCAAATGAAGATATTTTTTAGAAGCAATGACAATTGCAAAATTTTCGGAAATTCATAAAATGCATAAAAATGACAAGTAACATAATTCTCCTAGAAAAAAATCACCATCAAGAAACGCATGCTCGCCAGTGAAGATATCACTGTTTGATAGTTTCCAATATTTTTACAAAATATGCTGACTTATCTGACGGTCACAATGGTTAGGTAGGCAATGTTTTACAATATAATTTAGCGAGTACAGTGTAATAGATATTTTTATTCACCTATTTTACTCATTCCCGTTTGATTATCGTTTTATGAAAATCGCAAATGAAGTTGGTACGTGAATCCTTTTTGTTATTTCAATACCGAACCAATCACTCGATTCATAAAATTTTTATCAAACGGGACTATGTATAGTATTCTGTGGATATGTCACATAGAAATATCTGTTTTTCCTTGACACATACCATCCATGAGAGACATTATTCTATCTCACCTGTTGTCACGGCAAATCAGATATCCTATTTATTTGTATCTATTATTGACACTGACCTTTTTAAACAGTGTGGTTTCACCCTATGAAAGCCAGAAGGAAACATTAAGTGACTTAACAACATTGTTCTAACCAATGAAGTGACAACAACGTTTAGACCAGTTTAAACACAGGGAGAGTTTATTTCAATGATATAATAGAGTGTCTTGCTCTCAACCATAAGATAAATGTGCAAAAAATGTCATTACTTTAAACACTTATACAAATTATTGACACTAAATAACATCATCATTAAGGCTCATTTAAATATTATGAGAATTGAAATTATAGAAAAGATCAAGACAGATATATGTTTGATGTACAACTTTTAATTGACTCGATGGATCTCCAAACAAACCTTCTGAATAACCCATAATCCATTTTATTCACCTATCGAGGAAAAATTGTCTTGTTTTAGAATAATGTTAATTATTATGTAATTGATTCATTTCATTTCATCATTATAAAGATTCATGACAAACTTTCCTTCAAGACTTAGGCCTCGTTTCTATTAGTACACAGCCAACTAAAAATAAGCATGAAACTGAAACTGAATTTCAGAGTTAAATCAAAAGATATAACAGTATGTGAAACATGTTATAAAACATCGTTTTATCAATTGGTCTGTTTATTTTGCCTCTTACACTCCTGTAAGGGGTTTTCTCGATGGAAAGGTATTATTTTGGAACATATAATGACGTTGTCTCTCCGTCTTGTAAACTATTTCCCATTGTTAAAAAAGATTGTCACAACTGTGTCTATGACTGTGTCTGTGAAGTTCAACAAAACACCATCATTGTTAGATAATCGTGGATCAAGGTGACTCTGAAGTCAGCAGGTTACGGATTCGCATATTTTAACATGTTCTGTAAACTATTGTGACCTGTGGTTGAAATTATAAGAATTAAGGATTTGGCAATTTGTTCTTAGTTTTCATTTCACTTTTCAAATACCATTGGGTTCCTATGTTATAAAAGTGACTTATTGTTCAAGACATCCAATTTGTAGTTTGTCATTGCCAATCCAGGAAGCTATACACCTAATGAAAAAGCTTCTCTAATGATAATCATTTATACACATTTATGTATTGCTATTATTAAAAAAAACATTTCAAACAGTATTTCAAAGTTTTACCTGGTTTACAGAGACTGTTTCGGATTTTAAGAATGCAACCTGTGGGAACGCAAATATTGTCAACCAAGTGTCTAAAGGCAATGTCTAAAAGGCATTGACTTGGTGATATGCATAGGTAAATATTTCATTACGAAAGACGAAAATAAGAAATATATTTTGAGAAAGCACTGTTACGTATCATTTTTGACAGAATCAGTGAATTGAATAGGTGATATGTCAGAAGAATTTTTTTTATCCAAAACTGGATTTGAATGTTGAATTGTATATACATATGTTACTGTTTCTGCTAATGAAATAAGGTTTCAGAATACACTACGAACACTAAGATGGTATGTATGTCCTGAACAGATAATGTAGACACGTGACATCAGTGGAAAATTTATACTATTTTGTGGGCAATTTCCATTTTCGTCGAAGAACAGCATATAAGAACGTTAACCAAATATATTTGAAACTAATAAGACCATTGGGTAACATACGATGGCTCATTATAAAGAGGGCAAATCCAAAAGTACACAAATTTAAACAACATATTGACACATATATTCCATATGCTAGAAGGCCGGTTTATAGGGCACGATACATTGGTGCACATCAAAATGGCCTATAGTCAGTAAATAAATAATGATATAAATATTGGAAATTGATACATGAAAGGAATTTTCGTGTTATATATACAACTAATTATGACATTTTATAACAATACATTCGAAGAAAGGCGGATGCAGGGAGGCAAGTCCAAACAGCGTGGCAGTGATCAAATGACAGAATTGATCAAAAACTTACGGAACTGAACTGGTCTTTGATTTGACCAGAATGCGTCGAAACTGTAAAAGAAATAAATCTGAGCGATTTTTTAGTGAAGAAACAGAAATTCATTTATAGTGCTGACACAAACAAAAACCTTTCGGAAACGAGGGCGTGCCATAACTGCACTAGCTTGCAACTTGATTAAACACCTACACGGACGAATTAATGACAAAACATATAAAGAATGTTCTGTTAATGTGAATGGCAACGAATGCAAATATTATTGTAGGTTTAATAAGAAATCAGTAATAAATGAAGTAGTAAATGAAATATTTTGAAAATTTGAAAGACGTGAATATTGAAAGGTCAATTTAAAGACAAGTACATTAGGACATTTTTACTGTATTGGGTGTTTTCTTACTGATTAAATTATTGTATTTTCTGTTGTTTAGTGTCCAATTTCCGGGTTCTCATTCTTGAGTTTTTGACTGATAATGTCTTCTAAAAAATCAGATACGGACTATGGATTAACTCAAAGGTATCTAATTGCAGCAAGGTAAATTACCTAGTCTGTGTATTCTTTAGCATTAGTAGGAATGAAGGGGTTTTCCTTGATTTTCAAGCTAAAGTTTACAATGTGTTCAGTTATGATAAAACTGATTTTACCTTGAACTTTTATTCTCTTTCAATCACATATCCAATGGTCTTGTTTCTGTCCCGCGAGACTCCTGACACAATCCTTTAATTGTGAGCTAGCAGGTGCAACCCGCTAGTGAAGTTGTTATCGGGTTAACTACACCTTTCATTTGCCTTCGGGATAGCTTTAAAGTCTTGTCTTAAGCTTATCTGAAACTGAAATCAACGCAAGTATGTTTCTTGAAGTCGGCTGATCAATTCGACTATTAAAAAGTGAAACGGTCCTAACAATAATTTCTGTAGTAACATGTTTCCTGTTGTTATCCCTGACATTTGTGAAAGGTATTTCATTGAAAATTTACACTTGGGGATATCAGGAATTTATTTATTAGTTTTTTTAGTTAGCAGTGCACAACCCTTCGTAGATAAGCTTTACATACTTTTTATTCTTTTGTTAAGAATATATGTGGATAGTTTGCCCTTCAATTGTTATAAATCTACTAATTCATTTTGTTGATTGTCACTGTGCAATATTTGAAGCTTCAAAATTGGAATAACGGCAGATAAAAGTACATAATTTTATCTTATCTGTATCTTAAAAGGGCGACATGAACAAATTCTAAATGTTATTTAAGATAAATCCAGTGGTAATTCCAAACTTGTTATTCAGATTTCAGGACAGGATTATGTCAAATCATTCAGTGTTGCCTCAAATATTTGCAAAAAATAATCAATTTTCATGTCCATGGATAAGACAATATTAACATTTATGACACTTATCAAGGATAAACTACGCAACAAGTAATGATAAACTTTGTTACGTAGTTAACATATTATTTAATACTGTTGCATGATTATGAAAAAGATATGATTCAAATGGAGAAAATATCAGGAAATGCCAAGCACTGTTAACTGTAACATTGATGAACTATTACAATGACTTATGGTTGACTTTCATCAATTATTCATGGCGATGTCACCAAATTTGCTGAAAGGATACTATAACAAAAGTTTGGCCCTGAAATTTCTAAATTAAAAAAAATTCTGTTTCTCTGAGAAGTCTGTTAATAATTATTAATACATTGGATTGCCATAGACAGTTATAAGATAGCATCAGCACAATCTCTAATTTATCCAATCATCAGATTAAGCTTACTAGATCCATCAGTGGCTCAGACAAGTGAAGCAGGAGGATGATTAATTCTATCTTTTCTTTAACATTAATCTTAGTTCCCCATCCACTCAACAATGACATATATATAAATCCAACCGAATGAGGATTTTTCAAATACTTTCAGAAGTTTTCTCATTACATTGAATTAACTTTATTAATGACTCTCTCATGCTGAATATCACATTGTTACCGAGTTTATTATTACTCCCCAGAAAGGTAACTCATTAAATCATAACACCCTGCGCTAACCCCTGTTAAAATTCCATCAGTTCCCGGGCTAGCCATGGAGAAAACTGATTGAACTGAATAAAGTTAGTTGTGCAGTCAGCTGTTTCAAAGGTTAAATCAGGTGTAAGCATGTTTCTATATAAGAAGAACTTAACTTTGTTGTTTGTGCTGCAAATTGTGATGTGCAATGGAAACTCCCGGAAGTTCGATTTAGAAGAGATGAGTGTCTATGCCTGAAGGGAGAAAATGCTCCAGGATTAATAAATATCATCCATCAATGATACTTATATTCTAGTTCAGTAAGTTTATGGTTGACGCTTGTGTAATTGAACATATTCTCAGAAAAAAAAATGTAGGCAGCAAAGTAATGAAATGTGAGGTCGACAGTCAAAACGTCTTAAAGATCAATGGCCAAAGGTTGATTTTCTATAGACGAAGTTTATATATATATGTTTATATGTTTCATAGACAGAGGCTATCGGTACAGATGTGACCACTGACAATGATGTGTTTGCGACTGAATCTGAAACTGACCCTGAAATGCTTGAGCCCACCAAGGAAGTGTCTCAAAAGTCTTCAAATTTTATCACTCAATCTTTGAAGCGACAAATATCAACCAGAGCAAAAGTGAAAGAAGCTTCACAGAAGCAGGCTACTCAGATGATGAACAGACGCAAAGCTCTGCTGGGGATGCCCCAAAAGGGAGACACTGTCTACGTTCAAGTCTCTGAGTTTGATGTGGGAAAATCAGATATGCGAAGTCTTGCGGTTGAAGTAAAGGATAATGATTATTGTAGAATTGCCACTAAACATGGGATGCTTGATGGAATGTATAAGATAAGCCAATTTGGCGTTTCAAGGCAGCGCCTCTTAAGTGAAGATGACACTTCTATCCAAAAAAAACATTGTCATTGAGAGAAGCAGTGAGGAAAGAGTCTTATGTTTGATGGTCAGGGCATGCACAAATGCGATTGCACATCAATCTCAAAATACATGATACAAAGATGTAAATGTAAAAGAAGCAGTCGGCAATGTTCCAGCAGATGCCATAATTCTGGTCCATATTCCAATAAATAAACAAAGTTTTTCTATTTGAAATATAAAAAAGCTGTATCACCTCAATTGTGTTGTCATTTCGAACTATTAAACACTTTTAAAGCTTTTAGGCAGCAGCGATACTTCCTAGTCCAAATTTCAGGCAATAGTGCCATTGCCTAAGGCATTAACGCTACTGCCAGGTTAAATGAGTCTTTCTCATTATTGCCTAGGCAGTGTCTTATTGCCTAGGAAGTAACGTATATATATATATATATATATATATATATATATATATATATATATATATATATATATATATATATATAAACAAATTTGTGTGAAATCATTTTGTACAGGTCATGTTGTATCACTACAGCACTTTTTCATGCGAGCTGCAATTGTCAAGTGATACAACACGACCTGTAAAAACTGATTTTACACAAATTTCTTTATCTAGCTCCATTTATCAAATGTCGAGCACATATATATATATATATATATATATATATATATATATATATATATATATATATATATATATATATATTTATCAAATGTCGAGCACATATATATATATATATATATATATATATATATATATATATTATATATATATATATATATAAATGCTTCACCGGGCATTGTGTGTATATATAAATAATTTACATTATTGAATCATTATCTACAGATAGCAAACAATTGGTGCTAACACAAGACAGGTCTTTTATTAGTATAAAAGCCATTGAAACATAATACATACAGAAAAGATATACATAACATGTGTATTACAGAGCATAATTTGAAATGGCATATTGGGCTTGACATAATACATGATATCATTTAGTAAGTTGATTTTGTCATAAATCATAACTCTGACTTAAATATTTACAAATATTGTAGAGTACACTCGTACTAGCGTTAGCTCTTTAAATTTATAGATTGGTGAATAATTCTAATGGTTAGGAAAATCTTTATACATCTACAATAAAGAAAAAATAAGCAGCAACCTTATTTTGATACAATATTTCACAAAACGAATATTGACTTGTATTTTGTCGAGCACAGTGGTTTTGTGGTTAGCGTGCTGGCCCTTCACGCCGATGACTCGGGTTCGAATCCCGGTGAAGACACCAAGAATGTGTGACCTGGGTCAAAAACTGTGTTGTGTCCTTGGGCAAGGCACTTCATCCACATTGCACTCAGTCCACCATTCTGTTAAAATGGGCACCTGAATATAGGGTTTTACGGACCTATACGGTCCGCTTAGCGCTTAGTAGCAGCTTTGAAAGTACACTTCCCTCGGGGTAGGTAGAGCTTTGAGGATGTCTTAGGACGTGGAAAAGGCGTCATATAAATATCCACATTATTTAAGGAGGTTATAGATGATATTTAAAATATGATGACTTGTCAATAATCTGTTTTCCATCCATGTGTTATTTGATATTTGAGTCAATATCCTTATTTATCCTCTTCATAAATAGCCATCAGCTGCAGTCAATGAACTCTCTGGCAAACGGTCTGATTTAAATGATTTTTAGTTTAAAAGGAGTCTGGAAATTAACCATTATGTAGATTGTCAGGTATATCAAGCATACATAATTTCAATCCTATATTGAATATTAAAATATTCCATAATTAAGTGCAATATGTGAATGCAAGAATGTTTTAAAGATAAGAAACTGGGCCTAGATTTTCGAAGCTCTCTTAGTGCTAAGATAGTCGTAGGCCAATGCTAATTGAAGGTACTTACGACTATCTTAGTTCTAAGAGAGCTTCGGAAATCTAAGCCCAGGGCTATATTTCGCTTAAAAGGACAAAAAGATTCTTCTCGAAGCTAATGGTATTTATTTGTTACGTTTCATTTTACATATTGTATTTTTACTAGGGATGAGATTTACAAAAGAGTGCTCATCACAATGTTTTTATAGTAATGATTACTCAGCATCTTTTTCATGCAAATATAAGAGCGAATATGTAAGCTGAAACAAGAATGAAAACAGTATCAATATCAAATTGGTCAATTGAGGATTTAAAAGAACTCTTGACATTAAAATTGATTTATAGTCTATCTTATTTTTTTCATCAAAAATCAACTTTAAACATTAGATTGGACACTTTGTAGCCATAAAATGGCTATCTGACAGGGGAAAAAATACTATGAACTGCGCAAAAATTCGCATAAGACTTATTTCTGACAGATATGGATTAAAGTGATGAAAAAACAAACTGATACTTTGGAAATTGTTTCCAATGCATTTCTACAGGTAAATTGGAGTTATACATAACATCTTATCACAGTATTGTCTTGGATCAACGATAGGAAATGTGTAAACCATATATATTGTGGATGAACTTGCTTTGCATCATATACTGCTTTTACGACAACCATTATATTAAATATAATGGACATACAAGGAAAATATCAGTACATAGAAACGATCAATAAAATCTAAGTTGTCAGCACAGTAATATTACATATTTGACATCAAATGACTATGATCACTTTGTTACTATGAAATAAAGAAAAAAAATATGACATCCTACACTTAACTTATGTACTTTTTTAAAAATAATAAGTTACTCTTATTAAAGACAAAAAGTTCAACATGTCAATTTCCTTAATGATTGAGGGTATTCCCGCTTGAAATATCTATGTACTAAACTACACCACCACAAACATATAAATTTTTGCATCATTACTTTGTCAGAAAAAAGAGTAATATCTTTATAATAATGTTGTATGCAAATTCTAAATTATATATATTAATAATATAATGGAAATTCATTACCTGTGGCGTCCCTACCTAAGGGATCGTACTTGAAAGTAAATACACAAGACCTGACAATGGACAAAATGAAATCATCTTAATCACAATAAAAAAAATCCGAATCAAAGGTTAAGGTTTTGATTGAAAACTATGATTTTGTAGAGTGCATAAGATTGGTGATGCGTTTGGCTGATAACAATGATTGGAAACACTCTCTTGGCTAACAAAAAACATTTCATTTTGCCATTAGCCATTTTGCAATGTTCTTAGACTCCATAGATTCTGGCCTTCTATAAAAGATAGAAAGCAGCATTACTGTTTTACCATAATAGATACATGTTGTCCATTTTGATTAACATATCATTTAGAAGTAAATGATATATTGATTTTGTTCAAAAGTTTGGAAAAAAATATTCAACTCTGGTGTCCCTAATGAATTGTTTTTAACACCACTGACATTGTGATATTTCTGAAACAATAACCTAAAGTAATTTCGTCAATTGAGTACTAAAAAATTTGAAACAATGATAATTATAAGTTCTAGATATTATGTTCAAGGTAGAAATGAGTCTGTTAATGGTATTACTGGATATTTACTACTGCACTCTCCCACTGAACTTCAAATGTCCAGCTCCTCGCTAATGTCTATTGACGAGTCAGCAATAAATTGCTCTTATCTCAATGAAGTAACTGTCACACCCTCTAACCAACATACCACGAACATAAAGAGTTAAGTACATCTAGTTATTAAGAGGATGTTCAATAGACTCTCTCTTGTCATTACCGTTAACAGATTCTGTCAAGAAGGCCAATGGGTTCAGCACGGAATGAACTGCAACATCTGTTACATGGTGTCGAAATGAATACTTCTCTTTTTTTCCTTTTATTACTTTCTCTTAATCTGCTATAAGAGTACACTTTCATATTATTTATATTTATCTTGCAAGGTTGATTGTGTTACAGATGCCAACGGTAAAACATCACAGACTTAGACTATCAATTTCGTACTTCTTTTTAAATGTATCTATTGTGTTTCATGTCACTATCAGTTTAAGATTTGGATTCTTTTCTAAATTAAAACTATAGAATCATAATACCCTTCTTACCCAAACAACACTAAATGGTACCCCTTTCATAAGTGTGAGACGCTGACAAAACAATGCACAAATATCATATATAAAGAATGTCGTTACTCTAAACAGCGGTCAACATACAAAAACCCAATTAAAGAGTGTCATTCAGAAATCTTTGAGTCCTTTTTTGGGTTAAATCTACAAACTTGATTCTAGTCTGTTTTCACAGCTTGGACCGAAATTTATAGAAACTTTCCAAATGCAGAGGATTACTCAAGTAGAACAAATTCGGATCAAAGACTCCTTGAAGCTGTAACCTTGCCCTTCTTTGACACGTTGGCTTTAGATGGGATGGATTGGTATTTAGAAGTAGTCCCTCGTTTCTATGAGGTTTTGAAATGGGGCATGTGTGCAGTTACAAATAAAGTTATTAGGAATCTACAACATGAATCAAGTGTTCCACGAATAGGCAATACTTTCCATGTACATCTCACTTTTGGTCACAATCTATTTATGTCGATCTCTTAGGCTTAAACGATTTCCTCAAGTCAACCCCTTTAACCTACTAAAGATGTATCAATTGAGTTGAAAATTTTCACCGCTGGTAATTTTCAATGACTATCTAAGAGATTATCAAGACAAGCCGTTTGTGAAGAGAGATATATCGAGATTTCAACTTCAAAGTTCATATGAAGTGAGATCTTGAAACAACCTTTTTAGAGCAAATATTAACACCCAATTCCGTTCGTCTCTTAGCGGATTAACCTCCGTATTCAGTTCCATTGCATTCTCCATGAATGCCTGGAGTTTTCCATGTTTTTATAAAAACAAATCAACCAGTATACCAATTTCATACCTGATTTTGACCTCTTTACCTTTTGCTTGTTTAATCTGCAGTCTTGTCACCTCAGCTACTGAAGATGGCATCAAAATTGATAATGGCTCGTCTTTTGGAACTCTGTGATATTTAGGTAAACCCTTTTCAGTCAAATTCAACTGCAATTATTATTTTCATGAATTAGGAAAAACTTATTTGAAAATGGCACATGTATTTATTATGACCTTTACAAACAGCAGAATAAAGTAAAGTCAAATAAAACATCGCACTGCTTTAATGTCTGTTTTAATCGGTTAACTTCCGACTCAATGGCATTATCTCACCATTTAACATAAACACTTTGACATAGAAATTTAAGTATTGAGAGAGTGACAGTTTCTGAAAGTGATGAGCTATTCCTGCAAGGAATCTTCTTAACTATGAAGTATTATTTAGTTATATACACGTTTAATTTTTTTTTACAATTTGAAGTAAAGAAGTAATAAAGTATTGGGTAGTATACAGATGAGAACTTTAACATCATGTTAATTAAAGGCACTGTAGCACGTATCCTTATAACCTTTGTTTCGTTCAAGTTTCCTCTTCTCATTCTTAAATTACACATAATAACGTACATCCACAGGGTCAAACAACCTGGTAATCAATCCTCATAAAAAGCCATGTATCAATGACAACGCAGTGTATATAATTGATTTTAAGAAATAAGAACGGAAGTTATATATAATAATTACTGGATGTTTAATATGATAAGCGTGTTGCTTAAAACAATTGTTACTGTAAAGAAAGTACCCTCAAGTCGAATACACGATCAGCCACTTGTTGCTATACTTTGGTTAAATGATAGATCACAAAGTTAAACAATTTAGAACGTAAATGTTTAAACCTTATAGTTTGAAGAATAATCACTGAATGTTGCTTGATTTTGGTGCCAACCAGTAAAATGATAAACGTATTCGGTTCATGAGACATAGAAGTCCAACAACTGGATATAATAGTCTACGGTCAGTAATATAGTAAAGCATGTATGAATCATTAGCAACCCATTTTCAGACTTTAGTTTTGTTTTACAATGTTAAAAATCATGAAGCACCAAACCTATAACTTTGATCATTAGAAAAACAAAACCTTGCCCTCACAAGTTTAGGTCAAGGATGTCTTATAAGAGCTGTGACTTGTGAAGAAGTTCAATCACAATAATCACATACAAAACTGATTCTCAGCTTAGTAGTAATCATCGAACAATGCCTCTAAGAATAAATGAAAGCCCTAATTACACTTGACGAAGATTGCCAACATATTGGTGACCACTTCAAGCTTGAAAAATACAAGAATCAGTCACGTAGAAGTAACAACAAGTTTCTCCGTCTAAGCCTGTCTTTCCCTGTTGAAATAGCGATAGTAAAGATAAGCAAGAGTGTCATAACGATTGTAGCGTGCATGGATATACATACTGTATATGTTTCATACCGAATTTAACCGTCTATACTGTTGTTATATATATGAGTTTGATCTGGCAAAATCACACTTTTGAAATTTAACAAACATCGAGGTTGAAAATGACGATTACAAGTTTACAAAATAGTGACACCTGCTTAATAAAAGTTTTATATAAAAATGATATTAATTATATATATGACATATGATATAAATTAACATAATTGGTAATGATTTATGCAACACTAGGTCCCAACATGCACAAACTCATTTTGAAATATCTTTTGCAAAAACGTTAACACAATATATCATGATGAAATCCATATTTTAATACTTAGACTAAGAGTTTGCCGCAAATGTATTTGATTAATATTTTATTAAGAAATCTTAATTGCCGAACGTTGACCCCAATTACTCTTTTTTAGAATGCCAAAATTGATTCTTGCAGCCCAGCCCATAGTGTATATAGTGTAAATAGGATCTCTTTACAAACTGATCAATATATTTTGCCTATAAAGTGTTTTTTAAAAACTGGTGACAATTAAAAAAATGATGTTTCTACTTGGAAATTCTTGACACAGATAAACAAAGTCTTGTTCAGCAATCTGACAGTAGACCTTCTTGTCTTGCAAGCAGACAAAAAAATTATCAATACCCTGTTGACACTTGAACGGGATTGCCAACAAATATGAAACTAATGAGCCAGTGGGAGACGACAGGTGCTTTAAACACTTGGCTTTAACTCGGTAATAAACAGTTGCTTCTTAGGTGTTGAGCTGGTACAGACTGTTTCTTGTGTCCAGACAGTGATAGTATTTCTATTATCTTAATTTATTATCTGTAATGTTGTTGTTTAGATAATTGACTTTGTCACACAATAATGTTACTTTCATAAGATATCTGTATTAGAATAAATATCAATGAAAAAATTAAACATATTTTTTTCATTAAAAGGATATTGATAACAAGGTTACATTAAATCATATGTGTAACGTGATGGACAGATATTTTAGTAAAGATGATTATGTAGAGACATATAATCTGATTCAGTCACAAAGGCTGAATAATTTGAGATGACAGTCATCACACTCAACATCATTTTCCATCCTGCTACATCAGCGTAATTGAATCCGCTGATCGAGCTTCTTCCATACCCTGTTATCCTTTAGGCCAGAAGCCTTTTAACCTTAGTTTTCGCCTAGTGTTCAGATTTTAGAAAATTCAGCATTCATTCAATCATTAATTTTGGTCTTTTAAGTCTAATGAAGCTACGTCTTGTAATCATGTAAGTTGATAATGTTTGAAGTCTTTATGCCTTTGAATAGATTGATTACTTACAAACGATTAGGATTGTTGTCACTGACTTACAGAGAGGGAGTAGATGTCACGTATTATTGTGCGCAAGGACATACCATTAGTATGTTTTCCTAGTTTTCTATTACACTAGTATTGAAATATTGGCAAAGTATGTCCCTTTCAATTAAATAATCCTGGTCATGTCACTGTGTTTAAGATTAGGCATTTGTTTAAAATACAACATGTGCACATCAATGAAACCCCGGAGAGCTGAAATTCATGGCAGCTGGAAGTGCAACCACGACCATATGAAGTCACTATGTGTTTGTTGGTTTAATGTAAAGAATAGGTTCATTAATGAAGTATATGCACTAAAGTCTTACTTAAGAAATCGACAACATAATGATTCTGTATTATATTTATGTCACACATTGATAATTTAACATTGGTTTAAGACTGTGCAAAAGCCGGCCCTTTAGTTACACGCCACTTTCGTTAACTTAAAACGTGTTGAGAGAAGATGAAGTGATAGGAAGCCATTAAATCTCTCATCTTAAACCTACTGTGACGCCTAGAACATATTTCAATATCCTGGCAATGCACAAGTGGTTCTCCCCCACTTAACTCTATACCTTTTGTAGTGTGATAGTATGTGTAATGCCAACCGGAGAATTCGTCACTTGGTTTGGGCACACAGGTTGAAGGATAAAACCAGACCTAATTTTTAACCTGTAAATCTCACTATGCCTTTCCTTCCTTGTTTTCTCTTCATCCTTTTATCAGTGGTCTGTCTAATATTGTATGTATTTTCTTCCACTAATGTGTAAATGGGCAGTATTTAAAAAAAAAACATTTTAAACCAAAACGTACTCACAAACATGTAGGGTGTAGACAAAATTGGCAATAAAGTCACCTTAGCAGTGCTGATTTATATAATAGCCATAGTTTGAAACATTTCCGGAAAAAAACATGATATAATTTAGGGATCGAGAATTTGTTGAAGCTCGATTTTTTCTTACCATCAAGGTCTTTGAACGTCAGGTTAGTTAGTTAGTCAGTTTGCTAGCGCTAGCAATGTTGCCTGATCACGAGGAGCAAATTTAAATCCAGGAATGGCCACAACAAAAACAAAACTTTATGATGTTGCAGTGTGATCCAAGCCATAATATTGTGATTTGAATGATAAAAGCCACAGGAAGTTGAATATGTAACACTTTATGCACATGTTTAACAAACTCATCCTAAGGGAAAGAAATACGAATGGCAAATCCCTCTGAAAACTAATCAAAATTAGTTTAGGGATATATCATGTTTCCTTCTTTGATCAGGGTCTTCAGATGCCAAGAGATAACGAAAAGTCATTATATTTGTTTGAAGACCCTCAAGAGATGTATGGATGAAGATGAGTATCTGTATTACATTGATTAAAACAAACATATTACCTTCAGGATTTTTAGATTGGTTGTTTATTTGGTCTTTATATCTAGACCTGAAATTGAATAGGGTTATTCTTTTCTTAATATACGTCTCATATTTTTGTCAGATTCATCGCCAGTTTACAGTTGCTTAAAAATGCAACACACTGTTCTGATTCTGTTTTAGCAAAAGAAGCGTTATACATTTTGTTTACAATAAATTGTGTTTAATTGCATATGTAAATTCTGAACTAGATATTTAACTTTGCTGACAAAAGAAAAATCTTAAATCTCAATCAAAATAGTTACATATGATAAGGAAAATGGCTTTTATGTCGTAGCCTAACAGCTGAACACGTCATCCCATCATCATTCTTGTATCATATTTGAATCCGCTGAGCTCCTTCCAAATACCCTGATCTCCTTCAGGCCAAAAGCCTTGCATCGCTAGCTAACGAATAGCGGCATGACCCTGATGAAGATACCCGTTGAGTTAAAGATAGTAGCTCCAAGCTCATTGGCTGAGAAAATACAATCGAGCAAACCCACGAATACCATACCGCCACCTGTAGGAGATCAGGGTAATTGGAATAGAATCACGGAGTTCAGCGGATTAAAATGCGTTGCTGTAGCAGGATGCCTATCATTCCTAACAGGTCTTGAAAAAATGGTTGCCCTTTACTACTGAGGTTAACATAGCCTCTTGTACTGTAAACCAGATTAGAGAAGCAAGCAAAAGAATTGAATCACGATAATAAGTTATTTAATTCTTTCTAGGTACGCAGCTTGCAAATATACCAATACATGTTTGATTCAAATTTGAGAACTACGTGAATATGAACGTCAAACGATAAAAATGCATATCCGCATGTTTGTAATGGATTAATAATTTTTTAAAAACCCATCCTGGTAGGCACATCACTCAACATACAAAATGGCTCGAAAGAGGGAAATTCTTGAGGACATTAACTATTGAAATAATTCCCGGTCTCCTAATGGAGACGAAAGAATTGTTTTTATCAGCATGTAGGGTGTAACATATTGTTAACAACAGAAGGTACCTGAATCGAAAATGTGGAACAAAATCATTTTGCAATTATTATGTTTTATAAAGTTTTGTTTTGACGTTCTTATTCTTTCTCCTGGAATCGACAAGGCTAACAAGTCACAGCTCAAAGAAAACCACCCAAATGTCTTCCGACACTTTGACAGCCAAATTGACTTCTGTCACTAATACTGGGAAAATATTTTGCATTTCCCGGCAAAGGGTTGACTTTGAACCGACTATTACAGTTAGAGTAAATCAAAGAACCGCATTATGCTCTACAGTCAGACAGTAAGACCGACATGTCATTTTTGCTAACAACTGAAGAGGTTTCTTCCCTTCAAAAACATAAGAAGAATTTTTTTTTTAAATGGACTTAAAACTTTTCTCATCGTGACAGAAATGAATAGTCTGCAGGTGTGGCTATCAAATATATAATATATATCTTCAATTCTGAATGTAAATTAACCTTTTGTTTTACCAAGTAACCAACTATGAAGAAGATAATGTTTGAAACATTAACTGCTTTCTAAATCATATATTTCACGTAGTTTCAAAAACTAATGGAACTAGATTTTGATTTTTCAGTTTCTTATAATAAGTCAATAATAACGTTTGAAAGAACTTAAAGGTAGCGTCGAAAACAAAATGACTGAAATAAGAAACTTTATGATTTTAGCTCTGCTGCAAAGGGTTCATGTCGTGTGACCTTTCCATTCTAGTCATTCTGTACTAACGTTAAAATGCCCCCAATTAATAGTGAACTTTTGATTGTTTGAATTTATGTGCACGCTGCAGTTGGTGTCTTAGTCGACGCACGGGTCTAACAGTAGGTCTTCAGCTTCTTGAGAACTCTTTGTATGATTTAGTCTAATAGTTTCCGCCCTTTGTTATCTTAGCATCCTGTGACGTAGACTTTACTTCGGCTTAATATTTCACCAAATTCGTATTGCAATAAAGTGCGATGTACAGTTTATGTATTACCATTATATTGCAATATATTTAAGAAGCTCTACATTCAACTTGATACTGAACTTGATACTACTTTATGCAGTTTTAAAATTGCCTTTAGATCTTTCGAAAAATAGACCATTACTAACAAAGATAAAGTTTGTAAGAACATTTTTATGTCATTTATTTTAAAACTATCATTTGAAATACAGCCAATCACGTTTTCTGGCACGCCAAAATACTTTTTCTTACACATTAAGCATGTAAGAATAAGCTTTCTGAAATATTTGACTTGAAATTGTTTGGTGCGACTTATTTCAATATGACAAATAATTAAGAAATTGCACACTTACACAATGTGTATCATAATGTATTGGTATTAAAAGTGTTTCACAGCCATAGTTATTAATCTTTGGCAGGGATGGTAACTCGTCCATTTATTTGTCTGTCTTCCTTTGAATTTAACGCTGGTATTGAACACTGTAACATAGTTGTTATGAAACGTATGTTATAAACTGCTAATCCCATCACCAAGTAATCCCTAAGAAATAATCCATAAGCTGTTGTCAAGTGACATTGTGTTGACAACTGAGTCTGTTTAGTATTTAAGACCCAGGTTTGTCTTAAGAAGGAAGTTCATTCTCAGCCATCGTCCTGGAAAGAGAGTTGAGTCTCAGCCATGGGACTGAGGTGTTGATTCTTAGCCAGGACTCAGCCATGGGCTGGTGACAGCCACAGCCAGCCATGTGAGAAAGGACGCGCTGGGCGTCGTGAGGGTGCCCAGGGAAAGCGGGCGAGAAAGATCGACGGCCAGAGTAATATAGAGTACGTGGAAGAAATAAAAGCCAAGAAAACACACGTCTCGTCTTCTTGTTGAATCTTACGAAGTGTGTGCCTGCTGAATGTGCTACAACACTTAAACGATATAACATTCCATTAAGCTTTGAAATGTCATGCTCTGAAATTGTTGAATTTTGCAGCTTCAAAACGCACATTTGGATACATTTGGATCAAAAGCATTTTCATAAAGCATATTTTACTTACGTCGCACCTAGCATGTACTGTTTTTCCAATTAAATGTTTAATAAGACTTTTGTATTTCATATTTAAATGATCGAATGGTGACTTGCAACATTGCACATGCTATATGAACGAGATATTGTCCTTTCACGCAGCTTCCTATAAATAAACACTTGAAGACTGCAAAAATTACAAGACTGGATAGTTAGAATTCAAAAGTTTTCGTTGATAAGTCGAATTTACCTAAAATGGCAAGGAAAGTATTGGACTGAAAATAGTCTTAATGGACAGGCAGCCTTTGCCTTTCATTTACTGGTGGAAAAGAACGAATATAAACGGTATGTAAACGTATATTGATGGACACTTTAAGTTTAAGAATTATTTTAAAGAAGTGAATATGTTAAATAACTAAAAGATCCATTGATAAAAAATACACAGAAAACATTTCAACATTTAAAGGTGGTAAATTGAGGTGACCATTCGACTGTATTATAAAAACCAATCAGATCTCACTAGCGTTTCGATTGAGTGATAGTCGGTTATTTGAAAATTTGTCTGACGATTAACTGACAATCTAATAAAGTGAAGTAGTTAATTGTTGGTGTAATATTGATTTGGATTTGATGTAAGTTATTACTGTCAGTATCGTTAACCTTATAGGTGCGATCCTTGACTATTTTCCAGTTTGGTTCGTAACAACATCCTTGTTATCAGGTACTACAATTCCCCTCTCTTGGTCGGTATTAACCGATCAAAATGCTACATTTTTCAATATTCTCAGTCCCATTAAGTCATCTTAGAGGCATGATTTTTAAAAATTAAATACCATTTACCTGCAGTTGTATCCATCGCCATATACTAGATAGTGCGATTATTTCCCTCCCGTTTGGCTACCAATAGTACACAATGCGATAAGGACTCCCGGCAACATGCCAAATTAATTGTTAATCTAACAAGATCAGATTTTGGATTATTTGCTGATAGGATTTTGAACTAAGATTAGATTAGTAAGGGTTCTTAAACTACAATCGAAATCAGGACAGAAAATGACGTAGTCTTGACGTGTTGGCATTTGTACAGGAATATTTCTCATACTTGCATTGTTGATACAACGCACAAGTTTTTTTCCAATCATAACGCAGATATTTATAGGAAGCATTTGTCAAACCGCCAGTACGTTATATGGTTATCAACATATAATTTTAGACCATTTGATTTTAATAACTCCTTTTTGGCGATGTTAATTGCATTACAACATATTTTATTCTTTACCAACAGTAAATTGTCGAAAGAGTTTTGATTAAACCATAAAGGTCTGGACCTTTATTTTGCATTTTCTCGGACTCGTCCAGCATTTGAGACACCTTTTTTTAGTGATACATTAGTTTAGAAGCAAAACGTCAGCACTGCACAGACGGCAATTGCGTCTTTCATCTTCTCTTCATCTTTCGTCGTGGTAAGGGTGACATGTCTGGGCTATGTCAAATACGATTGGTTTATCTTTTAAAATGGCCTCCTCAGGCTGTTCAAGCATGGAAGCTAATATCAATACGAATAGGAGAACAGTGAGAGATCTCTGTCAGCTGTTTATTTTGTTATGCTAAAGTTTTGTTGATACCTTTTCGACTGTGTCTCAGAATATTAAATATTGCAAATATCGTAAAACAAACATTACAAACTTTATTAAGTTAATTATAAGCGCATATATCATGAACATAGATATTACAATATATCGACTCCTTACATTTATTTACTAGCATATAGAAGGATATATTTGATTAAAACATCAGAATGACAAAATTGTTTTGTGAAAGGGGTTCAAACTTTCAATATTGATAAGAAAAGAATATAAAACTAAAAAAACCTGAACAATCATCTGGGACATTGTTAAATTTACAAGTTATTTGAAATTTTGTTGGAAGGCATAAACATAAGATGTTCTGCCCTGACTCGGCATCATTTAATTATGTATTTACATTACTCAATCACATTTCGCCACTTTTATTTAATTACTTGAGCTTTTACAGATTTTATATGAGGCCAATTCCTCTTATCTTGGAACAATAGATACTTTGGACTAAATCTATTTAAAAAATTTACTTCCTATGTTCTTTTGGAGATTGTATTGATGAAATACCTCTCCTATAGTTGATCCTAATAGAAAAAGAATAAGAAGTTATTCAGTAGTTTAGGCCTCGTGGCCAAGAGTACAATCATTTGAAATAATTGGACAGGTCAACATATGATTATGAAATCTTTGTGTACACAGGCAGGTTACGTTTTAGTAAAGTTACAACCGATTTAAGTAAATTTACATTTGCTGTCGTTTGAATTTTAATTCTTATGGGAAAATATTATAATAACTGGTTATATACAATTTCTCTTGTACAGAATAGGAGGGACACACAAGTGAAAAATGAAAGTCCTCTTGTTGGACATTAAATTCATATTTGTCACAAATAAGTTTATCGCTATGTATATCAACATAATATATATCTTCCTTGTTGAATTTTCAACTTATGGCTTTGACATCGAAATTTGCATGAAATAAGTATGAGATCTTTATTGTGACTAAATTTTTCAAATGTATTGTCTGGTTCCAGGGCAGACATGATTGAGCCATAGTATTGACGAAAAGATGACGATGTAAACCTGGAATGCCAATTCTGAATTTCAAACTGTCGGAAATGATTGGACAATTGCATGGGAACCATATATAATACGAAAAATTCGGGAAGATTCGGATTCGGATGATTTTCAAGGATTATATTTATCTATTTATAAATTCTTGAATGAAATACTTCTAGACATAAATTGTTATTGAATTTCATTTCCAATTTGGTTATTACAACTCAACCTTGTCTTTTTCAGCAAAAATAAATATCTACAAATAACCAAGTACAATAGACAATCATTTCGAATAATGTAAAAATAAACCAAATACATGGATGCTTGAATTCAAGTCGAAATTTCAAACTACTGACTTTGTCTTGATCAGTTCAGTAGGACGTTGCTTAGGCTACAGGCTCTTGTGTCCACTCAACGTAAATGTGCAACGATTTCGATAATGATACAATGATTAAATCATAAATAGAAAACATCTCATCAGGCGGAAAATGTAAAATTGTATGCACAATTTTGTATCAATTATATGCTCCAGAATTTACCTCACTACTTGAACTGTTATTGCTTGTTTAATATAAATTCAAATTTATCAAAAAGAATGTTTGATTTACATAGGGGATATTTAGGGGATTTTGACGAGGTATTCAAAAAAGGAATTATATAATTCTCATTACACAACATCGTCTTCTGCACAATACTAAACCCTTTTATCTCGAGTGAGATGTCTATAGAAGCCAATTAAAACCTCAATAATAGTCCCTACATAATGCAACTGGTGTTCACAGAATAACCTTGATCTATGAACACTTAACTATGACGGTGTTTTGTTTAACTTCACTGTCACAGGTGTGAGCATCTCTCGCTGCAAAAAATAACGTTGATTACCGAACCTCAAGAGTTGAAATGACTTGAAAGAAACCTTGAATGGTTCTGAAGGTACAGAGAACTGACACCTCCATTTTCTGTATATATGTATCGCATATTCAAAGTAGTTCTTGAAGTTTAGTTTCTTAAAGTGTTTGCGAAGTCGTTAAAGTCTTATCAGGACAAGGAAGTCTTTCAGCCATTACGTAACGTTTACTTGTTTACTGGCCCGAAATGTCAATCATTGTCTAATATCCTGTCTTGCCAACTGATATATTTTCAATGTAGCTAAAAAGAGTAAAAACTGGCTAACTGCATCAACAGAAGAGACAATTCGAAGAAATAGGAACAAGATAATATGTATTCATATAAACAGTAAATAGTATTGATTTTCCTGACGTGGGTAAACTTATTATTATATTGATATCATGTCAAGAAGTAGGCCATTTTTATATGATAAAGGCTCTTCCAGGGGACTTCTTAAATTACTAAAGGCTCTAAGTGGTTCATGACGTTTGGCAATCTCCTTCAAGCATAAGCAGGGCAATACCTAGTTCTTACGGGCTGTATGATGGACACCGCTCTACTTTCTTGACAATAAGATGAAAGTGACCCATATTGTAGCCTAACATGTAGGAACTGGATGGACTAGAGAAAGCATCAAGAGAGCTTATATAGTAAGATACTGATTGCATTATACGAAGTAAATGACAGATATGTCATTTAGCACTTTATACTCGAGCTCCTAAGGTCAATCTCTTCTCAGACACGATTATTCTATTCAAATATTAAAAGTATTTATATTTTCAGCAAATTTTTCCAAAGCAAAATGGTCAATGACAATCCGTTCTTCAAAGCATGTAAGGCATAGGAAATCTCCAGATAATGTTTTCGACACTCTCTCATACACTTTATAAGTTGTGTGCTTTTCTCGAACGTAAAAGAGTCTGAGATGAAACATATTTGTAGCAGTGTCGCTTAAGCCGCCAGGTGAACAAAGATGGTACACCAGAACGTATCACCCGAGGCAGAAGCATACACCTTTTTTATTTTACCATAATGTTAAAATTCGACTACATGTTTTTGGACTGTTTAATTGGATTACCTTGCATATGTTTGAGTGGACTTAACACAGTAGGTAACCAGAATGGAGTAATCCGTCCTGACTAAATTGTTACAAGTTGTATAACGCTACTTCACAGTTGAATATGCTTGAAATCGATTCAAGCTTACCGGAGTTTGGCAAGAAATACAATGTGGAATTTGTTTCCAAACAAACCATAAAAAAAATATTTTTATGAATATTCAGGATAACAGCTAAAAGAGCTGATATTTATTTTGAACACCATGTGATTCATAATTATTTGCGTCATTTTTCCTTAAGCGACACCTGTTCTAAATCTGTTATTTTATCAGCGAGGAAATTGCAATTGGTATACCATCAGAGGCGAAAGTCATTGGGTTCATAGTATAAAATGTATCAACCGTCAGTCAGTCAAAACCATTATAGTTCACTAAACGGTGAGGTAAAACATAGTGAAGTCACTAGCCTTGACTGAATTTCTTATATTACGTCTTAGGTTTATAATAATAATAATAATAATAATAATAATAATAATAATAATAATAAATAATAATAAATAGTTCTTGTATAGCGCAAAATTCTCCATAATTGGACTCGGTGCGCTTTGAGCTCTGATTGACTAGGTGGTAATCAGGCAGTGAATGCTTGGCTGAAAAGATATGTCTTTATGTCTCTGCATTTCGCATATCAAACAATTCCTTTGATACATTATAGCCTTTTGAGGATATCACTTATATTTCGCTTCATCGGCATTTTGGTGTCTTTGGTGTTTATGTTTTATCAAATTATTGACCAATCATCTTGGTCTGTGTGGAAACATCTATTAACTATGTATAATTATAATTAAATTACCTCGGTGGTGTAACTTCTTCTGAAGAAACTGATCATCTGCGATGTATTTGTCATCATTCACTTTGGAATGTAGGCCTGTCGTTAATCCTTTTATCTTCTTAACATCTCTTGTGATGTGTTTAAGTTGATTGACTTATTGTACTTTTGTTGACATGAATCATAATAAACTGAAGTACAATGGGAAGTACACACCCGAGGAATTTGGTCATTCAAGTAAACAGGAAAAACTTTCGAGCATTTAAAATGTTTGATATTGATTGTGAACCATTTTCAAACAATGCAAGGGCATGTTGAAGTGTTTTATTCAACACATCACTTCTCGATATCTGTTTGTGTCCATTGGCGGTATATTTTGAAATTTACATGTACAGATCAGGCGACAAAATTTTCATTTATAGTTGAATTAGTATCGGGTGTGACCCCCATTACAGTCAATACAAGCATAAACATGTCTTCTCTTCGAATGTCGTAATACATTGGCACTCTTCGTGTAGTGCCTGTTCAAGCTGTTGTATGGTGAACAATTGATGTGAGCGACGATGAATAAGTCGAATGACCGTTTGTCTGATGCAACAAAACGAACTGGAAATCTCCGATGACTCTTTCTCGCTCTGCTCCTCACATACGTCGCATTTTTGTTCTGCTTTTTTCGTAACACAAGTAGTGAAATATAGAATTTACCACTTTTAATATTCTTAGCGTGTTCAAATCATGTGCCGATTAAAATAATCTTGATTTAAAAACAATTACTCGACCAACTGATATGCCTATATATATTGAGTTGCGTGTGGGCGATGTGTTTTCTTTTTCTCTTTTTTTATTTCTGGAAAGATAATACAACATTTGTAAACAATTCAAGCTTAAATGTGTCACCTGTTTTTATTTATAAGACACAATAAGGAAAAACAAAGGATAATCACTGCCCCCACCCCGCACAAACACTGACGGAGGTAGAGACAAATAGAGAAAGATATGTTTTCATTGTTTCCATTTGCTACATTAGGACAAAACATTAACAAATTCTATTTTTAATTATATCAGAAAACGAAAATCCGCATGGTTATTTCTTTTGTACTCTAAATTAGCTTATGAAATTATTAACAAGTAATTCTAGCTTTGTGAGTGAGTGAGTTGGGGTTTAACGTGCTTTCAACAATATTTCAGTTATTAAACACGTGGATGACAAGCATCCAAAAGAGAGTGGACAGACAAGGGAGAAAGGGATCGAAAGACTGCGGGAAAAGACGGAAAGAAAGGCATAGTGAGAGATAGACAACAGGTTTTAGAAGGACTCAAATTTAGTCTGGCTTCTAAGCGTCGACCTGTCCAGCTTGGGTGTCCCTACCAGGAGCATGAAAGCTCCAGCTGGCATAGCTCTTGGGGTCTCTTAAGCACGCAAACCACCACACCACGTTAAGGTATCGAGTCAAGTGGTGGTCAAGCTTTGTATTAGGATTCCTTTTAAATTATTTGCAACAGATAATCAACTATAGAAAATAAGTTTAATAAGTTCATATAAACGATTATGCATATCTACTCTTAAAATCATCTTGCAAACTACAGCCTGCAAAGATTTTAATCCTGGAGAAGACCAAACCTTTTCAAAGAATGAGCCCCAGCGGACTATTAGCATATTTCACATAAACATAAATATTTCAGCTTTATAGGGTTTTGGCTTTTGGAGGAGACGATCAGAAGAAGTTATTTTACACGTGGCTACTGTGGAATACAATATTAATAAATCACAATCTCCTTAAGATTATCTCTATCAACTGGCTCATTTAAGTTTTAAAGTTACGTTATGTAGCCATGACATGGATATTGGCTTAACTCTTACATATGATATACTGAAATGGACTAAAGTAACATTGAAAAAAATGTGCATTATTTTTAAAAAAAGTTTAAAAATTGTAAGCATCGATACATCGATACGTTTAAAATTGACGTTTGACGTCCTGTAGTGTTTAAATCATTACCACTTCAGCTAAAAGTTCATTATTTGGCAATTTTACTGTACGTGACTAGAACACAGTCTACATTTGTTCCGGTTTTAACAAAATCTGTATTCCCGATTATTTGGGTTTTTTTTTTTCACTTTCAATGTCTTGATTATCTTTTTGTAGCATACTGATAAAAGTCGCGGAACGAATAATGAATTAATATCGCAAAAAAATAAACATCAAGTGAGTATACAACAGACACGTGTAATTTACCTTCGAAAAGACTGAACGTGTACATTTAATCTTGCAAAAAAATTCATAAGCAGTTAATTGGCCAATTAGAAGAGAAATATTTAAATAAGACATTGATCATGACCTGGATATTTTAAATTTCAATACAGTTTGTCACTACGTTTTATAAAAGGTTTTTAAAGCGCTGTGACATTCACGTCAACGAGTCTTTTCTACTTTAATTGTCATTTATTTTAAAGATTATGACCTTCCTTTATTAATTATATTTTACTCCCTATGCTTTATGTTTAAAAACAAATTTGAACCCAAACTTCAATTTTAGTGTCTGGTTTGTCACAAGGTAACTATGAACAACGTACCTGTTTAGTGTTAATTTGATCCACGAGCTTTCGGTAACTCTAAATTGCCATATCCATCACAAGGACCGTTCAAAAACCTGTGGCATTACATTGTCACGACGTTATAAACATTATGATGCCACAATGCTATGATATCATTGCATTAGACGTCTGATGCAGTGTCCAATTTGCTTAATTAATGGTGTTCATGTGTTGTATGATATAAGATGATATTGTCGAAAAAGCTATCACAGCGTGCCAAATCTCAGTTAATTGCGTAATTTAATGATGAATCTTTTAAGATTCAGTTTCGAAAAACAGTTACACTTCATTTATGTAAATACCTTGACAACTACTTGAAAACTCAATAGTAAGGTATTCAAAAAGGCAGTTTTTGGTGTTAAAAATGCCTTCAGGAGTCTTAAAGTTGCAATTCTAAAGTGACGAATGTTATTAAACAAATGTTAAACCACTTCTATTATTCAACAGACTTGTATGTGGAAAAGGCAAGTAATTTAGTTAGTCAAGCGTCTTGAAATGATTTAAACAATTGAAAGTTGTACTTGAAATCTTTTTTTCAGCGCAAACATTTGAACAACAATGTAATAAAAGCCTCGATGCTTGTTAATTGTTGATGAATTATTGATAATTTGAGAATCCAAATAGTATCATTGATCAAAGCTCTTCTTTGGTATATGTTTTAATAACAAGACTTAATTGATTCAGTAGATGTTTTCATGACACAAAAGTCTTAGTGTTATACACGATCCATGAGCCCCAGGAGGAATTGTATTGAGCACGATTGATTGTACGGGACCAACTAATAATTTAATATAGCAAATTAATTGTTATCTCATAAGGAACTGATGTTTATGATTTTAAGAACTTTGCACGAAAATTCTGCTATTAACCTTTAATTTCTAAATTTAACAGCACAATCTCTAAATGAAATCAATCCTATATAAATGCAAATTGCTGTATGGCTGTGTGTTAGATCAATTTAGATTTTATCTAAATAAAAGTTGATCAATTAGTTGTTAGTACAAAGGTTACCAAAACGTAGTTTTTTATATACTGAAATTAAGAATTTGAGCAAATGTAAATTATAAAGAAAAGCTAAGCGTTTTGATAGTATATTGTCATATTCTTTGATAGTTTGCAGACCAATTATCTTTTTGTTCAGTCATCTAAAAGTATGTCAACGGAATCCTATCAATAAAACCAGACACACAATTGTGTAACCCTTCAACGTGATAGACGTACATGTATCCGTATTCACCCCATTTCATTTGTAAGTGGTTTGATGGACACCATCTATATTTCTTTTTGTTGAGCTCAGCACAGCACCAGAATAGCCTTATATGACATAAAAAATGTAAATCAAATTATGAGCAATTTAAGGCCAGGGAATGACGGTTTGGAAGATATATCTGACTTCGATTTGATGATCAGACTTGACAGTTCAGTGGGAGTCGATCCATAAGGTTTGCCAGTGTTGACCGGAGAGAGTCTATTGAACGTCCTCTCAATAATGGACATACTTAATGCTTCATGTTCAGTTTATATCAGTGTGATTGATGTGACAATAGTTTCATTGCGGTAAGAGCACATCGTTGTCAATGACTTTAATAAGACGTTGAGCGTTATAAGTTCAGAAAGTGGAAATGTATTGACTACGTCTCTCACTCATTTGTGCCGTGCAAATAGTTACATATGATATTTATATTTATGATGTTGTTTGTTGACCCTCTTGCACCTAACAACAAGAGATGTATACTGATTTGATTGGGATTTTGACTAGTTCTACGACATTAAGGATCAAACTGGATATTGAAATATGAGGACATTATAATTTTATGAAATACTTTCAAGACAAACACCGGTAATAAGCTGGCACACGCAAACATAACCAACATTTTGTGAATATTCAGACATTAACATTACTGATTTCTTCTGGTTGATCTTACTGATTTATTGCCAAAATTATATAGAAAGAAAATAACTTATCAATAAAAAAATCAATAAAAAGGCAAAATTCCTTCCAAAGTCAATCACAGCCTGTTTAGCCGACGTAACAATTTTTTTAAGACGTCACCAACTACGGAATACGGGACCTAGTACCGGAGCAATCATATCTAAACACAAGCGCAAATATCAAAATCATGTAAATGCTAGTATTACTCCATCAAATGATACCAGGTTTCCGTATCAAATATTTTCCCTTTAAGAAAAAGAACATGTCTCGATAAAATATGTTATCACATGAATGAATCAAACCGACTGTCAAAACATTGTTCAAATGTCATAAATCATTTTTCCACATGTTAAACTGATTCTTTTTTTAAGATGTGGAATCTGGAGAATATGCAGAAATATTAAAGTTTACCACAGTGACTAACTATGGAATTGTTAAATAAAATTTTGTTAATCTGAATTAACTTTCCAAAAGACTATACAGTCTTGAAGGAAGTTTATGCATGAATTATAATAAATAAGTAAAAGCCTTTTGCTTGAAACATGTATTGAATGTCAGATGAACTTACGCATGACGGCAAAAGAAAGACTTTAAATAAAGGTTTATCATTAACTTGTTGTGAATAAAGGATATAAATAAAATTTAATTCATATTATTGATTAGTAAAGAAATCTGATTTAAAGAATAACAATATTCAAAAAGGATTTTGATAAATATTATTTAGTGCAGCAAAATTACTGAATACTAGGGCGCTTCACGGTATAGGTTTGACTTTATTTTGAATCAACTTTCAATCTTATCTAGTTCATCTCGAGCATTTGGATTGAGTGATAGTCGGATATTGAGCTACTTTTTGACGGTTGACTGGCGTTTGAAGGACAATTCAATTATTTCAAGTTATGAATTCAGACGCAATTAATAAAGGGCAGAAAATCTCATTCAGAAAATATGTTACTGTATTGATTGGGATTGATCTTCACGATATAAACTTCAGTCACCACAGAAGATAGTCTTTAATTTTTCAATTTATTCGTCTTCACTCATCCTTGGCTTCAAGTTTCAATCCAATCCAATCAATCATTCCTTGATCTTTTCAAATGCTACATCATGTGGTACTCTCAGTCCTCTAGTTTAAAGCAACCCTTTTTGTTGCCCATACATGTGCATCAATTTCATAGCATAGTTCTGGTCAATAATCAGATTATACGTATGTGCAAAAAGATGGTTATAAAGATAAATTAAAAAACATAGAGGATACTGATATTGCGCTTGACTCCATACTACAACGGGTCTGCTAAAAGTTTTACCCTGTTTTACCCTGTTGTAAATGCAAACATCATTCCTTTTTTTTTCATTCTCAACTTTTTTTGGAGTATGCAACCTAGCAGCTGATTAAGCGCATTTTGGTTATCTGTCACATTACCGTCTTTCCAAACCAGGTACCCATAACATAAATTGCAACATAATCAAAATGTGAATTAACATTATGCATTAACCTTTTTCCATGAGTGAATCTTCACAAACGAGACTAGAAATTGGTTTATTTGCGGGAGCTGTTGTGAAAAACTAAAATACCCTTTGCAGGAGACTAATTAGAGGGTTTTTTCACCTTAGTGGACTTCATTATAAATATTGACATAATCTTGATGGTGAAGTCTTGTACATCGACATTTTTGCCAGAATACCCAACCTCCCCATTATCGACCAGATAGACACATTGTTCCATTATTCATGATATATATGATTAGACCAACTAATTGGAACAGGACCAATATATATTGTAGTTAGGTTGGTGTCATATTAACTATTCCTTTCTTCGTATTGACAAGCTTATTATAGTCATTTAACGCAAATAAAGTAGGAAAAGTACCATTTTTGGTTCAGTTCGAGTTTATTGATTATTTTTATTATCATACTTGATAAACGGTCATAACAAATGATAACATTGTTACTGCATTATCAATATTTCATCCCACCTAATGCTAAGTATTTCATCATTGATCAAACACTTTGGTCTGATTGAAGCTTTCTGCCAAATAAGCTTGTATTTATTTATTGGAAGGATTTATTGATAGGTTTGTCTGTCATTTCATCTCTTTGATCTCTTCAATTCCCTATTCAATACTTACAGGCCACAGGGCCATGAACCAAAAATATGTCCACAAACAGCAAGCATTTATCTTGTCACTAGAACACGTCAAACTTATGTGCGAACTTCTAGTGACAAAGATTATATTGATATCAGCCTCTCTAGAGCTTTACGGAAAGGCTTATCTTTATTATATGTTTGTGAGATAATTCTGGATAAGAACATATCTATGTGTGATCTGACTATGAAATGAATTCTGTTCAATATAGGATTTAATTAAATTCATCTTGGACTGTTAGATCCGCTTTGTTATCCGCTTAGAGGTAACAGGTTTGTATGTGATTGATAAACTTCACGAATTTTACTTTATACGAACAATCTGCCACAAACTAAGATTCCCTTGAGCACTCATTGTAGATTTTGTGTGTATCTTATTCTTTTGTGTAAGTTCCCACCGAAGGTAATCTATTTAAAAAAATCATCATTTTAAAAATGGGCCTTTTCATATGAATCATATTGACCTTTTTCTTTCAGTGTGATAGAGGTATATTCTCTCAGTCGGATATTTGATCTTCTTGCTGCCGTTTGGCTGACAATCAATCTGAGTTATCAACTGAGACCTAGTAACTAAAAAACAGGAATTTAGTCTGGAAACGTGGTCCTCTATCGATTTGGATTGCATTTACAAGTTACTTTTGAGATTATTGCTCCACAGCAAAAAGTCAACTCTGAGTGATCTTTACATCGCTAACATTTCAAACCTTTTTAGTGTAAATGTTACATCAATTAGCATATTTTCATATAGTCACTAGCTTCTGAAAGGTTTTCTCGTTTCAATATGATAGAGTAACAGGTTTCGACTAAGTCAAAAACAGTATTTCAAAGACATTTTAATGCCAATTACTGTCCATGTCAGGCCCAATATAGACGTAGTAATCAGGATATATTGGAGCTTAGTGGAAGTCTGAAAATACTGTATCAGTTGTTAGATCTTGGATAACAAACTTGGAAACGTTTGATCGATTGTGTCTCAAAATATAAAATAATTGCC
Organism: Phorcus lineatus; assembly: GCA_921293015.1. Taxonomy (NCBI): domain Eukaryota; kingdom Metazoa; phylum Mollusca; class Gastropoda; order Trochida; family Trochidae; genus Phorcus; species Phorcus lineatus. The sequence continues at coordinate 14,525,207 of OV121092.1, read as the reverse complement.
ATCGTTGTACTCTTGATTCCGAAAGTTGCTGCTATTTGGTACTTCTAAAGCTCGGTGCAAATAATATTTTCTTCAGACTGACACACAAAGTTTTCATTCAGGAAAACACATCTAACCTGAATTGATAAATATGTTGCATCATATCAACAGAATCCACCAATTTTGGAGAGATAGAAATCTTCAAAAATTAGTAAATTTGTTATATATATGAATTTGTTTCTTAACTGTTTCAACCAATCTATTACAAAATTATCTGACCAATATGGGTATAGTGGTATATCTCCAAAAAAAACTACTTCCAACGATTAAAATTAGTGGTTTATTTGCGATCTTTTATGCCAACTTTATGAATATTGTGTTTTAAGTATTAAGCTCTTACGTGAACCCTAACTCGTCACCATACTGGGAACTCACTAATATTAGAATCTAAGGTATGATCTTAGATTAGTATATCATTTTACTATCCACGTTTTATCTGTATCAAATATGTATAAGTTATATTTATATGTTTGTACCGCTGTGACTTTGTTTTATGATATATATGTTCTTTCATCGGGTATTTAGGTTGGATTATTGTTATTATTATCAATAATTTTAAGAAGACATCTGATAAATACACCTATTTTGTGATGAGGTGGTATATATGTAATATGTAAAAAGTAATTGTAATAATGTTGATTTCACTAGGCGGGCATAGGCTTAACATCAAATGTTTTAACCAGAGATCATTCTAAATGTACGTAAACATGTGTATACACAGTTCAATAACTTTTAGTATGGCGCGATGAAATATATAGAACAGATTTAGGTTTCAAATGGCTAAATTCCTCCAACACTAAATAACGGAAAATAAACAATATTTCTTGATTTTATTGGTAATTTGTTAGATCCAAAAACTTTAAAAAATTTATACCTCATTCCCACAACCATCCTACCAGAAAATTTTAAGAGCTAGCTGGCAAAAACGAATTGCTAAGAGAAATTTATTGATGTAATAACACATTTTATCCTGATCTCCTGATCCATAACAGATCGGTAATGTTTTGAAGTTGTTTATGATTTGAAGAAATTACAAAGATATGTTATATGCTTTTATATACACAAGAAGGTAAAGAAACTGACTGCCTGAATCGATTTGAAGATTACCAGCCGGCCCATAGAAGTTCTCTTCCAGCAGCCAAAACCTTTTTGATTAGTTTTATGCAGTTTGAATGATTTTTAAAAGAAATGAATACCGAAGCCAAAGGAAAGTAAAGAAATGGAATGTGGTGTAAATTTAAATATAGATGATAATGAATAATTTACAGCTTTACTTTTGAAAAAAGAAACACAAAAGCAAACATTCAAATATTGCACTGTTTCATTTAAAGGAAAAGTGTCATATACATTCAGTGGAAATAAAGCAAAAGTTCTATAAAGATGTCTATAGGAAAGAGGTTATTGCGACCATAACTTAACATTTGATCTTTTTGTATCCTTAAGTTTCGCTGCTCTAATTACAATTTGGTGGAGGAAAATTGTATATATAGGTCTCAAAGGGAGGATCGCCTTTACCAGCTTTGTATTATAGCCTATAATGAAACCGAATACCATTTTTGTTGCGATTGCCCTTTTTATAAGAAATTGAGAAATGATATTCTTCCTGAATATTTCAGAACATATCCTTGTGAATTAAAGCTAGCCCAATTATTTATATATTAATTAATTATATATTTCAAATGCTTCATAAACAAACAAAAGTAAAACTTTTCCTAATTCTTGTTTTGAATCCGTAACGATAGAGCAATTGCATTAAGGAAATAAATATAATTAATATCGTTATGTAAAATCATAATATTTCGCGGGGGTTTAATTTTCGCGCTTTTCGCGCAAAGCCATAATGCGCGAATAATAAAACATCGCGAAATATTATGGAGCTTCGATTCAGTGCGTATCGCGGTACAGGACCCTTGATTCGGTATATTTTCGGTTCGGTATGAAATTTCTTAGAACGAGATCTCGAGAAGTCACATCATTCGAACACTATTGTTTGTAGATAAAAGATCAAACTAAACCGTTCCAAATGTTTATTTCCGGGAAAACTTGGCGACAGGTATCGTTACCACTTCAAAACTTGAATACGTTTAATGAAAATAAATACAAAAAATTTGATCATTGACTTTTTGAATAAATATTATTGTTAAGTTAATTACTACTAGTTTCACTGTAATCTTTGCTGCACGGTGCATGTAGTTTTGCTCACTAAATTTTTGCTACTGCTAAGTCGATGTGCGCGAAAATTAAACCCCGCGAATCAGTCATAGAAGTATATAGAAGAGTATATCACGAATCACTTGTATGCCACTGAATTTCAAACACAGATTGTTTTTTCTACTTTCCTATATAACATAGCATTGTCCAATAACGTACCTTACTGCATGTGACACAGCTCTCTTCTGCAAAGTTGCCGAGTCTAAGGTGTGATTCGAATGAGACGAAATGGCCTGTGGATGAATACGTGTAATAACAGGACACGTTTATTCCAAAGGTGTATTCATGAGCAAATATGGACACGATCTGGAAGGCACCACTCTTTGGGGACTACATTAATGATTTCTTTTAAAAATAATTCCCCAAAATAGTTTTGTTTTTATTGATACATTTGTTTAGTATTGAAATGATTCTTTTCATTAACAATTTCATCGAAGGTATTATATTTGTATCATTTAAAAGTAGGAAATGTATATGTGTTTAATAGCAGGTTTCATCGCAATGCATAGTCAGAATAGTATTGCGGGCTTTCTCCCTGCAATAAAACTAGCAGCCATGATATACGTGAAAAATTACCTCAACTCACCTCAAACAACGATATATGCCGGAAAAGCATATGTCATATTGGCTACATTCCTTTCTAAAACTGAAGCTCATATTGACATACTAATTAAACAAAAAGTTTGTTAGTTATCAGGGTAACATCCTTATTTTACCAGTAGTAATACTTTGGTTTATATGTAAGACAGAGTCAAGAAAAGTCTTATATATTTAGTGGATTTCTACCTACACTGTTTTGCTGTGATAATAAAACAAATAGCTGTGTTTCTCCCTTCAGAATGACTTGTCAAAGCTCATGTCTATTTTCTTGAAAATTAGATGAGTTTTTCTACAAATAACTGCAACGTTTACGCTAGATTTTGTAACAGGATTATTGACATATTGGATTCCATTCATTCAATAAGATTTTACCTTAAAATAGCACCTTGAAAGATAGCTAATTAGTTGTAATATTTGTATTGTCCGGACAGAGACATTAATCAAAAGACGTCTAGAAAAATATTGTTGAATATGATTTGACCAATAATCAGTTGATGCCAAAAGGTCTGACTTCGAAGGCTTATACAAAAAAAGCAGAAGAGTTGAAAAGGAAAGCTACTATCAGGGAGAAAGGGATTGAAAGGATGAAGGGGAAAGTCGGAAAGTAAGGCATAGTGAGAGATAGAAAGCAGGTTTTAGAATGACTCTAATATGGCCTAGCTTTTACCGGTCAAGGTACTCTGAAACTTAAAGGGGCGGTAGCACTTTTTAAAAAGGAATTCCCTTCATCAAACTTTACCCAATGAACTGAACTTTATGCCAAATGTGTTACCTTTGGAGGCTCATTACTGTGGAATATATTGTCAAGTATCAGGCCAAAACCATTGGCAGCCATTAAGTGTGAATGTTCCGTACAATCTGGGAATGATCACAATCTGCAGATTGTTCGCTCACAATCTGCAGATTGTTCGAACAATCTAGGAATTGTTTTCATTCCTAGATTGTTTAAACAATCTGCAAATTGTGAGGCCTGAAGAATCTGGGAATGATCACAATCTGGGAATTTGCTTGTTTGTAGTATATCTTGCATTATAAAATGAGAATTGTCTAGTTTATTTAGGTTTTTCTTTGTGTTTGCATCCACGTCACATGATGGAGAATAGTTGTCAAGTCATATATTATGACAGGTTCTTAGCTCGCCTATATATCAAACTGACGGAGTATAGGGATCGATTCCTAGATTGTGAAGGGCTGACAGATAGTCATTATATCAAACTGAGAGGGTATAGGGGTCAATTCTCAGATTGTGAAGGGCTCATATCTCGCCTATATGTCAAACTGAAGGAGTATAGGGATCGATTCCTAGATTGTGAAGGGCTTACAGCGCGTCTATATGTCAAACTGAGGAGTATATGGATCTATTCTCAGATTGTGAAGGGCTCACAGCTCGCTCTTATGTCAAACTGAGGGAGTATAGGGGACGATTCCTAGATTGTGAAGGGCTCACAGCGCGTCTATATGTCAAACTGAGGGAGTATAGGGATCTATTCTCAGATTGTGAAGGGCTCACAGCTCGCTTTTATGTCAAACAGAGGGACTATAGGAGCCGATTCCTAGAATTTGAAGGGCTCATAAAGCCGATCTGTGAGCCCTTCACAATCTGATAATCGACTGCTATACCCTCTCATTTGACTTATAGGCGGGCGGTGAGCCCTTCACAATCTAGGAATCGGCCCCTATACTCCATCAGTTTGACACATAGGCGAGTTGTGAGCTCTTCAGAATCTGAGAATCGATCCATATACTCCCTCAGTTTGACATAGAGGCGAGATGTGAGCCATTCACAATCTGAGAATTAACCCCTATATTCTGTCAGTTTAAATAAGGTGAGCTATGAGCCCTTTACAATCTAGGAATCGGCCCCTATACTGAGTCAGTTTGATTTATAGGCGAGCTGTGAGCCCTGCACAATCTAAGAATCGACTTCTATACCCTCTCAGTTTGACATAAAGACGAGCTGAGAGTCCTTCACAAAATAGAATCGGCCCCATACGACCTCATTTTGAGAAAGAGACAAACTGATTGCTCATCACAATCTAGGAATCGATCCTTATACTTGCTAAATAGAAAACCTTAATAAGCTAGATAATTCCCATTTTATAATGATGAAAATACTACTAAAAACAAATTCCCAGATTGTGATCATTCCCAGATTGTTCAGGTCGCACAATCTGCAGATTGTTTAAACAACCTTGGAATTCCTAGATTGTTCGAACAATCTGCAGATTGTGATATACCCCAGATTGTTCGTAACATGAACACCTTTAAATCATTTAATGCCTGGCAATTCTCAAAACTTAACTGACATATATTATTTACATCTATGTAACTACAGAATGTTACTAGAGATTACTAAAGGTGCACATTTGGTATACTTGTCAACTTTGTTTTGTAATAATTTGTATCTATACTCTTCCTCTCATATATATATATAGTGATTCGTTGCACACTTCATAACAGAGCATCCACAAAAATACTTTTCGACAAACAACCTTTCAGTGGTAGATATACTTTCAAAAATGTATTCACTAACAAAGGGGCATACCTTGTGAATTGGACGGAAAATGACAAATTCATTGTTTCAATCAAATACAACAGGCACCAATTCTTTTGCAACAATCTTTCGCAACTTATTTGATGGCATGGTTATATTTGGACATATACATACTATAAGCAAGATTTGCTTTTCACCCTGTCATTAAGAAACCTGGCTGGTTTTACGTTGGACACAAATAAAAAGATTTATACAACATGAAATAGGCATATAGGTAAATTGTTATTTGTTAACTTTATTATTCTGCAAGCATGTTTCAGTGGTTTATTCATAATTATGTAAATTTGGTTTGAAATGGGTGCCGATAGGACATACCAGCAACGTTTTCAAGACATTCAGTTTCGTAAATAAAACTTTATATGTGTATATCGCAAATGAAAGTTTTTTGTCAAAAACGTTATCATTTCCAAAAAGGTTTTTTATTCTAAAAAACCATTCAATAGTCTTGAGTGATACACTCGGGAATTAACAATTGATTCCTCCACAAGGCTCTTCATAAAAGGACATTTATGTTAAGAATAACCTTGATCTACAATCATTAACCTTCGATATGTGTAATTGGACATAACAGACCCAGGTGTGACATTTTCTAACAATAGAATATTAACCACAACAGGAAACAACAACGTCATTATAACACCCTCAGAGTAAATGTGACTTTAGAAACTACTTATCTCAATGGAAAGAGGCAACTCGAGCAGAACACGAGATCTAGATTGTGTACACACACTTTATGAAATGTATATTAAAAGGCGAAAGGCACGGAGCCAATTGTGAAATGTATGTTAAGGAGTTAAAAAACAACGTCGTAGTGACTCCAATTGTTATGTTATTCTAATCAAAGCTATCAACAATACAAATTCACACAATGTTTACGAAAACAATATTAGTGTGATCTTGTTATATGAATATCTCATTTGTAGTGAGTTCAAATTCATAAATGATTTGAGTCTATCCACGGACTAAGTGGAGCAATATCAAAACATTCTTATACAAGATGATAAATGTATTGGCCATAAAAATTTCAACATACAATTTAAAACAGAAAGGGTAGAAAGCTTTCTCTTTTTTCATGACACGTGGATTTTTTTCTACTTTCTTCATATAATTGCTAGACTACAAAATATTAGAATACACTTTGCTTGTACTAATATAGACTTGGGGCAGGCCGAGAGTATGAATATGGAACATTTATTTAATCTTGTGAAATACTGACTTTGTAAGTAGGACATGCACTACTTCTTAATGATGGAAATACCCTTGGGATATAAATTATATCAGTACTTGACACGATCCTGACACGTATTAGACGATTGAAGACTATCAATGTAGAGCAGTGGCATATAATGTTGAATAAAAAGCTCTATATAATCCTACGATTATCTCGAGAGTCATAAATTTGGAAAGCAAAAGCGCAAAATTACAATAAGGAAGGAACTATTGGATTACTGATGTCTACGAAAAAACATCGTAATTGCTTTATTAGATGTTCAGGATACAGAGCGATTACGTGTCCATTAATGATTGTAACATTACTTCGTTGTATCCTCGATTCTGATTGGTCGATTCGAAATTTTTTTACGTATGTTGAATGACAATGAATACCCGCAAATATGCAAAGGCGAATCGCCGCGAAGTGATACAACATGTTCACTAGTGCCGGCCCGTCTCAAATTTTAATTTTCCAGTTTCTTAGAAAATTCGTGCCGTACTCCGATTTGACAGTTGTCATTGTTCTTTTTTATGTTATGTCTACCGGTAGATATCACAAATACACTTTAATATGATGTATTTTTGAACAACGAAAATATTTTCAACTGGCTAACTTAGTCCAAGTTTGCCGCAAAGTTTCTTTCGAATGCCGTTCCCATGGTATGACGTCACAAAGACCAACCGTTTTGACGTCACAATGTTTGCGTCGCTATCACAATGATTGTGGGCTAGTTCAAGACGTTTGTACTCGGGGTTTTACGATATTTTTCTTCGAGCTGTATAATTGTTGAATTCGGTCTCGAATTAACAAGTATGTTATAACGTCTCGCTGTGACGAATGCCACTTTTGCTAATATCACAACGATGTTTTTAATGTAAATGAATTCACATTAGTTTGACCTTATCACACCACTTACAGTAATAGAACAGTTGTAAAGTCCTTTCCACACAAAAATAAGTACGCAAAAATAGAGGTCGCTCTTAAAGTTCTAATAACTAAAGGTCATGTTACAATATCGAGAAATAGTTGCGTTTGTAAAATTTCCGGCTAACGCCGTCGGTTTTAAACTAAATTTGCGGGTGTTGAATAACAATGAATCCCGGAATGAATTCAACTGTCCATATTTCTCTCCATTTTGCGCATAGGTGACCATAGATTTTATTTTTCTCTAGGACGACCTCGGAGGGCTCTCAGACCGTTGTGGATAGGATAGCCCCTGATAGAATACATTCGAATCCCGCTAGAGTTAATATGCCTGCTTCATTCCACTACGAGCTGCAGTGTGTGTGCAAAGCATGAGTCATGTTGAGGAATAAATGTCAGGTAGTCACTCATATCAATTGAGTCTACAGGGTCATCTTCATCTTCGCAGTCAGAGTCTGATTCCTTCTCCTCAGTCTTCTCAGATGTTTGCTCAAATCCAGTCAATGAAAAGGCCTTTAACATGTTGGAAGCATTGTCTGTGATGATGTTGGTGACCTTCCCTGCAACTTCAAAACATGCGATTGTCTCTTCATATTGCTGAGGAATGTTTTCTGCTGTGTGTGAACCCCGAAAACGTCTGCATGCCAGCACAACAGATTGCATTGTCCAGTCAAGAATGAAGTGCCCAGTGATGCCAATAAATCCACGCATTTGCCTACTGGACCACAAGTCAATTGTCAAGCAGATGCTTTGAGCCTTTTGAAGGTAGTCTTTCAAAGTACTGGAGGTTTCATCCATCTTTTGCTTCAGCAGGATAGTAGACAGGTGCTTCCGAGATGGTACAGTATAACGTGGATCCATCTTCTCTAGCAAAGTTCTAAAGTTGGTACTTTCAACCACGGAAAGCGGCATCAGATCCCCAGCTACAAACATGACTAACGAATCTGTAATTAGTTTCTGGCGTGAATCCTGAGGTCCATACTTCTTTTGTCCCACAAACGAAGACAACTTGGTCTGTTCACCTTTACTTGTACCTTCATGTGTTGGTTGTGACAGATCAGCAAATATTGCAGGATGCTTCCTCTAAAAAGATATATAAACAACTTGAATCTAACAATTTCCAAACTGAATAAATTTACATGCATTTTAGTAGTTACATAATATTGCTTTAAATGAAATCGGCAGGATTAGTAAATAAGCCATAAGACATATTAATGCATCAGAAATTTTACATTGTTACATTTTTTATTTGCCATGGCGGTAAAGTTTTCTGATACATTCAGTAAATTAGAGCAACATACTATAGTAAAAGAAACTACTCAACCGTTTCAAACGGGAAAGGTATTAACAGTGGGTAGTAATCCCCTGGTCTCTGCTCCTTTGTTCCTTTGTTGTATCCACATGTGAAACACATGTTCAAAATAATTTCCAGATTTACAATTTATCTACCGAAAAACTATATCAAGACATTATAAAGACAGACTGTAAATTCTGACTTACCTTCAAGTGAGTTGTGAAGTTGGATGTTTTATGTGATCCTGAAATCTGAGCGGAACAGTGCCTTGAAATTCCCTTCTTTGCTTGGAGGAAGATGAAACTGACTCAAAGATGATACTTTAGACATGGTGTTCAAATGAGTAATAAGTGATGGGGTGATGGTAACATAGTCTTATTCCTGCTTTCAAAGCAGCAAAAACTACGAAAGTATAAACTGATTGGTTGGTTCTGCATCCTATATTTTTTTACAGAACAAAGGAATAAAAATATACATTAATTCAGATCCACAAAGAATGTTGTTTTGATAAAACACTAATCAACTGAGGTGTGTCTATTCATTTAATGAACTGTTGACTCAGCGGTGATTTAATGCAATGTATAATCCTGTACATGTTTGTTTACCCATTTAGACAAACAATTAAGACATACTAATGAGATTGTTTTGGAGCTTTGAATAAGTGTTGATACAATTAAAAGAACGAGCAATGAAATCAAAGTATAATTGTTGATATGATTATAACAAAATAGTTGTGTAATCAAAGTTCCCTTTGATCTTTGAAGAATTGTTTCTCAATGATGCACTGCAAATAGTACCAAGGTAAAAGCAAGGATTTCATATCAATGACACAATAATAAATGTAATAGTAAAGTAATATGTCATTATATATTACTTGGGGAAGGATTACTATTACTATTACTATTACATGCACTTTCTCAAGACGATATTACTATTACTATTACTTCCCAAATGTAATGAATTACTATTACTATTACTATTACATATAACTATTACCCCATGTCTGATACATTACAATCACTTTATGGAATAACACAAATCATAGATACACCAACCCGAATTACACAGCAATCTAGAACTTTAATTGATTTAATATTTGTATCATTTTCGCAAAGTGTACACGATAGCGGCGTGTTAGATCCTATTTGCAGTGACCACTGTCCGACTTATGTTACGTAAAATATATGACTATCAACGAATGGATGTAGATGGTTTGATTTCAGACATTGACAATCTCAACACTAACGTCTCATTTTCCGGAAAGAATGTGAACGATATTGCAGATTTAATAACATCTGCTATAAGAAAGGCGTGCGATGACAACATTCAAAATAAAGTCGTTACTATCCGACCCTCCAACCCACTATGGATGAACAACCGAATTCGGTCTCTTATACGCATGCGTAATAGACACCATAAGCGCGCCAAAAAGAGCAATTCTGTAACTGATTGGGATCGTTTCCGACACAGTAGAAATAATGCCATAGCTGCAGTCAGAGACGCTAAAAGAGCATATGCTGATAAACTCGATGAAATGATAAATCAAACATCAACTGACAAACACTGGTGGAAACTAGTCAATAATTATATGAAAAGAAATGCAACTTCTACTGTATTTCCTCCGTTAATTTCGAATGACGTAATTAGTGAAGATTTGCAAGATATAACCGAAACGTTAAATGATTACTTTACTCACCAAACACGAGTAGAAAATCCTGAATCAGAACCACCTATCATAAACCCGAAAACAAACAATAATTTATCGGAAATTAACATTGTAAACAGTGAAGTATACGACATCCTGATGAGTTTTAACATCGCGAAAGCAACTGGCCCTGACGGAATTGGCAATAGAATACTTAAAGTAATAGCACGAAATATTGCCCCCATCTTAACCGATCTTTTTAATGTGTCCCTTAAACAAAAAATATTCCCGGCAACGTGGAAAGAAGCCAATGTCATCCCAATTCATAAAAAGGGAAGCGTAAACGAATGTACAAACTACACCCCCGTCGCACTCACAAGTTGTATATCAAAGATATTTGAACGCTGTATATTCAAACATGTTTTTAATTTTTTGCGAGACAACAACGTTCTATAAAATTTACAATCGGGATTTATTCCGGGGGATTCGTGTGTTAACCAACTTACATATCTGTATAACTTTATTGCGAAAGCAATGGATGAAGGTAAAGAGATACGTGCAGTTTTCTGTGATATCAGTAAAGCCTTTGACCGTGTGTGGCATAAAGGACTCGTGCAGAAGTTGGCTTCTTGTGGCATAAAAGGTCCTTTCTTACAATGGTTCAAAAGTTACTTAGAACACAGAACCCAGCGGGTAGTTATAAATGGTTACAGTTCTGATAATAAGCCGGTATCTGCAGGAGTCCCGCAGGGTTCTGTACTAGGGCCACTTTTGTTCCTTGTATATATAAACGATATTATTGAAGGCATTGACAGTAACATTAGATTATTTGCCGACGATACATCGATCTATGTGATAATTGATGATCCATACTCAGCAGCGACTTGCCTTAATAACGATTTATTTAAAATATCAAATTGGACAAAAACATGGAAAGTTGATTTCAATCCATCAAAAACTAAAACAGTTTTATTTAGTAGAAAAATTAATAAAAATCCTCATCCGAATCTGTTTTTCAACGATATTGGAATTGAAGAAACCACAAGTCATAAACACTTGGGTGTAACCCTTCAAAATGATTGCCTATGGGATGTTCATATAAACGATTTTGTCAAAAAGATCAGCCCCATGATCAACTGTTTAAGAAGCTTTAAATATAGACTCACTAGGAAAACCCTAAATCACATGTATTCTTCCTTTATTCTTCCCATATTTGACTACTGTAGCCATATATATGACAACTGTACTAAATCTCAAACAACCTTATTAGAGAACTTGCATCTAGACGCACTTCGAACAATATGCGGTGCCGTCCGCGGTACAAGCCATGAAAAAATTTACAGTGAAACATCTCATGTTTCTCTTTATGAAAGACGAAGGATAGGTAAGCTCGTTATGTTTTACGAAATGTATCATAACAGATTACCAGAATACTTAAACGAACTTGTCCCTTCTCTTGTCTCTCATGCAAGCAACTATTCATTAAGAAATGCATCAAGTTTAGAAACTGTAGCATGTCGCACGGCTCTATATGGCATTTATTTCTACCCGATACAGTTAAACTATGGAATGCTTTACCACAAGATATCAAATTACTCACCGACTTAAATGATTTCAAAAAGGCATTGACTCATAAAAGAAGAAAAATATATTTTGACCAAAATATAGGCACAAGGCGATGTCAAGTCCTACATTGTAGACTACGGTTGGGATGTAGCGATCTTAACGCCGACAAATTTAACAGACATATATCCGATAAAGCAGAATGTTCTTGTGGCCAAGCCATAGAAGACGCACGTCACTACTTCTTTGTATGCTCTCTTTTTGAGTCCGTAAGATCAAGTAAGTTGTTTTATACAAGTGGCCATTCACTTGACACAATCTTATACGGCAATCCTACCTCGAACCTGTCAAATCAATCTGAAATTATTAAGTCAGTACATCAGTTTATCATTGAAACCAACCGATTTTCATAAACCAAAACATGCTGTTACCTCTGATATTGACTGTGTGTATCATGAATTTATTTAACCATCATATTTGATTACATCTCCATGATTCGACTATTTACCAATATATTATTCATATAAGTTCATTGCTTTATTCATGTACTTAAGTTTGTCATGATGATGTCTTTTGTATATATATATATGTATGTTCAATGGAGCGGTCTTTAAATAAGCTTGTCTTAGCTTGTTGACCAATCCAATTTCATGTAAAATTTCATGAAAATAAATACGTTTAAACCACATTACATAGCGGATGTCCAATTGGTACCACACGCAACTTCGTTATTACAAAAAGTTGAAAACAAGCTTCTTGATTGAGTTTTCAAAGCAATTGGGGTTATATTGACATAGCTGATGAGATCTGTTCTCCCAATCACACATATGATAAAGAATTTTCACGTTAGTCTCTGTAGTCACTTGATTAGCAGGAGAGTATATCTCGTGCCATATTTGGAACTACATTGACATTTTCCTGGGGGCGTATTTCAACAATGACTATTATAAAAATAGAACCCTTACGAGTTATTAATAATGACAAGTTACAAAAGATAAAAAAAGGAATAACTGTGCTTAAAATTTTTAAAGAAGAAATAATAATTACGTAGTACGATAATGAAGTATCAGGATTCTATCATTGGCTTCATATGAATTTGATGCCATGATTTAATAACTCTGTTCACATTTTTCATATCAGGGTTACATTTAACTGTTTCATTTCATTCTCATTACAATGCGTATTTATCTGAATTAAATCTAAAACTAAACATTAACTTGTAACAATAGATATACGTAACTCTAGTTTATATATTGAAGCATAGCTGGATTTCCCCTATGTTGGCCCACGAGAAATAAAGCCAATGGGCTTTAATACGGGATTTGTTTTCGTATTAAACCCATCGGCTTAAAATAGGATGTAATTCTCAAATTGTTTAGATTGAAGTCTCTTATAAGACGCATGGCGAAACATGAAGTTCTAAACTGTGGCAGTGCAGTTCGGGGCTTTCATGTGTACCGGACGTTTTGGACTCCCGTTACAGTGTAGCTGTTAGCGAGGAAATTGACTATATTAACACATTTTATGTTCAAGCAGTTTTAGTAAAGTTGAACCACTTTGTCATAGGGAACATTCGTGTGTTATTTGTTTTATTAAATTTAAAAGTATTTAAAAATTTGCAGAGGACTCGAAACTAAGTAAAGCCCTGGACTTAAATATGAGTAAAATATTTTAAAATTAATAACAGAGATTTCCCGAAATTAGTCCCTGGGCTTAAATTCGAGAATACTCGGTATGTCCCCTGGTCTTGCCCTCAATAATGCTATCAATGTTGCAGAGTGACATCATTGTGGCTATGCATTGCGGTGAAACCTGCGAGCATCGGCTAGAACTAGCGAACCATGCGGTGAAACCTGCGAGCATCGGCTGGAACTAGCGAACGCAGTACCACCCATGGTTCGCTAGTTCCAGCCGATGCTCGCAGGTTTCACCGCAATGCATAGTCACAATGGTTTACTCAATAGTCAATCTTTATTTGCACTTATAGGCCACAGGCCTGTAGCACAATGTGCATACAATATGTTCAGGCAGGATAGAGTACATTTTTTCTGAGTAAAAAGGCATAGTATAGAAACATTGACAGATTTTCTAAATGTGCTTTGTTAGAGTAAGTTAATAGAGATATAAATTTATAAATATTAGGGTGTGTAAAGTAATATTTCTTAATGTACTTATTTCTCAAAGTGAGGTAGGCAGGGCAGACACAAAGGAAATGATATTCATCTTCAATAAGATTTAAATTACACATTTTACAAATTCTATCTTCTCTTTTTAGTCCAATATATCTGCCGGTTTCTATTAGTAAATCATGCGATGAGCAACGGAATTTTGCAATTGAGATTCTATATTTCCGGATATTCAAATGCGATAAATAGCTTTCATCTTGTATAGATTGCTTAAACATTCTAAAATAAAAACATTTATTTGATACAGATAGATGGTCAAGCCAATTTTGTAAATAAATATCTTGTAATCTTTGTTTAAATGAGATAAGAAACTTTGTATGAGAGTCTATGTGTTGTTCCAGCCATATATAACCAAAACCAGTAGAAAATAGTAAATCTTTAACATCTGTAACCCAATTGCGTTTTCCATTTCTATCATACAAAGTCATCATATTGTAACATTTTTTGGGTAATCTATAACATGGCATATTTAATACTTTCAACCAATATTTTATTACTTTCATTTTTGCCTCTATTGATAACGGAAATCTACCACACTCACCGTAGACCATTACGTTTGAGGTTGCTGTTTTCACACCGAGAAATCTTTTAATTGCATATAAATGTACCTTTTCTATTACATGAAATGTCTGGAGTCCCCAAATTTCGGAACCATAAAGAAGCATTGGACTTATCTTAGCATCAAAAATTCTAAAAAAGGACTGATGTGACAAGTTACCTAAAATATAAATATGTCTCATAATGCCAATTAATATTTTCTTTGCTTGGGTCGATGCATTTTTTGCATGTAGAGACCACGATAAGTGACTTGTAAAATAAACTCCTAAATATTTATAAGATGTAGTTATTTGAATAAGTTCACCTTTATAATACCATTTTTCATTTGCAGCAAGTTTACCCCCATTCTTAAAGACAATTACCTTAGTTTTATCGTAATTAACTCTTAGTTTCCATTCATTACAATACGTTTCCAATTCATTTATTTCTGCCTGTAATCCTCGTACAGTGCTAGAGAAGAGAATTATATCATCAGCAAATAGAAGGAGAAATAATTGAACTATATCTGGATGTAACTGAATACCATTTGAACAGTTTTCATGTATCTGTATTGCTAACTCATTGATAAAGAAAGAAAATAGGAAAGGGCTCAATATACATCCTTGTCTTACACCTATTTGGCTTTCAAATGTATCAGATATTATATTATTGTTTCTAACACACATTTTGACATTGTCATAAATACTCCTTAACAGTTTACCCATTTTGATGCTAACACAATTATTATCAAGAAGAGTCCACAATTTCTCTCTGTCAACTGAATCAAAAGCCTTTGCAAAGTCTACAAAGAGAACATAGAATTTAGAACCTTTAGTATTTAAATATCTCTGAATTAGTGAATTTAGGACAAATATGTTGTCAGTAGTAGTGTATCCTTTCCTAAAACCAGCTTGGAACTCGGTTATCTTATCATATGATTCTGCCCAGAATACCAAACGTTTATTTATAATGGCAGTGAATATTTTACTAAATACACTTAAAAGGGTAATACCTCTATAATTTCCAGTTTCATTTTTATCCCCTTGCTTATGAATGGGTATAATGATGCCAACCGACCATGAATGGGGAAAAACTCCATTTTCGAGGATGACATTAAACACTAATTCAAGATAAGGTATTAAAATATCTGATGAGTGTAGGAAAAATTCTGAAATAGTATTGTCAAGTCCAGGAGATTTATTCAGTTTCAGTTTTGTAATGCTATCTAGAATTTCTTCTCGTGATATTGGAGCGTCAAGAATGTCATTGGCCATTGAGTTATCCAATACTTGATGATTATTCTTATCTGACTGATCAACTGTATGATTATCTATGTTATCATTTACTTCAGATGTAGTAGAAAATAATTGTTTGAAATACGAATACCATTCGTTAATCTCAATGTCATTTCTTTGGCTTGTTCTATTATTCAATCTTTTCAGAGAGAACCAAAACTGTTTAGAATTGTGAATACTAGTTTCTATTTCTTGTTGCTTCAATTTCAAATATGCATATCGTTTTTGTTTACAGACTGCAGTATACTTATTTCTTATGGAGTGGTAATCTTCTAAAGAGCGACTATCTTTAATTTTGCGAAACCTATTAAGATATTTGCATCTTTCCTTTTTCAATTTCTCACACTCTACATCATGCCAAGTTTGAATTCTGTTTATTCTCTTACCAGTTTGTTTTTTCATATCACTGGCGGCTGTACAAAGTGCTTGTACAACAAGATCTATGCTTTTATCAATATTTGTAAATACGAAATCTGCTGACTGGGTTAGCAACTCTTGAATATTTTCCAAAAACATATTTGACCTAAAGACCTCGAGTTTATCATCATCCCAAACAAATCTATAGGACTGTTTCTCTGTTATCTTATGATACGTAGGAAGCGCACGTAATTTCATAGTAAGGGGAAGATGGTCGGACTCTGTACGAGAAGGGATTGCAAAATCATATAATTTATCAAAGATTAATGATGAACTTATTATATAATCAACTACGCTTGTACCGTTATGGCCAATAAATGTAGGATCACCTTTTTCTGAATCTGATCCACATCGACCATTTATAATGTGAATGTTAAGGACTGAACATAACTCTAACAGGCCTTTCCCGTACGTATTCACAGTCTTATCAGTTGAAAATCTTTTTATGCTGAAAAAATCTATTAAAAAATCCCACATTGAATGGTCTTGTCCCTCTGTATGTTTGATAATATCATCATCAATGAAATCAGGTTCAGTACCCGTACGGGCATTGAAATCACCTCCGCACAAAATATGCACATCTGGCATATTTGATATAACGTCTAATAGACTATCTTGAAAAATAGTTATACCATTTTTACAACATAAACCTCGTTTGTCATAGAACGTGGATCCCTCCGGGTGGATATATGTACATGTATATAATAAATCTAGATTAAAGTTAAAAAGTTTTTTATCAAGAAGAGCAAAAACTGCGTTTTCGGTTATTTTTGTCGATAAAATATACTTTTTCAGTGTTTTTCTTACCATGACAAATATTCCACCTGAGAGGCGTCCACTTGACGATATTTTTTCTGCTTCTTTACTGATTATTATAAAGTCTGAAAATGTAGATTTTATATCATTAGAAGATGTCCACGTTTCACATAAACCAATAATATCAAAATTGTTGATATAACTAATGAAGTCATTGTCCCACAGCTTGCTAGAAATACCTGCAATAGTCACAATGGTGTTGCGGGCTTTCTCCCTGCAATAATACTAGCAGCCGCGATATAACTGAAGTTATGTTGAAAGCGGCGTTAAACACCAACTCACTGCACTGAACTGTGTGCACTCATTTTTAAACACGTGGATGACAAGCTTCCAAAAGAGAGTGGACAGATTAGGAAGAAAGTGATCGTAAGCATGAGGGAAAAGACGGAACGATAGGCATATAAAGATATGAACAGCTGATTTAAGAACGACTCAAAATTGTTGGGTGACCCAACAAGGAGCATACATTGCTCTCATCGAGCACTCAAACGACCATAATTGGTATTTGTTCAATTGTTGCCTTTTTCTAAAGGTCTCCAAACTCGACCCTAACTTGTATCCGCTTCATCAAAAGAGAAAAATTTAATGAAAATAAAAAGATTTCTTACACGATAAAATGTGTATGGATCATCTGTATAATTACGTTTCCTTTCATGTACAATTTAAACAGAGATGATTTTCCAAAGTGACTTACAAGCCTTGGCCGAGTTGTTATTGGGTCGAATTTCGTTAGTCGGCAATAATTCAGCTTATAAACATGTGGATGATGTATCCAAAAGAGTAAACATCCTGCCCCATCAGCATATTTCAATCCGAAGCGAGTAAGCGAGATGTTTAACGTGTTTACAACAATATTTCAGTTAGTAATCAAGTTGACAAGACAAGGGAGAAAGAAATCGAAAGGATGAGGATAAAGACGGGAAGAAAGACATAGTGAGAGGTGGACTTTAATTTGGTCTTGCTTCTGCTTGTCCTGTCATGGTGTCCCTACTCAGGGTCGCTGAAAGACACAAACCATCACAACACGATAAGGTGTTGATTCAAGCTGGGATACATGTAATATACTCTTGAAAAAGGCGTTTAACCTTAATTCATCTCATCTCAAAGAGTAAGCTAGTAGAAGGAAATATTATGCAATTCTGACAAATATGTTATGATTATGATGTTATAAAGACATGAACAAAGTGACAATACTTCATTTTTATATCTTTTAAGCCAGGTAACATTATCATTGTTTGGTCACAAAGTTAAAAGCCCATGTCCAAACAGATTAATTTTTAAATTAAGGTACATTTACAAACGTATATTATTCTTACGATGTTATTGAATAATTAATATTATAACCCTTCATCACATAAATCCTGCTGTTCCTTCAAATGTTAAATCACTTGCTTCCATGTAATTTCCGGCTAAAGACATTGCAGACTTGTTGAGTAGAATCTCAGTGTGCTCTCTATTCATCTATTATCTCTTTTCTCCAGTACCAATTTAAATTTGTACCTTGAAAACATTCATCCTCAATTACAAAATTAATTATTCATTCCTCTACAAACACGGCAGAAACTCTTTTACTCTTTCAATTAAAGACTGCCAGGTGAACACTGGTAGTTATCTGATATTTCTTCATGTTGATCGCTCGACTTTGATAACAAACGTCAATTTACAACATCTAAACATTCACAGCTTTGAAATAAGGTTTTCACAATTCACAACGTTAAATTAATTTAAATTTGATATTGAACTTTTAAATAAAATTTGAATCACAATCGAACCCACAAACGTGATCAGGGATGATTCGATAATGTGAACATTTTCTCTTAGGCTTTCAATTGAATTGAAACAATTTTGAACAACATTTTTACTTGTTTTTTAGCCAAACAATGAAATTGTGCTCAAGGATTGTCTCAACATGGTTATGAAGTCTACTATATAAACTCTTCAAAAAAAGAAAGTTGACATTCATGCGAAATTGATTTTTTTGAAACGGGTCAATTTTTTTCATGATACATACCTGTAATTTAAAAAAAGGCTTGCTCAAAAGTGTAAATTTATCAAAAACAATGGCCAAAAAGTTTACGTTGTGTTCAGTGACGAAAACGAGCGATTCGTCCAAATGCATTTTCTGCCAAAGCACGTGCAGCATGGGATCATAAAGGTGTACATGCAGACACGTCTGCTTTAGGGGTATAAAAAGCCATATCAGCCGCTGTTCATTCAGACTACACAACATCGGTACAGCAACCTGAAGAATGCCAAGACTGAACAGAGCGCAACGCAACAACACCATTGGCAGACTGCAAGCAGGAGCGACGCAGCGAGATGTTGCAACACACTTTGGCGTGTCCAGACAGACGATCTCTTCATTGTGGACCCGTTTCAACACCCAAAACAGCGTTGATGATGGGCCAAGGTCAGGCAGACCAAGGGTGACTACTCGGACCCAAGATCGGTACATCCGACTGCTCCACCTTCGGGAACGCACCAGGACAGCAACGACAACAACAACGCAGATACCAGGCCTGCGTCGAATATCCGACCAAACGGTACGCAACAGGCTGAGAGAGGCTGCACTTTTTCACCGACGACCGGTTCGACGTCCCCCTTTTAACGCAACGTCATCTGGCGGAACGTCTCCAGAGGATGAGATGGGCACGTGCAAGGTGGAGAACCGTTCTCTTCACTGATGAGTCCCGTTTTCTGCTTCGACAAAGTGATGGACAAGCACGTGTATACCGACGTCGTGGAGAACGTTATGCTGCCAACTGTGTTCAGGAGGTTGTCCCATTTGGAGGTGGGAGTGTCATGGTGTGGGCCGGGATTCGTCACGGTGTTAGGACACCCCTTGTGCATGTTGTGGCCTTACGTTATTCCTCACGTCAACGTCCATGGTGGTCTCTTTCAGCAGGACAATGCTCGACCACATGTTGCACGTGTTTGTCAAAACTTTTTACAGCGTAACAATGTCCAGACATTGCCATGGCCAGCCAGGTCACCAGATTTGTCACCAATTGAGCATCTCTGGGACGAACTGGATCGACGCGTGCGCAGTAGGAATCCACCACCCCAAACACTTCAAGGACTTCTTGCAGCACTTCAGCACGAATGGCAGAACATTCCACAGGCTGTGATTGACAACTTGATTGCATCCATGGGTCGTCGGTGCAAAGCAATAATCAATGCTAATGGTGGCCATAACCGACTTTTGTGCACCCCTGTGATGTTGAAACACTTGTGCACCTGTGCATGTCAAGATCATGCTTATTCTGAATAAAATTTACTGAACAGATATCTTCAAACAGCGTTTTAGTTTTCATTTCAATGTTTAACTTGCATCTGTGGTCTTTATATTGAACTTTGAAAGTCAGTGTCAAGTTTATTTTTTTGAAGAGTTTACTTGAAATGAGTAATAAATGACAAGTGTTAACACATCATTCTTTGAACGTGAATGACATGAAATTGTAAACAAAGGGAAACGTCTTCATTTTACAGTGAATCATAAAAACATATCTATCGAAGCTCTCTAGAAACTGGGAACGTTATTATAGTTGAATGACATATACATCGCTTGACAAGATCATTTTGTAGAATAATGTATACTATTAGCATTGTAAGTCTAGACGACCCTTCTAAATTATTTATTATTATCATGGTAATAATAAATGGTAATCATTATTATTATTCATGGTAATTGTGTATCAATCGCTTGGTTGGACCTGCTTGGCACCAAACAGCAACATGCTTAAGGAAGACAAGATTCTTTACTGTGAAATACGTGCTTAATTTGTGTCTGCATATCGTTTGACGCAGCTAGCAATAGACGATGTATCCTTCAGTTACTTACCGAAGCAGTAGCAGGTTTTGGGGAAATTTATTTTTTCAAAACTTTCCCATTAATTACTTTATGTCAAGTGTATTTTTTTCCTAGGGTCAAAATATCTCTTTACTGAACCCGAGCTTCCACAGTGTTATAGAAATAATAAAATATAAATCACAAACCACTTTTGGTCGTTTTTGAGTTAAACACCTTTCAATCATTTGAGATTTAGAGATGGCTTTACATATCTTAAACAATAATGGAACGATCGTTCTAAAACTGCTTTTATATTTTTAAAACGTCTGGCAAAGATGTTCGTGAGATTTCAATATTAACCTATAGAACTGGTTTTATTCTTATCAATTTAAACCACTTTTGACATGAAAAGACGGAGATAATCTCAGTGATGAAGTTTTGTCAAAGAGTATTCTAAATGGTAAGATCACAATACATTGTAGGTAACATATTTAAACAACCATCTCAGTTTACAAATACAAAATTTCAAGAAAAAGACTCTGACAGTTGAAGCTTTTCTTATGTTTCGTTATTTGATTTAGTTAACAAGTACTATTATTTCATTATCAGCAGAATATTCAGCATCATGAAAACAGCAGCACTTTCTTTCGATGTAGCCTCTGATGAGAAATTGATTGATAATGCAGTAATTGTTTTGTTTGTTTCAAAATGATTATTGTTCATATCGATAAACGATAATGAAAATTCCAAAACTTACCGTCGGATCACGTATAATATTTCATTTTATAAAATTACATAATTTCAATGATCCTTCTATACCAGCGTATATGAATTTATACGCTGATTTAGCAGGATGAATTTCAATCTGTTGTATTGACCACCGGATCAGAAGCCTTCCTAAACTGGAAACATGAAATACATTGACAGACATTTCTTAGAGCTATAATCAATGAAGACTAGGAGGTAAAGCAGACATTACACTGATGACTTTATTAGCGAATGCAAGAGCGCGTATTTGATTTCGGAACAATACGTCTTTTGTCTCCAGGATGTACACGGATTATCTCCTTGTAAATCACTTTAGACTCAGACAAGATATAACATTGCTCAGTGTTGTCCAAGAGGGCTTTGAAGGTCTTATAACATGGTCTGGTGAATTGGATGTCAGATTGTGACATATTATCTAAATTGAATTATGTGCGTATTTTATCATATTTTTTATTATCTAGTGCATGTATTAAGCTCAATTATTTACAATTACAATCATTTAATGTTTCTTGGTAGGCCTTCAGAGGAAGATTTTAATAGCCTATGAGGGCGTGGTCTCCTTTGACCCTTATTAGGGGTCATAAGGTCACCAAATCGATGAATTAAAATCCTTATTAGCTAAGGTGTTTGTACACAAACTTTATCTTTCTGAGCCTTTCGCCTCGGGAAAAGAAAATGAAGATAGATTTTTAGGGCGGGTTCCCGTGGCCCTTAATAGGAGTCACTGGGTCACAATGTTGTAACTATCAAGGCCCCTTTTTTTCCTGGAGCAGAAGATTAAAATAGTTTTTTAGGGTGTGGCCTCTGTTACCCTTATCAGCGTCAGAAAAAGCTATAAGTTATACAACGTTTTAATCAAAGAGTCTGTACACATGATTTCATATTTCCTGAATAAATGGTTCTGTAGAAGAAGATGAAATAGTGAAAGGTTTACGGACGTACGCCGAACGATACGTCATGCCATGAGCCCAAATGCATAGGCATAGTTAAACCGAACGTTCGTTTTA
This sequence comes from Phorcus lineatus, assembly GCA_921293015.1. NCBI lineage: Eukaryota > Metazoa > Mollusca > Gastropoda > Trochida > Trochidae > Phorcus > Phorcus lineatus. The sequence goes on along the minus strand of OV121092.1, from coordinate 14,502,348 downwards.
ATAGTGATTGTTTTCTATTTAAAAATGTTGCCCTTCAATTGTAAAAATATATTAGTATTTTCGTGCGATCACTTTATAATCTTTATTCAAAAACTGCTACTGCAACTTTAATGATTTAAACGAGGGTAAAATCTTGCGATGGTATTGTCTTGAAAGAAAAACATGAATCCTGTGAACATTAAACTTTTAACAACTGTTTAATTTGACACTTGAGAAACGGTGACATCATCTTAAAGTGACTGGACATGTCTTTGGAGGTTTGTATAAAAGAAAGATAACACGTATTGGCAATCTGTGGCATCATTCATCTTCGCATTGAAGATTATGAACCAAGAGTTTGAACTGTGGATCACACATTTCCCCACTCCTCAACCTTAACTACATTTTAGTTAAAGCTGAAGCCAGCTTGATGCCTTCACGGCAAAAGGTGACGAGCATACAATTAAAATAGAATAAAATTATCAATACAGTATATGTGTTATGTTTTCATGACATTTTTTAATGTTAAAATATTTAAATAATTTTTCCTGTAATTAGATTATCGATTTATATCGGCCCGAATGCAGTTTACACGCATCAGATGCGTTGCTCTTAGTATCTGACATATACCAAAAACATCACAAAGTGTTTTAACTCAGATGTGTGTAATAAGTAGTAGCGTCACTTTCCCAGTTCAGTGAATCGTTTTCTATTAAATTTTATTTGTAAATCTCTTCGTTATGATAAACCTATTGAGAGAATCTGCATACATACATATATTGCAGGTACATATATTGCCGTATTCATTTTTGCTCTAATACCATCTAGTTCCATGGGAAACATACAAAGGAGATCTTTTATTTCTACATTTCTTAGAATTACTTAAAAAAAACACGTGGTTCTCTTTTCAGTTGTCAAAACGGTTCCTACAGCGCCAATAACCGGAGCTCGGGCTGAATATATCATCAAGGTTTAAATATGGTTTCATTCTCATTCTGACAATTTGCGTCATGGACTGGACATTTGTCATTGTCAAATTTTTATTTTTGCTAGAGAACATTGAATAATATTAACATGCCCCATTTGTCATCTATAATTGACATTTTCATTCCGGGATAGATTGTTTCCTTCCATTTGAATATGATATTGACATAAACAATAAACTGTTATATGTAAGAGGTAAACGAACTTTAGGCTATATGTAATTTAGGCGAGGTAAGGTGCCATCTTAAGGGCAAAACAGACTGCAGCTAATTTCTGATGTTTCAGTGGCTTCATTTGATAATTCAAATTATCGGGTTTTAAAAAGCAAGCAAATCATGAGTCGAATCAAATAACTAACACAACAAAGGATTAGCAAAACAAAACACACTACAAAAATACTCAAGAACAAAGTCCTACTTTATGTTTGCATCTAGTCATTTGTTGTGTTTTAGTCAACAACGGCTTAAAAATGACGAAAGAAAAGAGTCGACGTTTAAACTTTCGTAATTTACTAGCTTTTATTATAATTAACATTGCACTGGTGGATAAAAACATTTGAAACGTTTACAATTAGAAAGGTGTTAACTGAAAAAATTATTGACCTCCTTTAGAAGTGTAAATCTAGTTAGGATAAAGAAAAAATACAAAAAGTCAAAAGTTCTGGAATAGTTTAATCAATATCATTAAATGTGTTTAAGAATTTCCCAATTAACAGAAAAAGGAAGTGTGTATTGATCAGATCTGTGTAAGAAGCTAATTCCTTCGCTTTAAGCCAGTCAGGTGACGCCAATGTAAATGATCTCTGCAAAAAAAAACATTTTATAGAATAGATACATGCAATTATGTGTTATTGAAGGCGGAAAAGAGTGATATTAGAATAAAATTAAATCTTTTTGAAAAATTTAACAATCAGAAAGAGGAATTTCAAAGAAACAACAAAATCCTCACAAAAATAAATGGAAACGGAATATATAACCGGAGAGAAAATTAATTGAACTAATTCAAAGAGTATTAAATTATGAATACATTCGAAAATAAGATATATGATGCTAATACCAGCTTCATAGCCGAACGAATTTTCAACATCCATATGATATATCAGACGAAAAACATGACTATTAAGATTTGTACGCACATGATTTGGTCAGGGCCATCAAGGTTACGTAGAGCCGTATTATATAGACTGAAAATATTAATTTACTTTTCAGTGTATTCATAATGTTTCGATTGCTAGTCCTACACAGATAGTGTACGCTTACCTTTCCACTAAATTATAATCAACGAGGTTAGGAAGCCTACGTCACTAATCCAAATTAATTTAAGCATAGACGAAGGAATTCTGAAATTCCAATTCACATGAACTGTAACCATTATGTTTGAAATTTCTGTATAGATAGTCAATACAAAGTGTACATGCTGCTGTAAGAGAAGCGACAACGTTTAAATTAGTTTTGATATTTGCGCATAAAAATTATGAATGTCATAGTGTCCAAATTATTGAAAAGTGTATGATTATATGCTGGTTCCATCAAGCGTGTAAGTCATACAATATCAACCATATCCAGTGTCATTAAACTTTACTTTATTATGTACAAAATCAAGGAATAAAGGTCATAACCAAAAGATGGTAAATTGTAATCAAATGAAAGTAGGTAATAGACATCTCAGTAACACTTTGTTGTTGTTTTCATTCTTAGTAAACATTTCTCAATGAAGTTCAATCAGAGGGACATGCCAAAAGTTAATCGTAAACTTAAACACCCGTTCCCCTTAAAATCGGGGGCGGGATAGCACAGTGGTTAGTGCGTTCGGCTTCGGATCAGGAGGTCTGTGGTTCGAATCCCGCCAGGGGCTCGGCAACTTTGTCTGCAGTAGAGAACTGTTCTACACGCAGTCAGGTTTGGGTGCAATGCTACACAGAATTTCAGCGCAGTACCACCCATGGTTCGCTAGTTCCAGCCGATGCTCGCAGGTTTCACCGCAATGCATAGTCACAATAGTGTTGCGGGCTTTCTCCCTGCAATAATACTAGCAGCCGCGATATAAGTGAAATAATCTTGAAAGCGGCGTTAAACACCAACTCACCTCACCTCACCTAACCTTCAGTAGTCTCTAAAGATCAATACGTAATGAAGTAACTAGATAATAGTAGTAATTTGGTAGCCATGTCACGTCAATAAATGATGGAAGTTTTAAAAATAAAATATACCTCTCTAAATCTGATTCTTGCAGGTCGTTTCTCATAGAAAAAAATGTTTTTACCATAAGTTACATGTCCATTTCCATTACTTAAATCCAGCGTTAAGTAAGTGGAGTCAAGGTACAAATGCCAGCATGTCCTATCTGTTGCTTCGCAGGCAAATTGTTGGTTTTTAGGGAAAAGAAATATAATGAAGGTTGGAAATAAAAAGGTATGTTTGCAGAATGAAGTGCTTAAGGGTCAAATGGAATGTGCTATGTGTACTAACTCGAATGGTGTTTGAACAATTACGGATGCCAAAACTTTTCTTGCAATACACTTGTTTCTAACTCCACATTTGTGTAATTTTTAATATTGACCCCCTGTCTCTTTCCTTGTGTCTTGGGGCAAATTGAATGACGATATTTGGATATTTCCAAAAGAGAATATTGGAAAATGATATCTGTTTATAAACCAATCGTCATAATTCTCATATCTGTTTTTTAAGGTGAGGTGATATGGGGTTAAACGCCGCTTTCAAGAGTATTTCACTTATATCGCAGCTGCTAGTATAATTGCAGGGGAAAGCCCGCAACACCAGTGTGGCTATGCATTCAGGAGAAACCTGCAAGCATCGGCTGGAACTAGCGAACAATGGGTGGTACTACAATGAAATTCAGTGTAGCATTGCCCCCAAACCTAACTGCATGTAGAACACCTCTTCTGCTGCAGACAAAGTTGCCGAGCCACTGGCGGGATGTTTTTATTTTATAGACTTGAAAAATTAGTGAAACGTTACTTTTGCCTGGTAGTTAATAATGAATCTAGTTTCTTTTAATTTTTTTCAAAAAATTAAATAAGGAAAAACATTAATTGATTACTGATTATTATATTTCAATTGCCGAATCTTAATGATAAGAAAATAAATTGAACATAATTAAAAGTACAATAATTAAAAGACAAAAACATTTTATCTGATTTATTTACTGAGAGGATAGGTTTTCTGCATTTAGCACGACCATTTTGTATCGACCGAATAGCATTCAATGCTTAGTGGAAAGTTGGTCTTTGGAATAAACATCCATTGATCATGTAAGCTATTTATTCTGTAATTTGTCTGCTTTGATGTAGGAAGTCAAAAAAGGTTAATACCCTGGAAGTGGTATCAGGATATATTGATGCCGATACATTCACATATTCATCATTAGATGTGTATACTCAGTGTCACTCAGTGCCATAGCTTATCTCTTGTATTGATCTTAAAGTTGATAGTCATGACCAATCGCCAACAATACATATCATAACTAATGTTAGACCAATCATCAGTTTCCCTCTTAACTGATATAAAATTCAATGAGATATTATGAGCAGAGAGTCATAAAGAAGACCTTGTCAATATCCCTATTGAAACATATCCAAATTTGACATTGAGAAAAATGAAGAAGCAATGTTCTGCCATTTTAGTTCTGTTAAAAAACGTAGTTCCCGTATGGTATTGAAATGCTTTAATGTCACAATAACTCAAGGAAATAGGAACCACATTAGCTTAAACATAACAGAAATTACTGTTATTTTCTAAATGGTTTAAGTGACAAGTCTCATTAATAGTAATTCAATGTTGTTCCAAATTTGATAAGTGTTCCGGGGACAAGAACCCATTAGAGAATTATTGATCACTTTGTTACTGCAGTTATTGATTATGGCATCATTATCTCCTAACATTTAAGTAACAAGTGCTGCACTCTGGACACGGATACAAAATGTTATTTTGCCACATTGTTCGTCAAATGTTTAGTAAATCATTTGTGTTTTGTTATCTTTATTCATTTGAAAGACTGACGAATTGGATAACTTTATTATTACATTCAGGAGATCTTACTAGACTTGTATTACAAAAATGATAGTTTAAACTGAATAATATATTCCAGTGTCTTAAACTTATGGGAAAATTATAAAATTTTAAGAATTCAGCATCTATTATGCGCAGTAGAAGGTTATTCCAAAGTTGTGAACATTATGCAAAAATGAGTGACAATAAAGAGTTGTAAAGATCATTTAAATAACACACATTTCAAAGGTTATAATTGATTTGTTATTTAGTTATGCCTTATTTGGGTGATAAAAGCGGCAGTTCAGCTTAAGAAGTGTGTATTTTTTAATACTTAATGTCAATGTGATCCTTATCAAAAGGTCAGTTCGTAAGGCGCAATGGTTTAAGTACCTGCATGGTGGAAAAAATTGCACAATCTCGTTAAATTTAAGGGAAAATATCACGTATCATTCAAATATATTTTTGATAATCTTCGTCCATATTCAGATCATAAATGTTTTTGAAAAGAAGATATACAGTGACTAATCATACTCAACTCAACGTATAAATACCAATGCTTCATTAAACACTTGAACGAATTTCTAGAGAACATTGAAATAAGTAAACCCTTGATCAAAGGAATGCAGCCTACTCTCTCAAAGATATTGATTTTAACTTTAAAATATACTAAAGAAGAACAAAATATTTTACAGGATGCATAGATGCTACATTCCTCAACAAGGCCTGTGAACATTGCTTATGGGGAAAATAAAAGTGTATGTTTTAATATAATCTATTTCTTTGAACACAGCATGAGTAACGTTTGCTATATATTGGATACAAACATTGATATGCTGAGAAAGTTAAGTGTTAGCTACTTTTAATAGCATACTCGATTAAACTCCTTCAATAATCGCCAGCATGTTAAGTTTGTGTTGGGTTCAATTCCTTTTGTCCAATGTTTAATTGTTGAAAATCACTGTGTCCTTTTTTAACTCGTATACTTCTGTTTTTATTTTGAGCTAGAATTTAATCATTTGTGAAGAGAGAAGTATCAAACAAATATAGTTGTTCTAACTGGCTAATGTCTTTTTAGACCATGTAAAATAACGTAAAACACAAGGCCATGTACATAATGTTGTTTAAATGGTGGAGATGTTGACGGATATCGAACTTATTTTCAACATGAAACATCGCTTATATCAAATTCGAATTCTCAAGAAATATCTTACTAATGCTAGTAGTTGTGAATTGCTTGAGTTAGCATGCTTTATTAAATAAAATTAATTAAATATAAACAACACAAATGAAATATGATACCGTACATATGCTCTATTATATACAAGAAGATTCGCAAACGTATAAAATTCAGCGACGAATTCACATGATAAATATCTTTTCAAAAGTAATAGCTTGTCATTTAAAAATTAACCAATGTTATCCAAACTATCGGCGGGCCGAAATGTGGCATATTAGGTTTATTCTGAAAGTGATATCAGCTATTTTGAAATGGAAGAGTATGGTGTTTGTAATGTAAACAGTTGCTTAAAAAAAGACTGTATTTTTTTGAGAATTTGTGACATTTTAAAGTATCAATGATAAAGCACGTTTGAGATGACAGAAATGTGCTGGTAGGTAATGTACTGGAATTTTTTTTAATTAGTTTCTAATGCTAGAATTTAATGGTTTTTAAGTGGAAATGTATCAACTAAAATTCACAACAAGTTGATTTCTTCTCAGACACGAACACAATAAACCAGAGATGTTAATAGATATCGAATTTATTATTCACATGAAAGATCTCAAACATCGAAGTTGAAATCTCAGGATACACTTTAACAGCGCTCTTAAAAGTATCTATGCGAAACCCAACACTCTCAGACAAAACATTAGGCATCTTCACTCTTTAGAAAGTTTCATAATAAATTCATCAATACTGTTGGTTATTTTCAAATAACATGCATATCTACACATTGCGATAGTTTGATTGAAACAGTATTATCTGCTCTATCTGTCTCTAGCAATATGAAACGATAAATTTACAACTTCAATGTGTGATCCAATATTTGAAGGTTAAATAAAGGACTAGCGTTATGAAACAACAGGTTTGATTGAAACAATATACCAAGTAAGTTCCCTTTGGTAGTGTTCCTAATTTGTAATAGTACATTAGCAACATGTCTCCAGTGCAACATCTTATATCAAACCTCTTCCGTTAATGTTTCATAAGTAACTCGTTCACAATATCTACCTTCAGTAGAAGTTTACCAAATGAAAAAGGTTTATGCTTAAATGTGGAATAAAACGTTATATTAAGAACTGGGCGGGAGAGTTTGAACAAAAAAGAAATAAAAATTACTTCAGAAAACAATTCAATTATATCTTAAAGCTAATTGCTGCATTATAAAACAATGATTCAATCATGTTCGCAGATGAAGTGATTGATCAAGCATCAGATCTAGATATGATCTACAAACCGTATTCCAGAGGATACCTTCAGATCTACTGTAACACTTTAAAGTACAGAAAACATCAACGCAGTAGAATTATGAAATGTTTTGTAATGTAATAATTGTGACAGTTGATTAGTCTACTGAACATCCATTCGATAACCTCTCATACTAAACGCTTCATGTCCTTCCTTTATTAATTGGACCACCACTGGACTCAATACCTTATCGTGGTGTGGTGGTTTGCGTGCTTCAGAGACCCTGAGAGCTATGCCAGCAGGAGCGTATATGCTCCTGGTAGGGGCACCCAAGCTGGACAGGTCGAAGGTTACCAGCCAAAACCTGTTGTCTATCTCTCACTATGTCTTTCTTTCCGTCTTTTCCCTCATCCTGTCGATCCCTTTCTCCCTGATCAATCCACTGTCTGTTGGATGCTTGTCATCCACGTGTTTAATAACTGAAATATTGTTCAAAACACGTTAAACCCCAACTAACTCACTCACTCACTTATGAATTGGTACGAGAGTCGTGACAGTAACTTCATTGCAATAAGGGCATTCTCTTGCAATCTTGTCAATAGACATTTACAAAATTGTGTTAAAAGTTAAGATAGGAGGGAACCAGGCGCCCAAACTTTCATTGCATTTATTATATACAGATATGCATTTTGAAACTTATCATAGGTAAAATTTTGCTTTCCGTCGTTACCTTAATAAGAAAAAAACTCTTCCCAAAACAATTTACACCGAAGCGATACCTGCATTTAGATATTTTAAAACTGGAATATTTATGTAGTTTCTGTTATGTTGGCTAATGCTGATTAAACAATCAATCATTTTTCGTGATTTTCCACATTGTCTTGACCTATTATCGTTTTGAAAGATCTATTTAATTTCTGATAGGTTATTATAAGCCGATTAAATGAACAAAAATCCAGTACTAGTCCTTTATTCAACTATTCTATAGACAATCTATTGAAGACACTATAAACGAAGTTAATATATATAGGTTCGTTCTTCGAGAACGTTCGAGAAAATCCTGCAGAAGGCGTGTCAATGAATGGTTGAAATATGTTCATTTGTAATTCATTAATACTTTCTAAACACCATTTAATGCAATCACCTTTGCAATGCTGAACACTTTTCATTGTGGTGTTCAGTAACATGAAGACGTTAATTCCCATAATTGATTTCAAGCTTTATCTGTAATGCTCATATTTAGCGTTTTTTCAGTCTCTAAATATCAATAGGTAATTGAGAAACTAGAAAATTAAAAAGCATTTGTGCCACATCCATAAATATTTAAAATCTGTTTATGTAATATACCATTCTAATGTTATGATCATGGTAGAATAAGACGTAGATACGATAAACATATCCTTTATTGGTAAATTCACATATGAATTACAACTATTTAACCACACGCTACACGCCAATTTTCATTACTACAATATAATCTAAAGATAGTGAAGTCATGCTGCAAATGCATACCACGCCTTCTCGGGAAAATTATTGGTTTTATGGGATATACTGTTTAATGAACTTTGAAAATAAAAAGATATGTTAGCAAACTAGAGGGCTTTTGGCTCAAAAATAGTGCACTCTATTTTTTAATTCCAATTTTTAACTAAGATGTGCCTTAGATATGGACATCTACCACAGGCAGCTTTAGTATCAGTTATGTATTACAAATTTCCAAACGTCAAACACAGACTTACATGAAGAGATGTCACATAAGATTCGCTTTCTATTAAGTATGCTTGTCTGTTTCAATTTTCTGACAGTTGACAATAATTTTTCTCATTAGTGGATTAAAGAGATCTCCTGTTATGTGCTACATATCAACGTGTGATTTAAAATCAAAAGGAGTTAACAGTTATAACCACTATCCACGCTAAAAAAACACTATTGTACAATGCCACAGAAATATCCTACATCAAATATATGAAAATAAATTGGTATCCAATATTGCCTGTGTTTGAACATTATACCCCTTATCAATTAATTGACTGTGATAGAAACACAATGTATTTTCTAAGAAGGAGAATTGTTGTTTATATAAGGTGAGAAGTGGCTATTGGGTCTCATCATATTTATCCATGTTTGTTTTTGGTTTTTTTGCGTCAGGAAATTTTGTCACTTGGATCCATGTCATGAAGACATAAAAACTGTCAAACGTCTACAAACACTTTTTTTGTAAAATCGTCCAAATCCGTCAACAAACTTCTCAATCTGTCAATCAGCAACTACAATTAACTAATTCATTGCTAGATAAATCAGGCCATTTGAATCCCTTTCCAAATACAGTAAGAGGAGGTTAAAACGATGAACTTTAACTTGATGAAAAGACTTGGTAATAACGGTGAACACATTATCATTTGAACACCATTAGATTTGAACTTTTTTACAAAGTGACAGTCGAGTGGACATCATTTCTAGTGAGGACACTTGCCTGACAGTGAAATAGTGCACGTTTCAAACAAACTGTATCCTCATGAATCCCTTCAAAATGTAGATGATGTCTACCGTAGATATGCTTGTATCAAGTTAAAGGGACACAGGGTACGTTGTTGGAGTCAAATATGTCAAACTTTTTAAAGGATGTTATGTATGGAGAAGTAGTGATTGTCGCTGAAAATCACCATCTTACTGCTTATCAGTTCAGTATGGAGACAATTAAGAGGTTCAATTTGTACTTTATGATCGAAAATCGGAAAATGGCGCGCCAATGACTCAAACATAGTTTTGGAAACTTATTTACAACAGATACAAGGAAAACCATATGTTGATGGTGTTTAGTAGATGAATTAACTACCTTTCATGTAAATTAGATGAAAGATGTTTACTTATTAACATCGTTATGACGGTTTTAATGTTATCTTTGAAAACGAGAAAATATCCTAAATGTGGCATTTAGAGATAAAGATGCGAGTTTAGGGAAGATATTTGAATAGAACTCAAGATGGTATTTTGGCACTACTTTCATCAGTTTATGAAACATACTCTGTGGCACTTTAACTGGAAAATTTAAAATGAGTTATTGCTTGAAGAACGTGTCATCGAAATTGTAATGAATAAATATAAATGTGAATACAAAGTAAATCTACTTAGACAGAATAACTCATATGTCATAGTGTATCAATTACAATAATGTTTGTTGATATCAGTATAATGATGATTAAAAGCTTCATCCAAGGGTTATGACAAGTAAAGTCAGTTTCAGTTCCCTTGAATGAACATATAGTTTATCAATTATCATTACCAAATGCATTGAAAACACGCGGTTGCATAACTAAACATTTACACTTAGGCCCCTCTATTTCTTAATTGTCATATGCATATTAATATGGAGTGATGAAATATTATAACAAAAATACAAATAAATGAATACAGATAATAAGTAAAGTTAAATGGGGGTTACAAATATATACATATATTGCTTATTTAAGCAGCGTTCGAATCTAATTTAGAAATCTTTCAAAAAATCTAAATGTTGTGATTGTAATGCTTGTACTGCCTTTTAGCAATGAGTCTAACTATTTCGGTAATCTTTAAATGCATACTGTATCGATATATCAGAACATATAAACTAATATCAGAATAAGGGCATCTGTGTTGATTTGATTGGCATAAGAAGCAAATTATTTAACTTTAGGCCAGTCAGATGATGCCAACGTAAATGCTGTCTTCATTTAAACATTATAGAGAAAGTATATATGCAATAAGCAAAAATAGGGTGATGAAAGGAAAAACAATATTCGATTTGATGAACAATAATCCAGTACGAGTTGTATATGCATCCTTTCCATAGACAAGATATTGAAGATGATATAAAGTTTCAATACATATATAAGTTCGTTCTATGTTCGAGAAAAACCTGCAGAAGGCGTGTCAATGAATAGTTAAAACCTGTTCAGTTGAGGTTCATTCATTCATTCTAAACAGCAGAAACACCTTCACAAAGACGGAAGAAAGTCATAACCCTAAGCACTCTGTCACCTAAATTGAATTTACGAGAAATTGACTACCACTGAAACAAATAAATATTATCTAAAAGCAGATTACTGTGTGAAAGGGCGTATGGTTATACACAGAAGCAGTTGATCAAAGTTTATTCTACTTGCTCTAATTCTGATACTAATTTTTAATTTATTTGCCTCTTGAACCTTGCGTTCATATTTGCTATTCTTTGATTCTATGTCATTTTCAACATCAATAAAAGTTGTTTTTTTAAGACAAATGAAATGAACATGGATACATGACAATCAATGGGATGAATTTCTTCTCGACAAATAATGTCTTTATTCGTTTAAATATTTGACGCAGATAATCAAAACACTTTGTACATGTTGCTGTCAAAGAAGTAACACAGGTTTATACCAAATATGCTATGGGCACTTTGGTTGTCATGATGAGAAGCATACGATTATGAAGTGCTAGGTTGATCATCCGTGTTAGTCATACAATCTCAACAATATCAAGTGTGATGAAAGAATTATAAGAATCAATTTAAATATCTAAAAGAAAAAACGACACCACCAAATGGTGGTAACTTTTGAAAATATCAAAGAGTAATTGACAGACTTCACAGTGACAGGTTAAGGTAGTTGTTAGTCTCAGTAAACATTTTCGAATGAAGTTCAGTTGTCAATGCTATAACTTATTCGTATATATACGCCTCCCCTACGACCTGAAACATTTCTTTCTTTCCTTCTGTGGTTCTCCCGTATACTTAACGTACTAATGTGTAATGATCATGAATTTAGTCCATTTATACTAAAAAGCTATATGAAAACTGAAAAGGCATTAAAACTATCTGAATGTAAGGAACGGAAAACAACATCGCCTAGAAAATATTATCAACTTCACTGTAATTTAACAGATCTGACAGTTCATTCAGCCTTACATCCATTATCTGTTAAAGGAATTGACAAGAGAGAGTCTATTGAACATCCTCCTAAAACCGGAGGTGCTTAATGTCCTGTATTTATTATTGTAAGGGTCGTGAAAAGTAGTCCCAGTGCAATAGGCAAAGAGGCATTTTATTGATAACTTGTCAAAAGGCATTTGCAAAACTGTAAGAATTAGAAATATAAATAAGATAGATGGCGCCATAACTTAAGCTTGTTCACAAACTCTTAATGTCTAAATAAAACCATGGATTCATTCGTGGTTATGAAAATTTTTCTTGAGATCGTTCAGAAATTTAAAAAGGAAAAAGTCACTAATATTCTATTCCATTCAAGTTAATAATATATACGTTCTTACCTGAAATAATGCATTGAATAACAAAATATTTAATAAATAATCAACTCTCAACAATAATTCTCCTGATTTTTTCATATGGTTTGTATGGTCAAATTGAAATTTGTTATGTTTTCGATGATGTATTATAGGTATTGTAATAGGAACTCTATATTCATCTTTCCTCTAAACATTAGATTATAGATAAAGGAAGTCTAGATAAAGATACACTCTTTAGTAGGAACAAAAGGATGAACGATTAAAATATGTTCATTTGTCATTCATTCATACTTTCCAAAGAGCATTTAATTACTTATTCAGAATATGGTATTCAGTAACACAGTTACATGGTTGTTCGTAACTGACGTCCCGCTTAACTTGCAATGGGCCATTTAAAAGTTTCTTTACTCTGTAAATAGAGGGTATTTGACATTTCTCGTCACGAGATGAGATATACATGGTATTCGACGAGAAATGTCAAATGTTCTATTTATTATGTTTCAAAAAAAACCCGTCAATGACCTTAACTATATGAATGGCGAAGCTAAATCGCTTCGCTAGCGCGGCCGTTGCATGACGTCATTAAATTGTTTCTTGACGTCACAGATGATGTCATATGATTGTTGCGTTATTTCACCGAGTAGAATACCATTATTATTTCACTCAGTGAAAATACGGTTTTCTTTTCACTAATAAATGACATATTTCACCATTGAAAACATAATAAGGATCAATACATAATGAAGAAATAGATAGTAATTTAGTCATTTATGCCATGTCTCAAAATCTTTTTGTTCAAATAGACCTGACTGATGCTTAAGGCAGAATAAGGAAGACTACAACTATCCTGCGTCCTGTTTTGGTCGTTTGGCATATCTATTAAAAGTTTTTTAACAGAAGTAACATCTAAATTGCCATAGTTAAATCCAACGTTAATTAAGCGAAGTCAAGCTGCAAATGTATATCACCCCCTCGCCTCTATCCCGCTGACAAATTGTTGCTTTTGAGGCATTTGAGACGTAATGAATGTTGGAAATGGAACGGTAAGTTTACAGAGTGCTTTAGGTTCAGACAAAATGCTTTAATGTCACATTAACTCAAGGAAATAGGAACCACATTATTTTAAACATAACAGAAATTACAGTTATTTTCTAAATGGTTTAAGTGACAAGTCTCATTAATAGTAATTCAATGTTGTTCCAAATTTGATAAGTGTTCCCGGGACAAGAACCCATTAGAGAATTATTGATCACTTTTTTACTGCAGTTATTGATTATGGCATCATTATCTCCTAACCTTTAAGTAACAAGTGCTGAACTCTGGACACGGATACAAAATGTTATTTTGCCACATTGTTCGTCAAATGTTTACTAAATCATTTGTGTTTTGTTATCTTTATTCATTTGAAAGACTGACGAATTGGATAACTTTATTATTACATTCAGGAGAACTTACTAGACTTGTATTACAAACATGATAGTTTAAACTGAATAATACATTCCAGTGTCTTAAACTTATGGGAAAAATATAAAATTTATATAAAATAATATAAAAGAATTCAGCATCTATTATGCGCAGTAGAAGGTTAATCCAAAGTTGTGAACATTATGCAAAAATGAGTGACAATAAAGAGTTGTAAAGATCATTTAAATAACACACATTTCAAAGGTTATAATTGATTTGTTATTTAGTTAAATGCCTTATTTGGGTGATAAAAGCGGCAGTTCAGCTTAAGAAGTGTGTATTTTTTAATACTTAATGTCAATGTGATCCTTATCAAAAGGTCAGTTCGTAAGGCGCAATGGTTTACGTACCTGCATGGTGGGAAAAATTGCACAATCTCGTTAAATTTAAGGGAAAATATCACGTATCATTCAAATATATTTTTGATAATCTTCGTCCATATTCAGATCATAAATGTTTTTGAAAAGAAGATATACAGTGACTAATCATACTCAACTCAACGTATAAATACCAATGCTTCATTAAACACTTGAACGAATTTCTAGAGAACATTGAAATAAGTAAACCCTTGATCAAAGGAATGCAGCCTACTCTCTCAAAGATATTGATTTTAATTTTAAAATATACTAAAGAAGAACAAAATATTTTACAGGATGCATAGATGCTACATTTCTCAACAAGGCCTGTGAACATTGCTTATGGGGAAAATAAAAGTGTATTTTTTAATATAATCTATTTCTTTGTAAACAGCATGAGTAAACGTTTGCTATATATTGGATACAAACATTGATATGCTGAGAAAGTTAAGTGTTAGCTACTTTTAATAGCATACTCGATTAAACACCTTCAATAATCGCCATCATGTTAATTTTGTGTGAGGTTCAATTCCTTTTGTCCAATGTCTAATTGTTGAAAATCACTGTGTCCTTTTTAACTCGTATACTTCTGTTTTT
The DNA here is from genome assembly GCA_921293015.1 of Phorcus lineatus. NCBI lineage: Eukaryota > Metazoa > Mollusca > Gastropoda > Trochida > Trochidae > Phorcus > Phorcus lineatus. The sequence continues at coordinate 14,487,286 of OV121092.1, read as the reverse complement.
ATTTTGAGCTAGAATTTAATCATTTGTGAAGAGAGAAGTATCAAACAAATATAGTTGTTCTAACTGGCTAATGTCTTTTTAGACCATGTAAAATAACGTAAAACACAAGGCCATGTACATAATGTTGTTTAAATGGTAGAGATGTTGACGGATATCGAACTTATTTTCAACATGAAACATCGCTTATATCAAATTCGAATTCTCAAGAAATATCTTACTAATGCTAGTAGTTGTGAATTGCTTGAGTTAGCATGCTTTATTAAATAAAATAATTAAATATAAACAACACAAATGAAATATGATACCGTACATATGCTCTATTATATACAAGAAGATTCGCAAACGTATAAAATTCAGCGACGAATTCACATGATAAATATCTTTTCAAAAGTAATAGCTTGTCATTTAAAAATTAACCAATGTTATCCAAACTATCGGCGGGCCGAAATGTGGCATATTAGGTTTATTCTGAAAGTGATATCAACTATCTTGAAATGGAAGAGTATGGTGTTTGTAATGTAAACAGTTGCTTAAAAAAAGACTGTAGTTTTTTGAGAATTTGTGACGTTTTAAAGTATCAATGATAAAGCACGTTTGAGATGACAGAAATGTGCTGGTAGGTAATGTACTAGAATTTTTTAAAATTAGATTCTAATGCTAGAATTTAATGATTTATAAGTGGAAATGTATCAACTAAAATTCACAACAAGTTGATTTCTTCTCAGACACGAACACAATAAACCAGAGATGTTAATAGATATCGAATTTATTATTCACATGAAAGATCTCAAACATCGAAGTTGAAATCTCAGGCTACACTTTAACAGCGCTCTTAAAAGTATCTATGCGAAACCCAACACTCTCAGACAAAACATTAGGCATCTTCACTCTTTAGAAAGTTTCATAATAAGTTCATCAATACTGTTGGTTATTTTCAAATAACATGCATATCTACACATTGCGATAGTTTGATTGAAACAGTATTATCTGCTCTATCTGTCTCTAGCAATATGAAACGATAAATTTACAACTTCAATGTGTGATCCAATATTTGAAGGTTAAATAAAGGACTAGCTTTATGAAACAACAGGTTTGATTGAAACAATATACCAAGTAAGTTCCCTTTGGTAGTGTTCCTAATTTGTAATAGTACATTAGCAACATGTCTCCAGTGCAACATCTTATATCAAACCTCTTCCGTTAATGTTTCATAAGTAACTCGTTCACAATATCTACCTTCAGTAGAAGTTTACCAAATGAAAAAGGTTTATGCTTAAATGTGGATTAAAACGTTACATTAAGAACTGGGCGGGAGAGTTTGAACAAAAAAGAAATAAAAATGACTTCAGAAAACAATTCAATCATATCTTAAAGCTAATTGCTGCATTATAAAACAATGATTCAAATCATGTTCGCAGACGACGTGATTGATCAAGCATCAGATCTAGATATGATCTACAAACCGTATTCCAGATGATACCTTCAGATCTACTTTAACACTTTAAAGTACAGAAAACATCAACGCAGTAGAATTATGAAATGTTTTGTAATGTAATAATTGTGACAGTTGATTAATCTACTGAACATCCATTCGATAACCTCTCATACTAAACGCTTCATGTCCTTCCTTTATTAATTGGACCACCACTGGACTCAATACCTTATCGTGGTGTGGTGGTTTGCGTGCTTCAGAGACCCTGAGAGCTATGCCAGCAGGAGCGTATATGCTCCTGGTAGGGGCACCCAAGCTGGACAGGTCGACGGTTACCAGCCAAAACCTGTTGTCTATCTCTAACTATGTCTTTCTTTCCGTCTTTTCCCTCATCCTGTCGATCCCTTTCTCCCTGATCAATCCACTCTCTGTTGGATGCTTGTCATCCACGTGTTTAATAACTGAAATATTGTTCAAAACACGTTAAACCCCAACTAACTCACTCACTCACTTATGAATTGGTACGAGAGTCGTGACAGTAACTTCATTGCAATAAGGGCATTCTCTTGCAATCTTGTCAATAGACATTTACAAACTTGTGTTAAAAGTTAAGATAGGAGGGAACCAGGCTCCCAAACTTTCATTGCATTTATTATATACAGATATGCATTTTGAAACTTATCATAGGTAAAATTTTGCTTTCCGTCGTTACCTTAATAATAAAAGAACTCTTCCCAAAACAATTTACACCGAAGCGATACCTGCATTTAGCTATTTTAAAAATGGAATATTTATTTAGTTTGTTAGGTTGGCTAATGCTGATTAAACAATCAATCATTTTTCGTGATTTTCCACATTGTCTTGACCTATTATCGTTTTGAAAGGTCTTTTAAATTTCTGATAGCAATATGCATATTAATATGGAGTGATGAAATATTATAACAAAAATACAAATAAATGAATACAGATAATAAGTAAAGTTAAATGAAAGTTACAAATATATAAATATATTGCTTATTTAAGCAGCGTTCGAATCTAATTTAGAAATCTTTCAAAAAATCTAAATGTTGTGATTGTAATGCTTGTACTGCCTTTTAGCAATGAGTCTAACTATTTCAGTAAACTTTAAATGCATACTGTATCGATATATCAGAACATATAAACTAATATCAGAATAAGGGCATCTGTGTTGATTTGATTTGTATAAGAAGCAAATTATTTAACTTTAGGCCAGTCAGATGATGCCGACGTAAATGCTCTCTTCATTTAAACATTATAGAGAAAGTATATATGCAATAAGCAAAAATAGGGTGATAAAAGGAAAAACAATATTCGATTTGATGAAGAATAATCCAGTACAGGTTGTATATTCATCCTTTCCATAGACAAGATATAGAAGATGATATAAAGTTTCAATACATATATAAGTTCGTTCTATGTTCGAGAAAAACCTGCAGAAGGCGTGTCAATGAATAGTTAAAACCTGTTCAGTTGAGGTTCATTCATTCATTCTAAACAGCAGAAACACCTTCACAAAGACGGAAGAAAGTCATAACCCTAAGCACTCTGTCACCTAAATTGAATTTACGAGAAATTGACTACAACTGAAACGAATAAATATTATCTAAAAGCAGATTACTGTGTGAAAGGGCGTATGGTTATACACAGAAGCAGTTGATCAAAGTTTATTCTACTTGCTCTAATTCTGATACTAATTTCTAATTTATTTGCCTCTTGAACCTTGCGTTCATATTTGCTATTCTTTGATTCTATGTCATTTTCAACATCAATAAAAGTTGTTTTTTTAAGACAAATGAAATGAACATGGATACATGACAATCAATGGGATGAATTTCTTATCGAGAAATAATGTCTTTTTTCGTTTAAATATTTGACGCAGATAATCAAAACACTTTGTACATGTTGCTGTCAAAGAAGTAACACAGGTTTATACCAAATATGCTATGGGCACTTTGGTTGTCATGATGAGAAGCATACGATTATGAAGTGCTAGGTTGATCATCCGTGTTAGTCATACAATCTCAACAATATCAAGTGTGATGAAAGAATTATAAGAATCAATTTAAATATCTAAAAGAAAAAACGACACCACAAAATGGTGGTAACTTTTGAAAATATCAAAGAGTAATTGACAGACTTCACAGTGACAGGTTAAGGTAGTTGTTAGTCTCAGTAAACATTTTCGAATGAAGTTCAGTTGTCAATGCTATAACTTATTCGTATATATACGCCTCCCCTACGACCTGAAACATTTCTTTCTTTCCTTCTGTGGTTCTCCCATATACTTTACGTACTAATGTGTAATGATCATGAATTTAGTCCATTTATACTAAAAAGCTATATGAAAACTGAAAAGGCATTAAAACTATCTGAATGTAAGGAACGGAAAACAACATCGCCTAGAAAATATATCAACTTCACTGTTATTAACAGATCTGACAGTTCATTCAGCCTTACATCCATTATCTGTTAAAGGAATTGACAAGAGAGTCTATTGAACATCCTCCTAAAACCGGAGGTGCTTAATGTCCTGTATTTATTATTGTAAGGGTCGTGAAAAGTAGTCCAATTGCAATAGGCAAAGAGGCATTTTATTGATAACTTGTCAAAAGGCATTTGCAAAACTGTAAGAATTAGAAATATAAATAAGATAGATGGCGCCATAACCTTAAGCTTGTTCACAGACTCTTAATGTCTAAATAAAACCATGGATGCATTCGTGGTTATGAAATTTTTTCTTGAGATCGTTCAGAAATTTAAAAAGGAAAAAGTCACTAATATTCTATTCCATTCAAGTTTATAATATATATTACCCATATGGGAAGATGGACACAGGGTATTATTTTTCCTGTAAGTCACACGGGAGTTACACATTTTCTTGACATTTGATTGGTTAATGTGAACCAATGAAAATAAACGTTTTGCCGGAAATATTTCATTCATCTTTCATACTTTTCCCGACTCGTAATTTGTTTACATATATTTTGCATTATAACAATATTTAATAAGTCCGCGTAGTTGCCATTCGTAATTTCTCTGATGTGCCGCAGCAAAAAAGTGAAATATGTCTGTCAAACTGAACAAAATTATAAAATAAGCGATTATTGAAAACTACATGTCCTGACGTTAAGCTTTACAGTCGCGAAGAAGCGCCTGGTTTCGTTCGATTGTAATGACTTCATAGACACTAACGGCTATGACGTCACAGTAACATCGGTTACGTCACAAAAATTTCAGATTGAGCCGTCCTGTAACTTATCACTGTAGGGCGGCGCTGGCGTCTTCAAATTAACATAAAACGGTTAAAAGTAATCACTTCGAATTACGATTATGAAAAGAAAAGATATACTTTCAACAACACTTTCATTTAGCTTATATTTTGAAACTTTTTCACAAATGACATTTTAGCCGTGCGTAGGTAAGTGTCAATTAAAGCCGCAGCACACGCGTATGAATTTGGAGATTCGACATCCAAATCCTTTATAGAGAAAAGTTTATTTCCATTATATTCGAGTTTAAGTCTTTTAAAAAACGTATGGGTAATATAAACAATAACCAACGCGTGACGGGAACGACAGATTATCTTTCCCTCGTTATATTAATTGTGTAATTCTCTCGCCAAGGCTCGAGAATTACGAAATTAATATAACTCGGGAAAGATAATCTGTCATTCCCCGCCACTTGTTAGTTATTGTCTATATACGTTCTTACCTGAAATAATGCATTGAATAACAAAATATTTAATAAATAATCAACTCTCAACAATAATTCTCCTGATTTTTTCATATGGTTTGTATGGTCAAAATCAAATTTGTTATGTTTTCGATAATGTATTATAGGTATTGTAATAGGAACTCTATATTCATCTTTCCTCTAAACATTAGATTATAGATAAAGGAAGTTTGGATAAAGATACACTCTTTAGTAGGAACAAAAGGATGAACGATTAAAATATGTTCATTTGTCATTCATTCATACTTTCCAAAGAGCATTTAATTACTTATTCAGAATATGGTATTCAGTAACACAGTTACATGGTTGTTCGTAACTGACGTCCCGCTTAACTTGCAATGGGCCATTTAAAAGTTTCTTTACTCTGTAAATAGAGGGTATTTGACATTTCTTGTCGAATACCATGTATATGTCATCAAGTGAAGTAGAAATGATATTTTCACGAGTGGCGCAACCACGAGTGTAAATATATGATTTTCTACTTCACGAGATGAGATATACATGGTATTCGACGAGAAATGTCAAATGTTCTATTTATTATGTTTTAAAAAAAAACCGTCAATGACCTTAACTGTATGAATGGCGAAGCTAAATCGCTTCGCTAGCGCGGCCGTTGCATGACGTCATTAAATTGTTTCTTGACGTCACAGATGACGTCATATGATTGTTGCGTTATTTCACCGAGTAGAATACCATTATTATTTCACTCAGTGAAAATACGGTTTTCTTTTCACTAATAAATGACATATTTCACCATTGAAAACATAATAAGGATCAATACATAATGAAGAAATAGATAGTAATTTAGTCATTTATGTCATGTCTCAAAATGATGAAAATCTTTTTATTCAAATAGACCTGACTGATGCTCTCATTAAGGCAGAATAAGGAAGACTACAACTATCCTTCGTCCTGTTTTGGTCGTTTGGCATATCTATTAAAAGTTTTTTAACAGAAGTAACATCTAAATTGCCATAGTTAAATCCAACGTTAAATAAGCGAAGTCAAGCTGCAAATGTATGTCACCCCCTCGCCTCTATCCCGCTGACAAATTGTTGCTTTTGAGGCATTTGAGACGTAATGAATGTTGGAAATGGAACGGTAAGTTTACAGAGTGCTTTAGGTTCAGACAAAATGCACCGAATATATTAACTCGAATGTTGTTTTCATAATATATGATCCCAAGACTATTCTTTCGATACAAATCATGTGCTAATAACCCCTTCAACAAGTCATCATTACTGCCATAAAAGTGTGCAAAAATGCCAACAATTGCTTTTTAGCTCATCAGGTCTGAAAGACCCGATGGGCTTATGGCATGGCAAGGCGTCCGGCGTCCGTCCATCCGTCCATCCGTCAATCCGTCCATCCGTCCGTAAACTTTTCACTTTTTCGACTTTTTCTCCAGAACCAATGACTCTAGAGAGCTGAAATTTTATGTGCATACTCCTTGGCAAATGGGGATTCTAAATTGTAGATTTCGTGACCCCATGACCCCAAATGGGGTCACAAGGGTCAAAACCTTTAAAATCTATTTTAATCTTCTTCTCCAGTTCCAAAAGGTCCAGAGAGCTGAAAATTTGTGTGTAGACTCCTTGGGCACTGGAGATTCTAAATTGTAGACTTTGTGACCCCATGACCCCAAATGAGGTCACAGGGGTCAAAACATGAAAAACCTATTTTCATCTTCTTCTCAAGTTCCAAAAGGTCCAGAGAGCTGAATAGTTGTGTGTAGACTCCTTGGGCACTGGAGATTCTAAATTGTAGGTTTAGTGAACCCATGACCCCAAATGGGGTCACAGGGGTCAAAACCTGAAAAACCTAATTTCATCTTCTTCTCCAGTTCCAAAAGGTCTAGAGAGCTGAAAAGGTGTGTGTAGACTCCTTGGCCAACGGGGATTCTAAATTGTAGGTTTGGTGACCCCATGACCCCAAATGGGGTCACAGGGGTCAAAACCTAAAAAACTTAATTTAATCTTTTTCCCTAGTTCCAAAAGGTCTAGAGAGCTGAAAAGGTGTGTGTAGACTCCTTGGCCAACGGGGATTCTAAATTGTAGGTTTGGTGACCCCATGACCCCAACTGGGGTCACAGGGGTCAAAACCTAAAAAAACTAATTTCATCTTTTTTCCTAGTTCCAAAAGGTCCAGAGAGCTGAAAAGTTGTATGTAGACTCCTTGGGCACTGGAGATTCTAAATTGTAGATGTTGTGACCCCATGACCCCAAATGAGGTCACAGGGGTCAAAACATGAAAAAACCTATTTTCATCTTCTTCTCCAGTTCCAAAAGGTCCAGAGAGCTGAATAGTGGTGTGTAGACTCCTTGGGCACTGGAGATTCTAAATTGTAGGTTTGGTGACCCCATGACCCCAAATGGGGTCACAGGGGTCAAAACCTAATTTCATCTTTTTCCCTAGTTCCAAAAGGTCTAGAGAGCTGAAAAATTGTGTGATGACTCCTTGGACACTGGGGATTCTAAATTGTAGGTTTGGTGACCACTTGACCCCAAGTGGGGTCACAGGGGTCAAAACCTTAAAATCCTACTTTCATCTTCTTCTCCAGTTCCAAAAGGTCTTGATAGCTTAATAGTTGTGTGTAGACTCCTTAGACAATGGGGATTCTGAATTGTAGGTTCGGTGACCCCTTGACCCCAAATGGGCAATGGGCCTTTTTTATTTGATTGTGAATAACTCGGACGTTGGGACAGGCTATCTAACCACAACACCTATTTCTATCAAAAGTCTGATGAGCTACAGAGCCCATGGCTCTATTTTTATCATTTGACTTTGAGTGTGTACCTGAGTCGTTAAATGTCATGGCAAAATTCTAAAACATATCTATACTTAGTAACTAAAGGTTTAAACTCTGTAGTTATGACCAAAGGGGACAAAATATTGCGATGGTTTCAAGGTTGATGTGTTTTTTGTTGAAAGGAGGTTTTAATTTTTCAACTCTCTAAGAATGTTCTAAGTGTTTGAATTTACTGTGTATTTGTGTCCGAAAATAGCATAGGGCATGAATAAACGTAAGTCATTCAAGATGTCATTGATAAAAACAACCTTTTTTGTATTCCATTTAGTTGGAAAATAATATGAAAATAAAACTACTTTACAATTTCATTGGGTCTCAAATATGAAATATGTATATTTATACAATGGCTACTCCATACTTTCATATGGAAGAAACAAGTATCATTTTATAATATCATTGACAGGACCATTTGATTTAGTCTTTTTTTCGTCATATAGATATTTTATTCAACAGTAAAACTTTATGAGGTTTGAATGCTTCATACACGATTTGTCACAAGTCAGTCACAGATTCCTTAGTTTTGTTATGGATCGAAATACAATTAATCTTGTTTTTCAATTCAAATGTCTTTCCAAGCTGCAAAGAAGAAGCACTCACATGATTAAAAAGATAAAGGTCATTTATTGATTATTTCAGATAGCTGAAACTGAAATATTCCACAAAGAAAAAAAACCCAAGGTTACATGAATATTATATATTTTAACTGATTTGTTTACGGGGATGGACATTCTAACCTCAGCACGATTTTTTTTTATCCTTCAAATATCATTTAATGATAAGTGAACAGGTGACCTTTGCAATAGATCTCAGTTAATAAGATAGTTTTTCTGTGATTCATCTTCTTTGATATATTAAGATGTTGATACCATGTAAGAAGTACCAGTCTTTAGATATATTAATGCTGATGCCTTCAGAAAACATATTAGCACTATATTCTATTATAAAGGGGTTTTTTTTTATCCGGGTGGTCTTATGCTGAAATGGACAGGGATATTCTTTTAAAGTAATAATGATTTGAATTTCATGCATTGTTTTCAGTAACAACCAAAGGTAATCCCTATCCTCTATTCCAAAATATAAGATACCCACGGCATTAAAACAATGGCGAACAATGGGACCGACGGTGTGCTTTATTTGACGATACAACCATGCGCGAGGTTTATGACGTCATTTCAAGTAACGTTACAAATGACGTCATATTGGCCAAGTCCATTGCTCAAACTTGAGGGGGCAATTGTCCATCATGGCTGACTCGGCGTCTGTCGATTCGAAACAAAAAGGAGAGGTGTGGGTTTACAGAGAAAGAAAATCAGGGATTAGAAACGTAACGTATCCCCTGGGGACATTTTCAAATTCATATTGATTGTTCAATAAATTTGATTCTTTTATATTGGAGCGCCCACCCCTATACATGATAATGGACTAGTCCGAATATGTTTTACGGCGGGAGGCATCATTGTTTTGAAAATGTTTCTGTTAAAAATACCATAATTTTTCAACTGTTTTTATATATAAAGGAAGTAATTGTTAAGGGTATCTCATATAAAAAATAGAAAACTCGTTGGTGTGCATCTATCGTTGAATAAAATATAGCAGGGAGCTTAAAACATTCAGGGCTGCGCCCTGATAGATGCACACCAACTCGTCTTCTATTTCTTAAATAAAGTATCGTTTCTGAATGACGCCATGAGTCAATGTCTTGGGGCATCAAGAACAATACTATTATGACGTCACTAGCGATGGCCCTGATCAAAGATTTGCAACTCACGACAGTATTCGAGTAATTTCATTAACAATTAATTAGGTTGACTTACAACCTACTTGAATTAAAAGAAATAAAGAGTAGCCTCAACCATCATATGTTTGCTATAGAGTAAGGTTTCCCTGAACTATTATTAACGTCAAACCGGCGTTCTCTTGAAAGTTTATTAAATTATCCATGACACCACTACTTATCACTCTTTTGAAACATAACCAAATTTAACATTTACAATATTGGTGGTTATGTTCAGCCATTTGTGTTCTGCTAAAACCTTATAATATTGAAATGCTTTAATGCCACATTCACTCAAGGAAATTGGAACCACGTTCACTTAAACATAACATGACTAAAATTTAGTTTCTTAATGGTTTAAGTGATTAGTCTCATTTATAGTAATTCAATGTTGTTCCAGAGTTGATAAGCGGTCCGAGGACAAGAACCCATTAAAGAATTATTGATTGCTTTCTTATTGCAGTTATTGATTATGGCATCATTACTTCCTAACGTTTAGGATGCTGCAACGTAAAGATTTATATAGTCCAGTTTGAAAACTCTGAAAATGGACACAAAATGTAAGGCAACACATGAGAAGAAACATGCATGATAATCCGCATTCTATCGACTGTTATGAATATGTAAGGATGTTTTATCAATAAATCAGTTCGTAAACTAATCGGTCCATTTTGTTATTTTATTTAATCTCTCCAAGCAGATGAAAGAATCAGGTAAGTTTATCCAGCTTAGTAAACCATCACTACAATACTAACATAAGATATTTAAATTTTACATGTATATATGTACATGAATATATACAGGGATGTTAAGATGTAAAATATAATTTATATTTTATACATAAAATAAATATATAATCTTCTCTTCTTACGAAAAATAATCGTTAAACCTGCTGTTTGAATAACTTAAATGTTCATGAATTAAGTTCAGTTTTCATTTATTATTACAAAAAATGTCATGCCTTCAACATACGTGCGAATATATATGATATAAAACCTTTGATGGATTCAGCATCTTTAATGTAAATAGGGAAGTTATTTCAAACTTGTGGACATCATAAAACGTTTGAGTTGCGAGGTACATAGAATGTCACTCAATTTTCAAAGGCAATAAGGATGACAGCGACAGTTTTATCATCTCAAGAATGTGTTCCCATATCTTGCTAATCATAAATGTAAATCTCCACTTCTCAATAACGTAGTGAATGTTTTTGATCCTCATTAAATGGTTATCTTAGAAGTGTATCATACTCAGGGATTCAGGTTTAACTTAAGTTTACGTTGGCAAAAAATATCCTTCTTTTCACTAAAAGGACAAAATAATCATTCGATAATGTTCCCCCATACACATACCACCAATTTTTTTAAAAAGAAGCAATGCAATACCTCGTCATTATCAACTCTACGTAAAAGTGTCAATGCTCCTTCAAACACTTGAACGAATTCGAAGATAACATTGAAATAAGTATACGCTTGATCAAAAGAATACACCATCCTTACTTACAAGATATTGATTTTAACTTGTAGATATTTCAAAGAACAAAATATAATAAAAATATTAGGATGCACAAACATATAACTACTTCACGCACAAAGAAGGCCTGAAAACAATTTAGCATTGCTCACACGAAATTAAAGTTAAGTTGTTTTTTTAAAAACTATCTATTTGCACACATAAAGTAAACATGAGTAGATACTCGTAGATTTGAATTTTTTTGGATATACTGTTAAACAGTTAATTTTACCTATTTTTCATAGCAAAATCAAACAAACACTATCAGTAAAGCAGATATAATCGCCAGCACAAAAATAAGTTTGTCTTGGGTAGTCATTTTTAAGTGTTAACAACTACAATGTCTATTTTGAACTCTTAAAGTTTTGTTCATGGTTTATAAGTAGAAAGATATTAACATTATTATAGATGATACAAAAGGTTAATCTCTTCTCAGACATGATAAAACATAAAAAATATAATCATCTCTCAAATCAAAAAGTACATGTTATAACATTAAGCGCAGAGATTATATTAGATGTCGAATTTATGATTCACATGAAATATTGCTTACATCAAAGACGAATTCTCAAGACACAATTTACTGAACCTAATAAAAGTGTCTAGCTGTATGAAAGCACTCACTTTCAGAAAAAAACATTGAGCATCTTTATTTCAACTTCTTCAAATTCTAACAATAAATTCATCGTAACTGTTTCTTACATTTTCAAATAACATGCATATCTGCACATAGTGATAGATTCTTGTAACAGTAAGTCAACTAAAACCTCAAGTGAGGGCCCTTAATTAGTGTCTCTTTTTAATAACAAAAATAGCAATTTCTCTAATCCAGCATCTTCTGTGGTTTTATCTCATCTAATTTAATATCATCTAAAAGCTGATTGCTGCTTATAGAACAAGACTCCAAATCAAGGTCATACAGAAACTGATTGATCAAGCAACAGATATGAGCCTAAATGTTCGAAGCTCTTTTAGCACTAAGATAGTCGTAAGTAACATCCATTTACATTGGCCTACGACTGCCTTAGCACTAAGAGAGCTCCGGAAATTTAGGCCCTGGTCTACGAAGCGCAGTAAAGATGCAACTTCAATTAATTACTTCTGTAACCCTTATTAGTACCGTGCATATTAACGCATTTTAAATGTCAACTTTTCGGTACCATAACATTTATGACAGTTCATTCTGTGTTCAATTAATTGGCCTGCTTGACAGAATATGATGGTTTGGTGCCAATGTGCCTACATCCCAATGTGCCTACACCCCAATATCCCTACAAAAAATGTGTAGGCACTATGGGAACTGAAAAAACATCCCTTCTCAGAAAATGGGTATGTCCCGTAAGTCCTTTTTTGAACCAGTTGTTGATTATTAAATCTGGATTAAATCATAGCTGATTTAACCAGAGCGGTTGCATACTATTTCATTTATGTTATAGTCATTCATATCATAATTTCGAAAAATCTAAACCAGGCGTCCAATGAATCCTTCTAAAAGGGTTTACATTTATTTTTTTATATTCGCACCTAACATGAGAACATGTTTTATGGGAAAGCCAGCTAGACTATAGTAGTTTGAATTAGAAACGTATCTCTTTAAACAAGAAATTTTCAATGAATCGACAAACGTTTTGATTTTATCCCTCTTTTCATTCCACATAAATTGAAAAATATATTGTTCAAATTTGCTATAAAATCCCTAGGAGGATTTGGAAGAGAAATGAGAAAAACAAAAGTGGATGAAGCCAATGTTTTGATAACTGTTATTTGTTATCAAAGTTAAGTTTCGTTTCTTCCAATTCAAAAGAATTCTTTATACATTTTCAAGTCTTTTTTTTGGTATTGATCACCCAGAGTCAACAGTTGTTACTTATAAAAGCAATTTTAAGTAAATTTAAGTGGTTAACACGCTGTGTAGCAGTGTTAACAAAACGTTATCAGCTTGTTTAATTCTTCCCCTCAGATGTCCTAATGAGTTAAGTTTGTTAACACACTTGTATAATTCTGCTCCTCACATGAAGAGTAGGGAGCTTTTGCTTTCAAAGTAAGCCTTATCAGTAAATGTAAAATAATAACTGTTTTGATGAGTAAAAATATAGTTACAAATGAAAAAGTCATAAACTTATATACAGTAGTAGAAGATGTCTTTCCAGAGGAAGCGTGAAATGTCATGTGAAGTGTCAAGTGAAATTTGTCATAGTCAAACTTCTCTTCAACACATTTATTTTTACTTACTTCAAATGGATCAAATGGAAGAGTCAATTGTCAAACATAGGTTGTAGGAACCCGATACACAAACCACTCATGCATGGATTTGTTTTGATAGCAGTGTAGGCAAACTGGGCTCTAGGCACATTGGCAACATACCAATATGATGACAGTATTGACAAACGAGGGTTTATTGAACATCCATTCAATAACCGGAAGTACATATCGCTTCATGTCCTCGAACACGATAAGTGTAAGTAATCTTCCATTTTCTTGCTACCTTGTAAATAGACCTTACAAGATTTCATAAAAGTTCGAAAAGGGGGAACGGCAACAAATTAAAAACAACTCACACACTCTTCACTTCGGCATAAAACCATGGAGTAATTCTTGGTATAAACATTTCTTCATCAAATTCCGAAATTTAACAAACTTTTGAAATGTCATCGATACACTATTCTATTCAAATTAAAATTTATTTCAGTGAGTGACATCGCAGTCATTACATCAAAGATATACACGTTGCAACTTTATTTTACTTTCTCTTGTTCCGTAAATTACAAAAATAAAACAAAAGCCAATTACACTAAAAATCCCGATTCAGATTCTTTATTCTCTAAAATCACGCACGGTGGTACATGAGCAATTTCACAAAGAGAAGTAAAGATATGGATTGCGCATGCATAACATAAAAAGTAACATACAACAGCATATACACTTTTACAAATGTGAAAAAATGCATTTGATGAACAAAGAGAGGTTCTTTAAACATTGGAATTTGTTACTTTTGAGGAGTAGATTAAGTTTGTGAGGGTTTGGCCAATTTGAATAATAAACTGGTATATACTGAGCAACTAAAACAACTAAAGACATGACATCTGAATAAATCATGCATTTCGTCAGCAACCGTCCGTGAGTCACAGAGGTGGCATGTCTTCGCCTCCTTTGGGATTTCGCGCCACCTCCCTGTCTCAACGAGTAGGATATTGGGGAGAAAATGTATGACAATGAAGGATTGAAATATGTTAAGTTGTAGTTTCTAGAGCAATAACCTTGGCGATGCTGAACACGTATTAATCATTAAGAGTATGTTGTAACATAATCACATGAATGGTCATGTAATTTTTATTTGAAATGAGCATATTCGAATGATTTTTGTTTAGTCACCAAAGATAGATAGGTAATTGAGATAATAGATAGTTATTTAGCCATTTGTGCCAAGTTCCGAAATAGTCAAAATCTATTTATTGAAATCTACCGCTCTAATGTTATGTTTATGGCAGAATCAGAAGTAGATTACCATAATTGTATCATTATTTGGTCGATTCTCGTGTCAATTGCAGCTTTTTAACTCCACATTACCAACAAATTTCAATTACTTAAATTCAAGTTAAAGTTAGTGCAATCATGCTACAAATGCAAACCACGCCCTCTCAGGAAACTTATAAAAGCCCAAAAAAACAGGGATTCAGTGTTTAATGATTTCGAACTTCGAAAATAAAAAGGTTAAGTTTATAAAATAGAATGCTTTTGGTTCAGACAGGGTTCACTGTATGAAATAATTCGAATCTTACAAAAAATGTATTGTAGTTTTGAGTTTTGAGTTATGAACAAAAGCAAATTCAGAACGTCTATATCTTTAGAACGCAGACTTGCATGAGGAGTTGTCACTTAAGACATACATTCTATCAAATTAATGTTGTAATGTTCCTTGGCAAAGTTAACTTCATTTTATCATTAGAAAAGTTGGAAATTACTTCCTATGGATGTTCTTCAACATATTGTTATCTTTTGTCCTTC
Source organism: Phorcus lineatus (assembly GCA_921293015.1). Classification (NCBI taxonomy): domain Eukaryota; kingdom Metazoa; phylum Mollusca; class Gastropoda; order Trochida; family Trochidae; genus Phorcus; species Phorcus lineatus. Next base: position 14,472,001 of record OV121092.1, on the reverse strand, counting down.
CACTGTGAATTGAAAATCTATTTACGAGTTGTTTTCATTATTAAAACATGACAGTAAATAGATCTCCGGGTATTTGTGCTACAAATGTGCAGCAAATTTTAACAGTTATAAAACTATTCACACTTGATACTCTTGTACACTGCAACAAGGATATCTTAATATCAAACATGCAAACTAATGATACATTTGTTTGACTTTTGAATAATATTATATAGGCCTGCACAGAAGTATTGCTACGCCGTTTAATAACTGTCGTGATAACCATTAATGATATATAGCTGAGGATTTAATTCATAAGTGATTATCTAATGGTTGCATGATACGAACAACAAAAATCTATTCAGTAGTTGTACAGTTTATCATTTAAAAAACGTCATTGAAGTTCCACTTATGAAGGTCAAATTGAATAGTCGAAAATATTCTAGTGAAATAACAACGTTCCAGTAAGAGAGGTGCATGTCAATTAGACTTAAAATGACTAGCGAAGACACACAATTACATTTGTAAGAAAGAACATCAGTATCTAGTGCAACCCTATTGAGCAGAAATAGAGATCTTCAAATGTCTCATGATTTACTGAACAGGGTGCTGAACTGTCTATAAACCCTTTTTGGCAATGAATATGTCACAATATGTTTGATTATAACTAGGAAACCCTCTTGTGTTCATATTAGTCGCAGACCACAGGACCAGGAAAAATTGGTGGTCAAATACTTTTTCCCAGGTGTTTATAAGTCAGATGAGCTTTTTGTTTGACAACTCTTAAGTATGACATCATCCCTAATTTATGTAATCATGAGGTCTGATTATAATCAAAGATTTTTAGTTTATGTTAAGGAAATTAAATAGTTCATAGTATCGTCAATACAGAACTGGTGTGGTGCAAACTTTGGAAAATGACACTCCATTTGAACCTTTAATAGAAAATCAACTAATCAACTAATTCACATAAATTGAAAAGTAAATTTTGAAATTTTTTTCGAATGTGTTTGCACCTTATTATTGAGAATGGGTGTATTGACGATGTCATACAGACTTGGAAAGCCTTTGTTCCCTATGTAAGGCATGATGGTTTAAGGTGATTATTCTGTCTTTGATTTAGAAAGCCAAAGACGTTTTATACCATTTACGGGTTCACGGCTGTTTAAACCACGTCACTCTTTAGAAATATTGATGCTGATATTGGTGAAGTGCATTTTGAAGCAAGCAACATATTTGTACTTTTTCATATTCTGAAGTTGATTTATGACTATCCATTATATCTACCTATTCCCAGTTAATGTGAATATTATTTCCATTTTCAAAGAATCATCCAAAAGAAATTTTTCAACCCATAAGTTAATTTTTTTTCAGATATGTAAAACATAATTCAAATTTAAAAGAATAATCTCTTTGAAAAACGTTTGTCAATTTTCAAAAACCCTTAATATGGAACAACGCTATTTGACATTAGCACATGATTACAAAACATATATGCTTAAAATGTATCGACAATCACATGATGGGACGAGAATATTGATTTTTGATTATGCGAATGTGGGTAAAACTTTTGATTGATATTGGGAGTTGGGAGCATGTGATTAGAAATATATCTAGCAGATACTGTAAAAGTTGCCGTTCTCCTGTGGCAATCTTTAAAGTGAAAGTAAATGCAAAATGTATTGTGAACAAATTCATTTTTTATCAATAGAAGTGTCAGACCAGTGTTATTGTTTTTACAATTGACCACAAATATTATTCGCTGAAGCGGAATTGAAAATCTATGGGATTTAATGAGAAAAGGGTTATAAAATCGACCTTCTTCGAAACAAGCAGGTTTATAATTAAGTCACATGCATTTAAGGAAATAGGGACAAGTTCAAAATAACAGACAACAGTTAGTTCCTAATTGGTTCCATTGACTTGTTCCATTAGTGTTGATTTATTGTTGTGCCAAAGTGTTCTTGGAACATTGTAGAATACATTTTTTTTAACATTTTCTTATTTCAAGCAGCCGTGTGATAATGTTACCCATACCTTCAACATTAAGGTAACACACAGTATGCGTAATTCGTTTGCTGCAGTGTGAGGGTACGTGGAACTCTTAAGTTAATGAGCGAACACATCAAACACGCAGTCAAGTCTAAAAATCAAACCACAGATACCAAATGTAAATATGTTTTTTTATCCCTTAATTTCCTAAAGCATTTTGGAGTGTTTCTTCAAATGATTTATTCAAAACATTTTTTATTCAGATGACAAAATTATGAACAAGCTATATAATTGAATGATCAATATGTGATAATCTATATGAATTAATCCTAACCTATCCATACTGCTATCTAACAAAGCATCTGACTAAATATTTGCTCTTGTATTGACATATTCACGGCAAATATAATTCAAAACAAATTTATTGTGACCTTTGAAATGAAAAAAGATCCTGTAATAGACTTATGGAATAATAGATTATGTACCATATTAGAGCATTGCTCAGGATACCTACCTGTTGGGAAGTAGAAAAGGTCTATGTATGTATGTTAATGATTACAACAAGTAACAGTTTAGCATGATGTATAATAAAGCCCCATTCAAGTTTCACATGAAAACACAAATCCCCTCGAAATGTAATGTATAATAACAAAAGCCCCATTCATGCATCAAACGAATACACAAATCCCCTCGAAATGTGTAAAACTGCAAAATTAAAGGGAACTAAAGAGATTGCGGAAATTTCATTCTCGACAAAAAGTACACTCAGCGGCAAGAGAAACGTCACCTAAGTTTCTTCAGATTACAATATACTGCAGCTCGATGAAGTTGATTTCGAATGTCGTTGATAAATCTATATTTCGTAAATAGGAATGCGCATTTTATACCTCTTCAAACACTCAAAGGGTGCTGTAATAGATGTTTTAATGTGCATTTTTAACATTGGATTGGAGTTAAATTCGATAAAACATGAGTTTTATATAGAGATTTTGACGACATAACACTCCTTCTTGGATATACATTCGTTGAGGCATCATAAATAAAAAAAACGTCCTAAAACACACCAAAAAATCATATTTCACTCTCCTCACTTTCTTTCGTAGCTCGTAAATCATAATAATGGACAATAGTATGTTATTTACTTCGGTTTCATACTTCCGCTCCTTGACGAACAGAGATTGGAGGTCAGAGAACGCATCAACCCTAAATGTACATGTGCAGAGGAGTAATAAAAGAGAGCTGTCGCTTCACTGCCCTCTAATTAGTGTCGAAAAGCTATTATTTTGTAAGATTTCCACCATTCACAAGTAGGTAATTTGACATTGTCATTCATAATAACCAGTATCAGATGCATGCGACCTTGCTATTGACCAGGGCCTGCTTTCACAAAGCTACCTTAACTAAGGTTAACCTTAACTCCCATACTTTAACATTGCACTAAGGTTACCTTAAGGATCACCTTAGGGCTTTGTGAAAGGAGGCCCAGCTGAATAAGAACACTAGTAGTTGAAAGTGAAACATTTCCTTAACCACTTGGTCCCTTATGTATTACTTAAATAAGTTAGTGCGTCGGAGTTTAACAACTGAAATATTTTCAAAATACATAAATACGTGGATGACTAGCAGCCAAAAGAAGGTGGATAGATAAGGAAGAAGGGATAAAAACAGGGAAAGTAAGGCATGGTGAGAGCAGCATAGACAGCAGGTTTTAGAATGTCTCAACTTATTCTGATTTCTACCCGTCGATCTCTCCAAGTGCAAATTAGTGGAGGCCAAAACACCCAACCCCACACAACACGATAAGGTATTGAGTCAAGTGATGGGATGGTATATCGATTTATTCATATATCTTGTTAGGGGGATAATTCTTAAAATAAAACCACTCCAATATATCTCAGATATGGAATGACTCTATGTTCCCCAAAACGTACATGTTGTTAAAACATTAACTGGTTAAAGGTGAAAATGGTACATTTAAGTTGAAATAGATTAAGTTGATGGACACGAATCAAATCGTTAAATCTTTTATTTTCGTCAATATTTTTTTGCCTTGCTACCAGAGTTAGCTTTCACAACTGTTTTGTCAGTCTTCAAAGTGAAAGTCGATGAAAATGCCCTTGGACAATTATCATTAGAAATAATTGACAAGTTTCACTTTTGGACACTGGTATTGGTCAGTGTCTCAGTGAACTATATTAGGATTGAATGCTTTGGAAACACATTACCACTTCACTTACAGAGTAAGATTTAGGACAGTGACATGCCTCGAAAATGTTTATGATATGCATTGATATTCTTCAGTAAATTAAAGACTTTGCAGTCAGATGCTTGAGCTCTTTGATAAACATCCCTACATCAATTGACCTAACTCCCTAATCAGAAAAGCTAAGATTTGACCGCTCTCTAATAAAGGATTTAGATAGAAATTACCTGATATGACTTTCATCCCTTAACGAGTTTGGACGAAAGCAGATTTAAAACTGTCATCAGCCTTAACGTGAATCAAATGCACCGTGTGGTCTTATGATTCGGCTATCCTTTTCAGGACATTTTTACTTTGAAGTGACAACATAATTCCATCAGAGACTTCAACCCAGGTGACATATGTTTTATATAATAAAGGCAAAGGGAAAAATTAAAGACTAAATCTTTCTTTTAAAATCATTTTGAAATATTTGGAATGTTGAAAAGAGAACGTTGAAAGTGCGAGTTAGGATAAAATAAATTTTAACTACAGAACGCCACAAACGGTCAAAGCATGTCAACAAAAGTACCCAGACTAAGTACCGGAAAGGATTTTCAGCTCTTTAGTGTCACTACTATAACTAAAAGTCCATGCACTTTACCCTAGATAAATCGCCATCATTATATATGATTGGAAGTGTCTGACCAGCGTCACTTGTTTCTCTTTTCGCTACAAGTACTATTCACGGAGCAACTATTGAATTGGTTCGCCACCTAGAATACATATCCTAACCCTAACCCTTACCTTAACCCTAAAAAGTAACACTTACCCTAATCTAAAACTCTAAACCTATAACATGAAAGGAAAATAATATTAAATATGCTGTATTCAAGAATATATAGGTATGTATAGTATAATAATGAAAATAGGTGGCGAACCAATTCTATAGTTATACCGACAATTTTACTCGTTTAACTTTCTTTAGGTATGAATGAATAATTGATTGCCATTCCTGTGTGTAATTAAGTTACACTATTTTTCCGGGAATTACATTTTAGTTTTTGGTGCCTGACCTCATTACTGTTCAACCAATTGACAGGACAGGTCGATGGATAGAAGCAAGATCACGATTGAGCCCTTCTAAAACCTGCTGTCTATCTGTCACTATGCCTTCCTTCCGTCTATCCCCTCATCCTGTCGATCCCTTTCTCTCTGATCTGTGCACTCTTTATTTGGATGCCTGTCATCCACTTGTTTAATAACTGATATTGTTCTAAACACGTTAACCTCCAATTAATAACTCACTTGTATTTTTTAATAGGTTTGCTTACAACATTGAGCATTTGAGCCCTGACTTTCTTTTCGCTAGAATTATATGTTGTAACGTCTTAGTGTTCGGCCTGGTTGACTTTCGTCTTTGAGTAATTTCTTTTGTAATGGTAGGGGTTTTCACGTTACTAAGTATTCTGGAAAACCCTTTACACAGAATGTCTTATATCTTTATATTCAGGTTTCGGATTCAAATAAGACGACGTGGCAGGATGTTATCAGTCAAGGTTTTACTTGACCTTTTGGCTGATATATTCTCAAATACTTTAAAGTGGCTAACAACAGACAACCAAATGCGACACTTAGATTATATTTTGTAGTTTTGACGACCAAATTGACAAGAGTCACAAATAATTGTTATATCTAAATTACTTCTGCAGAGATGACAGATGATCACATGCTGACAAGAATGTAATTGAATTTCATAGACAGTCGAACTGAATCTTCTGAAACAAAACTTGAATGGTCATGCCTCATGTAAATGATCTTGAAATGCAATCTTGTTTCACTCAAACGAATTTCATTCACTGTAAAGCACTGCAGAACTTTTTTAAATACAGATCTTGTTCAAAGACGCATCAAATCTCCAAATGTGGTGGCCGTCTGACCAGTACACACAAGTCCATGCACTTTACTGAAAATGTTTTTAATGCATCGCTTTTCTATCATCACAACCATAGTTGGTAATGAGATATTGATGAAGAGGGCATGTCATAAAAGGAATAAATCAGTTCATTTTATAATTCTCTCTTTATCACTACAGGGATACTGGGTTCTATAGATATTAACGTCGTGGTTTGTAAATGCATATCTGCAGTTCGATTGGACGTGCATAAATAAATCTCTATTATGGTTGAGAGAATGTCTACATTGAAAAGAACGAAGGGTAGATAACAAGACGAATTCCCTTCTCATTTTCACGTTAAGAAGATATTCGATACACACTATCATTTCAAATCGTCATCTTTATTCAACAACTGTCATATTTTTCTCTTTCATTGCGGCGACTTGATGAATGGCTTAGGTTTTAAGAGAAATTGTTAAGACAAGGGCAAGAGGCATTGATTCTCAAGGACAATCTAACGTGTTTTTTACGTAAAACGAGCATACCTATTAAGCTTAGTATCAAGGTGAAGCTCTATTGTCATTCCAATGTGATGTTTAAAGTATCAAAACAACGTTTACATATATAAGAACCTGATTTTCTATAGCAGGATTACAGTTGCTGATGATTTAAGTGTCTAGTCGTAATATTGGTAAATGATATTGTTTATTTAGTAGCTGGGGACACACGAATGAATTAAAATATATTTATGATCAGTCCTCCTCTGCGCGATAGTGGCATCTTTACCATTGAATACTTTAATTTATAACAACTTTCACATTACACTAAATGCAGAAACTAGAAGAAAGGGGTTTATGTCACCCATAAGAGTTTTCAGACAATATCATTAAATCAAAAGATGAATCGAACTTTGTATCTAATCGTAAGCACGGATTCTATAAGTGTAACTGTGCAGGTTTGTGTCCAACTAACGTATATATAATTAATTCACAGTTTATGAAACAAAAATAACATGAGCCTCCCACAACCCGTCCCTAACCCCTATTCTCATAATCAGTCAAATCAGCGTAATTATAATTATTTAACCATTTACAAAAAATGATAAAACATTACTGCTCTAACCATTCCATCCCCGACCTGCCCAACCAGGACCCCCACTACTCCCCCCCCCCCCCCTTTCGAAATTACCACGTGTTGACTGACCCTGTTCAGAAAAATCGTAAAATTATTTTATGAGAAAGATGGTGAAGTGCATGTAAAAAAATTGAAATCAATATCACAGTATAAAAAACCTGCTAACATTTGTCACAAACAAGATGTATTGCATTCACATTCAGAGGTTTTATTGGTTGGAGGCCCCAACGGCCTTCAACCATCTTAACAGCTGAAATTCTCTCTATATTACAGTTGGAATTTTCAAAGGAACTTTCAACCAATCATATTTAGCTTCTTAGTATTTCGGCAATATCGTAAACCAATGAACACATCTGTATCAAATTTAGAACCACGTGACCATGTGAGTATTCCGAAATAATTGGCAACCTTTAATACGGAAAACGATTGTCTCTGCAAATCTCACAATTTAAAGGGAACAGTGGTGTTTAAGAATAAAAAGGACAGTGCAATTCTTCATGACCGCACGTGTACTAAATTAGACGCGTAAATGTCGCATGAAAGGTCAGAAAACTCTATTCCATGTTAGTAAAAAACCCTCCTTTACAACGGCACACGCGAGAAACAAGCGGCTACAAGTCGATAAGTAGAGAATGTCATAAAGGCGAGTCAATTCGTGGGATATCGCTTCGTGACAGACAAAGATAGAGGTAGTGAACTATGCTTTAGACTTTAATTTAATATATCTTGTACTGGCTATCTTTGAGAGTTGAGAAACAATTAGTGATACATATGGATTTATGAATTTGCAAAAGAGTCGAACACTTTGTGCGGTGCTGGACGCTATCAATTGTGACCTATATTCTAAAAATAGATCTATTTCCAAGGGATAAATCGGTGACTGTTGTTTAAAACAGAACTGTATAGATCTATTTATAACTGCAAGTTTGCCTGACTATTCTATTATTTGATGCTATGAACAAATAATATATAATAGTTATAATTGTATAACTTTTTCTTAATAAAAGATAAAATGAAGGTCTTTTGTTCTATTAATGGCCTTAATCTACTTATTTGCTGTAATGAAAATCCTATCCTATTTGTACCCTATGATTTCGCAGTATTTCCTAGCCTAACAAGGGTGCCTCCAACTTAGCCTTTTTAAAGGCTTTTCTTGTTTAATCTCTTTATGCATTCAATATCGTGGTTTCCATAGAAACATGACTAACAGTGATTTAATCAGGAAGAGATTTATCTTTTCAAAGATAAGTAGAACTTGGCTTTATGAAACGTGACATGAATGTCACATTTGCTTAAAATATTTGTTTTTAACAGTTTATATATGAATTATTTTTATTGCAGTTTTATGATCTTCACCTAACGCCATATCTGTATCTGAAACCATTTCCAGCCACTATTTCAGCCGTGGTTTTATAAGTGAGGGGTGGTCACAAATTTTCATGAACAGTGTTAAGGGATAATAAACGAACATAAAAAATGAATATCCTGGTCACTCTTTGTCAGATGGCATATTGTTATGCATAAAAAGACAATTAATTATTGTTTAATAACATTATGCAATTCCCTCTTCGAGGTAAAGATTCTCAAAGGGATAAATTAAGTTATCGTGACGAATGAATGACGTCCAATATTTGAGACAGTTTCTCTAAGATACAAACTTAAATATACATTTAGCTTAGGTGCACCTGTGCTTCAAAATGGAGATTTAATTCGGTTGATTGGCTTCTCGGTACAGAACTTGGGTATAATTGCACACTCGGCGAGAAAAGTGATTATGTCGATGAGAGTGATTATGTTAGCAAATTGGATCTGTTCGGGTAATATCAAATCCAGTTTGATAAAACGAATTATAGATTACATGGAACTGGAATGTTCTATTGCTTCTACATAACATAAGTCTATCACATCTCTATCAATACCATATTATAACTCCAGTCTAATATTTCAACACTCAATCACAGCATAGTTTCTGCGAATTTCGAAGTGGTGATACCGAGATAAATTACCATATCCATAGACATGTTGCCCTTCTAGGTCTTACAGGAGGTGTAAACAAGAAAACTTGCTTGATAGCAGCTATTGTGTTACACATAGCCACAAGTATTGTGACTATCAAATAATGCTTTCAATTCTATAACATCATCTGTATATGGCGAAACAATACTTAGACATTAGTAAGGTTACAGCTGGGAAGCCTCGGATTATACAAAGTTCATGATGGTGTAATATTACCAGATTTTAAAGATGTGACAATGCTTTCACCTCAGTATTAAAAGACCAAGATGCTTTGCTTTATTTCAGAAGTACTAATTTTAAGAGGTATTTTTTTATTTAGGGGAGGGGGCGTGTAATAGAAATAGCACGTTTTGCTTAAACAACTGATATTTAAAACGTTACATTGTAAGATTCTCTGTTGATTCAATGAAACGATTAGGATTTGGACACTTTGAATGTGGTATATTTGTTCTAGAGTTATGCATACAGCTGTGCAATTTTTTCTCAACTAACTTGTAAGTAATATAATAATAAGTGATTGTAGCTTAGGGTTCCATCCATTCATATGTTCTCCGCTTTTACCTCTTTCTCTTTAGAGTCACTAACCCTAGAAATCTAAAATGTTATGTATAGACGCCTTGACTAATGTGACTTCTGACCCTTTAAAGGAGCCACTGGGGCAACACGCTAAACCTTATTTTCTTACTCATTCGTCTTCTCCAGAAGCAAAAGTCCTAGATATGTTAAATCCGTTGTACAGACATTTACGCTAATGGTGGTTCTATTTCTAGGTCTGGGAACCTTACAATCTTCAAACACAGCTCAGAAAACTGAGACCATGTGCATAGATTATTTAGCCCATTGAAATCATAATCAGTAGATAAGGCTAACCTTAGGTCCATTTAAATACATTACTAGGCGTTTGAACAGCTACGGAACAATGCATTGGATCTTTATTTTACGAACTAAAGTATTGGTTTAAGTTGTCATCTCCTGATTGGCCTTTTAAAAAAACAAACTATCATGGTAATAACTCAGCTGCTTCAAAATGCATTGATCCCTTTCGGGCCACATGCCTCGTAGCGGTAGCCATCTAACGTCATGGACACTTCTCGCATCCAGGAACAGCGGCCCGGATGGAAAAAACCGTTGAGTTCAAATTAGTAGCTTCAAGCTCCTCGGATAAAGACATTTCATTGGCTTTAAATATAACTGATGAACACAGCCACGAATATCAAGCCGCCACCCATGTAGCAGGATGGGGGAAAACACTTTGTAAATAACTTGCTGCCCAATAACGATAACGTGACTATGATAAGGTTTATTCTTAAAAACTAAGTTAAGAAAACTTTCTTCAATCTATGTCTTTTTTGTTATATGTGTTGATTTTTTAATTTTCAAAAATGTATTTTTGTTAAGTTTACTAGAAACAATTTGAAACGTTTAAACTGAGAGCTATAGTTGACCGTAGAATCATGATTGTATGACAATTCACGGATTATATTGCTAATGCTTCATTTATATCATACTAAGTATGGAAATACACTCGTTACTCCTTTAAGAAATATAGTAAGAAGTGTTGTTTCAATCGAAGTAGGCAGCAGTGTTGTTTAATTGGAACGCTTTTTAATATATATATTTGACCGAAGTTATTTGGGTATTGTATTGAGGTAACCACATTACAGAAATTAAAGTTTATATGAAATCCATTGTATTTGTCAAGGCGCCACCTATAGTCCAAAACATTACAGGGGTATACATCACCTTTAAAGGCGAACATTCGTATAAACAGGTCCGGGATTCGAATCCCGCCGAGGGCTCTTTAACGGATCAACATGCAGTAAGGTTTGATGCAATGCTGTTGAATATCAGCACAGTACCACCCATGGTTAGCTTGTAATACATAGCCGCAATAGTGTAGCAGGCTTTCTCCCTGCGATGAGAAGACAGCCATGAAATACTATTGAAAGCGGCGTTAAATTCCAAAGCAACCCAACAATGTCAACCAACCTAATCATTTTGCTACTTAATTATTTAAACAAGATTATCCTCAAAACTGCCACACGTGAATTAAACTGTCTTGAAACGTTCATTATAACCAGGTAATGTAATTATGTGTCACCGCTCTGTGGCTCACCTGAACATAAATTGAACCTGTATCTCTGACCGTTGTCACAAAGGATCATTATTGCTAACCTACAGACATAGAAATATAGCAATTGAGCCTTAAATGATGAATACAGAAATCGTGCGTTTGGTTCAAATTTCATGAAGGGAATATGTGGAATTTGATTAGATAATTATCAATATGTATTCATCCTAAGGTTTGTAAAAGTCTGAAACTTTGTGCTTTTTGCTGCTATCTTGTCAAAAGAGGAATTTATGTGGCTAACCAAAAACAACAAAATTGGAGCCTTTCAAGTTGTTTAGTTGTCATTTTGACAACCAAATTGACTTGTGTCTCAAATAATTAGAATATGTCAAAGACTATCTTGTGGAACTTGATGGTACAATAACATAATCGAACTTTTGTATGTTTGTGTTATTAACAAGGTGACATCACTTCCGTTTATGATTAAAGATAATCTATGAAATTTCACAAACAATTCTAATAATGTGTTTGCATAATTTAGGTTGGAAGGTCCAGGTGTTCCTTTTCTGTTAGGAAATATGAAAGATTATGTATTAAAAATGCTTATCAGATGCCATCATATTTCCATAAATTTGCAGAACCTGCAACTCGAGTTGTAACCTTTATGTAAAAGATACATCTAAGGTCAAAGCTGACTAATATATGCTTCAATTCCAAACACAGATGATCTAGACAACGTTCACTTGGCAGATCTGCAATAAGAATCACCAAAAGCTGTTTTCGGAAGTCTTCCATGAATAAACTAGAGAGAGAGGAATTCGATTTGAAACTTCAGCAATCAAAAAATGTTCCTGTTACATGCGAACTGGTCACGGTCAACTGATCAGAACACTTGTCTTTATAAAAACTGATGTTTTTGATTCATGGCCAATATGTCATATGAATCAGACTTGGTGATAAGATAACGGTAAATTAATCAAGTTATTAGAAACATTAAATCTCATTTTCGAATACTCTCTGTATGGTTCGTGAGAGACTGTGTTCGATAGACATAAACGTTTTTCTTTGTAAATGTGTCTTGGCAACCCTCCACCACTTGACTCAATACCTTATCGTGGTGTGGTGGTTTGCGTGCTTCTGAGAGCGTGCTTCTATGCTAGCTGGAGCTCATATGCTCCTGGTAGGGACACCCAAGCTGGACATTTTTTCGGGTTGATATTTCAGGCAAATACAATAAACGTTTGAAAAAAAAACAAGTTAGAAACAAATTTAATACTTTAAATTTGAGGAACGGACATCCTTAAGAATTAAGCAGGGAACTTTTGTGCAAACACTAAACTTCAAATGTGTTTGTTTGAGCTCAGTCGTTTTCAGTTCTGTTTTTTTGGATAAAGAATGTAATTTCCAGCTATGACATAGAAAGATAAAGGATAATGACGTAGATATAATACAACAAACAAGCGCAGTTGTGAGTCCGGTCCATGACATGACAGAACTTGAAGCCTGCCAACAACAAGATGTATTCTATTCAGCTTTAATCAAAGTTTCATCTGTTTAAGAATAAAGCAGTCTTTTTAATGTAAACACCAAACTTCACATGTCGGCCATGATCTCTACACGTGCATGTTCAAGGTTAAACCTCTTTCTTCTTATCATATTGTGGGTGTCCACAGATACATGACTTCTACGGTGACTCAATTAGGAGGTCTTTTATCTTCTCAAAAAGAAGTAGGTATTGGCTTTAGAAAACGTGACAATCTTGTCACTTCTGGTCCATAGAGTAAAAAAAGTTTGTACATGAAGTATTTGTATTACAGTATTATGATAGGATCTTCTCCTAGCGCAAACTTTGTATCTCGAGCCTCTCTGGACACTATTTAAACCGGCTGTATGCGAACGAGATGCCTTTACTAATGTATTTATAATCTTTTGCATTGATAAGTCTTCAAACACCAACCTGCAACATGTAAACGATTTTAGATATTGCAACGAAATGTTAAACGTGAGCTGATTATCGTTGATTCCATATAGCTACACTTTTACTCAGACTGAGGGCTTACCAATTTGGAATAGAATATAGAGTTTACCAAAATATAAGGATGATCACCTTTTTGCAAGCTGAGGTAATTTTGAGAGATAAATATGTCAAGGAGTTTTATTTTTGATAGCATTGTGCATATCGGTAAAGTCATCTGGTTGTGATGAGTGAAATATGTAAAATAATAAAGACACTTGCTTTAAGTTGCAGATACACAAATAGTTTAGATGCACCTGTGCTTCAAAATGGGCGATTGGTATTCTGTTGATTAGCTTGCTGACACATTACTGTGGCACAATTGTACATTTTCATAAGAGTGATTATTAAATTAGAATTGTGTGACTAAGAATCACACTCTCATTTTGTATAATGACATTGTTGTAGGATATTTTGCACTCGAACTTTCTATTGCTTCTGCTCAACATAAGACTATCACTGACTCAACCAAAGCAATTTTTTGAAAATGTACGCCAGTCAAAAAAATCATCATTTGCAATGTTTTCTTTAAAGTTTAACATGATTTCGCGTAGCCCTTTCACCTTTTTTCTTAAGGATTACAAACTGTGTATAAGGGTGGATCATAGATGAGATATCCTTTAAGTGAAAGAAAGCGATAAACAATGCTATTCCATCATGAGTTTATGAGCAAACAATGCTTTGACATTGCTATTTGAAATAACGTCTGACAAGCCTGGGCTTCTACTAAGTTCATGATGTTGTTATGTGACCTTGTCATCATTCTGGTGATATGACATTGCTATGACCTAAGTCTCAGCTGTAGTTGTTTATTTTTAGCTGGATGTTAAATAGAATTGCTTGATTGGAATATATTTACTCATAACTATAACTAAATTAATAGTGTTACTTTTTTCGTATTCATAGTAATACGTTTGTTTACTGACAATGACAACAATTAGGATTTGAACTCAAGGCGGCTTTAGATTCTTAATTGGTTGTACTTACAAGTAACTGAAAGATCGTACGATAACTTAGTTAACCTTATAAACGTAATATAGGCCCGTTAACTTTACCCAATGGCGTTTTTAGTAGTACAAGAAGTGGTTATTTACGCAATCACTCACTTTGCAGTATACAATCTAGTTAAAAGTAGATGTATTGATCCGTCAATACATCTAGAGAATAAATGATTGAGGTCATGTTCAGCTGACCTTTGACTAATTTTGAACCGAACAAGAAATGAGGACAGGAAGACAGCTTTCAACCAATCAATGACGGGTTTCTTTTGCCTCTCAGTTAATGTCACATCCTGACGTTTACCCTAATTTGTCTGTATTTATCCTTTAAAACTTATTTTGTCATTGTTTGCCCACATGTGATGAATTTCTTTTGCACAAATTACCAAATAAAGACCCCAAAAATATTCCGTCAACATTATCAGCACAGAATTTATGCTGTCATCATATTTTTAACACAATTCACTGCGAAACATTGGTAACATTCGGATTTTGTAATCGAGGTGCTTAAAACGGCGAAACAATCCCATTGACCCGCGATTCGAAGAGCTGGGCCAGCAATCTTTTGATTGGCTGATGTTCGCGCCTGCTCGACACGGAATAGACCTGTAATTTGCTAGATGTAATAACGGACTTCGGGACGTATTATATTACAGCTAGTTTTAAATAGACTGTGCAGTAAAAAGTTAACATTTGGTCTTGTTTTACTCTACTGATGCATTTGTCCTGAAAGAATACTGAATCCTATAAAAATGATATCTTGAATATTTCATGAACAGTAATAAACAGTTTTATCACTTTTCGGTGAACATATTTTGACGTAAGAACCTTCCAATTTAATTGTTTAGTTTCAAAAAATGTACAACAATTAAACGTAAGGGTATTTATGACTACACAATCTGACTTATTGCGGGAGGGGAGTGGGAATAATTAGCAGGTAATGTTCCAAATGGTATTTTTCTCTCATGGAAATGAATTTTCGAAGATACTTTTGCAACATGGTATTGATTATAATATGTTTTTAACTGTTTACAGGCACGATTTTCTAAAAGATATTTTCACAAATGTGTTAGACAGTTTGTGTAGTATTATGTCTGGAAAACGTGTATTTCACTACTAAGTATATACATAATAAGGCACATAAAGCATTAAGGCATGAGTAATAATTCAGTTGTTCTAAATGATGGGTAATACAACTGTGTCTCATTTAAAAAAATGAATATTGGATAAAATTTGTTGTTTGAGTTTTGCAGAAAGGTTGAAATCGTCAAACAGACTTTGATGAATTTGATGTTTAATGTTTGCCTACATTTAAGACTTCTTTAATATTCTTTTCATTATACGAGTGAACTATATAGACGTGAAGGTCGCTAATTGAACATTCCAGTCACCAACGGAGGATGTGTCAGTGTCGGACCCAAGCTATGTTAACACCTAGACAGATACTGTCAATATGTGAATCTGTGCTCTTCTTAGAAAAATCATGACCTTGTATCGACCTGATTTCTTCTCGAAAATGTTCTTCGGGTTTCGCGTGATAAGAGTAATATAGTAATTTATAGAATTAAGTGTCATTAGTCAGTTTTAGCTACTCTACAAATTTAGTATTGTAACAAAACTATAAAGTATTTCGTGGCGATGCATTGAATG
Organism: Phorcus lineatus; assembly: GCA_921293015.1. Lineage (NCBI taxonomy): Eukaryota > Metazoa > Mollusca > Gastropoda > Trochida > Trochidae > Phorcus > Phorcus lineatus. Next base: position 14,456,068 of record OV121092.1, on the reverse strand, counting down.
CTCTGAATCGAATTGACAAATGTTTGGTTACCTACCTCATCAATTAATCACCATCTTATGACTTTATATCCACAATGCAGTACTGCAAAGAAAACATGTCCAATGTACAATAATTTAAGTTTTAGAGCCTACATGTATATGAATTTTGACGGGTCTTGAGTCATATACATAAACTACGTCAAGTCTTTCATTAATAATGATGCATTTTAAATTTCTTGGTGAAACTTTTCTGTTATCATTATTGCGCTTTTTGAAGTTATTTTGACTTACCTTTTTGTTTGCTAACTTGGAGTTAATTTAGTATGAATTTGTTTGGTTAAATCCTTGTCAATTCTTTCGTTTTTTAAATCAACCAATAAGAGAGAAGGTGGCTATTTAATTCCAACTGTTTATGTATCCAGTCTGAAAATGCAATATGCCAATCACGATAGTGCTATATTCACATTTGAGATAAACTCGAGAGCTATTTCATATTAAAATTGGATAGCATTCATAGTTTGGATGCAATAGTTTTTACCAAAATTTTCGCAATTGCAATAACTTCAAAGATACCGCCATGAATTCGTCTGGTGCAAAATGGCTTTAAAAATGAAGTGTACATAAACTTAAAACTGATGTGGAATGATTTAAGTGACAACAGTCGATGTCAATCCAATTAAAATATAATGATGTAAATGATGCCTTTTAATTTAAAGTATATGAGCAATATCGATGATGATCTTATTGTGCTTGTGATACTAACAGTGGGATAACAGAAAGTTTAACATGCTCTGAAAAGGTTAATTTCAACATTTTGTTGTTGTCTAGAGGCAATTGTTTGGGTGATGATGAGCAATATTTCTTTCAACATCTTAGGTACATCGTGGCGGGTGAGACAACTATCTCGCCTTCCCAACTCCTAATCACAGTAAAGCTTTGATTACGTCAATAACGCTTATGCCATGTTTAAGGTATGTTAAAAAACAATTGTGTAACTCAAGATTACAATCAATCACCATGTACACAATTTTGAGGTCATGTCATTTTTTGCCTGTATACTTGACCTACTATGTAACAGCCTTCCGTCTTAATCAATGACGCCATTAGATAGACTAATGCATTTATGATACATATTACAGACTCAATATTCACTTAAATGTGTTTCATTAGTATCAGTGTAGATCGCCTTCAAGTTAGCGCTTAATTGCAATACTAGTTGTGAGATATTTTAAAAATACACTCCCAAATATTCAGATATTGATTTTGTCATCAAGAAATTCATGAATTCTTTTACATTCATTAATGTGTTTGCAGACATGCTTATATTGCACTTTTTGACATTCAATGGTATTCATTACGCAGGCTTCATGGACGCCATAGGCATTGACATCCAACTAGGAAGAATCTTCTCTTGCTACAACATCAATTGTGTGTTTTTAAGCAGTTCCTCATGTTTTGTAACAGTCGATGATGCTAGCTGTGGAGTTTTTAATATTTACGGTCCATAACGGTCCTACATATATGTCACGAAGTGAGATTATTTCTTCTCTTGGAGAAATAAACTCTCTTTCTGGCTACATTGGTAATAACCATTAGTGTCTGTCTGCTGAATGTTGAAAACTTTTACTGCCAGTAAGGTGACGAGTACATAACAATGCTTTGAGGCTGCTTTTGGTTCCGGTTACCGTCCTTTTAAAACTAAATGTAGACATTGAAAAAAATATAATTGTTGAAAAACAGAATATCTGTTTCCCTTGACAACTAGGATTTTTATGTTATCGCATGAGATGCCAAAGTTCACATTGCTTATTTGTTACCTCACTCAATGAGCTAAACATTGTATATTTCAAGGAAAAACATATACCTTTTGTGCAACGAAAACTAGGTATACAGAACCTTTGACGTCATTTTTTACCCTATCCTTTATTACTTCTCTAAACAAATGACGTCCCAAACCTGCCACGCGTGACCCACATCTGTCTGGAAACGTCACTTAGAAACCAGAAACCAGACCCTAGAGCGTGTTTATATGTTAAAAACAGAAACCAGACCCTAGAGCGTGTTTATATGTTAAAAACAGAAACCAGACCCTAGAGCGTGTTTATATGTTAAAAACAGAAACTAGACCCTAGAGCGTGTTTATATGTTAAAAACAGAAACCAGACCCTAGAGCGTGTTTATATGTTAAAAACAGAAACCAGACCCTAGAGCGTGTTTATATGTTAAAAACAGAAACCAGACCCTAGAGCGTGTTTATATGTTAAAAACAGAAACCAGACCCTAGAGCGTGTTTATATGTTAAAAACAGAAACCAGACCCTAGAGCGTGTTTATATGTTAAAAACAGAAACTAGACCCTAGAGCGTGTTTATATGTTAAAAACAGAAACCAGACCCTAGAGCGTGTTTATATGTTAAAAACAGAAACCAGACCCTAGAGCGTGTTTATATGTTAAAACCAGAAACCAGACCCTAGAGCGTGTTTATATGTTAAAAACCAGAAACCAGACCCTAGAGCGTGTTTATATGTTAAAACCAGAAACCAGACCCTAGAGCGTGTTTATATGTTAAAAACAGAAACCAGACCCTAGAGCGTGTTTATATGTTAAAAACAGAAACCAGACCCTAGAGCGTGTTTATATGTTAAAAACAGAAACCAGACCCTAGAGCGTGTTTATATGTTAAAAACAGAAACCAGACCCTAGAGCGTGTTTATATGTTAAAAACAGAAACCAGACCCTAGAGCGTGTTTATATGTTAAAAACAGAAACCAGACCCTAGAGCGTGTTTATATGTTAAAAACAGAAACCAGACCCTAGAGCGTGTTTATATGTTAAAAACCAGAAACCAGACCCTAGAGCGTGTTTATATGTTAAAAACCAGAAACCAGACCCTAGAGCGTGTTTATATGTTAAAAACAGAAACCAGACCCTAGAGCGTGTTTATATGTTAAAAACCAGAAACCAGACCCTAGAGCGTGTTTATATGTTAAAACCAGAAACCAGACCCTAGAGCGTGTTTATATGTTAAAAACAGAAACCAGACCCTAGAGCGTGTTTATATGTTAAAAACAGAAACCAGACCCTAGAGCGTGTTTATATGTTAAAAACAGAAACCAGACCCTAGAGCGTGTTTATATGTTAAAAACAGAAACCAGACCCTAGAGCGTGTTTATATGTTAAAAACAGAAACCAGACCCTAGAGCGTGTTTATATGTTAAAAACAGAAACCAGACCCTAGAGCGTGTTTATATGTTAAAAACAGAAACCAGACCCTAGAGCGTGTTTATATGTTAAAAACAGAAACCAGACCCTAGAGCGTGTTTATATGTTAAAAACAGAAACCAGACCCTAGAGCGTGTTTATATGTTAAAAACAGAAACCAGACCCTAGAGCGTGTTTATATGTTAAAAACAGAAACCAGACCCTAGAGCGTGTTTATATGTTAAAAACAGAAACCAGACCCTAGAGCGTGTTTATATGTTAAAAACCAGAAACCAGACCCTAGAGCGTGTTTATATGTTAAAAACCAGAAACCAGACCCTAGAGCGTGTTTATATGTTAAAAACAGAAACCAGACCCTAGAGCGTGTTTATATGTTAAAAACCAGAAACCAGACCCTAGAGCGTGTTTATATGTTAAAACCAGAAACCAGACCCTAGAGCGTGTTTATATGTTAAAAACAGAAACCAGACCCTAGAGCGTGTTTATATGTTAAAAACAGAAACCAGACCCTAGAGCGTGTTTATATGTTAAAAACAGAAACCAGACCCTAGAGCGTGTTTATATGTTAAAAACAGAAACCAGACCCTAGAGCGTGTTTATATGTTAAAAACAGAAACCAGACCCTAGAGCGTGTTTATATGTTAAAAACAGAAACCAGACCCTAGAGCGTGTTTATATGTTAAAAACAGAAACCAGACCCTAGAGCGTGTTTATATGTTAAAAACAGAAACCAAAGAACATGAAAAATTGTCTAATTCAATTTCAAATCATATAAGGAGAGGAGCCATTCCTTTGATTACATAATTTGTTCATCCGTTAATCATTCATTCATTCTGTAAAAAGTGTGTATTTTTTGGTACTAAATTTATATTGTATATTAATTGATCTTTCTAAGGGTTGATTATTATAACCAATGCTTTAGAAACGGCACATGCATTTTTCTACCATATTGTTATCATCACGTTGTACAATAAAGAGTTCTTTCTCGAAATATATTTTCCACTTAAAAGGTATGTTTGTCGCTACAGCGAGATTTTTAATAGTCTAGAGGAAAACTCAACTTGTATGACACGATGCAAAATTATGAAGAGTTAGAAAATGTGGTTACTCTGTTACTTATAGAATGACAAGCTACAAGAAATACTACATGAATGTGGGAAAGATATGAAAATACGCCATAACAATAACAATAAACTGAAGAAGAGACAACCTGACTGGTTCGATGCCGAATGTGAATCTGCAAAAAGGAATAAATACCAAAATCTGAATAGATTTAGAAAAATTTCAACGCAAGAAAACTATAAAGAATACAAAAGATGCAGGAACTTTTTCAAATCGTTATGCATGACAAAACAGAGTGATTATAAACTTAAAATCAGTGCTAGTATTCGGGAGGCAGCAAAGGAAAAGGACTGCACTGCTTTCTGGAGGTTAGTGAAGAAGTATATATCATCACGCAGTATGGAGAATAGTGTCACTCCTTCAACATGGGTTGAATACTTCAGAGAACTGTTGAACCCAACTAATACAGAAAATGTGCATTTTACCGAAGAAACAACGACCTTCCTAAGCAATCACAACTCAGATTTATGTGATACATGCCAAAATCAAAATGATATTTTATCTCTGAATTTCAACGACCAAGATGTGCTCAACGCCATTAGACACCTGAAAACTGGGAAATCTCCGGGCGATGACGGAATCCCTTCTGAATTCTACAGAAGTGCGGAGAATATACTAGTCCCATATCTTGTAACTCTGTTTAATAAAATACTCGACTCTGGTGTTTACCCTGATGCGTGGACATCTGCCATCATTATGCCTATACACAAGAAAGGTAATATGAATGACCCCGACAATTTTCGCGGCATATCATTGCTTAATATCATGAGTAAGATATTTGCTTATGTAATGAATGGACGACTTGAACTATTTCTTGAGTTAAATAAAACAATTGGGGACTATCAAGGAGGATTTCGCAAAGATCATTCAACGATCGATAACATATTTGTTCTCCAAGCAGTTGTGACTAAATATCTATCTCGAAAAAAAGGGAAAATATACTGTGCCTTTATCGACTTTAGAAAGGCGTTCGATATGGTGAATAGAAATAAACTGTTGTTTACCTTACTACAAAACGGTATTCATGGTAAATTTTTCAATGTCATTAAAAGTATGTATTCTAATGTTAAATCTTCTGTCACATTTAATTATGGTAAACAATTAACAAGTTATTTCTGTAGCTCTAGTGGTGTCAGGCAAGGATGTACGCTAAGCCCAGTGTTGTTTTCTCTCTTCATTAACGAACTTGTGTGTGATCTGCAAAACCAATTTAATGACGGCATTTTCATATCCAATGAAATGTTAAACCTCATTGCTCTGTTATTTGCTGATGATTTGATACTTATTGCAGATAGTGTTGTAAAATTGCAAAGAAGGTTGAATGCTTTACATAATTATTCTTATAGATGGGGTATGGAAATTAATGTAGCTAAAAGTAAAATTATAGTTTTTAAAATGGGTGGGCCATTGACGAGATACGAAAAATTCTACTTTAATGGTAACCCAATGGAAACTGTTAATGCATATAAATATTTGGGGTTAATGATAACACCTAAACTAATTTGGACAAAAGCTTGTAAAACGCTCGCGGAACAAGCAAGTAAGGCATTATGGCCAATAAAATCATTAATCAGACGTTCCGACTTTTCAGTAAGGGATTCCTTCTTTTTGTTTGAGAAAAAGATTACTCCAATTCTTACTTATGGGGCTGAAATTTGGGGTTGGGAGGAAAGAAACTGTATTGAAATTATTCATAGAAAGTTTTGTAAATTTGTCCTCCATATCGGGTACAAATCGTCAAATGCCGTATCTTACGGGGAGTGTGGGAGATATCCACTTTATGTTTCTTATTATGTAAAGTGCATTAAGTATTGGCTACGGTTGTTAAGAATGCAACGCCAAAGGTATGCTTTTCAAAGTTATAATATGTTACTGTCCATTTCTGAGAGAAAAAGACCAAATTGGGTCAACCATGTCAAATATTTATTATTTCGGTATGGCTTCGGCTTCGTTTGGATAAGCCAAGCAGTGGGAGATCCCGATTATTTTGTTCATGTTTTCAGACAACGTGTTAGCGAATGTTCATATCAGAATTGGCATTCTTCTCTTGAAAGTGATTCCCTAAAATTTTATAGTTCCCATAAGTCTTTACTTAGTTGTGAAAATTATTTGTTAAACATAGGTTCGTGTGAACATAGACGTGTATTAACCTTATTTAGAAGTGGATTTCTGAGCAGAAAAAAATTGTATAGTAATGACACCCTCATCTGTAAACACTGTTATGTACCACTAAGTGAAAAACATGTATTGTATGACTGTGTTTATTTTGCTATAGAGAGAGAACGTTTCATTCCAGATTGTAAAAGCAACACTAATGATAATGCTTCAAATTTATGTCTTTTGAATGATAATATCTTTCTTGTTAATCTTGCAAAATTCCTTAAACATGTATTTGAATGTATAAAACAAAAAATGGTAACTCTGTAACATATTCTTGCAATCTAATTTGTACTTTGGGTCTTTGGCCTTTCTACAAATAAAATATCTTGAGTCTTGAATCTTGAATCTTATAGAATGAGACAATAGACACAACTGTTTGTAACTTTGTACAATAAAGGCTAGAGATTTTCAATATCTTACTGATTTTGTTTTCATCCCGGGCTTTTATATTTAACATCAGCGATGTCTATAGGGAATGGGTTGTTATAGCTCCGATGCTTACACGATTAGGCTTTTTCCAGAAATAGAAAAATAGATCGATACCCATTCAATCAATTTGCTTTTCAATGAAATGTACCATTAAACTCTTAATCATTTGCCAAATACCGTATCGATTTCTCAAACTATAACGGTCACACCAATCTATAACTATCACTTGATGACATTATTGGAATCATATAAGTCAAAATAATCTATATGTTGCCTTTATGGGCCCATAGTTACCACCCTTAACACAATTGCTACGGGTTTACCCGTCGGCTCTTACTACTTGGGGATTTCTAATAAGTGGACTTATGCCAAGAAACTAACCATAAATAAGCTCCGTCGACCTACTGTGTACTAGGGGTCGATAATGACACCAGCACGAAGAAATGCCTGATAACTAATCAAGACAACAAGCGATTCCTGATATCGATGTTGAATGTAAATCACTTTCCTGATTGGGAACATATTTCAATTATGGGTTGATTATTTACCTATGCGACAGAACCTTTTACGTGAAAATTTTAAATTTAAAAAAATTCAAGTGTCCATTTAATTGGTTTATCCGCAGTCTACACATTTAGTTTTGGTCATATCTGAGTTTTTAAAAAACAAGACATTAAACACGAGCATTGAGATACGGTCCACCCTGAGTTCTCGCTGCATGTAATTAATAATGACACATTGAAAGAAAACGACAAGATTAGGCCTAATATTCATGTGGTTTGGTTTTACTTACTGCCTGACCTGATCATCACTAGAAAGTTTGGCGACTGAGTTTGCATGCAAATTACTGACGTTGACTTAATGTTGGAATAATAAATGAAAGACACAGATTTGGAAGGTGACGCAGATAATATTTATGGTACTTATGAATAAATGACTGTGGTTATCTGACACGATCGTGTCAGTAAATATGAATAAATATGTAATTTGATTATATTTCAATACAGTTACATACATTAAATCTAAATACTGTATGACATTTGCCATTTGTCAAAGTCCTTAACACCTTTAAAAGAATAAAAAGAAAAAGATAAAATGTTTGCGGAAATCATTTACATCCTTCATCTTTTCCTAATGAAGTGCAAGTTGGATATAGCAAGTCGAATGAAAAAAAGAAATTCTGCCAAACAAATTAAAATCTTCGACAACGTAGCCAATTCAATGAAGAAAAACAGGAATGTTTACAAAAAAGTTGTTCCTTTTTGTAAAGCAACTGCCTTAAATGTCTTTTCCTTTCATTATGAAGTTGAATTTCAAATCCTCATTGCCACTTAGACCTGAACAAGAAACGAACTTAAGAATAACTAACAAATGTAAACACAGCAGCAAAATTTGTCTTTATGTTTTGAAATCGAACCAAAATACAGTAAAAATGAAAGGTAATGATGTGTATTTGTCATCGACTAGTATTAATTTCACCCCGTGAGGAAAACTGTCAATTTCATTGTATATGGATACTTTGATACATGTCAAGTAGACAAAGACAGAACAGATCAAATAAGATGCGCCTTGACTTTAAAGACCACCATTCGCTTAATGTTTGATTACCGAGTCCCAAATTAGCATGCACCTCTGTTCATGATGAGTCAAAATTCAGTGTTGATAAGCCTGTTTGCTGGATAAGGTCATAACTTGGCGTGGCGTTGGTTCCCTGCCTTTGAAGCCAAAGGTAATTGTATCTTACCAAGGTAAATCAAGGGTCGTGACGGCTTTGTCATTTCAAATAACCCGTAACTCTCAGCGGAAGTTCTTTTGGGTTCATTGTGTAAGATTGCTCTTATAACTTTGCCATTTCTATTTTCATGATTGGTAAAGTATTTTACATCAACTCTGAAGGGAACTGCGACATAAACCGTGAAATAGAGCGAAATGAGACTGTTGTCAAAACAGGAAAAGAGATTCTTCTTTGGTATGATGTCGCTGAAAAGCAATATATCTAAAACTATGTAACGCAAATACACGTGAATACGAGCGTGGTTTTGGGAGAAGATATTTAAAACGCACTGGTAAATTGATAAAGATCTTTATAACGTTTATACGAATTACAGTTTCATGTCATAACGATACACTGTAATCCCAGTATTATATGCTGTTGAGATAGTTAACGAATTATTCTTTCTAGGATCACACTGGGAGCAGCAGTAAGACTTAATCTTATTGATTTTCTCACCGGATTTGAACCAACACCCACAGGGCTAAGCTACAGCAGCCAGAAACATGAATAGCTTAATTTTTGCACTCTGTTCTTGCAGTGTCAGCATTGGTTAAGGCTTTGTTAATCTACATTTTAAAAGATATAAATGTACAGTTCCAATATTATACAAATCAACACATTATTAATTTCTTTTTCACAAATTGGTTTAAACCCTACAAATAACTCACTTTTTAAACAATTTGGTGACTGTTTCAACATTATCTATCACGAATTTCAAGATGAAACAGAGCCAGTAAACTCTTTTTCGACTCTGCCAAATTTTAAATTTCAGATTTTAGTTTTATTTTGCTTGTAATCTATTAACTCTTGTCACGAATGACAGTTGGAACGTAGTTCAAAACCATTGTGTCTATTATTTTACTCTAATCAGGATGCATAAGGTAATGTAGGATCGTTTTCGGAAAGGAAAGGTTATGTACTCATTATGTGATGGTAAACAAAGGAGCCATTGTCTAAGAATATGCGACAGCTTTGGATTATTTTTATTATCCCCTAATGGGTCAGACGAAGCCAGGCGATTCTAACCTATATTCCTGTCTACATCGGGCGTGCCTCAGAAGCAGATTGTTTTTTTTACCGAAATTGATCATCTTTCGTGTGTGATGACGGTTTTGTGTTTCCTGTTATCCTACTTGTTCGTCACCTCGACAGTGTAAGGCCATTTTCAACGATTTTATTTATAATACGAAAAAATAAGGAAGATAAATTTCAACAATAGAGAGAAATTATCATTTCGATACAGAAACAATTCAAGTCGAGAAGTCAAATTTATTCTCACATAGAGTGAACAAAACATACATGAATATAACATAACATACATATCAATGGAGCATACGCAGACCATTTGTTTAATATAAAGAGCAATTTTAACAAGTATTGGTTTGTATGTGATGGACATAAATGAAATATATTTTTCAATTGATGAATGTTTACAATAATATCCGGGAAGGTATTAATTTAGTAATTCATTAAAAAGTTTACACTCTAACATAAAGTGAAATTCATTCCCTATCTTATGCTTACCTGATGGACATAATCTATGTTCTGTATCACTTTTATACCATCTACCAGTTTCAATTGGGAGTCTGTGGTTACAAGTTCTAAGTTTTGTGATATGTATAGCCATAGCCGGGACAAAGTACAGCGTGTGTCAAAATTATCTTAATAGATCATATTAGATCAAAGACCAGTAAAGACCAAATGTGAGATAAAATAAGTACTAAATGTTAATTGAATCATGTTATTTTCAACATACATGCATAAGAGATTAGGCGCTTGAACTACTGGGTAAGTTTTTCTTTAAGGTATGATTAATGTTTATTCCCTTTGCTGTGCCCTATAGATGTAGACCTTTCACATGCAATTGGTTTATGGCTTCAGTAATATTTTGTATTGAGAATGACATATTCTCTTTACTGTGTCAAATAGATTAAGACCTTTAACATGAAATTGGTTCATGGCTTCAGTGATATTTTGTATTGAGCATAACACTTACTTATGACATTTCATAAATTATCAAATGTTTTGAACTGTCACATTCCTACCATGATTTAAGTAATCTGCGATCAAACCAAAAAAAAAATCAAGGTTTCTTAATATTTTATCGCTGGCTCTGTATTCTTTTATGCACTTGAACCTGGGTAAGATATATCGATCATCCCGAACAAGTGACTTTAAAACATAAGAAATAAGGACCAAACATTGCCACTATAGAAGATTTAATCGCATACCTGAGGGCAAAACCATTTGTTTCTTTCGTTATGTATAGCGAAAATTTATTTTGTTAAAAAGTAAGCAAACAAAACATTTGATCTTTCTTTTGCATTATTATACAAAGAGTGGAGCATTCATCTGTTGGAACTTCATGTGATAAAAAAACTACCTGTAGTATATTACAATCAAGAATGAGATGTTGCTTTCTCTCAAAAGAGATAGATTAAGTCACAATAGCCTGAAATCTAATGTGAGCCAGAGTCAAAATATTACTTCCTATTTTTCATTTTTCATGTTAAACCTGAATCGATGCTTGTTCTTTAGTATTTGGAGTCCCGACAACTCTGTGAGTTGTTAAATTGGTGAGTAGCCTGGAAAGCTTAACAATAAATGTAAGGCGTTAACGAAAGGAAACAAAGCTCTAAAACCTATTAAAAGTGTGATATGCTTGTTGTAAAATTGCTTCTTTCTTCAATGGTAAGTTGTCCAAAGAATTGTGTCATCTATGAAACGCGTGATACTTCGTGAAAATTCTTGTTACTCTAAGATTATTTTCCTTAAAAATCAAATATCATATAATTCATCTTCTGAATATACTCCAGAAATATTAATACTCAGAAGATTATCGTTGACAATAGCATAATGAATGTAGGACAATAAAAAGGATGATAATGCTTATGGTACATGAATTTTTCACTGCAACTTGAATCTGCAGGTTCTCTGTAGAGAATACTAAACTCATCTCAGTGGGCACAACAACGTTGAAAATTGGTTTGTCGTCAACGTTAAAACTTGGTTGAAAATAGATTGTATATGAAAGTATTTTAGACGTTGAAATCTGACGTCGTCTCAACGTTGGAACATGACCTTTTATCAATATTGAGGTTGAAAATATACGTTTTCCAGACGTCCCTATCTGACGTTGATCAACGTTGAAATTATAACATACACCAACCATCGAGCATCGGCCCATCTTTGATTTTATAATTTATCTCCTTCAGTACAGCATTTTTATAAACAAAACTGATACAATGGTAATAAAACTTGACAGTGAATCTTCCAGTTACCTACATTATTGCTTTCATGTAATTAGTATTTATTCACAGGTCTTGAGCTCAAGCATAGGCTACAGTTAATTATTACTAATCATAAGTAAACTGTCACCTCTTTGACATCTTATACCCTCTGCTTAATTTGCAGCTGAGTTTGATGATACCAAATGTTAGCTCTTGGGTGTAATTTTCTGGATTAAAAAAGGTATTCATCAAACAAGTACATCATCCTGAGACACGCTCAAAATTCAGAAAAAAATTATCCTTAAGTACAGCATTTTTATTAACAAAACTGATTCAATGGTAATAAAATTTGACAGTGAATCTCCAAGTTTCCTTGAAAAAAAGAAGTATCCCATTGGTCCTAAAAAAAGTGTGTTCCTGAAAAAATAAAACGTTTAGATAATATTTAATGAAATAAAATAAAATAGTATTAGTTACTTTTACTAAAACTCTACGAAACATATGAAGAACTATATTACCTAAAGTGATTAAAATCTTATATGATAAATCAATTACAACTAGATATTATGAATTTAATTCTTGTAAAAACATACAAATGTATGAAAAACGGAAATCTGATGATTAAGATGATACTTACTCATATGTTTCTCCGGCATTTGTATTCCTGGACCGATATTAGGTTAATACTTGTGTAGTCACATTTAGGATGGCAAAGCAAAGCCCCTCCTAAAATTAAAAAAATCACAAACTGGTAGTCCAGCACGTTAAATCCCAACTCACTCACTTACTCACTCACTCACTGGCAGTTCAATCATTTATCCATTAATTTTTTAAAAATGCATTTAATGTCAATTGTTGTGATCTGATGAACTTACACATAAATACCTGGTGGCAATTTAAAAAAATCTTTTGATTCCTTTCATGGAGTAATTAGGCCTATCCCCGGGTTTAGTTTTGTCTACTTTTGCAAAGACCTTAAAGTGTTGCAAAATATATCATCTAAAAAACTGTCTTGTTTATTTTAATAGAAATTTGAAAACTTTGCATTGTGACAGTTTAGTACTTTTACAACAAGATTTACCTCAATTATCAATGTATCGTATATAACAAAGGATATGTTTTATAACAAAGAAAAGAGGTTAAACAATTTACAAGCTGACACAATTTCTTTTATCAACGTCAGTGACCTTTGTCCTCGCGCCAATAAGGTTTAAATTTCACTGTCTTATAAATAGAAACTTTGAGGAAAGAATCAAGGTGGTAGTAAATAATATGAACATCCAGTCACAATAATATTTGTTATCCCTCAACAATTAAACAAATCAACAAATTGTCTGACCTATAAAAAGTTGCCAACCATGTGCTTCAGTTACCTGCTACACAGCAATTTAAATATTTTCATCAACATCTTCAAAGTCTATGTCAACGGTACTGATCTATTACAACTTCTTGAATTCATTTGACTAATTCATATGTGCAATGTGCACCAAGCCAACACACTGACACGTCTAGCCTAATTAGGTCAACTTTACCTTAACTTCGAAACAGTAATTTGTTTATACTAAAATATATACTCATCAACAGAAAACATGAGCAAGAGTAAAGAGTAACCTTTGTCTACCAGTCCTGTTTTGCTTTAACGACAATGAAAAGATTATAAATGTTTTACATACTTACATTTAACTTTGGGTGCAGTTTGAGTAACATCCACTGGAGCAGACGACACTGGGTTATAATCAAATCTTGCATAGTGAATTAAAACGAAACATTAATATAAAAGTGGGATTACAATGCGGAAAAGGATCAAGTATTGAAAAAAATACAAAGATGTTCAAAGCAAAAGGATTTTGTATTGTTAAATCCAGAAAAGATATTAATTTAGTCATTAGTGAAATATTTTGATGTCATATGTCTGAAGACAGAAGGCTAAAATAAATATAGTTAATTTAAACTATAGTTTTTTCTAAAATTAAAAGATGCCTGAAAATTTTCATGTAACCATAACAGCAATATATCTATAAAAAATTAAATTATTTTCCAATTGTTTAATTCATATAGAAAGGGGCAATACCATTTATTGATTCCAATTTACAATGTATTTAAAACAAAATGTAAACAGAAATCAATCAGTTGGAAGTGTGTTGTATCCAGACATTGAAACAACGCTGTCCCTAAAACCAATCTGGAGTGAATCTTCTTGCGTCGCTTCGACTAAGAACATAACAAAATGAATTCGGGTGAAAAAGTATCACATTTTTAAGAAATTCAATGATATAACAAACGCTTACAAGCAACGAAAAATGCCAACACATTATTAAGCGACTGATTGATTTGTGCTCGTTTTCAGAAATATGATATTGAGATATAAAAAACGTTAAGATAAAGTTCTTTCACGTAAATTCACGTCTCATTGAGAATGCAAAATTTGACAGTCGCCATTTTCAAACTTACAAGTCACGTGATTGGACGATGTCATATGACGTTCGAAAGTAGCTGAACATTATTACAATAATTATAAAAGTTTTGATATTTATTGTTCGTAGTCTTCTGAGACAGATATGAACAAATTGATTTTGATGAGTCAGTGTTGCGTGTCGAGTGTTCCATTTTGCGCTATGGCACGTTTAAAGTGCTGATCGTCGCTTGAATGAAGCTATTTTATAACTTATCAATTAATACCCATCGATACCTTTTTATGCGATTTCGTCTGCAAATGTGGTCATTTCGCTTTCCGTTGCGATTCGATCTTTTCTTTTAAGCCTCGAGCATTAAACAAAATCAATGGCACTACCATCTTAAGATGTCGTCTTAAGATTCGCCTGATGAAAATTAGCTCAATGATGAAGTTTACATACACTTATTACTGATGGGAGATAAAAGATAGGATATTTACAAGAAGTAACGACTGACAATAGCCGATATCCTCTAATGAAAATAATTTAATATCAGATGCTGCGTAGTTGAAATGACTTTAAAACAATGTAGTCATGCTGTGTCGTTATGGTACCCAAATTAGGATAATGATACATTGAACATGTTATAAACAACGTTATCGATATAATGCATTGGCTCCCGGTAAATCTGTGATAAATATTCATACTGGTAAACAAACAAAGCACACAAGAACCAGAAAAACGGCAGAGTTTAACATAATTGTTAAACATTGAGTGTTGATACGAAACTAACAAAATGCTTGCTTTTATCAAATCGTTTTATCGCTTAAGATATATTGATGTAGTGCCTCCATGATGTTTTGGTTTTCATTTATATTAGTTGACTGTATCACATTTAACACCGTTTGTCCATGACCATTTAGATATAATGGAGCATTATTTCTTAGAACTTGTATAAAGTTTGCATATGAATAGATAACAAATAATATCGCCATTGAGATATCCATGTGCTCATTCAGCGAAAGTAAAAAACATATTGAATCAATGCAGCCAAGTTGAAGTCAACTGTTGACTACCTGAAACAAATCTAATAACGAAATTCCAATGAAAATCATGAATCAGTTCAATTACAATATAACTTTTTAACTGTCCTACAAGTATCCTACTCGGCAAAAATCTAAGCTGATGGTTAAAACATATTTAACAATCAATTATTTGTTCGCTGACATGGAGATAATGTATAGTTTGTCGTTAATTGTCCTCCTTAGGCAGGTTCAATGTACACCCTAGGGGTTGACATTCAACAAGGAAGAACTTAATATTGCGACCATATCATGTGTAGTTTCTGTGGCAGTTCCTCATGTTTCGAGACAGTTCATAATGCTAGTTGAATTCATTTGAAAGTTTTAAGCCCTTCAATATTGCGAAAAAGTTTATTGCCTCTGGCATGACGTCATTTGAACAATGCCAAAAAGACTAAAAATACGCCACTGAAAGGGGTCAGTTACAAAACAAGTTACAAAACTCCTTAAGAAAAACATAGTAATTGTTAGTACATAACAAATGTAGGATAAGATGACATGCACGATGAGTCATACACAACCTTGACATCAGTCATCACTGACCATCACTAAACGTGATTAGTAAGTTTCAATTACGGTGAAGATTAGTTTTATGATGACATCACTTACAAAGAGGAGACCTGGTATCCCCGGTGCTGCTACTAGTTAGTGCGTAGTGTGAGTTGGGCTTATGATACATTTATAAATTCAGCTGATCCGGGTGAGGCCTTTTTCAAAGGTCTCATCAGTATTGCAAATGAAACTATCCCTAAAACCTAGGCAAGTCCACGCATTCACAAGCCATGGTTTAATGATGCTTGTGATGAAGCCATTAAGGCCCGTAAAAAGGCTGAGCGCAAGCTCTATAGACGACCAACTCGAGATAACCTTGACAATTGGCATAAGGCAAGAGCTAAAGCTCGCCATACTGTAAATCAACAAAAGCGCAAATCTTGGAGAGGCTATGTCTCCAAAATTAATTCATGAACACCTATTTGCAAGGTCTGGAATATGATTAGTAGAATTAAAGGCAAAGGTTCTAAAACTACAAAAAAAAAACTAAAGAGGAGACGTAACGCATAATTGTGATTATTACAAATTATTATCTGTAGTCGCTTCATTTATAAGAATCAATAGAGCCAAAAAATGCGAAAATATATGCTTTAATTCGACTACAAGGAGACCTTTTATACCCCTGTTTTGGATAACCCCCTAATGAGCCTAATGAGCCTGGCGAACGCTTAGACCAAATCACCGAAGCATGACTCGAAGCCACGCCCAGTGTGTGACGTGCTAGTTGTCAGCTGAAAGTCCAGCCCTTTGATTTTCTCTGTATTTTTAAGCTAATTCAACAGCAAAATTGAGGCAATAGCAGGACCGAAAGAATTCCAAAATACGATATGTAACTGCTTCATGATATCAACTTTACCTCTTAGTCGTCAAATCCATTTTGATTGGACTGTGACAATCCTTGGACGCGGTTTTCGTGGGTGGGTTTATATAAAAAAGGTTAAGAACTTGGTCGGTGAGAGATCCATTACTATGGGATATTACGTAGTGTTACAACATTTATTATCGATATGAAGTTCTAAATTGTCTCGAAAAAAATGAAGGTTTTTGTAATAAACGGGAGAGAATGTAAAAACCTGTTTAATGTTTACTGTAGAAAAAATAATTTTGTTTCACTTCACTTTATGACAACTTAGTACTTAGTGGATGATTCGTTTGTATTTAACTAACTTATATTATATTGTTAGCTAGTATAACATCTCACACCATGTTGCAATATCTCTGTCTTCGAATTTAACAATCATTGACATGAAAGCATACCTGGCGCAAGCGTTA
This sequence comes from Phorcus lineatus, assembly GCA_921293015.1. Lineage (NCBI taxonomy): Eukaryota > Metazoa > Mollusca > Gastropoda > Trochida > Trochidae > Phorcus > Phorcus lineatus. The sequence continues at coordinate 14,438,853 of OV121092.1, read as the reverse complement.
GAAACATCCTATGTAATCCTAAAGAATGTTGGTACCCGTTATTCACGATGTACTTGTTAAAATGTGTGTCATCGTCCGTAGAAGTGCATGGGCCAAATCTCCTTCTCTAAATTTATTGGTTGAATATATATTCTACAAGTTTATTGGTTCAAAATGACTGGACGCCGTGACAATAAACTAAGTAGCAGTCGAATGCCAAGATTACGCCATTATGACAGGACATATATTCCGCTTGGTGGATCCAAGGCGTTAAAATTCAAGGGGTATAATTAGAGACAATTAAATCAAGAACTGAAATTGAATGCATAGGATTATATAACGGCCACCTGTGTGTCATAAAAAATAAGACTATTTGAATCAGTCTGATTGTTGTGACAACATTTGGCAGACGTCGTAATTCATGTACACATGCTATGGGATAGTTCGCATAGCATCATATTAAAACACTGTCTTTCGCTTGGAACAATACAAATAATGAAAGATATATTTAACATCAATTCATCGGAGGTTTGAGTTGCTTGGATGACTTTAGATATGTTTAAACAGTTGTTTAGAATGTGAGATTTCCTGTTGTTTTTTCATTAAGGAGGTTATATTTCTGCCAACTAGCACGTCACGCGGCAGGACACGCGGCTTGACACGCCTCAGTGACCACGGGCCTGTTCAGTTCTGTCCACTGGTGCTAATTAGCTGTTGATTGGAAAAAGCCGTATTAAAGTTGTTTATAGGCCGATTTCGAAAATTTAAACTTAAGTTACTGGCAAATTAGGATACGTATTTTATGAATCACGAAAGTTGCCATTGGTCATTTCAGTCGATCTTTAAGGTCTATGGTGACCTTCTTACAACTGAAACCGATATTGCAAATAAGTTGGCTGAAACCATTCCTAAAAATTCCTCATCTGCAAATGAGGTAGCAGCATTTCAAAAATAACAAAAGGTACAGGAAAAACGACCAATAAATTTCAAATCTGATAATGGAGAAGACTATAATGAACATTTCTCCATTACAGAACTTAAAACAGCACTTTCTAAAGCTCATGATACAGCAACTGGTTTTGATGATATCCATTATCAGCTCTTAAAGCATCTTCCAGAACCTTGCCTTGAAGTTTTACTAGCTTTATATAATAATATTTGGGAAACGGGTAATTTTCCATCTTCTTGGCATAATGCTACTATTTTCCCTTTTCCAAAACCAGGAAAGGATCATACAGACCCTTCTTATTATCGTCCTATAAACTTAACAAGTTGCGTATGCAAAATATGGAACGGATGATCAACTATCGTCTTGTTTGGTACTTGGAAACCAACAAATTACTTACTGACATTCTATGTGGTTTCCGAAAACAACCATTGATCATCTTGTACGTTTAGAAACTTTTATTCGGGATGCATTTATAAACAAACAACATTCAGTATTTATATTTTTCGATTTGGAAAAAGCATATGATACAACATGGAAACATGGCATCCTGAAAGATTTACATGAATTTGGCATGCGAGGTCGTTTGCCTGAATTTATATCCAACTTTTTATATGATCGTCAATTTAAGGTCCGTGTGGGCTCTACCCTATCTGATTTCTTTGACCAAGAAATAAGTGTCCCACAAGGAAGCATATTATCAGTCACTCTATTTAGCATTAAAATAAATAGCTTGGCTAAAGTTTTAAATGATCATACTGATGGTTCACTCTTTCTGGATGACTTCGGAGTCTCTTGCCTAGGCAAGAATATGCCATCAGTTACAACTTTGTCTAAATAAAATTCATAAATGGTCGTTGGAAAATGGCTTTAAATTTTCTAAAGCTAAAACATCTTGTGTGTATTTCTGTAATATGCGACAATTGCACAAAGATCCAGAACTTTTTCTAGATAAAACTCCAATTAAGGTCGTTCCAGAGGCCAAATTTCTTGGCATCCTCTTAATAAATAAACTCTCTTTTATCCCACATATAAAAGCACTTAAAGCTAAATGTTTAAAAGCATTAGATCTTTTAAAGGTCGTTTCAAATGCTAAATGGGGTGGAGATGAAGAAACCCTTCTACATCTCTATCGATCACTCATCCACTCAAATCTGGACTATGGATCAATAATCTATGAATCTGCCCGCCCCTCATATATCAAAATGTTAGATACAATCCACCACCAGGGTCTCAGACGTTGTCTTGGGGCCTTCAGAACATCCCCCGTTGAAAGCCTTTACGTTGAGGCTGATGAGCCATCTCTTGCAAATCGGCGCATCAAGTTAGCACTTCAATACATAACTAAGCTCAAATCCAATCCTTCAAATGCAGCTTACACCTGCGTATTCAATCCTGAGTATCAGCAGTTGTATTCTTCAAAACCAAAAGCAATTCCACCCTTGGTATCCGTATTCAACAACATGTTGAAGAGTCGGATATCGACCTCTCAAAGGTTGGCAACTGTAACACCTTCAACAACTTATGCTTCAAGGCTACATGATGGAAGCAGCATCTTCACTGCAGAAGCAAAGGCCATCCTCAAGGCCATTCAAAATATAAAAAATTCATTTCCTAACAACTATATAATTATTTCAGACTCTCTCTCTCTCTCTCTCTCTCTCTCTCTCTCTCTCTCTCTCTCTCTCTCTCTCTCTCTCTCTCTTGCTTACAAGCAATCAAAAATTGTAAAAGTGATCACCCCATTATTAGGGATATTTTAACTGTTCATAATACATTTTTCGAATGCGACATCGTCTTTTGCTGGCTTCCTAGCCATATGGGAATAAGAGGCAACAGCAGCTCTCAACTTCAAACATGTCTCTCAAACTAAAGTTCCATATACAGATCCCAAACCTGCTATCCAATCTTACATCAAACAGCGTTGGCGGTCCCTATGGAACCAACAACAACACAATAAACGTCATGCAATACAACCTCATTTAGGTTTTAAATCTCTATCCTCTTCTACCCGTCAGGAAGCATGTGTTTTGCGACACTGCACAAGTAAGGGACACATTTTACCCAAATGTTTCAATTTCACAACTTTTTAATCAATTCGGTGAACACTGTATTTTAGAATATCTAAAGGCTATTGATAAGTTATAGAATTTTTAACTTTCTATATCAGCTTTTAACCAACTCTGTGATATTTTGCTAAAGTTTTTACAGCCTTCGTGTTGTAACACCTTTTTGCTTTTGCAATAATTTTCATTTCATTAAATTCCACGCAGCTAATGGCTGAAATATTGCCCAGCGGCGTTAAACAATAACTCACTCACTCACTCACTCCATGGAGGCAAAGGCCAAAGTAGCGTCATATCGACAGAGGTTAATAACATATATTGTTAAATGATTAGATTAAAGAGTGTTTGCCATACGCTGTGCTTTAACAAATAATTTTTGTATGATAACTAAGATATCAGTTATATTTTTCGTTGAACAACCTTGAGTTGTTATTTTGGCTTTTTCTGTTTAGAACTGGTTGTCGAATATTATTGTTTTGGTCATGAATATGTTGCTAGAATAGGAATGTCGATTTGAAAATTTGAGATGTAAAGGCAAGTAAATCTACAGTGTGTGATTTATGCTTGATCTGTTATCTATAGGATTCACAATGATATACAGCAGTAACAACAACTTTATAAAGTCAAGGCTAGAGATTCTCCACATTTAATTGATTTAGTTTTTCTTTCATGATTTTATATTTAGCACGGCAATGTCTTTGATGAAAGAATTTGACGCTTAAGATCTTTTCCAGAAATAGCAAAAAAATGCTTGTCATTGATAAATACCAAGAACATATCGATCATTTGCCAAATACCTGATCGATTTCTTAAACTATGATTTCTGAAACTATATAATGACAACGTCAACCTATAACTATCCCATCGAAAACCTTCTTGGAATCATTAAATCAAAGTTATTGATTTTTTGCTTTTGTGGGCCATGTTTGTTACGAAGTTACCCGTCGGAACTAACTGCTTTAGATGATTAAGTGGACTTATGTCAAGTAACTCACCATTAATAAGCTGAGAGGACCTACTGTGTACTGAGGTCGGTAATTACAAACACATTCCCAGCAGGCAAACAGGAGACTAATGAGGAATCGGGACATGGGAAATCAGTTTTAGGACGTTGGATTAACATCAGTGTTCTGATTTTGAAATTATTTGATAAGTTGTCTTAAATTCATAAAAATACCGTACTCAGTATAACCTTTTGAGGTCACTTCTCCTCCAAACAAATCAATCATTTTACTTTATAATAATTTTATTAAAACTTAGTGTCCTTATCCTTTTTTCACAATCACTATAAAAATGTGTTTATACTATTTCAGGTCAATTCGTAAATTTATCCTTAAAGGCTACACAAAGACAAGTCATACCATTATTAAGATCCACAAAGGCTAATGTGTCATTCTTGCTTAGTCACGCATTACAAGCGTGTATAAATTCTGATAGATATCCCTAGCGACAGAAATCTCCAACAGAAAATATCTGCGAATTGTAACTTACGAAAACGCTTCCATTATGTAAAGCTACCTGGTTGTAAGTATAAACTTTACGTCATTGTGTCCTGTCAAGAAATATCAAAGTGCATCATGCAGAATGTAATACATTCTATTCCCCACAAAGCATATGGCAATAATTGATTCTAAGTGAATGATTAGTTTTGAAAAGGCATCGCTGACTGCACAACATACTTTGTGTAAAGCCAACCAGCCTTTTTGTTTTGCAGTCCAAACAGTTTTGACGAAAACAGAGGTTAGCGTAGGATTTTGTTACTTGAGCTGCATTGGTGGAAGATAGTATCTATAGAGAGGCAAACTTCTTTCTCTTTCTTATCCAATAACACGTTTTGTTGGAACAAAAGAGCGTCATCAGTGATTGCCTCCCCTAGAAACCGTCTGTCAGAGAGTAAGAGATACACCGCTAAAACAGTCCTACCTGAGTTCTCTATACATGTAATTCATAAAGACACAGTGACAGATAACGACAAGATTAAGCCTACTATTCATTAGGTTGTACCTATTGCCTGACACGATCTTCACGAGCAAAGAATGGTGTCGAAGTTCGCGTATAAATTTACAACCTGTGCCTCAATGAGAGCATTTTACATTCAAACACGCCAATTTCATTCTAGAAACTTTCGCTTTACCAAAGATGAGTGTGACGTTTATTACCGTTTTGATATCTGACACACAGAGCTTATAACTTGCAACACAAATTATAATACAAGATCCTTATTTTGTATATATTTTATGTGCATGTTATGTATTTGCAATATCAAAGGCTCAAAGTGCTTAGCACCATAGCATATAAAAACAGACTATTTCAAAACAACGAGACAAAACATTTCCTATATTTTACCTTTTCCTGATGAGGTGCAATTAAATGTTTAGCAAATCGAACGAAAAAAAACCTTCTCTGTCAAACTTGTTATAGTTACAAACTTAAAATCGTTGATAACGTAGCCATAATGTAGAAACAATTTGAATGTTTCCCAATCAATGGTTCGTTTGATAAAGCATTTACTTGATTCAGGTAGAAAGAGGAGGGAAGAATGACAAGCAAATGTAAACTCCTTTTAAATGGTCGAGTCACCATCAAAATTGTCTTTTTTTGCAATCAAACCAAGATATAGCTAAACTTTGGTTTGTGTTTGAAATCAACTGGTGCAATTCCACCTCGCGATGAAAACTGTACATAAATATTCAAATGAATAAATGGATATTACAGTCACTGTCTTTAAAATACTGTTACCAACAAGTTTTTACTTGACTTAAACATAACCATTCGCTTGCTTTCGCTCTACCAATTTGAAACATATCAAAATCTACTAATTAATTTCAAAGATCTAATGTAAATTACATTTTTTCCAAAAAAAACCCCAGATTTTTCATCATATGAATTACTGTATTGATATATGTGTTTCAGTGTTAAGAAACCTGTTTACATCAGTTTATCAACTCAAGGTCATAACCCTGTATAGTCGTGTTGGTTTGTGCCTTGCAGTCTACTAGTGATTTTATCCTACCAAGGTTAATCAAGGGTCTAAATGGATTCGTCTGATCACCACAGAACACAGCAAGTGTTCATTTCAAATTACCTGTAGTTCATTCTGATACATTGCTCTTTTAACATTCCATTCAGGGAGATATATAATTTCAATTCAAATAGAAATTGCAGCTTACAATTTTTTTACACAAGAATTTACACTACACCAAAATATTTTTTTTAAAACCGGCATATTATCTCCTTATAAGATGTTGCTTAATAGCAATATATCAAACACTTTTTTTGCAAAGACAATTGGACTAGAATGCATTTTCAGAGGGGGACATGAGAACGCACCTGTACAAATGATATACAAATTAAAGATTAATGCCTGAAGGATGCAGTGTGATCCCAAATACAACAAAGTAACATGCCATGGAGATAGTATACATTGATCTATTTTGGATAACGCTGTATGCGCCATTAAAACTTCTCGTAGCCTTCCTAGAGAGGTTTATTGCAGGACTAAGACCAACAACGGCGGGACTAAGCAATAACCAACATATAACTGAATCGCTTAATTCATTTCGCATTCAGTTGTCGTTGATTTCCGATCTGACTAAAGCTGTTAAAGTGCAATTCAAATATGATATCATTTAAGCAAATTATCTATTTCATTTTTAAAAAGAACTGTGACTGTTTCACATTATTATTTTCAACATGGAGCAGAGCCTAGTTTAAATATAACGCTCTTATTTCATGTTTGTATTTTAGTGTAGTTGAGCACAGTTACGTGTACAATGATGACAAGAAGTTCATTTTTAACTGTAGTTATAATACATTTTATTTTATGAATATTAAATTCAACCACGTTGAATATTTGACAACTTTGTATAATTTTTATCACCCCCTACTGGTAAAGCAAAAAGCCAGTCGATTTTAACCTATATTCCTGTCTAAATCGGTGTGCCTCAGAAGCAGATTGGCTTCTGAAAGAAATCGGCCGTCGATCTTTAGGAATTAGATTTTGTGGTTCCTGCTATCCTATAGGCAGATTGTTATAATAACGATCTTTTCTTACAAATATAAAAGGCGCACACTAACAGGGCCTCGTGGTCAATATGTATGTGAAGATTTTGACATGTTATTTTATCTCAAAAATATATATCAGAAACGTGTCACGAGTCACAAGTGTTAGCGTCTCTTCCCTCAAACTTGTTATCCAAATTGTTTTCGCATGGTCAAATGTCCTCAATGTCAGGCCTAAGGTTAGAGTCTTCTCGTCTCATTACTTTTATCCATGGGGGCGGAAATGTGTGGGGAATGACAAAAAGATAACGTTAAGTGATGCCCACTACAGAGCAAGATGTACGATAGGGCATTGTGATCATGGTAACCTTTAATGTATTTGAACGAATTATTTATCAAATAAGCTATTTGCAATGATACTGCAATTGCAACTTCAATTTGCATCCACGGTGGTATTTTTTTTTACCATATGATGTTTCCAACACGATGTGAGTAAGGAAAGCTAACTTTATGTTCATGTATTTATTCATAAAAACAGAACAAGTTGATGTTGTAGAAATCCAATCACAGATGTTATGCCCTGTGATCAACCTTTTGAGTAATTTCCTGTTCATCAGGCTCTATTAAAATGCTTGGTTGTCATGTTCGATTACACATTAATTCACGCATTTTTGCTAATGCCATACGGTTTTGGTATTCGTTAAATAATGTGTCTGAAAGAACATTGTAAATGATACTGTATGTCTGATATAAATACAGGCTACTTATATAATGAAGTTTCAATAAAGATTCTGGAAATAGTGTTATATAGTATCAAACGCATTTAATCGATGTTAGTTATCCTCTTAAAGTAGCGTCCATGGTTTCACAGCAAATGATTAAGACAAATCTTCTTTGTCAAAGTTAAAAGCAAAGGTCTAAAAAAGTGTTTAGGCGTCCACGTACCTTGATATACCTTCCTGTCGCTTGTAGTATAGGAGGCATGATGGGTAAGATACAGCGGGTCAGGCAAAGTTGAACGACCACTGTAGACAATATATATGTGGAAAAGGTGTGTTGTATGTTGTTTTCTCAAACAGCTTGTGGAAAAGGGAAAACGTAATATACGTTTAGCGCATTCCTATTCCTTTACATTAAACGTTTCGCGTGTTAATTTTCATTTAATGAGATTCGTAAAAGTTTGTTATGAGCTCGCATCATTCTACCGCCAAATGACACATTAACATAATGATCGTTCTTAAGCACTCATGTTTCTAACGTTGATATAGTACTGTTATGTGCATTCATTGGGAACATTTTGTGTTGTTTTAATCAATTTTACTGAAACAAGTTCAGGCTTACTAAGCACACTATTACTTGATAATAGTTTCAAGTATCAAAATATGGATCGAAAGGGGTTCTACCTCATACATAATGCAGTCGTATACAATTTATCGCTCTTTTATAAATCCCATGTTTAATACGTATTTTAGAATATTTGAATTTATTTGACAATTGATAAATTGAGTTTGCTCACTATTCTTAACATATCATTGCTAACTTTTTATTTCAGCTATTTCACATGAGTAATAAGAACTAAGTACATGTAGTTGTAAAGGTTAAATTTTTCTCTAGTCCTTTTGCTTTCCTGTTTTGTAAGCTGATTGTATCTTACCAGTAATAAGAAGGGTTGTGATGGATTCGTGGTGATTTAAAATAAGCACTAATTATCAGAGGTAGTCTTTTGTGGTTCATTGTCGTAGATTATTCTTAAAGCACAACAAGTGTCTTGGCCCTTCCAAAGTTCATGATCAGCGAGATATAATACATTCTGAAGAGAACAGCAGCTTACACACAGTTTGAACGAAATGTAATCTCAATGAAAAACTATTTGTTACTTTTACAAGAAAGAAGCTTTCCTCAATAGCATGATACACTAACAAGGAATTTAACAGATACTAATTTGGTTAAATACATGTGCATGCAACCTTATGATTGGGGGTGGGCAATTACTTCTGAACATTTGTAACATACAGTCACGATATTCTGGAGTGTATGCCACTTTTTTTACACGAATGACAGTGAAAACATGTCTTGAAATTAGATTCATTTGATTATATTAGAATGCATGAAATAATGTTAGATTGCTTTCGAAAAGTAAAGGTTATGTAGTCGTAACATGACTGTTAACTACGTGACCATTGTCTAAGCATATGTGACAGCCCTAGAGTATTTTTGTTACCCCCTAATGGGTCAGACGAAGCCAGTCGATTTTAACGTATTTTCTCGTGTTCCCTGGAAGTACCTCAGATGTAGATTGGCTTTTGACCGAAATCGGCCCTCTTTCGTGCGTGATTAGATTTTTTAAATTTCCTCCTATCCTAGTTTTCATTATGTGAAGCCATCCTTATCGATGGTTTGTACAATAAGAAGCCATATAGAATATAACATTGCAAAAGAGGACCGAATCTAATGAGTTTGATGCAGAAACGACACTTCATAAGATAAACACGTATATGCATGTGTGATGATAGAACGCTAAACGAAAGAAATTAAGGTTAAATGAAATTTCAATTTAGGAAGCGTAGAGAATTATTAAGAGTTTTCTCTAACATAGAAAGAATAAAAGATGCACATTAACAAATAAAGATTTTTTTGTCATCAGCATGTTATATCATCTCAGAAAAAGGTTTCAGAAATTTGAGGTTGTCAAATTGGCGTGCTCCCCTCCTCAAACTGTTTACTCAAAATTATATCCGCACGGACATGTACAGTTGTCCTCAATGTCAGGCTTGAGGTTAACGTCTTCCCGTCTCATTACTATCGCCCTAGGGGCTGAGAATGTGTCGAGAATAAGAATGAGAAATGTAACGTGATGTCCACTCTGGAGACAGATATTTCCTGACTTACATTGTAATTGTCAAGGAACAGGGCATTGTGAGTATTGTAACCTTAAATGCATTTGAAAGAGTATGTAATCAGATAATATATGTGCAAGTAAGTATCATTGCAATTATAATTGCATACACTGTAGTATTCCGTATTCATCAAACAGTTATGCTAACATACTGTTAAATAGTGAGTAATATCAATCTATTGTCGTATGTACAATTATTTATTTATCAAGCAAGTCCACATTTGGAATTTTGCTGTGTTATCTTCTGTTTATGAAATAAGTAGTCCATCAGGTCCAATTATTATGCTGGGTTTATGTATTCGAGAATAAAGTAATCCATGCAGTTTAAAATTTAAAATCATGTTAATACCATGAAGATTTAGCCACTCGAAAGGTTATTCTTGAAGAAAAGCTTGTTTTTAATAGAAGCGTTACCTATATTTTATGCATTCTGTCATCGACCCTGGATTGATATCCGTCATATGTATGTATAATGTGAATGAAACTGGAACTGCATAATCACCTTTCTGAAAAGGGACACTGTATGTAGATTACTATAAAAAGTATCTAAACTTTATGATAAGATTCTTAATAACTTGATACTTAAATATATTACCAGCCTTTCGCGAAAAAAGAATGAAGTAGGCCTTTTTTTTCTTGGTAAAATGAAAGTCACAGGTAGAAAAAGAGCCGAGTGTTTTTTGTCCTATTACTATTATGGCCTATATATCTATTCTCGTGACATAGTTTAAAGGATTTAGGAGGGACATGGTGAAAAGTGTGTCAGCAAATAGTCAAGACAGTTAAGATGAGGAATTAGCACTATATATAGCAATATCACTGAAGCGTGTTATATTCCAAAACAAATATGTTAGGAGTTGTGGTGTTTGAGCTTCCAGATAAGTACTGTAGCTACGTTTAGTGCATTCTAATTCCCTTCAGTGCTTTTTCGTGTTGAGCATGATATTAACATATGGCACATGACACAATTTTTTGTTTTGTCAAAATGTAATTTTTTAAAAGTTATACTAAATATATGTGGTGGACACAATTAGTGTATCGAATTATAATGAAATCATTTTGAAAATAAGAGCTTCCCTCAAGCTATCGTGACTCTTATGTTACGATGATATTCGGTGTTAACAACCTATTTGAATGAGTTTATCATGGGGTAAGTTAAGTTTATAACGTACTCTGCTCGTTAACTTCACATCTCTAAAATATGAGATAAACAAATGCCTCAAGGTATCAAAATGAAATTTGAAGTATATCATTTAAATGTTTTTAGTTCTTTAATTGATTCAATTAATGTCAGAAAGATGTTAGTGTATCATAATATCTATCTCACATTCTGTCTAACGACCGCTACTTATACCGAAATCATAATCATGAATGTTTGATAATGAAGAAATCTTGAAACGTCGGACTAAGAAACGCTATACATGTAGGACATCTCTGACTAGTAGATTAAATGTCCTCATAACAATAAACTCTGAAGATGAAAATATATCTAATCCATCAATATTTCTATCTTAAACATTCGTCTAGATATTATTGTCAAATATACATTTGCATCTTTTTTATGGTTTACAACGTATTACCTGAATGAAGATTTTTTTACTTTTATGTGCATACATTTAGAGTATAAGCCCATTCAGTAAACAAAATATATGACTTACTTGAGATTTCTTACTGCTTTAAAACATCAGAACAACTGCATGGCTCTTGGTTAAATGTTAAAAGAGTTAAAATCCAACTCCTCGCTACTGCTAATGTTTTCCCCTGCATTTCACTTGACGGTGTTCTTAATCAAAACGTCATGAAATTTCACAATTAAAAGTATTATTCTTGAAAATCTTTCTCTTCTGATTTTAGCAACTTCATCTTGCCCATCTAATTATCATTTGAGTAAAAGTCATTTTTAAATGAACTTATTAACTGAATGAAACCTCAAAATGCATGCATCACCCTATTGTCCATACTTTTCTTTAACAACGCAATGTCCCAATATACCGATTACTATTATAATGAATGACATGAAGTTATGTTCTTAGTTTTTAGGACTTTTGGTGTGCTCGTCATGAGATCCGTTTTACTTGGAAATAACCAGAGTTTCATGAAATTAGTCACGTACATAAGCTTGCTTTAGGAAATGAAGTGTGTAAGTGACACCTTGAGTTTTCCAGATCATTTAATTCTGTCTGGAATACTAATTGCTAAACGCACATGATCCAGTCAAGGTGTCCCATTTGTTTAATTCTAGTTTAAAAGATTTTAAAGGAAGCTATCATACGCTCCAAAAGCGTGTTACTTCATCTAAGGAATTACTTATTGAGGCCAAGCATTATGTTTATCCTTGCCAAAATTTTACCGACATATAAAAGGATTTCCGGAGAATAATTTTCTCATAACCAGATTATTCTACGTTGGTCATTCGTGGTCATAATATTGTATATGGCAAAGAATTACATTGCAATTAGGTCTGCGTTAGTCATCGGTAGTCATAAAGTTGTGTATGATGAAATTTTAATTCTGTTCTTGTATTTTGTTCTTTGTCTGTTTTGATCAATAAGTTAACCATATGCTGTGATGGTGCCAGATTTTCAAAATATTCAAGTCGTATAGGAAAACAACCCTTGCTAAAACGCATGAAAAATTAGTCCATGGTTATAAAATTCTAGCTATTACAAACAGTTTTTGATAAATGCTAATTATGAACAGTCGCAGGAAATATCCTTAAAGTCATTAAGTTCAAGTAAAATGTTAATCATTAACAATTTCTGCATGATAACTTAATTGTCAAACTTTTTATGTTGATAACTTTACATCGTTTGTTTCGTTCCTTTTTTACTTTTAAAGTGTCATAAGACATTTACAGTGTTAATAACAGATTATCATCAAACGACCTTATGTATTCTGTTATTACATAAAACACTGATGGCCAAAGTTAAATTTCTGATTGCCTGAATGTAAACATCAAAGAAACATAAAGCCATTGTAAAATGCAATGGTTGAAGTCGGAAAAACATTCTATTAATCTTTAGGTGATTTCATCTTCACAAAATTGATATAACATTTCATGAAATGAATATTTTTCCTAAAGCGCTTGGAGAGAATTTCTTCAGCTTCTTTGTTGACATGATAAATTAAAATATTTTTAACACTGATTTTTTTATGTATGGGAATTACTTATGAAATCTATTGATGAAATAAGTCTATGCATTATGGATGGTTGATTGTTATTTTGTTATGTCATAGAGAAATTAAAGCCATCTGATGAACATGGTGAACAAAAAAGTCGATGACGGTGCCGACAAGCATCACTTTCTTATCGTATAACTTTCGCTATCCCTATTCTATTGAGCATTGGGTATTAATCAATGCTACATGATAAAACCATTGACTGACTTGATAAGCCTTTGATTGATATCCTTGTCAATGCAGATATCTCTTATAATAATGTCTTTAAACCTATCAAATGATTGAAATATAGAGAACAGAATACTTAGTTTGAACGTTCCTTACACTATTTATAATAATTATTTTCGCTCACCTACGTACGTCTATCGAAGTGTAAATTGACACAAACCTGACTATGGTAAATGCATTTACACTACTCAAAGGCAAATCCTTATAATCTTTAGTAGGAGTATAATGAGGTGTTGGAATTGACAGGATTTGCATCTGTCCTGGGTCTGTTGTCCGAGAGGCATCCTAATGATAACACCCTTATTGGTCGAAGCAGTTGAGCCTTCATAATGACAGACAACTATACTCTTCAGGGTTTTGGACACATTCAGTACGAGTTCTGTTTAAACAGTTAATGATGTTAATGCCCTGGGTATTATACATGTTGTTGCTACGCATGTAGTGTTGACAATGGCAAGGGACGAAATTTATTTGCATTCAACTATAACAATAAACAGTAAATAAATATTTATGTTGTCTAATATTTTGCTCAAAGGCTCTTATTTTTGTGAGTCAATTACCCTCTTTTATCACATGTCCTTTTTAGCATGCATTAGGGTATAATTGTATGCTTTCTATTCTCTACATTCCACTGATAAGATATGTGCAGCTTTTTATATTTTAAGAGTTACAGTTGTTAACCTTATTCCTTTTGACATAGATATAAGACCCCTATAAATTAGTTTTTTGATATAGCCAAATTGATAATCTGTCGTTAATTATTTTAATCATCGTTTGTACAGGGAAATTGAACTTCAACTTGATAAAACTAGTCCCACAGCAAGCCATCGTGTGTATATTATTTCACATCCTTTGATGAACAATACAGTTGACCAATAATTACGTTAATGACAAAATATTATTACTAATCCAGACTGATGTCTCATTCCTCGCAATTAAAAAACCCCCAGACACAGCAACCTGACAAACGTCAAATACTTCAAAACATTTTTAAAAAAAACCTTAGGAAATGTATTGTGTAAGTGACTATTAAACGTTTCTAGTGCATTTGATTCTGTCTGTTGTACTAAATGTTCAGTTTACAAGACCCATTTGTGCACAACCTATCTCTTCTGTTTCATTTAGTCAAGCTAGTTAACATTTTGCCATCCTGTCAGTTTCTCATAACATCTCAGGTAATACAGCTGGAAGTCCTCTTTATACCATTGGCAAACCTCGAACCAACAATAAAATTATCTACATCGAGACAGCTTTGTAACAATTTTCGTTACCTTGATGTAAGGTTTTATTATTCAGTTCATCGATTCTCTTATTTGCCGTTTTGTCAATAAGCAAGAGCATTTAGTCACTTCTTTAATAGTGTAAGATAGCTTGTGTTGCACACAACAATTGCTTAGATTGAGACATAGCAGTCTATTGTTACAAATAAATCTTCAAAATAAACAGCTGTTATTATAGATTCCATGCATTGACAGTTAATAAACATGTGGTGAAAGCCATTTCCTTCAAATGACATGGTCTATATAAACAACAATGTTCAATGAACAAATGGCGGCCCACTTGAGGCTCATTCACTGTCATTTATTAATCTTGTAGTTACGAGATGGTCGACATGCGGACTCAGTTTAGCAGTTATTTCATTTAATCCTTTGACCAAAGTAATTTATTATAATTGACACAAGATTGTTCACGAGCTTACAATTATTCAGCCGATGTGCTCGTTATAGGTCAAGAAAAAGTCAAGGGTTTATCAAGCTGTTAATTGATTCTTCTGCATTTTCAGTCAAGGATACTCAATTCTGATTGCGAAACCTCAATTTACGATTGTTGACTTTATAGCCTGTATTCTAAAAGCTTAGATGAATATTTTTTCAGAAGGGAATAACAGTGGCACTCGTCGTGTCTTTAATACGGAAGAAGCAACCTGTATGAAGTGAATGTCATAGTTTGTAGAAAATATTAAGTTAAGTGTCTGCTCAGTTTTTTCTTTCGCATATGATTCCTTTGAATACGGCAGAATAAAGCGATGCCATTTTCCCGTGAGCATCTTACATCATGATCGCTATTATTACTTAAGGCTCTTATTCTTTTAGAGTCATTTCTCATCAGAAAGTGGAAGAAAAACTTTATAATCGGGTGAGTAATTGTCTAGCGCAGCTCAGGCAATATATCAGGCAGTAGTAGTGTGATTTAATGATTTATGTTGAGTTTGTTAAAAATAAAAATTGACGAACATGGAGTGTTAACTTTGTAAAGTTTGAAATAAGTATGTGTGATTTATTAATGCATGTAAAGAAATTTAATTTGCCTTTTCAACAAATCATTAACAGGATATACACTTTATATTTAGAGTTATTTCATGTAAAAATAAGTGTATAAGAATATAAATGTTTTACCTCAATCGATGAGCTGAACATGGTTTTTGTCAAGAAGAACATATATCCTCTTAATATGTGTGCTTTTCGGATGCATATTAAGTCAATAGCCTTTTTAACAACGTGATGCACATTTTTGTCTCTATACTGTACGTGCTGAACTAACAGATTCTTGATACTGAATTCTTGCTGACATGAATAAAAGACAACATGAAGTTCTTTATGGATTTTTGCATATTACTTACTTTATGTGAGCTACTGTCATGCTGCTTACGTTTGTTTCTTTTGTGATTTAAAAACGAATCAAACTCCAAACTTAACCAAACTCAATATCAAAGATGTATTTACGTACTATAAAATAAAATAAAATGTCGCCATTGAGCGAAAAAAACAGCGAAATGATGCTCTGCATGAGACTCTTAAAGTTTTTGTTATACAATACATACAAAACTTTACTTACACCGTGACTTCAATGTTTTCTAAGTTAACGACACCTTTTTTCATTTGCAACGCAGATTTATCCTACGCAGTGATAACCTTTTTCAGTATTAGAGATAAGTGTTCTCAGTAGCTTGATTGGCGCACTATAAAAATTGAAATTACAATGTTTATGATCAATTTGTGTGAAACTGACACGATGATAATGAAATGTGTGTTATGTTAACCCAGCCACTTTATCTATCAAGAAGTTATTTGACACAAACATGGGTACATTTATAAAAACAAACTGCTCAAAAACGATTCCTTTTATTGATCAAGAATAGTGATAATGAGTTGAATTTGTTAAAAACATTTTACATTGCAGCGATCCGGTATGTTTTAACTAAAGTGTTCATAATGATATTACTTATAATTGATCATCTAAACGAAAAATAGCTCCAAGAATGATGCACACATCCATATAAATCAGAGGATGATATTAATAAATATTCATATTCTTCAACTGAAATTGAAATCAGCCTATTTGAGCAAACTTATTTTATTATATTATATCATAAATAGACATTACTGTATAATATCTAATGGAAATCATAAGTGAAGCTTATTAGCTCTTCGTCAATGATAAATGGCAGATGCATTTTCTTACATTTTTAAAATATAATGAGACATTTAGATTTCCAATAACAGATTCGGTTGAAACATCACACATCATATATTATAAAAACTGAAAATATCAGCAAATCTTTGAAACAATCATAATAACATTAAGAACTCTACATGTAACAATTCGATAAACTCTTAAGATTTTCCTCAATTTGACCCATTTAGATAATGACAAATGGAAAATAAGCACTAATAATCTGTATGCTATAATCTCCTATTCATTCTCTCCCAACAGAGATAGCTCCGGCATTATTTCCTATACAACCTCTGTTCTAATAAGCTGTACTCGGGCTTCTAGCAGGTTCCCGTGGCGGCAAAATATTTTTCCAATAAACTACCATGTAGTATTTCAGTTAATTAAAATAACGCATGCGTGGATAACATATTTGTTGTCATACATACATTCACAATGATGTCCCTGCTTCATTACGCGAATCTGTTCTATCTTACATAAACCTTGTTGGTCATTGTTATTTGGATTGGAAAATAAATACTAGCGTAATCGTGCTAGCGATGTTTTTACCTATTGTTACTATCTATATCTATTTCTTATAGAAAGAATGGTCAATTCAGCCTTCGGGCTCATTCCTTTCAGCTAAAACTCACACGACTTGAACCATTTTGGGATGGTTCATTTTCCATCTAATCATAATGGAGATATATGATGCATTAAATTAATCATAGGTTTGTTATAACGATAATGGGGTATAAACCTTTCGTCCGCTCCAGTACCAAATTCCCGTGAGGCTTAAATCTTCGTTTCCGACTCCTTTACTAATGGTCAAAATACATCAGAGATTTGTTGTATTTGTTCTGTGGCGCCTACATGGCCGGAAGTTGTATTTCTTCTGCCGACAGATCGGGCAATGTGTAAAATAACCTATTGATTTGTTAATCCGTTGTTACATGTGTAGGTAAAGTCAAGTGTTTGGTTTTTACTACCTTGTAAAATAATGAAGAATTTTAGAGCCTTGTAGAGCCAACCGATACATGTATATTCAATTAATATGTTTTGGAATTTTTGTCTAGCTTATTATTTCAGATCTATTTTTTTCTAGCTAATTGCAAACAATTTATTTGATTCTTTCTAAATTGGCACGTTTTTACACGATCAAAAGAGTTGCAGTTCCGATGAAAAAGCAATATATTTATTTTTGTTTTAACTTTTCTATAATTTTTGTTTTGTCCGTCAATATTTAAAACTAAACTAAAACGAATTCAGAAAAAAACTGTTCATTCAGGTATGTTGGAGTTTGCACCTGTCGTTAAAAACGTCTGAGGTCAGAAATAGCAATCAAATAAAAATTGACATTTTGGACCATCGACATTAGATTCAGAATTTGAAACAAACTTGGTGTCAAAAGGTATATTTGACAAATATGTTCATAGTCACATGAATTTGATCGCATACACGATAACACTCGTAAAGATTGAGTCCAAGTTACACCTTTTTTTGTTTTTGCTCTGTCTCGTACGGCCGGGTTTACACTACGTCCGAATAATTCGCATTGCGTTGACGCATGCGATTGGAGGGTTTACATTACGAGCGTTTTGCATGCAATTTGCTTGCAAATGTCTTCCTTGCGATTTTTCCGAAGTGAATAATGTATGTTTGTATTGGTGTATGTATGGGTTTATATATGTATGTATGTATGTATGTATCTTTGTATGTATGTATGTATGTATGTATGTATGTATGTATGTATGTATGTATGTATGTATGTATGTATGTATGTATCTTTGTATGTATGTATGTATGTATGTATGTATGTATGTATGTATGTATGTATCTTTGTATGTATGTATGTAATAGACAGTATATGGATAATGAACTGAAGGGAACAATGTGTATGTGTGCAAAATCAACGGATATATGATTTTATAGACAGATGTACATTGGTATATCTTCAATATATGAATGTTGTTGACATTAATGAATAACTAAACCTACCTGAATTGTCGTAGGTGCCACGTGTTGGGGAAATACCTCTTCCAATGACAATATAAAGACGTCACATAGGGAATTCCAATGCGATTTCGAGTGCGTTGCGAATAAAATAGAACAGGTTCTATTTTTTTCGCAACGCATAGCAAAACATTGAAGAGACGGACGTAGTGTAAGACACTTCATTGAAAACAACGTGCTGCGTTCGTATGCGAATTTTTTTAACGCATCGCATTCCAAAATGTAATGTATACCCGGCCTAAGTCATAAGTTAATAAGGTCAATGTGGAAATTCATATCTTCTCTGTGAACTCTAATCATCAGTCAAGAACAATAGCATAGTGATAATAAAATAAATACATGTTTAGTTATATTGTTGGTCAATATGTTTTTAATGGCACACTATTTCAATAGCATGACCAATCAACATGCTTAGTTAAGAAACCTGTTGACAGGAGAAACATCGTAAAGTCTCGATAGCTTTCAGACATTTTGTTATGGATGAGGTAATCTATATATATATATATATATATATATATATATATATATATATATATATATATATATATATAGCTAGCTTTTTGGAAATACACGAGGACTGAAGGAGCTTCACGGTATATTTTACTTTACTTGCAAGTTTGATTTTGACCATAAATTTGGTTCAGACAATGTGTATGTCTTATATTTGGTCGTAGTGGCTTGATTAACTTTCGATTTATTTTAATAAGATATTCAAATAATTGTATTGTATATTTACCCTTGATTTATAAAAGGACACATGCAAAAAAGACTATTTTTTCAAAATCATTTTATGTTTATTGGTATCTTATTTGATCAAAAATAGAAAATGATCATTAACAAAATTATAAGAGAAAATTAGAATTATACATTTATTTCTATTGCGCATAATTCCACAAGAATAATGTGATCTTGTTGCTCGAAGGAAAGTGTTGATAGATTAGATGTTGAATAGTCTGTAGAAGTGGGCGTGATTTGAAATGAACGATACTGACGACTAATTTCAAATGGTCTGGTAGTTCCATTTTGTTGATATTGAGGAAGTAATTCCTTGTTGAGAATTTGAGGATTTCACACTTTTACACGATCATGATTTATCAAGGTGCTTTATTAGCAGTAAAGTGTCAGACTTTCTTTCCCGTACATGATGAAGTATTGATGACTAATTTGTTGGTTGAAACAAGGTTTAAGATTCAAGATTCAAGATATTCTATTTGTACAATGGCCACATACCTAAAGAACAAATTAGATTGCAAGAACATGTTACAGAGTTACCCTATTTTGTTTTTCATTCAAATACATGTTTCAGCAATTTTGCAAGATTAATAAGAAAAATATAATAATTCAAAAGGCATAAACTTGAATCATTATCATTATTGTTGCTTTTACAATCTTGGATTAAACTTTCTCTCTCTTTTGCTAAATTAACACATTCATACAATATATGTTTTTCACTTATTGATACATAACAGTGTTTACAGATGTAGGCGTCATTACTATATACAGGCTGTGACATAAGTAACATTGGTCAATGGTAGATGATCAAAGCACTCGTAAAACAGTGTGCTGTCGGAGACGAGAGGTGTTGCAATATTTATGATATCTAATTATGATTCTTGAGTGATGAGCACAACATAAATACATGGTACGTCTTTACTAAGTCGAGCTAGCGTCGTGTTCTCCTCTTGCGGACTAAGCACGGGCAATAAGTAAAAAAATATGAAATTTCCCAATAACGAGAATGAATGTTACCAACTGCAAGACGAGGTTTTTAAATCAAAAGTGGAAATTGTAATCCTTGCTCAAATGGTTACAAGGTGTTCACTGTAAAATTGCCACCAGTAGTTTTCTCTTGATACTAAATAAGTTTTTTTCTACGACTACAAATAATCTTGTTGAGTTAAGAGATGTTTGACCCTCTGAATAGAAGACATTTGTCATTTGCCAATATTAATTAGCGACACTTTAAAGAATCAAAACTTCAAATAATGTGCTAACATCATTTTCATAATCTGGAGTGTGCCAGTTTGCTTTCAAAAGGGATTGAAAACCCGTGGAGATTATTTAGTACTAGTGATAATTCAATCAACTAACCTTCTTTACGTTTGTTCGAAAAGCTAGGGATTATTTTCTTTATTGATATCCATATATTGATCTGGGCCTCCTTTCACAAAGCCCTAAGGTGATCGGAAGTCCTTTAAGTAACCTTAGAATACTGTTAAAGAATTGGAGTTTAGATTAACCTTAGTAAAGGTTGCTTTATGAAAGGAGACCAAGGCGAATTCAGTCAAGTTAATCATAATAATACAAATAGGGCTGCGTGTTCCAAGTATCTGATAGATATATCATTGTACTGCCTTTTATTTAAATAAATCCGTTAATTTTTCATTAACTCAAAACCTGTTGAAATCAATTTTGTTCTATATAACGATTTACAAAACATGAATTAAACTGCACCTATTGTGGCACCTGACCTTTACCTGAGAAGAGATAAAATGAGAAACTATGACAAATTGAACTTTATTCTTTGAGACAAGTGTTTATCTTGCGTTATTCACATAAGAGCAAAGCCACTATGCCGATTTAGTTCTCTTAAAATACAGAAATGAGTTATATGATGTCAGAATTATAAGTCCGATCTTCTCTGGAAGGAGCATTGGGAATATGAAAAGTTTGATAATGAATTGATTTTACAAAATACTTGAAATCTTAAAACTCTGATATGAAAAATAAAAATTGTATGTTTCAGGCGAAATTTCGTCTCGAAGAGAAGACTTGAGTAAAATGTAAGAAACACGTATTGAAGATCACGACCTTTATCGTTTACATGCATCCACAAATTATGAAATTCGTCACTACGTAACTGAAATCAGTTATAATATCATTCTTTTCTGCTTTCCTTTCGCTTTGAAGTGCTTAGTTATTTGGTAAATAATTAGGAATAGTTTGAGTACATACTGATTTTTAAAAGGCTATATTTCATAAATTCTAGCATTTTGCTTTAGAGTCCTTGGTATTATTGACTCAAGAACAAAGTTTGCTGTATGTCTATATCAATGTTATGGCTCTCATAGGATTTGTGAATAAAATGCGTTTTCTTAATGGTCCTCCTCATTCGGTCAAATGACAACGTAAGCTTAGACATGTTCACAAAAACCAATTCATCAAATATTTGTTGCTTATTTTTATACTTATTAATGCTCTTCCAATATTTAATCAACAACAGCTTTATAAGGAGAAATGCAGTATTAAAACTAGTTGGTGACAACTGAATTTAATTTGCTATAAATCTGATCAAAGAGCTAAAACTTTTCGTTTTTGTAGGAGCTACATGAAACTTTTCAGTGGATGAATCCTATAAAAAGAACTTGCTACGCTTTATGTTCGTAGATTGCCATTTCTGTACAACAAAAATAACCATTAATTGTGATATACATGAACTTTCTCAAGATGTACATCCACTTCGCCTATACTGTAACGTGGTGTGGAGGTTTGGCGCATCCGCGACACTAATAGCTTTGTCAGCAGGATTACTAACGTTCCCAGGCGTTGCAACTAAGCTAAATAGGTAAAAGGGTAGAGTCCAGACAAAACTTTGGTCATTCAAAATTCTCACTCCAATTTTCTTTCCGTCTTTCACATTCTATTTCACTTCCTTTAATGTTGTGTCTACTCACATATGGATGCAAACATCTACGATTTAGAAAGCTAAAATACAGCTGAAAATGCTACTTATTTACTCAATCCTGATTATAGTCACTATATGCAAAGAAAATGAATTGTGTTAGAGATCTCCATTGCATTTGACTCTGTCTGATATACTTATTGTCACACTACCCATTCAATCAACTTGTTCTTTCTATTTTAATTGGGTTGAAGTATGCTTTTTTGATACTTCCCGCATGATTGTTAATACATCTAGAGATTTACTGATGGAGTCTTTGTTCAGCTAACTTGATCGACAGGAAGACACGTTTTCCTCCATTGTCATCGATTTTACATTACTCTATATTAATACCTAAAGCGTTTTTGATCATTTCTTGTCTTATTAGTTAATTTCCTGATATGCACAACAGTCCATATTGAATGAAAACTAAATGGTTTCGCTGTGGTTCCCTATATATGTTTTGTAACTGAAGTGCAACAGAAACGTTTGATGTATAACATTCAACAATTCTACAGATGACCACAATGTTACACTTTCTTCTTATTAACACTGCAAATACTCATCAAATATGTTTTAATAAAAAAAAGACTTTGACATGAATATGCAAATATGAATATTGAGGTTTGTGTGCCGTGAATATAAACTACTCAATATTTTCTATCAGACTGAGAGTAAACAAGTTGCAGTTTGCAAAACTTTTAAAATTTAAAAATCATATATCTTAAAGTTTCATGAAGATTACAAGATCACATGTTAATAACCATTTGATTTACTGCTTTTTAGAGAATCCATTGGGCATTGAAAGGGCACACTGTCGGTAAGTCATTCGAAAAAAGATCGGTGTGCAATTGCAACAGTAATCTATGCTACTTAGAAATTCTATTTACAGTTCTGAAAAACTTAAATTATCAATAGATAACAATGAACTCTTTGTTTCCGTCCTGTTTGCATATTGATTTCTTTTAAGTTTCATTTAATGACCATCCTTGTTTTAAAAAGTCAGCTTTATACATACAAGAACGTAACGTGCAATACAAGGTGGTTAATACATATGTAAGAAATGTCTTTTTAATATTTTTGCTGACACATGTGCAATGTGCAAACAAATAACAATTATTTATGTTGTTTGAAAGCTGTAAGAACTCTTCTGGACACAAATTATCTGTTCCATGAGCTCCTTCAAAATAAAACTATTTTAAAAACATAAAGTCAATTATCCTTAACTTAGAAACAAATCCGATACTTGTTGTATTGGAAATTTTCTAGTTATTATATACCTTTTATTTAACAGATACAAAATAAACAGAATTAGAATACCATGTTCCCGCGCTTTTATTAGAATTTGTCCCTTCACTTTAGTATTTCAAATTTATATTTCTTATGTTGTAACAATATTTGGAAATGTATGTTGGACATCAATGTTTTATTTCCACCTTTAGATCTGATGATTCCCTGCTCCTATTTCATTCTTATTTCTAAGAATATCCACGCTCCTGTCATATCCAGTTCTGTTGAGAAGTTATGATGTTCTCATTTCATTGTAGTCATGATTTTCGCCTCGAATAGTTTATAAAATATTCATCAAAGTGAGGATCTAAGATTATAGGCTTTTTTTAGACATAACAAAAGATATGGCTTTTTGTATCAAATTCAAATTATCCACAAACGAAACCATATCTCTGGTTTCCATTTAAGCCTATTGAGCACACTAATATGTATAGACCATAAATTGTTCCATCCTTTCATCAATTAGTCCATTAAAAATGAAATTATTCATTGAGAAATAAATTATTTATTTGATAGTCAGTCCCTTTTACCCTCTTAATTAGTCCAACTGATTGCAGAATCTATTTTTAAATGTTTCTATTTTTGTTACGGTAACAGTAGAATTGCAGTTCTGGTTTACAAGCGATTTCTTCATTTTCGATTTCTCACTAACATGAAAGTTGTCTGACTGATTGCAGTACAAATGAGAGTGTATATCAACTTCTGCGTATATTGGACAATGCGAAGTCGTCCTTAATTTCATATTAGTGCATAAGTAGTTATCAACTTGTGAATATTATCTTCGTACACGTATGTTATCAAGACATTGTCATATTTAATTCATTTCATTCTACGTTGTGATGACATAAGGTACAGTAATTTTGAAAAATGTGCATCACTGATAACAAATCTCAAACTTCTTTTGTATATTTTAAGTGGAATAATTGGCTTCATAAGGAAGGGAAAACTCTATGTAACCACTTTTAACATTTATCATTGTGTCATGAAGTCAAAACGGTAAAACTCTCCTCTCACAATCTCATCCATTTGACTGGAGCATTTAGTTGGTCAACAGAGTAGACTTTTGATAGGCTGAATAATACGGTGATACATATTTGTCGAACGTTCCTTATTATTTCGTAAATACAGTTAGTGTATTCAAGTTACCAATTTCGAAAAGCCAATTTTTAAAACACTTTTTATCATTTTTCCCCTTTGACTTTAACTTGATATCTGCTGTAACATCGCTGTTATTAAACATCATTATTCGATTTTATCTCAAAAGATTGAAAACTTTGAATCAGCTAATTAAGCGACATTGATAAACTTGTGTTTAATAATTTGAAACCTCTTGTTAATTTTGCACTTCTCTGTGTTGTCTCTTACATAGTATGGTGGTCAAAATATTGTTAACAAAAGATATTTTGTTTACAGCAAGATCAACTAACCTTTTTGCACCAACAGTTTAATCAAGAAGCCAGAGGCATTGGTAGACATGCACATAATCATGATCAATTGTTGATAAGGGCGGTCAGACTATCCTGGTTCACCATTTTCTAATGCATAACCAATCTTACTTTCAATTCTGGAAATAGATTAATATAGAGACGATTATCAAAAGTCATTAGGATGCCGTGTGTGATGCAATAAGCAAAATTGATACATTTACGTAAGTCCCATATGGATCACTGTAGCTTGCACTTTTGGATATTGATTTGTAGCAAAAAAATGTTTCAAATCTTTACCCTCTTGATTGAAAGTCATTAGCAAGATACTGCATGTGACACCATTTATGGTTAAAGGGAAAGCGTCATATAAGAATAGAAATTGTAGATTTTTAAAAAATTTTATAGGAACATTATGTTATATCTAAACCAAAAATATAATCAGTTGCATCAAATACGATTTTATTACGGAAACATTAATAATAAAACCTAAAATACATCGAGTTTTATATAAATAACTTCTGAAATTATAAAATCCAACTCCAGATATAGATTGTAATGAAAGATCGCTATGAAGACATACTAAATCATTGAAAAATCAGTTTATCCACAAAGCAATTTAACTTTGCACGCTCTCTGTGACTTTTTGACAATAAAAAGGTTACATGACAGTCTCAATATTTGATGAACAAACCTATACCTCGTGAGGCTTTCAAAAAACCAACATGATTTGATGACAACCAATCACTTTGTTTGATGTTAATTGATGACAAGGCAACCACTGGGCGTAAAATGACAATCAAATTAGAAATAATCAGTAGCTAAGCATGAAAGGTTAATATGTAAATTTTGCCAAAGTCGTGTCCTTCAAATGACATAATTGACATTACTGATATTGCTTAATCAACAAACTTTTCTGATTAATCCCTTGACATGGGTTTATATCATTTTGATAGAACACTAAGGTTTCATAAAATATCCAGAAATTACCATGTTGTTATAAGGTTACTCGCATAAGACAATATTGCATTTGTAAAGTATTAGTTTGAAGCAAACTTTGGCCATTTGAATTGCAGCCGACTGTGTATGGGTTTGCAGATCAGAAGCTAATTTCTTGTTGTATGTAAAGCAAACGTAAAGGATTTGTCAAGATGTCCATGGAACATAGGAATATAGGTTTATTCATTGTGTAGCTTATCATTTTGCAATCGCTCAGAAGTATAGGATGTAGTGGCTGCACGCAAATACCACAGACAAATTGATGTTCTCTCGCCTGATGCATTCTATGAAAGTGTTTTTGTGATTGCTTTAAGCTAAAAATGATAATGTTCTAAATAGAATAAAGAAATTCCTTTGCCTGGAAGCACAAAACATGATTCGATGAAAAAATGATCTGCATATTATCCTAGGATTAGAGATGTTCCTCTGTAGGCCTCAATCTGAGTTTTATTAGATTATTAGATACATATTTATGATTATATTAAACTTTAGAGATATTTTTAAGGAAAATGACATTTTATAACGTCTGACGTGGTCTGTACTTATTTAGTAACTGAATTAAGAATATTTTATCATGCTAAAACGCTTAATTACAAATTAAATATTCTAATAATTGACATTTAATTATAGGACCTAAATCAAGACTAATTTAGAAGGCTTTTGTTAAAGACACAACCGATGATGGCCTTTTCTGTAAAAGCATTGATATAAACAAAAAATTTGTGAGCAACAACATTTTTGGATTTAGGATTGTGTTAATATTTCAATTGATTAAATAACATATTTAAATTATGTAGTGGAATTTGGTTATCAGCATAGAAGAATGTAACAGAAGCTTTCGAAATTAAATGCAGATTAAACATAATATAAAGTGATGAGTCGAATACATATCTTCATCTTTGTCTGATCAAAAGACTGGATAAACTGATGAAATGGAAGATTTACCTCCTCAAAACGAATAAGAATGTCCTTAGACATCCATAGAAGGTAAGAAAAGACCACGAAGACCAAGATCCGTATTAAGGTGTGAAATATTAAAATTTGAAGTACATTTAAAGTTGCATAGATAAGAAAATCTCTATTTCCTGAATAACCACAGTACCAAATAGTCAATATTAATTATGAACTCAAATGATTCAATGCACACGGAAATTGTCAATTTGTCGTTATGTATCAAACCTGTTCACAATTCCTTCTGAGGCATAGTTATTGTCTGCCATTTTAATTATTTTATGTTTATAATCTATTGTTGTGAGAGACTTCTTTTGGTAAAACTTGAGAGTTATATGACAAGTACTATAAATCGGAGCTGGTTAAAAAGCCGTTTAAAGTCTGGCACTTTTCGAATAATGCAGTAGTTCTGCACTTGATGTTGAAAGTATAGTAAAGCTTGTATTTTCAACAGAATGTGCAATAGAATTCTTAATCCTCATTTTAAACATAATGTGCTTGACCATTGAAATCTGAAGTTTTAATTTAATCTTGTGTTATCCGATTGCTGTATACTTGTAATGAAATTAACATGTGATCATTGATTTGGAAAATGTCAATGACAAAGTACGTAAAATATGTCGGTAAGTCAATCTAAAATGGAGTATAAATCGTATTAACTGAGTTTGCAGTTTTCTTGAAGGAATTTAATATTTAACGTTTAATCTCTAAATGTCTACCATGTATTTACAAATTTTAGATTTATTCATGTACTAAAATACATATCATGATTATTAACATAATAGAATATCAATCATGTCTTAAATAGAGAAAGAAACAAAAATAGCTTCATCTGCAATAACGTCCTTGTATTCCTTTTACGGACAAAAACATTGTTTTATCAGTTAAGATCTAAACGATCATTGTAACAGAGCTGCACTTTTATTATTTAAAATGATAATGCAGCATCAACCGTGTTGAAATACAATGTTTATTTCTCAAGCAGAGGCTAAAGCAGTAGTAAGGCTCCGAGTGTAAGGCTGCACACACCTGTACAAATCCAGTACCAGCCGTCACTGTTTTCAATAATGTAATTGGAAGACGTCGGATGGTTAACTGGCCGTTAGCAATATACAAGTGAACATGGATTCGTAAGATCAAATGACACGTTACTATGTACATACATTCTAATGCGGTGTTGCTATGCCACTGCCGTTTGTATTATCAGTTAACTGAGGTAGTACTAGTAGACGATGCCACCATCGTCAAAGCTTCACCTCGTCGTTTGCTCCCACCATTGACGGAGCAGAACGGTTCCAAACGTGCCATACAGAGCAATTTTTTTACCTTCAAATTGGAAACAAGCCTTTACCAGCGCCGACCTTGACTTTACCTATTCTGTTATGTTTTTAGTAACGTACTGAGAAACATTCACTTGACTCCAGTCTTTCCATGGAGATACCCCTATCCCAAATGACAACAATAAATCATTCTCATCAACACCATACCAATGAACAGTATTTTCAGATATGCGTACATGCACATACTTTCTCTGCATGCCCACGAAAAGCGTGCTATTCAAGTACATTTACAAAACAAATGGTCGCAAAGGCTCAAGTCATTTCTCAAATACATGACAAGAGCTCTTTGGTAACGTTTCTTCACCAAATTGTCTTAACTGTGTTTAGGGCCTTTCCTCTTATACCTCATTATGTCACGTCTTTCTAAAAGTTTCATGACAACATAAATCTGTCTAAAGTCATGTTCAAGGCATTATCAGACATCATCATGTTGACATTACAAAAGAGATTTCAAGAGAAGAATTACCTCATCAAGTTAGCTTTATCTTGTTCATAGGAAAAAGATTAGATACTCATTTCCGTAATACAAAACGTAGCCCTTTAATAATTATCTCGTCAACTTTGAAAGGCAGTTATCCTCTTTTATTCCTGTTGACAGCATGAGGTAATGTAGTGAATTACTGATGAAAAGTGGATGAAGGAAATTGAAATAGCTTCTCCACGAAAATTTACAATAGTGAAATTATTTATGTTGATATGAAAACTTGCACTCTAGCTTAAAATCATAGTCTCATTTTTGCAAGGCAAATTGTAATAAATGCCGGACAAATACTTCACCACTCACAGAAATCTTTCCCCTGACGTTTGCAACAATTTTCAGAACTCTGCAGTCATTCTAGCCCTCAATAATGAAGTTCAAACTACCCTACCCTACCCGAGCGAGCGTTAGTCCTTACCACGTCATTTCGCTAAGGGCGTGACGAAGAACACATAAAATTTCCCAGCTGAATATCCAATGAAAATAGCTAATAGCTTACGCTTTTTCAAATACAGATATAACAAAAAGGTGGTAAACTCAGCGAAGAATGCGTCTGTCATAAGTATCGGCGCTGCGATGACTAGATTTCCGGTGTTTCGTACTCGCAATTTGATTGCACTTGATTCGGTACCTCATCGGTCTGAAACGGCTTACGGCAATATGCTGCTTCATCCAAAACTGTAAAACGGGCATAAAATTGAAAATCTTTGCAAATGCGACAGGAAATATGTGTGTTAGTGATCAGATTTTGTTCGTGAAGAATAATTAGTTCAGTTTAGTTGCCTTACAAAAAAGAGACTATGACTTTAATTGTCAAATCTAGGTGGTTCATTGAACTTACTCACCCACTTTCGAGTGGTTCATCCAATGAATACCTAGACAAACGAAGTCGAGATGCACGTGCTCAGGTATTTAATCGATATTCTAACCAATGCTTTCAGGCGCTATCCTTTTCGACATTTTTACAGAAACTAGGAAAGAACTGACAATGAGAAAACAATGTGAACATATTTTAATGATAACGTTTTTGGCAAGTACGGATTTCAATTCAGAAAATTGCAATCTTGTAGAAGTTGTTAGTAGGTAACATTTTGACATTGCAAATAGGTGGCCGGACCTGATTCTACTGTGGAACCACTATCCACGGGTTCTTGTTGCACTCGCGCCCGCTTTGAAGCATTTTCGTTCTGGAGAACTTCAGAAACTTCGCGCTTCTGCTTAGTGGATGTTCTCTTGTAGGCTACCAGTGCGATGCTTCTGTGGCCTGTCTGTTCTCTAATAATCTGCCCAGACAGACCCGTGCGTATTCCAAATATCCCCTTACTTCACAGGATTGCTTCTCTTTCTGTGGTGATGACCATGGCCTGACGACGTTAGCCAACATCTCGGCCACATTTGTCCTGCATGGTTGTGTCAATTGTTACCTTTTGTGTGTTGAATGTGTCATCGTTAAAGAATTCCATCCTGTATCCAAATGAGTTGACATAGCGCTGAAGACCACACATTACAGAAAGCACACTTTTCCCTTGTACTCGCTGCCATCTTCTTTTCTCAAAGCTATGACAAAAGCTGGAAGTATCGTATTCAGTTCAGTACATGAAAAGTCCTGGAGATCACGATCTGTATCAAATAGAAGATCATATATTTTCTTCTTATCGCCATGACTGTTTCCTTCAGTTTGAATAAATTCGCTCCTCCATTTTTTGAAGATGTTGAAGGACCACTTGTTTTTCTTGAGTGTATTTTTTGGCAGAAAGGGTTTCTTCCTCTCACTCAGTTCCACCTCTTTGACATTAGCAAAACGTCTTTCTTTTTCTTAAAATGATCGTAAAAGAAAATTAAATTAGGCTTGCTTGCTTTGCAGGTGAATAAATATAGACACAGAATTATAGTCCGAAATAAAATGTAATCATGAAAGAATAAAGTGATTATGATGATCTTTCTGAATACTGTGTGAACAATATATGTTTATAAAATGTAAGTATTCTTTTCATATGTTAAAGGTCATAAGTTTTAGCTAATTATGACATATAAGATAAGAACGAACCGTTACTTACCCTCACTAGTTGTTGAAACAACATATGGTTGACTAGCAGTACCAGTAGTAGACACTGACAGGGATTCCTCTGTAATCATAACAATTAATGATGTATTACACACAAGTGCTGAACATTCTTACTCTGTCATTAAATGTAATCTGAGAGTAATGAAAGTTCAAGCAACTGTTACTCATACACGCCGTGAAGTGTGTTAGATCGAATATGGATGATATCATATGTATACAACAATAGTTTGATGATAACCTTGCATAAAGAGTTTTATTAAATTGTGATTGAAAAGCTCTAGGATTTCCCCTGTTTAGTGTACTGTTTGTTTCTTACAACTAAAACGTCAGTAAACATAACAATCGTCTCCTAAATTTCACAATGTCAAATATTGCTTATTTGAGGATCTATCACTTTCCTGGATCTTAAGCAACGTTCATGTAAGACTTAGCTCATGATGTATAAGAAATGTCGATTTTAAAAGTCGCATTTTCATTAAAACTCACTACTCCAACACAGCAACACGGTAATAGTGATTTTGTTTTAATAGGATTTTAGAAACTTGCTATGTTGTTGGACATCAATGATTAATGAAACCATTTGAATCTTATTTCTAAGAAGGTCCGCTCTCCTGTTATGTCCAGTTCTTTTGAGATTTAATAGCCTTCTCATTTCATTGAAGTCGTGACTTTCACCTCTTCATATTACATAAACTCTTTATCAAAGTCCGAATAGCTTCTAAGATTACAGGTTGTTTTGAAAGAAATAAAAGATTGATCGAATCTGACTTTCTGTATGACATTCAAATTGACGAAAATATCTCAGTTCAATTTAAGCCTATTGAGAAAACTATAATATGTAATATATAAAAGAATATCATTTATCTTGTACTCAGTTCTTTTAAAGCTCTTAATTTGTCCAACTGATTGTAGAACAAACATTTACAAACAAATTTATTTTTATATTTGTATTACAGTAACGATAGCATTGCAGTTCTGATTTTCAATAATTTTTTTCTTTTTTTGGATTTCTCACTAAAAGAATGTTATCTGACTGATTGCAGAAAAAATATATCTCAATTTCTGCATACCTTTAACATGTGTAATCCCTTAATGAGACATCTACTTGACCTTCATGTTTATGCAGGAGACGGTTTGAATATGTGAATATGATCTTTGTACAATTGTATAATCAAGACATTTTCGTAGTCTATGAAAAATATGCATCCTTTGGCGTTACATCTATATTATATGAATGTCAAGTTTTGTATATATTATATATATATTATGAAATAAATGTGTTTATATAAAAGGATAAACGAGAACAGCGAGGTTACACACGGAAGTAATACGAACAGTACAAAGCTTATAAAGCTTATTCAATCTTTGTAGCTACGTTCAAACATATATCATTAGATTGTTGTAAATAAAGTAGATAGCCAAAGCGGCATAACTCTCTTCTTAAAATCCAATCCTTTGACACTGAACATTTAGGTAGCTAACATAAAAACTTTTGATTTTTTTATTAATACGGTGATGCATATTTGATACAGACCT
This sequence comes from Phorcus lineatus, assembly GCA_921293015.1. NCBI lineage: Eukaryota > Metazoa > Mollusca > Gastropoda > Trochida > Trochidae > Phorcus > Phorcus lineatus. The sequence goes on along the minus strand of OV121092.1, from coordinate 14,406,367 downwards.
TTAAGACAGACAGACAGAAATATATATTTTATTAGTCTCCCTTGTAATGCATTGTACATGAATAAATGATTGTAAGGTATAGAAGACATCCCTTCAGGAGTTATGAGAGACTATGTTAAGATATATAGCATGTGGACATATAAAAAATTATGTACATACGGGTAAGCGACGAATGTCTAACATTTATTTCAAGTTTGTCAGCATTTAAACTCTATTGGCTAAAACATGACATAACTTTTAATTCTCAGATACAACATTGAATTCAGGGTGTAACGTCATTATATATGTTTAAAACGGGATTCCTGACACCTTTATCAATAGGCATTGTAAATGAACATGTGTTTTGTTCTCAGGTTCTTCCTTACAGTATATGCAACTCCGTATCCGAAGAGTACCATTACTAGCCTGTTAGCTCGACTAATACTGGTGAAAACATAACTTTCTCTCGAATAGTTCAATTTACACGCCCTGATAACTCGTAACTTACTTCTTACTTTTCCATTTTGTCCACTTCATTTCTGTTACTTCTCCTTCCAATGACTCTTAAATCGTTCAATTTCACAGTTCTCATTTGTTTTGTTTTTTCAATATTTAGCATTCGCATTTAAGAAACGTGATAGTTCCTGTTCCTTGAATTCTTATGTACTCTCTTTTGTCTACCTTGCAAGCTTTTCTGCCCATAGAAACACCGATCTGTTCGTCCTGCTCCATGTTGAGGCAACGTACCCACTGTCTTGCTAATGTTTTCCAACTGTCTTAAAGTAGATGGGAACCAGGCTATTTCTCCTCTTGTTGCAGCATTCGGTATGTATTACAGAAATACCTCAGACTCCTGTGTTGGACAGCTTTCACCGTTGATCTGTTTTCTGTACCCCGTAAAGCTTAAACATATTCTAGTGCAGACTTACCTTTAATGACGGTCAGTGTATTCTAATTCACAATTTCGAAAAGCCGAATTTAACTTTATTTTGTTAGCTATGAAGACTAAACCATCATTATTCGGTTCAATCTCAAAGAGTGGAAAACTAAGAATCAGTCGATTCAAGTGACATTTGTAATAAAAAAATGTGAGGCCTTTTATAAATTTTGCACTTCTTTGTGTTGTATTTTACGAAGTATTGGTGGTCAATGTTGTTACAGAAGATGTTTTGTTGAAAGCAAGATCAACCTTACCTTTCTGCACTAACAGATTAATCAAGAAGCCAGATGCATTGGTAGGCATTGTTTTGTGGTGATCAGTTGTTAGTAAGGGGATCAGACCGTCCTAGTCCTGGTCCAGCATGTCGTAATGCATAACCAATCTAGCCTCCAAGTCTGGAAATAGATTTACATGGAAATGGCTTTCTAAGGTCAATAGGATTCTACGTGTTCTTAAATAAACACAAACTATACATTAACGTTTATTCCATATGAACCATCAACAGCTACATTTTTGTGGATATTGATTTAAGACATGATAAAGTTAAGTATTTACCCTTTATTTACAAGAGGAAACAAACCAGTAGTATGCGGATAGTAACATGAACATAAATATCTGCATGATAGTATCGAATGAATCATCTCTTTGCAGAAATGGTGATACCAGTCTTACTCAGTTTTCTCGGTCAAGTATTAAGTTTAACTCTGAGTTTTTCCTCTTTTTTTACACCTACCTTATTAATTTTTGCATGTTAATAAGTATTTGAAGTAAAAAAAATTGGATCAGTTACGAATTTTCATTGTTACCTCGTGATTTATGTTATTGAATATGTAGGCAATATGTTCATCTGATGTGTTAAACTATTTTACTTTCAACAATGAATTAAAATGCACATACAACATGCTATGTTCCAAACAACTTACACGTATATCTACATTTTTTAAAGAGGACAACTGTCAGAATAATTGAAGGCATTGTGAGTAACAGAAAACAATGATGAGAATCACAGGAAATCCAGGGGAAAAATGCATACTAAAATTTACATATGACAATTATTCTGAAATTTGAAATTTAAAATAGGTTTATCATGTTACTTTGTTGGAATAACAAAGCCGTCAGAAAAATGTGAAATCGTGAAATTCGCGAATAAAAGATTATCAGTTCATCATTATAAACTTTGCTGAAAAAACTACCAAGAAAGTCATAGTCAACATCTATTACATCGAGTTACCATAACTTAGGTCTGCTGGAGTTTGTGATAATTGACCAAGGTTTCTACAAAAATGTACATTCAAATAATGATTATAGCAATCCAAGATCATAGACATACCGAACAAAAAGACTAAGGACCACCCCAATACCCCATTCAATTGTCAATGTTACATGGTTGCTGTCATGAACCGTCAGGCACTGTATTTCTGTAAATAATGGTGGAACTAAATTTGGTTAAGTGTTTAACATCTTCCCTGTTTTATTTTACTTAACTTAATGACATTAAAATGAAAATTATGCAATAATAAATTTACTCAAAGGCATTCTGGAATAACTATTGCCAGTCTGATGATATTTGATTCTTCTTCAGTTATTCATCAGAATAAAAAAGAAGTCATAAAATGGTTAAAATTGGTAAAACTTTACCAAAACTATTTTGATAACACATTTAATTGTATAACACAAAATTTCACGAAAACAATTTACTCATATCGCTTGAAGTTAAGGGAATGTAGCATGTACTATAAAGTCTTTAAAGGAGGTGTCATAGTAATCACGTATCTTGATTGATTTTTTTCTTCAACTTTTCCTCCATTAGATTATGTCAAATGCATTATCTTCAGTAGGTCAACAAAATCTCAATAATCTACCTGATTATTTATAGTCGTAAGGGAAATAATGAATTATCAGGCGCAAACCAATAGCGGCCTTTTTTCATGAGAAATCTACTTAAGCATTTAAAGCTGTAAAATCGCTTCACTTAGCTTGACTGATCATTGTACGTTCGTTATAAAACTTCTTCTTTTAATTAAATCATTATTATTGTTTTGTTGAAAACCCTTTATTCATCTTAAAATGTGTTACTGTCCCTTTAATTTAGGATTTACAAGAACCGAATTAGAAAGCATTTGAAATGGTCTGGTAGTTTGCACTTTTATTGGTATTTCTCAACTGTTGATATGCAGCAAATAAGAGCCTCTCAGCAGTCAAAGTTTTGAAGTTAGTATTTCCAAGAATCCTTTTGAAGACTTTCGACCTTGACCTTGTCTTTCAATAAGAGCTTGCCAAATATTGATATTCTATATTCAAAACCGATTATTTAGCAATTTTGAATTTTCCGTGACCCAAGTTGGATGAACCTTATTACTTATCAAGGGACTCTGAGACATAGCATATACAGGTTTTGACTTCATAATGTTACAGAAAAATTAGAAAAACATTTTTATTGATTCAAAAAAAGTTTTAAATGAATGCCTTCAAATCACGTATATGATGTTTAAGATAGAAATAACGACACTAGACTAAGATTTATTAAATAATGCTATGAAGAATAATGAAGAGCATCAGTTTTCTGTCTTACCCAATTGTACAGCTGGGTGGACTGAGTGTAATGTGGATGAAGTGCCTTGCCCAGAGACACAACACACGACACGGCCCAGGTTACAAATGTTTGGTGCCTCAACCGGGATTCGAACCCGGGCCATTGGCGTGATAGGCCAGAATGCTAATCAATAAGGCGATCCTAGTTTCCTGTCGAACCTGATCTTTGTATCCTTTTGATGATAGGAAGGTTAAAAAAAACAGTCACATTCTCAATCAGGGTAACAAAATATTTTTTTAACAAAATCTTTACCTTGTCAGGCTTTCAAAACACTAATAGGATTTATCAACATTCAATTACCAGGTTCGATGTTCATAGCAGTCTATGCGCGACTACCAAAGCATTGGTAATAAATTTTTCGTTTTATGAATACCAAGCATGAAAGGATGTATAGATAATATGTATGTTTGGTCAAAGTCATTTCCTTCAAGAGACATTGTAGACACTAACAATTTTCCTTAATCGAAAAACTTTTCTCACGAATCACTTGATATGAGTTGGCAATTATCTTGTTAAAGCCATTTAGTTTCAGAAAATGTCAAGATATTACCATGCTGTTATGGGTTAATGACATAAGAAAGCATTGCATATGTATCATATTAGCTCATATCACACATTTGGCCTCCGTAGTTTCCTTTAAATTGTAAGACTTTGTATTGGTTTGCAATTATCCAGCTAATATCTCGTTATTTGTAAATCAAACGTGAAGGATTTCTCAAGATGTCCATGTAACATTGACATATTTCTTTATTCATTGGGCAATTTGTTATTTTGCAATCCCTCTGAAATACAGAAATGAGTGGCTGAACGCGAATAACACAGACAAATTGATGTTCTCTCGCCTCATGCATTCTTAAAATGTTTAGTGAATGCTTTAAGCTATAAATGATAATGCTCTTTGCGGAAATAGAACTGCTTTGCCCAGTAGCCGAATGATAAGCAGAACAAATATTTCGATGAAATGATAGGAAACATTTAATATGAAATGATAATAAAATAAAATAAGATTATTAGATAGTTGTTTATGTTATAAGTTTGACACAAGAGATATTTTTCTAATATGAATATTGATTTGAGCTTTACTTCTTCTTTTTTTTTTTAAATTGGAGTAATCGATGATGTTCTCTTCTTCAGTAGCATTAATTTCAACAAAAAGAAATATTTTCTTAAAACAAAGATTTTTGTAATTTATTATTATTTTGATATATTAATCAATTGCATCAACTTTTTGAAACGTATGGTGGATTTTGGTTATAAGCACAAATCGTGTTTGAGCTGGATTTAGCAAACAAAATTGAAAGTCTGCGTCCTTTCCGAAAAAATGTAGTCATAAAGAATGACTCCTAAAGAAAGGCTTTAAACCGTAATGGAGACCAAGATCCGTACGAAAGTGTGAGACATTAAGTTTTTGAATTAATATTCAAGTGACATATATAAGAAATATATAACAAATAGTCATGATATATTCATATAAACTCAAATTTTTTAACTAAAACTGATAAAAGAAACAACATTTCGAATTGCCTTTACACGTTACATCTGTTTAGTAATTTCCTTCTTAAACTTTGTATTAGCCTGCCGTTATGTTTATGTATTGGTATATAAGCGGACTATATCATTTCTCATTTTTAAACAATAATAAATGACATGTACTATAAATCTCAGTTGGTGAAAAGCTGTTTATAGTGTGTCAATTTTAGATTAATGTTTTCGTTTTGCAATTGATGATGGAAAGTGTTAAGGATAGGATATTCAACAATGATTGTTTTTTTTTAACAAACTGATATAAACAAAGGAAACAAGAATAGTAAGTCCTCATTTTAAGAGAATGAACTCGTTATTTTAAAGCTGAAGTTTTCATTTAATCTTGTGGTATACGTTTGATACACACATTGTAATAAACACCCGATGATTTATGTTCATTTACATCATTTGGAAAAGTACATAACGTAATTTCATCTATAAGGAATCTAAATCTTATTAACGGAGTTTGAAGTTATTCTGTACCCTTCTCCTGTAGGAATTAAATGTAAAGCGTTTCAACTCGGATAAAAAAAAATTGTGCATGTCCAAACTTTTGAATTCATTCATTTACTCAAATACAAAATGTAACATTTAACGTAATAGAATCATTATGTCTTGCTTAGATAATGAAAATAAATATTTTTAGCAAGAATACTGTGATTGCAACCTCCTACCCTCCAAACATTTGTTGTATTATCTATGATATAATCGATTGTTGTTACAACAGCTATCATATAAACTGCAATGTAGAATAGTAATGCAACTATGTTTTTATAAGTTGTAACACTTTGTCGCACTTGAGCTGTACTTCGTTTTAAGAGTAATTTGAATAAGAACGATATATCATACAAAAAACGTTTTATTGCAAATTAATTAATCCATTAAATGACTTTTACAGATTTTACACCATAGTCAATTTGGGAAGGCTTATGTTGTACTTACATACGAGGATGGACACATCTGCACAAGCATTATTTTCAGCGAGGTATCATTTGTGTTAATGCTAGCAATCAAGTTTTTCAGTGTTCTATTTTGTCAACATTATAATTGATTGCAGTGAAGTAACGTTATTAGCTAAGTCCATGGTGTAGTTTGAAGCAGTGCAAACAAGCGTATAAAATGTGCAGCTTATTAGAAACAATACAGTTTGATGAGTCGTGGACATATCTATCTCGGTGTCTCGGGTGCAATACTGGATAAACTGTTGAAATGATGTTAAAGCTGCCTCCTCATCGAATATATTTTGTTATAACGATTAAAGGTGTCACACAGAAAGGAACGTTATGGCATTAAATCTTTTTTGTTGGCCAAAAACTGTATGAATGTGTGAGTAATTACGTCTTTGAAGTACATTTGGAAGTGGAATACGTAAGTACAGAATTATTTTCATAATAGCATATTGGCAAAATTATGGCGTGTCGGATTTTAGTCTGATATGAGAAATGTCTAAAAAAGAGACAAATAAACTATACCAAAACAAACATGTAAATAATGGCGAGGAGATCTATGAAAGGAGTTTAAATATATGGGAACGTAAGACAATGGCAAATGCATTTTAATTATAAGAACTAATTAACAAAATATTCTACTATCTTAAAAATATATCACTATCATCACGAAATCTAATAGTGGTATATGGTTTTTTTATGTTTCACATTAGGTTATGCCTGTAGTCGTTTCTGAGATCACAAATTATGAACGCATATGCAGACATCTGCTAGTGGGTATAATTCTATCGGTCAGAAGATAGGTAAGGGTTATAAGTATTAAGACAATGGCTGCATTGATGTAAACCTTGGTTTTCAATTTACCACGGTCGGACCTACTTTTGAAATGACAACATAACACAAATATGCATTTTATTACATAAGGAATTCAAGCACGTTTCGGGTTACTGAGCAGTATGGCATTTACAATACTCTATCGTCAAAAGTTAACTTTAGATGCATTTATGTGAACGTCTCCGCTGACTTTCACCACTCATTTTTATGCTGTATGGTTCAGTTACCGAATGACACCATTTCAATCATATTTTTGAAGTGGTTACAGGGATGATAAAATTGAGTACTGATTGCAAGAGGGAAAACGAGATAGAAACAGAATTAAATGATAATTATCAATGAAACAATAACAATGCAAGTCTAGACTAGGTGTCAACGTGGTATGTCGTGAAATTATAGTGTAAAAAATAAGTCATGCATTTGCAGGATTCTAAAAACGTTAGCTATCATATATCTGTTGATTAATACAGTCATTACCACAGAAACAAGCACAGCTCTAAGCCCAAACATGAACATTATTGAGCTACTCTGATTCTTTAAATGACGGACGCACTACATTCGCATGTCAGAAGTGAAGCTGCACGTGAATATTGTAAGAACACTGTCTAAAAACAAAAGTTTCAGGTTATTTCCCAAACATGGTGAAGTCATGACAAGAACACCTTTGGTTTCGTTTCTTCAGCAAATTGTCTTAACTGTGTTTAGGGCCTTAAGTTAAGCCTCATTATGTCACGTCATTTTAAAAGTTTCATTACGATACAACGCTGTCTAAAGTCATGTTCAAGGCATTGTCAGATATCATTATGCTGACATTACAAAAGAGATTTCAAGAGAAGAATTATCTCATCAAGTAAGCTTTACCGTGTTATACTCATTTGCGTAATATAAAACGTTGCCATGTTATAATCATTATTTATCACTTTGAAAGGCTGTTATCCTATGTTATTTCTTTTGACACTGGGAGGTTAATGCGGTTAAGTTCTGATGAAGCCAAGATGAATTACCTAAGTTATCCTCCTGAAACTTAGTTTTGCTCAAACAAAGTTTTCATATGTTAAATTCCTGTTATGATATGAACATTTGACCATCTTGATGTGTTTTCATGAGGAAATCTCAGTTATATCATATCTTAAAATATATGTCTAATATCTGCAGCATTAGTCAATGTAATAGAGCAACGAGCTTTGAAATTAGATCAAGTTTTTGATAGTAAGAAATTTAAAACTTAAAGAAATCAAACCTATCAAGTAGTTCTCCTAACATTAAATAGATCTTTTGCGATTAATCAAAATCACCAAACCCAAAGCCATTAGATGGCATCCCATGTAAGACAGGGCAATTTGCCAACTTTTCAGCTAAAGCCCTTAAAGAATAAAGGAGTATTTATGTATTGACTTGCTTAAAATATTTAACTCCCTTTCGTTAATATATTTAAGTAGTTGGTCTCATCAGATAGAACAAATAGTTGTCTAGTTGAATCCTCTAACTTAAAACCATAATGTTCTCTTGTAGCGTTGTCATTTTAAATTGCAGATAAATATTGTAAGAGACATACTGTCAACATAAATCCGAAACGTAGTCATAAAATGAATTAATTAAATGCCCAGTTTCCCCTTGGCAATTAGCATGGGTTTTTTCATTCTTGAATGACTTTTCTTCTGCATAAATATATTGTATTGAACTATAATGCAATAGACAGGCATAATCAGATAAACCATGTGTATCAGGATTAAATGGTCATAATATAAGTGACGGACTATTTGTCACATTTCTCTTCAGTAAACAGAAGTTAATAGAAATATATTGATATACAACTAGTTTCTTTACAGAGACAAATTTCAGTCGGCTATTACCAAAACATAATTCCTTCCCCAATACCTCTAATGATCAGTCCATGCTTTTTTGTTTTTTCCACTTTTTTAAAGCATCAGAAATTTAAAAAAGCACGACAGACTGTAAAATTGCAATGCTGAGGCATGTTAATCAATGTTGATTCAACATACGCACTTCCAAAATTGAAAATCGAAACTTAATGTCGATGTTATGTAAACATCAGCAACGAAGCAAAGTGGTTCATTATATCTATAAAATGTAATCAAATTTCAGCTGTCAACATGATTAACACAAATATCTTTTTTTATCTATTTTCTAGAAGTGTAATATCTTTTCATGTATGCTACTCTTAGTTAGGTGAGGTGATTAGGGCTTTGTTTTTATACCGGCAGCTAGTATTATTGCAGGGAGAAAATCTGCAGCACCAAAAAGGCCAGCATGAAACCATCGAGCAGGAGCTAGCGAACCATGAGGTGGTACTGCGCTGAAACACACCCAAACCTTACTCTATATAAAAGCCAAACTGCAAGCAAAGTTACCAACCGCTGAACTTATTAATGCTGTACTTATTAATACAAAGCGGAAACTGTCAGTAACAAAACTCCTGATCATTTATAAAAGAAAACGCTTTAAAAACCAAACGTTTTTATCTTTTAAATAGGATATGACTGATGCTAAAACGTATCATTTAGGATTTATCAGTTCAGTACACTGGCTATGAAAAAGTATAAATATATAAACTAATGATAAAGATGGGTTGTCTCTTTAATGCCTCTTCAGTCATGCATTTACGTGTCTTATGATCAATCAATTTAATTCTACTCCCACCCGCCCACACTACAGTATTAACGCAAGCCTTAGGGTTTTCCATATCGAACAAAACATACTAATGAGGACTTTACATGTTACAGGTTATCTTTGATAGATAACACATAAATGGATGCATTTTATCTTTGTGGCCCGCATTGTCTTAAGAATGTTGTTCTATTAGGATTCCTTTCTTTTAATCTATTGATTTTTATCGTGAGAGGGAGACAAAAAATCGTGTTCTCTTCATTGCTATTGGCTCATTATGAAAATGGATATTTTAGTATCATATGAAAAGATTTATGTAAATGAGTTCGATAATATAGTAGGGAAGATTCAAAGTAAGGGAGAAGGATCATTCCAAAAAAGCTCTACTCATACCCCTGATCCCATGGAGGAATCTTCTTGAAGACTGTATAAAGTACCTTGCCAGGCCTTTTATCCTAGTACATATGCCAATAAACATCTAACTACTTGGTTTCTCCCTTTTAGTACAGCATCGTGGCTAAACCACCAAACAAGATCGGTTGTAAGGACTTAACAATTGCTTCCTTTGTAGCCAGGCAAGGGAGGTTCACGATCTTTTCGAGAAGAGCCGCAGATACCTCTGCTCTTAAATCTGCTGACATTTTGGACGAAAGATTATTTGACACCTTTTTTTTGTACTTATCTTTATTCAAATTAGAGAAAATGAACATTTAAATTTCTAAAATCATTATCCATAAATAGTGAAATTACTCTTCTTCATTAAAACCGTAATTTAAGATTGATTTATTTGCTAACATGTGGTCCTAATATCAACTACATTTGACCCCTGGTTGTCGATGCCTTGACTTTCAACAAAAATATAAAGTTTCATCGCTATTGCCCAACGGATTACCCAACGGATTACGGGGACAAAATATGTCAGTTCATGTTTGTAAGCCTGGGGGATGAATGAGATGATCTTCTTTACGGACGCCATTGTGTTGTGGGCTGATGATTTCCTTCATTAAAGCATATCCTTGAGGAACTGCATCAAATTCGTGTTCTTAGATATTTTTAATTCTTCCTGTTGGTTGATGCTTCTGTTATTCATTTTTCTGTTGTTGCTGCTTGTTAAAGGTTATAATATATTATGTTTTCTAATTTTTATAATACTTTTACCTCTTTATTATCTGAGAGTTTTTAGGTCAACATTAATTTCTCAGCATTTATGATTGCCATCAATCACTAGAAATCACTATCTATGACATATCAGAAATGATATGATACCATATGATATGATATGATAAATTTTATTAAGCAAATTATTTTCAAAGACCCTTTCCCTCTCAATGGATTACGCCACTCAAAGGGACATCATTTGACGGATGACCTTTTTTTGCGTATTAAAAAATGTTGGTGTGAACTACAAAACCATACATAAGGAGACAACGAGATTGACAACCGCACAAAAGAAACGTCGAAAAATCAACCTTGATGACACAAGAAGAATGAATTGAGTGAAAAAAGGCATTGTCCTCAATCATGGCTGATTAAGATGTTCGGTTTTTTTTACTCTAGTTTACTTTTTGCAAGTCGACCCAATAATTTGAGCGGGGAAATAATTCGAAAATAGTCGAACTATTTCCGGTCGTTTTATTTCGACTAGGTTCACTTGTACTAAAAAACGTTTATTCTTGGGTTAATTTTTTAAAGCTTTTAGCTTTGACCTTGGAATTTTCTGGTTTATCTTGCCCGTAAGCTTTGAATAATCACAGTTTCAGATCCGTCAATATGTGTTCTTATTTTATCAGAAAATCCTGATGATGTAAAGCTTTTCAAGGAAATCAAAGACCATCTCATTTTAAATGTTCACCAAGATAACAATACATTATTCTTTCTTAACAACTCTTTGATATATTGCATGTTTAGAGGATCAGTTGCGCATGTGTTAAACTTTCAGTTTGATCGCAAGTCATTTTTTCTTTAACTAAAAAGTGGGTTCTAAAGTTTATTGTAATAAAGACGGAGGTTGGATGTTAAAAAGATGAGTGATAATCCTCATACATCTATGTCCTACGTTAAATAGGAAAAAAGAACCTGAGCTCATTACAATCTTTATACTTTCAATCACTGACAGTTGTTAATTATAAATGGCATTGTTAGTTGTTGGTAAATTCTACAAAGGAGTAGGGTGCTAATTTTGGCTTCAGTTTATTGGTTTTGCAATATTCTTTCGTGTAACGTTTTCAAGGATTCAAATAACTTAACAGATAATGACTGAAATTAGGTCATTATACTGTTATACATGATTAAAGTTATACCTGCTACATTATCCTTGAAACGACCAATTGAATACGATAACTAGCCATTCTAGCTATAGAGTCGTAACTGTGATGACTAAAAACATTGTTTTACTATAAATACAAGGTATCCAATTTATTTTCTACTGCTACATTTGCTCTGTATCAGGAACGGTCACAACGAAATTGAGCCAAGAGTTTGACAGATTTTACAACAAGTTGATAAAACAACAATTAAACCCAATGTTGTGCACAAAGACATTGCCAAGGACTCTTGTCTTATCATTTTATTCTTTTTTAATTTGGCCACTGGGAAAGAACTGAAGCAATTATACAAAAACCTCTGTACCTCGTCGAAGAATACACTGATTGCTATGTACGAAGTAATATTAAGATAATTGACAACCGAACTAAAGTAATGCAATGGAGAACCTGTGCACTAACTAAATATTACGGTGGATTAAAATATTTTAGAAAACTTGTGTAGTTCAAGTGTACATGATAATTTTTCTGAAAAAACCCCAGATAATTGGAATACACAGGATCAACCGAATGCGACATTGCTGCTTACTGTTTCGTTATTGTTATGACTGTTCTAAGAATTTAAAACTTGAAACAAGACTCAAGTAAGTAAACAGGTGGACCACATATTACTACAGTCCGACAAAAAGAAAAAACAGAGGTCATGTTAAAGTCTGGATATGAATCTATTGAACATGTTTGGGACCATGAATACTTTGCTGAAATGATGAAAAACTGCTCAAATTTTCTAACTCTCTCATATCTGCATGAAATATATGGCTAATAAAACATAGTATTGAAAGTCTCCCAAGGCAGGCGCTTGAGAAGTAGCGCCACACGTCATTAGCTGTTGTATTAGTATGTACAAATGTTAAATATGAATAAGTTATCATGTCGTGTATGTCCCTTCAAATATTCTTATGCCAGCAGATCATTGTGTACATTTTGTACAAGTTTAATCCAAAGATTCAAATGACACATTCCCAAAGGTAGGTTGATGAAATAAAGACGGAAAAAGAATATTTTAAAAATTCGGTTATTCTATAACCGAACGATGGAGAAGATCATATTCAAAATATAATATCTTTGTATTCCCCGCATATGACAACCGAAAGACCTCTCACATTACATTTCCTTCCGTGCATGGATATTCTTGTAGAAAACAAACTGCATCATGCAAAGTATCCTCTGATCTCCCCTTTCTTCATTCCAGACAGTTTATATCTGTAATTTGATCGGCTCTTTTGATCCTTTCAAGAAACTTTGCCCTTTCAAAATTCCATTAGTTTTAATACAAAGTTCATATTTCATGTAAGGAATAAATCGTTCAAACTTAAAAGAAAATCAGTCTTCATTTCTCCATTCACTTCGTTATACATTAATACTTTATCAAGAACTAGTGTTAGAATTTATTCCCGTAGCATCTACCTTTCATGCTTAACTTCATGTTACAAAATGACCAATAGTCAATACCAATGTACTTTTTCTTTTTCTTATATGATGAGTATGGTATTGCACTTGGCTGTCTTAGAAAGATCGTAATAAAGACACGGAAATGGCGGATAACTGTTATCAGTTAGAGAACATGTCAATAACTATGCATCATTCTATGTTATAAGAGGAAAGTTGAAAACATTAATTAATATCTACCAGGCAAAAGAATGGTTTCACTCACTTTTCAAGCCTATGAAATAAAAACAAACACAGATATAATTCTGACAGAATAGAAATCATTTTCCAATTTTCTCTTTAAAAAGCATCGAAATATCGGCATTTAATTTGCCCCAATACATAAGTGAGAGAGAGTGAATATTAAAAAGTAAAAAAAATGTCGAGTTAGAAGACAAGTGCACAGAAACTCTCAGTAGTCACAGGAATAACGGAGTCTGTCATCAGTAGCGAGTGTGACCACCCTGGGCATCTATGCAAGCAAGTACACGCCTCCTCATTGAAGTCGTCAGGGGTCGGATGACGTCAGCAGGGATCTTTATCATTCCATTTGTTTAACAGAGCTTGCTTCAGTTCCTGCTGGTTGTTTTCAGGTGGCACCAGCTGTCTCAAACAAATGTGATCCCTAACGTGTTCAACGGGGTTCATATCTGGTGAGTTGGCAGGCCACGGCAAAACAGTGACGTTGGCGTTCTCGATGTAGTCTCTAAAAATGAGGGCAGTGTGAGGTCTTGCGTTGTCGTGTTGCAATATCAATCTTCTTGCCTGTTGTTGGATGAAAGGAACGACTATAGGTTTCAGTACCTCACCTCATCAATGTATCGCTGGCCAGTTAGAGTCGCAACCAAAAGCGTCGTCATTTGGCCACAAATCGCTTCAAACAGGTGAACCTCCTTAATGCAGTTTGGCGCAAGACGCTCGCCCCTTCGTCGAGAAACTCGAACCCTGTAATCGTTACTGAATAGGCAAAATCTATTGTCGTCTGTAAAAACCTTAGTCACGTCTCTGCGACCGCCGTACAGTTCGTGTCCATCTTAATCTGCGTTGAAGGTGAAACGGGTCAAAGCCATTCAACGGAAGGGATGGTAGGCTCGTAACAGCCAAACGAAGTCGACCAAAGCTTGTTCTTGGTCCGGTGATATGACTGAGTGCCGTCGCCGCTGTTGATGTCCCCGTTACGAATCGTTTTCGGAGGTGAATCTGCCTGATGTAGCGGTTGTTACCCTCGGGTTTCCCGATCTGGCATGTCTGATGGTAACGTATTAAAAGCCTTCTGATGGTGGTTTGGCTGCAGTTGGCAGTCTTATTAGTAGGTAATTAAAATCGGGTCAGTTGGATGAAATACATAAGGGAATCAATGTTTTCCACTATTTTACTATTTCTGTTGTTGCTGTGTAGGAAAATGATCCTTTGCTTGACGTCAGGGCACCTTATTTTGTGTTACTAATAGAAAGCATTATTTACGATTCAAAGTCCCTTGTAGTCAGTATAGCTGTTAGAAGTTCCTTGGTCCATCACTGATAAATGCTACCGGAAGTTTACAGCCATATTTGCAGCAACAAGTGCTAATGATTTTGTTTTACAAGTAGATAAATATAGTATTGTTAAGACATCTGAAGATATCACTTGTGGGCGTCATCTTAAAACGTTTTAAACGAATGATCTGTGTTTTAGAGACACGAACTACCAACTGTTATACTCATAAATGTGTGATAAAAAGACAACAACAAAAACACATAATTTTGAGGAGTACAAAGTTATCGATTATGATGTATGTACAAATACCTGTACGATATATATGTATTGCAAAGGTTTGTGACTCTTTCATTTAAGATTGTTAATGTTATATGATTAAACTATCTAAAGGTCTCTGTACATACATTTCATCATATGAAATGCCAACCTACACTTTACTCGGTCCGTCAAGAAAATTCAGTTGCAGTCTTCGCATCTTTTGTTGTAATTGTAGAGGTTGGCAATAAAGGCTGCAACCATGTAAATTAACAATTTACACATAGAATGAAAAGTGTTAACATGGAAAGGTAATAAGTTATATACTTGGGTCTTTCTTCTACCTTATTAAAGAATTTGATAGATCTTGAATATTAATACAGGTAAACGTAGCTTATGTTGTTTTTTGTCTTCCTCTTTGAAAACTTGATAACTTGACATTTACCAATAATTGCCAAGACAGAAGATTTGAGTAAGTTTGGCCAATTTCATTTCGTATAATTGACAGGGTAATCATTGGCAATAGCTCTTAATAAGCGACATATGTTGAGATCCCAAAGTAGCCTGTTGAGAAATTGTATTACTTGGTTAGGGATTATTATCTGCGTTGTTCGGTATTCAACATTGTCTTATGGTAATAAAAGTTTCCTAAGAAATGTCTGAAGGGCTCTTTATTGCAGAACTTTAAATGAAGGAATTATCGATGGGAGACCGCAGAATGAATTCAGAGATGACAGACTGATGAAATGCAATAATGTACAGCATTGTCCAAATGAAGGTCGGAAATCTTTAATGCTCACGTTAATTATTCAGTCGTCTCTATTAAGGAATAGTGAATAGAATATATTTCACCGAGTGATGCAAGAATATGATTACAAGAATAACCAGCAAGATGCGAGGAATTACGGTTTATCTGTCCTGAGTGAATTATTGTTATAAATTCCGAGCTTTTGCGAGGAATTTATCACAATAATTCACGAGGGACAGATTAACCGTAATTGTAGCTTAAACTTGGTTATTCTTTTACTACCCAAGTCAAATCTAAGAATATATACGGTACTTTTGGAAAATACCTTCTTGAAGGCGAGTTGCAAGTAAATTCGGTCATTGTATTCATGCGCGACGAATAACGATTATGTCATGGCGCAGTTAAATGTAGTCTCTGCAATTCATTACATGTGGATCATATATTAAGCAAGACAATCCTATATGTACGAAATAAGAAAGCAAACCACATATAAAACATTTTACGTTTGATATTATTCCATACGAAATTAAAACCACTGTTTCTTTTGAAGTCTCTTTGACACGGGTACGCTGGACTCACTGAACGAATGAAAAGAAATAATTTCTGTCAACCCTTGATCATTATGAAAACGTAATACCCGGCATATCTGTGCCCGCTTGGCAAGAAAATAAATGAAGTGATAGTGAACGTGTTTGAAGCTGTGCTTTATCACTCAACCGTGGTGAGATCACTCATTAGATAACAATGAGTTGGTAACACACATGTGTGATAGCATATCTCGCGCGAACAACCAGAACTACTTTCGAACGTCACATGACATCGTCCAATCACGTGACTTGTAAGTCAGAAAATGGCGACTTTAAAATTTTGCATTTTCAACGAGACGTGATCGAATATCCAGAAATAAAAAATATACATGTGTCAAAAGTCACTCTCATTTTTCTGAAAACCAGCACTATTGATATAGTCTTATGATCACTCGCCCAACTCGCCCCGTCGCAAGTTGTGTTTACGTCCCCCCTCTGCCGGCCGTCCCACGCCAAACAGCCTGGCCCTTCCATCATCTGTTCCATCCAACCTGTCGCTTCCCCTCAACAAGCACACAATCTGAATATGACATCTTGCAACTCCCGTTCTCTTAGTTCAATGTTTACGGGTCCTATCAACCATTCTGTTATTCATGTCAATGTTATCAATCCTCCTCAACTGCTGATCTGACACTGTACGTTACGCCAACTTTTAAACTGACTGGCCTAGTAGGAGGTCACATTCCGATGACGTCACGACTCGCGTATCGGGTGCACAATGGCATGACATTTTTCGTTGCTTGTTAGCATTTGTTATATCAATGAATTTCTTAAAAATGCAATACTTGTTCACCAAAATGATTTTTGTTTCATGTTTTTAGACGAGTCACTTATGTAGACACCCAACAATTAGCAAACTTTTATGATCTGTGTTTCGTTTGACTGATTGATATTCTTACGCCGGTTCCGCGAACAGCTGACTGTTGTTTTGACGATTAATTTATCAAAAATATTGATAAGTGGGGATGAGTAATAAATAAAATACTAAACTCATGGTAATGGGATAACATTTTCATACAACTCACTTTCGTTCGTCTGATACCAAGTTCCATTCACTCGTTGCATAAAAATGTTATCACATTACCATTCGTTTAGTATTCTCTATGTACTGAACATATGAACAGTTAAACTGCTATACGTACACAAGTATACGTATACGTAAGCAAGTATTTCATTTCTAATGTACATTTACTTCCTGTCTTCATATAATGAATTATTACCACCGAATGACTGAGCAGATAAATGGTAAGCTTTACTCAAGTAATGTTCAAAAACACTTTGTGGTTTTAAACAGTAGAATGTTGAGGTGTAAACGAAGTTTTTAAGACACAAAAGAGGGACGCATAGTTCTATTAGCCAATGTGAACATACAGAAACTATACAACAGTGACGTAGTCATCCGGAAAATGGTAATTCTATTTTTATATAAATGCAAACATTCAAATGGAGAATGTAATATTAGAGCTATTTAGTGTGTTTTGTATAATTTGATGAAATAATTTTCTTGATAATTGTCTTTACATCGCTTTTTAAATCGACCAAGTAAAATTTTCAAACTCTCGGTATTACCATAAGGTATAGGAAGAACGAGTACCTCATGTGGTGTTCATGGACCCTCGTTTTTACACGATCAAAGCTTTAGTTTGGCCAATAAAATCCTAGTCACATCCACTCCATTTCGTAACTATACGGTTTTTATGCGCAATGGTCATGTGCACGCAACAAATGAACATTTTCGAAGTTATTTACCTTTTGAGTATGGCAAGTCCAATATATTCTTCTTTCCTTTTTTTTATTTTTTGATCCTATGTATACTTATCAAATGCATTCTTTGTGAACTTATATTCTCCTTCTGCTTCTTTTAAGGGGGAGCTTTCACTCTTTTTAAGGGAATATTCTCATGTTTTTGGGGAGAAATCTTGATACAAATAGACCTTTGCTAGTGGTTGCTCTTTCAGTTTAAGGACATCATTTTAATTTTGCCGTTTTACTTTCTCTTAAGAAATAAATGAAAAGGACAGACAAAAACTTAAATGAAGTATTTTAGGTTATTCCTCAAACTGTATCAGGGGGCCTTATGGACCTGGTGTGAATTGTAAATGATCGCTGAAACGGTTTGGTGATTTGTCAAACCTTAAAAATAGGTAAAACTGTATTCCTCACAGGTGTTGATGTTGTTAACTCTGACACAAGTTCAACACAAATGTGAGTCCTCATACGAAAAGTTATCAGTCTAAAGTATTTTGTGACCCAATTAACCTCATACGCGTGGTCAAATTCTTGCAATTGTTGTGAGAAATTTAAAACTCTGAAGAGCGTGTTAAGGTTGATTTCTCAGACTGACTAAAAATACTCCAAACAACATGGCACGAGGGGAGTGTGGCAGGCTCCCCCTTCAATATATCTATATGACAAGAGCAATTAATTACTGGACAAGATTAATTCACCTTGGAAACAACAGACTACCTCATCAAGCATATAATATGCTAAAATATATTGATGAAATGGAAAGACATACATGGGCTACCTCTGTAAAGAATATCCTGTTCCGCCTTGGATTTGGAGGAGTTTGGATACAACTAAATATTGGTGACATCAATCTATTTCTAAACAACTTTAAGCTTAGACTCTCTGACAATCGTTACCAAGACTGGCACGCCTCACTGGACTCTTCCTCAAAATGTGAATATTAACATAAAAATAGGTCTCTACTCAATGTTGAATCATACATAATCAATGACAATCCGCAGTATTTAAAATATTTCATATCAAAGTTTAGATGTACTAATTTTAGACTAAAACTTCAAATTGGAAGATGCAGTAATAAACCCCATGAAGAAAGATACTGTGATTATTGTTTAAAGAATAATTTGAAATCTGTAGAAAATAAATAACATGTGCTTTTGAAATGTGAAAAATACTCTCTACTCAGGAAGAAATATCTTTCAGGTCGCTTCACGGACTATCCAACAGTTAGTAAATTCACTGACTTGAGGATGAGGACTACCGATGAAGAAACAACTTATACAAACTTGGATTTTATTCATCTAAAGTATAAATGTTAAAGCGTCTACAGAAACTTATATTAATGCATGCAGGATAATAATGTTTGCAACAGCCATGTATTATGGGCCTATGGCCTCGTTACCGAATAAATTTGTCTGTCTGTCTGTCTGTCTGTTGAGGTTGAGGTTCATGACAATATGGGACTTAATGTGCTAAACTTGTTTAAAAAGGAAAAGGTAAAGTTTTATCGAAAGAGAATGGCCCAGAGAGTGAGTTTGAAACATGTAATGAATCTGAATCGTCTAAAACATCAAAGCAAAGATCAAAAGATGAATGAAAGAATAATTAAATGGGAATACGAGGGAAATTCCAGTATTTTTAAAGCCAACGATCACAGTTTGTGGTCTGGTTTGTGTATGGCGAAGACAGTAATCTGGATATGTGCCATCAGAGAAAACTTGGTGTCTGTTCCTTTGAGACTTTCTTCCACTCCTCATATAGAGCTGTGTTTCCTCATTTAAATATTCCTAGATTCCCCACTGTCGTAAAGCATATGTTATGGTTTGTGTGGTATATACCTGGTTGTCAACCTCCAAGTCAGGGCGTCTTCCTCTCGAATGCCTCTACCGTAGTTGCCCTGCCTTCAATCGCGGGGGCATTGTTGTCAATAGGAATTGGCGTCATCGATAACCTCGATCCAAATTGATTACATACCAAAAAATCGGTTTGAGAGTATGTTTTTAACGAAAGTTTGTGTAGTTTGCTTCGAATATAATTTCGTATTTCATGAAAATATGGTGGACAATTTGTTATGTTTAACAACTTCAAAGAAAACTTCATAACATAACGAATAGTTTCGTTTGCCGCACTTGTTTTTTGAGTCGTTGTTCAGAGTTGCATTGTGAATCCTATGAGTTAGGAGCTTCAATTTTAGAGCGTGAAAGCAATCGTTGTGTTAGAGCTTTTTCACCTTAAAGCCTTCTGATGGCAGCGAGTATATTAGTGACGTCACCTCTGCAATACAAAACCCCAATAGTACTTTCACAGACAAGTTATCACATCCTTTAGATGGTACCGGTTAATCTCCCCCGCGCCTAGTTCTCGGGAATGTGACCATGAAAAGTTTCCGGGGTGAGTATTTATCTAGCCCAATTCAAAATATGACGGAGCAATTGTTAAATGTAGTGTACATAATTGGAAATGGTTAAATACTGGTAAACAGTAAACAATCTTCGGCATAAAATTAGATATCACAATTATTATAGTGCAGATATTCAAAGGGTGATTGATAAGAAGTAAATACCCATTAGAAGACCATGGAATATTATTTCACAACGCTTTGCTTCTGTCTTTCTCACTATCTATCAACCCTCCATTATATAGGGTTGTAATGGTTCCTTCAATGTACGGCAATGTAGTGCTAAAGCTTAACAGTGTGAGTGAGGCCATTTTGGATGCTTGCAAATCGTGTTTTGTTGTAAATTTCGATCAGTTTTTAAAAAATTTCCTTTTCAGAACATAAACGTTTATGAAAAAGTTCTTTATATTATTTTCAGTAATCAATTAGTTTTAAGTTGATATTACTTTGTAATTGATAGTAATTACATCTTTTGTACCTTAATCAAAGAAAACAATGATACTGATTAGATTAACGCGTAACATTATAGAAACTCTTTTTTGTTTGAAATGCTAATCTTGAAATTTTGAACATAAAAAATCCTGTTGGTGAAACCTTTTTACCCGAAGCGACGGATGTTACAGTGCCGTAATGTTAAGTATACGTGTATATTTTTTTTTAAATAGTGTAACATTTGTTTGAAGAGTGATTAGATTAGTCAAACGTAATTGAATTTGAAATAAGATCAGATTTACTCTAGATTTTAAGAATGCCAAAAGTCTATTTAATACTTGATAAGCCATAAAAATTTAAATGTTTAACATAAAAGGTTTTATCAGTATCTGAAAGCATTTGAATTTTATTTTGAAGTCGATTAACCACCTTAATCGTTTGAAAAATTAATCAGCACAATATTGACTCTCTAAATTATTTTTTTAAAAGATATGATTTTTTAGTTTTTTAATTGCCATGGTTCTGATGGCAATAATAAAACACATCCGGTGTCCTTATGTAAATGTTTCCATGGTGATAAGTGACTGTACAGGGAGAAACAGCCCTGAATTTATTGACATTTCAATGCAGGACATCATCTCATTAAAAAACGATTTTCAGTGATCAAAGAGCAAATGTCTCGTATCAAGCGAAATCTTCATATTAGGGTTAAAAACTTTTAATGAACTAGGAATTGATTCACGTACCATAATCTAAATTGGCATGTCCTTTTAACTGCTTTTTTTATTGAAATATATTGTTTTCCAATTGGTAACATTAGTTTTTCAGCAGGGTCTAAAGCCCAACTCACACTACGTACGATCGACTACGATCGCTGTACGAAAGTGTCGTATAGTCATCGTGTTCTTGTTGTGTGGTTATTGTGCTGTTATTGTGTGGTTACCGTACAGTGCGTACAGTGATCGTGCTATTTGTCCAACACGATTCCTTCAAATCGCAAACATGTTCCTGATTTCAGAAAATCGTGTTGTGTGCGTGTCGATCTTGTAGTGATTGTGTGGTGATTGTGTAGTGTATGGGTTGTGATTGTGTTGATCGTGCTTCAGCCTTAGGACACGATAACAGCACAACCAGCACACAACCACAACACGATCGATAAATTGTTCCTCTTGCACTCGTACTCTTATCGTACTCATGTTGAATTAACCCTTATAGTGCTAAACTTAAGGACCACGATGACAGCTCGTGTTTTCAATATAAGGTATAATACAAAGCTGGCAAAGGCGATCGTCCCTTTTAAAACCTATGTACCTACCGTATTCTACCATCAAATTGTGATTAGAGCAGCAAAACCTACTAAGAAAAATACGAAACTTTCTCACACTGACACTACTATTAAAAAACTCAATTTCTATGATTATTTTACCCTACGATAGAAATCCAGTTACAAGACAAAATTAATATCCGATGAGCACAACTGATTTTTGCCACAGACTCACGTTTTTGGAATGATAACAATTAATTACCGAACATTCGAAAATGGTAATTAGCCGCTAAATATTCAAATTGATCAAGGGAATATGATGACCAGCATGTAGAAATGCGTATGTTTTCATTATTCGGTACGAATTATCCATCGACTTGGCAAGTTTCTCGATGTTAAGAAGTAAACTTCCTTTCGTGGTCTGGAAATTCAACTGCATTGAATCAGAACTAATGTCTGTGAAACACCGCTGGTAGTTATTTGCATAAAGCCAGAAGATGAGAGAAAAACTCAGGAAGATTGTCCGAAGATAATGTTACAATGGGTAATATATGCTCTCATGTCTTTATCGCAATGACATTGTATTTCATAGCTGCAATGCATCAAAGGATGAATAACAATTCTACATTGATCATAAAAAGCCATGGTTAACCTCTTTTGCCTTTGCATAAATTATTTAAAGAGCCACTCTGTGAGTTAATGGAGTCATATATGCCAAACGTATTTAATGGTGTCATTTGATCGCGAAGTATCGACTGTTACAAAAAAGACAATTTTAAAAACTTATTGTTGTTTTACAGTGACAATATGAAGGTAGAACCTCGCAATTATGATCGAAAACCGGACAGAGGCGCGCGTCAAATAGTTAAACGTTATTTTGGAGACTTATCTAAAACAGCCAGGAGGGCAGTTAGGAGTTGATAGTGTTTGTTAGGTTATATAATTAGTATCCAAGTATACTGGACATGATAGCTACACCTCTGTGCATTTATGAGGCTGTTTCAGATTTTCATGGAAAATCAATATTTGTCAGATATATGTCTTTTGGACGTGAAAAGTTAAGATCTTTTGATTTTATATCACCTCATGTCATTTAGGTTTGTATCAAAAGTAAATAATGTGTTATGAAAATCACGGAGTGGCTCTTTAAAATCGTGCATTAGTCTTACACCATTCGTGATTGCATCGTGAAAGCGTTGTGTCAAGTTTGTGTTGATTGTGTTCCGACCGTGTTAGAATCGTGATCTTTCGTGCAATGATTGTACCCATATCGTGTACTTCACGCACAGAAACCGTGTTCACATAGCAGATCGTAAAAACCACAATGCGATACCAGTACGATCGAATCGTAATGTTATCGTAGTGCAATCGTGCGTAGTGTGAGTTGGGCTTACTGTAAGAAAACGTGATACAGTTTCGTTTGTTTAAATGTTAATCAAATGCTTTGTTATACAATATGACTGTTTTGTTGTTAAATGTGATGGAAAACCTTTTCACCAAAACTGCAAGATCACAAAACATTTTTCAATAGCAACCAATAAACAACATCACTGTAGTGTAACATTTAGTAAGTGGGATAAAAATAACAACCTCTTTAAGTTTGAAGCTAATAATTTGTGAAAATGATGTTTAGTTTCTAATTCCCAATGGATATATACATATCCATGTAATATAAGTTATTATTGGCCATCTTCAACGTTAAAAAATAAAAATCAATCTGTTCCTCAATTGGAATTCAAAACTGCTTTACATAATATGCATAACATATATAAACTTTAATTCATCGAAGAAATAAATGACAAACACATGAAGAGGAAATTACCTAAAGCGGACAGTTTTAAAATAAATGAAAAATATATATGGTTTATTATCGTTATATACACCTTACCATAGTGAACAGATGAAACGCAAGTTGAAATGTGCTCGTAACTTAATTAAAAAAAACCCAATGTGTTAAAATCGTGTTTTGGTAGTTCTTGTTCACCTTGAGAGACATTTTCGTAGTTACTTTTTCAAAAGTTTTTGCCATTATCTTTTTAAATTTGTTGTTGGCATCAGTGTTTTTTTATCATGGAAAGATAATCAGTTTGTTTGATGCCCAGAAAATTCATCAAGACAATGTTATGAGTGGGTGTATAGCAGTTCAGTAGGCCCTTGACCTGAAGCTGTATTTTTCTAATTACCAATCGCATCATTCAAAAGTCGAAAAAACTAAAATTGTTAGTAATATTTCATGTTGCACAAAAATAGGGAACTTCGAAATTCTTAACTATTGAATATGTAAAGACTATCAATAACATGTTCATAATTGATAAATTAATTACTAAGTGTTTCTTTTGTCAATTTTGATATTGTACAGTTTTTGTATATACATTTGTAAAATATGTATAACCTCATACAAAATTGAAAATTAATCAGATTAAACTTGTTTACTTTTCTTGTATAATGTCAATCGAGTGTTATCGGATAAAATAGAGAATACGAATTAATATATGGAAACATTAGAAACAACAGGCAGTTTTATGTATAAGCAAGGAAACGTATTTCAATCAATTCTCAACAATATATTATGACCTTCCCGAAATCGCTTTCATTTACCCCTTGCGGCTGGTTGGTTGAACTAGTTAATGGGCTGTAAGAATCGTTTGGTCAAGATTATTTACAGGTGAGGGCCTATTCAGTTAGTGTTTAATCACACCTTATTAGGCACTTCTTTCCTATCTCTAGTAGATGCGCTAATTTTCAGGCACGGTAACGATGATTTTCTTCATTCTATTTTCCTAATGAAATTCCTCCTCAATTTTAACTGGATCTTTTCAGTGTTATTATTGTTTTGGTAAACGATCGAGAATGCATGGCAGGGGATCCGTTGCGGCGTTTTTCTGATTTGCAAATCCATGAACAGGTCGCCTAACATAACAACGCATGCGCCATACGCCCTAATATCCATACGCCCTAATATCCATACGCCCTAATATCGCAGGAAGTACCAAAATATTAAAAGATTTATTCATGTTGGCCAATCTCGATAATAGCATCACAATGACAAACATTTTAAGATTTACTTGCGACAGACGATATCACATGAATACATGCTGTGCTATGCGAACGTTTTGAAAGCTTCTTGGTTGCTTTATAAAGGAAAAGAGCCCTTAAAGAGCCACTCCGTGAGTTGTTGGAGTCATATATGCCAAACTCAATCAATGGTCTCATCTGATCGCGAAGTATCGACTGTTACCAAAAAGACACATTTTAAAGCTTATTTGTTTTTTTACAGTGACAATATGAAGGTAGATCGTTGCAATCATGATTGAAAACCGGACAGTGGCGCGCGTCAAATAGTCAAACGTAATTTTGGAGACTTACCTAAAACAGCCAGGGGGGCAGTTAGGAGTTGATAGTGTTTGTTAGGTAATATAACAAGTATCCATGTATATTAGACGTGATATCTACACATCTGTGCATTTATAAGGCTGTTTTTAGATTTTCATTGAAAACCAGTACTTGTCATATATATGTCTTTTGGACATGAAAAGTTAAAATGTTTTGATTTCATATCACCACGTATGAAATTTAGGTTCGTATCAAAGGTATATAGTATGTTATGAAAATCACGGAGTGGCTCTTTAAGTTGCTAAATATTATAGAAACCATTTTGTCTCTGTGGCTGAATTTTCCATCTTTATTGCTCATTATAATACATGTAAGCTAATTATATTCATGATTTTTAGTCTGAAATGGAGGACAACATGAAGTGAAGCCCCTGCCTGCAGAGAGCGAATTTTAAATGTATTTGGTAATTTGCTTGCTTAAAAGATTTAAAACAAGCAAGCACAATTAGGCACAACGGTATGTGTGAGGACTATATTGACAGACACCACATTAAACAGAAATGTTCGAATTCCTCAATATAAACAGAACTCAGAAGTTCTTAACATAAAATCATAAATGAAATTAAGTTAAGCATGTAAAACGATCTACAATAGTACACAATATATCTAAAAGAGAAAAGAAATTACTTCGTTTTCATGATAGATTGATAGATAGTTATGTAAATTTTTCTTCTACATAACAGCTGCTCACAGCATTAAGAATTATCCGTCGTTGGTTACAAATAATTGATTGTCATGGATTTATACATTTGATCTGGAGTGAGAGACATATTTCATTAAGTGCACTAAAGGCATTGATTTTTTTATTCAGGAATAAGAACTTGTTTTCTTGACCAAGCCAGCTGTTTCAATCGTAGAATGAATCATCAGTGCCAGTACTATATGATTTTACCAGTTTCCAGACTAATAGATGTATTGAAAAAAATCTAAACAAAATTAAATGATATTTGTAACTAAAATCAATGTAATTACCATTTAAGAACTACATTATAATTACGATTTAGCTGAAAGGCAGACTTAACATTTCCTTTTATGGTTTCAAGTCACGAGATACATTAAGGATTTTTTCAGGATATTGAAAGAAACATTTCACTAATCTGTCTTTTTTTCTTTAACTAGACTTACAATTCTGTATAAAGTGTTAATTCGACACTATGAAATACGTTGTTTAATTACATTAAACATTAAATCAAGTTTGTAAAACTTTTTTTTTTCTAATTTAACGAACCCATGTTTACAGTTTATAAGTATTTTTTAAGACTTCGTGCGATTGCCGGTTCGACTTACCCGGATCATATTCTGATCGATTTTAATACAGAAATGCTATCAGAAGAAGAAAGTTGTTGCTTCATAGACCATCAAACCACAACACTGTGATTCGGAAGCCTTGTTTATGATGCAGGTTCATGGTACCCTTCCCTGTTCATACTAATGAATTACTCATTAAGTTGTTATAGTAAATTTCTACTAATACTAATTGTGAATTATCAAAACCGATGTTAAATTAGATAAGAGTGACATGTTTATGTGTCTCTGAATGGTAGAAAAAAAACTATTATTGACTTCAAGTGAGGTTAATGATTTGGTGACCTCGGACGTGAAAGAATTGAGAGCAGTGATAGTCTACATTAACTTCATTGCACAGGAAAAATTAAAATTATATTCAAAATATGTTTAACAGCTTCAAATTATTTCATTTGTATATGTCGTTTTGCTGGCGTTTTTAAGGATCTATCTTTAAGAAAGGTTTGAGAAAATAGCATAATCTCGAATGTTTATGTTATATCCGAAATCAATTTACTAAAGACGTCCGTTCATTCCTCAGTCAATCCGCTCATTTTAGATTTACGAAGACTTCACTTTCTTATTTATCTGAGATGTTCATTCATCTTTCTTGTTGCATTAAAAAATTTGACTGCAAAACTGCTGAATTGGTCAGATCCGGGCTACAGGAGGCTTTGTATTTCTAAAAAAAAATTCGCGTTCCTTATATACTGACATCTAAATACTTTGTCTTAATGGTAGTCGCAAACATGTTCTTCCATATTTCTTTTAGTTAATTGTTTTCATTTCTCCTTTCACTTTTGCAGATGCCTTCATCACTATACTAAAATGTCATCTTAGATAGCATTCAGGTTTTTCAGTGAAATTAACCTTGTCCTATTGATTGATGCAGATTTACATCCAATTTAACTTGACATAATCCCTTGTTGTTGTTAAAATAACCTTCAATGAAGTTCTCAAATTTTACATATCAAGTGTTGTTTTTCAGCCCACAGACCCCAACTGTTTCATAGGATATTATTTGCCTTCATTAAGTTAAGAAAAACATCGGTTTGTCAGCCCAGGGTGATGCATGATGTAATCTTCTTTATAGACTCCCACTGTGTGTGATGTTTACTATCATTACTAACATGTCCTTGAGGCATCCCGTTTATTGACGTCATCAGGAAAATTATTATTCTGTATTAACCTATTGTCATGCTCATTCATATTTTTTGTTTATTTCGTGCATTATTTTACTTCACTGTAAGAAAGTTTTATCTGGCCAACAGATTTGAAGTATTAAAAAATAAATACCTTGACCTCCATTTCAAGGTCACAACAAGGCATTTATACTTAACATATCTCATGAACTATTTCCTTTATTCTCTTCTTCATGGGATCCAGGACTCAGTGAACATTTTTCACCTCGATTATATTATGTAAAGCCAATATAAAGCTATACTAGTTTCAACAAGGAAACAAACAAGTTCATAGTTTTACTTTTAAATGATGTCATACTAATTCTATTTAGATATTTAAAGATATTAAATAACGATTGATCAATTGATCTCATTAGTAAATGAGTTCAGGATATTGAGTTTATGTCGATGTTGTTAATCACTTTTATATAGCGAAACGATACCTCTGATTATGTTTAAAAACATCAGAAATCAGCTGGCAGTCTCAGAAATAGAAATGATCACGAGCGGAAATTACTTCCGGTGTAGGCGGCATTGTATTATTCAAGAATAATAAATCGTATCATTTGAAGCTTATCAATTCTTTATAACATAAATGTGTATGTCGTTTTTTTTTAGGTTGATCGTCTATAAGTTAAAATTATAAAAATATCTGGATATTTTTCATATTGATTTATATAATAATTTCTTATTTCATCTTTTTTTTATGTCATTGCAGGTGAAATAATGTTAAAATTTGCTTTTCGTTGTTTAAAACTTCTTTGGATTTGAGACAATTATCGTATGTACAAAATTAATCATAGTTTTCAACTAGCATGCATTATTGTTTAGTTTGCTTTTCCTCATATTTCACCTTCATATCTAAGGATAGATGATACCATACAACCAAAAATCTTAAATAGATTTGTGTGACAATGTTTATTGACTGATTATATTGCCTTTAAACTTAGGATGCAAGACAAGATGAAGCCTTAGCAGGCCAATTTAGAAGTAAACATAATTCCAAGGTACTTATTGACACAGTCTCAATAAGAGAGTTTCAATAAATCATCAGCAAATAAAAGAGAACAGACATTACAAATAAATGAAGCAATCGTGATACCTATATAGTCACCCCCTTCCAACCCTATCATCAGATTTACTATTAGAAGAATTATGAATCAGACGCAGTACTTCCCACTGTCATTAGAATTATAACTCACTGAAATTCACGTGTACTGTCAATGTGTGAATGAAGAATTTTCTGATTTACTTGCGACAGACGATATCACATGAATACATGCTGTGCTATGCGAACGTTTTGAAAGCTTCTTGGTTGCTTTATAAAGGAAAAGAGCCCTTAAAGAGCCACTCCGTGAGTTGTTGGAGTCATATATGCCAAACTCAATCAATGGTCTCATCTGATCGCGAAGTATCGACTGTTACCAAAAAGACACATTTTAAAGCTTATTTGTTTTTTTACAGTGACAATATGAAGGTAGATCGTTGCAATCATGATTGAAAACCGGACAGTGGCGCGCGTCAAATAGTCAAACGTAATTTTGGAGACTTACCTAAAACAGCCAGGGGGGCAGTTAGGAGTTGATAGTGTTTGTTAGGTAATATAACAAGTATCCATGTATATTAGACGTGATATCTACACATCTGTGCATTTATAAGGCTGTTTTTAGATTTTCATTGAAAACCAGTACTTGTCATATATATGTCTTTTGGACATGAAAAGTTAAAATGTTTTGATTTCATATCACCACGTATGAAATTTAGGTTCGTATCAAAGGTATATAGTATGTTATGAAAATCACGGAGTGGCTCTTTAAGTTGCTAAATATTATAGAAACCATTTTGTCTCTGTGGCTGAATTTTCCATCTTTATTGCTCATTATAATACATGTAAGCTAATTATATTCATGATTTTTAGTCTGAAATGGAGGACAACATGAAGTGAAGCCCCTGCCTGCAGAGAGCGAATTTTAAATGTATTTGGTAATTTGCTTGCTTAAAAGATTTAAAACAAGCAAGCACAATTAGGCACAACGGTATGTGTGAGGACTATATTGACAGACACCACATTAAACAGAAATGTTCGAATTCCTCAATATAAACAGAACTCAGAAGTTCTTAACATAAAATCATAAATGAAATTAAGTTAAGCATGTAAAACGATCTACAATAGTACACAATATATCTAAAAGAGAAAAGAAATTACTTCGTTTTCATGATAGATTGATAGATAGTTATGTAAATTTTTCTTCTACATAACAGCTGCTCACAGCATTAAGAATTATCCGTCGTTGGTTACAAATAATTGATTGTCATGGATTTATACATTTGATCTGGAGTGAGAGACATATTTCATTAAGTGCACTAAAGGCATTGATTTTTTTATTCAGGAATAAGAACTTGTTTTCTTGACCAAGCCAGCTGTTTCAATCGTAGAATGAATCATCAGTGCCAGTACTATATGATTTTACCAGTTTCCAGACTAATAGATGTATTGAAAAAAATCTAAACAAAATTAAATGATATTTGTAACTAAAATCAATGTAATTACCATTTAAGAACTACATTATAATTACGATTTAGCTGAAAGGCAGACTTAACATTTCCTTTTATGGTTTCAAGTCACGAGATACATTAAGGATTTTTTCAGGATATTGAAAGAAACATTTCACTAATCTGTCTTTTTTTTCTTTAACTAGACTTACAATTCTGTATAAAGTGTTAATTCGACACTATGAAATACGTTGTTTAATTACATTAAACATTAAATCAAGTTTGTAAAACTTTTTTTTTTCTAATTTAACGAACCCATGTTTACAGTTTATAAGTATTTTTTAAGACTTCGTGCGATTGCCGGTTCGACTTACCCGGATCATATTCTGATCGATTTTAATACAGAAATGCTATCAGAAGAAGAAAGTTGTTGCTTCATAGACCATCAAACCACAACACTGTGATTCGGAAGCCTTGTTTATGATGCAGGTTCATGGTACCCTTCCCTGTTCATACTAATGAATTACTCATTAAGTTGTTATAGTAAATTTCTACTAATACTAATTGTGAATTATCAAAACCGATGTTAAATTAGATAAGAGTGACATGTTTATGTGTCTCTGAATGGTAGAAAAAAAACTATTATTGACTTCAAGTGAGGTTAATGATTTGGTGACCTCGGACGTGAAAGAATTGAGAGCAGTGATAGTCTACATTAACTTCATTGCACAGGAAAAATTAAAATTATATTCAAAATATGTTTAACAGCTTCAAATTATTTCATTTGTATATGTCGTTTTGCTGGCGTTTTTAAGGATCTATCTTTAAGAAAGGTTTGAGAAAATAGCATAATCTCGAATGTTTATGTTATATCCGAAATCAATTTACTAAAGACGTCCGTTCATTCCTCAGTCAATCCGCTCATTTTAGATTTACGAAGACTTCACTTTCTTATTTATCTGAGATGTTCATTCATCTTTCTTGTTGCATTAAAAAATTTGACTGCAAAACTGCTGAATTGGTCAGATCCGGGCTACAGGAGGCTTTGTATTTCTAAAAAAAAATTCGCGTTCCTTATATACTGACATCTAAATACTTTGTCTTAATGGTAGTCGCAAACATGTTCTTCCATATTTCTTTTAGTTAATTGTTTTCATTTCTCCTTTCACTTTTGCAGATGCCTTCATCACTATACTAAAATGTCATCTTAGATAGCATTCAGGTTTTTCAGTGAAATTAACCTTGTCCTATTGATTGATGCAGATTTACATCCAATTTAACTTGACATAATCCCTTGTTGTTGTTAAAATAACCTTCAATGAAGTTCTCAAATTTTACATATCAAGTGTTGTTTTTCAGCCCACAGACCCCAACTGTTTCATAGGATATTATTTGCCTTCATTAAGTTAAGAAAAACATCGGTTTGTCAGCCCAGGGTGATGCATGATGTAATCTTCTTTATAGACTCCCACTGTGTGTGATGTTTACTATCATTACTAACATGTCCTTGAGGCATCCCGTTTATTGACGTCATCAGGAAAATTATTATTCTGTATTAACCTATTGTCATGCTCATTCATATTTTTTGTTTATTTCGTGCATTATTTTACTTCACTGTAAGAAAGTTTTATCTGGCCAACAGATTTGAAGTATTAAAAAATAAATACCTTGACCTCCATTTCAAGGTCACAACAAGGCATTTATACTTAACATATCTCATGAACTATTTCCTTTATTCTCTTCTTCATGGGATCCAGGACTCAGTGAACATTTTTCACCTCGATTATATTATGTAAAGCCAATATAAAGCTATACTAGTTTCAACAAGGAAACAAACAAGTTCATAGTTTTACTTTTAAATGATGTCATACTAATTCTATTTAGATATTTAAAGATATTAAATAACGATTGATCAATTGATCTCATTAGTAAATGAGTTCAGGATATTGAGTTTATGTCGATGTTGTTAATCACTTTTATATAGCGAAACGATACCTCTGATTATGTTTAAAAACATCAGAAATCAGCTGGCAGTCTCAGAAATAGAAATGATCACGAGCGGAAATTACTTCCGGTGTAGGCGGCATTGTATTATTCAAGAATAATAAATCGTATCATTTGAAGCTTATCAATTCTTTATAACATAAATGTGTATGTCGTTTTTTTTTAGGTTGATCGTCTATAAGTTAAAATTATAAAAATATCTGGATATTTTTCATATTGATTTATATAATAATTTCTTATTTCATCTTTTTTTTATGTCATTGCAGGTGAAATAATGTTAAAATTTGCTTTTCGTTGTTTAAAACTTCTTTGGATTTGAGACAATTATCGTATGTACAAAATTAATCATAGTTTTCAACTAGCATGCATTATTGTTTAGTTTGCTTTTCCTCATATTTCACCTTCATATCTAAGGATAGATGATACCATACAACCAAAAATCTTAAATAGATTTGTGTGACAATGTTTATTGACTGATTATATTGCCTTTAAACTTAGGATGCAAGACAAGATGAAGCCTTAGCAGGCCAATTTAGAAGTAAACATAATTCCAAGGTACTTATTGACACAGTCTCAATAAGAGAGTTTCAATAAATCATCAGCAAATAAAAGAGAACAGACATTACAAATAAATGAAGCAATCGTGATACCTATATAGTCACCCCCTTCCAACCCTATCATCAGATTTACTATTAGAAGAATTATGAATCAGACGCAGTACTTCCCACTGTCATTAGAATTATAACTCACTGAAATTCACGTGTACTGTCAATGTGTGAATGAAGAATTTTCTGTACCATTTCAGCTAACAGCTATTAGGAAATGGATGCTTTAACATCTCATGGAATTTTTCAGAGGTTCAAACTAAGGCAATTGTACCGTTTTGAGTTTATCGTTACAATTAAATATTTTCATGGGATTTTACAGACGGTGTGAAGTTATTCTCAATATCATTTTAGTTCAAATTTTGGCCATTCTAATTGAATGAGGTTATATAAAACCTAAAAACACATTCATTGTTCTGAACACTTACTTATAATCTGAGGTAAGATATCATATGCTAATGGAATTTAATTCAGGAGATAAGTCATAATATGAAATCATCTTGCAATTTTCATCAAACTCTTTAACCCTAAGCATATTACTTCAAAATGTGAATATTCGTTAACTAAGGATTTTATCAAATCTGGATTGGCTTAATGTTAAGTAGCAAGCGAACATTATAAACAAATTTGAAATTGATTGCTTTATTGGTGAATAAGAAGGGCTAGGAATCAAATTCCCTCAAAATCGTGCAGATTTATGGATGATCTTACAGGAAAAAGACATAGATATATATAAAAAGATATAAACGGACTACCGGCAGTGTGGAGAAAAGGAAATATAACATTGGGGAAAAAACGATTGTCATTAAGACATTAGCCCTTTCATACTTAGTACATATTTTCAGCACATTCCCAAATCCTCCAAATTGCTTTATTAAATACCCTGAACAGATAGTCTTTAATTTTATCTGGAATGATAAAAGAGAAAAGATAAAGATGAGCACAGTGAAAAGTTAACTGGTGGATGTTGAGGTATGGTTGATATAAAAACCTTTATTGAAGCTCTAAAATTATCAACTCTTGATTAAAAATAATCACCAAAGTGGTATACCTTTCAATGATACTTAAATTTGGAGTTGTTTGTTGAAGAGGACAACATTCTGGTAGAAACGGTATAGCTTCATCGCAAGTTTGTTTCATGTATGGAATTGAATCTTATAAAAATATTTACCAAAGGGTACATCAATTTATGTATTATAAAGGAATTGAAAATAAACTTCAGTCATTATAAAAAGCATCTAAAACAGATAATTGTACTTCATATCTAAAGGAAATGATAGAATGGCAAATTCAATGATAAGTTGTTTATAAGATCTAATATTTACGTCTAAAGCCAAGAAGAACTTGCTCCCTTGTGATATTAAGATAGAAATCCAGTCTTGAAGTGTCTGCCTGAATAACTTTAGTCAGGAAATAAGTAAGTTTGTAAGAAAATTTTGTTTTGTAATATCAAAGCCATAAAGCCCTCATGATCTTGGTTTATCATTGTGTGGGGATGAATGGTGCGGCTTTGGATCAAGACCTCCGTGGTTCGAAAACATTTACATAACATTAAAATAATCATGAGTAATTAGACCTTTTGGGTTAATTTGAATTCTCAATTCTAAACCCGTGATTCAAAGAACGTTAAAGGTAATCTCCTAGATCAGACCAAAAAAAGAATTCAGCTATTAAGCCATTCGTGCCTGGACTCTTATCATTTGTAGGACATTTAAGGGCAACTAAACTTCACCTGTGGTTAATTCACATTCCAGATTGCTTGAAACGTAGTGAGTCATTCTAGAAGTTCTTTTAAACAATACAGTAGAATGTCAGGATTTAGAGAGAGGGGAGGGATTTGACTCATTCTGTTTGTCGCTTATTTGTTTTGAGCCTAAGATTATAGCTACAACTCTTGGGAACTACAATGTTAAGACGTGCTAAGCACAAATATGAAGAGGTTTGTGTGTTTATGTATTGTTGAAATTTTGTATTTGATTCATTCTCATAATGCTGGTGTCATCTCGAAATCCTCTTCAGCCATCAACTTACCATTTGAAATTTAGTTTTGAACTATCTAGACAGAATCATTAGACTTTATTCAATCAATATCTAAATATTAAGATAAATGATTGGCCTATAGACCCCAATTTGGTTTTACTTCAGTGATAAAACTGAAATAACTTGATATGGGTTTGAGGCGAGGTAAGATGATTAGGGGTTTAACGCCGCATTCGAGAGAATTTCACTTATGTCACGGTTGGTAGTGTTTTTGCAGGGAGAAAGTCGCAACACAAATGTGGCTATCGGCTGAAACAAGCGAACCATGGGTGGTGCTGCGCTGAAATTCAGTGTTTCATTACACCTGAACGTTACTGCCTGTAGAATTTGGTTCGTACAGATTTTGATTGTTCACAGAATTTTCCGGAGAACAATGCTTGTAAGGAATTCACTCATAATAATCATTTATCTATCCTTCAGTCAATGTCATAGTTAAAGAGTGAATGAAACTTGTTACATTTCTTGCAGGTAGTTTGAAACGCGAATTTATGTTTCGCAAATAGGATACTATATAAATATTATACGTTTATTTGCAAAAAATATCAGTTACAAAGCCCATTCCATATATCTTGTTTTCATTTAATGATTGTATCGTTTACGAGAAATTCTCCTTCTGAAAGAAACCAGTTCCATCGTTAACTTCATGTTTTCCAAAAAGAATTTAAGTGGTTTATTTCTCCCTTTTTTTGCCTTTGGTATCTTCATTGATATAATTGCCGGGTTTCTTTTCTTGAAAAACAAATGAAATCAAATAGTTTTATTTGACGCCCCAAGCATAATATAATTTAGTCGTTAAGAAAGTTCTGTAAGACAACAAGAACATGAAAAGAAGGGGGAAAAGAAATTTGATTTGTTTTGCATGATTACTAGTTCTGCACATTTTTCTACAGAACTCAAGTGTACATCAAGGGTCAGTTGAAATATATTGATTCTCAGTTTGCCTTCTCATTAGACATATGGTGAAAGAAAATTTCCATTTAGAAGACTCAAGGTAAATAGGTCATTTCTTAATTATTTAGATTGATTGATCACACCAGCTGTCTTGCTGATAATGAAATGAAAATGTTTTATTAGTGAGTCAGTTGTCATATGTAATATGCTATTTTTTTCATCATTCTTATAGTAAATATGCTCAGTGAAAAATTTAAGGGAACACCTATCATTAAATTTTATCGAGGCAGTGATGGTCTTCAGAAAAGACTTACAAAACGCAACTTAAACAATTGTTATTGAATCTAAACTTGTCACCTAAACGCAACATGCTCGTGCACAGTGTGCAAATGATCTTTGGAGGTGTATAAAAGGGACTGTAAATGTGTACGCTGTCTCATTCTCAACTATTCCACAGGATAAAATGCCTAGACAATACCTCACCGAAAATCAACGATGGCAACCTATCGGGATGATCAACAGTGGTTCGTCAAGAAGATTTGTTGCAAGACACTTTGAGAAGTCGGCCAGTGTCATCTCGCGCCTTGTTACCAAGTTCAACGCAACCCAGAGTGTCAAAGATGCAAGTGGGCGTGGCAGAAAGAAGAAAACCACTGCTGCACAAGATCGAAGGTTGCGTTTGACTTCTTTAAGAGATCCTTTCAAAACGATTGTCCAGATAAGCAATGAATTCCGAAGAACGACTTGTGTAAGACTGAGTGCAGCAACTGTCCGAAATCACTTGAAAGAAGCTGGGTTAAAGAGTCGACGCCCACTAAAGCGAATTTGCCTTACCCGAAATCACCTTCAACTTCGAGAACGTTGGGCAGTGCAACATCGTGGTTGAAACAGACGCCAATGGCGTAACACGCTTTTCACAGATGAATCAAGATTCTGTCTGCAATTTGCTGATGGTCGTACACGAGTCTGGAGGGTCGTTTTAGTGACGCAACAACTCAGGAAATTATCAGATTTGGAGGTGGATCGGTAATGGTGTAGGGAGGGATTTCCTATGGGTGCCAGACACCTCTTATTCGTATTGATGGAAGACTGAATGCTCAGCGTTATGTGAATGAAGTCCTCAATCCTGTTGTTTGTCTGAATTTTCAACAGGAAGGACCAAACTTTGAACTGCAGCAGGACAATGCTAGGCCCCATGTTGCCAGATTTTCAATGAATTTTCTGAATCGAAACAACATCAGAATACTGCCATGGCCATCAAAAAGTCCTCATCTGAATGCCATTGAACAATTATGGGATGTTTTTGGTGTACAGTGAGAAATCGTCCACAAGCACCACAAAACCTGGACCAGTTGTTTCAAAACCTTTAGGAGGAATGGCGTCGAATACCCGTCCGTATCATCCGTACTCTTATTGAGAGCATGCCAGGACGATGCCAGGCTCTGTGTGACAAGCATGGGGGACACACACGTTACTGAATATTGACTTTTTAAAGTGAATTTCTCTTTATTTTCGTATTAAAAACCTAACAATAAAACTGAAATATTTCTACTTGATGAGGTGTTCCCTTAATTTTTTAACTAAGTATATGTGATGATATTGGTAGTACTAGCATGTACGTTCTCCTAAATATGTGTATATCCTGCATTCTTATTGACCTTTCCCTCTTTTGATGAATTTTTAAAATTCTGAACATGGTATATGTTTAATTTTCTTTTCATGTCTATTTTATTTCAGTTTTACATTTCCTCCCCCATGAATACAGTTTACATTTTTTTTCTTTCATGTTAACATTTCAATAGAACAACCTTAATTAACCTCTAATTTAATGTCAATTCATTTTTTTTTTAATTCACTTCCCCAATTCAAGAATTCATATTTATCCATTTTATGTGCCAATATTTAATATTTTCAATGTTCTCTTATTCTAATTCTATATTTTCTACATTCATTATTGTTCCTTGAATCATGAAGTAACAATTTTGAATCCTTCACTTAGGATATCGGTTTTGACTAGCCGTAAAAAAAATTAATGACTTTGTCAGCGTGGCTGGATTCATGTTTCTGCTTTACAAAACCATGGACTCTCTGAAGATGACATTGAATGAGGTTTTGTTTTTCAAGACCTTTCAATATTTTTATACGTTCGCTCATAAAAGCGGTTCTTAAATGTGTCATGTTTTATTACACAAAGCCTAAAGATCTAACGTGTTTACAAGATTACCACAACAAAATTAACCATGAATAAATTTATCACAAAAAAACTTTTATTACCTTCCAAAACCAACGTTTTTTGTACAGAATGTTTGAAATTGTCATTAAATCAACGAAGTAATGAGAATTTTAAACATATCTTTTACAACATCGCCGAATCCATGAATCACATATTGTTGAGGCCCCCATAAATACACCACTGCATCATTCATATACATCTTAGACTAAATAAAATATAACATTGATGATGCTCTATGAAATGTTCAGGCAAATATGTTTTGCATCTGTTTATTCATTACTCGTCATTATTTCCAATTGAAAAGTATATGTTTATTTCATTAAATAGGTCCCTGAGCGTAACATAAAAAAGTGTTTTTCAGTTATTACTCATGACTTTAATAATCATAAAACTAATTTTGATATTGTATAGTCTAGTAAACTATCCAAAGTAAACTCGTTGATACAGACATGTTCTATAAAACTGTGACAGCAGTGAGGTCTTAAGTGATGATTAATTGCTTACATTTGATCCATATTCCTAACGAATTAACAAAATGATAACAAAAGGATGACAATTGTTACATGAATCTCCAGTTCATTGAAGGATGTTGCGTTCTTATTATCTTAGCCTATCATTCTGC
Source organism: Phorcus lineatus (assembly GCA_921293015.1). Lineage (NCBI taxonomy): Eukaryota > Metazoa > Mollusca > Gastropoda > Trochida > Trochidae > Phorcus > Phorcus lineatus. The sequence goes on along the minus strand of OV121092.1, from coordinate 14,367,522 downwards.
ATCTGTATATCAATATACCGACAACTAAAGACATGAATAACATGTATTTCAGAAAAACTAAAAAATGAAAAGCATCAGTCAAATTCAAATAAACAAGAAAAGAAACGATAGTTCTCTTTAATGATCTGATACCTCAGTCATTATTTTTAGATAAGAAATATATGTATCAGTTATTAACTTTTTAAAATAAAATTAGTTTTTTTGTAATGTGCATGTCATTTCTATGACATTTGGGCCGGTGTTGTGCAGAGGAGGATATTAATCTGTGAATGTGATCTTGCCAAGACCCGTTTTAAGTAGGTCTGTGTGACATAAATCTTAAAGACTTATTGTTATAACTTTGCCCCTTTGAACATGTTTTTTTGCAATGAGCTCTAAAAATAAAGGCTAATCTATTTTTCTCAAGATAAAAACAGGGGATGACTATAAATAGCCCTTTTGAGGAGTTATGTCCTCTTGAAATTGAAATCCTAATCTTCAATATATATATATATGTATATGTGAGATGATAAAACCCTAAAGTTTCTTGTAAATAGAGCCAAACACATTCCACATTCATTAAAGCAATATGCCTTATTTGTAGAATCTTATCTACAAGGGACACTTAATGACAAGACACAGAAAGCACATTCATGAGTTAATACGAAATGTCTTTGTCACAAAGTGCGTGGTATTGTGTGTGCACACTGCAAATTCGTTTAAAAAGCGACTAGATAAGCTTTGAATGCTGAGTGAAGATAAATAGGACTTAAAAAGGGACTCAAAAACGTATGCTTCTTGGAAGCTTTAAACTCATAGGATGTCTGTTCAATTACCTCCATGGTTCGTCTTAACCCTTTCACATGTTTTTTTAAATCTCACCACAGTTGTTGCATTGCATGCTTTTATCAATATGGTTTAATCATCTTTGTTTGCGATAAAATGGTCCCCTTTTTTTAATAAATAAACATATTTATCAAATGTTGTATTATGATTTTTCTTTTGTGAATTTAATTGACTTGACTCTGCATCCTGTTGAGAGTACATGATTATTTGAGGCTTGCTCAGGAGGTAAGAGGGGATGTCTTGATAGGCTTCAGAACCTCTTTGCCCTAGTTCCTCGTTATATTTACTTAGCAGGAAATCATATTGTGCAATATTCCATTTGAGCTTTCAATTGTTTGGCGTTACCGCCATTATTACCCTCGTGAGAATATTCCTCTTGTGTACCCTGAGAGAATAATTGCCCTCATAAGCAATGAAAATCAAGTGCATCCAGACTAAATACAACAGAAGAAATACATATCCAACTACATTTAACGGCTACGTTTACTCCATGTCGGAAAAGTTTTTATATTCATCATAGTGATTAGAAATTAAACATTAAATCATTTTGTTAAAAAGGAAAGTGAAGACAGAAATTAATTAAAAATTGACAATCCTATAGTATCAATATTCATGGGCTAGTTACGTTACAGTTAGAATTAAGTTCAGAGATGGTTTACTCATGTTTGACATAAAGTTTTCGAGGCAAATGTTCACACTCCTCAAAATCATTTTGAACTCATATTTTTACTTTAACTTTACTCAGAGTCAGGTATGTTATATACATTGGCGTAGTTATAAAAATCTCAGGGCAATGAGAACAGAAAGTTAAATATTTTTACAAGTAACATTGATTATGTTTTGTTTCAAACAATTGTTGATTAGTTGACCAGGTACACATTGAAAGACCTATACTGGAGAAGCTGTACGTGGTTTCCAACTCATTGACTTAATTCTTGTTAAGGACTTCAGTTCCTACTAAGAGCATGCCCTGATTGCTCTCATACGGAATTTCCTATTGCTTAAGGTAATCGTGATCCCCAAAAACTAGGGAAGTTACACATAAAAGATTTCGTGGTCATACGAGCTGTTCAAATTATAGGCACTGTTGAAATATTATATTGATCATAACATAAACTATCTGATCATTGACAAAATTGGTGATTATGAATTTGTATTTGAATGAAAATATGTTTTAATGATTTTCTTTACCATATATCAGTCATTACCATTTTAAAAACCTATGCATTGATTCTGTTAACGGTAACATATTTATGTGAATTTCTTGATATCTTGTTTACCAGTTTTCCCTTTGCTGTGCATCCTGACAAGAAAGATATAATACCGTACAAACAAAATGATTCATTTATTTGAATGGCGCTCGAAGGTAAATACATGACAGGTTGCTTCCAAATTGGGTATGAAGTTTGGAGTAAAAGGAAAACTTTGCTGTAATCAGATTTGAGATGGTCTGGTAGTTTGTTAATGCTGAGAAAAAAAAACGACCACGCATTGATCGCTTCTTTCAGATACTGGCAAACAACGTAAGAAAGTGTAACGTAATGGTCAAGAGGGATTGTTTTACTGATATTTGTTTTCATTGATGGAATGGAGTACATAAAGATGTATCAAAAACGTTCCTATTGCAGACGTTTATTCTGTTTTAGCAATTGCACTTCATACTATATTGCATTATTTGTAAAAATTCTCTTAGATACCTTTAGAATAAATCACCCGCTTAATGAGTTCTCTATTCCCTAAATTACATATTTTATTTGATTGTAAAACAATGCGTTGACGTAATGAAATATAAAGGTTATCTAATTATATGGGCAACCGTTCAACATAAACTACAAATTGCCTTCAACTTCTTTAATTATTGGAGGCACTCTCAATACTTATATGTAATTGACCTGAAGCTTCTCCAACTTTAAGGTATTACAATAAGGATCGAAAGTAGTTTACAGCTACTTTTAAACTTTTCCTGCATTGCTCTAATTCATCGGTATAATCTTTGTTATCTCTTATGACACATGCTATAAAAAGAAAATGATGATGATGATAATAATACTCACCGTATACAATATTAGGACAATTAAATTGCGCGTCTATCTTGACGTTAATTAGGTTAAAGTTTTTAATAAATTGATAAATAACTTTTCACAAAAGACGACAAATTTGACACCTTTTTGCTTCAATTATTCTTGGTAAGAATGATGAATTTGATATTCATTGCATTATTTTTTTCATGATTTATGATATATGACAACTTTAAACAGGAATTCTGTTCAAATATGCCTAAGGTATTGTCAATTATATAATTTATATAACAATATTTTCGTGAAAATAACAAACATTAGAAAAAGATACAAGGAAAACTATATATATAAAATATTTATTTCGTGTATAGGAAACCAATATCATTTCAGAATTATGCTTCAACATCCTTTTGTCCCTACATTCCATTATAATTTTATTAAAAGAAATTATTTTTTTCATATCATAATCATAATCTACTTTCATAGATAAAACAACTTTGGAGGGAATCACTTTTCAAATTCATGTGTGCCATAGCCTGAAAGAAAGGTTATATTTAATTTCTTTATTCAAAGAAGCTCTTCATTTCTCTTGATAATCGGAATGTTTGAAATTTTGTTTTGAATACCTTCCTTTTACTAATATTCTTCTTCATGATTTATTCATCTTAGGTGCATGATGTCCTTATACTTAATTAATGGACATACTGCTGATATTCAATCCTTGAACTGTATTCTCTGTATTTAAGCATTAACTTATCTCATACTTGTCTATAGATCTAATGATATTGACTATAACTTTAACTGTTTCAGGGGATAAACTTATCTGATTTCTTCATGTACCCATTATGCTGAAATATGCATCTGGTACACGATTAAGTGCACTTAAATGTATTCTAAATCAATTCAGTGTATCATGACTTTTCTTGCTGAGATTGAAATTCGATGTCAGAACTACATTGTTTTATTTCATCATATTTCTGCTCATTGCGCTTACTTTTTCCAAACTTGCTACAGATTAAATGTCTTGAATGATTAATCTGTTTCCTTTATGTACCTATTTTACTGAACTGTGTATGTACCTGTCTTATTGAAGTTTACTAGGTTCAGTTAAACATAAACGAAAGTGTGTGAGTCATACGACCTCATCATTAGTGTCATTCTGAATTATAACAATGTTTAAACTTTTCAATTCCATAAAGTGACAATATATAAGGGTTTAAAGCCGTGGATTTTTTTTTTATTGAAAACCATTAAAAAAACTGTCTGAAGGACCAGTTCGAGTAGACAGTGTCTGTAAGGTCATCAAACTAGCATTCATTTAAATTAGCGAGGGTTTCGGCTTTTGTAAATACTTGTGCATTGTTTTTCCCTTTTTTATTTAAATTCAAATTGTATATATCACATGTAAGGAGATGAGGTACTGTAAAATCATAATATTTCGCGGGGGTTTAATTTTCGCGCTTTTCGCGCAAAGCAATAATGCGCGAATAATAAAACATCGCGAAATATTATGGTTATGAACGTGAAGAAAACCAATAAAAGACAAATAATTTGGTTGACACATTTTATTACTCACAGGAATGTTTGGTTCGTTCATTAATGACGAGTCGCTAATTAGAGCTCTCACAAGTGTGTACATCGATATGCACGTTGTTTGTTGTGCAAACACAGTCATCACAATAATCCGGCCTGGCGGATGTATGTTGAGCATTGTTTGCACTTTGGCACATAGTAAACCGAACACCAAATGTCTCTTTGATACCTGTACATCATTAAGGAAACAAATATAACAAAAACTATAAAAGAAAATATACTTCCTTTTGATATCTGTATATGTTATGTTTCATTTTGTGTTTGTAGTAAAAGCTCTTTTCGATTTGACCACTGAAAAGCCACTAGCTGAAGGTTCAGAAATGAATCATAGAGATGAATAGTTGATAACTCTTTTTACGCCTCTAGCTTATATTTTATAAGCCATTTTCATTGTTTTATTATTATTTTTAATAAAATATTCATTTTTTAATTGGAGAAATGTTTCATGTAGTAACTTCAAAAGATGATTTTAAATGATTCATTTCTTATATTACCACTTTGATGAAAACAAATCGAGTTTTTCAAATCCCAATCGAACACACGTTCATGATTCAATTAATTGAGGCATTTAGAAACTTTTCTTTAGTTTTGTATGATTAATAGTTTTGCGCAGTTTCTCTCCTGCAGATCAGCTGCTCCAACCACTCGAATGTTAATTCGATGTCAGTTGCAATATATCGAGTGTGACGAGGTTCTCAAATTAGACCTGGAGGAACAGACATTTTTCATCCAGTGCCCTGCAGGCAAGGAATTCATTACTAAGCATTTATGGTAGTTGTTTTCTTGACCCAGCCAGCTGCCTTGTTCATAAAGAAAAAAATTATTAGTATGTCACTTGCTATTACGGTGGGAGGCATTAACATTTTTAGGAATACATCAAAATTCATTTCTGTGCCCTTCTCATGGTTTGTGACACTCCTGCCGTTATCAGTGTTTTTTTGGTTTTTTCTCCAGGTAAATACCGAATTTCAGTAAATCAGTGTATGGCTTTGCCAATCATATCATTATAGTTAACTTGAATCTTTCGCAGTTCTCTGTATTCAATTGACAATTATTTTCATTACATGATTCATCATTCTAATCCAGGTTCTCTGTCTAACTCCTTTCTTCCTAATTTATTGCATTTTCATTGTGCTAATTTACATATAATAAAATGTCCGGTTTCCCCCGCAGTTTTGACATTTTCGTGGACATTTCAAACGTACATCTCGATTTCCTGTTTATTTTCTTAAGCCACTTGTACATTCATATTTCATGGGATTTTTTCTTGTATTAATTTTGACTTTTTTCTCTTTGACATGAACCCAAACGTCTTGCACATAATTCAGATCTATCCATATTAGGTATTCGATATCGCTCCTACATTAGTCAAGATTGGTTGACTGCTTAAAGTTGTCGAGTTCAGACACATTTTACACAAAATACATTGATGATTTCACTATTTAATGAGGACTGTTTGTCTCCGTAATGGTAGAAAGATAGGAATGAAGAAATCAAAGTATACTGAACATGATTTTAAACAATATGATTGTTCTTTTTGTGCAAACATTTCTTTTGTTTTTTTTATTAACAATTCAAAGTAAGAATTGAGAGAGAGCGATTACACGTTGTAATTGACATCAGTCTTACTGCAATGTATACGAATTTTACCTATATACAAACTTGACTTTTGATTAATAGTCATAAGATACATTCAGGATTTATTTTCAGACAATTAGATTGATTGAAATTTTTCTCAACAGTCTTCTTGAACTAGATCCAAATTCTTAATGTTGGATTAATCAAAACTGTGCATTCAGTCGCAGTTACATGATATATAAATTAACTAATTTGATCTTCGAAGTAGAATGAAATTAATCGTGCACATATACACTCTTCAAAAGAAGAAATGCAAAGGTCACTTTTGAAAGAATGTATTGCTTAATCTTGAAACGAAATATAAAATTTTATTATTTGGGTAAGAAGGTTAAAAATCACATGTGTTTAGACAAAGAGCCAACACTAAAGTTACTTTCGTTTTATGATTTTATTTTTTTTTTAGTACGGAAATTTATTGAAGGTTGGAAGTGGACTAGCTACCGTCAGTATCTGCCAATCAAGAACAAGTTAGTTTAGTTTAAACATATTTTATTCACATGAAAAGGATTAGGAACAAGTTCTCCAACTTAGGATACCCTCTTCTTCAAGAATAAGTTAAATACGTTGGACCAATTTAATTTTCTACAATATTAAATAAAGTAATCGCTTGATATGCTTAAGATACTTTACAACATTGAAAAATTGAAACTATGAACGACTAGAGACTTTGTCAGCAATCGTTTCAATCCGAGCGTTATTGAAGGTTGAAAGTGGACTAGCTAGCGCCCGTAGCTGCCAATCAAGAATAAGTTAGTTTAGTTAAAAGATATTTTATTCACATGAAAAGGATTAGGAACAAGTTCTCCAACTTGGGATACCCTCTCCTTCAAGAAAAAGTTAAATACGTTGGACCAATCTAATTTCCTACAATATTAAATAAAGTAATCGCTTGATATGCTTAAGATACTTTACGACATTCGATTTATCATATTCAGTAATTGCACTACTTGATTGGTGATGAAAATTTGTCTCTTGAGACCTTACGATGGAACGTGCCTTAAGCTGGAACATTTTCTATAGATGATCTGATGAATAGATTTTTTTACATTAATGAACTCTTAGACAATACATCTCAGAAACATTTATTCATGTTATCTCTTCATACACAATTCTCACAGACAACCTTCTCATAAGGGGGAGCGTAACTCCTTACAAGCAAGATGTACGCACAAATTATTTGAATCACATCATAATTAAAAGAAGTTTGTGAACATGTATATTGAGATTGTTCGGTGACACACAGGGGCGTGTATCGCTTAGAAATAGCTTTAGAAAGACATATATACCCATAGACCCTACCCTACTACTATATAAAAGGAAAGGGATGTAACGACCGAACCACCCCATGCTCGAACAAAGTCAGTTTTCGCATCCAAAATAATATTTCTGGACAAATTGTTCCCTACGATTCGAAAGCTATATGATTTCCCTACAAAACGAGTTATGGATTGTCAAAATCGGGTAATTATTTCAAAAGTTACATGCAACGACGTCCCGAAAATCGCTACCGCCAGATTTTCAGGCCAAAATCCCCACTCACGGAAAACAGCAAAAACTCACCGTTTAACATCGTTTATTGATTCCAGCAATGTTGACAACACCAATGGAGAGCTCGTTTTGATCGGCGACATCGAACTAAATGTTCACAATATGAGAACAGCACCTAGTTATTGTTTCTACGAGTGCTAGCATACATTTTATCAAAAATCATCTGCTTTGCTGTTGTCTTGTCTGCCATAACAGTGGCCTTGACATTCATTTGACCTCGTAGCCGCAGCAAAAATAAAAAATTATAGGATTTGGTAGAAATTAACATTGAGTATTTTCTATTAAATTCCCTTCTGCAGTCGTGTGTGTTTTAATGAGCCCAAAATATTAAATAAACTCGTTCTTTATAGCTATGGGTCAAATCATAATTTTTTTTAAACGTTCCAGAAATATGAAATTATTTGACTGGCAAATGTCAAAATTTCAAACGAATCGTTAGAAAATCGCAACATAAACTTTAATTGACAAAAAAATTTTTTGGTAATTTATGTAGAACAATATACTTATTAGTATGATTTTTCATGTTTTATTAAAGAATATATAAACAACTTTTACTCAGTTTACCTAAAAATATTGTTTTGATCTTTTTCTCCAAAAAGTGATGGCATATATAATATCAACCTGTTACCAACATTAACTTGATAGATTTCGCTACCCTTCTTAATTAAAGCATATATTTTTAAAACTCAGTTATGTTTTATAATTGGAAAAGAAAATATTCAAAAATTAAAAGAATTTGTAAAGAGGTTTGAATCTCAAAGGCAAATTTGAAAGCAACTCCTAATTCTTGATAAACTACTTCCATGTTGAATATTTGATGTGCAGTTCAGATACATTATTTAATAAAATAAGTTAACCATTATACCATATAGACTACAGAGTACCTCTGTTACAATTTGATAGGTGATTTAATTTTATTTCTTCAAACAATAGTTATATGATTAAAATTATCAAAACTGTGTTCGACAAAAAAGGGGATATTTATTTTCAGAGGTCAGACAGAATTATATATTTTTATCAATATTGGCTTGGCTCAGGAGTGAGATCATGTAAATCATAAAAGATGTGGATAGCAGTCATTGATAATGACTTGTATTTTGTAACTCATACTGTTCAACCACCCTGGTGGTTAGGGGCATAAATGCAATGCCTTGCTTGGAAGGTTACCTTAGTTTTCTTTATTGGAAGCAATTTTGATTTTCATAGTTAAAAGATTAAAACAACAAAAACATATTAAGTTACAATATGCTGCATTAAAACTTATTAACAGTTATGTATAATCATGTTGAAAAAATAACTTTTCTTATAACTTCAGTTGAAAGGTAGATTTTTATGCCTCATGAAAAGGTGATTTGATTTAAGTTACTAAAATAAGGCCAGTCTCTCCCCAATAAAGGAACAAACATTAACAGTGTGTCCAATAAATAACATAATAAATTTCATTCTTAAAGTAATCTGTATATTTTATTATGTATAAGGTCAAAAAAAGCATGTCTGAAGTGACAGATCTCCAGACTGGCATAGTACTTGTATCTTTAATTGCTGTTTCAAATGCAATAAATCTGATTTAGTTATATTTTTTAGAATATTTGTGTATGAGAGCATTTTCCCCAAAATGTCCTGAATTTGTTTGCCTTGCAAGCAATAAACTCTTTAGTTTCATAAACATGTCTGTAATGGTTAGAATTGTAATCAAATGAAGGCTCTACCTTTTTTACACTTCAAAGAAATTAATTAAGCTCACTGAAATTAATTTGAGTTGAGTGTGATAAAATAACACAAACCTTAACAGTGATACACACTCAACCTTTTTACAAGGTTCACAGGCTCAGAGGCACATCAGTTCTGTAATATTTTTCTCAGTTTTAAAAGAATAGAGTCATGACCCTGGAGCTCATCAGTCTTTAAAATCTACTATCATCAGGCTATACTATTATTATACCAATCGCTTATGGAGCATATAAATATTCCATCTTTCTTAGCTTTATTAAGATTATTAAAGAAGAAGATATTTATAAGGCCATGACCTGTGTGACTTTAGTCAGGGACAAACAAGATATATAATATATAGTTTAGAATCCTCATTAGAATGTACAAAAAAATTCAAGTTTCTTCACTATCATCTTCGGGAGAAAAAAAATGAAAATAGGCTTTAGGAGTGGCCCTAGAGGCCTTTCTAAAGTCACCAAATTTATAAATTTAAATCCTTAGTAGTCAAGGAATTGGTACACAAAATTATATAAGGACACCGTCCCATGTCAGGCTAGATGAGGTGAAAAGTGAAATTGAATCACTTATTTGCTTGCAGTATAATTCAATTGGCATAGAATATTTGATGTAGAAATTATAATTGAAAATCTAAAAACACATTCTTTGTACATCATCTGTTATATATCCAGCACGAAACAGACAGATTTGATTTGTAGCCCATATTTCACCTACTGTTAAGCACACATTACAAGTTATGCCAAAATAAACTTTCCTTGCCTATTATTGATGTGTATATTATAGTCATAAAAGTATTTGTATTCAGTATTGAACATCCTTTGAAATTTATCAACTCAACCTTTTAAATATTCATAAAAACATCATGAAAGGCTTTTATGAAGTACAACCTACTGATCATCTAAGATATGCAAAGTGTTAACAATTCCTCATGGTTAATGGTATTAAACTAAAACTTTGAAAAGGGAGGTGTTATCCATAGGTGGCTAGAAATTCATGTATTAAACACATGAAATATCTATTTTACACTCTACAAAACACACGTTTAGTTCTTTGAAGGCTAATGGCACCTAAAATGATCACATATCAAATAATAAGAATCAATTGAATTCAATACAATCAATATAATTGGATATAAGTGATGAAAGTAAATGTATTGTTTTCTTAATTGGGGACTCGTATGTCTGTATATATATATACAAAAACATATTAAAGAATCCTCACAAATAAATTCATTGATAGTCAATTTATTTATTTTATTTGAAGATTTTATTGAATTACAATAGCAGAAAAGTTTCAAGAGTGTCCATGTATTAGAGATTCTTTTCCATGTATGCAGCAAGGATATTCTCCAGATTAAACTGTCCCCTCTTGATACTGAATCTTGTAACTGAAAAATATAAATTGGAACCAAATTGAATATGAGGCAAAAAAAGATTGTTCCATTGTCATTATAGCTCCTCAAGTACTACAATATTAATTATATTTAATGTTACAAACTAACATTTAAAATAACAAAGTATAGTCAAAGTGGTTGCTCTCATAATTCAAACAATCATGGAACTTAATATTTGGTTAATCATAATCTACATTGATAGGTGTGTTGTATAAACATTTATGATTACAGCATTTTGCTTTTAAGATAGCTGAAATAAATAGGTTTTAGATTTAAGTTGGATTTCTTTTGCCTCTTTTACAGAACTGCTCAATCAAACTCTAGAAACAAAGTGACACTTTTCACCAAAAAAGTTTCATACAGCATTAACAACAGCTTAAGACATGGTACCTAACCAATAACCCTAAAGTCCCCTTGTTATCTCCTTATTTTCCCCCATGGTTAGGCCCTTCCACTACCTCTCCTCCCATTGAACCTGTTGTGACAATTGTCTTCCCTTTTCTCACTCATGGTAAACACAACTATTAAGTAATATATCTAAAAAAAAATTACCTTGACAAACATATTTCAACTTGATCATGTTTCAGTGGCATATATCTAATACTGTACATTATCTGCTGAAATATATTAACAAAAAAATAGAGCCATGGGCTCTGTAGCTCATCAGACTTTTGATAGAAATAGGTGTTTGGGTTTAGACCATGGGGTCATGGGCAGTGTAGGAAAGATAACCTGTCCCAACGTCCAAGTTATTCACAATCAAATAAAAACGGCCCATTGCCCATTTGGGGTCAAGGGGTCACCGAACCTCCAATTCAGAATCCCCATTGTCCAAGGAGTCTACACATAACTATTAAGCTATCAAGACCTTTTGGAACTGGAGAAGAAGATGAAAGTAGGATTTTAAGTTTTTGACCCCTGTGACCCCATTTGGGTTCATGGGGTCACCAAACCTACAATTTAGAATCTCCAGTGTCAAAGGAGTCTTCACACAATTTTTCAGCTCTCTAGACCTTTTGGAACTAGGGAAAAAGATGAAATTAGGTTTTTTAGGTTTTGACCCCTGTGACCCCATTTGGGGTCATATGGTCACCAAACCTACAATTTAGAATCCCCGTTGGCCAAGGAGTCTACACACACCTTTTCAGCTCTCTAGACCTTTTGGAACTGGAGAAGAAGATGAAATTAGGTTTTTCAGGTTTTGACCCCTGTGACCCCATTTGGGGTCATGGGGTCACCAAACCTACAATTTAGAATCTCCAGTGCCCAAGGAGTCTACACACAACTTTTCAGCTCTCTGGACCTTTTGGAACTGGAGAAGAAGATAAAAATAGGTTTTTCATGTTTTGACCCCTGTGACCCCATTTGGGGTCATGGGGTCACCAAACCTACAATTTAGAATCTCCAGTGCCCAAGGAGTCTACACACAACTTTTCAGCTCTCTGGACCTTTTGGAACTGGAGAAGAAGATGAAAATAGGTTTTTCATGTTTTGACCAATCTGACCTCATTTGGGGTCATGGGGTCACAAAATCTATAATTTAGAATCCCCATTGGCCAAGAAGTCTACACACAACTTTTCAGCTCTCTGGACCTTTTGGAACTGGAGAAGAAGATGAAAATAGATTTTTAAGGTTTTGACCCTTGTGACCCTATTTGGGGTCATGGGGTCACGAAATCTACAATTTAGAATCCCCATTTGCCAAGGAGTATGCACATAAAATTTCAGCTCTCTAGAGTCATTGGTTCTGGAGAAGAAGTCGAAAAAGTGAAAAGTTTACGGATGGACGGACGGATGGACGGATGGACGGATGGACGGACGCCGGACGCCTTGCCATGCCATAAGCCCATCGGGTCTTTCAGACCTGATGAGCTAAAAATTAAAAAGTATATCATGCAATGATCCAAATGTTTAGATTGTGGCTGTTGTGCTTACCTGAAAACTTTCAAATAATGATAGAAAAGTGTCTCCACTCTCTCCTCCTGTATTGAGACACATGCCTGCAAAGAGAGAATCTTTTTTGAAAAAACACTTCTATATTTTAAACAATGTACATTTCATCCTTTTATTTCTTAAATTATTATTTTTTTGGATAATTCTAGGCTACATCATGTATTTGTGCTTTTCAAATTAAAACCATACTTGCTCTGCTACTCTCTTTAGAAACTTTTACCCAAATGAATAGATATGTACATGATCATATATTATTATTTTTTCTTTTTTTTTTTCTTTTTTTTTTCCAAAACTCCATACAAAAAAAACACATATTAGAATAACAGTTCCCAACATAAACAAATTTTACACAAGTAATATTTCATTAATGTATACAAGATATAATGGATAGGCAATCTTATAGTCAAAATCAATTCCGACAGTAGGTTGAAAATAGTAATAATTAAAAACTAATCTAATACTTCAGACAAGAGTATGACAAATAGACCAGAAATTCATAAAGCTATCATATTTACAGTTTGTGTAGGCGTTAAATCGGGCAACAAAATATGCAGTTTTAATATCCTCTTTAATATGTTTAAAATTTGGGATTTTCTCCTGTTGTTTCATTTTAAATATATTGTATTTCACAATGTTTGTCAGTAAATTCAGAACATAGTTTCATATCATGATCATATATTAGATATTTATTACAAAAAGCCAGAAGGCTATTAACCAGCTGTCACCATCAGTTTGTAAGTGTAATACGGAAGGCTCAATCTTTAAATTATCTACATGTATAAATATGATATTACAAAATGGGAATAATTCAGGTACTAGTATTCTAACAGTCTTGAATATAAATCAAATATTGAGCAGCTTAGAAATAGAAGTGCTGGTAAATACATTTGATGGTGTTATATCAAATTGCTAACCAGATCATTAAAATGACATAAATTCTCAATCAAATACTTAGTGTTTATGTCTGTGACATGCCTTCATCTGAAATCCAAAATAAAAATCATGACTTAGACTTTTGTTAAAATGGTTTCAAACTTAATTTAACTAATCATTTACCTATTCTAGTTTCACATATATATATTTTATAATCATATACAGATATAGCACCTTCAAATTTTCAAAAGGCGTGCATACCTAATCGATAAAGTTGGTATTATTGTCACATGTTTAAAAACATGGCATTTTCATCTAAAATCAATAATCAATTAAGCTTGTCTTATTGGGGGTTTTTTTTATGGCATATTGGCAAAGTAATTAGATTTATAAATAACATTTTAGAGATGTTTAAACAATCACTAAAGTAAAATAATAAATTGATGTTAAAATGATAGAATGATGGCAATTAAAGAAAAAAATATAATGAAAACATCGTATACGCCGATGCTTACCTGATGGAGGCTTTGTAAATTGAAGGCATCGGTCCATTAATTATTCCCAGCACTGCCAGCAGCGGAGAGAAATGATTCGAAGCGCCTGGAGTTGGAGAATCGTTTTTTCCTTTGCCGATTCAGACATAAAAATTTAAACTCCTAAAAAAGGCTCTCTTAAATTACTATATGTGACTAATTTCCAAAACACAACAGCTCCAGTTGCTTGTGGTAAGGTGGACACGTCTATAAATCCGAAACTTTTTTCGACCACGTTGTGATGTTTACAAACATGGTATTGAAAGGAGTGTGAGGAGTTCGATCAGAGTTCGGAGTTCGCTCAGTTGCTTATTTGCTGCGGCTACGAGGTCAAATGAATGTCAAGGCCACTGTTATGGCAGACAAGACAACAGCAAAGCAGATGATTTTTGATAAAATGTATGCTAGCACTCGTAGAAACAATAACTAGGTGCTGTTCTCATATTGTGAACATTTAGTTCGATGTCGCCGATCAAAACGAGCTCTCCATTGGTGTTGTCAACATTGCTGGAATCAATAAACGATGTTAAACGGTGAGTTTTTGCTGTTTTCCGTGAGTGGGGATTTTGGCCTGAAAATCTGGCGGTAGCGATTTTCGGGACGTCGTTGCATGTAACTTTTGAAATAATTACCCGATTTTGACAATCCATAGCTCGTTTTGTAGGGAAATCATTTAGCTTTCGAATCGTAGTGAACAATTTGTCCAGAAAAATTATTTTGGATGCGAAAACTGACTTTGTTCGAGCATGGGGTGGTTCGGTCGTTACATCCCTTTCCTTTTATATAGTAGTAGGGTAGGGTCTACGGGTATATATGTCTTTCTAAAGCTATTTCTAAGCGATACACGCCCCTGTGAGGTGACATGAAAGCAGCTTAGTTATAGCTATTATTATGGATATTTCACGTCACTTTCCTACTTGACTTTGTGGACGAGAAATAATCTGATATCTGGTGTTTCATTCCAAGGGCACTTTTCTTTCTGTCTTTGGTATTTACAGGCAGGATGGTTTGCTACTTGATGTTAATGGGCCTTCAGTCTTGATATGGCTGTATCTCTACTATGTGGAATGTGATCCTATCCACGTCTACTGTATTTTATTACCCATATCAAGTTGCGTGATGTGCATATGCCCCCCCCCCCACATGTATTACCCTCTTTAAGTTATATTCTTTCTCTGTTATTTCAGGCAAGTACCACAGCTGGTCTCTCATACGTAGTTGGTGATTTGTAATCCTGGCTAGAACGATGGAAATCATTAATTCCAAATGATTGATGTACTAGGGGATGATAAATAGGTAGTGAGCCTCGATTGGAAAACAATGCAACACAATTGCATCGTGGTAAAGCTCACAACTGATTCAATAACCTTCATATCGGGTTTTGTGATTACTCTCAATTGTTAAATCTTCATTCAAGGAATGTTTGGTCAAATTTAGAAAAACCTTCAGTTTTTATATGGCTTTTAACTGTTTAGGTACTGTGTTTCATGATTACCTATAATATATGTTTTTGAATACCTTTATTTGTTTGGAACAGACGGTTTATCACATAAGTTGCAAACTGATGAAATAAGAGATGTTTTAAATGTCATTGGGGGTAATTGTAAAACTCAATCATGGGATATCATTTTCAAAACTATCGATTTCTCAACATACACCATCTATTGGTTTATTGATCAAAGAACGTACATATCTAATAAATGATGTGCCAAAATTTTTATTTTGTCAGAAAGTTGTTGCGATTATGTTGATCAATCTGTAAAGGGTTCATACCTATGAAATATATTTATATATATAAATTAAATTTTTGGGCTAAAATTTTAGAAATAATACAAAATGGTTTAGGTTGTGGTAATTATTATGTTACATTAAAATATTTTCCAAATATCACGTTTTATTTATATAGGGCAATAGCGTCGAATGAATCAATGCTATATGTGTTCCTGTAGAACTACAAAAATCGTTCATGAAATCATGCATTCATGTCTAAACAATACAGAATATTTTCCACATAATATAAAGAGTAATTCATTACTATCCAAAGGAAATATGATTTTATTTAACAGCTCCTTCTTATATTATGCCAGTATAAATGCTGCAGGTCATCAACATAAAAACTGCAATTATTGATCAGTTCAGTGATTAACCTTATCAATCATTGCATTTAAAGTATGACCTGTGACATGCCATGACTGCCCGAATCATAATGTCAAACGTTAAGCTTATCCAGTTTCTTTGAGCATATCATTCTCTTTGCTAAAGTTGACTTCTAAAGGATGAATGGTATTTTTAACAACATTTTTGTCTGAGAGAATTTTTCATTTGACTATATATTATAGTTTTAAATGATATAGTTATTAATGCCACCTCGTTTGCCTATTCTGTGTCATACTCTTATGTTCAGGAATGGCTGATCCAGTTATACTTAACCAACTTAATCCTGTAACTGCTCATATTTACAAATTTCAAAGTCATACCATGTGTAAAGAATATGGAAATTATGTTATCAAATGAAATGAAAACCTAGTCAACATAAGCATTTAAATAAATGACCAAAAGATTGTAACCGATCAGAACTGCTATCCCATACAGGAAAAATTGCTATATTGCAAAAGTACGTGTAATAAGGTAATCTTCATAACCTCCTTGAGTATAAAGGTAATCATCATAGAAAACTGTTTTGCTTTTAGTTTCGACGGGATCTTCACATTATGTATATACATACATGATGAAACATTCTGAGAAAGCTTTACCTGTGGAAATCAATAGCAATTTCTCTAACATATTAGGTATTAACAACTATATAAAAAACATTCGAATGACAACAATTTTGTGTTTTTATCGGTATGCACATGGCAATATATAAGAAATATAAGAACCATAACTTAAACCGTAATGCTATCTTCACCAAAAAACAGAATAGCTTTTAATCATTTTAGCTAGGGTTTTTTTTAATCACCTTGAGTGACAAGTGACAAAGTCGTAGTTATTTTATCTATAAGTTTAAGTTAGTTCTTTTAATTTGTTTCGTTTTTGCCTTCAGTTTGTTTTTAGGTTAATCAGTGGTTGTTTCATTTTTAAGCCGTCAAAATTAAATGATACAAATGTTTTTAGCGTATGACATAGGCCATTGACCTGGGGATGGAAGTGGCACTATTTCTTCAAAACAAATGGAATATTTGTATTGTTCAAATGAAACTATTGAAAAATATAAAAAAAAATATGTAAAAGTACCAAATATCCAAAGACTTTGTGCTAATTACCAGGCATTTGAAAATCGATATGTTTTCAAAACAGCAAAGCTTTCCTATTTTACATTATCTTTCTTTCTCATTTCTGTATCATATCTTGAGTTGTGTGTTTACGTCCATCCTATTTCATGAATATGAATAGTGAATATTATAGTTGTATTGGATACAACAGAATGGAAGTGTTTAAATACAACAATAAACAACCTATCAAAAGGTAAAGAAGTCAGCAGTAGGCAACTACGATTACAACAAATAAGCTATTGTACGAAGCGATGTTTTAGCAAGGATACACATTCCATTCAGTTGTCAATTATATATTCTGAACAACCTCTCATCCATGCCCTCATCACAAATTCCCTTATTTCTAACTTTGTATATTTTGTTCCAACAATGTGCTTTCTTTTCATTTATTATTTGAGAATCGTGATTACATACACTGGCCCAAAAAAGAAACACAGCAAGGTGAAATCAGTGAATGTCTATGTTTAAGTCGAACTTACGTTACTGTATATATTGTAAACGCACACAGCTATAATTTAAGAGGAATATAGCAACATAATTATGCACAACAGTCTCTGTCTGCTTGAACGTCGGCATGGACAACATCAACTGTCAGTATCTGGTTTGTCCTCCACCGGCAGCAATCACAGACTGACATCTCCTGGGCATAGATTGAATCAAGTGCTGAATTCGACGCTGTGGGATTCTTCTCCATTCTTCCTCCAATGCTTGGCGCAACTGTTGAAGTGTCTGAGGTTGAGGTCGTTGAAAGTTGTTGTTGGCTAGAAAATCCATAGTAGCACGTGCAACGTGTGGTGTGGCATTGTCCTGCTGGAAAATCTCACGCCGAGCGTCGATTGTTGGCAAAAGGTGAGGTTGAAGAATTTCGTCCTGATACCGAAATGCATTTAGATTTCCTTGGATGTTCACCAGATTTGTCCTCCCATTAGCAGATATTGCTGGCCACACCATGACACCTCCTCCTCCGAATCTGTCATTCTCCAGAGCGCAGGGACGGATGTAACGTTCCTTTCGTCTCTGATACAAACAAATCCTGCCATCACGATGAAATAACTTGAAGCAGGACTCGTCACTAAACCAGATCCTTCTCCTGTGTACTAGGGTCCATGGTTGTACGTTGCGACTCCATAGCAGTCTTGCATGACGATGTTGATGCCTCAGAATCGGTCCAGTAGAGGGTCTCACAGGCCTAATTCCATGTTGTCGAAGACGATTTCTGACGGTCTGGGCCGACACCGCAAGGAGTCCAGGAATGTTCTGTGCTGTGGGTGTTGCAGTGAGAGTCCGATTCCGAAAATGAAATAGCCTGAAACGGTCCTGTGCAGGAGTTGTCGCCCTTGGTCTTCCACTTCTCGGTCGATGTCTTGTGACATTAAAGCGTATGTAACGCTGCCAAAGTCTGGAAATTGTACTTCTATGTACATTGAATACACGGGCTAGTGAAGACTGAGTTTCCCCAGCCTGTTAACGGCCAATTGCTCTATTGCGAACATCTTCACTACGTCGTGGCATGTTATTGGATCAAATGCGTACATTTCAGGGTAGGATTGACCTATCTCCTCTATGACATTTTTTATGAATACATTACATTAACGTTGAAATTTTTTTTCTAAATACAGAAAGTTGTTTCGTTTCATTTTTGGGCCAGTGTAGTTTATAATATTAAGAATATCATCCAGATGATATTCTGAGTAATTACAGAGACCAAAATAGGTAGTGTAAAACTTCCAAGACTGGGTGTATTTTGGAAGTAATGTGTTTGAACTGATTATCTTTATGATGTTTGAAATAAGGAACATGATCCAGATAATATTCTCAATGACTGCAGAAACAAAAAGAGGTAGAGTCAAAAATCAAAACAAAATTGAATGATATTTGTCAACAAGATCAGCATCATTTCCATTTTAGAACTACATCGTTGTAAAGTCATGGGATCCAATAAGGATTTCTTTTCTGAACAAATCGGTCTTTATTTTTCTCACTACTCTTATTGCTCTTAATGAGAGCTTAAATCGTCTAAATGAAATTGGTTAAAGTTACATTATATTAAGATAAAGTTCAATTTGACATTAAGACTGCACTCTTCGGACATGATTCAATCTTAGCTATGTGACAGTCTCCATATCAATGATATCCTTGTAGTTACATATTACCTTCTCCCATTTATACTGTTAAATATGCTGCTTTAGTGGATATTTAAGATGCCTGATATAAATGTAAGTTATCGGGAATGATGTGTATACGTTGTACTAGTTATCTTTTGTTATAATCATGTAACATTCCATACATTTCCTGCAAATGAGGACATTTATTAACCACTTATTCTATTTTTACCTTATGTCCATAAAAGTCAAATAAACGTCAAATCATTATGCTCATCCATTGATTCCATACTGAAACATTCTCATCATGTATAATCATCTATTCTGTACAGGTAGGAATCTAAGAAAAAAACGTTTTGCTTTATCATTGATCCTTTGTCTTAACTTTCTTAATTACACCATAGTAGTTCAGTGATAACATCAATTTATTTCATTTTTAATTCCATAGGAATTGTTTTGTTTTCGAATTAAACATTTTTTAGCTCATCAGGTCTCGTCCGTCCATCCGTCCATCCGTAAACTTTTCACTTTTTCGACTTCTTCTCCAGAACCAATGACTCTAGAGAGCTGAAATTTTATGTGCATACTCCTTGGCAAATGGGGATTCTAAATTGTAGATTTCGTGACCCTATGACCCCAAATGGGGTCACAGGGGTCAAAACCTAAAAAACCTAATTTCATCTTTTTCCCTAGTTCCAAAAGGTCTAGAGAGCTGAAAAATTGTGTGAAGACTCCTTGGACACTGGGGATTCTAAATTGTAGGTTTGGTGACCACTTGACCCCAAATGGGGTCACAGGGGTCAAAACCTTAAAATCCTACTTTCATCTTCTTCTCCAGTTCCAAAAGGTCTTGATAGCTTAATAGTTGTGTGTAGACTCCTTAGACAATGGGGATTCTGAATTGTAGGTTCGGTGACCCCTTGACCCCAAATGGGCAATGGGCCTTTTTTATTTGATTGTGAATAACTTTTTAGAAATACATTGTTGTTTTCTATTTCATCTTTTTCCCTAGTTCCAAAAGGTCTAGAGAGCTGAAAAA
This sequence comes from Phorcus lineatus, assembly GCA_921293015.1. Taxonomy (NCBI): domain Eukaryota; kingdom Metazoa; phylum Mollusca; class Gastropoda; order Trochida; family Trochidae; genus Phorcus; species Phorcus lineatus. The sequence continues at coordinate 14,347,007 of OV121092.1, read as the reverse complement.
TTGTGTGAAGACTCCTTGTACACTGGGGATTCTACATTGTAGGTTTGGTGACCACTTGACCCCAAATGGGGTCACAGGGGTCAAAACCTTAAAATCCTACTTTCATCTTCTTTTTCTTAGCCCTTCAAACACTGTCTAAAGTCTTGTCACCCCGCATAATAATAGACCATCCCTCAAGCTTGGTGTGAGTGAGTTTGGGTTTAACGTGTCGTCAATCTTTCAGCTATTTCACTAGGTCGACCAAGACTTTGATTGACGTTTCAGTTGCCTGACTCAAGTAAACACGTTTGTCACTTGATTTGATTTACTTATATCTGTATTTTCTTATCCAAGAGAGCATAATTTGAAATTTTTTTTTATAGTTTTGCTGTAATTGAATTATTAATGAACAAAACCTGCTAAGTGCCCTTTAGTCCGTAATTTATGTGGCTATTTACTTTTGTTTATTTTTTCTCTCGGGGTTATTAGATATAAATGCATTTATGGTTAGACAAAATTGGCCCGACACAAGGACGGACTGAATAATTTTACAGCCCGTCCTCAACCAAAGTTACCCGTCTCGGACGTTGGGACAGGCTATCTTTCCTACACTGCCCATGACCCATGGTCTAAACCCAAACACCTATTTCTATCAAAAGTCTGATGAGCTACAGAGCCCATGGCTCTATTTTTTTAGTTTTGGTGTTAAATCTGTTCAAATGAGTGTGTCATAGTCTTCTTAATGATGGTAAACTGATATCATGAAAGAATGAAGAGCAATGTTAGGTCATTACGAAAACATCTGTACAGCGTGGATAAGATTCAAGGGGCAAACATGTCACTGAACTTGAATAACTAAACTTCTTAACAAAGGTTTGAGAAAGATTAACAAAAATCTAAATAATTTTATAACTCCGTCCGTTGATTTATCTGTCAATTTGTCAAACCATATCATCGGATTGCTCTACTTTCACTTTCACAAGATTTCGTATTTTGTACTCAGTTGTTTTCTGACTTAACTAAGATCTACATTTGTCTATCCTTTGCATTGAAAAAAATAAAGACTACCTGAAAATTAAAGAGCAAAGATTCCAGCATATATTCAAATTATGAAACAAAATTAGCTCTTTCTACTTCCTTATTCCCCGAAGTCTATTTTTTTTCTGTCTGATAGCTACAAGCTTTTTTCCTATATTTCTTTGAGTTTTGCAGTTGCGTGCTTCGACACACGAAATTGTCATTTGACTTAGCTATGAGTATGCAGAATTAGTTTTTAATTTGTTTGACTGAATTTGACTTCTTTTTAATACATTTTTTCAATACATTCGACTGGACAAGGCGGTATTGAAGATTGGGGGTTTAGCAATCTGCATTAATGTACACCCACCTGGTATAAATCATTTTCAAAAAAGAATTTCTCAGCTTTCATATATCCCGTAGCAACTGCCTCATCTAATTAAACATTGTCTATGACATTGCACGACTTTTTCATGTATATCAACGAGTCAATAATTGAACAACCCACGACTTATCCTGAGGCATGTGATGATCTTTATTATTACATCATCACTATCTTAGTCATGCCGTTTAATATTTTTTTAAAAGAAAAGAAATTTCTAGTACAAAGTGATTAACCAGAACATATTCATCTGTTACGAAACATTTTGATGAATATTTTTAACGCAATAAGTTTATGTCTCATTATTGACAGTTTGCTTTCATCCACCAATAAATGTACGTATGTACACCCACCATCTATATCAATTCACGTCTGCTTCTTTGGTTTCAGATTGGTCACATACTACTATTAGAATAATCAACAAGATGCTAGCATGACGGTTTATCTGTCCTGAGTGGATAGTTGTTATAAATTCCGAGCTTAGAGGGACATATAAACGGTAATTCCGAGCTTCGAGTTGGTGATTCTTGTTCTTACCCAAGTCAAATCTAAGAATATCTACGGTAGTTTTAGGAAAATTCCTTCGGGAAGGCGAGTTGCAAGTAAACAACGATTGTGTCATGGCGCAGTTAAATGTAGTCTCTGCAATTCATTATTACAAAATATTACGCTTCATATCAATCCATACGAAATTAAAAACAATGTTTGTGGTTAAATCTTTTTGACGTGGGTAGGATGGACTCACTGAACGTCAGCGAATCAGATTTCGAGTTATTTTTAGAAAAACTGTAATTGCCATGGCCATTATGAAAACTTTAATACCAAGTATATTTGTGCCCGCTTGGGTAAGAAAAGCATACATAGTTTCCAGATGATGTGTATCGTTGTCAAAACAGACTAGAAAACGATCAAACACTTATTAATTAGGAACAGAGATACAATGAGGTCAAAACGAATCGTTTGTTTGAAAATGTTTTCAAAACGTTCTGTCATTAAAATCTACTAAAGTCCAGATTTCGAAGTTCTTAAATTAAATGACTGTATAAACATTGTATTGTAAACTTATTCTTGCTTGACAACAACAAATGATTACAAGCTTAATTTCTAATGTAGTGAACGTTTAATCGCATGCATAAATATCCCTTCCAGGCAGAGAGCATTCATTGTTTTTTTGTCAATGAAATTGATTTGTCCCCTTGTTTGATGTAGACTTAAATTCAATTCAACTTAGCCTTATTACCTTTATGACCTTTAAGTTATCAATTTACCAATTTTTACAGCTATTGCCTTAAAATTAGGTTAAGAAAAATAACAACTGTTGTTTGTCAGCCAAACATGATGCTTGGTGAAATCTTCTTTACAGACCCCACTGTGTAATAGGATATTGTTTACCTTCATTTGTAACATATCCTTGAGGCATTGTGTTCATTGATGTCTTCAGGAATAATGAGATTCTCTATTTACTTATTGTCAACATGATCTCCATTTCAAGGTTCCTACAAGACAATGATACTTCAAATATTGTTTATTTTAAGCAAGCTGTTTAGGTGGAAGATTCATGACTCAGTCATTATTTGTTATCTTGATTATATTTTGGAAGGTCAAAGTAAAGCTATACAAATTTCAGCATGGAATCAAGCAAGTGCTCCTTTCTTTAATTATGCAAATATACAAAATTCGTACCTTGATATAAGACTTTGCATCTGAAAAAAATTTAATATTATGGAAATATTTGAATATCATACCACGGCCAGTCCAAAAGGACATTAAGGTAAAATAATCAATAAGGTAATCAATCTTTTGTGGATAGTAAATGTTTGAATCTGGCTTACAAGAAATATGCTTCACATGTAAATAACCATCTTCATGCAAATTATATCTCTTCAAAACTAATATGAATCCTTTCCGATATTGAGAGAGCTAGTGAGAAACTTTGTTGTAAGTCATACATTGATGACGACTCCCATTTTTCCTAATACATTTTATTTCAATAAATAAACTTTCATACTGCTCCTTATTGTTAAACTTTTTATATTTTTTTTTCATTTTTATAAAAAATAAAAAAAATTTAATGGTTAGTCAAAAAAAAGGGTTTTTTTTACAACTTGTAAATTGGTAAAATCAAAGTTTCGAAGTCACTAAACCTAGATATTTTAATAATCTAAAACATTTATATTGAGGTCGCGCTGAAAACGCCCTGATTAATTATACCGTTGGTTTGACTTATTTCCTCTCTCGTGACACAATGTTTATCTCTCGGTTGTGATGAAAGTTATTATTTCCATGAGTAAACATTTTAGGTAAGTAATGATCAGTTGATCTTTTTCGTAAACCAGTTCAGCACATTCAATTATTTAACATTGTTGTAAATCACATTCTTTTAAGACAAACGATATTCCCTGCCTATAAACAGGATATCAGCTGGCGTGTCAGAATGGGAAGTGATCACGAGCGCAAGTTACTTTTGGTGTAGGCGGCGTAGACCTCGCTTAATTCATTTGAAGCGGATACTTTTGTCCAACAACAACAACATCTTGTCAATTGAAGTTTCATATTTCCTAAATGCATTAGTATGTATAGTTCAATATTCCGGAGCATTTTTCATAAATGTTTACATATTCCTCATTGATGTACCTTTTGTCATTATAACTAAACTTCTGTATAGCTTCTGTATTGGTTTTATGTTTCTTAGAGAAATAATTGTCTTATGTAAAACAAAATTGAAGTTGTCATCTCTTTTTTTGTTAAGCTTGTGTTCCTTTTAGTCTGATTCGAGTTTATAACTTATACAATTAAGGGTTTAGTTGTGGTTCTTAAGTAAGTCATACCAGTAATGACTTACAACATTTTACAAAAATTTAAAAATGTAAATGATTGATAAGCTTCATAATCATAATTTGAAAAATTATCTCTATGCTAATCCGTCAGAATTTTTTTTTATTCTGTTAATCTTCATAATAGTCATTTATTTTAAAACTTTTGGAATTAGATATTTAAAGCATTCCTTTGTGTGAAAGAATTGTGTCTTAGAAATACCAGCCATTTCACAGTCATATTAAAATCAGGATTTAATCATGAATTATTTTCAAATTCATTCATGCTCATATCAAGGCTGGCCAGCCTAAAGCAGTAATAGAGATTAAAAAACCTCATTCCTTGTTTCGAAGACTTACATAGATCTGAGATAGGATAGCAGATGTAAATGAAATGAGCTTCAGGAAACACCATTCATTTTCAAGTTATCACCTTTATGTATTTAGATTTGTCAAAATAGTGTGAAAATGTTTGCTTCACTTTTTAAATTGTAAATCATTCTCTCCATCAGGATTTTATTCATTTGAACTTTACTGGTTGATTATTGCTTGAGGATGGCTAAATAATTGAATGAGTTGTTCATTTTTCTTAATTGATTAAATAATCAAAGTGGTATGTTTATTTCAACTTTGGTCTGCTTCAGAACTTTCCTTTGGTTTTGCTGCTCAATGCCTGGAACATTCTTTATTTATTATCCAATCGATCTTAATATTGTTTGGATTTTTTTCCAAATGTGGGGTGTGCAAAAAAACGATTTGAACAGTGAAGTTAATCCACTATTATGAAGACACATATTGTTGGAAAAGTATCAACACATACTTAAAGAGTCATTGACTCTGGATCTACAGTTACTATGATTAATTAAATTCTTTTTGCAAATGGATTACAAGTATTTTACATGCTTTAAGGAGAAATATCAGTCAAAGAAACTCGTAATTTTATTCTTTTAATTTAATGATCAGATCGTTTACAGGAAATTAACAGAAGTATGATTTCATTCTGAAAATACTTATCTATTGGCATATTATTTCATGAAATTAAGAAAGAAAAATAATCCATGTGCCTTTCATTTTAAGGTTTCTACAAATTACAAGAGTTTTCATACTAAAACAAAAACATCATAAACTCCTATTTCAAGGCCCAAACAAAATGTAACTTAATCCTTAAGAATGTTTTGTAAGAATACAAAAACATGAAAAGGAAGCATAGAAAAGATTCCTTTCGTTTTCAATGATTAACTGTAAAGCACATTCTTCTATGACAATCACCTGTTCACACCACTCTACTGTCAATCCAATGACAGTTGAAATAATTGCCTTTCCGTTAGACCTGCAGATTTTTCTTTTTTTTGAGGGACATTGTGATCAAACCAGCTTCCTTCATCGTAATGAAATAAATCGTCATTTTAGGACATAGCGTAACTTTCCTAGTCATTCATTATATCACATCATTCTAAACAGTCTGGTTTCCTTGTTATTTTGAATACTATTTTGAATGTAATTGAATTAAATTCTAACATAAAGAGTATGCATATCAATGAAGATAATTCTCATACAATGTCCTAGGACGAAATTTAACTCTGTCAAAATGACGTTACATCTTAACAATGACAAAGGTTTTTTTATGTGACGTTTGTTTTCTGCTGTGATAGAAATGGATAACTTACGTCTTTGCAAACCGGTATCTTATTATGTTTACGACTCTCATGCCTCTCTATCCTTGCCCTATCTAGGGGAATTTTTTTATTGGAATATATTAATGTATTATTTCCTTCCTGCTTCATGCATTTAGTTCTTACATTTAACTTTTTATGTTAACATTTCTATAAGTATATCCTTCATTCACCTCTTAATTGATGTCAGTTCAACTTTCTCAACTTTCAATTTAAAGTTCCAATATTTCAGTTTTCCAGCATGACTTTACATTAATTGAATCTTATGTTAACACATTTTATTCCCCCACTTGGCAATTGACGGACCGAAAGAACATCAATGGCCCGATTAAGACCCTTCGTCAACATTGCTGAAGTCGTGTTTCTGCTTGACAAAACCATCGACTTTCCGAAGACGGTATTTAATGAGTTTTTGTTTTTCAAACCTTTGAAAAATTTTCTACGTCCGCTGATAAAAGCATTTCTTAAATGAGTTATGTAATATTGCCCAAAGCCTTTATGAATGAACTTAAAAAGCTAAACATTTCGACAAGATTATCAAAGGATAATAAACCCTGAGCAAGTTAATCAAAATATCTGAAACTTTGATCGGCTGTTAAAACCCACATCTTTTACAGAATCATTCAAATTGTCATTTAGTCAACAAACAATTGAGAATATTGATCATTTTATTTCTTACAATCTAAGGATTATATTGTTGAATATTTGGGTTGAGACCTAAGAGATCTCATCAACCATAGTAGCAATCAAACGTCACAACAGTGTCGAATCCAAGAATGTTTCAAGGGTCGGAGAGGGTTCAACTTTTTTACAGGCCCTCTGAACAATCCTCACCGAATCATAAATATATTTCGGAGACGTAGAGAAAATGGAATTGATTATATTCCATCAAGTTGTCAAGATTATCTGCTGTGACACTTACAGGAGAAATTCATCATTGAAAATTTACTGAATGAAAATTCTTGAAGAATTTCCTTTTCTGAATGAGAGTCTAAACGTGGAAATCAGTATCAGTTACATTACAATAAAATTAAAATATATTAAAGAAGAAATTTGAAGGCTCATATCATAGGGGCAACTCACTAAGAAAAGGTGCGTGCACGATCTCCCGGTCATCAGGTCAAAGGCTTTTTTTCTTAACAAAAGTGTCTTCATTGATCATAAATTTCAGAAGAAATAAACAAATGTATAAGGCCAATTGCGTCACATGTCAATTCACAAAAATATAATTGAAGTTTTCAAATCAATTCTACGTTTTGCAAGTTTTTTTATGAGATAAAAAGATTACATTGTCTTTTAAAGAAATACTTTCATTTCCAATGTTCTAGTAAGAATGTTCTAATTGTTTAACCATCTTTTTCTTTCCTCAAGCATTCTTACACAAAGCAATATTCCAAAAACATTCTGAAACATGTATCCAAAAGTACATTATCTTTTTCAAGGGTAACACATGCGTCACTTTTTTCTATCTAACTCTTCAAAGGAAATGTCATTGAGGTGCACGATTTTTAAGATAACATATTTTCAGACTCTAGAATTGTGAAAATGTCCAAACTGATAAATGTTGAAGAAAGTATAAATCTGATAACGATCAGCTGTGAGGTGACTGCAGAACAGTTAATACTCATACAATTCACTAATTCACTATTGATACCGGATGCTTTTACATTACTCATTGGTGTAACACTTATCAAATGTCCTTTCGGCTGAAATGTATTTAGAATAAATTCAAGAATTATTTTGTACATATTCAGCACCATCGTTAATTAGTAATAAATTGTCATTACTTCTTATTCATCACTTATTTTTTTTATCTCGCAATATATGTCCTACGCATTTTATATGGAATTAGTGTTGTTGTATGATCCGTGCCTTTAAACAATTTATTTGTGTACAATTTAGTACATTAATTTACAAAAAAATTAAACAATTCCCGCTTTGCGAAGGTTTGAAGGACAGGGCGGTGATGTACAATCTGAAAGAAATATTTCTCTTGTATAGTTTTTATCAAATATCAAGTATGTATAATATTTCAGATATGTGCTATGATACTGTGACACCAGTGGCATCTTTAATGAAGATTCATTGCTTCCATTTGATACTTACTCCTAATGAATTAACACAATTCAGACCTTTATGATTATTCTCTAATTTTGTAGACTAATATTACGTTCCTGTTTCATCTAAATCGCCGGAATGATTTCTGCCTTTGTTTTCTAAGAAAAGAGGACAGGTTTCGAGTGTGTATCTGTCAGATTAAAAATGAATAAGAAAAAAAACCTCACCTGTCTTTTATGATTGCAGAAATGATACTTATTAAGGCGAGATCATATAAGGATTATGAAGATAATTGAAGCTTTTTTTATAAAGGCACCTAAAAATTTAAACTTGTGTGCAAACGCCTTTTCAAAATTTGTGTAAAATATGTCGATTGATAAAAACTTCTAACACTTGTGTCTATTCTTACAACTATATTACATAGAACCTGGTGAGCTGCAGAGCTAACTGTTGTGTTTTGAAAAAAATAATTATTTACCATTTCCTTATTCATTTTCTAAGATATACATTGTTTTATCGAATGCCAACATTTGTTTGGTTGTATGTGTCTTTTATACCATTTCTTATCTAATAGAGGAGCCTTGCCGTCTTTAAAATAACACAAAAAATAGTATGTCTATTTAGATTTTCTGCCTAGCCAAAATCAAATCCAGGGTTGTTTTTTTCCTGAGACTGCACCATTATCATATGTTATGTTATTATGAAGTTCTGAAGTAACGGTTGATCCCTTATTCCAATGAATAAAAAGCTCTTTATGTAGGGCGTTGTCTAAAATAACTTCTTCTTGAGTTATGGCCACTTGAAGTTGAAATTCTAAACCTCAATATCTCGAATGCTGACTGAGATAATTTGATCCGATTTTTTCTTGTAAATGTAGCAAAAACCGAATTGATTAAGGCCTCAGTAATGGATTGTTCTCTATTTTGAAAATTTGGTTAAAAATTAAGTTTCGGGTTTAAATCTCTTTCATGCATAAGACAATGCAACCTAAATCTATTTTAATGACACTTACGACGTCTTCGTTGGTCTTGAGTAATCTATCTGGTATCCCTTTTTGGAATTTTGATTAAACGTTCGAAGAGACAAGAAATGAGTCGATAAGAAATGTTATGTTGGAATTATTTATTGCAATCTATTTCCCATTATAAGTTTAAAGAATCTATACTAGACAAATATTAACTTTGATATAACGGTGAGATAAGACCAGGTAATCACAAGGCACAAAAAGCACAGTGATATCCCAGATCTACTGTAAAATGGCTTGTCGCGCGTCACAATGTGCTTGTATTTGTCTAGACTGCCTGAGTTCGTCTCAATCAAGAATCTCATGAGGTGAATGCTGTGCGGAATTGAGGTAAGAAGATAGTGTCAATTGTAGAGGCTCAAACACACAACACTCGCAGTATTATACTCTCTAAGGTGTCTTTCTTGTAACCAAGATAGTTTTTATGTCCCCAGCAAAGCTTTGCGGGAGACATAATGTTTGCAGTTCCGTCCGTGGTTCCGTGGTTCCGTAGTTCCGAAATGCTTTCGTTTCCGGACCATATCTAAAAAACTATTCAATATTTTATTACGAAATTTGGTTTGTGGTTAGTTTAGTGGTGGCGTGGTACCTTTTGCTATTCTGGTTAATCTGATTTTTTTTCTGGTTTCAATCGTAACAATTTGAACTTACTGCAAATGGTTCCGTTTCTGGGCCATATCTAAAAAAACGTTCAATATTATTTTACTTAACTTGGTTGGTGGTTGTTTGTGGTTGTGTCATCTATACTGCAGCCAAATACGTACCGTAAACGTTTTTGCAAAAATTAATATCAGTGATAAATTCTTTAGTAAGAGTAATGGACTTTTTTTAAAACTTTCATTGTATATTGGAGTGATGATTGAGGATAGCATGATCAGTCAGGGTTTGTGTGGTAAAGTAACACGAATTCGCTCCGGAGTCCTAGTTTCTAATTATTCTTTGCTTCCCGGAAAAATATTGTGGCATTTTCCATGCAAGGTTTCACCCATACTTACATCATTACTCTCATAAGCATATCAAATTTCCTCTTGTATATCCTGAGAGAATACATTGCCTTCGTAAGTAATGACAATCAAGTACAGTCAGCTTACAAACAAGGGAAAAACGTTATTCAAAATGTTAAAGGCTACTTCATCGGACTTGTTGCCACGTTTTTATATTAATTTTAGTTTACATAAATTCAACATCATTTCAATAAAATGGAGAGCCAATACAAAATATCAAACTTCATCTATTACAATCACATCAAATGGACATCTATGTGCAGGTTAAAATTACAGTTAACATTTAAATCAAAATATAATTGTAAAGTGTACCCAAGAGTTAACGTTAACGTTTTCCAGGCATTTGTCCTAAAGTTCACTCTTGTAAAAAATAATTTCATCTAACATTCTTTACCTTAAACTTTTATCTTAAGTCAAACATGTTTTATTTAATGGAGTAGTTATAAGCAATTCGTTCTCATGGGACTGAAACAAATAACTTAAACAAGTAACATCAATTATGTTTTGTTCCCATCAATAGTTGGTCAGGGGACGAGGTACACTCGTCCTACATTTTCTAATGGACACGTACTGGTACTGGTACTGTGGAAGCTTTACGTGATATCTTAGGAAATAATTTATTTTCAATAACTTCGATTCCTACTACTGAATGGGTCTAAGTGGCTGGATTTTTCAACAGAAATATTTCAGAAATTTTTATTCTTCACTTTCTAATACGGCCTTTTGTAATGCACAACGTTATCTCGATTCCAGATATCAAAATGCAGTGGGGAGTTATACAGTCAAAGTGAAGGATTCCATGGTTATTATTGCTTTACAAACAATAGTCATTGTTTAGATATCATATGGATCTTACTATGAACTGCTTTAGAATTCAATATAAGAAATGTGGAACTTATTAAATTTTTTAATGTATGATATCTTTATTGTGTCATTGTACACACTTTGTGTTCAATCGCATTTTCGAAAACTATGCATTGATTCACTTTAACGTTTCTTAATATCTTGTGAAATAAATCCCTGAATAGCAAAATGTAATTCCATACGAAATATCTAAAAAATGTAAACTGATAAAACGAAAAGGTTCATTTATTCGATAAGCGGTTGAAGGTAAAGGACAAATTTCCACCAAATTAGCTCTCATGCATAGAATGATAGAATTTTCAACAGTTTTTTCTTAACGCTTATTGACTGATTATATATAGATATTTGATTCTTTGAACTCGTTGACTAAATTCAGGGCACCAACGAACACCAATCCCCTCCTCCCCTTAGCGTTATACATTATGTTCGAAACTGCCATTGGCACTGTCGGGCGATTATTCAGGGATTTACAGTATGGTAATGATACTCACATAGTTCCTAGATTATAGAATATTACTAAATCAGATTGATATTTAGTTGTTGACTCTTGTAAAGCCTTGATTATGTACTTTTAAAATCACAAAAGCTATTTTGAATTATAACATTTTAAAGTTATATTCCCCCTCAAACGGATCCTATATCAATCCGCACTAATATGTTGATAAGAGGACTGATCACGCCAGAGTATATGAGAAGATTTTTTTTCTTATGTTATCTCCCAAATCAAATAGTTTTTCAAATTAAAATCTAAACGAATTCTTAAAGTCCAATTCGAAGACATGTTCAAGATTGAATTTATGGAGGCATTTAGAAACGTTTCTTTAGTTTTGCATGACTAATAGTTTTGCACAGTTTCTCTCCTGCAGATCAGCTGCTCACAGCACACAAGTGTTAATCCGATGTCAGTTGCAATATGTTGAGTGTCCTCACATTGCCACTGTAGTGACAGACATTTTTCATTTAGTGACCTACAGGCAAATAATTCATTACAAAGTAATCGGAACTTGTTTTCTTGACCAAGCCAGCTGCCTTCTTCATGGAGAAATAAATCATGATTATTAATACAGCAAGCATACTTTTATTCTCAGTTGCAATATGAATTTGTTTTACAAAGGTTTTTTAAAAAAATACAATTTATTACATAATTTTGATACGATGTCCTAGGGCAAAATATCCCTATCTCAACCATTGTTTTCACGTCTTGAGGCCACCATTTGTCCTAAAGCTGTGACGATCGAAAGCAAAGTAAATTAACTTTGCTTTCCTTCCCTTCCTTTGATCCTTCCCATATCATACAATGTTCATGATGCCCCTGTTCATATATGTGCTTGATATATCATTCTTCCACAGAAATATCGAGTATACTTCATTTGAATACCACATTTAATCAGTTTATGATAGTCTGAACCTCTTGGAAACAGGTGCAACACCAGTCTTGTAAGTGATTGACACTAGTCGAGGCATTTCCGTTCCTTGACCAAAAAGAACAGTTACTTATTTCAGTGCTTTCCAACATAGGAATTCGAAATCGTCGCAACATTAGTTATGACTGATTGACTGCTTGAAGTCGTCCAGTGCAGACATAAATTACACAGAATACATTTGAAATGCTGTTCGAATCCTCCCAGGGGCTCGGCAACTTTGTCTGCAGTAGAGAACTGTTCTACAAGCAGAAAGGTTTTGGTGCAATGCTACACTGATTTTCAGCGCAGTACCACCCATGGTTCACTAGTTCCAGCCGATGCTCGCAGGTTTCACCGAAATGCATAGGGGTTTATCCCTGCAAAAATACTAGCAGCCGCGATATAAATGACATACTCTTGAAAGCGGCTTTAAACCTCATCTCACCTCACTTCAATTTAAAATCACCTTCATAAAATCGATAGTAAAATATATTAGATATGAGCTATGATAAGTATTAACCAGTAACTTAAACGGGATTTATTGCTGACAATTGATCTTTATTCCAACTGGCCATAAATAACCCTTTCTTTTATCATTGCTGTTGTCATACGATGATCCAGTTCAGATATCATGAAGTTCTTATTTCATCGTAGTCGGCAAAATGACTTCTTCCTCTGTTTACTACTAATAACCACTATCCAAAGTCAGTGGTCGCATCTAAGATTTCGGTTTGCCTTTAGAAAAAATTATAATAGTCACCATTTCAAATTCATATAAAGAAGTGGAAAATAATTTTGAAAATTAGTAAATAGTTTTTTTTTCCCTTTCTGTATGTATGTATTTATCTTATATTTATATCCGTCCATTCGAAGACGTTTTCGTTGACTGACTTACAAACAAAATTTACGACAACGCACTACTTCGTCTAACGTCTTCTTCACTACCAGTGGTACGCACTTTCGAATGACAACTATCATATGGAGGTTTAATATATTTTGATGATTTTTATTCCTCACAGTATGAAAATAACACGATAACAAAAAGCACACCTTACTAGAATAGTGAACACATTCTCTGGAAATCAAAAGTCTTTAGCAAAAACTATTTTACTTAATATTTCCGTATGAATTTCCGATTCAAGATCAAAAACATTTTATGTACATAAAGATCATATGAAATTAGTATACGAATGTAATGCAAACACATCCTTATTTAACTTCACAAAAATAGAACACTGCATCTATTTTTATACTTTTATGCAATTGATATCCATGCATTCTCTGATGTTACATGTATTAAGCACTTTGAGTTTTCACAAACCATTTAGCATTTCTAATGATAAATCATTCCTTATTAGAGTAATATATTTGTATGTACAATGGCTATATTATCTTAAAGAAGATAGGGCTTTTAAAGTGGTGTTTGATTCCTATTACGTTTACCTCACCATCAAAAACGTTGAGAATAGGATTGAAAATGCATGTTTTTTATATTTTATTCGTATAGTATAGAACTTTTAGTCTTCAAAAAACGTACTAACAGGAGGTTTTATTTTGTTATCACACCAAAATATATCAGTATTTACAATGTCCTTGTGAGCTAAGCTTTTCTTTTGCCAGCTTAAAAAAACTCGAAGATCGTGTCCTCCAAAATCCGTTACCTTACATCTACTAACCCGATTTTACGGATTATTTAAGAAAAAATATCAGACCTGTTTAAAGCAAAATAGTTCGTACATGTAGTTTGAGGTTTTTAAAAAAAGTAAAATTGTACTGGGGCTACAGTCTTCGGCGGGTATTGCTTAAAGTAAAATAAACGCTGTATTTTTAACACATTTACAAGCATATACCAAAACTTAGCTAATAAAGATGTATCATCAATACCTTCTCCTGCCGTAGGAAGGCTTTCCATACTCGTGAACGTTGCGCAGACTAATATTTTAGTTTTTGAATGTATTCGCTATTCATTATAGCCAAATGCACGGCGACTCGGATATTACTCTCAGTAGCAATTTTTATTTGGATTTGTTATTACTAGGTTATAATGACGTTTATGAATAAACAGGAATCTCCCCGGTTCCCTGAAAAAACTATAAAACCGTCCCTAAGAAAATAAACGTGTGAAGATTTATCACAGATTGTCAACTGTTATAAGTTAAATGGCATGTTAAAACTCTTCTTCTTGTAATATTAACTTGAGTTTTCATTAATTAACTTCTTCCTAATTTGAGTTTTCTTCCCTTCATTTGCAGAATAAATCTACATTGAAGATTAAACTAAATTGTATTTACTTCGGAAGTGCTTCTTATGTACTTATAAAATGCAAACATATGAAGATAAGTCAATTATGATCTATGTGTTCACTAGATGTATACATCGTAAATTCCAATCTTTTTTATAACATTTTGAAATTCATATCTTATCTTTTGATAAAATCAACATACCCGCCTCCACAATCCTGTTACAATATGCCCTGGGAATAACATTTAGAATCTATACAATATCGAAGAACGGTCCCTTTTGTAACAACCGTCAGCTTTGATCGTCAAAAATGTTTTTGGGTGACAAAATCATTTTTTCTCCAGATAGGTCACTGACCTAATCGCCCAATTACTGAAGAAAAAACTGTGAATGCCAGAATATGGTACGCCACCCACGCTTATTTTTTAAACATGTTACCTTGAAACATGTCATCTCGTGGAGTGAACACGACGCTAGCTGTCTGACAGGTAGATTGGTTCATTCCTTACTTGTAATGCACGTGTCACTAGATCGCGAATTAGTCAAAACTGATTTATTTTTATTGCAAAACAGGTCAAGTTTATGTAGGTCTTGTATAAGTTTATCATACACAAGCTTTACAATAGTAAATATACAAGAAAGTTCATTATAGAATATCATCACAACAAAACTTTTAACTTCTGTACAACATTACAAAAGTGAAATGCTAAACTTTTTCAAGAAAGTACCAACAACCAATTTAATAAAAAAAACAGTTTCAAAGTTTCTACACCACAAAACGTGCTTGCCGGTGACAGAAAAAAGTGGATCAATCGTGATGTTACTTAGCCAATGCCGCGATTGATTTGTGCCCGTCAGTTGCGATGACACTCTAATGGAATGAATGGATGGCAGTCAGCTCCCTTCCTCCTACTCCAGCGGCTGGAGAAGCCACGCGCTTAGCTCTCAGTGCTATCGACGCTGTCATGTCGGGCTACCGCACGCCTCGGTTAACTTCTTAACTTTGAGATTCTTTCAAGGCGAAAAGAGTGTTGAGTTTGCGTTCCACCTTGTCGTGGATATTCAAAATCGGTAAGTGTTTAATCATGATTTCAATCTGGCTAAACGATGTCTATACCTGTGTTTCAACTTTGAACAGCTGGTGAATTTACATATGAAGGTGGAATCACCCAACTTGTTAAAATATCTTTCATTAATTATTGCCATCTTGTTAAACCAATTCTGTTCTTATGGGTCGAGCTTTTGAACCTTCCTATGATCGAAGGACTTTTTCAATTGCAAATGCTTTTCAAATAAGGTGGCAATAGTGTTTAAATGGGGTTTGATCTGGCGTTGATAACCTAAATGATGTATTTGTGTTACACTGACTGTAAGTGAACCTTCTTTTGTATACATGTATGTAAACTGTGTAATTTCGAGAAAGGAAATTAAATATGTGGCATGCTCTGTCAATAACCTAAACAGCGTTTTAATGAGGCTATGATTTGGCCTTGTTTGTCCTGACAGGACTTTTTAGGTTCGCTAACCGGTGAGCGTAGTTCGTTTTAAGATAGTTTGATTGACTTTTTGCTTTTATGCTGAACAGCCGACAAGGGTTTATTCACGGTTCAAACTAGATTCATATTGAGTTGATTGGGTTCATTACCCTTGTGAGATATTATGCAGTAGAAGGCAGGTATTTTCTATCAATATTGAATCATGTTTTGGTTTCGGTAAAATTTTCTAAATTTTTTTCTGAGCTATGTGAACTCTGAAGAGCTTTGCACTTTGAAAATATAATTAACCTTTTAGTATGTTTTATGCTTTCTTTTCTTTTCTTTTCAAAGAACAAACCAATACGTTTCATTTGAAGAATCGTCCAAATATTGTTTGCTCTTCTCTTTGTTGTTTCTCTGAGTTTCTTTGAGATTTTTTCAGGTTCAGGTTAAGATTTCCCATGGGTAGGTAAAGGCCAGTGGTCTTTTATTAATAGGGCATAATCGTTTTCCTTATTCATGACTTAGGACGCTTGTTGATCATTTCTGGTCGTGATTAGAAAGTTGTTATTTCGCGCTTTGCCGGGCAATCGATAATAACTTATTGACGTGTTTGCTACTTGTATAACGAAAGCCATGGAGCTGTACTCCGTCTGTAGTAGTAAATAGGAGTTTACCCTTGACCTGCAGAACATTTACATGTAATTGTTAATTTCTTTGATTTTCGTATCTTTAAGTTATGTTGTTTTATCTGATCCATGATTACAATACCATATATAGAGTTACAAAAAAAACACATGAATTTTCTTTACATAATTGGCAATATGAACGTGTGAGAATATTGTATTGTGAAGAAACACATTGTAAGGTTATGCAAATTATTCGACAGTTGTAACATGTTCAGTTGTGAAAATATTAAAGGGTTGTCTAATTTGGTACAAGTTAGCTCTAACTGTTGTAATCATATTTCTTATATCATTTTTGGGACAAATTTATAAGAATAGACGACGGATTTTATGCTGAGTCTCATTTTGTGTCAGATTTGCCCTTATGCTGTGGGAAAACTCTGATTGGTCGGTGTATTCTACCGATCTAAATTGCAACCACTTATAATAATGATTTTTCATGCCTTTTCTTGTGAAATTAAATCGTTTGAGTCCTGACATTGCCATTCTTGGTAAGTAAACTTTGATATGCAAACCTCAACTTTTCATTCCTCTTTTTCGCACCAGTGGCTTAAGATAACACTTGAATATAGCTCGGAGGGTCTTACAGAAAGGTTTTGATTTCGCTGGGTTGTACTCAATGGAAAAAGTGGCTTAACGGTTTTTATGATCGATGACTGTATTGTCTCTAAAAGCGACTCAGAGTATATTTTAAAGTCATATTAAAAACCGTTATGAATAATGTTTTTATGAAGGTAGAAATCCTTCTCCTTTCTTTGTCATTCTAATTGTTCTTAGTATACACCTTCTACAAGTTTTTCACATTACTTTCAAATTTAGTGCAAAGATCATGTTATTAGGAGTTCACTTAAATTCGTCCCATTTAATCATCTTTCTGCCAAAAATAATCATTTCTGAGGAGATGATGAAACGCCATGGTTCTAGCTATCATATAGTTGAATTTCATATTCTGATTGCCACTAGAACACGTCTTGCCTGGAGTTTTGAAACACTGAGGTCCAAAATGAAAAACTAGATTTGTATAAAATCCTCTTAAAATATTCATTTCAAAATATAGTTTTTGTTGTATATATATCATAAAGTTAAAAATTATTAACTATTTGTGGACACTTTTACCCCAAGCCTTTACTTTTTAATGTGTTGCAACGATGAATGGATATGTTTGATGTTTCATTATTTAATATGCAGTGGGGGTGTTATGCATATCGGCAGAGTTAATTTGAAATAAGAATAGTGGATATTTGTAAAAATATTTGTATATGTCAATTTGACACTCGCAAGGCTTAAAGGCACTCAAACCTACAAACCATGGTTCGCGCTATTAGAATAGGCGTTTTCTTAAACTCGTTTAACAGTACTGCTTCAAAAGTGTAAGTGAGATCAAGCGTTCAGTAATTTGGCTCGGTGATGCTAGCATGGACCATTTTGCTGCATGCATTGTTAAAATTGTGTGAGTAAGCTTATGTGTTACTGGTTATGGCAAATGCTCCATTGATGTAATATTCATATATAAATTAGCCGTCTTTGTAATTCCGTTATTGGTTTCACACATGGTAGATTATTAGTTTTGTATGTTGCATTCAAGCACGAAAATAATTTCTTCTTGATTGTACAAATGTGTCCTAGTTCCATTCTCAACACTCGGAGTATATATGCTCACACCTTCTTCAGACGGGAGTATAAACTGAGTAAGTATATTCGTTGAGACGTCGAGATTTTCATTAAGAAGGTCTTTATATAGCAAATCCTGCTTTGCTTATGAATATCATGTCTAAATGCCCTTCAAGTACATAATCAAAAGAGTTCATGTAACAGTTATATGTTTACCTAAAATGAGTCAACAACTTTGACATTGGCTTTGTCAGAAATTCGGAAAATATATTTGTAATTTGGTACATCTAGAGTAATGACATATAATGGCAGAACACTGCCAAATGTTTATATCAGCAGGGGGTGATTGTCAACCTTATTCCCAAGAGTAAAACAATGGCTTATTTTAGAAAAAGTTAATTTTGTGAAATTACACTATTTTTCGTTGCAGACTAATTTTAACCAGATACTAAGAATTCATAGTCACTCGTCTGAACTCAATTTTAGGGACATCACGGGAGGCCTTTTCTTAATTGACTATTTCTCCAAACCTTGAGCTTTTCTTTTGACTATAAGTCAAGTCCTCATGTTGGAAAAGGAAATAGTTTTATGTTTCACCTTCCCCACATATAAGGCTAGTTGACGTTTTGATGATGTTTGACGTGGCATCGAGGAAGCAAATAATGAATAGCGTTACTTGTACGGTAGATGTACGTGTACGTAAAATAGCTTCATTACATCTTCGAAAACTGTTTCCGAGTGTAGTCTCGACCTACTGTGGTGGTTCGTTTTTATATTTCACGATTTCTTCAACAAGTGTCATCCACAGCCTGTACACAGAGACAGATGATTCTTTGGGCAAAAATAGAGTTTATTACACTCTGCAGTGATGGCTTTTTATCTAAACTTAAATTTTGAATACTTTAATGTATTATTTTAATTATAAATTACGATATATGTGGAATCCTTTTGTCCTTTGTAGATGGTTGTTATGGATGAAATATACGTTTTGTTTGAGACAAGAGAAATGCTTGTTCTACAAATTCTTAATAAAGTATTGGTTGGCGACTTGGTAACTACATGGATGTCTAGAAGGATAACCTAGTCTTTCGTATATAAATATGCAAACTTTTACCTAACAAAGTCTAATCATATAAGACTTACAGTATACTTTACATATATTACGATTTTCGTGATCATCATCATTTTAGTTGCAGTGACGGCGACATTCTCTCCCTACAGAGGTTGTTCAAGTCATAACTGTCCAAGTGACGTGAGCAGATGTAGTTTGAGTAACGTCTGAGGGAAGAAAATGCAATTACGAAGGTTTGGTGTAAATACATGAACTGTCTATCTACTATTATCCATAGAACTAGGTTAACCTTCAAGAAGTGCGTGGATGCACGTGGTTCTTCGCATAGCTCTTTTTCTACCGCTGTCAATGAAGTTCAGCAACATTGGGGGGTGCTCGAAGAAGAAGTGTGGTTCCCTTCCGACTTTGAATCATGATTTGAAACTTGGAAAAATGACCTAATTGTTATTTGCACAAGTTCACCCAGCGAAACAGTTAGGTTGCATGTTAAAACCTGGGTAATTGATCATAGAGCTCTTTGTGGAGATGGAGATTTGGCGGTAAATCTAATAATAACCCCATTATCAAATATTTTGTGATGTACTCTTACTTGGCATTTACAAAGTACTAGACCATGATTTTCAAAGTTTTAAAAAAAATTTACTTTGAGTTGTAATGCACGTTCCCTATCCAAAACTTCGTAAAAGAAGAAAACCTCATTTGCTAATGGCTCCAATTTAGTTCCAAATATAGAGTTCGGGCAAAGATCGATGTACTCCAGCCACAAGGGTACGAATAGGGCTTGGGTTATAGCGGCACTTATCTATTTTTAAATTTTATAATCATCTGATAGAAAAAAGGGGGATGGATTAATGTTTAAAAAGTAATTGATTAATTACACCGGTTTAAAATATTTCTACATGTGATTCGAATGTCATTTTTTTGTCATTTTCTATAACCACGCCCATGTACAGATATTGAGTTATTTCGCTGGTTTAAAAAATTGTTTCATCTGAAGTACATTACGAGATTAAAAGGGGGTTGGATTAATTTCATATCGTAGAAAGTGGCCTAAACGGCATTTTATGACAGTTACATACGTATGGTTATCATTACATATAATCACAAAGGTTTTAAAATTATATTTCGAAAAGTGTGATAGGATATTGAATATTAGTTATTTTCTGTAAGCAGACACATACAGAGTTATTTGGTTAGCTTGGCACTGATATTTTAGTAACTAAACGTTATACGCACAATTTTTCTTGGTAGAGGCGCAGTACATGCGGGGTTTTTTACACATTGATAGTATTACCTATTTATTACGCCGTGAGGAGTTTACACAACAGTCTGTTAGGCTTTTGGGTGTTTGGTTGTCATAACATCGCATAAATGATGAACAGGAAATTCTTTGTTAAAACACAAGATTTTAAATACGGAATTAGGATATGAAGACAATGAAAACTCACATAGATTGTATATATACTGAAACGTCATGATCCATTTAACGTTTTTATTGAATAGAAATTAGACTTTCATGAACCGGGAGTGCTCGTAGTTTGACAAACAGCAAAATCTCTTCACTTTCATTACTGGAATTTATTAATCATTTGTATTCAAAATGATGCAAAACATAAATCTCCCAGGAATTATTCTCTCGTAGGTATATTTTTTAAATTTTAAACTCGTTGGTTATATGTCTATCCATAGTTAATATATGTAACTTAAGCTACCTTTATTTTATGACAGCGACCTACATGTAGTCATATGGATATTCTTGAAAGCTTGAAGCCCGCATTTTGATATCAAGTGGTTTTCTGAATCGACCAATGAAATCTTTGCTTGTGTTTATACACGGGGGCAACATATCAAATTTATGAGTTATGATTTAAGATAATGATAATTGATCGTAAATTTGATACGATAAAAACATTAACCTATCATATCCAATTTATGTCTTTCTTTTAAGACCCGTGTCTTAGGACTAGTATTTCACTTGGATCCTATACTTGATATGATCGGGAAGCGCGTTAGTTATCCTATACTTATGATCGACTTGTATTGTAATTTGAGCTTTGATAAGTGAGTTGTCGCGTTGCATGGTCCTATACATAAATTAGTCGTACATTATCGGATCAAATTTCGAAGTTTGATCAATAGATAAGTGACATGGTTTTTCGATGACAAATATAATACTTTGACAGGTCGATTTGCTGACGAGATTTTGTGTTATTCCAAAGAAGTGACTATTGAATAGGTGCCTTTGTTCACTCAACAGTATAATTAGGAATCGATATAATTAGGAATTGATAGGACATAGTGTAGAAATAACCTTTTAGCATCATTAACTACAGCTTACACCAAGTTCATAATCAACCTCAAATTCGCTTTGAGTAATAGATCTTACTATTGAGAACGCATACTTTTCCAGCGTCTTTAGTCGATAGATGTTTACATGCTGTGAGCAGGTAGGGAAACTGTTTATCTGATAAGTAAGACTAAAACATGTAGTCAATGTAGTTATTAAAATGGCATAAAAAGTCCTACTTGACTCAATGGTGTGAGACGAAAATCATTTTCTATGTTCTGTGTCAGTGGTTTTTAAGAAGAACTCCAAAGCTCAATACTGGACGTCTCGCCATTCCAAGCTATCGTAACTCTCTAAATATGACTCATGAATGAAATATATTTGCTCAGGTATATCTTAAAGTAATAAAAGGAAGTGAATCTCCTACGTGCGTCACCTGTGTATATAAAGAATTACTTGATACTTAATATTATTAAGCAAATGATATTATGTCGAAGAGCAAATTTAGAATAACATGAAATAGATTTTCTATTTTTCCCTTTTTGTTAACGAAATAGATCCAGATGCGTCGCATTTCACTAATGTTTCTTAATTTAGGAATTCAAATCATTTTAACGATAATCGAATCAGACATTATGTTCAAAGCATTTAAAGATTCAAGTTTCCTTCAATTCCAATACTAAAAAAATTCATAAAGATATTATGACTGCGTAAGATATACGCTTCAGAATTTTACAGGAAGGAAGGCCATTATACAATCGAAATAATCGTGTGTAACAATCAGCAAAATACCACAAAAAAGAAAATGTATTTCTATTCTTGGGGTACTGAATATAGTTCTGAAGGGCAAAAACATGTGAAATTTTTTCCGGTATTAAAAGGGCGAGGTACCGTGGTCAACCGCCGATAACTGTTTTGTATTTGCATTCAACAAAAGGTTTGCATTCATGTTTGTGAGATTTGATAATGAAAGCAGGAAATGTTTTAACTTATCACAATCTGTCACCCAGGGCTAAGCAAATCCCACATGTTCTTCATCAGCATAACTTTTACTCAAAAGGTTTTACCATAAGGCAAACCCAACTGAAACGGTTTAATACAAGATGTTGAATTTATCTTCTTTGAAATACTGAGTCTTAAACAAACTCATCAGCGCACCAAATTGAGGGCGGCTACATTTGTTTTATAGATTTTCTGAGGAAAAGTGTCAGGGATGAAAATGTTATAGAATCGGGATGTTAGATGCTTCATCACTTGAAACCAACTATATCATCTAATCAATCATTGTAAAATGATCTTAAATTCACACAATTGCGGTTTGCTTAATTGCAACGGCCGTCGGCTTTGTTCTTCGATTATCCATCAAAATCCTAAATTTTCCGACTTCAGTTCTTGCGAAATAGTTACAACTTTGCATTTCCGGTTATATGCTTTATTTATTCTTTGATCAAGAAGCAAGCTTAAATTGAAAAAAAATCTGATGGAGTTACTTCGATATATATATAGGTTACTATCATAAGAAATGTCTGAATTGGAGCTTTTATATGGTGCGGATGGGTCTGTAATTTTTTCGTACAATGGATAGTGTTCTCAGCACAATAAAGTCAATGGATATTTTCGATATCCGTTGGGGTCATATGCGGATACCGATGCAAATTACAAAGGTCAATTGCCGGAACTTTTTCTGAAAATTACTATGACGTCACACGCTTTATCATTTGGAATGCCTGCACAAACGGATGGCTTCAGCAAATTATTCATCATCTAATGCATCAAAATTAAGTTGAAGAAATGACAAAAGGACTTTGTGCAGCTGTTTCATGAAGTTCTTGATCAAGCAGTGCAAAATAACTTAATTACATCGCTGGTTGAAATCTACAGAAATACATAGGCATACTTTAATGAATGAACTGAGTGATCTTTTACTCACGGGAACCAAAGGCAGATTGAGTCACATGTTCAAAGACCTCATATTTAGCTTCGATGTATCATACATGTTTTCATCATTTATTGGGTATCATCAAATAAGTATAGTAAGTATTTGTTAATCTATCCGTAACGCTGCGTTTACACAAGCTGCAATTTGCATTTGGAAAAGGGAAGGAACTCTCGTTTTAAGTGAGATACGCTCGCCGCCTGAGTACGTGTGAATGCAAACGCAAAAGCATTCGGGTTCAAATCTACAGGTACCATCGAAACGCTTATTTATTTTCGTTTAAATCTTCTCTATTTAGAAACAAATTCTTAGACCAACTAGATCATTTAGACCATGTCAACACAACAGCTCTGTTGTCTCAAAGCCAAAGAAAGGAGGATTAGTTTAATGTCAATTTACCGTGGATATCACTACGCTGTTTATTTGCATATATCATTGCGCACATTTGAAGAAAACTTCCACAGCTCCAGTATTGACGGCAGACCTTTTTAGGCAAAATGAGTGCAGAATGACATTGTATGATAAAGAAGTTATCATTCTCGTATGTTTTGGGATGGTAAATATCCTGCATTAGGAATAAACACTATGAATTTAACTCGCCAAGGCTCGCACAATACAATGTTTATTCCTAATGCAGGATATTTACCATCCTAAAACATACTCGCATGATAACCTCTATGTATCTGCAAAGCCCTAGACTTATTGATGTATGATTGTAGTTCATGACACTTCTAAAAGATCTGTTTTGTTTGATTGATAATCCACAGGATATTAGTACACTTACCCATAGTTCAGTCAACTCATAAATACATTTATACGAACAGCAGAGTCGCCATGGGAAGCCTTTACGGTTTTATGACTTTCTTTGGGGCTATTTATAAGTTGTAATTCTAATAGTACATACAGTTTATGTAAAGCAGAGTGTTTTCTTTTGTATAACACATCGCTTGTGGCTTCCCCTTTCTCATAAATCTATCGTACGAGAGGGACCTCTTCATGATTCTTATGAAATGCCATGGAACAGACTAGTATGTTGTGTACTTGTTAGATAAGAAGTCAGACAGTAAATTCACTTTTATAGTTTCAGTATTTTATATTTCAGACAATGTTAACTTATGTCAAGAAATGTTACTCTTTGAAGAGGATATTAACAACGATACTTATTTTCCCCACTTACATTTGACAAAGTCAAATAGATCATTTGTTTCTTCCAGTTTCAGTATTTGATATTTGCAGGACATGTACAGAAGAAAGTGAATTATCAACTAAAATGTTTGCCAATTTCAGAGAAGATACATTCATCGATGATTTGTAAAGGGTTTTGTGGAAGTGAATTCAGTAAAAAAAACTTAACTTCCCCTTTCAATGAGTAGCCCAGAGCAAAGTTTGGAAACGTCCTTACCACGACGTTGACAATGAAGCCTATTAAGATTGATTGAAATGAGATCAGGTCACCAAACCTAAGTCTCTTGTGTCTACATGATGTATCAAATACTAATAAGGAAATGAAGTTCAGCCCTTTAACATTCTAAGGACAATCGGTGAAGGATTCCAATGCTAGCTTGAAGTAGCATTTTTTAATAGATAAAGTGATAAATTTACTCCAAAATGCCGTGAATTTCACAATAAAGACGTTTAAGGTTTTTATCAAGATACTATTGCCTTCCTTAAATAAGTGAATTCTTAAAATTGTTTTTAATTGCAGGACAGTGTTTTGTAATCGAAAGAAGTACTTGTGAACAAGAACAAACGTACCATGATCGGTTAAGCTATGCAAATCAATACCCTATCCAAAAAAATTTAAAGTTTTAAAGATGGTTCGACCGAATGACGATAATACATTTCGCATGAACTTATGTTAATTGGGGGAAAATTGAAGCAACAAATCTTTTTTAAAACGTGCTATTGCCACATTAATGTAAGTTTTAGATATAAAATGAAAACGTTATCCTTTACATCTATAAGTGATTTTTTTTACAATGTTCAAACATGAATTATTTCAGATAAAACTCTCCAAATATTGTTTTGGGAAGAAAATTTCCGACAACAAACTTGGTCCACAACGATTTATGTATGATTAAAACACGTTTCTTATTTCTTTTATTTTTGAACTGGGATCAATATGACGATTATCTGTTATGTAAATCTGTAATATTTCATGCGAAATTTTTGAAGATGAGTATAATGTCTTTGATCTCGATGATTGTCCCATTGTAACGAACCTGTGTTATATGATCAAAAGCAAAAACGTGACAACATTACATTTGCCTTCATGAGAAAGTCTGCATTAGCCATAATTAATTCGATATTTATCAATCATGTATCAGACATTTGTACTAACGAGTTCGATAATGATTGTTCGTGAAAATTAATTGCATGTTTAGAAATGTTTGAATTCTTACAAATAGATTTTGTCGTTTTTCTTTTGTTATAATCGCATTCCATTTTTACGTTCACTATGCAGTGCTGTCAATATCGTTAACAAGCTCTTTAGGGCCCTTATCGTTAAACAGAACAGTAGGCCGTAATCACTTAATTTACGTAAATATGTCCATAGTCATGTGTAACATAATCTAACTGTTAGTATTCTTTGTCGCTTGTTTTTTTTTTGGTTGTTACATCTATTGTTAGATAACAGTTGTTATTTTTTGTTTGCCATTATCATATGACAATGCTAAGAGAACAGGAGAGTAATTTGCAAATTACAAGAAAAGACGATGATATTTGCGTTATCACCTTTTCATTTCTAAACATTTTTGTATGAAAATGTACATTTCTGAAGCTACTGTTTTAGTCATTTAATAGGGTCATAGATGTCAAATATGTGTGCTGAAGTTGTAGATATGATGATGGGGGTCTGATAAGATATTATGTCATAATGACGACTGTTACATTATCTGCCTTATTCAATTCATATCATCTGTAACAAATTCCCCCGGAACAACAAATAGCCCTAGCTATCTTGTTAGTAGGAAGGTTTGTGCTCCTCAAATATTGCGGCGATATTGCAGTGATGCTGGTTTTGCAATGCTCATATGGAAACTACTTTAACACTTAATCCATGAGCCATTATTTTGAATCGAGGCTCATACAGTCATTGTACAAAAAACAAATACCGTATTTATTTTTCTATCGAATTCAGGTACATAACTGAGTATGGTAGTAAATAAATTAACTTTCCAATGTTCTATATAACTCAGGAATTACAATGAATTGTGAGTGTTGTGCATTGAAATATGCGAGCAGCTAAAAAGCTTGCCAATTTCGTCCAACATGCAGTAGAAACTGTGGTTCATTCATTAAAACAAGAACATTGAAACAATGCTCTTTGGATAATGTTTCGGAATGATCCAAGATACACCTTATGGACAGTGTATTTTCGCATTTTCTAACACTCAAGAACAGTTAGTTCTGTATATTAATTAAGAATTGACTTCAACATTTATTAAGTTCATGGAGGTATAAACTTGAAAACCGATGTGCAAACTGTGTGAATCCGCATAGCGGATTTACGCCGAGTTTGCACATCGGTTTTTAAGTTTATACCTCCATTAACTTAATAAATGTTGAAGTCAATTCTTATAATTAAATATACACATACTAGTTGTTTTTAAAACATTTTATTGCTCTAAATATACATATTGCACCAAATAGAGCTACACTATATACGCGAATGAATTCAACGCTCAACAGCATGAAAGAGATAAAATGTCAGTCAAAACGTCATCGGATCCCTAGCCCCGCCTACAAAACGTTCATCAGCCAATGAAAATCTACAACGCACGTGGCCATGAACTTATCGGACGTCCGTCACACGTGGCCTTGACATTGCTAGTTCTCACAGTTGTAAACACAAATCGCGAACGTAGAACTCGGAGAGGAAACCAGCCTAATTTACCCTCGTAGATGCCATAAACTGGTGGTGTTATGATCTCGATCTAACGGAATCTGATTAAACAGCAAACAGTTCTTAAACTTGTTGAGGAGCCAAGCTTAACTCTGTTCATGAACTTAACAACATTACTTTGCCAACCTCCCTGCAAAGGCCGCGAGAGCATTGAACAATGACATTTGCCTTCTGTGGGGTGGAAAACGATCGGTTGTAATTTCTGATAGAGCTCTCTTGTTTATTATGAAAAGGACTACCTTTAGAACCTTTGACAACAATAATTATTTCATACTGAATTATGTTAATTTTTTATTTACCTACTTTCAAGAAGTGGCATTGCACAAAGTGTTGCTATTTTTAGAAAAACGTAACTTGTTTACAAATAGTTCCGTCGATGGGCGTGGCTTAAAATGATGTGACGTCACGAAATTAAGTTTATGGAGGTATGAATTGAACTTCTATTACCGTGTTCAGCGACTCAGATGGACGCAAATCAATTGCTATTTATTTATTGTCTTTTGAGAATAACAGCTTCATTTGCACAGGAGAAACCTAAATATGAGGCTCATTTGCAATGAAGCTTCCCAAGAACTATTGTCATTTCATGCAGTCGATACCTAAGGATCACATCAGCCATATGATGTTTAAAGGTTGACAAAACACAGGCAGGGATTGCAAACATGATCAAATCCTACTAATGTTGATGGACATTAGCCTGGGAATCGACATAAGAACACTTTGTATGTACTTGAAATGGTTATGGAATATTTGCACTGCAGTCGTACAGACGAAACAAATTGCAATGCATATTTATGATCTTATAAACCCCTTTAGGATGATTTGTTATAAAGCAATCAATGTAAGATGTCATATTGCAAAGGTCGAATTGGGATGATTTGTGATTCAGGAATTTTTGCCATTGAAGAACCTAGAAGTATTTATTTTAATAAGGAACTGAAAAAAGCGTTGTCGGTCTGCCTAATTGAATATGGACATCCCATTCATTAGTACCATATGTATTTCTTGTATGTAGATGTCGGAAGGAAACATTCAACTGTTTTGTCAATATAAAAAAGAAGATTAGGTTGAAAAATAGTTGTTCCCATCAAGACATGCAGGCCTAGGCAAGTAAGGAGGGACATTGACAAACGCTTTCAGACATTGAACAGTTCAATAAGATTTTAAAATATGGTATATATGGTAATCAGCTCGTTAACACGTTTAAATACCGGATAAAACAGGCTCAAAACGTCAATACTAAGGTCAACTTTTGCTTTGAGCCTTGACCTCACGTCTTAAATATCATTATTATGTTGTTAATTAGGGGTATAGCGAAATTAGTTTAATACCTTCTGAGAAATAAGTTAATAAGTTAATCTATAGATTGCTTTCCCTGCAAAAATTCTTTACGTGAACTAGTTACTTGCCCTTTGAAAATTACCTTTCATCCATTTCTGCTTATTATATTTTAATACAATTTAGAAATATGATAACGGATCGATAAATAATTGCTACATTTTCGCACAATTTCACTTAAATCGAAATCCTTACGATTGACAATAAAAGATTAAATGTCGTTAGGAACAAACGTTTAGGGTAATAAGGAAGATATTAAGAAGGCGTTCATCACCTTATGAACTTTAGTTTGAAACCGAAACTAATGGACAAGCATAGTTAACATCGTTATGGACTGTATGGTTTTATGAACTGTCCTTATGACCTCAATAATCAAATAATCAAATCAACATTCACTTTCCTACCTGTGTGGTTTAAGATCGTCTTTTCAAACATTTGTAACATTATTTACATTCTTTTTTGGTTTGCCTTTTCACAGATTGACATTATATAAGCATCACGTAATGTGTTTTCTTTATCTTGAATAGTTCATACCATATAAATGTATCTACATTAGTAAGTTGAATGTCGCCGTTAACCGTCCAATATTGAAACAATTAGGTGGGTTATTTTTGTCAAGCCTCTTACCAAAGATTTTGAATGTAATGAATAGCATCACTTTGAACTCAAAATCTATCGGGTCAATTTTCAGCATAGACATTTTTATGTGTATGAAAATTAACTAATACCACCCCATATTCCCATCATTGCTTAATACCATGAATAATGAACTTGTTCTTTCGATGGCTTTCGTAAGTACCCAGTACTGTAAGAACCTGGTTTATTTCAATTCAATGGTTGTGTAATACACAGTTTCTCATTTTTATAATTCCAGTAATATGCAGTCAGTGGAGTTTTAAGCATATCTGGCCTGAAAGGCCCAATGGGCTTATCACAGGGCATGGCGGCCGGCGTCTGTCCGTTCGTCCATCTATCCGTCTGTAAAACTTTCACTATTTCATCTTCTCCAGAACCAGAACTCAGAAATCTTAAATCTTGTTTACATACTCCTTGACCAATGAGGTTTCTAATTTATAGATTTGGTGATAAATAGGAACAGTGGCCATGCCATAAAACCTATTTCCATCGTCTTCTCTGGCAAAAGTCCCTGAAAGCTGAAACTTGACTTGTACAGACTACTTAGATGATTGGGGTTCTAATATATAGATTCGGTTACCTTGTGATGTCTATTAAGGGCCATGATGACCACGTCCTTACACCTAATTACATCTTATGCTTCAGAGGCAAGAGGCCAAGAATGCTGAAACATTGTGTAAAGACTCCTTAGCCCTTCCCTAAAAAGCTATTTTCATCTTCTTCTTCAAATGCAAAAGACCAAGAAATTGACTATTTGTTAAATAGGCGAGGTGATGTTAGGTGAATTGAGGTTTAAAGCCGCTTTTAAAAGTATTTTCACTTATATCAAGGCTGTTAGTATTAATGCAGGGAGAAATACCGCAACAGCATTGTGGCTATGCATTGCGGTGAAACCTGCGAGAATCGGCTGGAACTAGCGAACCATGGGTGGTACTACGCTGAAATCCAGTGTAGCATTGCACCCAAACCTTCACCTTACTGCATGTAGAACAGTTCTCAACTGCAGACAAAGTTGCCGAGCCCCTGGCGGGATTCGAGCCTCTTGATCCGAAGCCCAACGCGCTAACCACTGCACTATCCCGACCCCAATTTGTGATAAAACTTTTATAAATAACCTGATCAGCTACAGATCAAATGGCTCTTCTCAAATTGACATATTGACTCTCTGATATTATGCTAAATTTGGAGGCATGACACCACAAGCTTGATCATTTGCGCCAGTTCACTGATACGCTTTGAAGAATTGCAATTGACGTAAAAACAATTAACCAAATATAAGAAATTAGAAACCAATGTAATCTGAAGTAGCTTCTGAAATTTACTTTTTTTTATAAATTGAAATTCTGGACAATATAATGTGCTTCCTTTAACAGCGTATACTCCTTAAATCCTTCCTACTCTGACTTATTCAACGCTTTTAAAACTTCATTTGAAACTAAATCACATATCATGGTTTTTTTGTAATTCATATGACTACATCATTACCATAATCTATATATGCTTATATATAACAGGATTGCACCAAATGACTGTTATCGTGAGTCACTAAGTAAACGTTTACTCATATAGTTCCAGAATATCACGGCTTCTGTTGTTATCGAGCCAAGACATCGGTAGTCTGACCTTTAACATGTTTAACCTATTAATCAGTAATAGCCTCATTAGACTGACTGTAGACGATAACGATGGCAGTAGAGACCCTTATTTCTTTTAAAATGATAATCGTTTTGTGAATTAAAGAGTAAAGACATGTTTTTGTTTAAACGTCAAGGGAAAAATGTGGTATGCCAACTTTTGGCGAAAATAACATTCATGAAAGAAAATATTAACATGATATTACGTTTCACTCGTAGCTAATTATTATTTTTTGACCTGCTTTCATATCGTTTATGCACAACCTGGAATGATTGTTGACTAGCTGAATATCACAACAACACTATTAAGAATTTTTAGCATGCGTGTTTTAGATGCGTGTGGCTTTAGCTTATAGACACAACGCTCTATCAATGATCATTACATTTTTCATTATTATTTATCGTTGTTTTAAATGTTTTTGCCATCGTCAGCAACTCAGGGTTGAATACCACGATATTCTACTCGTGTGTTGTAGGAGTCTCACATCTATTACTAGGTGACAGTTGAAGGACTGTTACATGTAACGATAACTCCGAGATTGTCATACATAAAACAACAAATGTCTAACCTTATACATTACAAGACATGTGTAACAAGATCCAATTCTTAACAGTTGTTTGCACTAAAAGAAAGATACATGAAGCAAATGAGTACAGTGTTTTTTGGCATTTGGCCCTTTCATGCCAGAGATCCGTGTACCAATCAAGGTGTTGACGTAAGAAATTTATGCAGTGAGGAAGTTCATTTTCGTCATATTGCACTGAGTTTAACCAGATGTACAAATAGGCACCTAAACATGGGAAATACGGAACTATATGGTCGCGCGGAAGCGCTTAGTAGAAAGTTAAGTTTTCGGGGTAGTACCGTACAACCAATGAGCAATCCTGGCAATGGATACTAGGCATAAAACAGACAATTTGTTCCTCATTCTGAACTGCACTAAATACTTTGTATTACAAGTTTATAATGTTCGTCTCTAGACGTTAAAGTCTTTACTCTCCAAAATGTTATAATGTGTTTATGTCAACACGTAAACAGATTTAATTTAGTCATGTGATAACGCTTTTAGAATTTCAGTTTGTATTAAAAGTCTTATCTAAGAAAGAATGCTCATTGAGATGACATGGTTAAGTCGCAGTAAAATTGCTAAAGATTTATATCTGGAAATGTCTTTTCGTGCAGATGATAATAACACTTATAAATAGAGATAATAATGTGAATAACACAAATAATATGAAATGGAAAACAAAATACGATGTTTTTTATTTACCAAGTGATTTGATTTTATTAAGTTGTTTATTCTTACCCTTTAAAAAATCTTAACTGTTAATGGTTATGAAACGTTTGTCGAGACAAACCAATGACGTGTGATGTAATTCAACCATTGAAGTCACTTCATTTTCTATCCTGAGTAATGATTTCGGTAAGCACCAAATGCCAATACTGACTGCCACAACTATTGAATGTTCGTAGTATAACAAACATAGCATGATTTGAAACTTGGTCCAGAATTAAGACATATTAATTATGTAAGAGGCCCAGAACCAAACAGATATAAAATTGAACTTAATTTAAAGACTGTGTTCTCGGGATTTCAGTTGATTTCAAGTTGAAAACTGATCGTCTCTAGTCAAATTGGGTGTTATAATCCTACTGTTTGAATACATTTTACAGCTATTTTTTGTAGTGTATTTATCACAAAAGATAAAGCAGGTCTTCTAAACGTGCTCATTAAGACAACAAGGGTAGTGACATTACGATCTTTAAACGTTATTATGAAGCATAATGTCAGAAAATATATCAACGCAAATGACAAAAGCCGCCCACGCTGACTATGTCATCGCTTATGCATGTTAATTATTTCTTCTCTTGCAAACGTGGATCAGTCTTTAGGATAATATCTTATTTAAGAGGCTTCGAAGTAAACAGATCATTAAAATGCAACATACCTATTCCAGGTTATCTTAATGGGCAGATATCGTGACTTTGCTTTTATAAGTAACATAACAAGTGACATCTCAATAAATAGTGAATTCTCGCTTTCTAATTGATTTGCCGCCGTGCTATTGAACTCATTGACTCCAGGCACATTTGTAGCTTGTCCTTTTGCTTTTTATATTGTTTTAAAGAATAATCAACAAACTTCGAGATAAATGGCTTCAAGTAGGTGAAACTACAAGCTAGCTTACATGTACAATAATTGATAACACATAACAGTAACCTAAATGAAATATAAACAAATGTTAAGTTAATAATTCACGAAGTTTTATAATTCTAAGACAATAATATTTATGCTTTTCACGAAACTGCCTCCTACAATTACTTTCTATACGTGGAATGCAATAATGATAAAGGAATATCGTCATTAGTTTATCCTTATATGGTTCCATAACCTGAATTATTAACTCAAATAAGAGAGGAACAGTCCTTGGATCCGTACAATTTTACTGAAGAAATGAAATAGACAGAGAATTTTACTTATCTACTCTGTATGAAAGGGGTCACGAGGCTGGTCGCGGCGAATTCGCCGACTCGATTCACACTCTCCCTCTCTGTGGCCTTATCAGTATCAAATGCATATGACAGGACGTGACGTGCTTTCTCTGTGGACTTAGACTACAGGCAAGTACATATCTAATCTGTCAGTACTCTAAGCTTTTTATCTTGTATGTTATATTACGAGTATGTTAAAGTGTTTATATTGCCTTTCACCGTAAAAAAACGTATAGAATTAAGAAATAACGAAGATCTTTGTTTTCAATGACTTGATGCAGTGTAAAATTAGTTTGTGAGTTACCTTATACATGGTTTTATTCACGGTCATGCGTTTCACGGTGAATAGGTAACAACTGAAATCAGCAACCATTTAGTTACCTCTGTGTAACTGTGGCATAAGGGGAGTTGTCGTGGCAGATAACTGAATCGATCACATTGTCTCTGTGGTCTTCGTAGTAACTCGGGTCTCTTAATGTCAGCAACGTCTAAATTTGTGTATGGTTTGGTTTTACTAGACTCTACGATGGTTACGACGATGAATGTTGCTAAAGACAGGTAATCTAACATCTTTATACTTCAAGTGTAATTATTCGAATATTTTTTTAATTTATTTTGTAAAGCTTTTTTGTGGACGGTTGAAAACCTTTTCCCCGTGATTAAGTAATTACATATTTGAATAAGACAATTGACCTTACTTAAA
This sequence comes from Phorcus lineatus, assembly GCA_921293015.1. Taxonomy (NCBI): domain Eukaryota; kingdom Metazoa; phylum Mollusca; class Gastropoda; order Trochida; family Trochidae; genus Phorcus; species Phorcus lineatus. Next base: position 14,312,770 of record OV121092.1, on the reverse strand, counting down.
TGGAAGGTTTTATCGAATAAGCGATTCGATTCAGACTTTTTCTTTGGTCTTATTTCTATTACTGAAATGTCACGTCCAAGTTTGTATGGTTGGACGTGAGAGGACTCTGTCGTGGTCATCACTGTGAAATGTTGACCTAGTGCTGTGAAGTAGGTAATCAAAAATGTTATACCTTGTGTGTGATCATATTACCATTTTACAATCAATGTCTAGATGCTGAATAATTGATAACTGTTTTGGTAAAATGTGTATAGAGTTTCACCTTGAACGGTTAATTAATGATGTAAACAAGGTTGTCAATTTATGTGTTCTCTTTGTACTTCATGATTAGGGGATTGTCACAGCGAATAACTGACTGATGTCTCATGTGTTGACTCGTCTGATGACGTCCACAATATTCTCTCATGTTCGGTCAATCAACCTTTTAATTTAATGTCTGATAAGCACCTCTCATGTAACGTATCACCATGTTGTGATTTGTGTTACATTATATGAACATATATTACATGTATATATTATGAGGCCATCGACCCTGATAAGGTAAAGCGTCAAACGTAATCTATATGATTATAGGCTGGTAAATATGTTCCTCCATCAGTTTAGTAGATTTTGATCGAATTACATAGTTTCATATTTAGTATGTTCATTCTTTCTGAGTCAACCTGGCAACAAATGCTCCGAAATCACACATTCAGTTTTTTAGAAAAAATGTTCATCGTCGTGCTGAATTTCTCTTGGTTTGCAACTGCCCTCCGTGGTTCCTCATTTACAATACATAGGGGAATAATAAAAAATCTAATTTGATTATGAATTTCTTCGATTATCTTAAATCATATACACGAGTTTCATAAAAATGTTATAGAATGGGACTGAGTTTAGTATTTTATTTATCGCTCCCTGGAGCTTTAGTCACAAAGTGAAAGGATATCGCTGACATGACCGTTGTGGCCGCTTCGCAAACATTGCAAAGTCTTGCTTTACGATTATGACATCATATTACGTTGTTCAGCACGTGATGTTATTACACAATGTAGATTTTTAAACAGATATATCATAAGTAATAAGTACAGATATGCCGTTAAAAAAGATTTTTCAAATCCAATTAAAATTTGATCACGATCATCATATAACCATAGTCAAATATATGTCTTGGGCTCAGATTGAGATATTTGTTGCATTTAGCCTTGGCATTCTAGGACGAAGTTGAAAACCCTTTGGACTAAAATATTTACATATATAGTGGCTAACCGCACTTTAATGTATATATATTGATCAAACCTCTGGGACGAAGTAAAATCGTGAGAAGCTACCAAAGGGGCATTTCCCATGGCGTATACCATACATGTATATATGTACTACTGAGCTACTAAATACATATTGTATTCCCCACTGGATGCAGGAATTAGAAATAGGTCTATTTTAGAATATTTCTTAGATGTTTACTGAAGTAATAAAACCGTAAATAAAGACTTTTACGACAAATTGAATGATATTATCTCTAAACCAAACGATCTTTGAAATATGTGGCACTACAACCGAGTTTAACCTTGATTTTATAACCAATTGGGGATACTCTTCACTCATTGATTGTTTAAAGAGGTATCTAACAAACAACTTTTTATACTACATATTGAACTTGCCCCTGGTTCTTATGACGTTGCAGCCCTGCGTTTGACTGAACACCCTTTTTCACAAATCAGCTATACACTGAGGATCAACTGAACCCAAAGTGCTATCAGTGTGGTACGCTCACTTTACATTGAGTTGGTATTGTGCTAGTTGGTCCTGGTGAAGATGTTTTGATGTGAGACGCAAAAGTAGTTTTTATTATTTCGATAACAAAAGATAATGACACTGAAATTGAGGAATATAATACTTTTCGAATATCTGTCAAATATACCATTGATGTTATTATCTTCCCTTAACTTCTTCTGTCAATACACGCAATGCGTCGGCATTGAATTATATTATATCAGTCATATTGTAGTGTTATTTGAAATGAACTCATAGATCGATTTCATGTTGGTCACGTCCTTCGATAAACGATTTCAATGAGCTATGTATTCTTCAGGATATTTCTGACAGTATATCTCTTGGATTGAATCTTTATCTACAACTGTTTCTTTAAGAAAGGTTCGAAACGTAATACACACATATGACACTTTGATGCTGGGTACAATTTGTTTTCAAGTACATTTGATTTGATCGGTTCCCTACTTGTCTAGAAAATATCTAGCGAAATTTCGACTTAGCTCACATAACCTCGCTATTGAAACTGGCAGATACAATAGCACTAATTATAATGAACGAAAATGTATATTCTGTAAAGATAATGTCGAAGATGAATGTCATTTCATATTAGTATCCCCATGTTACATTGATTATAGGCACGCTTATATTAAACCTTATTATTATCGACGTCCATCTGTATTTAAGCTTATCCAATTATTAAGTGTTAGAAATGTAAAAGAACTCTGTAACCTAGGGAAATATTTGTATAAAGCTAGTTGTTTAAGGAATGAACTGATTGTTAGTGAATAATGAATTGCTGTACATTCTCCCCAAAATAATCTATTATACTCATTGTTTAGTCAGTATCCACCTGTACCAATTTCCGTCTTTATTATGTACTGATTATCTGTAAAGATAAAAGTAATAAAGAATCTGAATCTGAATCTGATTCATTACTGCAAACAGTGCCTTTGTTAGTAAGAAGATGAAATTCTTTAGCAGAGAATATAACCAATCATGCCAGAAATTGGAAAGTATCACGTGTCTGACATCTCAGACCTCCCTAATTACAAGATTGGCCACAATGCAATCGTGCAATCTCATGTCTTCTGAACGAAACATGAATCCTATCACATTGGGTAATACATATACGGTGATTATCATTTAATACAAATCTATATGTAGGCATCAAATGCCAGACAAATATTATAAGTGGATTGGTCATTATCCTATCCTGCATCCGAATTATATAGATCTTAAACCTACAAAGCGAACGTCACCATTGCAATCGCTCTCAAGAACTGCACAAGAGGTAATGTTCTTAGTTTAACATTTATTACCGGAGTACCAAACCAGAAGAGTTTTTGATTGAATAATGTATGGTTGTAGATAAATGGCCTCGTTATATTCAAGAGTCGTAGAATCTCAATCTAACAGCTGTTTGATGTACCTTAAGATTGTCAAACTATCAAGAGATGAGATTATATTTGTGACATGTGACAGTTTTTTTACCTGAATTCATTCAAAACAACCACGGCCAACGCCGTTCTGTGAATCAATTAATTATAATGATTGGAAACATGTAGACAGATATTGCCCATAGAGTTGAAGCAGTTGTTGACTACAAAGGAAAATGTATTGAGGAGTTCCTTCTAAGCTTTGCCTTGTATACTCATAATTTTGATGATAACAACAGAAAAAAAAGATTTTTTATTATTCTTCAGTGCTCGTGTCCGATCCATCAAAGAGTAATAATTCACCTTTTAATGATCATTATGTCATTCATGACTAATTCAAACTTCCTCTGAAAATTAACCTATAATTCAGCTCACTTAGAACTGATTAACTAGTAATCAAAATTTATAAATGGCATGTATAAAATCCACAATGAGCTTTAACTAACCTTTGTCTGATTGTTAAATGCTAGAACTCAGAGATTAAAAGGTTAGAAATACTTACTTGATCTTCAGTTACTTTAGAAATTGCTGTTTATTTTAGAATTTCTTTTCTTTTGTTGCAGATGATGAACAAAACAATTTTGGCCGCTTTGCGGCGTATGCTGATGGCGAAAACCGTTCCTCTATCAGCACTAGACGAATTTATTTGCAACATCACTGTTATTGCAAGGCCCTACCCAAATGATGGTGAGCTTTTGAATTTTCTTTTAGCTTTATCCTAATCTTAACAACCTTTATCTGTAACACCGCTGTCATTACCAGACGGTACCTAAATTATGGTGAGCCTTTAACTCTATCCTAAACTTCGAAATATTTAGCCGTAAGATTATTGACATTGTTAAAACTTACCCAAATGACGGTAAATAACTCTATCCTTATCTTAATTTTCCTTATCTGTAACATCACTGTCATTGCCAGGCCCCTTGCTAAGTGACGGTGAGTAATTAACTCTAACCCAATCTTCATTATCTTTAACTGTAACATCACTGCCACTGGCAGATCTTACCCAAATTACGGTGAGCTTTTTACTCTATCCTAATCTTAACATCCTTTATTTGCAACATCGCTGTCATTACCAGGCTGTATCTAAATCACTGTGAGCCTTTGACTCTATCCTAATCTTCGTAATTTATATATGTACCAGACCTTACCCAAATGACGGTGAGTCGTAAACTCTATCCTAATTTTCGTAATCTTTATCTATACCGTGACTGACATTGTCAGTCCCAAAGTAAAGGACCAAGAGTCATAATCTTCGTATATGGTGTAAACATATTTTTATTCAATAAATTGAATATGGATCGGTAAACAAGCCGCAATGGCTTATATAAATACCTCTCCATTACATTTTACATCAATACATAACAAAATAACACGAATATTAAACAATGTGATACATGAAGGAGAGCAAGCAAAATCTTCGTATATCTGTAAGATCACTGTCAGTGCCCGGGCCTACCCAAGGACCGGCGAGTCTTTTACTCAATCATAATCTTCGTAATCTTTATCTCAAGCATCATTGCCTTTTTAAGACGCTACCAAAATGACTGTGAGTTTTACATATGACTATCCTTATCTTAGTAACATCTATCTGTTACATCGCTGTCATTTCAGGCTGTATCTAAATGATTGTGAGCCTTTGACTCTATCCATATCGTTACGATCCTGTATAAACGTACTGTTATTTCAAGGCGGTACATCAATGACGGCGAGATTTTAGCTCTATCCTAATCTTAATAACTTTATGTAACATCGCTGTCATACTCGATATCTGTTACAGTTATGGGAAATCCTAATTTTGACGAATTCGATTTTCACACTGTATAAAAGCTCCAATATTAATACACGAGTTTTCTTAACTAGCGAAAATAGAAAAATGATCTTTAGACAAACCAATTAATCTTTTAATCTTTCCATCACTTTCGCAGCAAGGAAAATGGGACAGGCAATAACCAAAAGATACGTGTAACGAGTCCAGTTTTACAAAAATTACGTCATCAATTTGGCACTGCAATAATAGCCAGCCAATGCAGTCATAATTAGGCTGATATTTTCCTACAACAAATCCCTCTGAGGACAATCAAGAAATTCAGTGACGCATATAGCACAATTTATAAATAAGTTGTAAGGATTGCCGTACCTCAAACAGACCAATCATTTATTCCACAGTTATATTGATCGGTATAGATTCAAGACCGAATTTAGAAATAATCCAACTAATACGCGATCATGTGTAAAACTTCCTCAAGAAACGATTGAAAATAAGGATCTTAGTATAAAGTGGTTTATTCAAATCCGTTACATTGTTGGTTATATGGAAACGGTCCTGCCTAGGATAAAGATGTGTTGGATGTGGTAGCACTTAGTCCTTTGCTTAGCTCACTTTATTGCTATCAGTGAAGTTCAGCAACAACGGGCGCAGCACGCCGGATGAGTTAATCGCGTTAATGCTGGTTAAAAAGAGTTTGAATGTTGATTCCCTGCCCCAAACTGATATACGAGTTGATGGCCTTGGGAACAGACAGCTTTAATGTGGCTCATTTCACCTGGCAGGAAATTGGTACCTTGTAGAGCAAGTGTATTGGTGGTAATCATCTAGTGAGAAATCAGTCAGCTTGGGTTTGACCATGTGGAGAGTGGGTATCACGCAATTAATTGTGAATGAAAATGGCCGCCTTATGAATATCTACATTAGATAAATTCCTTAAATGTTAAGCTAATGAAGAAGCTTATGAAATTCCTCAACTGTTAAGCTAATGAAGAAGCTTATGAAATTCCTCAGCTGTTAAGCTAATGAAGAAGCTTATGAAATTCCTCAGCTGTTAAGCTAATGAAGAAGCTTATGAAATTCCTCAACTGTTAAGCTAATGAAGAAGCTTATGAAATTCCTCAACTGTTAAGCTAATGAAGAAGCTTATGAAATTCCTCAACTGTTAAGCTATGAAATTCCTCAGCTGTTAAGCTAATGAAGAAGCTTATGAAATTCCTTAACTGTTAAGCTAATGAAGAAGCTTATGAAATTCCTCAACTGTTAAGCTAATGAAGAAGCTTATGAAATTCCTCAACTGTTAAGCTAATGAAGAAGCTTATGAAATTCCTCAACTGTTAAGCTATGAAATTCCTCAGCTGTTAAGCTAATGAAGAAGCTTATGAAATTCCTCAACTGTTAAGCTAATGAAGAAGCTTATGAAATTCCTCAACTGTTAAGCTAATGAAGAAGCTTATGAAATTCCTCAACTGTTAAGCTAATGAAGAAGCTTATGAAATTCCTCAGCTGTTAAGCTAATGAAGAAGCTTATGAAATTCCTCAGCTGTTAAGCTAATGAAGAAGCTTATGAAATTCCTCAACTGTTAAGCTAATGAAGAAGCTTATGAAATTCCTCAACTGTTAAGCTAATGAAGAAGCTTATGAAATTCCTCAACTGTTAAGCTATGAAATTCCTCAGCTGTTAAGCTAATGAAGAAGCTTATGAAATTCCTTAACTGTTAAGCTAATGAAGAAGCTTATGAAATTCCTCAACTGTTAAGCTAATGAAGAAGCTTATGAAATTCCTCAACTGTTAAGCTAATGAAGAAGCTTATGAAATTCCTCAACTGTTAAGCTATGAAATTCCTCAGCTGTTAAGCTAATGAAGAAGCTTATGAAATTCCTCAACTGTTAAGCTAATGAAGAAGCTTATGAAATTCCTCAACTGTTAAGCTAATGAAGAAGCTTATGAAATTCCTCAACTGTTAAGCTAATGAAGAAGCTTATGAAATTCCTCAACTGTTAAGCTAATGAAGAAGCTTATAAAATTCCTCAGCTGTTAAGCTAATGAAGAAGCTTATGAAATTCCTCAACTGTTAAGCTAATGAACAAGCTTAAGAAACGTAGTGTATTTTCGCTTATAAAAAATTACTAAAAGGCCTTTAACTGTAGGTCTGTAATGTATACTAAGCTACTCGGTTTGTTTTGTTAAACTTGTTGGGAAATAAATCGTACAAACATTTTGAAGATGGTCACATTTTGGTTTATTTAGATTTTATAACTAGATAAATGATAACAAACACTAGATAACATAAAATAAGTATGAGAAGTGAATCCATTCATCGACACTTCTTGCCACAGCATTGTTTATTAATCTTATTATAAATTATATATAAATCTGGATATTCTATTCCATGATACAATATATTTGGCTAATGTTGAAAACTTAGGTAAGCTTTGAGAGGCACTGAAGCATGCTTTTTAATCATTTGTATTCTTAGTCGAATGTTATACGAATTAATTTTCCTGACTCAATTATTAAAAGGTGTTCACTCTAAAATGCCCGTATTCATTTTCCTTATTAATATGACACGCTTTTCTACGACTTATGCTTGGGTTAAGTAATAAAATGCTTTAACCTTGAAAATAATATAATTTGCATAACTAATATTGAGATATTTGAACCAAAACATTAAAAATGTGTGTAATGTGTCTTTAGAATCAAAGTCTCCCGTTGATTCTATTGAAAGTAAAACCATCCCATGGGTCACTTTCTCTCTAATTGGCAATCATTTTAATTCGTAATGAGATCCAGGCGGAAAAGGTATTGTTTGCCTGCGTCAGCGATTTACGATTGATTTTTCACCTTCCAGTCAAAAGATCCTTCTTCTTTAATCCCGAAAACGTTCATAAAACAAACCGCTGAATCCTTTTTCTGATTGCCTTAAAGATATTTAACACGGGAATTGTATCTTCTTACGGGTTCGCTCCTTTACCTTTTTAAAGAAAACGATTTTACATATGTTGCAAAACAAGACTTCAAGCTTTCAATCTTCTCTATAGCTGAGGGATAAATACTGTTTAAAAAATATCAGATTAAAAAGGGTTCAGAAACGTTGATAAATGCCTAATGGCAAGAAGGTAATACGGTGATATTTAAACCGACTTTGTTGGAAACGTATCCTACAGGGTCCTTTTACTTACGGAGTAACAACAACAGCTTCAGATACACTTTCGTGAAAGGTTCGTCCTTTAATTCAACATTAACTGTTAATCATGCATTAAATACAAGCTGAAATGAATTGATAATTTTATTTGATAATATAATTATTCTAACACTGAAAGCTGTCAGTCTATCGGCATTACATTTACGGCTTATACAAAACATTTTTCTAAAGCAAAATATACTTTCACCATTTAGTCATTTAGTTTCTAAGGAAATATTATTTCCATGTAAGGTGTCTTGGAAAGATGCGTTATATCATGTGCAAACAAAACTAGTATACCCTTTCTATGTCCGATCCTTTATAGAGAAAGATCCTTAAATTAGGCTGGAGGAACATTGTCTTCATGATGTTCGGATATGTAATCAAATCTGAGAAGGCTTAGATAGACCATTTTGATGAGAATTGTGCCTCTACTGAAATGTTCCTGTCGTTTGTTATCATGATACGTAATTTCGCAAATTCCGATGTGTCGCTTACAGTAATGACATAGTTTAGTTTTCGTGACAGGATTTTGTCTTAGAAATAATTCCGTCAAAATTACATTGTCTGGCCTCGTGGCACTGTAATTTCACAAACTAATGGGATGAATTGTTCAGGGATCGTACGTAACGGCCTATGCGCCCTTTGTATTCCATCAGTATAATTTGTACATTTTCATTATTACGGTACAATAGGACTAAGTTCTACGAGTTGCTACCGTTTGTGCGCCCATATCTTATAAACATTATACGGTTATTATAGATCAGATTTTCATTATTAAGATACAGTCCATTTAAAACTTTCCGCCTTGAAAGTTTTTTTTTGAGCTTTGGAAGCACTAATTAAGGTGGAAGCAATCTCCCAGTTGTCATCAGGATGTACCTTATGCATAAAACAGAGAGGTTACATTTTGGATTGTGAAATATGATAAATGAAAGCTGAACGAGAAACAGAACGAACGCTAAGCTTGACTTCTTACTTTGACAAAGCTTTATTTCACTATTATACCGTAGGAAAGATTATGGAATAAAATATAATTATGCAAACGTTTTTAATGAACAACATGTTTATGTTGGTTTGGGTTTGGGGATGCAGTTATAAATGGATAAGTCACGGGATTGATATTGTATTGTGATCCTTGAAACATGAACAATTGTAATAGGAAGGATTTTATAACACTTGATACATCAAAGATTAATGGCTTTTGCTTATGAAAATGTATGCACGTTTAAGTGAAAAATGAAAATGCTGTTGCGCCGCAATTGACTTACCACTTGAAAATCATTCATTAGATTCTGTCTGACCCATAGGGCTTATGGTTACAGTTCTTGCTAGAGGGTCTAAAACATGCGGGTTCGATTCCACTTTTGAAGTAGGAAATGGGAGATTTTACAATTTACTATCAGCAAGGAGTGTGAAAGGAAAAGTAACTTTGAAGTTTAGATATAGAGATTATTACCCGACGAAGTGTGTCATATGACTTTTACGAAACTATTGTATTACTCGATCGAGAGTGATAGTTATACACTAATTCGTACGAGTATCGTAAAAGTCATATGCGACACTTCCGAATGTATTAATTTCCGTATTACTGATATTTCTAATCCAGTCGAAAAGCATGGAATAATACCTTTGCGACGGCTCGCTACTGTGACGTCACGAAGAAAGGTTTTATGACTTCACAGACGACGATTCCGGTTACTAGCGCTGAAACATACGTTATGATAAATGATATGTGCACATGTGCTCATATTAGAAATATGTCACCACATATTATAAACATATGGGTCATAAATTCATAATGTTATCTATTCTAAAGTATCAAAGTGACGTGACGTCATGATAACAATAGCATGATGTCATGATACAAGAGTTTGACATTATCAGATCGATTTTTAGTAACTCAAGTCAATATGAAATTTGGTCGGACTGGAAGTGAAGTCAATACCCGATCTGCCGACTGTCATGTAACCTGCTCACAACCAATTGGATTTCCCGAAGAAACAGCTCACATAATATTAAATATTTCTGTTCGAAGGTTGGCTTAATGGCAGCAATGGTGTACCATGGTTTTTGTCAGTACCGAAACACATACAATACAAAATTGACATTTAATTTGACTTTAATTGAAATCACACAAGCTATGTTTCTGGGAAAGACACTTTTAGATAAAAACAATTTGGTTATTTTACGTATGTACCTTGTATTCTAAACAGGAATATATTTTTGCCATTAACTATATATCAATCATTTTAAAATCTAACAAATATTCCCAGGGAAAAAGTCTGAATTCGTAGAGGATATTTATGTTTTGAATGTCATTTCAACATGTAAGTCTGTAATTGAAATATAATCAAATATTCAAGGAGCACATCTTTAATGTGGCGATTGGTCACATAAGTAAGGCTTTTTTCCTAAACATTTTCGTATTCCTTATCATTTCCGTCCCGTTTTAAGGTTTAGAACTGGAAAGAAACTTTTTCTTAAGAACAATATGATCTATAGCCAGGGCTTCATACTTGATATAACAGTCACAATAAATGTGTTTATCTTAGTATTATCGTAGAACTCTTTACCCTTAAGTACGTATGGTTCGTTACGGATTTTGATAAGACGGCAAAGTCTTATCTGTGAACAGAAGCCCTGAAAATTCTAATATGTGAGCTTTAAGGTAATACTTCATTCTAATTCAAGTCAAGTCAGCTGGATAGCTTTGAATAATTGATTACCTTATTGGATTTTCCTCTCAAACTTTTTATCTCCAGGCCGTAATGTTATTTGATTTCTCAATCCGTCGAGATGACTTCCGTGATTTGACAATACAAATGGGCCGATGGAAAATTGAGGGATAAGGAACTCGAGCTGTATTTAGTTTTGAAAAGTTAAAAATCATAACATTTTGACATTGCAATTCGTATAACGGAAGCATGAAACCCAATAATAACCTACGACCTGGAAATTCGTTTAGTCTTTTGAGGAATTGATTGTCTTTTTATGAACTCTTGGGGAAAGGACTTCATGTCGTTAATTTTGAAGTATGAATTTCAAAGGTTTAGTCGAAAATAACAGAAGTTCGATCTTCCACAAGTTTTGAATGAATGCGTAGTAAACATATCAGCACTTCAAGAAATTTAGATATAGTGAAATATGTGAGAAACATTTTTATGATGGTCTTAAAAGTTGTCTTTCTGAATTGAACATAGCTAGTAAAAACTTTTTTTTAGACTTTCAAATTATTCTTAGTTAATTAGTGACTTATACAATTGGCTATCTATCTGAATTTGAACTCTAGTCTCACTCTCTTTCCTTGAGATTAAATACTAAGTTGTTTGCTTCTCAGGAGACTATTACGGTCTTGTAGCAGTATGGTCTGAGCCGACGGAGTAGCATACAACGTAGTTATCTTACCGTCAAGTTAAAATTCTTGTTAATGACTGTTCTAATTGGATGAACATGCCATCGTTTATACGGCCTTGACCCTAAACGTTAACGAAATGGAGTTGTCCGCCTCGAATGAAATGTAATGTGTCGTATATCGTACTTCTTGCTTAAGTGCTTTTTATCTAAATTCCATTTAGTACAAGAGATGACATGTTCGATTTGTTTCGATATTAGGAATGCGTTGAGTAAATCTTAACTTTATCAAACATAAGTTCAGAGGACGTTTACAAATGAAAGCAAAATAGGCAATACGAATGAATTTCAGTCTAAAGGCACTAGATAACGTTCAACATGCACCGCACAATTCAAGCCTTTTAGTACGTCATGCCCTCAAACAGCGAAATATGTTGAAAGGAAAATAACGCATTCTTGATGAGTCATCACTTATTATCATGAGTAGTTTTCGTCTGTCAGTCAGTTTGAACCAGAATGTCCGGATCATGCCGCAAATGTTGATATACCTAAATATGTATTATTTCAGGACGGCTGTACTGTAATGCCACCTTTGATGACATGCTATGTTTCAACTACACGTTGGCTGGACATACGGTGACCACACACTGCCCGGATTATCCAGGTTTTAATACTGAAGGTAAGGATTAAGCCACTTAATGACATTTTAAATTGTTAAACTTAGCTTGATTCGGATTAACCGTGAAAAGTTAGAAATATTCTATGTCATAAATCCGAATCTCGGAAGGAAAAAGTTCGTTGCATTTATTTTTTTCTTAATTTCAAACTTCAGAAAAAAAATCCTGTGAAGATGAACTCAAGTTTGCAAAAGAAGAGCTTCAAATACTGAAATTCGAGCTATAAATCATAAGTATAAAGCGATAACTAAGTCTTTGCATTTTTTATTTCAAGAAAATTATATGATTTTACTAAATGTTTGAAGTTTAAAATATAAGCTAGAAGATAAAAGAAACCATAGATAACCTCACATTTAAGGTTTTATATTTTCAGCCCTAGGGGGGAAACATTGCACAACAAACCGGATGTCGTATTCTAATCTAAAACTTCACGAAGTTCTTTTATCTGTGAAAATTATGTTTGTCACCTTAAATTTATCGGAAAGGTTTTTTTCTCTTGGTTTCCTGTATGTTTCCTAAAAATATCGAACCCTTTAGGCATTTTTGCAGATGCCAAGTTAAACGATTGTTCAACTTCAAGATTGTTCAAGTTTATAGTTCAAGTTGTCTTAAAGGTATTATAACATGTTTTCCCAAGGGAAATGATGGGATCTCGTGAAAAGACACAAATGCCAGCAGGGCCATGACAACTCCTTGTAAAGGAGTTCTTACACGAATGTACCAGCTGGACGAATCTATTTCCCTTGAATGATTTTAATGTGTTCCACAAAATTGTCAACTTGAAGTTTTGGCTTAACATCTCTTCTACGTTAGTCGCGTTGAGAATTGCGTTGCTGTACTCTCTGCAGGTTACTATGTTTTTAAATTCTAGTTTCAATGTTATACTGAATCTTAGATATAAACAGTCTTTTATTTAAGTTTTTGATTGTCAAATAACAAAGTAACATTTGTAGTCTGATAATCATTTAGTAGTTTATAAGAATTTTCTCCTTCCATTTAATAACACATTATATTGAAGAAAAAAGAAATTATAGATTCATGTCAAGGTCAAGGCATTGAACGATGATTATGCGATGACGTTACACATTTAGGAAGTAATAATAGACACTTACATGTGCGATGATTTATTTTCATTGCTCCAGAAGCTTTCCAACCTGATGTTCAAATGAAAAAATACACGGCTTAAGTAGGGTTAAAAAACATGGTGCTCCAACCTATTTTAGAACACTCGTACTAAAACACTGATAAATACATTTTCGTCTTGGAAATTATTGTGATCAAGCCAGACAAAGATGATCTTAACTATAGATGTTTAAAACGAATAGCACTTGATGATGGCTATCAACAGGTAATCAAAGACTTGGCTGCTAGTAGCAGCTGGTGGCCCGATGCTGTGTTATTACCAAGATTACTACCTGTTGGGACGCCTTGCAAGCTGAGTAGCTGAGGGTAACATTGTGATCGAGTGATTGCTTTTATACAAACTATAATAGTGCAAAGACCTGATGAAGGGATAAGATGGGAGTCTGGTAATGATCGAAAAAAATCCAAACAAGCTTCGTTTGTGCAAAAGAAAGAACTAAAACCCATACAAGACCTTTTCGTGTGTGATAGTACCAAGGTTGCAAGAGGCAGTATCCCGTTTTAAGTTATAATGAAAGTTATAATATTCGATTAAGATCGACATGCAGATAAATCTAAACTCCATAGATGCATCGATTCGTCGGAGTAGGGGTCTGTTCATGTCAATTCAAAATGATTATGTGTGGTCCCTAATAGTCTGAGTGGATCATCGAAACAATCTATAACAGTACACAGATATATAAAATATATAGTATTGATTCAGCTTCATGCAAAACCTAATGCATACTGCATCACATGCCGAACGGTTAAATCTTGAGTTTGTCTAGCTAAAATAAGTAATTGAAGTACTAAAGTAGCTCTTGTTGTAGGAACAAGCAAAACACGTGTGTAAATACAATTTTTAAAATGACGTTTTTATTCTAAATGGAATGTCTCAGGAAGGTGGCAAGTTTTCATGCTTGTGTCGGACACAGCATATTATTCTCGACGGGGTCCCTTTATACGACTTATGCTCCTTTGAGGATCTTTTGTATTCATAGACTGCTTGCAATAACAGAATTATGAAACATTCCTCGTTGGAAACTGCCCTCTTGTTGTTCGTTGGAAAATAACTGTTTTTCGGTTACTTAAATTTTAGAAAATGCCCCTTAAGGAAGTAAATTTTAGAAGTATATAATTATTCTAAATTTATTATAAGTAAGTAAATTATCATTTTCAAAAACAATTTCTTTACACGATTTTATTTCACACTAAACAAAGACAATCCTTTCAGTTTCAACGGCGGTTTTAAGTCGTTCTATTTCAGCAATCACTATTTTCATTCGTTGTTTTATCATCTATATGTTATTTAGCAGAGTGATTAAAATCAAGAGAACAAATCTATGCTATAAATATTCCTATAAATATTCCTATAAATGGAATTCCTGTCGACACTTTGAATTGTAAAATGTAACAAAAGGTATGCACACAGTTGTGTTTAAAGAACTGTTCAAGTGCTTTATCCTGAGCAAATATTACCAAATTTAAGTTTTCAATTCATATGAGTCTCTATATAAGAAAAAAAGAAGATATATACTGAGCAGTATTAAAAGATGTTTGTCATTTTCAGATGTGTCAATCTTTTTCTATTTTGGACAAAGACGTTAAAAAGCCAATTAAACGAAATTAGTGTCATTGCAAAGTTGCTTGATTTCTTGAGTATTGTAAGGATCATTGCTTGCTAGAAAAGATATGCAGTGAATTTCCGATGATATAATATGTCGATCGAAACTTCTTGTCATCATTTATGTCCAAATTTTGGCTTGTCATTTTTGTAGATCAAGAATAGGAGTTTGAAAGACATTTCATCGTTTGGTTTTTATAATGTTGTTGAAAAAGTACAGTATTGGATATCGTGATCAAAGCCATTTGCAAAAACAAAACATGACATTTTTAACATTCATTTTAAATTATATTATAAAATTTTAAAAGAATAGAATGATTCATGCCATATTATTAAGATTTGACAATCTTTCACGGAACACTTTACGTAATAAACTTAGAGTTACATATTACACTCAGGACTTTTTTCCTTTAAGCGTTTAAGTGCAAATAGGATATGAAAATGACATAAAAGGGAAAGGCAACATAGCAGTGTTTTATTTATGAATCGTGACTCATTATAAAAGGGCTAAATACAAAAATGCTCTTTAGATCATATGACATTTAATTCAGCTTCTTGAAAAGATGTTCGAACCGTCTACATGATAAATGCACTTTTGATTTCATCTGCAATATGTATTTGATTCAATAATAAGATTGGTTTTATCCACCCACTTATAAGCTAAAGTTGTTATCATTTCTTATAGTTTTATTGCACATTTAATCTGACATGTGCACCTCTTGTTAAAATTGCCTAATTCAAAATGTTCCAAAAGTAGGCAACCAACTTCAAATCTGGATTTTAGTTAGACTAATCTTTCAAGCGAAATATTCTTTATTTGAAATATTCTTTATTTGAAATATTCGTTATTTGAAATATTCTTTATTTGAAATATTCTGTATTTTAATTGGACCAACGACGTGTAATGCGCGTAGTGACACATTGTAAGGAAAATACTCCAAAACATGACGTCACCTTTGAAGTGTGAATGACGTAATAGAGGGTGGTTTGCAAACACAGGTTTATTAATACTGCATTATCTGATCAACGAATTTTTCCTTTATTTTGAAATATGAAATACTAAAAGAATACTTTAAAATTTTGGTTTTACTAATCAGACTAAAGGATTTGCCTTCCCGACTGTGAAAATTTTACTTTCGTTTTTTTTGGTCAGATCTGCGTTGTATTGACGAGAAAATTCCTCTACTGAGGAGATTTACGTTTCAAACATCATGTGCCAAAAAGAATACGAAAATTTTCGATCCCGTATTAACATTTTAGTCCAAAAGTTTGGATTCAAATTACTTATAAAATCACCTCCAATCGCTTCCTCATCAAAGCATATATTGGATAGTACATTCTCGATATCTATTTTGTGTTACATGTTTTCTTTGAATATACCTTTTTGTTGTACAGCGTTTGCCAAGAAGAAATGCATGTCAAATGGCCAATGGTTCCATCACCCAGAGGTACCAAATAAACCATGGACCGATTATACAGCTTGTTCTAATATACAGGTTTGTTTACCTGGTTTATACGTTTATTGATTCTGAGAAGAACGGATTATCTATACCTTCATAACTCTTTTAAGTAACGATTGAAGCCAAATTTGTTTTTATGAATACCTAAATAGCTCATTTTATTCAAAGAAAAGGCCACTCAATTCATGAATAATTCAAAGTCTCAAAACGAGATTACTCTATTTTAAGCTTATCTCCTGTACTGATTCCTGGCACAATTTTACCAAAGAAAAGAAAGTTTAAGATAAATCCAAAGTTAACAAAACTTCAGTGGTAGTAATCTGATCTTCATTCGTGTGTAATTTTCCCTATAATACTTTCAGTTGAAGTCGAAAGGTTTTTACAAATGTATTATCATTTTGCAACCGTTATTCGTTATTTGAATGACGTTGTTTACACATTCGAAAGATAGAAGTTGAAGAAGAATGGTCCCGTTCTCTATATTCTAGATGTTGAATGATGTAAATACATGTCTTGTAGTATCAGGTTAACTATGATTACTCCCTTTGGTCGTGAACTGACAAATACGGTAGCTCGTTTCATTACTGGAAATGTGTGGCAAATTCTCTGAGAATTAAGTTAAAGTCGCTTGGAAGGCCATTAGTGACTGTGAAGTAGCATTTCAGATCCGAAAGTAAATCTTCGGCATTCATTCAATGCGAGTCGTTTTCATTTAGCAATGTTTGTTGTGATCCAAATTTTCATTGAATTTTTTTAAAAAGTCAAGTGCTGCAAAATTCAGGTACTTAAGGTGTTAAAACAAACATGTTTTATTAAACAAACTTACTTTCGTTGTCATGTCAGTATTTATTTGATATTCTCATATGAAATCATTTCATTTTTAATGAAATAATAAAATAAAGGTTTTTAATAAAAAAGATATTTCGAGCAATATCAGCGTTTTGCATGATGCAAAACATTACTCGGAACAAAATTACAATTATACAATACAGGAATGAGTCACTGACAACGGTAATTTTAGGTCTTGCCATATACACTATTGCTACATGAATATTTGATATGGAATTTGATATTGGAAGATTATTAATATGTTAATTAGTAGTTGTCAACTTTCAGGAGGAACGGAATGTCATAATGGTGTACATATCTGGTTACTCTCTGTCCATTTTCCTTTGTCTCATCGGAATTGTCATCTTTAATATGTTCAGGTGAGTTACGACTAAGTTCAATTTGCAGATTTTGCCTTACCATTTTATCATTATACTTACGTTACTGTTCAACTTTTGTTAAGAACCATTGCGTATATGCTGGATATCATAGTTCAGACTGTCAACGCTATAATGTGAAAACTATACATTCTGTACCATTTGACGTTTTAAAAGAAATGAGGCATGTTATTCTGCATATTATTGATATATTTTAAAACCCGTAAAACTCATATCATTGAAAAAAAACAATCAAATGTAATATGAATTACACTTTTGAGAAACCATATGCTGTCAAGAACTCTGAAGAAACAATGTTAGACGAAAGCTTCACATACAATGTATGGATAAAATGAAGCTTCACACATGGATAAAGATAGAAGGTAACAAATGGATATGTATATGAGCCTCGTGTATGCGCCACAGCTTGACAACATCTTCTTAAGTTGTTAATGGAGTACTTAATGGTTTCTTTTCAAAATAACCTTTGGTATTAAGTTGAGGCGTGCTGCAAACCATAAACAGACCTTTCGATACCTATTGCATGACAATCTACACGTGACAGTCCCGGCAGCATGATCTTCATTGAGGCACATGTGATGACTGTTACAGGCATCACTGTGTATGGTTGTCACACATTTACATTAATTTTAGTCATATGAAAACTTTTAAAACTTTACCTGATATATTGGTACAATAAAAAACGTCGAAATCAGCAATAGATTACAATGTTTTTTAATAAAATATTCAAGTAAGTATTATAGTGTATGAAATAGGTAGAACTTCACTGAAATGCACTGTTGATGTACTTAAACAAGCGACCAGAGACTGCATCCACCTATTTCAAATCAACACCTTTATATTGTAACTTATCGTTTTATTTCAAGTTCTGAAAAAATATTAAACTGTGTCAGCATCACTATTCTATCAAAGAGCATATCATAAAGATGTGTAACAATATATGTTGTGGCTTTGCAAATGAATTATCTTAGAGATATGAAAGCTTAATCATTGGACAAAGAGAAAAATGTTAGGCAGACTACCTATGGGACACTCCTTGTATGATACAAAATATTTAACCTGCTCTTCCTTTCATATAGATTTCTATTTCTGTTTAAATATCATGTCATAACCATATCCAAATGGTATATCTACCGATATGTATTTTATAATATCCATTGCTGTAGAAAAATATTTAAACTGGCATATGTCCATCTTTTCTCACCTTCTTAAATTAATTTATGTTTTAATGTTATTCTTTTAAATTTATAATACAAATCATACATTATTTTCTAGACAATTGAAGTGTTACCGTGTGACAATGCATCAACACCTCTTCATCTCGTATATACTGACGGGGCTCATGTGGATCATTACTTACACAACTGTACCCATGAGGCCAGACGTCTTGAATTCGAATCCTGTAAGTTCACTTATAAGAACGAAATAAACATTGAAATTTGGTATCAAACTGTAATTCTATAAATTCGAAATTCAAAAGAAGTGTACATGTATCAGCATTTCCAGAGGGAGAGCAAGAGATGTATTGATAGTAGGGTTTTGTATTCATAGCATAAAATATCGGGAAGCATGAAAAATATGTGTTCATATGTACATATTTCCACTCCATACCAACTATTTTAGCACGTTGTCGTTTGAGACCTCAAAGAAGCAATGTTTCTGGTGTCGCTGTAGCTCTAAATATTAATGAAAAAATAGCTAACATATAATAAAACGTGAAATTCATTTAAAATGTGTCATGTTACTCTTACGAAACGTGCACAAGTGTACATCGTCCTTGCTCGCTCTTTAATTTATTTAAGAAATTTTAAGTGGATTGTATATTATTCATTAACATCTCATTACCTTCAGGGATGGTGCCAAGCTCTCCATGTCTTCACTCAGTACCTGACCACATGTAACTACTGTTGGATGGTGTGTGAGGGTTTCTACCTACACACGCTTATTGTGATGACCTTTAGCAAAGAGAAGAAACTTCTATGGATGTGTATCGCCTTTGGGTGGTGTGAGTTTTCCTCTAGGCATTTTGTTTTTTTAGAAATAGCCGGACAATGATGTACGCTTTCATATCAATATTTATCATCTAAAATTGTGTTCCATAGGAGATATTGCTTTTTAGGATCAAGTTATATCCTTTTAAGGATGTTGTTTTGATAATTGATGTCGTAATATGATTTTACATCTTAAGGAAGGGATATGAGGGGTTTAATTCTATATATTCACTTCAATAGAGTGTAGAAAGTTAAATAATAGGCAAGTGATAATCTTCGAGTCATGTAGAGAGCAGGAAACACAGGACAGAGATCTGTGTCAGTTTGATTTGAGGTAAAGTGTTGAAAGGGATACACAACATGCTCTTTTCCTTTTCATCCACTTCTTCCTTTTCACATATATATGTTTTAACTAAACCTATTTTCAAAATAACTATAAAGCTAAGACTGGTTTGGTTTTGATGGCAATGTAGGACTTTATGAGAAATGGAGATTGATTTCCGCGCATTGATTTCCTTAACAAAAACAATAGGTTAGACGATTTGTTGATTGAAAGCAAATTTGTCAACAGTTTGTAGCTCTTGTATTCCGATTTTTTAACACTCGTCTCTTTACAGGTTTTCCTATACTGCCAACACTGATATACGGGTTTTTACGTGGCTTGAGCTCGTCTGATAACACGAAGTAAGTCAGCAATTGCTCATACTTAGGATATCTAATGAGTTATGATCAGGGACGAATTTGCTTTTACAGCTACACTGAGTATGTTGTTGAGATCAAGTATGTAAAACTTCATATTTGGTGCTATCTCAACGGGAAGTAGTTGTTGTTTCTGAAAATTAACATTTTGAACGTTATCAGTATGGTGACAATAACACAGATTTAAATGGTGATTTATGATCGAAACCCGGACAATATCGCGCGCAAAAATCTCATCATAATTTAAGAAACTTATTTGCAATAGACATGAATACAAACATGGGTTAGTATTGTTAAGTAGGTCATTAAACTGATATACATGTAAATTGGACACAGAATTTCAACATCTTAACATTCATATGGCCGTTTTTGATGATCATATAAATAAACAAATATCATAATTTCAATATTTCAATAATTCAATATTTGCAGGAGTGATACTTTAGAAAACCTATTTTAACCTAATTCAGGACATGTGGTATATTGGCTCGCATTTAAGACACTTGCAGAGCTTATACAAATATTCTATTCTGCACTTTAACACTTTGAAGTCGTTTCTAGTGTTGTCATTATTTTAGTGTCAAAATCCTCCTTCGCATGGTAAGCTCCTGTAAATGCATCCTTTCTAACCAATCTTTGACACCTTTTCTTCAATAAAATTATTGAATTGTCCACAACTGCCTGCATCAATTTGGTAGTCAAGATGGTTTCGGGGCCCTAATACAAGCAAATTTACGAATGAAAATAGACGCTTTAGTTGTGGTCGGATATGAGGAAGAGCTGCTAAAGTAAAGCTAACGAACTACAACAAAGCTTGAATTAGCTAATGTTGGCAATAGCCAAGGATTTGTTTATGCTGAGTGTTTTTAACTGCATTACTTATACCATATCATATTGTAGGGCTTGCGTTGTATAGTTCCTCTTCAAAAAGTTCCATTTCTGGGCTCTGTATCTTAAATGTAAACTTATCTAATAATTTATTCATTCTTTTCGAAATGCAATTTTCAGTTGTTGGCTGTACGAGTCTCGTTTTCTCTGGATTATCATTGGGCCCGTTATCCTTTCACTCGTGGTAAGTTTATTTCAAATATACTTCAGATTAGGACATTGTAAAGACAGCTTGGATGGCATATATATGATTGGGAAGGGGGAGCTGGGTCACATTAATGACCAGAAGCAATGAGGCGGGATGTTTTCCAGGTGGCTATTGTTACATGATTTCAGTTATTCTGACTTTCATTCTAGCGCATTCTGGTTCTCAGAGATAACAGACTGCGGATATTTGAAGCCATAGACATCACTGACTTATATATATGTTTTCATTTTTTTAATATAATGAAATCACTTGAATCTTATCTATACATGCATATTAACATACTACATCAAATGTATTTTCATTTTTTTTTCAGGTAAATTTGTTTTTCCTCATCAACATTCTGCGCATACTTGTTTCTAAACTCCGTGCCTTCAACTCAAGTGAACAGTTTCAAAATAGGTATGACATCAAACCTAATTTTTATTCTATATTGAAGATGATCTAAAAAAATTTAAAAAAACATTGTGTTTGTGATAACAATAATAAGTTTTTTTATAAACAGCAATATAACTGAAAAATTTCAATATGTTTTGTGTCAATATCATTATCTTTTACCGATTTGTGTTTAATGATAGTGTTAACCTTTGTATAGTTGGGCTTAATGTCAAGGGCATTTGCGATTTTTAGTAATATTTGATTGTTTTTACAGAGTTTTAAAAGCTCAAAGCGGTAAATTGTCTTAAACGTGTAACTGTCCCCGCTTCACATGCCTGCAGTGTATGATTTGTACACGGTATTATATCTTTAACTATCTCCCCAGTGCTTGCCCCACACTCCTGGAACTCTATCACTGTCTTCCCCATTGCCATTGAATATAAATTCATTGCACTTTCAGTTTTACCTGAAGTATGTGCGTTCCATGGTGTATATGTTGCCTTCCCTTCCCCTGGTTAATAAAAGTATAATAATATGATATCTAATTTATAAATTGAAAGTATGTCCATCAAAATTGATAAATCATCATTTATCTATGTTAGACATTGCAAATAAGTTATTGTCTATTGCAATTCATTATGCATAGGGAAATGATTATTTGAAAATATAGAGATTGAAAGCATGCAGTGATGCCCAGGATGTTCAAAATGTATACTCTACGCCTCTCTAAACTGCAATGTTTAAAGAAAACTCAATAAAACCTTCACTGACCTAGTCTTTATATATCACGCTATTGTGACAATATTTGTTAACAGAAGTTGCAAAAGTCAGTCACGAACCTTCAAGCAAACTTGACAGGGGTAGGGCAACCTGCGGCTAATGCACATTCACCTGGACTATTATTGTTAAAACTGTAATTGCCACTGCTTTCTGCTGTCTTTTCAAGTCGCCGCGGTTTTGTGTTGTGCATGTGTCCATTCCACCCTTCCAAAACCCAAATAATTGGTTAGTAGATCGAAAATCCTGTATTCCAGACGTGCAGCTAAAGCGATCCTGATCCTCATCCCTCTGCTGGGACTGCAGTACCTGATCATCCCCTTCAGACCAACCTCGGGCAAGAGGGAACTCTACATTTTCAAGATGGTCTCCGCCTTCTTGGTTTCATATCAGGCAAGTCGAGTTCACCAGCGTTAATTAAGTACAAGCTTATGTGAATATGGGCTCCGCCTTCTTGGTCTCATGTCTAGCAGTCGAGATGTTATCACCATATTACATGCCTAGAGTAGTTAAAGATGGTGTCACCAGTGTTTATCCTAATTTTTTTGAGATG
This sequence comes from Phorcus lineatus, assembly GCA_921293015.1. Classification (NCBI taxonomy): domain Eukaryota; kingdom Metazoa; phylum Mollusca; class Gastropoda; order Trochida; family Trochidae; genus Phorcus; species Phorcus lineatus. The sequence continues at coordinate 14,289,675 of OV121092.1, read as the reverse complement.
GTGTCACCAGCGTTTGTTACCTGAGTAGTTGAAGATGTTTTACTAAAAACTAGCACTAGATTATTTGTTACTAGATATACTGACATCGATATATTTGGGAACAGTTTAAAAAGATTAATGACTCGAGTGTCTTTTTGAAGGTTTGAATAGTTTCAGCCTCGTTTTAATAATAAGCAGTAATGTACACGAGTGATGACACCAGTTTGGTTTCAGGGAAGAAATTTGTAAGGTAACCTAAAATAAGACGAATATTTTTAGTACATATTAGATTTATGAAGTATATTTAGGATAATAGCAATTGACTAGTAGGAATGGCATGTATATATATATATTTAATTTAGGTTGACCTTCTGATGTAACTTATTTCAAAATGAACTGAAGAAAGTGAATTTAACACTGGTTCCCTTATTGCTTGACATTTCTTTAATTAATCGTTTTACTCAATGTTTTTTTATTCGTTTCAGGGTGTTTGCGTGGCTCTAATATTCTGCTTTTTCAACGGCGAGGTAAATCAATAAGCATTATTATCAATTATTTCAAATAAGTATTTGTACAGCTATTAATGAACATCACTGATATAAAAAAGCAAAGCCATATGCTATGTATTCAAAATGTGTTTGGAATGTATTTTCGCACAACAGCGTAAGCGAGTTACTATGTCAGCTGCATAACATGCAATAAAACTTACGTCTAGTCTTGTCTAGTCTTGTCTATTCAATGGTGTTGCTGCACAATGCTAAATATTTAAGAGGAATGTGATATATTTCATGACGTCATTTCATTCTTTCGTAACGCCATATCGCGAAAACAACATACTATCTACTAAAACATCAAACGCAGAGGATAAACCTACTAGAAACCTAATCGATGAAACTAAGGAGTATCAAAACTTTAATGTTTCATCAAGGCGTATTGATTAATACATATATTTCTGCAGGTTGAAATACACATATTTATTTTTCCTGCAGGTTTTAACAGTGATGAGACGTAAGTGGAACATCTACCGGACAAATTTCGACTCAACCAGTTCTGAACGCCGACGGAGTGTAACGAACACTACTTGCAATGATGTCTCCCTAGCAAAAGCTGGAACGCGTCATTCCATTCGTTTCGTGATGAAAAAAACTCAAGTAATTTCCAAACCAAGTTACTCCAATATGTAATCCCCACCCCAGAGTAAGACAATTCTCATTTTGACGTTGTTGGTGCTGTGTTGTGTTATTCTCGCAGCTTTCACATGGATTGGTGGTTTCCTGTGTGGTAACTATCATTATCACTGTACTGAAGTCACGACTCTAAATCATTAGAATTTCACGCACTAAGAAGGAACAGAGTATGAAAGCATTTCGTGATTTGAAAAGGCTTGTTAAAGGGTTAGCTCCAATACATTTTAATGATTTGTTCTTTCTCTTTATTTGAATATACGGAGGTACAAATGACCAAGTCATAATTCGGAAATATCTGCTAAATGGGACAGCCAATGTACCTTTTTGATAATTATTAAATAAAACCCTTAACTGCTTTTAAAACCAATTAGATTTTTCGTTCAAAATGTTTAAGTAGGGTTCTATTAATAACTTTAAGTTTGCACAAGCGGTCATGTTAGAATGTCCTTTTTCTCATGTAGATCGTTGTGTGGAAAGTTAACGTTGTAATGTGGTTTCCAAGTTTCCTCTCACCCTCATGGGATTGTTTAAGTTGTATTGCGTTTATTATTGATCTCGTAAATGTACATATTGTGTGTCATTTCATTTCTTGATACTCATTACAGTATTAAGAGATGAGATAAAAGAAAGACCTAGGCCAAAAAAGCGCATAAGTAAAAATTAATTTTCAAAATATGTTTTCATAAAATGATCTAATGGAGTATGCTTGAACGTCTATGGTAAATATGTATATGCTGTGAACTTTAACAAAAACATCTAACAAATGATAGCAATGAATAAAGAAAACATAAGTCAAAATAAACATTTGCCTAAAATTGCACATGCAACATTCGATGTTAAGCTTGTCTGTAGTGAGAAAGTTCCTAAACATGCTCTAAAAGTACTGTCCTTAACAACAGTACCAAATCTTTCAATTCCATTATACAAAGCAGCTGTTTCCATGTTCACATATCAAGCCGGGTTTTTTTTTTTTTTCAATATCAAAACCCAAGAGCAGGTAATTTGAGTAAAACATTTCCTGACGCAAATTATCATTGGTGAGTAGAGGAGAGTATGCAAATACTAAGTCCAGGGTGAACAAGAATGATGGTGAGTAGTAACTTGGGACCCTCCCATATTGAATCACGTACTTAGCCATTTAAGGAAACTACTAGGCCGAGCTTACGACGTTCCATTTGTCTTTGAAAATGATTGGGATATATACTTAGTTTAGGCGTTCTTCATCCATGGTATAACAATTTCTAGTACCGGTATTTAATTTAGCTACAATCATCCTTTGGCGTTAATTTTACTTAAGCGCTTTTTACGTCTAGTATATCACGATGTTACAAAATATGGTAGTTCATCACCTTTTTGTTGAAGTTTTATACAATCAAATCAATATTCCTACAAATTTGTTATCATTGGAGTAACCTTTGGAAATCTTATATTTTCAATGTGTCGTAAATCCTTCATGTGTGATAAGATGTACTCAAAAGATTATTGTTTTCTATCTTTTAACAGGGGAGTGGTGAGGCGGAGTGTATGTTAAACACTGTCTCAGAGCAGATCTCTAATGAACAGTCAAGGATTCTATAAACAGGTGTTATTCAGCAAATAGTAGAGATGAGGGGTAGTTTCTGATCTGGCCTCTCCTCTTGAATGCTTCTTGTCTGACGTTTGAAATTTTGAAGTGACAAATGATGAATTTGTTAAAGTGACAGCTTCTGCTCTGACACTCTAGATGCCCAAAGGGTTGTGTAACCATAGTACCATGTCATATGCATGTTACTTGTTTGACATATCAAACTCTGTTGACCAATAATGAAGTTTGTAGAAGTTACAAAATGTGTTCTTCAGGTAATCAAAAGACTTTTGGATCGAAGAAGAAATGAAGGCGGTAGTTAAACGCCACATCCTCATGAATGTTGGAAATCCTAAGTCTCCATTCATACAAAATGGACTCTATAAAGAGATACAAACTGCTCATTAACTACAAATTTTAAGGGATGGAAGGATAAGTGATAGTGAGGGAGACATACTTAATCCCTGTGAGTCTTGCGACAATTCATGGATTTCGTGAATGGAAAAAAATCTGCTCTGATCCTGCAAATACCCGAAGACATTGTTGGGAAAGAGAAACAGTAAGAGTGATAATGGCATGTAGCATCCCTATAATTACTTCTTGTCTGAGATACTAAAGTGTGGTGACCAATCGTGAAATTCAGAAGTTGACAAAATCTGCACTGGGACTACAGATACCCAAAGGAAATATGAGAAAAAAAGATACGTGATTGTGATTCTTACTTGCCATCTTACCCACTGGACCAATGAATAATTAATAGAACAAAACATCTTTCTATCTGATACGACACATACACAAGAGACATATTGATGAATGTAAGAATACCTGATTGTGATAGTTTTTCATCATTGTTGCTTTTGTGATTTTTCAAATCTGAATTGAAAAAGTAGATTTTGTTGAAGTGGCCGACAGCGACATTGATAGTTGCCAGAACATTTTACTGATTTATTGAACTGCCATTTAAGTTTCTAATCAACAGCTATGATTTCATTACGTGACGGAGAAGAGCGTGGTGCTCGTAATAGCATTGTTAGTAGCGATTGCATGAAAGATTGAAACTTTATCATTCCCTGACCATCAACAGCAATCAGTCTTCACTGAAACTCTTTTAATAGATTTTCTAAAATGACACAAAACGTCAGCAATTAAGACATCCAAAAAGTGATGCCATGACGATTGAAGCAATGTCTCTCTTTACCATCCTCTTGAATTCTGACATTACTGGAATCCTTTAAACAATCTTGTATTTTCTGGATTGACAGAATCTTCTCGTGATGCAGGTTGTTACACGAAAAACATGTTCTTAATGATAGACAATCTTTATTTCCTTGAATGCTACATCCTGAATATTTGTTCATTGTGATCTTGACTGGACACCTATATAACAGCACATTCAATATAATGAATATTTTTTTCTTTGGCTACTCTGATCTTCATCTAGTTATGAGGAATGCGTGTATATTCATATTTACAACGGTAGACGATCTCCCTAATACTTCGCCAGATGAGTAGCCTCGCTGGATGAAGTGCCTCACTGGTTGAAGTAAAAGTGATTGGTATTCGTGATCCTTTGATGTTTCGGAGACAATCGAAGAGGTATCCCTAAACACCACATAAGGCGTACACCCGTCGTCTAATGTTCTGCGTTTAGAATATATCAGTTCATTAATAATCGGCCCTGTATCAGGTGAACGTGTGTCTTACTATGTGTTATATTATATATTAAAGATGTTAAGAAACAATGATGGGCCTTGTAGCTTGCCATGTGTAACATATTGCATTTGAAAAGACGTTCACGTTTGATTGTAAATATCTCCGCTCAGAATTCAAATGTAATTAAAACAACGTCTTCTCGTGTTTTCTCTCTTTTACATAGTTTGTTCAAAATATTTGTTTTATAACTTTACCAACAGCTGTTGTCTATTTTCTCATTCAGAATTTTGTCATCATGAAACTTTATGTTTGAGAATGCTTTGTCAATCCTAAATATGTGCAATCCTTTCTTTAATTCAAACATTTATGGTACAGACAATGGACATTTACCAATGGTAAAATATATTTTTTGATGATTCAATGCGTACGTTATCTTTTATGTTGTGAGATAACAATGTGATTCATTAAACAAATGAAGTGTAAGAAAGGCAATTCAAAAAGACATTCCATTTATTTTTAAATGAAAAAAGGTCGTTTCAAGGCATAATTATATTTTTTATCGCCTTTTGGCAAGATTAAGAAGAGATAAGAAATATATATTAAATGTTTTGAAAAATAAACGCATCCCATACATTCTACGATGTTTTTTTATTCTGCTCTATAAATCCCAATTTTAGTTGTTTTTGGCATGTAAAAACTTTTAAAAACCTCTTCAATGGGCGTTCGCATATTATGCGACCGTCACTCATTTGATTTGCGATATTGATTTCGATTAACACATTTAAGAAGACATTCATTACTAAAACTGATGCGATAAGTGTTTAGGCATGTGTAATGATTAATATGAGTGATAATTAATATCTTGTACTTGATAATTGTACTTTGTCTAAACAAAATCTTTATTTTATTTTGTTTCAAGATGCCTTTTAAAAAAGCCAATTTACAATTGTTGCTCGGTTTGAAATGAAAATATTTGAAATTGTGCCTGTCCTTTATTCTGCATTAGCTCGCTCTTCTTAAACTGGTTCAAATGTGCCGGGCAAATATTATTAATAACATTTTAATATATGTGACGATTAGGAGAAAAAAAAATTCCACAATGACATAAAATGTTTTACAAAGTGTCATATTTGCCCATACTTATTGTGTTTTATTTATCGTTTTAGAATTTCAATAATCTGTTCACTTTTACTATATTTCCTTCATGTCCTGCTTTAGAAAATCCCGAGATAATGGGAATGAAAATGTCAGTTATCATAGGAACAGAAATAAACAAGAATGATAAAATATTAACTTATCAATTACATATAATATAATATTAACCTACCTAGGTTTGACACTATCTTTCTCAATAAGTGTTGTTGCTTTAAAGCCAAATTTTCTATGAAAAGGTACATTGCATCTTCAGGATCACCCTTGGATTTTTAGCATCGAGATATTACACCGACTATTACACTATTACACTATTACTATTACATTCAGATGGATATCAAGATAATGATATTAGAAAAAAACTAATGAGAGTTAACTGCTTCCTAAATGTTAAATCTGAGACAGGACCTGTATATATTTTTATTCTGAAGTAAGGTAAAAATCTTTTTGGTATCTTTTGGTGGCATTTATACTTTGCACAGTCACTTAAGAGATTGTGGATGAATTATGACAACCAATTAATTTACTTTCTTAAATCGTTTTTGATTTTTGTCATTATTGAGTCTATTAAACTTACATCGGTTTCTCCCTTTTTCCGCCTTACGATTTGATAATTTGTATTGAATTAAACGCTCTCATCTTTAACAAACCTGATCAACTATGGGAGACAAGATGTGTCTACAGTAATTACCATCTTCATTCAATATGTGATATGGCCTACTTTGTTTCTTTTGCAATTGTATAATTATGTGAAAATTTGTACTGTTTGTGTTCAACTATCGTCTATTTCTCATTTAAATTATATCCATCGATTGTTATTAAATGATGTTACCAACGTGATGACTTTTGTGTTTACCAATACCTCATCAAAGGCATCTTTGGCAACGTGCTTGGTTATATACATTGGATTTATTCATCATCCAAAACTGTGCTTAACATAGATATCGCTTGTAGAAGATCAAGATATCTGAAAGGATATTCATTGACGGTAACATTTGAAACGATAAATATTAAGTAAATGATTTTACACTTGCTTTACAGCATCAAATTATGACATCAAACATGAAGAAAATCACAATGTTATGACATCGCTGCTTTGAGAGTCCAAGGGTAGTGTTGTGTTCAGGAATGTATATTTTCATGGAAACATAATGAAAAATGAATTATAAATAGAATCTCATTCTCGTGTCTTCTGATTCGTAAATTTTATCAACTTAAGTGTGATTCTGTATACAGATCGTTGGCACTAGTTCTCGCTTTTGTGGTACTGAACATGTGATAAACTTTACTACTGCTGATCGCATCATATGTGTTTACTCTCCGCCAACATAAGATCTCATCGTTGTTTCGTACTAGTTTCTTACAGTCACCATTCCAGTTATTTGATATAGAGAAACTTTAGACTTCTTGCAAACAATAACAAAGATATGTGAATCAAACTGTTACATTTTTTAATACTAAGTGCTAACGGATGCCGACCTTGTTATATTCTATAATGACATGGTATCCACAATGAAATATTTATGAACAAAAAGCAGAAATCAAAAACCTCATAAACATAGCTTAGATAAAGAATGTTTACTGTAGTTAAGATTCTATATCGGTAATCCTTTGACAGGACAGAATTAGGATTTTCGAAATGTAGTAGTATCATAGACTAAGCTAAGGAATTCGTTTATTTACATTTAATGCCCTTGAAAATTACACAATGAGAATGTTATCTGCAAAGCATACTTATTTCAGGGTTTGAGAATAGTTATCTTGATGGTGTTTATGTATTGTCTAGATGCTCCATGTCCGTATCGGCATCACCAGAATAATTACTGATGCATATACAGTGACGTACTTTGGGCAATAGTAGAGATTTGATCTTTATGATGTTGTGTCTTTATTTCAAATTACTTGTTATGAAAAATCGTTTATTATATTTGTTTTTAAAATATAATTTGTCTGAGAATAAAATTAGATCAATAGATTTTATTTGGTCATCGATTTAAACTTTATTAGATTTAAACATTCGGAGCTATATTCCCACCAGGTTGCATTTTAGAAAGCATTTTGATATCAAAAGATCTTCTGCAGAATGATACCTTTTTGTTCCACAAACCGCGTAACTTTAACAAAACTTCAAATTAAAAGGCGAAATTAGAAACATGTTTTAAATCTTTAAATACATTAAGATTGCAAATATATTACAAGTACAACAACATGTACAGAATGATATAGATTTGTCTTAAAAATGCTTAATCACGATTATGAACTATTGCAATAAGATATGGTTATAGCAACGGTCAGATAAAATCCTCGTTGACCCTCGGTTGAATGTATCCATCGAGTTCATATATCAAACCTCGGGATCAGATAATGGAACAACTTGGATATCTTGACATCTCGGTTTTGGCTCATTCAGTCAGTTTTATTCATTGAATATTGATAGAACTTACATCCAAATCGGGGGCGGGATAGCGGAGTGGTTAGCGCGTTCGGCTTTGGAACAAAAGGTCCGTCCTTCGAATCCCGCCAGGGGCTCGGCAACTTTGTCTGCAGTAGAGAACTGTGCTAAACGCAGTCAGGTTTGGGTGCCATGCTACACTGAGTTTCAGCGCAGTACCACCCATGGTTCAAAATAATCTTGAAAGCGGCGGTCAGGACCAACTCACTCACTCACTCACTACATTCAAATCAGATGAAAACTATCACTTATATCCCTCTCTCTATTGCCATTCTTTTTACCTTACATTTTTTAAAATTAAACCATTGGAGGCCCAACAGAATGTAAAATCGCAACAAAAGCTTTCTGGTCGTTAATTTGCTTGAGTGCAATGTTCACCTGACGTGACCGCTATCGAGCAGTAAAGATAACTGAGACGCAGCGAAGAATGAGTGGTATGTTTCATCTGATGACAATAAAACCTTTCTTCACGTGCTTGTCTGCAATTCAAAGATAAATCTCCTTCAAGATACAAAGAAAGTAATAAGTTCTATGAATTACAAATTATCAAATTTGTTCAAAATATGTTCTCGGGCTCAATGGAATAATACTTTATTTTTTATTTTTTTTGTTTTTCAGATGTGGACAAGACAAGACAACTTGTACAAACAAAGTAGTAGGAGCGCATGAATTTATAGCCATGACAAGTTTTAGCCCAGGGGGAAAATACTTTAGAATATGTTTACAACTCGAAATCTGATATACCAGTCATTCAATCGCAATTGAGACATTTATATAAACATATATTTTCAAATCCCAAAAGTGTTCATAATTTTACCAGATACATATTATTTACGGCAATTAAAGCATTTCCTCTCCATGTGCCAGTACTCCTCATTATCAAATTAATTAGATGAAAAAACAAAAATCGTAGACAATGACCAACTCTTAATATATTGTTTAATAGAATGAGAAGATAATTCCTCAAGTATTCAATATTGCTTTATATATATGTTGCCAAAATTCCCATATTAATCGAACTTGAAGTCCTTTGGGATCGTTCGCTGGGTTTTTTTTTCTGTTTCAAACCATATTCATATCACATACAATCATAACCTGATTCTATCAGTGGGCTGCCCTAGGGCAAAAAAGTTTAGATGATCACACGAGAAGGGATTATTAAACAGAGTACTTGCCGACAGCGAGAATATCTTCTAGATTATATCCAAACCAAGAGGAATTATATAACATAAACGATAATTGGAGTTTTTAAAAGAAATGTTGACAATGACCTCAACGGCAAACGGATTGTTTGATAAGATGATATCCAAACAACCATCCCTTTAATTAACTGTAAGATCTACAATTAGAAGTTTTTTTACTCGCTCAAAGTAAAGCTGCATCCCGAAAGAATGTTCACCTACCCGTGTTTTTCAATATATACCTTATCACAGGTGATTTATGTTGGAGTTAAATCGCGAGTGACGGTTGATTAGTCGTTGTTGAAGCATTAAAAGGAATTTAAGAAGCGAAAGACTAGAGAGGAAACTATAAAATAATGAGAAAATGTGTCATTGCATAAGTGCTTTTTTATTCAAGCTAACTACGTTGACAACAATACAGACACACTTTTGTTTGTTATTGAACATCTCAATTCAATTTGTATATGGTATTGGTAGATTTTTGGCAGGTACCACCAGAAACAACATTATTGAATAGCACCGAAAATTGCCTGTATAAGTAAATGTGGGCAATGTAGTTTAATCAAATGTAGATTTCATGAGGGGGAGTGGTTTCGTGAAAAATATCAACAATTCCTGAAGGCTGTCATTTATTATTTTCATGAATCTACTCCTCGTTCAGTCACTCTTACAGAAGCACCTCCACAAACTCAGACAAATTAATTGCACTTGCTAACTTATATTTATCATATGTGATTGAATTTACACGACTGGATAATATTGTCTCATGTTAATTGATTACTCTAACTTTTAGTTTTGAAACATTTCAGTAAACATATAAGACACTCTGGTCACTGATATGTAACATCACTCTTGATTAGACTTTAAAATTCATCTTAATCTGTGGTATATAAGCTAACCAAACATCTGCAATAAACGAAAAATCACCTTTTATGGGTTTTCAAATTTATAAAAGTTCAGTTGTTCCAAGTGTTACAGATTCAAACATAAACATGTACACATTTTAATTGTCATTTATTTAATGCTGATAAAGTAATGTGTTTAATTACCTACGAGGTCAATCATACGGGGGTAATTAAATTTTTCATACAAATCCCTAGGGCAAAATAACACTTTTCATTGTGACGTCACCGTTTGCCTATGACGTTGCTTTCAAAACTCAGACTACTAATGGTAATCTGCAAATGCAAGATTGTGATTTTAATTATTTTCTTTGATTTTTCGTCTTTGGTATAAACAGAATATTATATTCCTCCCATAACATATTATCTTAACGACACTCGTGCCGAAATATCAGTATAAACCTCTCTCTTGCTCAGGAAATACTAAAATCTAGACACTCGTGTCGTAAATATAGTATGTGATGGACATATGATTACTGTCAGAACAAGGATTGTTATACACATCTGAGTATATATGCAGAGGGTTTGTAGGTTTCTTTATTTTCCGGTTATATCCGATGGAGAACAATTTGTCTCGGGAATATGACTATAAAATCCAATCTAATCAACCTTCTTATTTCGTACTTTGAAGAACAATCATTTTTCCGTGTCTCACTGGCAACACATATCTTTCGGGTGAATAGAAAATGTAGCGAATATCTGGACAGTTCTTTAGCGCATGTATAATATACTAGCAACTGGTTGATTGAGAAAGACAGCGTAGAGCATTGGAATTACTGTTTGTGAAGAAACAGAAGAATGATAGTGTCTGGGGATGATGGTATATAATATATTAGCAATTGGTTGATTGAGAAAGACAGCATAGAGCAATGGAATTACTGTTTGTGAAGAAATAGAAGAATGATTGATAGTGTCTGGGGATGATGGTGGAAGTGGAGATACTCGCATTTACAAAAATGGCTGGGGGAAAAGTGTAGAAATTTTAAACATTTAGTTATTAACCACGCGTTACAGTTTCAATGATTGGAACATTAGGCATGGGTGACAAGGGTGTAATTGTAGGATGGCAGTGTAGAGGGTTGGAACAATAAGCCGGAGTCGGAGAGGAATATTTCATATGATAATGATATGTTAATTGACATCGAGTCTGAATTAAAAGAAATCTTATTGAAATCAGGTTGAAACTGGGTATACGTGTTATATGCCGTCTTTTTTCTCAAGAGGGTCAAATCATGTGACCATTATACTCACATCAGAAACCAAGGAAAGTACGAGTGTTAGGTTCTATCTTGTTTTAAGCACGTTTAAACGTTTATCATATTTTATCATAAATCCAATATTTTCATGAACACTGATTTACAATGATATGTTAATGGGAAGCAATGAATCTTGTTGAAAAATTTGAAGTCAGCCTAGAAAAGTATCATCATGAAATAATGCTTCTTAATGACTTTTTCTAACCGGATCACCTGCAAATAGTCTATAACTGGACATCGGTCAGGTATAAGCTTGTCTGTAAGTAACGGTTATTAATGTGGATTACTAGTTTTTATTAGAGCTCAATAAGCTTTTAAAACCGACTTGTTAATGGTTCCGTGAACAAATCAATAAGCCCTTAAACGAACCAGAAGGGTCACTTGTTAGTTCTACAGTAACACGTCATTAATGTCTGTAAATGTGAAATACGAATAAGACCTACGATCATTGTTTTTCGCTTCATAAAGAGAGTTAGTGTCGTTTCTACCAGCACAACATTTTGTGATTGAATCTAACAGAGTAGACTTTAAACACATGATCTCATTTTTTAAGTTACAAAACCATCAAAAATCTGATCATTAGGTTTATTTGCAAGATTTATTATTCAAAAATATTTAAAAAGCTTGCCCTAATGCACAATCGACCACTAATCATAATATGTCTCAACATAAGGGCACTTGATCTCAATATAGGTCAGGTATAAGCTTGCCAGTAAGTAACAGTTAATGTTGCGGATCATTGGTTTTAAAAGTTAAGTTTTAGAGTTAATGGTTCAGCTACGCATACGATAAGCCCTTGGACTACTCCAGAGGGATACCCTTTGGTTTCGTAGTGAGTGTAAGTTAGGGTTTCTTTTTTTCATATATATATATATATATATATATATATATATATATATATATATATATATATATATATATATATTCTTTGAAAATAACAAACTGAAGATTGGTCTTCATATAAGTTCATTACCAACCGGTTTCACAACATAGTGATCATCAGGGTAACTTATACATTGTGTTGCTAATAGTATAGCGTTAACAATGGCAAGGGACGTAATTCATGACGTCATATGCATACCACTAAAATATGTATAGTAAATGCGACGTCAACATGATTTAATATTAGTTACAATTCAAAAATGTGAAAAACTATGTACAGGCGCTAGACGCATGTCCAAAACTAAAGCACGCTCTAAAAGATACTAAAATGATAAACAGTAAACGGCAGAGCAAAAACCTAAAACAACTGTTATCTAAAGCGTGCTTTAAGGATCAAAAACCTGAATTAGGTGGAAGTATCACAAAATGTAATAGGCCGAATTGCGGCACTTGTACACACATTTTAGAGTTAAATTCATTCACCTTTAGGAATAATTCAAAATTCAAAATAATGGAAAACATGTCTTGCGCCTCCAGAAATCTAATATATGTAATAACATGCACTGGTTGTTGCGAAGAGTATATTGGTCAAACGGGGGATACATTAAGGGCGAGAGTTCGAGTGCATAAACAACAGATAAAAACACCAAATTATAGATGTATTCCCCTGAGCGCACATATAGATGGATGCGCAAAGAATTGCAATCCCCAGTTCACAATCTGTCCTATTTACAAAATGCGCACAGATAATGAAGAGCTGAGGAAAATTAAAGAACGATTCTTTATTGATGGATATACCCCAAAATTGAATTGTAACTAATATTAAATCATGTTGACGTCGCATTTACTATCCATAATTTAGTGGTATGCATATGACGTCATGAATTACGTCCCTTGCCATTGTTAACGCTATACTATTAGCAACACAATGTATAAGTTACCCTGATGATCACTATGTTGTGAAACCGGTTGGTAATGAACTTATATGAAGACCAATCTTCAGTTTGTTATTTTTAAAGAATATTTGATACATAAACCATGAACATTTAACTTTTACATATATATATATATATATATATATATATATATATATATATATAAATACATACATATATATATATATATGCCTATGACAGTAAGTATTTCATTCTGATTTATATATATACAAACATTGCTCAAACATATTGAAACACATTCTTATTTAATTGTTAAAGCCATATTTATCCAAATTAGGTTAGATACAGATTTCGTAAACCGTGGAAACCCTGTAACGGTAAGTGCATGTTTGTATCGTATCACCCTTTCCTTATCAAAGGTAATCATAACACACGCTCTATTACCATGAAACATCAACAATGCCACGAAAATTGTTGATAGCGCAATGATTTTTCTATGAGCAAGGTCAATTTCCACTCCATTAGTGCCTTTTGCATCAGAACATTGCATCTGAAGATAATTATCCATTTGATACCACGCATTTCAAGATAATCGAATAAACTATTTATATAAAGAGTCAAATAAAAACACGAATGATAATTAAAAGTGTGAAAAACATTTCTTCAACATTCTTGGGGACTTGATGAGACTAAATATTTAACAACGGTTTTATTAAAAAAGTAAATGATTTTGAAATCAAATAATTAGGAATACTTCTGATGATCTCTTAAAAGGAATCTGCGCAATCGAGATGAATTAAACGAGTCGTACTCGGGCAATGAAATATTTTAATTCTGTCAAAGAAAATTTTTACTTGATAATTTCAAATGATTATCTGATTGATCACATAAACATTGCCTGTGTTTCAAGTAAAGACAAATACACCAGGAAGTTGTTCGACTATGAATGAGTCATTGCTTATAAGATGCAAAGGAGCAATTTCTTAATGTGTATTCTCCAATATCACCCTCTTTGTATGAACATCATAGACTAAGTCATACGGTTATTTGCATAGGCTATGTAAGCGTATCGTTTCGCGAAATAGTAGTAACTGGTTTGTTGCTGTTGTACCTTATGCGAAATACTGAAGCTTTAAAATTGACTTAAAGTCATTGCAACTTGTGATCGGGATTCTTTACAAGGTATTTGAATTTGAAAGTGACTTAACTTTTCATTTATGAAATCGGCCGATAAACAAATTACCTGGGGCTTTTTCAAAACATCAGCTATACTTAGCACAAGTCATCAGAACTGAAACGACACGTGGTCACTGAAGCGGGTGTCCTTCCGTGTGACTTCATAGGCGGCGCCACTAGAACCTCCTTATTGAATAAAAATGTCGCTGTTTAAACCACCATTTAATCAATATTGATTAACCCCTAAACCTTGTACACATATTTTCAAAACTCACTTAACGCATTTAATATGATTCGATCGAGTATATTATTTCATCATACCTCCAGTCATCTGCATATTCACCCATCAGACCCTCGAGCAATTGTTGATGGGCTTGATAATTTCATTACCTCCTTTTGCTGACGTTTTATCTGATCAGCTTTCTCCACCTTGGTTACCAGCGAACCAATCAAATGTCTGCTATCAAGACACAACTCTGCTTCGTGAATCAACAGTAAAGAGAACAGCTGAATCCGAGGATGCAGTCAAGTTCATTATGTAATGTTATATGTAAGTTTCACAGACTAATACAGAATTCTAATTCTTAGAAATTAAAAGTTCGAATTTGACTTGTGCGTCTGCGAAATATTAGCTGTTGATGTGATATATTGTCTTGACATTCAACAATTTCCTCTTAGTTCGTAGTTAGAGATAAATGTATAGTATTATTATTCCATGACAATTACTTTAGAGAATTCCTCAAATGCAAATGTTGTCTACGGGATTATTTTATTTTCTTACATTTCAAATATTATGATAATCATGTCATAACATGAAGAGAAAACGATGAACACAGTGACTCGATGTAAAAAAAATAAGTAGAAGTTAGGACGGTATGACGAATCGATTTTACAATTTAAAATCATGGAAAAATACAAAAGAATTTAATACAGGTAGTTGTTGTTTTTAAAATGAATAATTATGTCTTATCCAATGACAGATTGGCCTAAAAAGAAATGTTTTTCAACGGTATCTTTACAAATGTATTGTGTGATGCTTATTGAGTATTCGTGTTATATTAGTCAAAGATTGAATGGACATTGTTTTGTCAAGTTGTCGATGAAATAAGGATGTTTTTGTTTCAAGACTGAAAAAGTCAGTTTGCTTGATTTTTTATTTTCTTTTGTGTTTCTATGTTGACATTTTACAGTTCAAATCCCTCCAACATTTAATGAATCGTTTTCTTTCGTTCTTGATTAGTTATCAGTCTTATAAATAGGACAGAATCAAATATAGTGCAGTAGAGGCCTAATAGTTCCTCATATCCGGTTCCTACTTTACTTCCGTTTCAGTGTTTAGACCAGACGGGATAATTACAGTGACCTAATCAATCAATCTTAGTAGGTTGTCAATTTCTGGCAGCTATCGCTCGGGGTCTAAACGGGACTATTAAATCAACAATGTTAAATCTTGAAAATATCATAATAATTTTATTACCCCGAACGGAATCTAATGAAATATCATTCAGTTTAATTTAACACTCACTCAATGATAGTAAAAAAATTATTTTCCTAAATACAATCCAACTTAATAGGAAATCCTGTTTGAAATATTTTGTCCAGCCCTGTAAATGGTGAAATTTTATTTCAATGTACAATTCATAACTTGTGGATATTTGAAACAACTGCTAAAAACATACTTAGGCCCTTTATTTTAATTTTCATTACAGGGTCCCGTGAATCTAATATTTCATCGTTGTTACCATTGAGACATGAATTACCACTAAACTCACCTCCCCAAAGATGTTTCGTAAGTGATTGAGTTACTCTTACATGTAAACTCGAAGTAAGAGAATAGAGAATCAATATTAGTTATAATTAAAGTTAGTCATACTTTTTTAAAACTCTGTATACATGTCCAGTAACATTACTATAAAGATGCTAGGAGGTTTTCCTTACAAATCTTAACTCAGATACAACACAGGATATTTAATTCATAACAATAAAGATACCATCCGCGATACAACTTTCAAAAACCTAGTGCATTTTGAAAGAAGCAATAAACATTCCAACACGTAACAGGTGGTACAAAGGGAGATATCAGTTAAAAGAAATCGAATATTTGGCTCCCTAAGGTACCTCTGATATTCAAATGATATAAATGCTACACCACACCGTATCGTACCATAGTTATCATTGGGTAGTCTGGGCCCTGTGCCTTACTTTCAAAATATAGTCTGTCTGTCTGATTGTTTCTTTGCGGATTCCCTATTTCTCTTCATGTCTCATGCACTCATGTCAAACATAAAGGTTTTTACTTTATAATATAAAAAAATTTGATTAGAAGCAATATCAATATATAGTATATCCATAATATAAATTCAATATTTATGTCCATGAGGTGTAAGGAGATGTAACACTTGATCATGGAAATATCTGCTTTCACACATTTGAAAAAAAAGCAAATTGCCTAAGAGGAAAATAATTCAAAATGTTTTCCGTGCCTGTTCTTTAGACTCTTACCATACTTGTAGACACTGGCTGCAATGTTTTATGAATGTTTGAAAAATGGTCAAAATTGGAGACCATTAAAATAAGGTCAAGTACAAAATAATCATCTACTGTCTTGAGTTGAACTAATGTGGGTTATCGCCAAATGTAGAGACACTGTGTACATCGGTTAATGAAATTTCTACAAACCAGAGTCATTTAAGTGATAACAAGCAATGGTGACCTTGAAATTGTTCTGTTTTGAAGAGGGTGATAGCAGTAATATCAAATGATTTAAAACATTTTACTGTTAGAAGCCAGTGAGTGTCTAGAGATCAGCCAGCCCTTTTATAGATTAAGTAGATTCTAGAAGCATCTATCTTCCGAAGGCTTTTCACCTCACAGATATTCAGAAACTCACAGGAATCTGTAGAATCAGCTAAAGTAACACAATGAAACAAACATGGAACAGTTCAATAAGGTGACACCATGAACTTGTAAACAGATCCATTCTAAAAACAGTACTGATGAACAAGTGTAAACAACTTGCCCATGGATCCCCGATTGGTTGCATAAACATAAAGTACTCAACTGATGCAGAAATGGATGAATATCAGTGATGATACTATTACATCAAAAACTTTACATTAAAAAAAGAAATATATTCCTTATTAAATCAGACACGAAAACAAAGACATATCGTATGAGTATCGTTGTTTGAAGAAATGGATGAATATCAGTGATGATACTATTACATCAAAAACTTTTTTTAAAAAGAAATATATTCCTTATTAAATCAGACGCGAAAACAAAGACATATCATATGAGTATCGTTGTTTAATGACTTCTCATTACTAACATTTTTTTTTTCTAAGTTACATTTGTTCATCCCATTTCTTTTTTCCAATCCATGAATTTACATAACAGGTCAAATCATGCTTCATGCAAAGCCGTAAACTGTGGTGGAAAGCTTATAAAGCTGGAACAACCTGTTCTTTGAACCAACTGCGTAAATTACGACCTGTTGTTTTTGCCCTAAATCAAGGACGTGGTAGGGGTGCTTGGTCATCTGGTGTTAAAATCTATGTAAAAGCCATTATATCACAGTGTGTAATCAAAGCAGTTCGATGAGACAAGGAATTTATGCCTAAAACCTACGCAAAGGTTTTATCCTCCTTGAGTGCAATAAACCAGCCAAATCATCTAATGAGGGACATACTGAAAATATACAGTTGCTTGATGCCAGTTTCTACCATCTAATCACCGTGGAATCTCTTTCCTTTTGATGTGCGTGAACCCATTTTAACTCATTTGCTTTGTTCTTACGGTAGGATGATTGTTATGTGACCGTTATACTGTATGATCAAGGCATGAGATATACTTCTGGTCAATATTGGTTGTTAGGGAGAGAAAAACATCCATTTGAAGTCTCAAATATAGCTTTTCGCCATGCATAAACTCTTTGAATTGAAAAAAAACTTACTTTATTAATCTTTAAGCTTAATTTTTTTTAAAGATTTTTTTTAATTTCAGCATTTCTGAAATAAAACGGTGGAAAGTTTAATACAATCATCTCTTTATTTTGCTTCATCCATATTGGTATATCTAAAATTATATTAAAACCACGATCATGATTTTATAAAATATTTAATTGCCTTAGTTTCAAAGGCGTCATGAAAACAACTTTCAACCAATGATGCTAGAGGGTATTCGAACTTGGCTCAACAGCTTTAAGAATTTCAAAATTTTAATTTATGCATTTAAAACTTTTAAGATTTCATTATTCTGATCTAGGATTGATACCTGAAAAGTAAACAATGAGTTTAAAAACGATTAAAATAACAAAAAGTTATGATACATCTGATTGAAAAAAAACCCTGTAGCTAGTAACATAACAACGAATACTATATAAGCTATATAAAGGGTAGGCTTGCTAATGAAAAATCACTATTTAGATTCCGTTTTCACTGTTTTCTCTGAGTTGCTGAATATCTTGCCAATCAATATATATCAATACACATCACTATCTTGTCATCTCAATTCCACTAACCTGTAGCATTAAGCTAATAAGAGAGGTTGAAATTAACTACTTAACAGGCATATAAGCGTAAAAGCGAGCAAAGCTCACATACAAATACTTCCCGCTGAGAAATATACTTAAAGAATAGGACTCAATCCAAAACTAGACCTAATTTTCAATATGTTATGTTTCGGGCTAGGCTAAAATGAACATATCACCCTACGATAATAAAATAAAGTTCTGTTTTCTTTTACTTTGCATCTTGTATCAATCCGTAATTGATTCGTATCAATGGTATCGAAATGTTATCTTCAAAGAGGAAGATTTTTTTCGGAAAAAATGAAAAAGCTCCACAAAGTTAGAAAATCCCACACGTTCTCAACTTTGTGCTCAATGAACTGTGTCCGAAGTTATCTGAGATCGACTAAAACTTGGAGGTTATGAAACGCTTTGTGTCGATCTAAACCGAGTACAAAACCAGTTAGATGTAACCTTGGTTTTCTTTTTTTTAAAATAATTTGGAATGGTTTTTGGAGTTTTGATATCAATGTCAGGTTTGTTAACATTCAAAACTGTTGCTGATGTAGATATCAAGGTCGACTTAATAATGGAAATTACTGTTTGTTTCCATGCATTTTAATATATTTGTCCTTGTAGATGACGAATATGATGAATTCCTTATGATTTCCATCGTATTCTTTTCAAATAAAAAATCATTTCCCCATTTCTTCATTTACAATCTAACTAAGGTTACAAACATCATATATCAGAAACGAGTGAACTTGAAAAGGTGCATGAAACATAATGTATATCTATTTTGAAAACAGATTTTAAAATATCACAAAAACTAGGACCGACCATTCAATGCTGATCGAACATAAATAGAAATTATTTTTAAAAGATAATGATATTAAGAATATTAAGATCATAACACAAACAATTTCATGTTGATATTAGCAATGTAGTTCACAAAATATTTGAAGGGCTGTCATGTGTCAAATAATAATATTAATATCTCTGTTGGACGAACACTGTGTTTAAACTAAAATATTTATATTGTAAAAAAGATATTTTCAAAGTAGCAATTCCTTATAGCATAACTCAAATTTCCTTCTATTTACATTGTATCATATTAAACATTGAATATATAATTATTACATATCTACATTTTTACTTTTTCAAATGCCTTATACGTGATTAAGTTCGTTAGTTCTACACAATTAGTACCTCTTCGCAGGAAATATGCTAAATGAGGCTATTTTAATCGTATGTTCCTGTGAGCGGCACTGAAATTGATGAAAGAAAGAGTTACACTCTTCAAAAAAAGAAAGTCACTTTTAAAAGAATTTATACTTAACCTCGAGATGTAATATAATATGATATGTCATATAATTTATGGGGTAAGAAGGTTAAGAATCAAATGTGTACAGACAAAGAGTTCGCCAACACGAATGCAACTTTCGTTTGCTGTAATTCTATTTCCATTAGTACACATGATGGAGTCAAGGTCATTACTCTGTTTGACTACCATTTCCAACAATATTTTCCTAGCATCCTTTCAGCAAGGGTTTGATAATTCGATGAAATCTCTTTTTAAATTTCTTACCCACTCTTCATCTAATATGAAGGCCATTCGTAGATGTACCTAAAACGTTGTGTGACGATGACGTGAATGTCTTTTCTTTAAAGATTTTTTAATTAGTAATCAATGGACAGTTTATTTTATCAATGCAAAAACGATTTTGAACTCGGTGACTTTCATGTTAGTTTGTGAATCATTCTACATACCTTGTGTATATAAAGCTGTAATGCGCTTGTATAAAAACCAAAGTTCGTTATTCCTATTCAGAAGTATTATTTCCCAAAGGAGAAGAGTCACAAGCTCAACTCAATGTTTGTGGAAATTATTGAAATGTGTGCCAATTTTGATTTTGTGTCCTTTTGAAGTCCTGTAATCAATCGACCCACTACATCTTATTGGTGACATTTTGATACATCTTGATGCGTGGTTAATTTCCTCATGTACTGATATTTTCAAGGAACATATTATTAAAGCATCATCAATAGCCATAACTAACATAATGGTTTTAATGAAAATAAAAAAGTTTAAAATACATATCACAATGAGAAAAGACAAGTTATAGGCTTTCAAACACTCTCAACCACGATCTCCCAAAAAAAAAAGTATTTGCCAACTGTGGCAAACTCTAATTCGAATCAGTATTTTAATTTAAAAAATGTATGAACGTGTTTCAAACATTGATTAAACATAAAATCAAAATTTCATACTTATAGATTTTTTCCAATGGATCTTGATTTTCAAAAGCTTAACTGAACCTTAAACCTTATTTCATTACATGATTAATGATTAATCAATATGTATCCCATTGTTCGCCCACAGCTGCGTGATTTGAATTTGGTCTCTCGTTTATTGCAACATCTTCGCCTCTCATTTGACAGTTTATAAAATGTAAAGGAGAAATTGATTAGATGAGTAATACAAAAAACGTTAATGACACAAAATATGCATCGATGATAGTTATCATAAATATTATGACTAAAAATTGTAATACCTGTGTTCTTTCAAAAGGAAAACACTTTCTAATATACCTACACGTAAACTGAAACAAGTTAAAATCTGTAAAATTGTCAAGTGTTTTATAAAGTTTGCTTTATTTGGATGTCAATTTATCAAACATAAAAGGTTCAATATTAGGAAAATGTAAAGCAATTAGCCATAAAATCTTTCAGGTGATGTTGAGGTATAAAAAATAACAAAACTTTTTGATGAAATAGCTATCTTAAAACTTCTTGGCATTTTATAACGTATTCTAAATGCAAATATCAAGTGTCGACAGTAAAAACTGAACTTATTCCCCAGTTGAAGCATCATTGTCTTTTAGGAATTAATGAGATTGAATAAACATGTTAGTATTTAAGACAGATTTTATATTACCTAAAAAGAAAAAATGGTTTTGTTAATTATCAGTGCCTTTTGCTTCGTGGTATTGGCAATTAAATGACACCAGCGATGTGAATTATGAAAACTAAGCAATTCAATTTCCTTTTTATTATTACTATAATTAGGTTGAGTAAACACTTAGATTTTATTTTTGTTTTATAAAATCAAAGTGCTCTACGATGGAGTGAATGACGGAGGTCGAGAGTTTAATGCGTCTTCAATAATATTTCTGTTATGGGCATGGATGGAAATCATCCAAAACTATGTCAATGAATAATGACACAAAGAGGATTAAAAGTGTGAGGGGATATAACGAGAGAAAGGCAAATGAGTGGAAGCAGGTTTTATAAAACTGATGTAAGGCCCATGCATTGAACTCTCTTTACAGGATCATATTTTGGAGGTGTTCTCTTTTTCATCCATCAACTCCATTTCCCTTTGAATTTCATATAACATATTGTGAGTTGTGGGTTACATTTGGTCAGTGTTAGTATAACATTCTGTATGGTATATATCAGGCTAAAGAGCCACTCCGTGAGTTGTTGCGAGTCATATATGCCAAACTTAATCAGTGGTGTCATTTGATCGCTAAGTATCGACTGTTACCAAAAAGACACATTTTAAAGCTTATTGTTTTTTTACAGTGACAATATGAAAGTAGAACGTCGCAATTATAATTGAAAACCGGACAGTGGCGCGCGTCAAATAGACAAACGTAATTTTGGAGACTTATCTAAAACAGCCAGGAGGGCAGTTATGAGTTTATAGTGTTTGTTAGGTTTTATAACTAGTATCCACGTATAATGGACGTGATATCTACCCCTCTATGCATTTATAAGGCTGTTTTTAGATGTTCCTGGAAAACCAGTATTTGTCATATATATGTCTTTTGGACATGAAAAGTTAAAATGTTTTGATTCTTTATCACTATATATGACATTTAGGTTCGTATCAAAGGTAAATAATATGTAATATCTCAACAGACCAGCTTGTCATCTGCTTTAAACTTGAAACATTTTTGGCTAATTGATTGTATGTAAACCTCAAAAGCTGTGACTACACTCTTTCTGATTTGGTTTAACAATAAAAAAGACTAGTAGCATGTTCCTTGAGATACTATTCCTGTTCCTTTCAAAGCTCACAAACGACTTCGCTGACGAGGACTTTGAATTATAGAGTAAGTTAAGCCTGTAACTTAAGTGAGATCTCGATCCATGCACTAATCGCCAGTTTTCTTCAAAATGGAATTGGACAAATTTGAATCCTTGGATGAAAGTTATGATAATTAACTGATTTACCATGAGCTAGAGGCATATGATTTCCTGCATTTTGATAAAAAAAATTTATCCCTGCCCAATGCCATAGAGGGTTCCTCTAGAAACCTTCCATTAATTCCTTTTCAGCCAATAGAATAAATTGCCTTCTGGAGTGAGGGTAAAACTGAGATATCTTGTCTGTGATGATCTTAACTCAGAGAACCAATTATCTTCTTTCTAAATCAATGGCTACGGTTCAGAATGGATGCATAATTCTCGCGTTGATAGTTAACTTAAAGCACCATACATAATCATATTAGGTAAAAATGCTTTTTTGCTGAGAAACTGAAGTTCACTGTCTTTTCATGAAAAGTTTTGATTTCATAAACTACATTCAATGATTACATGAATTCCATGATTATCGCAAAAGTGACATAGACAATGATATGTATCAGCCAAATGACAAATTGTGTATCAAGGATTTTTCAGATTATTATAATAATAACTTATTTAGATGACGTTAAAAGACCAAAGGTAACTTAATAAGATTTGGTTTGTTGTTCAAATGGCCTTTATTCATTTACAAAGACGAGATAATAAGATTTTGATATGTGTCAATTTCATTCTTTTTTGTCAGTGCACTAATTACACTATTCAAAAAAACACTTTTTATATTTGGCGTAATTGTATTTCCCTTTTCTTCTTCTAACATGCAATGCATCTTATTGCCTTCTAAAAGTTGAGTACTGCCAGTAAAGGTATCGGATCATCTTGAAGCTTCATAGGCCATCGAACTTTATCAAATAAACAATTCCAAATGTTTTGAACTTCAAATACAAATCGGTCTTGTGTTCCACAGTGTATTGATTTCAATTCTATCTTGTTAAGATCTTGTCTTGCTTTTATATTTGTTGTATATTCTAAGATCGTGGAATGAAATGTCAACTCACATATTGCATTGTGAAAATAATACATATCATTATACGTATGTAGGAGGGATTCTGTGAGTATGATGTTTACATAAACTCTATCAACATATGTTTGTTTGACTAAGATATTGTAGAAAACTGACACAGAACGTTTCCAGCTCAGTATGACAATCACAGAACATGGAGTGCCAATATATTTTAATTTACATATGAGTCTTGGAAGTTAAATGAAGGACGTAACAGAAAGATTATTAAAGCAAAACCAACTTTTAATGTATAAATCGTGATCCACATTGCATATAAGCTGCTAACAAGAGATCCTTTTATTGGTGTTTTATAAATGGTTTCTATTAAAGTATATATATTGCAGTGACGTTTCAATTGTTTTAGTTCAGGTTTGATATCTATCTACTTTTAAGATTTGCTTTGAAACGTAAAAATTTGACACGTGGCTTGATTCAATGGAGGAGAGAAACACTAATCAGCAGTAAATCTTTAAACTTATATTTCATCATTTTTAAGTGTACGTGTAAAAATCTTAAAGCTTTAAATGTACTGTGGCACCTTTCTGCAGTTAATATTTATATATTGCGGCAAAGTAACCGTTATTAATTATCTATTTTTTACCTGTAGCATTTCAGCTTTCAACTTGCACTCCAATGTCTGCTACTTGAAACGTTTATAAATCATTTATTAGATGAATAGTAGTAGTGTATATAGTCACAATAAATGAACAAAGATAGAATGAACTATTGACGATGTTGATTATTCTATTCAAACTTTTGCAACTGAATAAGTAGCATTCTTCACAAAATTTTATAAACAATTATAAATTATTTTTATTGTTTACTCATAGGGACTCAAATTTCTATTGTAATTCAATACTTTGTTAAACTGTACATTGTCTGTCACTAGAGAAAGCTTTAAACTGTGCTCTTTAGATTAGATTTACCTGATAATCATTTATCGATTGGCAAGTGCCATCATTTTGACGTTTCCCTTTTGGTGAAAAAAGGAAGATGGCTCTCGAATGCCAGAATACACACAAACACGTTGATGATATGTTAAAGTCCTTTCATGATTTAAAAACTTTTTGAATGGAATTATTCTTGTTACAGTTTTTCTTTATCATGAAGTTAGTCATAACTTCTGATATGACAGTGTTTAACAGTGTTTTAAACGAATTACATTATGAATAGAGCAGTTCAAATTATATTGATATATAACATCAAATTTGCCAACACAGTCAATAACGTTTA
This sequence comes from Phorcus lineatus, assembly GCA_921293015.1. NCBI lineage: Eukaryota > Metazoa > Mollusca > Gastropoda > Trochida > Trochidae > Phorcus > Phorcus lineatus. The sequence continues at coordinate 14,264,500 of OV121092.1, read as the reverse complement.
TACATTTAAAGCATAACATTATATTTGAAATTCTAAATGATAAGTATGCAAAAATGGAAAGATGTTAAACAAGGCTGTACTCTATACTGGTCGCACCCTAAACATACTGTCAATCTAAAGTCTTGTGACACCTGTGGTTGTCCATGAAGGCTGATCTGTAAATGCTGCTTGTGGAAGTGTGAGTGGTCGCGAGAAGAAACAACAAGTTCGTTGAGACCAAATAAAGCTGAATTCTAACTTGAAATTGAGGATATATTCATTGAGAGTTCATTGTCTAAACACAGTGATTTGCTTTGTACATTCCTCTTATCGAAATAAGACTCTGGTAAGCGTGAAATGAACGTGAATGATGTTCAAACAAAGGATTAGTCGGAGAGAAACCTAACCACAACAGGTCCGTGGTTACCAAAGAAATCTTCAATGTCAAATAGTGAGTAAAGACTGCATTGATCGGTTAAATCATTAAGATAGATATAATGTGTAATCTAGGTTGCTCTTTCTCTTCTTTTTCTGATGTAAACTACAATATTAAAAGGGGGCGTGGAGAGGTATTTGGTAATTGAATGAAAACAAATCATTAATACAAAGCTTTTTTTATTCAATTCATTTTGCATGAGGAACATTTGCTAAACATTTTACGTTTGAATTACGTATGATTTACGTACTTGATATGACATTATATAGTTGATGTAAATCTGTAAAACTATCAATTTACCAGCCTCCAAGAGAACTTTATGGTCAAAGGTTTTTCTTTCTTTCTAAAGTTGCGCTTTTGAAATAAGGATAAGAGAGAAAAATAAGGTCAGGAAGTTCCATTTTCGATATATTTCTACACTGATTATTGTGAATCACATTATCGATTTAGTTAATACTCAAACCAAAATTTAAAATGTTCTTAATTAAATACCAATTTTACCAAATATTTATTAATACACAATTTTGTGCTCAAATTTGATATTTTTTTCACACAAGGAATATCCATTCACTTAAGCTATCCATTGATGCTATAAAATACTTTAATTTCCTTGCATTTAAGCTGCAATAAAAAATGAAAAGTTAAAGCGGTTAAAGTCGGAAATTTATGTCAAACACCTTTAGAGTCGTTTGTAAGTGATAGGTTGCGTAGAAACAAAGATGTGTAAAAAAATTTCAGATGTTAACAGTAAAAGAGAAAATCGAAGCTTGTCTTTATTAATATAGAAACATCTTCAGGTTAATTGATAGTTTTGTTTTCAATAATCCATTGATCATTTGAAAGGAAAGGTTAAAAGCCAAACTTCATTATTTCAAATAGAATAAACTTTGAATTTCTGCAATAGACCAATAAACTACTGAAAGGCGTTTACATGTGGTTATATGTCTTGTCTCAAACGAAAGCCACTGATTAAATACGTTAATTACCATGCGCACTATCCGAAGGCTATCATTCATTTATGGCTTGGTCCCAGTGTTGTCATATGACTGCGTTATCAACTCGACTGTTTCATATTAAAATGGTGCCCATTATGTAATCCCATTCCATTCGATCCCATTAGTGTGTCTTAATGTGACATTGAATAACGAAAACATAGTTATTTCGTTGAGACATCGTTTCTTGACAATAGGCGATCGCCGACTTATGTCCTTTTTCAAAGCTGTACTGTGTTGTACGCTTACATCAACACAGTAAATACATTTAATTATGAGAAAAAGCAATCTTTCTCGTTTAAGAAAACTTTATTTCATTAATCGGTTAATGAATTGGAAGTTACGCAATTTTTAAATGACCGCTGTCTAGATCTTGACTTGTTGCAATTTCCTGTTTAGACCGTGACTGCCAAGGTGATTTGCTAATGTTGACATTTTAATATTTCTTGAATCGTTTCGTATCCATTTACACAATGATCGTGACTCGATTACAGAAGATACCAAATAAGAGATATCTCTATCACAATACAATGTAGTTCAGATTCAACTCATTAAATAAGGTATTAAATATCAATCGAAAATACTGTGACTGATGATTATGACATTCTATTTGGCTTTGATACGTGCCCGAGAACCATAAATGCTAATAAATGGAAATTTTCTCATATATTAACCATTGTTTCGGATTTGTGAAAAGTGCAGAGGTTGAAATTATACGTCTTGTAAACATTATACTAGTCACATTGCCTATCAATCACTTTCAACACCATCCTCTCGTGTCTGCTCCCAGACGTGTGTTATCAGCAGTTCAGTGTCCAGTTTGAAAACAGAACGCGACTTTATAATAATGTGGATGTTTATTTGGCGGCTTTTCCCCGTACTAATACAAGCCCAAATCGCTACATACATCATTACCCTGAGGGAAATTTACTTTCAAAGCAGCGACTTAGCGCTAAGCAAATTTGTATTGGGTGGTGGTTATCGCTCCCCAAGAAAAGCTGTTAGCAGGATGTGGAAGATACCCACCCCATAGTAACTATCAAACCAGAGTTATATCATACCTGTTACGACTAGTCTGTCAGTCAGCTACAAGGCATTCGAAACATTGTTATAATATGTTGAAAAATTTGGATGATAATGGAGATAAAAACTGGGTATCTTCAGTGAGAACTTTGTTATCCCAATATGGTTTCGCGCATGTATCGATCCAACAAACTGTTGGAAATTGTGGTATGTTTTTGAAGCTCTTTAAACAGCGTTGTAAAGATTTATATCTTGTAAAAATAGTCAGCTGAAGTAGCTTGCTCTAAATATCTGTTAAATATTCGTTATTTAAAAATGATATTGTCCATGAAAAGTGCTTAAAAGTATTAGCCTCAATGCGACCTCGCAGATCTCTCGCCAAATTCAGATGTTGAGTTAGTAAATTGAAAGCTCAACCATATAAAAGCTTTTTGCACTTACTGCGTCAACGCTATTGAAGACGAATACCTTGTATTATTACAAGGTCCTTTATGTTCTGATCTACGCAGTAGATATATCCCTCAATATTACTGTGTGAATCCCAGTTTATCAAAGTTTGTCAAGCTACTTAAAACCCAAACTGCTAACATTACCGTACGACTAGCGATATTCGTCAACAAATTACATATTGTATGATGCTCATATTGATGTACAATTGACCTCGTGGCAACTCTACGAAATAAATCTGTCTGTCTGACTACAAAGTTTACGACCTAGGCCAGCACTCTAACCACGAGTGAGTGAGTTGGGGTTTAACGTACTTTGAACAATATTTCAGTTATTAAACACGTGGATGACAAGCATCCAAAAGAAAGTGGACAGAAAAGGGAGAAAGTGATTGAAAGGACGAAGGAAAAGACGGAAAGAAAGGCATAGTGAGAGATAGACAACAAGTTTTAGAAGGAATCAAACTTAGTCTGGCTTCTACCCGTCGACCCGTCCAGCCTTGGTGTCCCTTCCAGAGGCTGGCATAGCTCTCAGTGTCCCTGAAGCACGCAAACCACCACACGGTGTCAAGGTATTGAGTCCATTGGTGGGAAATGGCACTGTACAAATGTAACAAGTAAAGAAGTGAGCACAGCTCACATACCCCCGCTTCAAACTATAGTCTGGCTTTCTTTGTTGGTCTTACCCTCAAAAAGCTCACTTAGGGATCATGATTGATAAGTGTATTAAGTTTGTTGAAGCTAGGAGATATGCTCCGGACAAAGGACTTGGTCATAGAGTCACTGTTTAAGTCATGTTTCCATGGAAACCTCAAAAAATAAAAATCATTTGGTGGTCTAACCCTCAAAAGGCACATCTAGGGATCATGGTTGATAAGTGTATGAAGTTTGGTGAAGCTAGCATGTATAGTTTAGGAGATATGCTCCGGACAAAGGACTTGGTCATAGAGTCACTGTTTTGGTCATGTTTCCATGGAAACCGCAAAACATAAAAATCATTTGTTAGTCTAACCCTCAAAAGGCACATCTAGGGATCATGGTTGATAAGTGTATGAAGTTTGGTGAAGCTAGCATGTATAGTTTAGGAGATATGCTCCGGACAAAGATTTGTGACAGACGGACAGACAGACAGACGGACAGAATGAACGCTATATACCCCCGCTTACGCTGTAAGGCGGGGGTATAATTAATACTTGCAGCAACAGTAAGTAGATCTCGATGAAGTGACTTTACTTCAACAAATCAACATGTTTCTCCATTACTGAAAACTGCTATTTCCTATACCTGATATACCTGACATTTCAGAAAAAGAATAATCAAGCATGGACATTCATTACGATTGTTACGTTTATTTTGAATTCATTATAAAAACTAAGTTCATATAAGACATATCTTTGAATGTATTTTATGATTCATGAGCCAAATGCTTACTGGCCCAAATGCGAATTCGAAGACATGAAACTGTAGTAGAATTGACGATCCAATTTTAAATTTCGAAAGAAAACATTGACATGTATTTTCTAAACAACACACAAGGCATTATTGAATTTAAAGAACATTATGTTCTTTGATTGTCCAGTCATTGTCCTAAAAATAACAAGGTTAAGCTTTTCATTAGTCACCCACAAACATTTGCATGATTCCAGCAATAAGAACCCATGTCATCTTTTTAAGTGTCGTCTACATCCTATTATCACATAAATAATTCTTCTAATTGCTTCCTAACATGCTTGAGTAAGAGTAAAATTATCTGAGAGTTAAATGGAAGAGGAAACAGTGATTTTTTCAACTTAGTGAATGTTTATTCCAAACTTTACATATTAAAAAAATAGTTATAAAACGTTACATATTCTTATTTCCAATAATGTCCTCGCTGTTGGAGAATAGAAATACAATGTTGGAAAGGGAACAGATATAACACAATAAAATGTTACTTGTTACCAAAATAAGTTAATATATCATTTCTAACCTATCTTATTAGATAGTGATTTATTAAACAAACCGAGGGATCATTGTCTTGAGGAGGTGATTTGTCTGGTCATCCAACAAGTTCAGACCTTGGAAGCATGACAAGAAAATGCCCGAGGTTTACGATCATTTGTTATTCCCCTACTTTTATCAGCAGTATTTATGAATATATAATTCTCTGAGTCACAAGAATTGAACGATAAATTTGAAGCAAAGACGTTTTTCCTTCAAATAGATGTATAAACACTTTTCATATTAAACAAACATGACAGCTACCTTTTGTCATCTTAAATGATTTTTGTGCGGTTTTTTTATTAATTTTATTTGAATTTAACTTATTAGTTAGCTAGTTATTACAAATCAGCATTTATTACACAACTTTCAAAATGAAATAAGATTAATGAATAATGTGTATATATATTATATATCTTTGTTTAAGTTTCTCAAATATTTTACCTAGCATTTTCTTTTGACAGTGGTCACTTTTCACACATTTAAGTAGGACTGAACCAAACATAGCGCATTATACGATTTATTGTTATCATTTCTAGTAGTGTTCTGACTTCTGGTTCTGTGTTCAAGACCAGACAGTATAATGATAGTGAGCATATCAAACAGTCTTAGTAGGTTGGTTATTTCTGGCAGCTAATGCCAGTGATTCAAGCGGGACAAGATACAAGGTTATATTTAATCAATATATCGTAATTAACAGATGAATTGGAAATCGTGTTTCAGTAACTTTAACAGATATTTGTAAGCAGTAAACTTGACAAGGGACGCACATTCGGATTAAGAAATTTGAAAATCGAAAATGGTTGAAATTAAAGTTAGTTCTACATCACTTTCTCAAATTCAGCATTGGTATAGTAACGTTACTGCAAAGATGGCTTGAATTCTCCAAAGTCTGCTCATGAACACTTTCCTTACAAAACTCAACTGAAATAAACAATATTTGATTTGATGACAAATGATTTTGTTTGACTAAAATTATTGTTTTGTAACTTAACATTTGTTCTTCCCATGTAAGTTTTACAATTTATGATTATACCAGGTAGAACGTATCGTAAACTCAATCTTCATGCCAAACAAAAAAAAAAGCTTTTAAAACTAGAACAACCTGTCTATTGTGCCATCTTGGCAAACAGTGATAATTACACGTTGTTTCCACCCAACATCCAAAAAATAGTAGGGGTGCTTAATCATCTGCTTGAGACTCTGTATCAAAACCATTGTGTAACAGTGTATAACTAAATCCCTGTTGAATCACTTTTCTTTTGATGTGAATGAACCCATTTTAGGACCAATAACTCATTTGTTTGGTTCTTTCGGGAGGATGGTTGTTATGTGATCATTGCAAGGACCAAGGACAAAAGGTCGACTTCTCGATGTAGAATTTCGAAGCTCTCTAAGCGCTAAGATCGTAGTAGCTTCGTGGGTAGTCGTTTCTGGCTTTGTCTAAGGCGAACTTCGAAACGATCGTAATCTTAAGATATCTTAGTTAAGATCATAAATTTAAGAGAGGTGTATACCTGTCGTAATTTAGGATGTGCGCACTTGTCTCGCATTTAAGATGGCAGCTTTCATGGTCTTAAATGTTGATGAATTTGAACAAAATACCTTACCACCGTTAAAAGTGCGAATTTTCTGTGATCGGACCCGGAAATTAGAAACCCTCGATAACGCCGAGCTACTTTCCCGTTACCGTATACCTCACCACGCAATAGTTTAACTCATTGAGATGGTAGAGCTAGGATTGGTCAGGACGACCCAGCGTTCAACACCACCGACCCAAGAATTTCAGGTACTGGTGAACCTCAGGTTTCTATCTAAGGGCAGTTTCCAGAGTGAACTTGCATGGCACTGTGCAGTCGAGCGTCTCAATTAGAGCTACCGATAACGAGTTTTGCAGAAAACTGAATCTTATCACATTTCCTAAAGATTATTCTACAGTAAGGAAACTGAAGGAAAACTTCCACAAGAAATTTGGGTTTCCGAACATTATTGGATCCATCGACGGTATCCTCCCAATCAAGCGCCCCCTAGCTAACGAGGAAGCGGCGTGTGTGTGTGTCGGTACCATGCTATCAACATTTAGGGTATCTGCGACCCTTATGGTTTTTTCATCTACGTATGTTCAAGGGGCACTTTTAGGGATCATTATTGTTACAGAAAAAGATAATATCACGTGAGTGAATTGTGGTTTGACATGTTTTCAACAATATTTCAGTTAATAAACACGTGGATGACTAGCATCCAAAAGAGAGTAGACAGCAGGAAGAAAGGGATCGAAAGGATAATATCACGTGTAAAGCCTATGTAGTGTCCCTTTGAGATACGTATTACATTGAAGTTTATTGCAGAAGAACCATTTTTCAAAATTTTCACTCTTCAATATTAATAAATGAAGCGCCCATTAAATAGCCGGAAATTGAATAATTAATTTGTGGAAAAACTTATAAGGAAAATGATTAATTAGAAAAAGTGTATACAAAAGTCATATAAACAATGCACACTTGTATCATTCAGGAGAAAAAAAGGAAATACTTAGACTGCTTTTAAATAATAGCACTTAAGCATTTTATACTTTTATTGACAGTTTAAAGTGCAATTTTAGCTACTGAGATCTTGTGTTTTATTTTCGGTATAAAACTACCATCATTTAAGTTAAAACAAGTGTTTGCCACTAACATGGCAATGTCCCCCGCCGTTATGATATTTGGCATAATTAATATTATCGCGTTAACAATGTATTACAGTGGTCAAAGTGTCATGGTGACCATGAAAATGAGGTCAGGGTCACCAATGTCGACTGGCGTCTGAGTCTTCCGCCATTGAAACCTGTCACCAAATATGAACACTCTAGGTCCTAAGCTTTAAGAGATACCGCGTTAACAATGTATTACACAGTGGTCAAAAAGTCGTGGTGACCTTGAAAATGAGGTCAAGGTCATCAAAGTGGACTGGCATCTGAGCCTTCCACCATTGAAGGCTGTCAACAAATATGAACACTAGGTGCACGTTAACAATGTATTAGAAATTGGTCAAAGTGTCGTAGTGACCTTGAAAATGATATCATGGTCACCAGTGTCGATTGGCTTCTGAGTCTTTCTCCATTGAAAGCTGTCACCAAATATGAACACTCTAGGTGCTAAGCTTCACAAGTTTGTCGTTGTGACCTTGAAAATGACGTCAAGGTCACCAAAGTCGACTGGCGTCTGAGTCTTCCTCCTTTGAAAGCTGTCACCAAATATGAAAACTCTAGGTGCTAAGCTTCATGAGTTATCGCGTTAACAAGAATCTGGACGTACTTTGTGTCATGGTGACCTTGAAAATGACGTCAAGGTCACCAAAGTCGACTGGCGACTGAGTCTTTCTCCATTGAAAGCTGTCACCAAATATGAACACTCTAGGTGCTAAGCTTCACGAGTTTGTCGTTGTGACCTTGAAAATGACGTCAAGGTCACCAAAGTCGACTGGCGTCTGAGTCTTCCTTCATTGAAAGATGTCACCAAATATGAAAACTCTAGGTGCTAAGCTTCATGAGTTATCGCGTTAACAAGAATCTGGACGTACTTTGTGTCATGGTGACCTTGAAAATGACGTCAAGGTCACCAAAGTCGACTGGCGACTGAGTCTTTCTCCATTGAAAGCTGTCACCAAATATGAACACTCTAGGTGCTAAGCTTCACGAGTTTGTCGTTGTGACCTTGAAAATGACGTCAAGGTCACCAAAGTCGACTGGCCTCTGAGTCTTCCTTCATTGAAAGATGTCACCAAATATGAAAACTCTAGGTGCTAAGCTTCATGAGTTATCGCGTTAACAAGAATCTGGACGTACTTTGTGTCGTGGTGACCTTGAAAATGACGTCAAGGTCACCAAAGTCGACTGGCGACTGAGTCTTTCTCCATTGCAAGCTGTCACCAAATATGAACACTCTAGAGGCCAAGCTTCATGAGTTATCGCGTTAACAAGAATCCGGACGTACGTACGTACGTACGTACAGACGCCGCTGAATTCATAGTCCCCCGTTCCGCGTTGCGGCGGGGGACAATAATTGGTAAATACTGTTCGAAGCACGTTGAATTCACGTTCAAAACTCACTCACTCACTTGGTGTAAAAAAATATTATTATAAATAAAGTTCTCATGAAATGTTTAAAGTATGACAATAGCATTGACATTTTAAATCCTGTCTTGAATTGTCAGCAATGAAAATGTCCCATAAAATTTTACTTGAAGGTTCCTCAATGATGTATGCAAGTGGCCAGGAGCAACTCATGACTCCTTCATTTTGCCAAACAGTCCAATAGGGCATTATCTTGAGTGAGTGCCACCACTGGACTCAATACCTTATCGCGGTGTGGTGGTTTGCGTGCTTCAGAGACCCCGAGAGCTATGCCAGCTGGAGCTAACATGCTCCTGGTAGGGGCACCCACGCTGGACAGGTCGACGGGTAGAAACCAGACCAAATTTGAGTCCTTCTAAAACCTGTTGTCTATCTCTTACTATGCCTTTCTTTCCGTCCTTTACCTCATCCTGTCGATCCCTTTCTCCCTTGGATGCTTGTCATCCACGTGTTTAATAACTGAAATATTGTTCAAAGCACGTTAAACCCCAACTCACTTATTCACTCACACGTTAAACCCCAACTCACTCACTCACTTGAGTGAGTAAGTGAGTTGGGGGTTTAACGTGCTTTGAACAATATTTCAGTTATTAAACACGTGGATGACAAGCATCCAAAGAGTGGACAGATCAAGGGGAAAGGGATCGATAGTATGAGAGAAAAGACGGAAAGAAAGGCATAGTGAGAGATAGAAAGCAGGTTTTAGAAGGACTCAAATTTGGTCTGGCTTCTACCCATCGACCTGTCCAGCTTGGGAGTCCCTACCAGGAGCATGTACGCTCCGGCTGGCATCGGGGTCTCTGAAGCACGCAAACCACCACACCACGATAAGGTATTGAGTCCAGTGGTGGCCATTATCTTGAATCTAACCCTCAAGATGGATGGCTTCTTGGAGAGTCTGGGTAATTTATTTATCTTTTATGTGGTGTTTTTCATTATAATTATTTTGATATATATTACGTTTGAATCACATGGTTCGCACGGGCCTGGAAAAGTCCTTGAATTTTGTTTTGATACTGGAAAAGTACTTGAATTTACAATGCTTACTAAATGTCCTGAAAAAGTACTGGAATTTCGCGATAATGTCCTTGAAATTTGTAGTAATGTACTTGAATTTACTATGACATCGATCAAAATCTAAAACACGGAAGTATCGTCGTTCTGCTAACTGCGCAAATTGATAGAGAACGGAATGAAACGAAACCAGTCTGCGACCTTCCAATCATTCCAACATAATCGGTAATTTCCGTTTTTCACGAACGATTGCATTCGGGAAATTCCCATGTTGCAATGCGGCACTTTGGAAAATGGCGGAACCGAAACCGAAAGTTTTGTCATGTTGAATCTGTCTGACAGTCAATTATGAGTGGCACTGGCAAACGTGGTCTGTGTGTGTTCAACCCTAAATGGTTGACCAATCCTGTTTACTCTTGGGTAAAGCCATCTTCTAGTGACAAACGAAAGGCGTTCTGCGTACCATGCAATCGCACTATAGACATTTCCAATATGGGAGAAAGCGGCCTGAAATCTCACATGAAAGGCGAAAAACATCGTTTGTCTGCGAAATCCAAAGACATTACGTCAACGAGTACAACTATTTCCAATTTCTTTGTGAAAAAAGAAGATTGTGTGACTGCCGATGGTGATAAAGACGTTGTGAAAGAATTACGTATCCCGGCCCCGCCAGTTGTATTAATATTATAATTAGTATGAATAATTCTGCTAAGATATGTACTTGAAAACTGGTAAAATAGTCCTTGAAAAGTACTGGAATTTTATTCTGATATGGCTGTATGAACCATGAATCAAGATTGGTGTTTATGTATTGACGATGATATTGAAAGTGTAGCGAGTTAACCAAGCAATACATGATAAATTTGAATATTATCTCATACTACGTTTTGCTGTGTATGTCACTAGATATGCATGCAGACCATGGCTGCTCACCCAAGTTGCCAACCCTCAGACCTGTGGTGAGCTCAGGTATAACACCTACCACTTCAAGACCCGAAAATAGCATTGAGAGAATCTTTGGTCTTTTGAAGTCAAGATTTAGGTATTAAACATCGTTCTTTCAAAATAAAGTTTATAGCAAAATTGAAACATTTTTTTAAAAGTTACTTATAACAATGAAGTAGTAAATACTTTGTTGCGTCCTAACCTATTTTTCTGCACAGCTGCACAACTTCTGCATTGACCTAAGACTACCTACCAACACCTCTTGAAGATGAGGTTGGCAATGACGATCATGTTTTGGGTCCATGTCATGCACAAGATGGGTTTCACGTCCGAAGACAAATTATCCAAGATGTCTTTTCATAAGGAAAGTTTACCATATATTAAACAATAAAGAAAGTATAGAGGATATTTTACATTTCTCGTCGAATATCATGTACATCTCATCGAGTGAAGTAGAAATTTATATTTTCGAGAGAGAAAAAGGACACGTAATTTTATCTTCGGCAATAAAAGTTACCATCGATTCATTTATACTGAAATTCCTAATTTCTCATCTATTATAAAAAAGGAGTTTGAATTAGTTCCTTATGAATATTCATTGAATATATTTTAATACCATTTGCTCAAGACTGTTCAGGTAAGTGAGTGAGTGAGTTGGGGAATAACGCGCTTTGAGCAATATTTCGGTTATTAAACACGTGGATGACAAGCATCCAAAAGAGAGTGGACAGATAAGGGAGAAGGGGATCAAAAGGATGAGAAAAGACGGAAAGAAAGGCATAGTGAGAGATAGAAAGGACGACTCAAATTTAGTCTGGCTTCTACCCGTCGACCTGTCCAGCTTGGGTGCCCCTACCAGGAGCATGTAAGCTCCAGCTGGCATAGGTCTTGGGGTCTCTGAAGCACGCAAACCACCACACCACGATAAGGTATTGGGTCCAGTGGCTGGCCTCCCTCTTGTACTCCTGGCCCCCCATTTGTTTGCAGCAGCCAGCTTCCTTGTCTGGCTTATGAAATTAAATGATATTATTTCATTAGGCCCATTCATTTTATATCATTGCCATATTTGTTGGGTTTTTTTTACATTGAACACTTTCAACAGTGAATTAATTGAAACAGGGATTAATGATTGTATAGCATGATAATGATACTTGTGTTAATGTGTGTAAGTTTTTTGTCCATATACCCCACTCTCAGTCCAATAAACAAAGTTTTTGCACTTACTTCTGTCTGTCCACTTTCTTTCACCCTAATGTCTTTTGTTTGAGCTGTTGGCGTTCATTCTACAAAATATGATATATCATGTATATAACATCATTCAAGGAAATGTGAACATTATTTGCATAATTTCAAGGAAAATCGAGATGTAAGTGAAATAATCTTGAAAGCGGCAGCGTTAAACACCAACTCGCCTCACCTCACCTTTAATTCACTAGAGCTTTCCTCGCATTGGTTTTATTACCCTGTTGTTCATTTATTTTATTGTCCCCCGCCGCAACGCGGAACGGGGGACTATGAATTCAGCGGCGTCTGTACGTACGTACGTACGTACGTACGTCCGGATTCTTGTTAACGCGATAACTCATGAAGCTTAGCCTCTAGAGTGTTCATATTTGGTGACAGCTTTCAATGGAGAAAGACTCAGTCGCCAGTCGACTTTGGTGACCTTGACGTCATTTTCAAGGTCACCACGACACAAAGTACGTCCAGATTCTTGTTAACGCGATAACTCATGAAGCTTAGCACCTAGAGTTTTCATATTTGGTGACAGCTTTCAAAGGAGGAAGACTCAGACGCCAGTCGACTTTGGTGACCTTGACGTCATTTTCAAGGTCACAACGACAAACTCGTGAAGCTTAGCACCTAGAGTGTTCATATTTGGTGACAGCTTTCAATGGAGAAAGACTCAGTCGCCAGTCGACTTTGGTGACCTTGACGTCATTTTCAAGGTCACCATGACACAAAGTACGTCCAGATTCTTGTTAACGCGATAACTCATGAAGCTTAGCACCTAGAGTTTTCATATTTGGTGACAGCTTTCAAAGGAGGAAGACTCAGACGCCAGTCGACTTTGGTGACCTTGACGTCATTTTCAAGGTCACCATGACACAAAGTACGTCCAGATTCTTGTTAACGCGATAACTCATGAAGCTTAGCACCTAGAGTGTTCATATTTGGTGACAGCTTTCAATGGAGAAAGACTCAGTCGCCAGTCGACTTTGGTGACCTTGACGTCATTTTCAAGGTCACAAAGTACGTCCAGATTCTTGTTAACTCGATAACTCATGAAGCTTAGCACCTAGAGTGTTCATATTTGGTGAAAGCTTTCAATGGAGGAAGACTCAGAAGCCAATCGACACTGGTGACCATGATATCATTTTCAAGGTCACTACGACACTTTGACCAATTTCTAATACATTGTTAACGTGCACCTAGTGTTCATATTTGTTGACAGCCTTCAATGGTGGAAGGCTCAGATGCCAGTCGACTTTGATGACCTTGACCTCATTTTCAAGGTCACCACGACTTTTTGACCACTGGGTAATACATTGTTAACGCGGTATCTCTTAAAGCTTAGGACCTAGAGTGTTCATATTTGGTGACAGGTTTCAATGGCGGAAGACTCAGACGCCAGTCGACATTGGTGACCCTGACCTCATTTTCATGGTCACCATGACACTTTGACCACTGTAATACATTGTTAACGCGATAATATTAATTATGCCAAATATCATAACGGTGGGGGACATTGCCATGTTAGTGGCAAACACTTGTTTTATTTTGGAATAAGTGTTATATCAACATAAAACATTTTCAAATTAAATTGCTATTACAGTTTAACAATTTAATCGGCTCATGTTTATAATTAGGCCTACTGAAAGTGATTAAACTAACTTCTCGGTCACCTCCTCCCAACATTTCCTCTTCATCTTCATGTTGAGGGTGCAGCTAAAAGAAGAGAAGAGAACCGAGGAACGTAGGCAGACTTCCGAGACGAGAACCTCCATCTTTGAAGCGGTCTAGTTGGCTTTTCTCGGTCTCATGGCTACGGCAGACCTCGCTGGTAAGGATTTCCATCTCAAGGGATGACAAATATGTCCGTTTCACCCTTGAGCTGGTCTTCGACTGTTGATCTCGATGGTCGATTGCCATTGTTTTCAACGGGCGTGTCGACTGCTAATTTTTCGGAAAGTAGTTGACTCTGATGAACTCTAATCATTTTATTGACTTCATGCACGAAAGATTTATTACTACGAGAGTAGAAGCTATCGTAAATCTATCTTAGCTAAGATAGCCGTAAGAGAGTTTTGTAAAAAGGTCGTAGACAAATATCGTAAGTGATATTATAGGAGTTAAGATATCGTAGCAGTAAGAAACTTTCATGAAACGGGCTCCGTATTTATTGTTACACTACAGAACCTACAATATTATTCCAACTTAAAGGATGTCGAGCCTCCGATTGCTATGTTGCAACGCAGATATTTTATTACTTCTTTCCTCGCTTAGGGAAAAGGTTTTTGTAGCTGTGCTTAATTTTGCCAAAACTCTGGTGGAACAAATATTCAAAAACGTCCTTGGTTAGATTAATCAAGTTATAGGCGGATAAATTTAGTAACTTTTTGACGAGAAGGGGGACATTGTGTAGAATATCGGGACAGAAATCCATGGAAGACAGAAAAATATTTTAACCACATTTAAGATCTAAACCTTTTTTAATGGAGATCTACATTGTGTATGACATAAATGCCTGCAGGAACCGATGTGGCATAGATTCCTTTGGTGGAATGCACGAATTTATAATAAAAACAATAAAGCTTCCATTTAAGAAATTTACATCAAAGAACACTCAACTATTAAAAAAAGGAACTTTAATGGGGAAAAAGACAATTATTCGGCCATTTGAAGTTCCAAATACAGTATATGTAGCTTTTATTCAATGCATCATCTGTTTGAAATTGTAAAAAGACTATTTGGAAACTGTCCAAAAGCTGAAACCTTTTCTGAGATGTTAACTTTTTTTATTACAATTATCTCTCACGTCATGAAACCTTCATTATGCTTCCTTTATATTAGTGTCTTTAGAATATTATATTAAAACCACGATCATAATGTTATTATAGATTTAATTGCATCAGTTTCAACGCGTCAAAGGCGTTATGAAAACAGCTTTTTCTCAAGGATGCTAGAAAGGATTTGAACCAGGCAGAACAGTTCTTTGTCTTCCAAATTTATATCCATCCCTTAAGAATTTTAAACTTACTTAGGTTGAGAGTTTTACGAGCGCTTTCCAGCGAAAGCTGATGTCGCGCTCGGACCGCAGCCATTTTAAAAAGGGCCGGAAGTTTCGTAAAGTGGGGAGGTAAATTTTGAAGCCTGTTCTAAAAGGATAAGGGCGAGTGATTTTGGAAATTTGGAATAGTAAATATGCCTAAGGCTGGGGAGATGGGAAGGGAGGGAGGTGTGGTGTGTTGTGGTTTTAGCTTTTTAGAGTTTTGATTCTTTAAATACGGGCATAAGAATTTTTAAGATTTTATTTTTCATTTATTTTAGGATTCATACCTGAAGAATAACCAATGACGTGTAAACACCGATCAAAATGATGATGCATCTAATTTTTAAATAATCAACAACAAACCTGTAACTATTTACCTGAAGCGATTACTATATAAACTAATATCATAATCTAAATGGAAGGCTTTTAAATGACAAGTCACTATCACAGATTCCGTTTTTACTGTTCTCACTTGATTGCGGAATATCTTGCCCATCAAGATCGTTTTCTCACTAACACTTTCATGAAGCGTTTATCTAATTAGAGAGTTTGAAATTAGCCACTAAACAGGCAAATAGGTGTACAAGTGAGCAAAGTTTACGTAACACTGCTTCTAGTTTCCAATTATACTCGTACAAACGGGACTCAATTAAAATTTATTCAGGCTTTAATTTCAAGAGGT
This sequence comes from Phorcus lineatus, assembly GCA_921293015.1. Classification (NCBI taxonomy): domain Eukaryota; kingdom Metazoa; phylum Mollusca; class Gastropoda; order Trochida; family Trochidae; genus Phorcus; species Phorcus lineatus. The sequence goes on along the minus strand of OV121092.1, from coordinate 14,248,616 downwards.
TAGGTTTCGGTTTTGAGTTAATGAGCCTTTCTCCCTAATGTATCCACTCTCTTTTGGATGCTTGTCATCCACGTGTTTAACAACTGAAATATTGTTCAATGCACGTTAAACCCCAACTCACTCACTTGAGTTAATGAGGAGAGAATGCTATTATCTACAGTGTACGGGTTATAGTCCACCGGCCCAGAGGGGTCCCCATGCACCCCCCCCCCCCCCATGGCAGAATGAAACTAACTTTTTTTGAAGCCTTGACATGTCTATTATGCAAATTTGACTGGTAACAGTGTATAAACTGGGACGAAATGTGTCATTTCTACATATTTCCATGGGTACCCCCCTCAGCCACTTAATCTCTGAAGTGTCACACCAAAAGGTGGATGTCCCCATATCTTTGGTTCTAATTATCATAGAACCATAATCTTGGTATCTAAATGTATGTTTATAAGGTCACTGAATCCATTGACAGACATTTCAGATTGCTACCATAGGTCATTTGTACGAAATTTTAGGTTTCCATTAAAAAAACTCATCATTCATGACTTAGACCGATAACAATTCTATTTTCTCTTCTCTACAGTTAATGTATATCATTGTATTTTACATTATTTGCACTGATAGTAGAATTATGAATACCTGTAACCATTTTGTGTTCTTATGTGTACTTATAACACACAAATTAAGTGTCCAAAAGCAAACCAAGGGACCTACCGTTAATCTATTATCATTAAAATACACCAACTCAGCTTTGGAAAAAAGATTTTTTTTCCTCTCTATAGTTAATGTATATGATTTTATTTTACATTATTTGCACTGAGAATAGAATCTTGAGTACTTGTAACCCTTTTGTGTACTTATGTGTACTTAAAACACATAAATTAAGTGTCCAAAAGCAAACCAAGGGATCTACTGCTAATCTACTATCATTGAAATACACAAACTCAGCCTTGGTAAAAAAATATTTTCTCTTCTCTAAAGTTAATGTATATGATTTTATTTAACATTATTTGCACTTAGAGTAGAATTATGGATACTTGCAACTCTTTTGTGTATTTGTGTACTTATATCAATCAAGGTTAAGTGTCCAAAAGCAAACTAAGGGACCTACCATTAATCTACTATCATTGAAATACACCAAATCAGCCTTGAAAAAAACTCACAATTTTGTATTTTGAATGTGCTGTTTTACTTCTAAATCATTGGGGATTTAAAGGGTTCAAAGAAGAAAGATAACACATAGGTACTAATTCTGTCATTACACACATCACAGGCATGTAGTACAGGAGTACATTCTTGCAAATTATTCATTTTTAATCTCTGTATGACTGTTTGAATCAGGTGCTTTTTGGACATCAGCAATTTATCAAAATCCTAGTTTTAAGAGAGAGCATCATCATCAATAACATCCCCATACACCACACACCTAAACAACGTTCATTATCATCCTCAAAGCTGTCACGTTGCAAGGCCTTGATGTCGACCAACTCTCTAGGAAGAGCGCACTAGCTCTAGCTTCCAATCCACAAGAGTCTATGTCTCTCATCAGCAACAAGAACAACAGACATTGGAACAGAGATGTATTCCATAGAGCCTCCTGCTAATTGAAATGATTTGTATGATACTCTAGGCTTTTGATGGTATCATGATAGTGTCCATGTTACATTGTTTGACTCATGTTCACAGCAATAGTCATTCAGTTGCAGACAGCTACCAACTTTATCAACATTTTTTTGTCAGGTCCACCATAGACAGCAAAATAAATCCTCATAGGTCTTTTATAAGTGATATGTACATAAGGAAGACAAACTTTATCTTAAAATTCACGTTCCTGAGTACATGATTACTCAATCCGGTTGGTTGTAGGATATATGAATTTTGGTACATTTAACCACAACAAGTAAACATTAAACAATAGTGAGGAAACCTAATTATCGAGATTAATCATATGAGAATGTAATACGATATGGATTTTGAATAAATGCACATATGAAGGCACCTAGCTCACCAAACAAATCTGATGGCACAACCTTATAGTGACTTGATCTGACATTGAAAACTTTGAAGTCACCGTAGGAATGAGCAACTTAATGCTGTAATTTTATCAATAGATATATCAAACAAAATATGTCTGCATCTCTAGACAACAGAACTGCAGTGGTTACATGACAATCCGCAAAAGGCCTAAAGTTACTATCACACACATATGATGTATCCATATGGTTATGTTGTGCCTTCTTCAGCAAATCAACACAGAAGGTGCTTTATAGTAATGTAGGTTTCAACATTCAGTATGACCACATTTGATCTGGAAGTTTCAATGAAGGCATGTCCTATCACATGGCATAACAATGATAGATACAAAAACCATATCATAGTCATAAGAACATTCCGAGTGGAATGAGCATATATAAGGATGCGTGGCAAGTAAATGGATGGAAGTTGTTTCTCAGACATTCTTATCCCACTTGAAGCTGGACTCATCGGATTAGGCTCGTTGCAAGGTGTTTTTTACTTGCTATTTTCAAAGTTTTTCTTGTCAGATCAAGTGGCTCTTAGGTTGTGCCATCATATTTGTTTGGTGAGCAAGGTGCCTTCATATTTGCATTTACTGGAAATCCATATTGTATTACATTCTCATATGATTAATCTTGATAATTAGGTTTCCTCACTATTGTTTAATGTTTACTTGTTGTGGCTATATGTACCACAATTCATATATCCTACAACCAACCTGATGGAGTAATCATGTACTCAGGAACGTGAATTTTAAGATAAAGTTTGTCTTCCTTATGTACATATCACTTATAAAAGACCTATAAGGATTTATTTTGCTGTCTATGGTGGACCTGACAAAAAAATGTTGATAAAGTTGGTAGCTGTCTGCAACTGAATGACTATTGCTGTGAACATGAGTCAAACAATGTAACATGGACACTATCATGATACCATCAAAAGCCTAGAGTATCATACAAATCATTTCAATTAGCAGGAGGCTCTATGGAATACATCTCTGTTCCAATGTCTGTTGTTCTTGTTGCTGATGAGAGACATAGACTCTTGTGGATTGGAAGCTAGAGCTAGTGCGCTCTTCCTAGAGAGTTGGTCGACATCAAGGCCTTGCAACGTGACAGCTTTGAGGATGATAATGAACGTTGTTTAGGTGTGTGGTGTATGGGGATGTTACTGATGATGATGCTCTCTCTTAAAACTAGAATTTTGATAAGTTGTTGATGTCCAAAAAGCAACTGAATCAAACAGTCATATGGGGATTGAAAATGAATAATTTGCAAGAATGTACTCCTATAGTACATGTCTGTGATGTGTGTAATGACAGAATTAGTACCTTTGTCTTATCTTTCTTTTTGTGCCCTTTAAATCTATCCCCAATGATTTAGAAGTAAAACAACACATTCAAAATACAAAATTGTTAGTTTTTTCCAAGGCTGATTTGGTGTATTTCAATGATAGTAGATTAATGGTAGGTCCCATAGTTTGCTTTTGGACACTTAACCTTGATTGATATTAGTACACAAATACACAAAAGAGTTGCAAGTATCCGTAATTCTACTCTAAGTGCAAATAATGTTAAATAAAATCATATACATTAACTTTAGAGAAGAGAAAATATTTTTTTACCAAGGCTGAGTTGGTGTATTTCAATGACAGTAGATTAGCGGTAGATCCCTTGGTTTGCTTTTGGACACTTAATTTATGTGTTATAAGTACACATGAGTACACAAAAGGGTTACAAGTACTCAAGATTCTATTCTCAGTGAAAATAATGTAAAATAAAGTGATATACATTCACTGTAGAGAAGAGAAAATAGTTTTTTTCCAAAGCTGAGTTGGTGTATTTCAATGATAGTAGATTAGCGGTAGGTCCCTTTGTTTGCTTTTGGACACTTAATTTATGTGTTATAAGTACACATAAGTACACAAAACGGTTACAAGTACTCAAGATTCTATTCTCAGTGCAAATAATGTAAAATAAAATCATATACATTAACTATAGAGAGGAAAAAAAATTTTTTTTCCAAAGCTGAGTTGGTGTATTTTAATGATAGTAGATTAACGGTAGGTCCCTTGGTTTGCTTTTGGACACTTAATTTATGTGTTATAAGTACACATAAGTACACAAAATGGTTACAGGTATTCATAATTCTACTATCAGTGCAAATAATGTAAAATACAATGATATACATTAACTGTAGAGAAGAGAAAATAGAATTGTTATCGGTCTAAGTCATGAATGATGAGTTTTTTTAATGGAAACCTAAAATTTCGTACAAATGACCTATGGTAGCAATCTGAAATGTCTGTCAATGGATTCAGTGACCTTATAAACATACATTTAGATACCAAGATTATGGTTCTACGATAATTAGAACCAAAGATATGGGGACATCCACCTTTTGGTGTGACGCTTCAGAGATTAAGTGGCTGAGGGGAGTACCCATGGAAATATGTAGAAATGACACATTTCGTCCCAGTTTATACACTGTTACCAGTCAAATTTGCATAATAGACATGTCAAGGCTTCAAAAAAAGTTAGTTTCATTCTGCCATGGGGGGGGTGCATGGGGACCCCTCTGGGCCGGTGGACTATTAGACTAATCTCAACAAGGTGTCTTAATTATAAGCTTCTGAAAGGGCTTGTATATCTTCAAAAGAGGATTTATTTAAGGATTAAGACATATCCACAGTGATAAAGTAGCATTAGAGTAGAAATGTAGGGTTGCAAAAATTAAACCCATTTGATATACTTTAAGAAAAAACTATGGAAACAACAAACATGGCAATGACTTGCTATGTAAGATACTTGAATGTTGCTCTCATGGTTAGACAATGGAATAGCAGTGACAATAGATAGAAATTATTTTTGAAGTTACACAAAACTTTGTATTGTGTTATACAACGAAGCAAGAGCGGTTTCAAATCATGCCTAGATGGGTTCTTATAAGATCTATTGCGATTTCAAGAAATATATACTAAGGGAAACATAACCATTTAGATGTTAACGAAAAGGCTTGACCTTAAAACCATATATATCAAAATAAATGTCTAGCATAAACATATAAATCTGTTTTAATGAGTTGTGTTAAACTGTATATGTCAAGATTAGTCATTAAGAGCTATTGCAATGAACAGAATTTTTCGATTTTGATTGCATGGTTAATCACAAAACCATTTCCCAGAAAATAAATGCATAGACTGTAAAACAGTCATTGCGCACATGTAATATGGTACTCAACAGGAAGTAAGATAAATGCCAACGCAATGGTCGGGATAGCGCAGTGGTTAGCGCGTTCGTCTTCGGATGAAGAGGTCCGTGGTTCGAATCCCGCTAGCGGCTCGGCAACTTTGTCTGCAGTAGAGAACTGTTCTACACGCAGTCAGGTTTGGGTGCAATGCTACACTGAGTTTCAGCGCAGTACCAACCATGGTTCGCTAGTTCCAGCCGATTATCGCAGGTTTCACCGAAATGCATAGCCACAATGATGTTGCGGGCTTTCTCCCTGCAATAACACTAGAAGCCGCGATATAAGTGATATAATCTTGAAAGCGGCGTTAAACCCCAACTCACTCCTGTTCTCATCTTCTTAGCGGTTGGTTTCTAAATTATATTCTGTCTCACAAACATGTTAAAGGTCTACTAACCAAATGATTGTATGGTACCAAGGTTTAACACTTAAAAGGGAAAAGATAACGCTTTCAACTGCTGTATGTTGGCGTCGAATTATCATAACAGTGTTCCTTTACTTGGTTTGTAAGCCCTATCTACAGTGACCTATGATGAGGATTAAACAACAGTAGCTTGTGATACCACACTTTTGACGCTCGAGCGACGGTGAATGGCTTCACTTCTCATTCTTGTTTAATGTTATTAAAATATTCTCCAACAACAACTAAGTCACAAAATTGCTTAGCTGTTAAAATTATTGCCTGACTTTGCAAACGCTAAAGGATCACATTGCCACTTAATTCAAAATTTAGATGTAAAGTATCATCATGTAAAGCATCTAAAAACGATTTAGTGTTTCGCTTCCATAACCACATACACATTGCTTGATGCCAACATAAAACTATAGATTTAGTTCAACTCGCTTACACGGTAACGACCTTCCTAAATGTTTGCCATGGGATACATGAAATGATTGTTGTATATCATTATGTTTCTTCATTTATCCTTCAAACCTTTCTGTTGTTCTGTTCTGGAATTGATAGTTTCAAAAAAACAGTGATTTTGGGGGTGAAGACTGACTGAAATGTTTCAATCTTGGTGATGCACTAAAGATATATTTTGAGTTTGAAGTTAAATCCTAGTTTATTGATAAACATACCATTTCTCAAGAAATAATTGTGTAGAAATAAGTTTCCACACCATCAACGTATTAAGCAGAGTATAATGTTTGACAGTAATATTTACAGCATCTTTTTAACACATTTTATCAACATACATGTTTATAAGTATATGGTTGCAATAGTTTCATAGTGTTTTTCAAATGCTTAAGTGCATTAAACATTTTGATTTCCACGCGCAGCTTTCCAAATGACATGACTTGACGGTGTTGACCCTTGGAATAACCCCCATGGATATTGTATGTATTCGGCATTGACCGGTCAGAAATCTTTAAATTCATCAAATGTCCTCTGATTGCTGTAACAGTAGACATCCTGCATGTATATAAGTCCATTTTCAGTCGCTTAATTAAATCATGATTCATTAGTATGTAAAAAAATATGCTTTCAAAATCTAAATATAATTCTACGTTCTTTTCTTATGTTGTTAAAATTTTAAAGATGCAATTTACGCAATTCAAAAGTAGGATATTGTCGCTTTACTAAAATATTGGATATTTATGAGACTGGAAATTTATTGTTCTCACGACTAGAATTCGGAAAACTCACAATGTTGTTTTTAAGTTGTTTATTTTGTCTTTATGGCACCATTATATAATGATACCAAATCTCAATGAGGCTATCATTTCCGCCATTTATTTTGGATTTATACAATTTAAATTTTCTTATAATACTTTTATAGTGTGAGTAGAGGAACCCGCGTGCGGTCCCTGGATGTTTTACTATACTTTGGTGACATGAAACACACTTTGGTAGATTATCTAAAAGCAGAAGTACGCTTGTGAGTGCAACGCAACCTCGTTTGAACACAGTAAATGTTTAGTTGTTGAACATAACTTGGGTATAACTTTTGAAAACTTTCATCAAGAATTCATTGCCAAAAGCATAGGAAACGTCTTCCTGTGGTGAACGTTTTAATGTTTCAGGATCATTGAGAGTTTTGAATTATAAAAGATAAAAGATGAAAGCTACACTTCCTCATGATGCTAATTGGAAGTAAGATGTATCTTTATGTATCTTTTCTTGTAACAAAAACGTCTGAAAAATATTTTGAGCTACAATGATCGAACAATTCTTCATATTTCAACACAAGAAACGATGGACTTGATGGATTTAACTCATTTCGGTTTTTACAAATCATTCCTTGTGATATGAATAGTAAATAAAGAAATAAGCGAAATAATTATGTTACGAAGGAAAAAAATCCAAGATGTCTTGAAAATTCCACGCTACAACAACAAACAAAATCCACATTTCTTTACATTGCATCTCGTATTCGTAATTGATTCATATCAATGGTATAGATTTTGTTGTCTATTTATCTTTAGCACATTAAGTTGGGGGTTTTCAGACTATGACCCCAAGTTTATAAGATCATCCAGGTATTCTGTCAATATCAACTGTGTTCAAAACCATCTACATGTAAGAAGGGTATTCTAAAACACTGATTAGTTTTAAAGGATATCCGAGTGTTTGATCAATTTCCGCGTATCTATTATGAACATGAAGATGATGCATAAGCTGTTTTTGTTATGACTTCTATTATATTTTTCAAGTAACAAATCATTTCAAATGTGAAGAAATAGGAATGCCACTCAAAGAACAATTTCACATATGGTTTAACTTTCAATAATATTTCAATCACAGGATCAAAAACATCCTATATCAGAATCAGGTGACCTTAAAAAAGTGCATACTTGTGTTAATAACAGATATTACAGTTACAAAGACAATAAGATTATCATTCATTAAGTTAAATACTGAAAGCAATAGATAAAATGTATATTAAACATGAATACACTTTAATTGTTTTTAGAAATAAACATATTTCAGGAATAATTTTCATTTAAATATTTAAGTACTCTGTTCAGTTAGCACACGGTCTTACTTCATTTTGTAATGAGAATGTATAAAAATTTGTAACATTGTGTTACAATATTGCTATGTTGAACTGGTCACACACTTGTTTGTCATTGTTAACTGGCTTTCTAGAAATTTTCCTCAGTTTCCTGAAAATCTCAGACTGGACAAATTGTGGAAGCCAGCTGTTAGAAATCACTAACTCACACATTTGATCAACCTGGTTTTCTACGATTGACTTACTATCATTCTGCTGCGCATTGTTCCCCACTTTTGGTACCTGTTTACAAACGGATGCATCAAGGAATTGCCAAACTCAAACTATTACTTCTATATTATCAAGGACTTGGTGATTATTATTTTTTAAGCTAGCCTTTTGACCAATTTGATCATGTTTAACTTATTTGTTTAAGTCTATATTGTAACTTAAAACAGTTTGTTTATTATTAATTAAATTGTTATATTTGCCATATGCAATGGTTTGTCATATTAGGCTGTTTTGACTGGGGACAGAGTTAATATTCTAAATCGAACGTAATAATTCTAATTTCAAGTCTGAAGCTAAGTTCAAAATCGATTTGAAGGAAATATTCACCTTGATACCCCGAGTCTGAGTTTTAGGTGTTAACCTCGGGGCTTGAAAGGAGTGATTTTCCTATATGTTTATAATGTCATCATTAAGTGTTGTGATTCCGCAAAAAACAAGATATACGTGTATTAACAAGTACGATATTGATAGCAAGAAGTAAAGCGATTAAGCGCTGAAATCTGAGCAGGTTCCAAGCCATATACTTGAAGTGTTATCTTCCGTCAAATATTATTGATATTCCAAGTAGACTATGTATAGCTAAGAAAGTTCAAACAAGTACATGATGACGAAGCTATCTTATTTGTGCTTTCAAAAAATAATGGGTGATTGATATTCGCAATCAAAAACGTGTATTATTTTGATAAGTTGTCTAATTCTTTCTTTCACTATTCTTTCAATGTAAATTACATCATAATAAAAAGTGTATAAAAAATTTTGATTTATATTTTTTTTTTCATTTTCAAATGCCTTTTCTACTTAAGTGTGTTAATTCCGCATAAGCAGTGCTCATACCTATTCCCAAGAAAATGGTTAATCAGGCTATTTCAAATATTTATATGGTGCTGCCTTCAATGAGACAAAGAGTTTTTCATCAATTATTCTATCAATGCTCAAACAGAGTAAAACTCGGTAACTTAAATGTAGACTTACAAATCATTTACTAAAAATTCCGAATACCGTTTATTTATGTAAACCCTTATTGCACTTGTAGAAATTCATGAAATTTCACCAAATTTTTAGTTTAACAAGGTTAAGAAAAAATTCTTTCTTAAAGCTAATATGTCATCTTTTAGGTATGTAGGAGGTTTCTTGAAAATGTATTTGTTTGATTATCCTAATATAAGTTAACTTTCTTTTGAATTCCGGTTAATCTATGTGATATTGATATGTACTTACTTTTCTCATCTGCTGATATATTCTATGAACATCTAATTACGTCTTCAACAAGTGCAATAAGTAAGAGGTATAATAGTTTCCAATAAAACCAAAAAGCTGAAAAGACACATTACAATAAGCTTCCAACACTTTCAACCCTGATCTGCCCTTCTGTCTGCTTCAGATAAGTTTCAAAAATTGATCGGCAAATGTGGTACATTGTCAGATTTTCCATTTAAATAGCGTGTTGTCGCCTGTATTGTGGCAATAATGAATTGATTAGCATTCAAATGATAATTTACAGCGACAATCAGTACTTCATGGTCAAATGATATCACCGATAAGCGAATCTACTTCGATGGTTGTACAAAAGTGTTTCATACATCAAAATCCCTACTTGCATGCCAGAAATTTAATAAAGATTTCATAACTACATTCTCAGATTCTTTACGATTGATCTTGTTTTCAAAAGCATGATATAACTCATTAAATTTTGAATTTGACACAGAATGACATGGAACTGACCAAATATCACTAAATGATCAATGAATAATCAATGTGTATCTCATTTTACGCCTGCACGAAATTTTCATTTATTCAAGTAGTGCAAAATTTTAAAGTAAAATCAATTATGAAAGTTTAGATTGTTGATGAAATAACTCTCTTAAAACTTCTTGACATTTAATAGCATGTTGTAAATGCAAATATCAAGTGAAGACAGTAAAATGGGAATTAACTCCCCTGATGAAGCATAATGTCTTATGGAAATTTCATAGATTAAATAACCATGTTAGTATTAAATGTTCAAGACAGGTTTCATATGGCCTGTTTATAGTAAACACAATTACATTTGTTAATTTCTAATGCTTATAGCTGCTTGTCCATTTGATTACACCAACCATGTGAATGATAAAATCTAAGCAATTCAATTTTTTTATTTTTTGTTTTAGAAAATTCTTGAATCTTAGTTTAACTTGTTTTATTGAAGTTCCGAACAGTGGAGTGTAATGTGCATTCAACAATATTTCTGTCATTCATGCAGAGAACAATCGTCTAAAATTTAGTTCATATATCAGGGAGAAAATAGGTTTAATAGATTGAGGTTACATAGGGAAGAAAGGCTTATTGAGAAAAAGGCAGCAGGTTTTGTAAAATTTATTGATTTCTGGAATTTATGGAACTCCATTCTCTGAATTTTATGTAACAAAATTTGAGGAATGGTTTCCAACGTTGGATTTATCAGTGTTCCAAACAGAGGTATAGCTCCGTCATTACGTCATATACAACCTCTGTCTTAATATTCACGAAGGTTTCCCCGGTCTAAAAATGTAGAACGCTGATTGGATGCAATCAAAGTTAGTCATGCAATCAAAAGTTCTCATTCAAATTCTCATTAAAGTTAATCCCATTAGGTTTTTAAAAGTTAAACTTTATTCGAATATATACCTTGCACCTTGAGTTGTCTACAGTACACAAACGCCTCGTTTTGTGACTGCATCATTGCATCGGCCTATGTGACAACAAATATGTGTTTCATGCAATCGGTGTTTTCATTGGCCGATATATTGTTAGTTAGTTTAAGTTGCAATATTGTGCCGGTAGGGGAAACTGCCGGAAGCTCTAGAAACCTTCGTATTAAGACAGAGGTTGTATAGGAATTTATGACGGAACTACCTCTGTTTGGAGAGAATCGTACACTGGCAGGTTTGGCTGTATTCGGGAGAATTAGACCTATAAAAAGAATCAGCTTGCAACCCCAAAATATGGAAATGTTAATTTCCAGGGTCAATCACTATTCATTTTTATTTGGTTATAGTCCTCACGTAACGTAACGTTTAAACCCTTACCAGTTGTCAATCAAATCAAATCATTAATCCTTATAAATTTGCAAGCATAATAACTAAAACATTCTGACCCAAACTTACCAATGTTCTTTGAATTATTTTCTGAAAGTTATATGCATGTCAGGTTAACTTGACTCGAGGCTTACATTATTATATACAATTCCTGTTCCTGTCAATGCGAGAACCCTTAACTGTTTTGTACAAACGACTTGACCAATTAGGACTTTGAATTGTAGATATGTTAACCTTTCGACGACCATATGAAACAAAAACCGTTATATCATAGAAAACATTATTTCTTGGAAAAGGTTAAGTACCTGAAATAGCAGGGCCTAGAAAAATATGTTTTTCTGCATTTGGCTGAAATCAATCGCTGCTATGCGGGTTTGGTTTGCCTCCATGAGTTTTTTTTTCTGTCAATGCAATAAATTGAAAGTCAAAGATTTCATTTCACATGAGTTGAGTATGATGATCTTATCTCAGAGAACTGAATTCTTTTGTTGCTGAATTCGTGCCTATGGTTCAGAATGGATGTATAAGGCTGGAGGTGATAATTGACTAATAATTAACACCAAACATTATTTGTACAACATAATGTTTTTATGCACATAAATTGGAGTTGAATAGTTGCTTAAAATTGTTTATTCTACAATTTCAAGGAGCAGTGTCAGTGCCTTTAAAACGCTGGCTGTAATGAATATTGATGATTTTATCAGATTATAACGATTAAATGAATGAATGAATTTAAGAATGGCTTATTCTCTTGAAGATCACTAAAGTGACATAGACAATAATATGTATCAGATACTGGACACATTAAACTTGTAAATGTCATAGTTAATTTCGATGTATAGCATAGGCATTACAATATTGGCTTTTAGGAGGAGTTTTTAGATCCACGTGCTCCAGGGTACACCAGGATTCAACTGGTAACATACTACAGAGTGTCCAAATATCCAAATATATTTTGTACACAAATAAAAGATTTCAATACATAGTTTTGCAAATTTTGTTTTAGCTGCTCTTTTAAGAGGTATATGTATGAATTTGACCATGAGCGTTCAATCAACGCTAAAGAAACATAATCAGAGATTGATATTTTTTAACGTATTTTTAACGTATTTTATAAATTCAGCAAACAAATGCTACCAACGAAAAAGGAACATAATTCATGTAATACGACATTACGCATCATGTAAGTACTGTAAATATTACTTCCAAGGTGGTTCAAAGGACTGTGGGTAGTAAAGACATATGCATACATAAAACAACCAATGAGAAGGGGCACGCACATCACTGTTAATAGAAGATTAATTTGCATTTTATAACAATGACTATATCCGACCTGACATAAATAAGAACGTTTGAAAATCCTACACATAAAACAATGACGTCACATATGGAAAGGTTTTTTTTGGTTACGTAAGGTTTGTAGAGGATGGTAATTTTTTTAAATAGGATATGGTACTTCTTGATCATTTAAAATTGTGATTATGATATCAAGATGATGTTGAAAGGTTTTCCGACCTTACTAAATAATAGCATGCACAACATTTCAGAAATACCTTGATGGGAAGGCGCAGATGATCACGCATCTTTAAAGCTAGCAGATTTCATTTTGAGAAATCTCATACTGATGTGGTGTCTGATCAACCTAAGAAATGAATGTAGAAATTCATAATCGTTTAGACAATGTACAAACTAAGCCTTGTCGTTCCATGGGTAATGCATCTTTGATAACTCAGGATAAAGTTACTATCAATCTCCACTGCTGAATAGGGGTATACATCAATACACTGATGGTTCAAACTTGCTTGTGTGTCAAGGATCGTTCAGATTATTTTAATTATAAAGTTTATCTGACGTTAAAAAAACATTATCAAAACTTAGTAAGATTTGGTTGTGCTTCAATTACCTTTTCTCATTTCAAGAGGCGACATAATCATGATTTTTTATATGTTTCTATTGCCTACATTATTTTTTTCAGTGCACACAATCCTGAAGTAAGTTGCTCTGCATTTGGCGCAATTGTATTTCTGTATTCTTTTTCAAACATCATACAATGTCTTTTTATGCGTTCTAAATCTTGATTTCTGCCAATGAAGGTATCAGATCATCTTGCAGCTTGATAGTCCATCAAACTCAATAGCATCAAGATGTTAAATGTTTTGATCTTCAAATAGAAATTTGTACCTGTCAACCTCAAGGTATATTTTAAATTGGTGTTTAATCATATTACGTTTTTATCGCAAGAATTGAATAGGCTGGCCAAATTAATCCAACAGACAAATGTTAATTCTTACAAAAAGCAAGTTGAATTCAGAATCAATGTATAAAAAGTAAATCTGTAACGTTAAGTGCACGAGGTTCAAGAAAAGGATAGCTGATTTGGTTTAATTATTCATTCTTAAGTAATGGAACTCCTTTTACAAATTGCAATATTAGCAAGCGAATTTATATGCATCTTCGAAATGAATAAGGATGACACTCCTAACACTGATACTATGAGAGTAATACAAAGCACTGCCTTAATTTGTGTTACTCATTCGCTTGAAAGTTTAAAGGTTGAAGGTCAAAATTGTTAGCTGTACTTAAAGAGGATGTTATATGCAACAGTTAATCTAAAGTATTGCACAAAATAGCTTAACCCTTTATAAACCACTTTGTATCGTTCTTTTTACTCTACAGTAAAGCCTATTCGGATATAAGGAAAATAGTATTAAGATAAAGATGTGATTAACAATTTAGGTCTATTTTTATGTCAAGTTAGGAAAATAAGAAATTCTAGTGCTTTTCTATAACGCTCATGCAATATTTACCTGCTTATGACTGTATTATGGGCCAGTGGCCTTTTACTGAATAAATTGCCTGTCTGTCTGTCTGTCTGTTTGTATCGTTCTTCCTTCAGTGATCCATTTTCACAATCTGTAGATGTTGACTGTCAGGGTGTAACGAAAACTAAACTCCGACGAGACCCGTTTATCCGGCAGTAAGGTAAGAAAATAAAATAATCAAGCCAATAATATTAAGAGAGAAGCAAATGAGTGAATCAAGTGATTTATTTGCAGTCTAAACAAGACGATAACTGGGTACAACAACAAGCTACCCGTAGTCATCTCAACAGGAGTTAACAACTAATTAAGGAAGTCAACGACTCATGAATAAACAAATAGACAAGCTGTTGGGAATCACTCTAGCATTACCCCCAGGCATTGAAACAACAAGATAAGCTAATGGCCGTCTTAACGAGATAGCATCAATCAGACAAATCAACACTTGCTTGAATTAACAAGGGCTGATGGGACACGGGTGGACAAAAAATAGGGATTAATATACAAGCACTCAGTACTTTAGATGATCCCTAATCACTACTTAAGTGAATAAATAAATAAGAACACTAGTTGGGGTATACTGGAACTTCTAAAATAATGGGAGGGAAGGTAAGGTTAAAACTGTAAATCTTTAAAGGATTAAATGAAGTGATCACATACTTCAAAAAGGTACAGAGAAATAAAGGAATATCAACCTCACCAATCCACTTCCAACGCTCGAGCCAAGCCCAGTTCTTAACACGACCGCACGCGGCGAGTGCCAAGTCGGTTCTTACGACTAGGGTCGGATTCGGCCTTTGTAGGCACAGTCCCGACGTCGAGGTAAACACTCTGGTGCATCATGAGGAGATAGTAGCTTAACTCCAAGATATCACTAAGTTGTGTTTCTTTGCGAAACTAAATTAGCCCTAGCTCCATAGATATAGGAGTTACAGTAACATGAAAAGGCGTATTGCAAAGGGTACAAACTCCTCTACAAGTAGATATAAATATATATAGCATGAGCATTGACATATTAATGCTACATGGTAAAAAGCTTGTTAACTGGGGCATGAAAATGACATTTGAACACATAACAAAAGTCACAGTCGGCGAATAAAGACATGAATGAGGAAAAATGATACATGAATGTAAAGTACATAATACGTACTTTCGATATATACAATAATTGGTGACATTTGATAAAAGTACATTAGAGGAGAGGCGAGAAAAGGACGCACGCTCGAACTGCGTGACATTGACATCTTATCCCATGGTTACTTAAAAATATTATACTAGAAATCAATGTATTTAAGGAAGTCTAGGATTGAAGAACTCAATTTTGGGTGGTAAATTATACGATTTTGAGATTAAAATGTTAACCAGATGCATTTTAAGTCGGAGATGTAGCAGTGATTTTGTGAGGATTTGGTTTTAGTGAAGTTTATTAGCACGCGTTTCCTTCACAATGGAATAGTTCACAATAACCATTCAACCTATGTAAAACAAATGTCATAACACTAACTGATTTGTATTTTAAAATGCTTTGCTTCACCAAATTCAAAGATAAAAGATGTGTTTATTATGTTACATAAACATTTTCAGGTTTAGATTAAAACTGATTCGAGAAAGATATTTGATTTAGAAATCCTGTTAAACGTTTTAGTGAATGGCTTTTGAGATATGACAAAAAACTGGCTCAAAATATGTTAAGTTCAGTAGAGAGTTTGACTCTCACAATATATTTATTGAGAGATCCTGTCAATCCATTCTTTATCTACACGTGTTTTTTTTAACTTAAAGGTTGTAATAGAAAGAATAAAATTGCAAAACAAATGATAATGTATAAATCGTGATCATCATTGTATGTTAGCTGCCAACGTAAGATCTTTTTATCGCTGATTTATAAACGGTATCCATTGAACTACATGCATGGCAGTGAATTTATTAATATCTGTTTACTGCATATTTTACATGTCTACATTTAAAGTTGACTTTAAGTGGATGTGAAGAGATAATGATTTTCTACAGTAAATCTAGATGGTAGCTTGATGATTCGTGTTTGCAAATGTTGCATGAAAAGGTCGTGAACTAAACTTTAAAGCTATGTTTCATAAGTTAACATGTAAAAGCTTTGTATTCATTCTAAAATCATTTGTACACTTTGTGAATTGAATATACATACATTACTGCAGAGAACTGGAGAAACTTTTAGCCTTGGAGACATGGCAATTGTGACGAAAGAAAATGGTAAAATATGTTTGCAGGCGAGAGCCATTAAATTAGAAAAGCATATGTTAATTGATCTTTTTATTCTATCTAAGATTCCATTCATTTTCTCAACCATACCATTATTTCTTTGCCATTGCGATCGTAGGTCAATTATGTATATTTAAGTCAGCACTAAATTATAAATTGAATTTGTAGAAATGAATTAAATTCTTAATTTAGTTGTATGAGTAATAAGATGTTAAAATCATATCTAATATAAAACCGACCCCTTTAAATTTAGAAAGAATTATCAATTGTTTTTCAATACTAATCACGATTTTCCAGAGGATTTCTCATATAGTCAAACAAACTTTTAATCTGCAGCTGCATTTTACGTGTGTCCAAAAAAATTCATTCATTAGGTTTATTTCTTATTTGCAGATGGAAAATAAATGGAAATATTAATATATAAAATACTTTTGTTTCAGTTTTTTAATAAACGTTATCGTAATGTGATATTACCTTATGATACCTTAGGAACCACATTATCACATATTATACATCAAATTTAGAAACACGGGCAATAACGTGTAAGCATTACACGTGAAATATTACATGACAGTCTGCTAAAACTGGAAGAAATGAAACAAGGTATTGAATCGATTAGATTCATGCCATAGGCGCTAAGTTGTGTTGGTTGGTTCAATAACAAAATGGCCTATGAACTAGATGCTTGTTGGAGTTGATTGGCTGTAAGGCGAGAACACCTTTATCAAGTTCTAATAAAGATCATTACAAAGTTAAAACTGATGATCTATGAAAGCCGATACAGGTTTTGATATTTAAACGATGTAATTTGTTTCGTACTTGCCATCAATATCAACATGAGTTAGGCTTACCTTGGAATCTCCTTCCTCTATTATTAATTATCAACAATTATTTTAGAATCATGAAGAAAAATATCAATGCTCTGGGTCTTATACATTAAAGATTAAAAACTAAATGAAATTCATTATTTGAATGAAAAATGTTTCTTCTTTACACAACTTGTTGCATGACTGTTTCTTTATTCTATATGTGCATATTTTCGTATTATAAACAAATTTCAGGAGTTTATTCAAGTTATTCAGCTAAGCTCAGTTGATTGTTGTGAAGAGCTGTCGCTATTTGCATACTTACGTGTTTCCTGACATTCCACGTAGCTCTGTATCTTTAACCCTTGAACATGTTGTTTTTCTTGTTATAACATTACATTGTGTCCTTTCTTGCTATCGTTCAGACATGTTTTTATTTAGTAGGAAAATATTGTAACATAGTTGTCAGTTAATAACCAGTTGGTGTTTTTCCACAATTCATCTCGTTCAAGAGACCTTGTGAAAGTATAGCTCACCATTAGTGCTAAAGGTGGGCGTTTAGATGTTGGTATTGGAACGAAGACAAATCATCAATCTAGGGGCCTTCACAGTCATTTTGATTGACCAGATAATCTATGCAGAAGAAATAATTATATACGAATGAATACTGACTTAATGTGACATTAAGCAGTTTTTTTAATTCTGTAAACCCTAATGTCTATTTTTGCAATCCACCTTATGAAATTCGTTCCAAGTTGTTTTTTCTCTAAGTGGCATATTTGTAGTTGGACCGAGGAAAACATTATCAATAACTTCCATTGTCATTTTTAAACGTTTCGAGTTAGATTGTTGTGAAACAGATTAATTCGTTTGATCAGTACTCAAACTCAAAACAAACTTTCAAAAACTTGAAATCATATAACGAAAGACATGTTTTAACACTTAAATATTTCCTTTAAACTTAAAAGATTTTCTCAAACGTTTTGGAATTAGTATCTTTGAAATGAAAGTGTTAATATAATTTGGCAGAAGATTATTTTCAGGTTTAAGACAAAAGTTGTTTCAATCAACGCAAGCAAACACGATTGCTGTTTCGTCTCCATAACCTTAAGTTTCCAGTATTGAATTTTAGATTCATATCAAAAGTAAACAACATCTACGACCTATGTCTAACGTGCCTTCAAAAACGATTATTTATTAATTACCATCATGGACAGTTAAAATCCGATGATTTGATAATGTATGTCTTTATAAATGGTAGGTTGAAGATCATAGCAAACTGTGTGACCATGATCCTTGCTGGTATCTCATATACAAAGCTGTGTAATTTTGTTCGTTTGTAAATGTATTTGTGAACAAACAACATCAATTTCAAAATACCAATCATAAAAATGCATTTGGGTTTTACAAGTAGAGTTTTATATATTTTTAATCTACAGCTGCTGAACAAAAGTTCATCATTTTTGGAATTTTTTAGATTTTTAACCAAATCTTAACATAACAGTTTACAGAACATACTTTTGGATCAATATGTTTAGGGTTCATATACCACATATTCTACACTACATATACAAGTAACATATAGGTGGTATGCCAGAGACAATTCTGGCATTACCATAAAGAGGAATGGGGTAAATAGTAAAATTAATCCAATTTTCATATTTCTTCAGTAAAATATCAATCAAACACATTTCCGGCAAAGGATTTACAAAATAGTTACTAAGGATTTACTTTATGAAATATATAACGTCATTTACACACAAAAACATTAATACAAACTTTTATAAGAAATTCATGAAAGTTTAGTTTTTGCATTTTCTACCCCAGTGATGTACAGATCCATGCCAAATTTGCTCAAGTGGGAATATGAATTTGATATTTAAGTATGTGGTAGGACCATGATAGTCCACATCTCCTCAAAACATCATAGCTATAGGCAGACAGATCATTGAATGAGTCGAACATAAGTGAACACCTATTTACATGACATTTACAAACTTTTGTTCAGCAGCTGTAAATGACACCATAAACGAACTCTAAGTAAAAGGACAACACTACCTTTCACACTTCAACAATAGAATAGTCAATGTCGAAATACAATTTATTATTTTACCATATTACTATTAATTTCCAATAAATTTCAAAGTTGTGTATAACTGATTGCTGTCTTTACCTTTCAATATAAATAGAATGTTATCGGCATCACAACAGGGATTCATAGGCTTTCAGGTTTAATGGTCAATTTGGTGTAAACGAGATGCAGGTGACAGCAATCAAACATGATTCTTTGATCCAAGTAATGAGGGATATTTCAGAAACGATAGCTTGCTATAATACATTCGTTTAATACCAAATAACAACAGTGTAACTGTAGGTTCGTACATTTAGTTACTATAATCTGTTGACCAATTTCAACTACAATTCCTGTGAAGTAAAACTTTGAAGTAATTAATGCGTTTATTAAATAAATTCTGTCTACATAACATACCATGATTATCAATATAAATGCATTTTTACGTTAAATGATACCCTAAAGAACAACGGATAAGAAAACAAAGTTATTGCTGCAATCTCCTGTGTAGAACGTGACGGTCAAGTTGCTTTGGTTTACCAAGACGGTTGAGTACATCTCAATTTGTCGGATTTTCATCTACTCAGGGATCATCACATAACTGAAGAAGAGATCAATGACATTTCGTATGGCTCTGATAGGTGCCTAAATACCAAGTATGCCAATATGGTTCACACAATTTCTCCGATATTCATCATTGGAGGCAAATATGACAATGAATAGTTTTCAATTAGTACGAACTACCGTCTTACACTTGTGTAGAGGTCAAAATTACACGTTTTCTTTACTCGAATACTTGTTATATCGCCTATCGATTGTCTTCTTTACATAAATACTATTTATGCCCTTATCAGTCGCTATCAACTCCAATCTGTCCTGTCTGCTTTCCAGACGTGTGCCATCAACCAAGAGTAATGTCCAATTTGAGAACACAATCACGACACTATGCCTTTATAATGTCACTGTACAGAACAAACTGATACTTACAACAAAAGTTACACTTGAATAAATGACACCAACGACTCCAAAATCCAAGAAATGTCTCCTTATTCATAATGGCAATGAATTTCGTTTACTGTATTTTGTTACTCTGTGACAGCCTGGAGCGAACTGACCGAAGTGTCACCATGGAAAATGCTTGCCACATGTGACTCCTTTATTTCACAATGTGCCCCTTTTATCTATGATGCCAATGAATTTCTTTTGGTAATTTTGTGACACAGTGACATTCTGGAGCACGCAAATATTAAAAGATCAGGGCGCTCATGTATCATTCATAGGATGTGTTATGTTTATTTTGAATCCATTATGAAAAATAAGTCCATTTATGACACGTTTTTTAATTTATTTGATTGTTCATAGGGCAATATATATTTGCCTGCTTAGAGATTTTTTAGATAATAAGCAAGATCATGCAGAAAATCAGAACATCAAGAAATATTTGAACTTAACTGTCAGCTATGGACCGACTGTCATGACTGTCATAGCTTTTACGTTCATTCATCACTTTCATCACATAAATATGTTTTTAAAAAGTATTTGTATCCATTAAGCTCCTACAATACCCTATAATCCATTGAGGCAAAAGCATTGCTGAAGATCTGAGGTTAACGAATCATTATTAATTGTCATTTTTTCTGATGCCATTAATGATTGATCCATCAAAGAGCTTTTTTAATACATACTTGAGTTGTGAAAATGAGTATTAATCTGGTCTCCTTTGTCATCATCACTCGTACCATACGTTGCGGCGAATGCTTTCAGTTTCTTAATACCCATACAGAATCTTAAGGTACAAAAATCACACTGGCCAGACAATCATTTTGGCAAAAGAATAAATCTCCTACAGCTCCAAATTATCTGGAAAGGTTCTTAAACTTCATAGTGCCATTTGCAACATGCTTAAAATGAGTCAAATTATGTAGTGGTATTCTGTATTTGCAAGATCACAATGTGCATAGAATATATTTGTGATCATTTTCAAATATTGTTTTATCTGATTTTACAAAAACATATTTCTAATAAGATTTTGATTTGTTGCAATTATCCTCAACTAATTAGATTTGGAATGTTTCCATTTGCCTCTAAGTTGATTGTTCTATTTGTTCAAAGAAATTCAATATCCTAACTCTTCCTCCAGCATCATACAGTTTCTTTGATTTGCTCCTTAAACGTGACTACTGACAGTGAGGATATCTGATCATCTTGCGGTTTCAAAGTCCATCTCACTGAATCACCCATCCTCTTTCAAGATGCTGTAAACAATAAATTGGAACTACAATCGCTAGTCTTCAATTTGCGTTAAAGAGCCACTCCGTGATTTTCATTGCATATTATTTACCTTTGATACGAACCTAAATGTCATATATGGTGATATAATATCAAAACATCTTAACTTTTCATGTCCAAAAGACATATATATGAGAAATACAGGTTTTCCAGGAACATCTAAAAACAGCCTTATAAATGCACAGAGGTGTAGATATTACGTCTAATATACATGGATACTAGTTATATAACCTAACAAACACTATCAACTCTTAACTGCCCTCCTGGTTGTTTTAGATAAGTCTCCAAAATTACGTTTGACTACTTGACGCGCGCCACTGTTCGGTTTTCGATCATAATTGCGACGTTCTACCTTTATATTTTCACAAAACAATAAGCTTTAATAGGTGTCTTTTCGGTAACAGTCGATACTTCGCTATCAAATGACAGCACTGATTAAGTATGGCATATATGACTCAAACGACTCACGGAGTGGCTCTTTAAGTGCCATTTGGGTTTTTGCAGCATGAATGGCCAGTAAGGGAAAAAAAATAGATGTCAAATCTTACAAAAATCAAATTGATTTTGTTAGTCAAACGTATATATGTATATAACGTATATCAATGTTTATTAAAAAAAATTGACGAAAGGGTTGCTAAGAGAGGAGTGGGGGAGGTAAATGTGGAGAATGAAAAATAAGACCCTGTCTTCTTATCTAAGCATCCTAATGAAAGAGTAAGCCTACACCCTGAAACGTCCTGATTTCCTCAATAAAGATGTTCTTCTGTATGACACTTCTAAATATCCTTTAAAGACTAGACCCATTCACATTGCTTTGGTACAAGGAATAATGTCTCTTATCATCTTTTCCATTGCTCATCAGATTGAACGTTTTTTTAGCTATATTAGTCCACAAAGATCATCAATTTCAATGAAACGTTTATGACTAATGAAGAAACAGTGAAGTACGCAACTGATTATAGGCTCTTTCCTAATATTACTGCAAAGAAAAAGGTAGTTCTCGGAACGTGACATGTTAAAAAAAAATTCTTGGTAGAGAGAGACTGACCCAACGTAGAGCTTGGAGGGGAATAACACAATATTTAACACGTTTATTATTGCCTCCAGCCAAGATCAGGCCCTTGACACACAACAAGACAATAACTTCAGTTCATCCCCTTTGTTTTATTTACGTTTTAATGTAAAAACAACTATCATTGAAAAGTTAAATTCAAGAGAAGAAGAGAATGTTTTCTTAAACTTGTTGTCATTTGTAATTATACAACCTCTCATATCAACTTCCTAAACATTTCAACAGTGACGTCATTGTTATTTTACAAATTTGAATTTAAAACACATTTTAATCATGTGTATTCAAATTGGTGAATACACTTTTCTGAATAAAAAGCATTTCTTTGTTCTTGTAAGAGATTTGATTGAAGGTTCGATTTCATTTAGATTTATAAAACACAAAGTGTAATTTCAGTGGATGTTACATGAGTTAAAATGCTTAAAGTATCAATTAAAATAGCCTCAATACACTGCAGCACAGCGCTAAAGGAAATGAATTAATCTATTGAAAATGAAATAACATGTATTCAATTGAATGTCAATTTCTAAATCAAGAGAAGGAGTTCTTATGCAAACGTATGAACTACATTTATCCATATTTTTAACTCAAAATATTTCAAGGTTTCATACAAAGCGTGCCACCATCTTTAACACATTATTCCACCACTACAGGGACAATCGGGTCTATCAATGAGTTGTTATACCCTCTTCAGCTTCATACACCAACTGAGTAAGTACGAAATAGTTTGAAAGTTTACATGAAAATGGATTAGGTACTCGTGCATGTATGTAGATGTTGACATTATCTAACCATTTATTCATAATGTGAACATTGAAGTAGCTTACAAGTAGCTAACATTACAATTGATTTAACTGAATTTTTGTCAATTGTCATATTTCACTGTTCATTTAATTCAAATCTTTTTACAATAGTTCATGTAGGCGTCTTTGAAGCGTTTCTGTGAGCTTATTCTTATAAGAATTTTGAAAATGTGTTGCATTTTATTTCAATTAAAACATCATAATCTCCATTGAAGTCATGTCAAACAAATGACCTAACAACAGTTAATATGCACTTAATAATGCTTTTTATCACAGCATTCTCTTGTGACACAGAACATGATACGATGATGATATTGGAAGTGTAAATAACCACTACAATGGAGCTAAAAAATAACCCACAATGTCAGTTCTAACTTGATACTGATGATTTATTAACCAAACAGAGAGTTAAGTATCTAAACTAGGTACTAATCTTTCTCCGGTCATCTAACGAGATAAGACTTTAAGAGAGAGTAATCGGACTCATAAGCGCCACTGAGCAGCATTAGTTGGAGAGCGATTTATGAAATATTTATTATTATCATTAAAATTATTATTATATTATTATTATTATCATTATTATAGTTGTTGTTGTCATTATTATTACTATTATTATTATTATTGGAAACTTGAGGAGAAAATGGCTGAGGTTTTCAGCATTTTTTTCCTCTACGAATATCAGCAGTGTCTACTAAACTGATTATTTTAGTCTCATGAATTGCATGAAAGACGCTTTCCTACACACATATGTATAATAGCTTTTTGTTTATACGATGTCAATAGATAAAGTCATATTATTATAGAAGGTTCAGCACCAATGGGTTCAGTAGCTGGTTGAAATAGAAACAATACAACTTAAGCTGTTTTAATGTTTTAGAATCTTTTAACCTTCAGGAACTTGGTTTTGTTACACTTTTTAGTATCATGACCCAAGTTTGATTGGCCTCATGTATCGGTAACATCAGAACATTTTAATCAGCAATGAATATAATAATACTAATATTTCGAAATATATTCACGTAAGATATGAGTAGAAGACAACTGGACTGAATTGTGAACATGTGCACACAGGCACGTGATGTAAACTACAAACACTGATAAAGTGTTATTAGTAAACAATTCTTCATTAACATGACAGGAAGAACAATTGGAGAAAACCTCAACCGTTTCCCTGAGACACAGTAAGCTTTTAAGCATATAATAAAGGGATTATGTTAACAGGCAATACCGCGCTTTAGGACAATTTAGACAACTATTAAACCAATGTTACTAGACACTATGGTGTTGTCCATCTAGGTAATTGAAATCTGAGTCAAAAGCCTAAGTGGACGAAAGGTAGGTAACATAAATGTAAAGAATCCATTTTCCATTAGTGTTGAATACGGATTTTTAGTGCCAAAATGTCAATACTTTAGTGTATTTCTTTAATCGTTTGGCATTCATGTACACAGAGATCATCACTTGATTGTAAAATAAGTCAATTACGAGCTCCGAATTACTGTTTCGGTGTTTATAGCGCGTTTGACTTCAATAAATAACCTATCAAAGGTAAACTCAATCAATATATGATAGATACGAATTTGGTTTCGTTGATGAAATATCTCTTTTAGTTGTCGATTCATCATTAAACCTATCTAAAATCTATTTTTGAACGCTGCTAAATAAGTTAATCTTTTGACGAGGAATAAATGATCATTTCTAAAACAAGAGTGACTTCTAATTTCACGTTGGTGATTCAGTTGTATACTGAACATTATGCCAGTGTTTTGTTCTGAATATCAAGATACGTTTGATTGATAGAAAAGGCCAAATGACACATCTAGTAACATCAGAAACAGTTTATTCTTAAACACATATCAAATCATATTATCATAGCGAAATTAACGACATTTCTTGCACAGCGTATACGAACATGTAATGTTAACGACATGAAAGGAATTTCTTGCACAGCATATTTAGAGAATAACCAACGAGGTACGAGTGATTACGGGAAATATCCACGAGTTGAAATAATGTTCACAGTCGCGAGCCTTGGCGAGCGTTTGAACATTGTTTCTACGAGTGGATATTTCACGTAATCACTCGTACCGAGTTGGTTATTCTATATATTACCCATATGCAATTCAAATAACTAATTACGGCTGAAAATCCTTGTAGACGACAATACTACGGTAGTGACATTGATCAGCTGATCCGTATTCATACGCGTGTAAAAACCAAACATCTCAGGAAGTAAATTACTCAACAACGCTACGTAATGTACTTCTGTTAAAGAACGCCATGAAACTGACGACAATTTGATCCCCAAATAAAACATAACATGATTTTCATATTTGAGACACATTAAGATCATAACAAAAATACTCTTAGAAGCTATCGCATTAATATGCTCATAGTGAATGTGTGTCGTCGTCACTACCTACTTACTAACGGGCGAGTGGCTGGACGCACAGTATTGAAACGAAAATTGGAAAAACCTGTTAATTTTTTAAAATTTCAACAGATAAAAATGGCAATATCTTGAAAAGAAATATATAATCTAAAAGCTCTAAACGACTTTGTATGTCAATATTGTCAACTGATCTGAAGTTTGAACAACATTTCTTCTCTTGGATGTTGCTTTCAATCACGTCTTGTTGCCAGTATCAAGAACGATAACTCTTATCGGATTTTTATCGTGTAGTCGATGTACCATTGTTAAACTATATTAAATACACAACTAAAACAACGAAACGTTTGCCCAAAAATGTGTACGGGGCGTTTCTCGATTTGTATGAGTACTTTATACGCCATTGTGCAAAGGTTTGTTTGGTACGTGCGTGTTCGAACTGGATCGAGTCCGTTAGACCTGCACGTTTTTGCAGTGACACCGACAAAAGATCTACATAGTGTATGGTTTGAACAGTCGTTGGCTTCATTCGATTTTATGTTGTGAAATGATAATGATTAATTCTAAGTTATCATTAATGTATCGGTAATCTTCAGATTATTTTTTGATGTTTTCATGAATATTTTTATGGCAGCCATGTTTGTTTACAGACGCGACGCCTATTTTCAAGTATTTTGCTTGGGGAAAATTATCATTCTTGTAAATTACAGGCATAGCGAATTGATGAAGTGTCAATTTATGTGTTAGAATTTTAATTTGTAATAAATGTATAAGAATGTTCATCGATCTACGCTTTTCTTTCAATGGCGATGCATGTGTTCGGCACGTTCTATTTATCAATGAAACGTGAAAATAGTCCCGTCAACCAATCGCATTTCATTCTCAGGGTAACAGACCAATCAACGTCGAGAATCACTAAAGAGCACATGTGCGGATATCAAAAAAATATCCACCTGTGTCTCCTCGCCCATATGGGTAATATTAAAACATGTCATGTTAGCGAATTCAAAGGAATTTCTTGCACACAAAAGTAGAACATGTAATTTTAGCGATTTTAAATGAATTTCTTGCACAACATACAGCACTATATTTTCACAACAATATAAACAATTAATACACTTTGACAGAGCTTTAAAAACTAACCAGGTTGTCATTGATTGCCTCTTCATTGCATCGCTAATGTATTTATGGTGTTACAGGTTGATCGCAAAAATAATGCGTCCTTCAGTTTTTATTCATCCAATAAAATTGTTTATGGATCAATATATTAAGGCTATTTAGAAACACTAAGAACAGCACTACTTCTTTATTTAGAAAAGCAGGTCGTTTAAGAGTATATGCTTACTCTTTCATCTTTCTCTTATCATTCCCCATATTATTCTTCATCCCTTTTTTCCTCTTAGCATCTCTTTCTTCGAAAATTGGACTTGATACATAGATACTCAAGACGCTTTGTTCTTAACTGGCCATTCATGCTGCAATGACTAAATGTCACTTAACAAAGATTTAAGACCAATGATTGTGTTTAACGGGACCAATGTTTAGTTAAAGTTCAAAGGATCTTGCTATAGGAAGGAAGCTTCTGTTTGATGGACTATGAAGATTACAAGATTATTTGATATCCTTACTGCCAGTAATCACGTTTAAGGAGGCAAGTGAAGAAAGTGTATGATGCTGAAGGAACTAGGAAATTGAATTTCATATAACAAAGAGAGCAAGTTACTTGAAGTTCGTCTTATGAGTACATTAACAACAGAATGAAGGCAAAAAGAAACAATCTGATTACTTCGACTTTGTAAAAGAGTGAAGGCCAAAATTAATCTTATTGTAAATCAGTTCTTGAATGTAAGATGAAAGCATATGGAAAAATGTTAACAATGATATTTGGTGCACACCGCCATCTATCAATACATCTCACTAACTCATGTTAAACATACTGTATGTGGTACAATGAGAAATTGTTAAATTTAATTTGTTAGAAGCTCTACCTTAATTCAAGAAGTTTTACCTCAGTGAATACAAAACTGTGTGATGATACTAATGAATTTACATTCATTCGGTTCACATGTCGGTTTACTGTTTTCTGATTAGATTAAGTGTTGCTGATGTTCTCATTTTCTGCGCAATCTTGCTCATTGTCTTAAATCTGAACCGATTGTTTTAAAGTGCAAGCAGAGTGCAAAATATTATCTTTGTTCTTGGGATAAAGAACTTACCCAGCTCTTAAATAGCTTCGACACATACATTAGATAAGGCTGACCGCCTAGGTCCTTTTAACTGAAAGATCCGAGATTAATACTATTTGAAGTCTATTTCATTGATTCAAAGAAAATAGAATTTAGAAGTGTGAATCGAGTGTGAAAAGCAATTATTGATTTATGTCAGCCAATTTCATTATTTTAAATTGTATATTGATAAATGATGACAGTAAAATGTTTACATTTTCCTTAAAACATATTGTGTTTAAATGATATTTATTAAAATGATGGAATTAAAATATATAACAAATGTGATATAAAATATAAAAAGTAATTTTTCTATATTTTATGTGTAAACTATTTCAAAAGTTAAAATATGAATCTTTGCATATTAGTTCATTACCAACGAATTTCACATTTTAACTTGATAGTGACAAGGATTTCTCAAACTTTATCTCATTTTTAATGATGAACCTATTATTGTATGCATACACAATAAATATAAATTAATAACTCAAATTGCTTACGTCTTCACTTGACTACTTCATTTAGTTGAAATAATCAAATTCATAACACTTTAGGTGTACGAAATTTCAAATTGAAGAAAGAGATATCGTTATATTTTGACTCTTATCATTACTACAGCATTTTGATATTTCCATATTAAAAGGATATGGCTGAAGAGAAATATCGTGTTTTACTTGAAACTTGCATTGTTAATGTCATTCAAACTTTTTTATATCTAAATTACACTCCACAAAAGTCAATATTCAAAGAATCTATTGCTTATATGCTTATATGAGCAATATATCATATAATATCATGGGTAAGAAGGTGAAAATTCACATGAGTATAGAGAAAGAGTGAGCCAACACGACTGAAACTTTTGTCACGTTTTTTCTTTTTATTACTTTACAAGCTAGCATCAAAATCTGTAACATTTCGAGTATAATGTCTTGTCATCCTTTCGGCAAGGATTGGTCAAGTCGATGATATTTCTTTTAGAATTTCTTCCCAACTCTTCATACATTCTTAGATGTGCTTGTGATTAGCGATCGATCAGGATTTAACCATTTGTGGCCTGGGCGGAAAATTATGGGGCATATATTTTAGTTTCGGCTCTTCATATTACCGAGGAATAGGTCTGCAGATACCAATGTCAATAGCAAACATTGTGATTTGCGAACATTCAAACATTGGCACTGTATTTTACGCACAGCTTTGCTGTGATCTGCAAGCCATGCAATCATCACATTATAAATGTTTAACTATTTTGTAAGATCCAAATTAATCGTCATTGACAAGTCAGATGAAAGTCTTTTTATTGCATTGTCGTTAAAATGAAACAAAATTATTGAAAATTATTAAAGGTCTAAAGGCACTAGAAAACATAGATATTACGTTATTTAAAATACTGCATATGTCTAATGACCTATTACTAACGATCCGCGATCAGATAATCTACCACCTAAGCTATTTGGAAAAATACACGTTTTAAGGCAATAAAGGTTGGAGACTGGAAGTATTTCATACAGGTTTTAATTAACAGATATACCTAATGAACAAATAGTTCATTTCGACAGGTAAGAGATTAAATGATATTGAAAAAATATCAAAACATAACATTAGTTCAGCCGATTTCAACAATCTACACTTCAGGTTTCAGAACAACCGAACCTCAAGGGATTTTTTTAATAACTATCCGATTTTGTCCGTTTTAACTTTATCATAATTGATTGCAGCTTAAATTATCTTATTACATAAATAGAAATCTAAAGTGATTGTACATGTCTTCATGTCCTAAAAAATAGCACGCAAATGCTGGGTTTTGTGGCTTTTAAGAAAAATTTGGTTATGGAAAAGGGAAAAACATCCAGGATAAATTTCACATGGATAATTGAAAACTGATTGGTTTACAGAATAATAACAAATGAATAATTTCGTATTAAACCATTGATGATATGTATATAGGGTTATTATATCCTCAAAACATTTGTCAAATGTATCTTAAGCAAATTAAATTAAATACAAACCACTTTGTATTAATGATTTGTTTTCATTTCGACATCAAATGCCTCCCAACGGCCTTCTTTACTTGAAAGAAAAGAAAGAGATAAATCGGGTTCTTTGTGAGAAACGTCCACCTGGTTATTTTCAAATAAATTAAATCTTTTCTTCTGATTTGAATGCTTAATGTCATCTTGGTAGAATAGCCAAAACGAACATGTGGCGTAAGAAACAGCCTTTTCAAAGAACAACAGTAAATGTATTGCTAAAGAAAAGTGAACATTTCCTATATATAGAGACGTATAAAGCAACAATTCCCAACATTCATCCATTCATTTGGACTTTCCATTTCGTAATTTATAAATGTAATTCTTCAATATCAATGTCTGAAACTCTTTGAAATTAAGATGTTGGATTGAATTAAATTAATAGGTTAATCATCAACGTTACTTTTCTTTCTTGTTTCCATGTGCAGGAACTTGAAACTGACCAGTACAATAAAAACCATCTGGTTTTGGCGGGATTCTCTGTTTGTTAATAAAATCTTAATTTACTGTACTGACATTGTAGGTTATTTTGGTAACATGAACGTGTTGTTAAATAGATTCTCTACAATTAATCCTAAGCATTAATTATATTTGCTTAGAGTGAAATAAACGTTGAGGGTAATCCTCATTCATTTTACTTTCAGGTTTTATAGGTCTGATCTATATAAGGGGGAGGTAGAAAACAAATCACCTCGTTTAGACAGTGACCACTCTATGGCTAAAATGGATCATTTGAACTAAATTAGAATTCACCTTTATTTGGTGTCAGTGAAACCAATCCCATTCCCAAAACCAGCAATAGAAATGTAACATCATCAGCAATTACATTATTGAAACAGCCAACTGAATAACGACTTTGTTTTTAGGCTTTTTTAAATGTTGTATTATTTAGGGCTCGAGTCCTATTCATGATCAGTTCTGCATTGTTTTATAACTTATAAATTTGGTGTAAATATGAATTTTATGTGAATTCGCTTACAAGTAAGGTCATAACGGTAATAACAACTCAAGTCATAATGACGTTATAAAAATGACAAAATGGGAAGAAAATAAATCAGTAATATTTCTCCTGCTACATGTAGTTTTCAAGTCTTGATAGTTTCATAGAAAATGGGGACTTTAAACACATCATCATAACGTTTACATGTATGTGTGTTCACCAGTTGGAGAGACATCATCTGGTTCTTCTGTAGCGAAACGTCAAAATGATTGCATTTCCATGATTGCCAGGTAGATTGGTAGTTGTAGCTTTTTTATGACAGACGTTGTCAAATTAAATAAAACAATGAACTAAAAAACTATATTTTTAATATCGTATAATAAAAATGTGTTTAAAGCATTTTAAACCGTTTTACGATGTTTTGGTGCAAACCTTGTAGACTAGAATTTTGATGATTGTAAAAAAGATAATGCTCCCTTCGTTTATAAAATGTAATGAAAACCAGGGACTGTATTTTCGAAGCTCTCTTAGTGCTAAGATAGTCGTAAGTACCATACATTAACATTGGCCTACGACTATCTTAGCACTAATTAAGAGAGCTTCGACAATCTAGACCCAGGTCTAGTTTTCATTTAGAAACGGTTTTATACTCGCGAGTAGTTGATTTAGTCGAAAGAAGAAATGCTTCAGGTAAAAAATAGATACTTTTAAAAAATTAAACTTTACACTCCTTTCCCCTAAAATATTGATGTAACATTTATATTAATTTGGTCTTAAACTTTGCATGCATTCCAGAATTTATAAAAACTGCACTAAACCGGCATCACTTATTGAATTTGAAGATATCAATTTGAGCGACAGTCTGAAGGTCAAACACGGAGACACTCTGATTAAAGTAGTAATCTGCATGTAAGATATCACAGCACTCGAAGTATGTGTATACATATCATTTAGAAATTTCACACATATGAAAAATGCGTATGTCATAAGTATCGGCAATGCAATTACTAGATTTCCGGTATATCGCACTCGCAATGGGGTGCACGCGACGGGCTTACCTCGGGGCTGCAATACGTAGCGTCATCCTAAACTGCATAAAAATAAAAATCTTTGCACACGCAACAGACATGATTTGTGCACGAATTTTTGCTCGTGAAGAATAATAAGATCAGTTGAGTAGCCTTGAAAAATTGATCCTTTGACTTTAAGTTTTCAGTTTGGCACAAAACCTCTTTTTACATGGATTCAAAATACGATGAGATAGTAAATGACATTTATTAGCCTTGAAATAAAAAAAATCATGAACACGTAATGATTCATGCACTGCAGAACAGTCTATCCCTCTTTAATTTCTATTTTAAAGCCAAATTTCAACTATTGCGTGTAAAAGCAGACTTCAAAGAAAGCACCGATATTATATATGTAGTAAAAACCGTTTATAAAAGTTTCTGCCATACAAACCATCTTCCTAAATGAATTAAAAAAAGTTCATAAATCTTATGCTGGTAAGTAACACGCAAGTTTGATCACGATTTAAATATTAACGTTTGTTTTGCGTTGTTATATTTGTTTTTTCTGCAACGCCTCAGATAATGTAAATCAAAAGTATACTGATAAGGTCTTTTTACTAACATACATGTAAACTGAAGGCAGAATGTCGACTTCAGGATATTTATATGACAGTTAAAAACAAAAACAAGAAAACATCACAACTTTGGCATTTTAGAGACAAAGATGTAACTTTAAAAAGACGATTTGAACCTAATTCAAGACATATGGTGTTTTGGCACTTATAAAAGCAACATTAAAAAATTTTGAAACATACTCTTAGTCATTTAAGGTTGAATTTGCTAGAACTAACAGTTGTTTTCCCCCGTTCAATTTGGCCAGAGAACCAGATGTAAGGTAATAGAATTAAAGACATGTGCAAGATGATCTGATGCCTTTACCGGCAGTAATCAAGTTTATGACATATTGTATGACGTTGTAGAATCTGAAAAAGGAAGAATGAAGGTAAATAACTATAAAAAGATTTCAAAATCAGATTAGATCGCCTCTGTAAAAGAATGAAGGCAATTGCAGTATGTCCAAATCAAATTAGGTTTCTTTTAAGACAAGAACATTTTACGATATATTACTGATAGCACTCACTCATTCAATCACTCAGTAGTCTGCAATTGAAACCCTCATACCGAGCTTGTTTAGCGATCCCTACAATTTTACAAAGTACGAGACAGAGATGAATTATGATAGGAGTCTATCATTTCTAGTTCAGATGTATTCATCTGATTGGCTTAAAATCATTCAAGTTGTTTTATAAGATAAACAGTAACAGATGTGAAATTTTCTAGGGAGTTGAGATAAATCGGAAATTTACCTTTATATATCGAGGATGGTGAACAATGAGACTTCATACGATTCGATCTGAATCATTCTGATTTTCTGTAATGAGCATTTATTACTAAATTATATCAGAATCGTCTCTATTAGCGTACAGGTCCTTGGTACATTTGAAGTATTGTCGAGGGCACTTTCGGATCCATATAAACATTAACCATTTTCTTTTTAAAGTTTAATTTTAAGTTTTAAATTTGATAAATCATATCCATTTTTATAATGATTTAGAAAAGTGACACAACTACTAACTATATTGAAATACATAATTTCAGGTATCCACACATTTGATTTAAACATATTTTATTCAGAGAAAGGATTGGGTACAAGTTATCCAACTTAATGAAACCCTCTCCTATGTACAAAACTGACGTATATAAAGTTTTACATAATACATGTTACATGAATATATACAAAGAAGAAGAAATACATATATACAAAAGAGCAAACAAAGAAATATAGTAAAATATAGTTAGGAGAATATAAATTTGCAATTACAAACATGGGCATCCTTTTAAAATCTAGTTTTCAAATCTTCCAGAAAGAGAAATGTATTTATGAACTTCTTTAAAAATCTTTACATTATCATTATAAGAGAGGTCTCCGATTCCATTTAACAATATGTTCAAATTAATAAGTTGTCTTCTGTTGCATATTTTACTTATATTATAAAACATTTGTTGTCTAATATTAGAATACAAAATACATTCCATGAGATAATGATAAGAGTTTTCGCAAGTGGATTTACAAATACATCCAGGATCTTCTGCTAGACCAACATTATACAAATCATTGTTTAATCTACTGGTTGAATATCTTAGCTGAGTATGTATTATATTGAGTTTTCTTTTACCAAATGCGAAATATAATGGCGCTTTAAGTTTACGTGGTTGTACATACGATTTAAAACTTTTGACTGATTCGGCTTCTCTAATGTGCGGTGGGAGGTTATTCCAAAGTTGTGTGCATGATGGGAAAAATGATTGACTGTACAAAGTTGTGCGGGAATATGACAAAGAAAGATCACGCACGTTTCTAAGGTTGTAGTTTGTCTTAGCTTCAACAGGTTTAGGCATAATGTCACAAAGGTACGATGGGGCATTTTCATTGTATATTTTATAAAATAAAGATAATTTTCGATATGTTCTTCTCTCCTTTAACGATTGCCAACCCGTTTCATAGAATAAAGATTCTCGGGAGGCATATTTAGGAAGGCCAGTTACTATCCTGGCTATCCACACATCTTAAACCACCTCAGCATACAGAACAATTTTTAAAAAGAAAACCTGCGGTGCGTTGATCATGTTACTCTTTTTTTATTCATAGTGTTAACAAATCTTACATTTATATTTCGTAATGGTCAAGTCGTTTGCACAAACAGGTTCGTCTCTGATGGAATAATCGCATCGAATAAAACAAGATATTAATCTCAAGGACCAGG
This sequence comes from Phorcus lineatus, assembly GCA_921293015.1. NCBI lineage: Eukaryota > Metazoa > Mollusca > Gastropoda > Trochida > Trochidae > Phorcus > Phorcus lineatus. Next base: position 14,213,567 of record OV121092.1, on the reverse strand, counting down.
CCATGGTCAATATATGGTAAACAAAATCAAGAGTAAACTTGCAAAGAGTAAACAAGATCAATTAGCTGAAAATTTCTTTACCACGATCTTCACACAACTTGAATGGAAATATAATGTTATGAACACAAAGGCTATGTAACTTAACTAAACTCAGTATGTTTTCTATATGACCTTAGATGAATGAATTGATGGAAGGAAATCAAAACACCAACGAATATGATAAGGTAGCGTGACAAGTTGTTTGTTGCCTTCGACTAAACAGCAACGCTTTTGAGAGTCTCAAATGAAACAGTAAACTAATGTTACTTTCCGTAGCACAACACCATATAGAAAGGAAATTGAAATGTTTCGATTCCAATCGTTGATGTAATTAAACTGGCAATACAGGAAAGGTATTGGAAGTTAGGAAAACTTGAAGTGTTTACTCTAATCATGTAACATAAAACAAGCCTAGAACATCCTAAGATGGTTATTTGAACGCTCTTTTATATAAGACACTGAAATCAATTAATGTGTGTCTGTCTACATTGATAATTGTATTCCTAATATGTACTAATGTCAAGGAATTCTTAGAGATTTATTTCATCATCAAAAGTGTAAATAATTTATTTTACTTGACACTGGAAATATTAAACCAGTTTGACTATCTTGTTTACATTTTCCTTTAGTTGAACGTAAAACACTTTCAGTGATAACAAAATGTCACAATGATAAATAGGTGTTCAAACTCTTGATAATATCTCAGTTTGAAAAAGGTGCAGGTGAAGGAGTGTTTATGAAATGAGAAGATTAAGAAGAAATTAAAACAGTCATCTATTGAAACCGGATTAAAAGCATGTAGCTCATGAAATGAGGTCTAAACCGTAACATTAAGTTCAGTCTCATATCATTGTGTGTCACATTCAAGAAATGTTTAAGTGACACAAAGTATGTTTCATAGATCTTGTATGTGGCATAAATAAGAGCCAAAATTCCATAAGTCTTGAATTAAGTTTAAATTGCCTAACTTAAGTGAAATCTTTATCTCTTAAAGAGCCACTCCGTGATTTTCATAACATATTATTTACCTTTGATACAAACCTAAATGTCATATGTGGTGATATAAAATCAAAACATTGTAACTTTTCATGTCCAACAGCCTTATTAATACATAGAGGTGTAAATATCACGTCCATTATACGTGGATACTAGTTATAAAACCTAACAAACAATATAAACTCCTAACTGCCATCTGGCTGTTTTAGATAAGTCTCCAAAATTATTTTTGATCATAATTGCAACGTTCTACCTTCATATAGTCACTGTAAAAAAAACCAATAAGCTTTAAAATGTGTCTTTTTGATAACAGTCGATACTTAGCGATCAAATGACACCATTGATTAAGTTTGGCATATATGACTCCAACAACTCACGGAGTGGCTCTTTAAAGTAAAAAATTATGATATTTTCCTGTTCACAATTGTGAATGTAAAGAAGTCGAAATTTTGCGACCCATTTATAAGCATATTTGTTTAATGACCTACTAAGCACTATCAATTTATCCCTGAATCGGCTGTAAATAAGTTTCCAATTTACGTTTGAGTCATTGGCGCGCATCATAGTCCGGTTTTCGATCACAAATCTCGACTGTAACCCGTTTCATTGTAACGTTTTCATTGCGAAAGATACATGCCTTCTTCCTGCGTTGCTGCCAACTGTACTAATAAGAAAACAGGAGACATTCAACTGCATCGGTTTCCGAAGGATCCTGTCAAATTCGCGAATTGGACATAGTTTGTTAGTCAGAAAAGTGCGAGGTGGAGTCCCAATGACAGGTCTGTCATCTGCTCCGATCATTTCACAGAAGACTGTTATGATCTTTCCTACGATTTCAAAACGGACCTTGGACTTGCCCCACAAAGGAAAAGACTCGTCAAAAGGCAGTTAATAAACAGAGGAAGATGATAACAGGCCCGCTACTCGTCTGTCCAGCGAGATATGAAAGTCAACCATATCGGAAGAGAAAACGGACGGAATACTTTGAGAAGAGGGAACGAAAGGGGTAAAGGAATTTGAAAGATAGGCTAATTCAAAATTCTATTCAGGGGGAGGTGGGATAAATAATCATGAAACTTTTGGGGAGTTGACTATAATTGATGATTTTGCAGACGAATGTTGAGTTTTTATCTGCAGTATGAATTTATGTCTCTTTAGATTAGTCGCAGAAATTATTAATTCAAACCCAAACAATTATTTAATTTTTTAGTATTTGATTGCATATGGGGTTGAAACATTCATCGGGTTGAACTAAATAGTTATTTCAACATGTTGGAGACTATAATGTGCATATATTCAACTATCTGTAAATGATACAAAGTGACAGGTTTGTAGTTTGTTACATTACTAGATTTTGGGTATATATTATTTTTTTGGTGCTGATTACTTTAAGGATACATACAAAAATGTGGGCACGTCACTTATGTTTGTATGTTGACACTAAAGTTTTGGTTATAACATTTATGAAAAATTAAAATTTCTTGCTACAGCGTCATTTTAGAAGCGGCAAAAAGTATAATTAAAGTCATAAAGCTGCCCCGGAGAAACATTTACCATTTTATGTAGCCTTACAGTGGATAATTTATAACCTATTTGATATTGATAAACATTGCAGTGTGAAATAAGATATTTAGTAATACAGATTTGTTAATATATTGTCATGTGTCACGCGTATTGACAAACCTTATTACCTTCATCAAGTTTCAATAAAGGCTGTTGATTATGTGTGAGGATAAAGTTTAGATAACTAATCAGTGCTTTGTATATTACCTATTGTAAATGTGGCAGGTGCTGAGGTCATTAAATTTATTGCTTAATTGCCATAATGTACAGGTGTGTGGCATTTCATGTAGACTGTTAGGTAATAACTTTATTACTATATTGTCTGGTGTAAAAAAGTAGTGTTAGGTAACTAAAAACCTCTCTCTGGTAAAATACCGGTACTAAAGTACTGAAGGAAATGGAAATAATATGTTTTTCAGCGTTAATATTTTCATTTGGTTGAAATAGTTAAAACTGAAAAAGAATTTCATATTTACAATACATTTCCAAGCAGGCTTTAACTTACATCACAATCAACAATAAATGTTGTGTTATTATTGACAATATTGGCCTACGTGACTCTACATTAGTATCACACTCTTTGTCTCAAACACTGACCATTAACTCACACAAAACAACAATTATCTGTATCCTTACTATTCTGCGCGGATTCACCCAGTTTTCACATCGGTTTTTAAGTTTATACCTCCATGAACTTAATAAATGTTGAAGTCAATTCTTAAATAAAATAAGAATCATCACAATAGAGTAAATATTGACACTGCAGGCTATTTTTCTTAAATTCAATATATATCTCATTACAACCAATCCACAAGCAGCTCCTCAATTCATTGAATTTTTAAAGGCGCCAATATAATATGAGTATTTAAAATAAAAAACTACTTTATATGATTTAAAGTTAGGGTGCAAATCTAATTTGTTTAGAATTTTGATTCGATAGTATCAGCTTTCGCTCACTAAGTTTATACTCTTTCATTTATTGCCTGAGTTTAATGTCATATGTTTTATTGTTTATGGTCATTAAAGTTGACAAATATGAAAGATTTCAGATATACTACGTGTAATGTATATCGAAATTTAAACAAAAGTATAACATATCTACTATTCAATACGAGTTTTTAAACTTTGTATAAGAAATAGGAATTTTTATATTTGATAACCATTTATTGTTTCATTGGAGAAACTTTACTCTCCTACTATCATTCAAATGTTGTTGGGTTTTTTAAATATAATACATCATTGTTAATTGTTATTTTTCAAAACCTTGTTCAAACTTCTCCAATTATAACTTAAAATTGAAGGATGACATATAAGTATAAATCTTACCTTTTCCTTTTAAGTACATGGGGGAAAAGTAAAGGAGTGTCATATATAAAGTAAGCATGATTATGAAAAGCTTTAAAGAAAAAATAGGCCATTTAAATCTTGACATTTATATCATGTAAAACATAAATTGTGTCATAACAATGAATGAAATCAGTAGATTTTTATAATATAGTTTATAAACTGCAAAATATATTTTGAATTATATTGAAACATGAAATTAAAAATATATCCTTGGTAATGTCTCTGACAACGAAAATTGAGAGGTCACATATGTTTGTGAATTTATCATTTATATGTATAACTCGGCCACATAACACCTTGGATAGTTTTCAAATTCGTTGAAGTTTTAAAGACAAGTAAAAGATATATTTCCTTTGATAAACCGAATCCGATGTACCTGTTAATTATTTGAGGATTTCATTGGTCCTTTACCAAGCAGAGAAAATCCGTTGCTATAATGAATTGACAGGTTTCATCTTTGAGACGTTATTAATGGAGGTCAGAGTCGCTACAAACCCTGACTATAGTGAACATGATAGTCCCTGTGAATATGAGTACCAACGGCTCCAGAAATACACAAATGTCTTGCTATCCCAACAATCTCAATTGTCACGTTCTATACAGGAAACTACATCAATTATTGAGCGGATAGTTTTCATTCTTGACTAATTTTTCATTCATGTTTGATTAATAGGGATCGTGTTAATGGCAAACATAAAGCTACTGTTGGCATCTTTCATTAGGAAAGCGAATTGGTAATAATGTTATATTTTACATACACCATCTAGGTATTCCCTGCACTAATAACGGGTATTACACACTAATGGAAAGGGATACTATACATTAATGTTACTAAGAATTGGTCCACTGAGAGTTAAATAAGATTTGCCTAGATAGAAGAACACCATACTGTACATGTATTCTTGTCAATTTGTCTGTTATTGTTTTGAAGCGCTGTACTAAGCGGGCTAGTTTTGTGTAATCGCTGTATCCCTAGTTTTTAAATACTTTACAACTTCCTGTATCCTGGGAAACAATTGATGCATTTTACAAACAAACTGAGTGATAATTGAGAGTTAATAATGTTTGTGTGTATCTACCGCTACTTTGGAACAACATAATTACATTTGTCAAAATCGTATATCATAGATAATTGAACTTCCTATCCACATATTACATAATTAGGACACTCCAACGTAGAATGAAGAACAACGCTATGGGTAAATTTCATTTAGATATTTCTGGTGTTGGCAGTCAGTCAGTAACCATGCATACATATGTTGATTGCCCTTTAAAATATTCAGCATATTCATCGGACTGAATAGAAACGTCTATAAATTAACTTAACCTCGAGCTCACAACGTCACCCTTAGAAAGCAGCATAATTATAAGGTTGATTGAAACGAAATCATGTGCTTCAATTCGGGAGACTAATCTTCTGGCTATTTTTACATGCAGTACATTTTTCCTATTGTTTTAAATGATCAATGTCATCTTGATAGAAAAGGTTAAACTTGTGCATCTAGAAACAATTCAAAGACTAAACATATAGTTATGCATGTAATGTACATGGGAAGCAATGATTCAAATGCATACTGCAACAACTGTTCTCAACAATCTAAACCTAAACAGTAAATCACATTTTAAACATCTTTAGATACCTACGAGGCTGTCATTGTGTGATTTTTTAATCAAATTGTTGATGTATTTATCGTGTGTTTCGAGTGTTTACTAAGATAACCCGTCCTGTAATTGCTGATTTTTAATGATATTTCGAATTCATCTATGTACAGTGTATGTCATAAAAGTAAAACAGTTGTAACATAGATGTTTGTAAAAATAAAATATATATATATATCTGTTTCCTACAGGTTCTTCAAATCTTATGTATAAGATACTTAAGGTTCCCTAAGACTGCTGCATTGTGTAAATCTCAATTATTTTCTTTTCATGTTTTATAGATTTGGATAGCAGGCAAGTATAAGAAAATCACCTTGTTTTGACAGTGAACCTTCTGCTGGTAAAATTAACCACCACTATCAAGTTGGCATCGACATTGAAGGTCAATTTGGTAACAATAAACGTGTTGTTGTGTTAATTCAATCCCGCTTAGAGCTGTGCATATTATCGTTTTCATTCTCCAAGAAACAGAAAAGTTTGGAATGGCGAATAACATGATGTCACATTCAACAATTAGTTTTATATTTGAAAAATCTGATGACGTGATGAAGATCACACTCATGAAAGGTGATATGATTTATTATTTGCTGCGTTATAACGATGTTTAGTCTCGACGGTATTCAGAAGTAACTTACATATAACAAGGTATGTTCTGGATAATAAATTTTATCAACCAAATAAGGACGTATCAGAGTTTATTACCCATATGGTTAATCATAAGCGGTGACATATTTTCAATATGAGCACACGTGCACATATCACTTTTGCCTAGCAACGATTGTTTCAGCGCGAGTTACCGTATTTTGTCGTCTGTGACGTCATAAAACCATTGTTCATAAAGTCACTGTAGCGGGCCGTCGTAAGGGAAGGAGGTCGTTTTCTGAATATATGCATGCGTTTGAATGGAATGGAATCGGTAATAAAGAAATTATTACCCTCGGAAGTGTGTCATATGACTTTTACGAAACTCCTGCAAATCTGTGTAAAACCCTCGCTGTCGCTCGGGTAATACAAAAATTCACCCTCGTTTCCTAAAAGTCATATGACACACTTCCTCGGGTAATAATCTCTATATATACATATTCCTTCATGATGATACTAAGACAAGCAAAAGAAGGCTTTATTGTTTGTTTCTTGATTCTCCAGTTTAGAAATCTCCTCTTTCTTCTTGCATGCCTTTCATTATCATTTTACAAACTTTGATACATAGTTACGTTTGACTTACAAATGAAACATGATTTAAAGATCTGACAGTTCTTCTTTGTTTCTATTTGGCAATTCAAGCTGAAAAAAATGGCATTTAACAAAAAAATCAAGACCAGTCTTTGTGGTTTCAATTTGTAGTTCAAAGCATCTTGCAAAAGGATTGGTGATTCAGTTAGTTGGACTATGAAACTGCAAGATAATCTAACATCCTTAATGTCAGTAGTCACGTTGAAGGAGGCAATCAAAGAAAATATATGATGCTGGAGGAATAATCACGAAACTGAATTTCAAAGAGAACAAATCACTTCATACAAATGATTATACTGAACTGTGGGAACAAATAAAAAATAATTTTTAAAAAAATAATAACTTCGGTGTGGGTTATTTTTGCATTAAAAAACATTGAAGGAAAAAAGGAAATTTTCCTCTAATAAGTTCGCCTGAATGAAAGAATGAAAGCAATGGCAATAAATCCAAAACTTATTAAAAATCAGTGTTACCAATTGTCAGATGAACAAATAGAAAAGATCACAAAGATAGTCAATGCACTTTGTGATTTGATATCAACTATTGTACGACCCAAATCATGTTAAGTATATAATATATTTGGTACAATGATTACGTAGTAATTATTAAATCATTTTGTAAGAGGCTGACATGAATTCATGCTTTGCTGAAAGGAATGCCAGACCATATGCCGTATGGGTGTCAAGAAGATGTACCTCAAATACTGCAAAACTTGGAGATGATGAAATTGAATTAACATAACAACCTATGACAGTCGGTTTACTGCTGACAGTTTAAATTAAATTATGCTCGGTGTTTCTGCGCGATCTTCCTTATTGTCTAAAATCTGGACTCATATTGTCTTTAAGTGCAAATAAAATGTAAAATCTAATTATAGTTTTTTTGATAAAGAACTAACATACCTCTAAAAGATCTTCGAAAAACGCATTAGTTGAAGCCCTGGTTAGGCCAGCTCTTTTTCATCCGAGAATGATACCATTTGATGTCGATTACATTGGTGAAAAGAGAAGAAAATTAAGCAGCGTGAAATGTCAGTAATATAATTTTCAAGTCTTTGAATATTATATTGATAATTTACTACAATAAAATGTTAATAATAAATATATTGAAATGATGATACTGAATATATTATTATATGTTATGACATATTCTTACACATATATAAAAAAAATTCATTTATATTCTAATGTAAATATATGTTAAAGAATTTAAAAATGTCCGGTATATCTTTTCATATTTCTGAAATCGTAGTGGTGTCTTGCTTGACTTTGGGACAATTCTGTTTCATTTGCAATTTAGAAAACAGTTTGATGATAAAATTTCTAAAACTTTCTTAATTTGGATTTTGCTTTTGAAAATAGCATTTGATACAGTAAGCATCGGGCTAATTAGTTGCAGTAGCATGGCTCGTTAACGATAAAGTTGATTAGCTTTGGTCGAGACGATTGTTGTTTTAATGGAGTGACAATATAATTTTAGTGAAGTCAACGTTTATTCTCATGTGTCATAGATTAATGACATATATTGAACAAATAATAAAAGAATAGCATAAAACACATATCAGTTGAGCGTACGCGTGCCATATATGATATGAAAGGCAAATTCAATAAATATTGGTTTGTAAGTGATGGACATAAGTAAAATATAGATTTTGGTTGAAGTGTATTTACAATTATATGCATGAAGATATTTATTTCTTAATTCATTCAACAAATTACACTCGATCATCATATAAATTCATCCACGATCTTGCACTTACATGATGGTCATAATCTATAAACCTGATAAATTTTATGACATCTACCAGTTTCAATTGAGAGTTTGTGGTTACTTGTTTTATCTTCTGCGATATATACACGTTAATTTGGAGGTAGCTACAATACATAGTTTTCAATACATGAATTTTCTTCAAACAAATTATAGTGACAACTCTTTGCAAAAAATGGTCACAACTCATAGCATTATTTACCAGCCAATTGGTACTTATAAACTCTTGCATTTGCCGAATGTAATAACGACCTGCACTTTTTAACATAGATTGAATTTATTTTATTTTGGCTATTTTGCGTTTAACTGGGATTTTTGTTAGTAATGCCTTAAAGTTAGGTTATACAGAACGCCTAATAGTTTATCAAAGGATAACAATAGCTTGCACAAGTGTGATTCCATTCTTAATTTGGTATCTTCCAAGTAACCTCTCAACCATGAAATCTGGTTAAGCTTTAACCCTCTTTATGTATTTACAAAATTTCAAAGGAATACGTTCTTATTGAGTTGTGCTATCGTAACCCCACACCTCAGCATAACACAGTAATTATGTTTCACAACTTGATCAAAGACTTTTAATTTGACAATCAAGAGGTATTTCTAACAATCGATTTTTTCTAAAAACTCCAAACTTTGCACGTGATGATTGGTCAGTGAGCTATTTAATGGCTTTACAGAAACGACCAGCACTTGTGAATAGAACACAAACTAAAATTCATAATGTTTCTCTAACTGTAAAACAGTATGTTGTAGAGTAAGTAATGGTTAAGGTTGCTACTTCTTTTTGAAAAAAGTATAACTTTGGTTTAAGAGGTGTTTACCTTAAGTTTCCAACGAGTACAATACTCATCAAACGGTTCTTAACAAAACTTTTAGATCGGAAGAGGATTCAGATTGAAGGGTTGTATCATCAGCGTAAAGAAGTAGTAATCATTCCAAGTCTAAATCATTTACATTATAGCTAGATAAAGAAAATTCCAAATCATTTAGCTACAGGGAAATCAGAAAAGTGTCCAGTTTTCATATTGTCTTACAACGACATTCCAAGGGAGAGAATCAGTAACATAATATTTTATTTGATACGAGCGTATATGTTTTTGTGACATTAAAGCATTTTTTTAAAAATACCATTATCAACCACAACCCCACAAAGTATCAAAGGTTTTACACATGTCAACAAATACCCAGTACAATTTCTCCTTCTGATTAAGATATATATCAAGTCAAAGCCAATACGATCATGTGCGAAGTCGTGATGGTGATCGCAAGTTGGACGATGACCTACTGCTGGCGCACGTCTGGAAAGAAGACAGAAGAGATTGGAGTTGACAGTGATTGATAGTCCAATAGTCACTTAAAGAAGGCGAGTGATACGTGGTACAAGTAGTATTGAAGCAGAATTATTTCATCTTCTGTACTGAGATTATCGTGTAATTTTCAAATATTTTATCATAATTTTGGCGAACAACGATATATATGTGAGATAATTTTCAATTTTCTCTTCATATCGTTTTTGGCAGTATCAAAGCCAAAGAGAAATCGTAAAAATTACTGAGCGTTTCTTTGGTAGTTCTTTCAGACGTTTTCTTTTTGGGCCGAGTGACGATCCGTGTGTAAATCGATATTTATCGATACACAGAAGCCATTACCAAAAAACCCATCTTGACTGTCTCGTTCAATACAGGAAATTGCAACAATTAATTATTGAATAATCCGATCCACTTTTTGAGATTAACTTTTGACCTATTCCGTTGCACTTTTTGAGATCATTTCAATAAAAATTAGAGAATTGTCACATTTTATTATAAACACACTATTAAGGCAATAAGGACATTTATCACTCAAATAACTCACTACTTCACAGGAACTGTACTGTCCATTGGTCCAATTGATTAGATTTATTTCAACAGATTTGCACTTACTTAAATGACAAACATACATTCTATTATTGTTATTCTGTTTTGAACCGTTGTACTTAAACAAGCTACCAAAGCCTGTTTGATATATTCCCCCATTATTGACTTAACAATTCCTTTGGTTCTTGGATGATGAAAATCTTTGTCGCTGCCTCTATAATGTATTTGTGATCGAGTAATGTTAACAAGCAAATCAGTGCAAATAACAATTATTTGTCACGCAGACTCACGTTCGATGATTCAAACTTCTTCTTGCTAACATCAAACTGACCTCAGATCTTTTGTATTAACACAATTATGGTTAATGACATTGAAAGATAAGAAGTGTTATTGACGTTTTCATTTTCGAAAACATTCTAACACATTACAGCTTCACTAACCTTCAAATGCAGTTGACATACAGAAGCAATGTTAACTGCGTTGAATGAAATACGTTATCAAAATTAGATGATACATATTTTATGATATATATTTTACATATCATATGAGTGCTCACTAATTTGGGGTGTCTAGAGCGAAATTCCTATACCATGTGTAGTGACCTGCTTTTTTGAAGAGAGTTCCAAATGAATGTTTCACCTAACGTGACATTTCTAACAAATATATCTATGTTAATATATCAATCAAAAATATTTCTTATCATTTCTAAAATATCATCAGGAAAACCAGAAGATTGTTTGTTATTTATCATGTGCCTCACTATCACCTTGAATGATATAAAATCACAGATTTTAACTGTTCTACTAATTTGTCAGATCTAAATTAATCGTTGTTGAAGGCACTTTAAATGATAGTCGTTAAAAATTTAGTTTTTGTAAAAATGTAATTAAGGAAAATTATTTTAAGGTTTAAGAAATTATCTTGTTATTAAAAGTGGTCTTTTGTTGAATTAAATTTTATATTGAAATATATATTAATATGGAAGAGATAATGTGCTTTTTTTCGCCCTCACCTTTGAGGCCCACCTGTGTGTTTCTTGCAGGTAAAATATTCAATACTGAACAAAGTGACACAAATGTATTCCTCTAAAAGGGTAGAATTTCCAAATTCATTTGACTTTGTAACATTTTTATAGTAATCTTTATAAACTGAAATATTCCAATAGTAAACAAAAAAGAATAATTCTACATTGGAGCCAGATCGGTCCATTCATTTGCAAAATCTCTTGACGGTCACACATTAATAACAAAATTCTTCTTAAGTCAAATTAAGCCTTTTCGTCTCCTTGTCGCGCGCTTTACTACCTCCATGCTTCAATCTTCTTCAGTCTTCTTTTGCACCGCGTCCTGGTGTTGATTAAAGATTCGAGATGTCGGATCAATATTGCAATCAATGAAGCTATATCCACCCTACATGTCTTAAATTATGCATCTTATGATGAGGGGTCAATTTGCAAGCATTTGTTGTCAGAGGAGGGAGAGATGGAAGGTTAAACCATAATGGTCTTACTGAGCTATTTGTAGATATAGTATTTGTCTGGTCAGGATGCTGTTTTATTAAATTATTTGCTAGACTATCTAGTATAATTACAACCACGTAGTTTTTTTCTTGTGAGGGAGGATAAAAGCTTTTAGAACATGATTCTTTATTAAGAATCATCTGAGAGGAGAAATCTTAGACTCGTGCTCAGATACATCCGGCCATGTGAAAACACTAACGCATTGACATACATTCAATCTAGCTAAAAAAAAAATAGGACAGGGTTCCCATGAGCTGCTGTGGTCATCATGACCTACTAGATCTATAATGAATATTTGGAAGGTTTCAAGGTTTCGGAAAGTGGGCCAAATACCGTGGTGACTTGCATAAAGGGTCACCATCATAAACTGACCTTGAAAATGAGTTGTATGTCACTATGATATATTAATAATTAATAATATATTAATCCCAATATTCAAATATGAAGACCCTGATTACAAGGTTTCATGAGATCTCACATTAACATGATCCGCAACGAATCGACTGGAAAATTCCCTGCTGTCGTAAAACTGGATTAATATTGCGAAATAATTTTGAAAAAAAATTCTGATAGTGAATACTATTTGCGAACTGAAGGAAATGTCTTGAAAATTTTAGAAGTACATATTTCAGAGTGTCAACATTATGTTATCACTTTAATGCATAGTTGGCTTTGCGGGTTTGATGAATAGGTTACACATTTTCTTTCTACTTCATTAGAAGCTGTTTTCGAAACCTTGCATATTGTAAACGTAAATTGTTGTCAATGTTGTCTCTCTTAGTTTCATTCATACTTATAAAAGTCAGTTAAAGAAGAAAATAGCGTTAAGAACTAATATCATGTGGAGGCTGGAACATTGATATAGAATAGGTTTACAGAATACAATCTACTGCACAATTTCCTGTTAAGTCAGAATTGATACGTATTTAGGGTTTTTATTCCTTATAGATATTCGGCATATTTATCTTTCACGAATGAAATTGAATATAAACGCCTTTGTATTGATGCATGACTAGATTTCATTCCAACACCAAATGGCTCTCAAAGTCCACTTTTGGAGTTTGATAAGAGAGAAAAGAAGAGAAATAGATAACTCATGTTTTTTGTGACAAACATTCAAATGTTTATTTTCATGCGTTTATTTAACTCAACACTGTCATTTGACATACTTGCAAAATGTTGCAACTATCAACACGAAAACCATATTCGAAAAAGTACATTCACAAATATATGTGATACTAGCGAGATGGTGAACAGTTTCAAAACCTTTGGAGTGGGCATAAACTGATTTTTATTTTTTATTTTTGTATATATGCCTGTTGTGAGTTTTAATGTTACTTAAGACTATTTTTTTAAAACTATGGGTGCAACTGCTAAAGTTTTTATGATGATTTAAAATTATCAATTAAATATATCAAAGGTCTTAAAAGGAATGTGTAAATAAAATTATTTGTTGTTAGAATTAGGAACTAGGAACACACCTTCAATATTCTATCTAAGAGTATACTATCGATAAAGATTGCTGATATTCGTAGAGGGTTAAAGTAATAGTGGTTTGGACAGTTAACTCTCTTGGTGGAATAAATCACCAGTATCGTGAAAATATTGACATTGTAGGTTATTTTCGTAATTTCGTATTTTCTCACTTATTCTAAATAATGATATGATGATTATGATAATTGAGGATGTGAGGATTAAAATTATAAAGTAACGCTCAATTAGTTTCATTTCATGTTTCCATAGTTTGGAAGTACAAGACAAATCAATTGGCTTAGTCAGTGAGCTCTGTGGTGAATAGTTCATCGGTATAAAGTTGTATTGAACTTTTTTTGGACTGAATAACGTGCTGTTTCTCCTATTAACCAATGCAACCCCCTCAAACATTATTTTGATTTTCTAGTTCATAAGCCACTGCATAATTTGATAAGCAAACAAAATACAGTGCCTATGGCGCAAAACTTAGCCATTCAGTACCTTATTTCTCAGTATTATCATACTAATCATATAATATTTCTTATGTAAGGTAATACTTAGATGAAAGGCTATACGTGATAATGTGGTTTATAGATACCACTCATAACAAATCAGGTCATGTCAACTCCTAGCCCGGGCATCATCAAATAACTTAACAGAGTTCTTTTCTCTGCAACACAAAATTATTGAAGGGTGATACTTGCGTACAAAAAGGGACTTGAAAATATGTTTATGTGTTGTCATTGCAGATCTATCTCCCTGATTGTCCGTAGTGAAAGATCGAAATGATTGTATTCAACGTTCGCCAAATGATCCAGACGATCGTCAGGTAAAGCGAATGTAAAGGTCATGTCTGTTTTTTTAAGAGATTTTTTTCGGGACTATTTTGAAATTCCATTAAACCAGAAGACCATTTTGGTTACAGAGTAAAATGTTGCACCAATTCTGTAAATCTTAAATAACGAATGTTCTCTTTGTTCAGTCTTTGTTATTAAAAACATGTTTACTATCTATCTAGCAGTCGTTTTATACACAGTAAACAGTAGTCTTAAAATATTGAAACTGGAATCTCTAAATCACCATAAACCTTAAGGTAGTTACCATATCAATTATGTCTAAAGATATGCGTGCATCGTAGACTTTTATTAGAGGCAAATTTTATTTAATCAGCACGACCTACGATGCAATTTCTGAACGGGCGGAGTTGAGAGAACTGTGATTAAAGTAGCAGTCTATCTGATAATCGATGCATTCACAGATATACTTTTAAAAGAACACATTAAGCGCAAAACTGTTTTATCGTTTTATCAGACAGAGCTATTATGTGCAAAAAAGAATCTTCAATCTATGTTGTGACATCACCTCGCTAAACCTATGATACATCAAATATAAAGAAGAAGTAGTATTAAACCGATAATGTCATTAGGTATCCGAATTAGGTTGATAAGCAGTAAGGATTTTAGCGAAAACGGCCATTGGGGAAAACGGTCTATATCCACCTGGAGAAGATGGCCATAAAGACAAAGTAGAAAGCTTTTTCAGAAAACAGTCCATTTTTTCAATCTTTATAACATAATTCCTTTGCATTTCATAACAATATTTCCTTTTTTCCATCTGGAAATAGAAAAATAAACTAAATAAATTCTTTTCGACATACCTACATTGCATCTTTTTAACAAAAATTGTTTGACTTTGCATGAAATCTAATTCAAAATCTTTATTTTTTGTGATAATATATTTGATGAAATTGTATATATTTTATAGATAATTATTTTGGGTCAGTTCATAAAGACGTCTGTTTGATACTACATATTGTTTAAACATATTTTATTTCATAAATGAAATAAGATTGTTACTCATTTCTATATAAACAAGTTCATGTTTATATTTAGCGCTAAGTGAATTATACATGGTAAAGAAGTAATCGTTTGACTGACAAATAAATTAAATCTTATATAGCTTATAAAGATCAAACATTTGATAGCATTGTCAAGATAATAGCTGTTGTCTTCAGATATATTGACCTTGTACTCCTCTCGAAAGGGCCATTTTTCTAAGGCTTAGTCCTTTTTTTCAAATTGGCTGTTTTAGGAATTGGCATAATTGACATAATAATAATAATAATAATAATAATAATAATAATAATAATAATAATAATAATAATACATATGAACTTATGAAAGATAGCTTTAAAGTCTAGTTAATGAACTTAAATCTGCAATTACAAAATCGTTAAAATGTAGCGATCATAAGGCTTTCATCTAGATATACTGCAGAAAAGTGATTATCTCTTTCAATTCAATTTCAAAGCCACGTGCCAAACTATTGCGTTTCGTAATAAACTAAGTTAAATTAAGTCTGTTTTAAAGCATCGTTTTAAAAACTACGGCAATACATATACTTCAATAAAACAATAAATCACCAATTAAAAGATCTTATGTTAGCAGGTATTTTCAATGTAGATCACGATTTACACATAAACATTGGTTTTGCATTATTATTCTTTCGGTTAACTTCCAAAACGCATGTGTGAATTAAGAATATATTGACAGTATGTTTCAATTAGTATTCTGTACATTTCAAACTCTCAACAGAACTCAAAATGTGTTTGTCATTTCTCAACAAGATGTCGCACAAACGGTTTACGGGAGTTTTAAAACACCTTTCCCGAATTTGTTGATCATCCCCGAACTGTTCTTTACATTAAATGAACAGCAGAGATATCTGAGGATACTTTGAGTAGAGACATTATCATTGTAAAGACATTATTAAGTACATTATTGTTGTTTTGACTCTTGTTTTACAATTCTTTAACGGTACATTTAAGTTATTTCGTTATGTGAAGGAAACACGTCTCTACACATTTTATAAGAATTTACTTATAGAATCACTGCTACGACATCTTCTTATGAAAACTAACATGCAAAAAGTTCACACTGAAATATCACATTTGACAAATGATCCCAAAATCTTACTTTTACTTCAGGGGCGGTATTCTTAAAAGGACAAAACTTAAGAAAAATCTTCAATTTTTAAAGAATACCGCCCCGAGTTCCAATTATCACACTTTAAGCTACTTCTGGGCTACTTCAATAGTCTTATTTGAATAAATGGTTACACAGAGCAGCTTACTTGAGGAGAGTGTAATTAGTGCTTTTGAAAAAGGATAAAGGCAAATAGAAACATATAAAAAAAAGATTAGCTCGCCTCTAAAAAAGAATTTGAACGGCATCCAAATATTTTTAAATCGTTAAGGGATTTTAACATCAGATAAAAAAATCTTTATTGTAAAACAAACTCTGAAGAATTTTAGATAAACAAGCAATTTAGATCACCAGGGTGTTAAGCACTCCTCTAGAGCCTCCTGTAAATATTACAATGAAAGTATAGTTACTTTTGAATTTCATTGGCATTTGGAAAATGAATATGATGAGATTAGATACGGATTACGACCTTTATTTTCTTTACCACACCCAGTGATGACAATAATATCACAGTTAATGTAAACATCATCCTCGTTAACCTATGATACATATTCCAAACTATTTCCACTTATTCCCTTATAATAATTAAATATTGAAAAATATGTTAAGTAAAAACAATCAAATTCAGATTCTTTATTTGAGTACGTGTGAGTACAGTGAGCAGGTTGGATAACTTTATAACAATTTTCGTATAACAATATTTTCCAACATGACTCAAGTAAACTAAATGCACTTTACATAAAACTTCATAGATGAAACTAGTTGATAGAAGACAACAGTAGTCAACAAAAGATCACAATGGAATGTCACAATTTTTAGGGGTTTTTTCGACACCAAAGCAAAGGACAAATGGCAATTTTACAAGACCAAAATCTTCGTGCACTTTGAGAATCACAAATGGGCACAGTAAACAAAGATAACTTTAGTTAGCAAACCATTATTAAAGCCGGAGGACAGAAAATTAAAATATTTAAATTCCATCATTCCAATCGTTGGTGTAATTAAATTGGCAATATCTAAAAGGTGTGTTTACTCTTATAATGTCAAATAAAACTTGCCTTGATTATTTCAGCATGGTGATTTAATCTACATTTTATAAAGTATACTGGTGAGTCAAGAGAGGTATTAATTACTCTGTATGTCTACACTTAATATTTGCATTTACAATATGCTATATAATTCTATAAAAACAAAATAACTTATTTCATCGTCAACTTAAAGTAATTGTAATAGATTTTGTTTGACACTCAAAAGATTCAATCAATGTTTTCTTTACATTTGCTTAAAGCTTAAATACAAACACTTCACAAAAACATAATCAGTGATTAATTAACATCACAAAAACATATTTGCTTAAAAGATTATGTCTATTAAAAAGTGTAGGTGTAATTGCCAGCATCAATACCCTTTTAAGAAGAGAAAGCAATTCATTACAGCGTTTATTAAAGAGCCACTCCGTGATTTTCGTAACATATTATTTACCTTTGATAGGAACCTAAATGTCATATGTGATATGAAATCAAAACATCTTAACTTTTAATGTCCAAAAGACATATATATGAAAAATACTGGTTTTCCATGAAAATGTAAAAACATCCTTATAAATGCACAGAGGTGTAGATATCACGTATACATGGATACTAGTTTTTAGAAATTATAATCCGACACACATTGAAAGCAAAGTCAAAGCGTTAAGCTGCAAAAAGAAAAGGAAAATGACTGCAGGTATAGAATTACATATATCGATTAATCGTTAGTCGTGAAATGACTTAAGTTCTCAAGTTATATCGAAGTACATTTTCATATCATTGTGTGTAAAATTCAAGTCAAGACAAATGTAAGTCTTAACCATATTACTTTTAAACAACATCTTCCAGAGACAACAAACCTTAAATAGTTGATGTTGTTACCTTCGTGTAATGCTTAAGATACCCATGGATACATATTTCGCTATTTTTATATATTTTTTTATAGGATTGCAATGAATTACATTCACTAGGTAACATGAAGTTACATCGCTCTCAAACGACGATCTTAACAAATTATTGAAGTCTATTCATCAATATATAATAAAATCTGATCGATTTGACTCCTTTTAAGCACTTGAATATGTAATGACTGCCACGCAAACAACATGATATTCATGTAAAACCACTATCTTTGAAGCTAAGTTGTGAATTGGACATGTGTCACTAATATGAGTTTGTATTTATTTATATGTAACTGTATCAGAGCGGCCTTGATATAAGCTCTTCGGAGCTTGTTGGCCAATCCATTCATGTATATATATAAAAACATGAATAAATATGTTTAAATCACATGAAGTTGTCTAACAGTTTTTAAAGTATCAGTCATTTAGTTCAAAACTGTTATGGCATTTATACAAAAACTGTTGGAGGAGAAACCATTGCCACTTCATTAATATACGTTAAAAATTAGTGTTATTCAGAATATTCTTGTGAAATGTACATATTTAATTACACCCTAGAGACACATATCACGTTTTCAGTTACCGACATTTGTAGGTACATTTTGCCTCAATTAGTTTAAGTTTATGAATTGTATAAGTGTTTTCTTCAGCGAGTTCAGCATTTCATTTCCCAACCCTATTTGCAGTCAGTTATCTAGTTTCAAGTAGTCACCATGCGTTCACATTACCGTGAAGATCTTTATCCTTCGAATAAGGGAAATGGATTTTCGAATCACAAACAAATTCGTAAGTTTGATTAAGAATCCCTTGCAACAGGTAATCTTTAAGTGTGATCTAAATGCGTGCTAGATGTACAGCGCCTTTAACGTAGGTAAGGCGTCTACAAACGTAAACAAAGACAAAAAAACGAATACGATCATTTTTATGGTGTAATGATAACTAAATGAATAGCGGACAACTGCTGAATGCAATTTGCATATATCAATCAGGAACTGCTGTTTTTAAAAGCTAATGTAATAACGATTACCTTTGTTGATACGCAATTGTTTGATCATTCTTAGTTATACACAGTGTTCATTCAATATCGTTATGTATTTGACAAATGGTATTACTTCAAGTATAGAGCTTTGAAACTTAAAGGGGCAGTAGCACGTTTTTTTCAAAATTTTTTTCTTCAAAATTTTCCAAATAAATATACTTTTATGAGAAATGCATCATCTTCAGAGGGTCAAACATTTGATTGCTCAACCCGATTATCCGTAGTCGCTGATGAAAATATTACCAATCAAAACCACTGGCAGACAATTTTATGTTAAAAATTTGAGTAAGGGAAATACATTCACTAAGCTTGACTGGTCATCGTTTGTTTCGAAACTGCTTCTTTTAATTAAAAGACATTGACTTGTAACTTGAAACATTTATTTCGTGTTCGTGAGATCCGATTTGGTAACCTAAAAAGGAGAGTTAATGCCCCTTTAAACACGCGATATGCGTGGATAAAAAACATGATTTACAACCTAATTATTTCTGCCATTTCATGGAATAACTAATTTAAAGCAGATTATTGTTTGAACACGAAGGCACACAATTCAAAAAAGAAATCATACTGATGAAATAGCATGTACACTAAAGATTCTAACCTTTCTAGTCCTGAGGTTATAAAACGTTTTCCGTTTTCGATATCGTGATCAAGCTCAACTTACGTCCGTGCTAAACATTGGGAATGGAGAAAAATATATCGATACCAATTCGAATTAAGCTTGAGACTGGAAAATTTTAGTAAGGCCCTGCGCTTACTGAATAGCTTACGAAGCTTTGACAAATATATACACGAAAATAACATTTTATATTTTGATGATTTCTTAAAAATTCTTTTTTTTCGTTTAAAATTTATTTTGTGTCAATGTATAATCGTCATCTAATGTATTGCTTTCAGTTTCTTTTTAAGCGTTATTGTAATATCTGTTCTCATTATAATTCAAAACCTTTGTCACTGAAATATGAGCTTTGTACTCCTGAGTTTGAAATATTGTTTTTGGAAATCAAGGAACCCACCATATATATTAACAACAGGACAAATAGATTATTCTGCAGGGAAATAAACATTTACTTCCTTTGCTAAGTCAGGCTTAATATTGACAACAGCAATGTTACAGAGGCGTTCAATTTTGTGATTCAAATGCCTATAAAACCAAGATTAGTAAGAATGTAATTGAATATCCATAGAAAAAGTGTCTGGCAACAATTTTGAATGTTAGTAAACCTGAAATCCATATCTTAAACTCCAAACAATATAAATTTTACCCAGCTTATATTTGAAGTCAGGTGTGTCAAGATACGGATGACCGAACAAAAAGATAAGTAAATGATGGTCGTTTAGCTATATTTAATATTATTCTGAAAAACACCTACTAATTGTGCTAAATATATATATTACGAATGAATACGGGATGGAATAGAGAAAAAAACAGATTTTGTTTTGCGATGGTAGGATGAAATGATCATGACATTTTCTTATTTATTTTTGTTTTGTAAACATAATTAATTCAGGTATGATGATAGTTCTTCTTCAATGAAAGCAAAGATACCAATTTTAAAAGTTTGATTCAATGAAGATTATTGGTGCTTTTTTTGTAAATTGGAAAATTGTTTGATCATTGTTGAAATATATTTGATGAATATGATTCAGACGTTTCCTTTACTCGAAAAATAAATATTTATTTTTACAACTGTTAGCATCATGAGGAAGACTGGCCCAAAGAGTAACTTCAATCTTATGTCTTTTGATAATTGAAAAGTGTCAATGATCCTAAAACACACAACTTTACACGTAGGCTGTAGTTTCCTTTGCTGTAGAATTCTGATGAAACGTTGCTTAAGTTACACCAAATTAACATTCAATGCCAACTAAATATTTACTGTGTTTGTCAGGCGACATCTGCTCAATCCGCTCTTGCTCCTTCCCAATACCCTGATCGCTTTCAAGACAAAAGCCTCGTATAGCTAACTATCTAACCAGCCAATGAGACTCCTCGCATTCAACAACAGCGGCACAACCCGGATGGAAAATCCGTTGAGTTCAATATAGTAGCTGCCCTCTCCTTGCATCATGACATTTCCTTGGCTGAAATAATCACAGGTGAACTAAGCCAGGAATATCAAGCCGATCTAGCCATACTAGGGATTTGGCCCGAAAATGATCAGGAAGGAACGAGATTTAATTCATATAGGCTGATTTAGCAGGATGGTCAGGCGAGAGTACATTACACTCTTAAGCGAATTTTTTTTTTATTGTCTCAAAATGTGTCTAACATGAATAAATTTATATGGAAATGAAAAAGATCAGCATTGGTATTGAGAACACGATGGCCTCAATGAAGATTTGTTGTAATACAATGGTACATAATAAGCAATGCAGCATTTTCCATGCGACAACAAATTCTCACCTGAAATCCCCTTTAAGATTTTCTTAAATGGACTGAGGCATACAGCACAGTTGAAACAATTAGTCAAGACATCTGTACACGCGAGTTTTTGTTTATAATGCTTTTGCCTCTGGAGCAGATGGCGAAAAGAAGTTTAAAGAGCATGACCACTTCGTCCTAACTAACTTAAATTGTGAAGTTTGCTTTTTCATAATCGACACCATTAGAGTCATTTGAACATAATACCAAGTACTTCTATATCGCATGTTAAGATACATTTATGGAAACATAAATTTAAGATGTATTTTGCTCTTAATGCTTTGTTTAAGAAATAATACCGTGAAACTTTATGAAATGTAAAGACCAAATAAGGAAGTTAAAAACAACAACATTAGTTTAGTCTAGTTGTATGAACAATACGGCATTTACAACTTTACAACCTCATAAATATCAGATGTTTAACTAGAGAGACAATATCCTACTTTTAAATTGCGTAAATAGGGCAATAAAAAACCTATATAGAATAAGATAAATGATTATGAAAAATATATAATTTCTTTACAAATTACTGCATTCCTCTTATCATAAAGGCATATAATAAACATAAAACATTAATACATTTCTGAATATCAAAGTCATGTTTCCAATATGTACTTTTGTCTTGACACTTTTAATAACATATTAAAAGTACAAACATAATTTTGAATTGTGCACAACACCTAAAAAGTTATCATATGTATGATGTTAGATATGAATAAATCGAGCCTTTTATCATTACTTCAAAAGGAATGTTGCTTTCTGATTGGTCAATGCCCAAAGGCTTATAAAGAAGTATGATCTATCATTTTCATGTAGCCATTGAGCCATTTGTATAAATGGCTATGGATGCGAAAGTGTTTTACAATTTCAATGTTTGTTCGTTACACAATGACGATAGAAGAAAAATGTTAAACTTTTAAAAAAACATGTACACGATGAAACCATAGATTTTAATTTTGAATTAAGTGGCAGCAAAATTTTTTTGTTTGCATAATCAAGCAATATTAAAAACAGTCCAGCGATATAGTAAGTTAGTTGTTGTTTAGCGGGGCTTGTACGATATTTCAGCCATAAGGGGCGTGTCAAGCAATCTAATCATCACTGATGTATGTATGCGTCTTGACTTTTCTTATATTGTATTCTTCATCATATCAATTTACGTTTTACTTGTAACTTTATATGCAAATTGTAAATGCTTTCCTAATTTGGGTAAATTGTTCATGACTCGTTTCTTCATTGAATATAAATTCAAACTTGGATGCAGATCTCACTTTGGTCCCCAGCATGTGTTTTTAAGTTGGCTGAAGAAAATAATTGCATGTATGGAAGAATGTCCGAAAAAATACATTAGTTCTGCAAAACTAATGGCCAGTTCGAGCACATTCTACCACATTTAAAACATGGTTAAAATGACAATCCTATCGGGGGTATCTTTGTGGAAACGAAATTCAAGGGAACATTAAAGTTTGTGTACATGTATTTTATTAGTAAATGATTATAACATAACCATGTTACTGATGGTAACATTTAGTTGATTTAGATTTGATAACTAGATACTTGAGTAAAATAAAACGAGAATGAAAGGTGAAGCCATTCACCAGCGCCACAAGTGTAAAAAATTTAAGACATTATATACGAATATACTAATATAATTATAGACGTTAATTAGTCTACCTTTGACTTTAACCCGATGAATTTAACGTTTGACTAACTAATACTATAAGTTACGACTGTCATATGAAAAACACTATTTCATAGTACATTCACAACTTTTTCGCCCCTGTTTGCGATATGATGCATTCACTTTACAGGGGCTTTCAAATCTTGTAAAAGAATGTCAAACTGCCATATTTGGGATCACACAATAAACTAAAGCATTAAATGGATACATTCAATTGCTGGTACTTTCAAAGAAGATCGAGGAACACTTTCTGACCATTAGACGTCGACATACTATCAATTTATATATGTTATTATTATTATTTCTATTTTTATTGTTATCTATCTAAATAACAAATCATTCTTATCAATCTTCAAAGCATTCAAACAATTGATTAGTAGATCTGAAACATGTTTTGAGACAGCATATAATAACGATGGTTAGAAAACAACAGGAAGCAAATTAACCGAGATTCCTAAAATGATAATTTTGAAAGTTGACTTTTACATTGCACATGTACTTCGGGTTTTTTTTTAAAAAATAGGTGAAAATGTTAAAGTTTCCTCGTTAAATTATGTAAAAAAAAACATTGGAAATTGATGTAGTTACAGTTAGGAAATGATTGATATGACTTTTTTTTATGAGAGTGTGAAACTAATGTATCATGTTCTATGCAATATTGCATTGCATCATTTTCATGACCGAATTTTAAGTGAAAATTGAAAACGTAAAAACGACCTTTTTATGGAAAGAATTTCAAAAGACACATTTTTTCGTAAAAGTATTTTTCAATTTTGTAATATGTTCCCCATATATGAGTGTGAGAGTCATATTCTAAATAGAGTTTTAAGAATTAAGTTAATGCTTCACACACAAATTAATGAGAAATAAAAACTTTTCAGACAAATTCACTTTATCAAGAGAATAGTAACCATAATCTCTTGAAATATAAATCTGTATACAGTCAGGTTATACAATGAAATGTGTTGATCAATAATCGAATACTTCGGAAAACTTTTTAGAAAAAAAAAATTTTAACAAAACAATTATAGCGACAATCTGTAGGATTATGAATCTTTATATAATCAAAGGATACAATGAAATACATTGATCAATAATTGAAACTATATCAGTTTTGAACTTTTTTTAAGCTTCTTGCACCACTGAGGTTATCGTGCAGTTACTTTTGAGGATGGTCAATATATATCAAATATATAATCAATGATTAGGAGTTTGAAAGTTAAAGCAAGTTTACGGGTTTATCATAGAATGTCATTTCGCACTTATTTTGAGAGAAAAGGGTCCAAAAAAACTCATTGCATTCGATTACATGGTCTTCGAATGCGCGATTTGATTTAAACAATTTAACAGCGCGAGGACCCTCATAGTAGAATATATCAAACATCCACCAAGACTTATCGTGGTGTTGTGCTTTGGTTGCTTCAGAGACCCCGAGAGTTGGTCAGACCGACGGTTAGAGGCCCGATTAAATTTGAGTGGTTCTTATCAAATTTAACACACGTGCGGACAACCACCGTTCTAACACTGTTCCAAGTTCTCCACCACATGCTCATTTAAATCTTGAAGCTAGGCGCCAATATTCGTGGTTCGCCCTTATCCGTAAAATCGTCGTAAAATCAGACATTCTACTATCACCTCTATGGTTATATAGCCCAGATATTAAAAACTGGCAAGTTCGGGAAATGCTGCACTTGAACTTCAGTCATTAGGACTTGCAAGTTATTCTTTGCAGGCGAAGATGTTTCATTTTCATATTGTATTATAGTGCATGTGCACAATGGCTGCTTTAAATATATACATGTAATTTCTTGGGAAATTGTATTTTTTAAATCAACGATGCAATTAACAACAGTTTGATAAATTTTAATAGCCCATTTTTGTGATTTACGATGCAATTAACATCGAATATTTATGTTCATTTTCATAGCTGTTTATTACCAATACTGACATTTGCAATTTTACGCAAATAATTTGAACGGGTTTATATGATCACACTATGCATTATTTTTTATATATACACTAATAACGTCAAACCTTTAGAATTTTTTCGGAAAGAAAGAAGTCGTTAACATCTAGTAAGTCATGATCTTATAAGAAGACATGTAGATTTGTAACCTTTCTCGCTTCTTTGTAAAAGCAAAGTTTTTTGTACCTTTACAAATATCTCCCATCTTTTGTAATTGAAAGTATATCGTTTAACATTGGGAGATAGAATTTCATCATAGTTTTCTAGTTATTGCGCATGCCAAGATTTTGTCATTGCATGTGACTTACTTTAATTAAAAATATCATCAAAACAAAATTATTGTTTTGCACAAAAGAGAAGTAGCATTACTAATATTATTTAATATACTCTCCTCGATAGTTAACAATATGCCCGATTATCCTTATCTGTCTAATTCCGACAATCCTTACACAGAGTAAAGACAGAGTTATCGCTGCTCTAGCCTGCATCGAATACTCGCCACCAGGTGGCTAACCCTACGTCATCATTGCTTTTCTGTCGGCCATCAAGTGCAGACGTGTCTTGATAGCTTAGCGATTTCCGACTGTTATATGATTAAACCTTTTTCACCTGTGTGATTTCTCGACTGTTTGTCGTGTTTGGGTTCGGCTACTTCTTGTGGAGTATCCAGGACCTGTGCTTATTTGTCTCCTTGCCGGTTTTGTCAGCAGTTGACTTCAGTCAGCTGTTGTCGATTTCGGCTACCCGGACCGCACGTGCGTTGCGTGCTGGGTCGTTCAGCCCCGTGTTTGGCTGGTTTAGCGGTAGACCTCCCGTCTACCGCCTCTCTTCTGCGCTTGGCTAGCTGTGCGCTTGCCGCCTGGTAGCGCCTACCGCCTAGCGCCCGCGCTGGCTTCAGGCTTTGCGTCTGACCGCCTGGAGTTTCTGCCGCCTGCCGCGTCAGGCGCTCTACCGCTTCCCGCTAGCGCTGGCCGCCTGCTCGACAGACCGCTCTACCGCCTTCTACTAGCGCTGCTCGCCTGCGCGTCAGGCGCTCTACCGCCTGCCTCTAGAGTTTATCGCCTGCGTTTCAGGCGGCCCCGCCTCCCGCTAGCGCTGATCGGCTGGCGCTCGCTTGCGTCTGGCTCGTGCGTAGTGTGCTGTCCCCGTGCAGCGCCGGCGCTGTCCAGTCAGGCGCCCCCCCAAGGGTGAGCGTGGGGCTATGTCCAACCCCTTCTCAGGGTTTTGTGGAGGGTGTGGGTCCAGGAAGTCGGCGCGCTTCGACCCTCACTCTCTCTGCCGCCTGTGTCGGAATCTCTGCGCCGAGTCGGACAGGTGCAGGGAATGTGAACACCTTTCCCCGGCGGAGCACAGAGAGTACCGCGCCGCGGTAAAGAAGTCGGAGTCTCAGCAGAGACTCAGATCCACTAGGCGGCCTTCTGCGTCCTCCTCAGCTACCGCCTCCAAGGGCGCGGATGTCGCGCAAAACTCAGATCTTGTCATTTCGGAGGACGCCGCGGAATTTGACCTGTCGGAGACAGGCGGCGGGTCCGATAAGATCGTGTCGCCGGTTGAGGATGCGCCGGTCGCCTCTCCTCCCTCTAGCGGGGTAGAGCGATCTCCTGGCAGGAGATCCTCCCCTGACACTGCCTCTTCCCCGGGCCGCCGGGCCGCCAGGAGGAAGAGGAAACATAAGAAGAGGAAGAGGTCGAGACCCGCTTCCCCAGTTGCCTTCGACCAGAAGAAGCTGACGGACGATATCATGTCCTCAGTGAAGGATCTGGTCGTATCCATGTTCGAGTCCAGAGAACGCGAGCGGCCCAGGGTCGAGGAGGGGACTACTTCATCCCCGCCCTCCCCTGAGGCGCCGTCCTCTCCTAAGAGGAGGAGGGTGGTGGTCGTTTCTCCCGCCGCCACCCCCTCGGATCATGACTCTTCCCCAACTCCTGATCGAGGCCAGGATGAAGGAACGCCTGGGCGGGGGAACGTGACTCCCCCACCGCCTGTCACGGCTGTGACCATGGCGGACGACGCTCCCGATCTAAAAGACCGCCTGACTGCCATCGCTGATTGGTGTCAGGTAAGCGTTCAGGAGTTGGAGGAAGAACCTTCTTCGACTAGGGTGGCCAGGTTGGAAACCTTCTGCGCGGAGGAGGAGACGCCGACGCAGCGCCAGCTGGCGCTTCCGGCGCACAGGCTCCTGCAGGCGGCAGGCAGAGACTTCGACTCCAACGTTGCAGCTGCAGCGCCGGGTCGTCTCTTGCCCCCCCTGGTGTTATCGGACAAGGTCCGATCTGGCCTCCCAGTACATGGCTGTTCCTTGCCCTTTTCTCCCCCCGCCTTGGACGACGACATCCGGCGAGTGGCGGCCCCTGCCACACCTCACCAGGTGTCAGATGCTCACTTGTCACACCTTGACAAGGAAGCAAGGAGCATCTTGGGGCTGGCCAACCACGTCGCGCACGCCTGCCAAGCGATGGCAGCATTCGCGAACGAGGCGAGCATGGAGCAAGGGGCCAAGGCTCTCTATCGTGGCTTTGGATCCATGGCCGGGAATCTCGCGCAGATGATGCTGTCTGCCTCTCGCATCTCAGCGGGGGTGACGAATCTCAGGCGCGATGGATTCCTGGCGCGGACGAACCTTCCGGCGGAGCTCCGGAACCGACTGAGGTCCGCTCCTGGGACTTCCTCTACCCTCTTCGACGGGCAAGTCGCGGGGGCTCTTCGCCAGCGGCAGGAAAGCCAACAACAAGAGCTAACAAACAGACTGGCCGCTGGTGGGGGCAGAGTATCTGCCCAGACGACAACGCCTAAGAAGAAGGGTGGAGGTGGGCCCTCCTTCCCTACGAAGACGGGAGGAGTGTGATTTCTCGGGGGGAGAAGTCGGCAGGACAGAAGTCCCGACTTCAATGCCGGCCCCTCCCCCAAGCGCACTCCCAAGAAAGGCAACCAACGCCTCAAAGGTCGTGCCTACGGAGGTACCCCCAAGAAACAATGACTGGGTACCTCCGGACCTACCGCCGCATGTGGTCCCACCTCTGGACGCACCAGTTGGAGGCCGTCTCGCGCGATTCGCGCCCAACTGGAGACAGTTGGGTCTGGACCCGTTCATTTGCAATATCCTGGAGCGGGGGTTCCGCATTCCCGTGTTACGCCGCCCCCCGCTGACCTGTTCTCCTACAGAGCGGCCGCTGGAGCCCGATCGGCTCGCGCTGACTCTGGAACAGGTGGAGACGCTCATCTCCAAGCGGGCGGTGGAGGAACTACCGCTCCAGGACCTTGCACCAGGTTTCTACTCTCCGGTCTTCATCCGACCGAAGCGAGACCCGAAGAAGTGGCGGCTGATCCACGACATGAAGGAGTTCAACTACTCCTTCCTAGATCCGCCGCCATATTTTCGTCTCTTGACAGTGCCGTCAGTAATGCGATTACTGGAGCCCTCGGACTCGATGATAGGACGCGTATCTGCACATCCCCATTTATCATGGGGATCGCAGGTACCTCCGCTTCGTCCTAGCGGGTCGCCACTTTCAGTGGAACGTCCTTCCGTTCGGGATCTCGTCGGCTCCGTGGCTGTTCACTCGCGTGACCCAGCCCATCGTCCAATATCTCCACACAGTGGACGTACAGTTTGCGATGTACCTGGACGACGGGTTCGGTCACAACAGATCCCCGTCTATTCTGGAAGCTCAACGGGACTTTGTGATAGCGTTGTTCAGGCGGCTGGGGTGGCTAGTCAATCTAGACAAGTCAGACCTGCTGCCGACGACGTCCTTGGTGTTTCTGGGCGCCCGCCTGGACACCGCTATCTACAAAGCCTTCGTTACCCGGGAACGAATGGGACGTTACCGAGATCTCCTGGAGCTAGCGCTTCGGGGGCCTCTGTCGCTACGCAAGTGGCAAAGGCTGCTAGGGTTCTTGAGTGCGACCCAACACTTCACCCGAAGGGGAAGGTTGCAGCTCAGGCCCCTGCAGATCTTCGTAAACGTTCACGTCAGAGAGAAGGCGTGCCATCACGTTTTCTCTCTACCCTCGGGACTCAGACACCACCTCTCCTGGTGGCAGCAGGAGTCCAACGTGTTGGTGGGGGTCCCCCTCAGGGAACCGCCAGCAACATGTCATCTGTTTGTGGACGCCTCCACCCAAGGGTGGGGAGCCCATCTCGATACGGAGCAGACGGCGGGGGTGTGGTCATCAACCCAAGTGAGACGCCACATCAACGTCCTAGAGCTAGACGCGATTCGTCTAGCAATCGACCATTGGTCAGGTCGCCTGCGGGGGCAGATCCTGTGTGTTCACACGGACAGCTCAGCGGCGGCCTGGGCCATCAACAAGCAAGGCTCGACCAAAGCAGACTCGCTTCTGCAACTGGTGTTGGAGCTGTTTCGGCTAGTAGACAGTCTCGGACTCTCTCTCCGCGCGGTGCACATCCCGGGAGCCAAGAACGTCCTAGCGGACGCCTTGTCTCGCCCGGACAAACCTCCATCAACAGAGTGGATGCTGCACCCGAGAGTGTTCGAGAGTCTGTGTCTGAGGTTCGGCAAGCCTCACATAGACCTCTTCGCGACTCGGCTCAACCACCAGTCTCCTGTACCGGACCCTACCGTGTGGGCTCTCGATGCGCTCGCGTTAGAATGGGAGGGGATGGTTGCCTACGCCTATCCCCCTCCCGCCATCCTGAACCTCGTGGTGGAGAAGATACAGGAGACTCGAGTTCTTCAACTGTTGTTGATAGCGCCGCGGTGGCCAGCCAGGACCTAGTACGTTCCCCTCCGAAGGATGTGCCGCCAAGACCCGGTCCCCCTCCCTCTGAGGTGGGACCTGCTGTCGAGCAGACCGAGCGGGCGGGTTCACGAGAACCCCCAGGCTCTACAGCTTCACGCTTGGTTTGTCTCCAGAGAGGCCTGACGGGGGCGGGTTTTTCCAAATCCGTTGCCGAGGCGGTGGCGACTTCCCAGAGGCCCTCCACTAGGAATCTCTATGACGCTCAGTGGGGGGCTTTCGTGACTTTCTGCGCCAAGGAGGGGTACGATGTCCAGGTAGCTACGGTCCCGCAGGTTGCAGAGTACCTGGTCTACCTGCGAGAGACGAGGAAGCTTAAAGCCTCGTCCATTAACACCAATCTGGCAGCGATAATGTCCGTGCTTAGGAAGCGAGACCCCCAGTTGGACATCTCGGTCCTCAAGGAGCTCGTAAGAACCTACCGGAATGTGGACGGGCGGATGAAACTCAGGCCCCCAGAGTGGGACTTAGCGGTGGTCCTCAACCATCTTAAGTCTGACCACTATGAACCGTTGACGGAGACAACCGTCCTCCGTCTCACCATCAAAACCGCCTTTTTGGTGGCAATGGGGTCCGCAGCCAGGATTTCAGAGCTACATGCTCTCCAGGCGGACCTTTTGCGTTTTGATGTGAGGGATGGGGGCTCTTTTAGTTAGTTTTATCAATTGTATTTGAGCTATATCAAATCATGCAGATATGTCTACATTATAGGCCTCCATTGGTGAGGTTTAAATGTTAAGTGTGTTGAACTGTTGAACTGTAGTCGCCCGGGATCTGCCGACACTTTACACTGTAACATCTTGGCCTTTCATCCAAAATTTTGAAATAACAGGGCCCTGTTTTCATAAAGCTAATAAAAAAATATTGCAATGATATTTTTTAAAAATGTGATGTATGTCCTACCAACAATTTGGTAAAAATGTACCAAAAAATTTCCCATAATGTATTAGTATTCTGTATTAGTATAAGTTGTAAATGATAAGCGTTTATCATCAGGTTATTGCGGATATTCAGAATAAAAAGTGGTATGGCTGACAAATAGTTTGTGGTCTCGCCAGGGGCTCAGCAACTTTGTCTGCAGAAAAGAACTGTTCTACATATAGTAAGTTTTGGTATATCCTTAACTGAATTTCAGCGCAGTACCATACATGGTTCTCTCTAACAACAATAGTATTGCGGGTTTCTCCCTGATGTTATTCTAGCAGCCGTGATATAAGTGAAATACTCTTGAAAGCGACATTAAACCCAGATCACCTCACCTTACCTCGATTTACTGGGTAGCATGATGCCTTTCGGACGCTTGTCATTCCTAACTTTGTACACATTAATTATAGTAGATATTACAAATAATCTAGCAATCAATCCGGATCAGATGTCTTTCACTTGATGATGTTTTAGGCCTGTATTCATTGTGTCATCAAACTGGTTTGTTTCATGTAACCTGTCAAATACATTTTAAAGAATGAAGTTCAACACAGTGCCATCACCATGGAGTTACACAGATTTCCATGCGAGGTGACCTCTTTGATGTAGGAATGAAACAACGGGTAAATCTTTTCCAAATGAAACGTTTTTTTCCTCTTTAAAAGCTTTCTGTAACTTTTCTCTGGTTTTGCGTGGAGCATGGTGATACGTGTCGTCCGTTCTATTTTGTAGTCAAGGCTTCGAAAAAGTTAAATCAGGAGAAAAAACGTTAAATAACACAGCAATTCTTTAAGAAATAAAATGTCATTAAACGACGAAACTCATATTATTCATTTTTTCTAAAGATTTAAGGTATATCTTTAGTTTCTATTTTTGGCCTGATGTGGTCGTCACTATCATTGCAGCTTGGGTTAGACCAGGGTAGTAATGCAGGAAGCGCTTGAGCATGTATTTGGTGTGGATATGAGCGCTATAGAAAACCTTTGATTATTATTATATTATTATTATAATCATCCATTTCTGCAAAGGTCATACACTTAATGTTCATGTCCTTTTGTCATGAAACTGGTTTGTTTCATGAAACGAGTCAAATCCATGTTAAAGAATGAAGTCCAACAGTGCGACATCATCATGGTCGTAACACATAGTTTCTACCATGTTTTTGATGTAGGGCGGAAACAACGGGTCACCCTAACAAAGATGACGCCATTTCTCCATGTCATTTTGACCCCTTCTTAAAGGCCGGGATCCAAACCTCCAAAAAACCCATGGGTTTCTTATCTTTGTCATCTTCACTGTGATTGGTTGATTCCATAAACAGAAGATATAGTCAGTGTTTGAGTGACAGGGCAGTAACGGTTTTTTTGGTGCCTGGCAGAGCTCAACAGGGTCAAAGGTCACAAAACTTTACTACAACTTGTGGCTGGTAGTAGACTATTCAGTTTCAGTGCATACTAATAAGGAACAAACCCATAAGTTATAAAACATGAAATTTGATTTTGTGTGATAAGCTGATTTTATCATCAATATATTAAGTTTAATATATTTATTGAGATGACCAACACTAATTTAATGAGATCTTTAATTAAAGAATTAACTAATTACCTAACAAGGAACTGTATTTGTTACCATTTTGTTAAAAAAAAATTCAAAACAATCATAGCCTTTTAACAATGTTTGGATATATTTGAAGTGAATATTTCACTATTGTTGACAAAAGTTATACAAAATTGTATAAAACCATTTCCTGTCACAATAATCTTTTCATACAAAAGTCGATATAGCTTATCCCCACAACCATAGCTAAATATTTGGGGGACATATGGGATGGGGGAGGTTTTGATTTCCCAGTCGGGTTGGGAAGGCAGTGAAATCTGACACTGTGAATCTTTTCCTCCACTAACAGACTTGTTCGGTATGGTAGTGATAAGAATCTAGTCACGTGACATTTACAGAGTTAATTCAAATTTGGAAACAATAATGAAGTAAATGCAGTCAAAGTACTCTTTTAGTTTTTACTTTGGATCAAATATGTTTAGGAATTACCCTTCTTTGAATTGTCAAGGATGTAATGTGTAAATATGATAACTTTCCATGAAGAAGATTTTGATTTATTCCACTTTGAACATAGGTACCCAAAATTTTCCCTTCAAGGTGCAGGTTTTTTCAGGTCAACTTGGCCACGCCAACACCGTGTATAGTGGCGGATCCCGGCCTTTAAAGTCTTGTCACTATTACAATTCATAGATCATTGTACCCAATCTTGTCTTTATCATCCAAAACTGTTCCACAGGAAATATATCGCTTGTGGAAGATCAAGTGATATCTCCTAAGAGATATCGTTTTGACAGTAGATTTTGAACAATGCCATATTACAGTCAAGTTCATGACATCACAATTGTTTTACATCATCAAGTTATGACATCACAATGCTATGACGTCATAAACATGATGACGTCACAATGCTATATCACTCCACTGAGAGTCTTAGAGTAGTCCAGTGTTCAGAAATACACATTTTTCACGGAATCGAAATGAAAAATGATTTATGAGGATAAAAAGAATCTGACCCTCGTGTCTTCTTATATCAAATATATCAACTCGTGTTGATCTATATATCAAATATATCAACTCGTGTTGATCTATTTGATATCAGAAGACACTTGGGTGAGATTCTCTATATCTTCGCGGTAAAACAGAAACACTGACACCACTTTTTTTTTTAATTTGGTTTTATCTCAGGCAACTTGCCTTTTATTCAGCTGTATCACAGGAGACCTTTTCGTGGTCAACACCACCACTTTCAATAATCATTGATATGAAATGTGACGTGCATGCCAAATGATAAAAATAAGCTCATGTATCTCCCTCATTTCATTAAGAACGGCTAGGGACAATGGTGGCAAACGTTCCTTTTCCCTGATTGTCTGTTCGAGATATTTGAGATCCGATCACATCTTGTTTTGCCTTTCTTTTCAAAATGGGTCTATACCTTCGGAATAGTTATTGTCGATAAAAGATCGTTGGCTCTCTACGGAGATTTATTCAACATTTTTGCAGTTAATAAACTATATCAATATATGTTTGCAAGACAAATGGAGTAAAGCTATTTCGAATGTCCCTCTTACGAACATATAAGTACAGACAACAAATTTTTATGGCCGGATATACCTTTCAAAGTTTGGTATAAGTATCCATATAATAGAATTTACGGTATGGCAAATTATCCAGATAATGGAACTCGTAGAGTGTAATTGTCCTTACATAATGCACTCGGAGCTCAGCTTGTAAGAAGAAATCAATAAAGTGTCGTTTCCTCCATCATTTTTATGGTATATAGTAGTAAAAACTTTTATACATGACAGACATCGATGCATGAAACATGAAGAGAAATAGGAAACCCTTAAATAAAATAACATCCATACATTCAGACTTTATTCAGAAGCCAATGCCCCACGGCCCAGCCGACATTATGATTAGAGACATTATGATAACAGGATACGATGTGGTGTAGCATTTAGGTTATTCAAATAACTCCATGGGATGATGTCTTTATCGTTATAAAATAAAATATTGTTTTATATTCCTGAGTTCAGTTTTGATGGGAATATGTTCACATGTAGACAATGAATGGCAGTCTTCTTTAAAATTACATTATTGGACCTATGCTGGGTTTTTAAAAGTTCTTAATTGTAAAACTAACTTAAATTACCACCCATTTGGGGTCTGTTTTCTTACTCCGAGAGTGATTCACCAGTCAGAGATTACATGTTATAGAAAATAAAATTACTTGTGTCACATCTTTGGGAAAGAGGTTTAAGTGGCATTCCATGCCGAAATGGTAACCATGCACTACTATAAATAGTTCCTTGAAATATTTTCACTGTTTGCAAACATCTAATTTAGGTATTCAAGCATGATTTCCAATAAAGCTGTTTAGCATTTCGAAGATTTTGATGATAATTCTTGAAAAAATGTTATGTTAAACTGGAAATTATTGTTGATATTTCTTACATTTATCCTTGTATCCAAATTGCGTTTGAACCCCGAGCAAAAGCTGCCAGAAATAGACAACCTATTAAGATTGATTGATTAGCTCACTGCTATTATCCTGTCTGCTCTGAACAAAGAACCGGAAGTAAAGAAGGAACCGGAAATGAGGAACCATTAAGCCTCTACTGCCCTGTGTTTGGTTGTGTCCTACTTGAAGAAGACTGATAAGTTCGTGCTGCGAAAATAAAACGCTTGGTAAAGTATTTGAGAGTAGTGCTATGTTAATTTTAACAGTTGAAGGACCTTTACGTATTCAACTTGTTTTAAGATAAGTTGACCAATAAATGTTAACTAGCTTAACATTGAAAAATTAAAATCACGAAAGAAAATTGAAAGAAGAAGAAAATTCAATCCTTGTTTATCTAAAAAGTTGACCAAAAGATTCAATTCAATATTTATTTGTAATATTTAATTAGCATTTAGTGATGACTTTGTTAAACAAAAATAGAAAATAAGTTATCTTTTTAGGTTAATTTATCATTGAAAAAGTAAATAAAATTCTTCCAAATATATTATTGTTCTCATGTATGTGTAACTTTAATAGTAAAATCAATATGGTATATCGTCCTCTTCAGGAGAGAGTAAGACTTATCTGACTTACAGACTATCTCGAAAATGATTCTCTTCGGTCGGATTTCTTATCATTATTTGGAAGACTTCGGATAAACCACGGTTTTACACTGAACGTCCGTTACTACATTTCCCCATCTCAAACGATTTTAAAGATGCTATATGGCCTCATGAATTTTTCCTTTAATATGTGACATCTTGTTTTAAAGCAATTGAGATCGGTTTTAATAATTGAATGTCTTTCCGTTGGAATGATCCATCACTTGATTAACTTATAACTGCTTTGGATCATTTGAATGAATAAACAATACAGATGCTAAACATTTTTAAAACATAATTTTTGATGACTTTGAATTCTTCAACATTGCTTCACAAACAATTTAATGATAAAAACTTGAAATAATTTGCAAGAAATCATATATAAACAAAATTTCAAGGTGAGTGATGCGCGTTATGTCAGAAACAATTCTGGCATTCCCCAAAAGCGGCATGACTTTAAACCTAGAAACAAAAATGCGAAATGACAATTTTATAAGATAATGAAGAAGTTTGAGTTTTCCCGTTTTTACAAGAAACACAATCATCGAATAAAAGAGGAAAGTTTTGTACACCCAAAAAGGTGCATGGGATCCACAAAAAAACATTCTGTAATGAAATAGTATTTGAACACCGTTTCGATTTTTTTTGGGTCGAAAAAGACAACATTAAATTATAAAACCAATCAATTTTGAAATGATAAGTTTATAAGATGTTCAAGAAATTTCATTGACAAGTTTGTAAAAGTTGGAATTAAGCAGCCAGTTTAATGCATGATATTTGGGCTACGTTCGAAAGAAATTAAGAATCTCGAACAACCATTGATGTCATTGACAATTAGTTGCTTGAGATCATGTCAGAATTGAACTTTTTTCAACATGAATTTCATGTTTCGTTATAAGTTGTATAAAGGCTGACATTAATCCGATAATTAAAAGTAAAATACGATTCGGGAAATATGTTTGAATCGTAACACACACGCTATAATATCTATCTTGATATAAAATCCTGACCTAACAATTTGTAAATCTTTTAATTATGAATAAAAACACTTGTTGTAGGAGATAATTATTGTCACCTCGGTCACAACTGACTTTTCATGAACCATCTTGAATGATGCAAAGCGCCATTAAGCTATGCCTCAAGTTATCATAATTTGAAACAAGTTTCATCACAAAAGATCAATATCTTTATTTTGTTCAATACCTTTTTTCAAGATGCAAGTTCTTAAGACATCCTCCTTATTAATTACTTTTGATGGCATCCTAGAAGTTTGCTGTATTACTTCCATATGGTTTCGATGAAAGCTAACTGAACTTGAAGCAGAGATTGTGTGAATAAGGTTGCTGACTATGATACAAAACTTC
Organism: Phorcus lineatus; assembly: GCA_921293015.1. Classification (NCBI taxonomy): domain Eukaryota; kingdom Metazoa; phylum Mollusca; class Gastropoda; order Trochida; family Trochidae; genus Phorcus; species Phorcus lineatus. Next base: position 14,176,379 of record OV121092.1, on the reverse strand, counting down.
GTTAGTTTATAAATGCTTCACCCCCACAGCATAACAGTTGTCCTTCGCACTCCAGAAATTCAATGACGATGCTAGAAATCCAATGAAGAGAAAATAGATATTTTAGCAGGCTTCTGTTTTTAGAGTTATCTAGGGTGATATATCAAGACAAGACCACCTGCCACTAGTCATATATGAGCATTATTCTTGTCAATATTTAATTTAAAACCAATACAATAATATTCGTTTGCGAAACAAGTGACAGACTTGACCTGAACTGATTTAATGGAAATGGTGTTATGATCATAAATCACAACTTTAATCTTTATATTGTTATTATTCTGGGGTGGTATTCTTAAAAGGAAATAAGTCTAAAACATTACTTAAGTTCAAATAAAAAAACTTATGAATGGTTTGGGCTTATGTTCTTCTTCTTTTTTACTTAAATTCCAAGTCTTTCTTCTAGCCTTTTACTTATTTCACTTTCTATGGCTTATTTACACTTAAAATGAAATATTTTTTGTGTTTTCGTTTACAATATATACTAAGATTTCTATTTATGTCCTCTTCCTCCTTATCGGAATAATTGGAGGGAATTGCGCCATCAAAATTTCATTTTATATTCTCATATGTTAAAGAGTTCCAAATAAAGTTTCTTGTTCTAGTATTTAAATTCTGTCCTGTGATTTGATCAAATATTAGAATTTAATGACGTGAAAAGATCATATTCGCAAATTTTATTACTTGTTCTATTTTGGAACTATGAAATTATCAGAGCATTATGGATATTATTCAAAGGAAATTAAAGTGTCAAAGAGCATGTTTTATAAAAATAAATAAATAAATTTCTTTCAAACGTGCCAAAATACCATGAGGACTGATTTGAGTTCAATTTACCTCTGTGAACAATTGTTTTAAACCCTCATTGCCTTATTAGTTAAAACTATCAACAAGAAAAAAATATAGGGTTGGTATAGAAAGAAACCTCTGTATCGTAACATAATAAGCAGCTCAACGAGTACACTTATAAATTCCAAATATTCTGCATAATTCAAACACAACTATTAAGAACAGACAAACTCGTTCGTCAACTTGACGTCTGTCATTTACAAAAGTGGCGAGTCACTGAAAGAAAAATGTGATTCGATTATTTTTTTAAAAACTATTTTTGAATATATATGACATAAACAATATAAGTCTTAATTGAATTGAATCCCATCTTGAGTTTAAAGTGCAATCATCTGGGTTAACGACCGATCTGGTATAACAGTGAAATGGTCTGGTAACTTTCTAAAACTTCCCTTGATTGTGCGTGTCAAATCTATGGTCTGTTATTTACAAACGCGGCCTAGTTAACAGGACTTGAACGACAATTCGTGCGGAGAAAACCTCAACTGTATCATTATTTCAAGACTCAGGAAATTGTTAAGCATGTTATTAGGGGATATAGCGAACAGGCAGTTTCAGTATAGCGGTTAATGGCAATCCAACAACAATTCACCCGACCTGTACCAAACGTATTCATCACTTATTTCACTTCACGCCACGATATATCCAGAGATTATCTATTTTAATTTAGTTTTAAACACATAAAATTTCTAAACTAAACACAGTATTTTTTCCTTTAAGAGGAATCATCTTTGCTAAAACGTTATAATTCCAGGTTCAATTTGTTGTCTTAGGATTGACAACGATTATATCATATCCATGACCAGCAACATATAGTTTTCTAAACAATTAACGTGCCATTCTTTGAGCAACATTGTAATTGTGTACATATGAAGATACTTTTTTTCGGACTTACCAGATATACGTTCAAACCTTTCAATAAAAGTTTGAATTGATATGAATTTAACCTAGAAAATCTCATAAAGGTCAAATCAGAAATTGCCTAGTGAAAATAATCATTTAACATGAACATTTATTGACACTGCGTAAAGCGACGAATACTTCTGGCTCAGGACATACAAGACTGTATTCATGCCCTATTGGGCAAATGATTAGATCAATTTTTCAGTATCCATTTTCTATTATTGAGTAACAACTACAATAAGTATAATGTAAATATCGTATTAATGATAGACAGTTTTTATCAATTATGGGTTAAGATCGAAGTAAACAATATCTTAATGTAATATCCTTTTCTATTGACACGATCTCCATCCATCCAAAAGTATTACGACTATCAAAAAGATAATTGCAACAATTTCCTGCAGAATATAAGAGTCCAGATCGTTTGGTTGACCCAGACAATCGTGTATTTCTAGAATCTTGGTAATCTGTTTACAGACGGATGAACACTCAATTGATCAATTGAAAGAATAGATCAATTAAGATATTTCCTATAAGAATTGTTCAGTGTTTGTGACACATTTGATTCCAGTACATAACATCTCAAAGGTAAGAGTTATTACCTTTTAATGATAAAGAATATACAGATAATTTGGTTTTTAGTCATACATGAAGCAACAAGGACTTTAAGAATACTTTGAAGATTTTATTCGCGAACTATATTTAAGTGGTTATTACTGCCTGTGTCTGAAACCTAGTATATCTTAAACACAGCTTGAGATTTTAATTCGACAAAAGAATGATTAAAGAAAAACCTTATTGTAAACGATCTATATGGAAATGATAATTTTACACAAAACTAATACATTTGATTTTTTTTTTCAGCATTGATGCGAATCACGTATTAATATTTGATAAATTTGTATCAATGTTTTATCTTTCTGCGTTCAAGGTATGAATATAAAAAAGACATTTCATAAATTTTAATGACATATTTTCATTTACATCGCCAAACATAATCAAATACTCCATTACCTTTACGTACATTCGGTTCGCCAATGATAAATTAAAGTTGTTAAAATCGCGATAATCTTGTCAATATTTAATTTAAAACCAATGAAGATTTGTATTTGCGATTTCCTGTTCAATGGATTTTTTTTAATAAAATAGAGATAAAGTTTAACTTGAGATTGAGATTAAGATTCCTCAATAATTGTACACAAAGTCATTTGGTATGTTTACCCTGATGCTTTGACAAACCTGTGTGGTTTGATTCAGAAAATCCAGAGAATCGATAACTAATAAATTTTATTTACTGCATGAATTTTATGGTCTATGCCTCAAGTTAAAGTCATTGGTTAAAGAACTTTTAAAATAAGATATGTAAATATGTCAATAGTTGTTTAAAAATGTGGTCCCAATATGATATATTGGGTGTTGGTCCGACTTCTAGCGAGAATTATGTCCTGGAATATTTCAATGAACATGCATATATTTATTGATACTTGATCAGCTCCCATAGGCGAAAACGTTCCTTTAATTACAAACACAAAATATTTCATTTTGCGCCCTCTTGGCAATAAACAGTCCAACATTATGGTTTCAACTGTTCTAAAAAAACGTAACAAAATTCAGATAATGAGACATAAATCAACCTACAACCTAGGATGCTATAGTTTCGTACGTTAATTGCTTATCATCTCACAGACAAAGCTTTTGGTTTCCGGTTCACAACGTACGTAGTCCAATTTCAGAGGGACTTTCTCAATTACCAGGCAATGCTTTGACCCATTACTGGAGAGGTTTGGGATTAATGAGTTGTCCGCGAGCCATCGCCACTCCCCGTTTTTTTCTGCATCAGTCCCTCCGATGAAGATGTCGCTTTTATTCACTAGATAAGAGATATTATATATCGTATAGAATTAATTGTCAAGAAAATGTTCATGAAAATATAATGAATGTAACTTAATCATTTGAAATCAGAGTCTTTCCTTACACATATATTTGTACTATCTGGGTCAACAGGGGGTGACAAAATTATAGTACGAAGTAATGAGTAAGTATGAAAACTGTCCCTTACATTTAGATAGATCCGATGGGTGATAACTTAACAAGTACTCCCCCACCCCTAATTTAAAGGGTAATTCATTGAGAGGCACTGATATACAAAATTGGGTCAATAAATGTATTTCACTCCATTTGTATTTTTTTAATGTATCTACCAATTAATCTCAATTTAGGTCCCATCCACCACAAATGGAAATATATATATATATATATTCAACGTGGCATTTCATGAAAAAAATACAGTACAGTATAATGTATAACTACTATTGAAAAATCATTTAAAATTCAAAGCAGCTAGTATGAGAAATTGCATTTAGTAATAGTTAATTAATCTTTATTCCTCATGCACAATTGTGCGGAGTTAGTCAATGGTGACTGGTGAGGGGACAAATGAGGTTAAAAAAGATAATCACATAGGTTCGGTTACATTGATATCATATATCATAAATAATGATAGGGCTCGTTAAAGTTCCTAATCAAGATATACTAAATAGATAATGAGATCATTTATGATTGAGACGTTACAACGAATAACATAGGTCAACAAGATTACCCCGTTCCCAGTCCGATAAAATCGACCGAGGAATAATTTTATTTTTGAAAATTTGACTCGAGGGGGATTCGAACTCATAATAACAAGGGCTTTTCTCTCAACAACGGTCTGGAAGAAGCCTCATTGATCGCACGTTCTGACGTAATCCAAATTAAACAATCACAAAGACTCCGGAACTTTTGGTATCAGTAACTAGGAGCAAGCAAACTCCCTGTTAACCATTTGTTTAAACTTGATCGCTGTTATCATTCTTTAAAACGCGAAGAATGGATTCTAATGGCTTAGTTTTGCAAGAGCTATATAGCGTCAGAAGATGCGAGCAATGTTTTCAGACCGTTGTTGAGAGGAAGGCCCCATTAAATGCAACACAATGTATTTCTTTTCTCCTGACCTCTAATACATTACGCGTTTGCTTTCTATACAACAAGTTTATGCATACGGCATGTTTAAGTGTCCTGATGTCACGGTTGCGGCACGCTTCTGATAAATGTTGACACTACTCCCTACCTTCTTCAAGAAGTCGTCTGGCAACATCGACCTTTACAGGTGTGTCTAGCTTTGCAAGAACACCCCCTTCCCTCTCACACTCAGACTTGGCCAGCACCCATGTCTTCCGGTCATGATGGCTTTTGTAGCAAAGCTTTGCCTCTCGGTCGTACCTGTAGTCCAGTGACATTGCTGCTAGACAACCTGTAATGACAAATGGTGAACGTGGTAACATATTCCATACGTTTTGTCTATGTTAAATAAAATATGAATATATATTTCATTGCTACCAATCTTCTTGCAAATCAGACGTCTCCTTCCTCTACTGCATATCTGATCTGATTCAAATGACAGGTGGCCTTGTTGGTTACCTTAAAGAGCCACTCCGTGATTTTCATAACATATTATTTACCTTTGATACGAACCTAAATATCATATGTGGTGATATAAAATCAAAACATTTTAACTTTTTATGTCCAAAATACATACATTATGACAAATACTGGTTTTCCATGAAAATGTAAAAACAGCCTTATAAATGCTCAGAGGTGTAGATATCACGTCCAATATACATGGATACTAGTTATAAAACCTAACAAACACTATCAACTCCTAACTGCCCTCCTGGCTGTTATAGATAAGTCTCCAAAATTACGTTTGACTATTTGACGCGCGCCACTGTCCGGTTTTCGATCATAATCGCAACGTTCTACCTTAATATTGTCACTAAAAAAAACCCAACAAGCTTTAAAATGTGTATTTTTGGTAACAGTCGATACTTCGCGATCAAATGACACCATTGATTAAGTTTGGGATATATGACTCCAACAAGTCACAGAGTGGCTCTTTAATCACACAATCCAACCCCCTTAAAACATCGTACCCTGCCGAAAACTCCATAGCCTCATCTTGGCTTGAATGAAAAGGTCAACAATGGAGCCTTACTTTCATAAGATGTTTTTAATTCATATGATAAAAAAGTTTTAAAGTTGATAGTACCAATCCAGTGCTGTTGTTGACAGTCTTTGACAGTAAACAATTTCGACATTGAGATGCTATCATATATACCATTGCATATTAAAAGTGTGTAAACTTACGTACTACTGTATCTTAGTGCAAATATCATGTAATTTGGGTTTGGTTTGAACGTCAATGAAATAACTTCAGCAGAACTGACAAAGGATTTCAAATTGTGTAAAATAACAATTTTTCGACTTAATTTTGGATGGTCTAGTTTCTCGTGCTAAAATTCGCATTAAAGCATGATCAAAATGCCAGAAGAGGTCACATTCTCAAAATTCCTATTTCCTTAAATTTAGATTAAAATATTCCATTTCCACTCTCTGATAAAAACAAACTTCAGCAAAATCATATTTTCTTGATGTAACGAACGAACATGACTTGTTTAAGTTGTTTATCACTTATATAGAATTTTGTATGGAAAAATAAAACTTACTGTTTTCGAAATTGTGACCCCTCGTCATTTCAGTGACCTGCCAAAAACTAATACGGTTAACTGTTGGGTATGGCATACGGTTGCGGTAAGGTGCAATGGATCTTCTCTTTTTTATTCAAAATTCAAAATTATCCGTTTTCTTTACGCAATGCTATGATGCATCAAACACATACCAAATTACATAAAATTTGCACTACGATAGGCAGGTATGTGAACAAACTTTTGGTATGCAGCTGTAAGCATGGCAACAAGGGATCGCAGTCAATATTCTAACCAATGACATCACTGGCATACAATCTGTATCAACTTCGGAGTTGCGATATGCTTCAGGTCACATAGAAGTATCTTTGTTTTCATGTTATTTATATGGCAAAGGCAGTCTCCGTGGGCATTGGACTATAAAGCATTAAGGGCTAAAAAAACCATTATAAAATTGGCAAGGCTAGACTTATTTTACATGCTCGTTAAAACGTGCTAGATGAACAATAACACATAAGAAATCTATGGAATTTAATCAGTGTAACGTTTCAACAATAAATAGATAAATTACACATAAAGTCGAACATTTTGACACAAAAAAAATATTTCGTGCTTTATTCCGCTTTATCGTGTTTCTACATCTACGTAAATTAGCATTATTAAATAATGAGAAATAGTGAAAATAATCAAATAGTGAATAAAACTAAAGAGATATCGAATTGGTCAATAAATCATACAGACTAAAAAAATAATGCCCTATGATACATGGCAGACGTAAGATAAATCAAGATTATTAAATTACCCGAGGAAGTGTGACATATGTTCATGACGAAACGAGTGTTATTTTTTGCATTGCAGGAATGAGAGCGAGGGTGAAACAACATTAGCACGAGTTCGTAAAAGTCATATAACATGCTTCCGAATGTAATTATTTCATTTATACCGATGTTATTCTAAATTCCTCTTAAAAGGTACGTAAATATTAAGAAAAAGGTCTACTTTCCTACAACGGTCGGCTACAGTGACGTCATGAACAATGGATTCATGACCTAACAGACGGTAACATGCGCTATGACAATCGTTGCTAGGCACATGTGCACATGTGCTCTTATTGAAACTATGAATCCCTATATGATTGAACCAAATGGTAATAAACTGTTATCAAAATTCTGTGTTTTAATGATTAACGAAGAAATCGTATTATATGGGATAGCCTAAAGGAGAGGAATGAAATTGGGGACAATACAATTATTCTATATATTCAAGTACACGTGACAGGTGAGTGAAACTTGACGTTAAACCGAACACGATAAAGAAAGAAATGGCAGTAACAAAGTATATATAACTGAAACACATGAACTGATATGTACCTACCTTTAGGGATGTCAACTCGATCTGCAAAATAACAAATATATAGATATATAGATCACGAACTACCTTATAAAAATTAGTTTTAGATTTCTAATCTTTCAAACTTCTGTTTATTTAGATAATGTGTGGCATACGTTGAACAAGAACCATATGAGAAATATCCACTCTATTTTTTAAATTTCTTGTGAACCCTGTCAATTCAAAAATATTTAACAGATAATGAACAAGGTATTTATAACATAATTCAACTGCCTATCATGTATGCCTAAACTTCAAGGAGCATTTACTCATTGCGTGCATCAACGCTCTTCCGGAATGTTTGTTTGCGTTACTATGTTCTCAAGATTCAAAGTTTTCTGTATGTCCAAGCCGATAGCGACTGTTTCAACTATTTCATTATTGTTCACAGGTCAATTGTAAAGAATGATAAGTATTTCATTGGATCGAAAGAAGGCTAAGGGGAATGCCTATGAATTCGAAACGGAAAAGCATGCGATAATGCCTTTAAAATGTGTCATTTCTGGTAGAGAGTAACACTTGGTTTTCGCATTTAAAGACAAAGCGATTAAGTGTTGGTTTCTTCATCGTTCGTGGAATTTTCGAATTCTAATTTCACAATCTTAATTCGGAATCTGAAGTACTACCGTGTCTCAATCCCATCCTCAGGAAATTTTAATCAACATCGTTAAGTATATATATTTTCTAAAATATCACCTTCCCTGTATACAGGACGGACAGCAACGATATGGCCTAATTCGTCAAATTCGCGACCACTCTTCATATCTCAAATCCTACAAAATGGTCTGCAATTACTTACCGCCCATTCCTTAATACCTTTCATACTGACAATATGTGGATAAATTGCTCGTTAGTGTTTTTACTTTATCAAAAACCTCGGCGATACATAGATTTAACCTGACTATACTATCGCCAGAGCAATGAAGATATGTCTATGAGAATGTTGGCAATATATCCACTGTCAATCCCAATTGACAAAGTGGAGGAAGATAACTTGTTGAAACTCATCATTATTTATGTTTTGTGCTGGAACGATTCCACATCAAACCATGAGATGAAATTCTGATTTGGTATATATCTTTTGTTCATTGGATCATTAGGTGAATGTTGAAATTACAATCGGTTCTTATGAACTTCCGGTATAAATTTGCAGTTATTGAAAAAAACACTGAAATTCATTAAAACCTGTACTAGAGTAAAAGGGGAAGGCTGAAGATTAACTAAGAATTTAGACTATTCAGACGGCGTAAAATATATCTTGGACGATGAACAATGACTTTTATTTGATCCCGAACCAAACTCGTCTGGCCAGTTAGATATGCTTCAACATCCCAGGGAAGCATTCTTATATCAAGACTCTTTTAATGACTTCAGAAAACTAAAAGCGATATCCACTTTCCCCAAGGCCGTGGGGAAATGCTCACTATTACGTTTATTTTAAAATTCATCTACATTCGAAAATATCTTTGAAGGATCTTGTTCATTTACATTTACATTTACATACATGAATACTTTTAACCTAGTTTTTCTGAAACGAATCGACGATTGCTTCAAGAAATAAATATAATAATTTGTGCCGGAATCACTTTCATCACAAATACAGAAAAACTGCCCTCAGGACGGACGGAAGCCAAACAGTGTATATAAACCTGGTAAATTTGCAACTCGGGGACGTGTTTCTATATGCATATTTGCAACTTATATTATGAAAAAGCCTGAGGTTAATCAAGAATACAATCACAAATGATCAAACACAAATTAATCTCAATTCTACCATGGCAATCTATACGATTAAAATATATATAGACTACCGATTAATTAGATAACGATAATCAATTACCGACAAAATAATAACGAATGATAGTTTTTAATTTTTTTTACCTTGGCTTTAACCTAACGTTTACAAATATGTAATTCCGAAATATAAAATATAGGGAAAGTATCCTTTATTCAAAGTATTTTCCTACTGTAAAATGATATTAGTATTGACTGTATTTATGAAAAAAATATTTTTCTAAGAAATCATGAATGTGTATCCATGAATAAAGACTTCTGGGTTCTGTTTTGTTTACAGACATCTTCAATCGTAGATTCAGAACCAACATTTTATTGTAAAAGTACACAATCAAGATTCATCAATATTTGACCCGTGATGCGTGTTTAATAATTCCTCATGCATCCTTCGTTCGTAAAAGTAAGTGCATGTTCAAGTTTAAAACACTCAATCCTCCAGTCAACTGGGGGGCGGGATAGCGCAGTGGTTAGCGCGTTCGTCTTCGGATCAGGAGGTCCGTGGTTCGAATCCCGCCAGGGGCTCGGCAACTTTGTCTGCAGTAGAGAACTGTTCTACACGCAGTCAGGTTTGGGTGCAATGCTACACTGAAATTCAGCGCAGTACCACCCATGGTTTGCTAGTTCCAGCCGATGCTCGCAGGTTTCACCGCAATGCATAGCCACAATGGTGTTGCGGGCTTTCTCCCTGCACTAATACTAGAAGCCGCGATATAAGTGAAATAATCTTGAAAGCGGCGTTAAAACATCAACTCATCTCACCTCATCCCAGTCAACTGGAGCCGATGTCATCAAGGCAAATATTGAATTTCATGGATATTGCCTTGTAAACATTTAATGGAAACTTATTGAAAATATTTTTTTCACTATCAAGAATCACGTTGGATATTGAGTTCTTTGTGTTTTCTTAGTTTCTTCTTTGACAGTAAGAATGACATGCCACTTTTTTAAGATGGTGACATAGACTTATTTCTTAAGATAATTTTCGATAAATCAAGAGAGCCATGGGTAGAGAAGATATTTAGCAACTACGGGTGAAATAACCATCTCAGTGCCACTAGGTGAAGTAAACGTTGTATTTGACAACTTCCGGTGAAATAACCATCTCAGTGCCACTAGGTGAAGTAAACGTTGTATTTGACAACTTCCGGTGAAATAACCATCTCAGTGCCACTAGGTGAAGTAAACGTTGTATTTGACAACTTCCATTAAGTAATCTATTTATCAAATATGTTTGACAATGATAATAAACTAAACTAGTTTGGAAATAGCAAAGAACTATTACTTGTTTAAAAGTTGAGAGTAGTTTCGGCCACTGACCAGTGATTATATAATATACTGGCACTAGTCACATTGAAATATAAAAACTTTATTCACTGATAACTCACAACAGCTTGGACGACTTGTAAATAAAAATAACTTAAATATCAATATTCAGTTCGAATTTATAGAGCCACCACGTGACTTTCAAGACATATTTTTGGCTTTGATACGAACTTAAATTCGAACTATATCACACCTCAATTCGCAAATGTCAAATATTTGATAACAATTTGCTTATTTGAAAATCTTAAGCAGCGTTGACATGAAAAATAGTTATGCAACCTATAAAACCTATAATACCTAAAGTTAAAGAAGTTTCCATAGTTCCGTTTGTCTTATTAACGCACGTTATTGACCGGTTTTCGATCTTACACCCCTTGGGAAGTTATTTCCTTTGTTTTATTTGAAGGTTATATGCCATAACCACAATGTGCGCAGGTTGTTATCTCATAACTACCATGATCGGTTATGAGTGTGTACATGAGTTGAGGTTTAACATGTTTTTCTAACAACATTTCAGATATTAAACACCTGTCGGTTATGAGATGTTCAATGTGAACAAACAAACTGACTTGTAAAATTTTGGAATTTCAACAAGCTAGAAATTTAACATTTATTCAGGGCGTAACTGGGACTCGAACCCGGGACCTCTGCATTGTCATGCAACTCCTCTACCTCTTGAGCTAACGAGGATTCTTGTCAGCTGGGGTACGTTTTGTTGTGTCATGTCTACACTGATTTCCCCCTGTATATATATAATGATAGGTAATAGGTTTTGTATATTTTTAATGTAAATGGGCTAGTTTTTAGCTTTAAAATCTGAAGCAAGCGTGTATTGTAAATATTATATGTGACTCGTTCAGTCAGAAAACATAAAGCCGCAAAGTGTTAAAATATAACGTTTATAAATGCAATATATATGAATAATTTAGTTTAAAATTATTTTACGAATGTTCCGCGGGAGTGTAAGCCAAATAATGACCTGATTGCCTCGCGTTATGGCAATAAACTCGGCTCGTGCTACGCCCTCGCGAGTTTATTTGCCATAACCGCTCGGCACCAGGTCATTATTTACTACATGATCGCGAGTTTTTACCTTCATTTATGCACTGTACAAAACCGACTAGTTTTAAGTTAACTGTTTAGCGATAGCCTGTGCTTCTCGATCAAATACCACCATTGATACAGCTGGGCATAGGAGACTTCACAACTCCTTGACTGTCTCTTTAAATTTCATTCAACAAAATCTAAAACTGAGATATTGACACAAAATAAGCAATTAATCACACCATCATTCGTCTATTACATAACTGCAATCCACCTCATGTGGTAGAAGAAAACTTTAAAGAATCTGATAAATCGTTTTTCTACAAGGTTAGACAAATTCTGATCTTAGACAAAGTTTAAGTTCAAGTTAAGTACTTCATTGATGCGTTATACCATTGGTTTTGTAGCCGTTATTTAACCCTTAACCATTGATCAAAATGCTTTCATTTTTAAGTAGACATCCACACGATTGACATAAACAACCAAACAAAATTATCGTCCCTTCCGTTTATCATATTATATCGTTTACCTGGTCATAATGATCATCATCAACATCATTTCGTACGTTGGCCATAGATGGAATCTCCTTTATCTAGAACTAACCCAGAGTTACCATAAAATCTTATTACGTTTATAACTCTTGCAGAATTCCAATATTCCAATATTTATTTTCTTGCAGCAAAATGTGTGAATTATATTCAAACATTTTTAATAAGGCAATCAGAAGTTTATATATATATATATATATATATATATATATAGGTAGGTGAAGAAGGTCTCACGTGAAGTAAAAAGATATTTGAAAATATAATACTTCAGACGACACTTGCTGTAGATATCATTTTTCATATCCTTAGCTTGTATATAGGTAGGTTTATATATATATATATATATACTCAAGCAACACATGGCGCCCCTTGAACCTTATCAACATTGAAAGAGAAACAACTTACCGAATCTCATATACACATTAGCATTTGCACGCTGCTGCAGTTTCATCTCGTAAGGAATAGCAGAATGACAGGCACACCGACCTCGCTTCTCATTGTACTTAACTGACAGAGTGTTAGGGTTTAGATCACAAGAAAGCAAGCAATCCTCCAAGCATTTGCGTGTCATATTTTCAATCACAAATTCCGTTGACCTCATGCCTTGGTTTGTTCTGACAACTTATCCGCAAGACGATCATACTCAAAAGTAATATTTTCAGAAGCCATTCCAATATGGTTGAAATTTGGAGGAACTTTTCTCTGGTAAAGGTAGCCATTTGATGTTTTTCTTCACTTCACTTGCTTTGGTTGTCTATAAATATGTTTTAGATATCTGGATCGGGGATGTTATTATATAGCCAACTGTGATTGATTTTTCATTTTTATAACGAAAGGTTCCTGCATACTTGAGTGATTTGAGGTATGTTACATGAAGTCATATCGACGTATAGTAGTGAGAATAGAAAGTTCGATATGTGTGAATGCAGTTTATCATGCAGAACAATAACCAATGTTTCCTTGGGAGTAAAGTTTGAAAAGGTTAACCATTATCAACTAGATATTGGTGCTTATAGATCACTTTGGGAATTCGTTTAAACCTCTATGGGTGCGTGTTTGTTTGTTGTTGTTTTTTTGTTTTTTTTGTTTTTTTTGTTGTTGTTGGTTTTTTTGGGGGGGGGGGGGGGGGGGGGGGAGAGATTAGGGATATGTTGTAAATTGCTTTCGGAGGTTAGTCGAAAAATTCAAATCACTGGTTGTATGTGTGTACTGTTACTACTGGATGTGTAGGAAATGTCTTTTAGATTGTGTTGCAAATCGCTATATGTGGATATCTTTGGATGATGTATTGTAATTGGAAGTCTCCTTGAGAGATATGTTGCAAAGATATTTGTGGATAGGTTGGAAATGTCTTTTTGGAGACATGTTTATCAACGTTTTTTAGGTGGAGAAGAAGGGAAATGTGGAAAACTCTTTACGTATCGTTGGAAATCTTTTGGAAGACGCGTTTGAAATCCCTGTGGAGGGTGGTCTCTTTGAGGGATGCGTTGGAAATACCTTTAAGAGATAGTGTATTAAACCTTTTTTTAGGGGGGCTGAGTAATCATAGGATGGAAATATCTTTAAGGATGCGTTCGAAATCCCTTGGGAGGAGAGTAATATTTTTGTTGATGTGCTGGAAGTCCCTTTGCGGAGGAGGAGTTTTTATTTTTTTAATCTTTATACATATAAACATCTTTAAAATCTATCATTGTAAATCATTACAAAATGTAATTTGAGCGGCCCTTTTATACAATATAGATGTTTCGCTTTCTTGTTCAAATGTCAATTTTTAATTCAATATGCTCTGTTCTGATTGGCTTTTAAAGGCCATATGTAAGAGTTATAAGTATAACCGCAGTATTTTGGCGTTTACACAAAATGACTTCTGATAAGACGAAACAGAGACATGTGAACATAAGGACTAATTTATCAAGGTATAGCATTTAGCGATGATAAAACCACCATTCTGCAGTTAAAAGTTTTCAATTTTCACTAGTTGGTTAGGAATAGCATCTGTGGCTTCAGAGGGAAATCTCCTGCAAATACTAGTAGGCCCTAATAGGACTAGTTAAATCAAGTGGAGCGATATCTGTGCGACGTGTTTACTAGCTATAGTCTTATGCTTGGACAATGCACAAATGACTAGTTTGCGAGAATATCAATTGGCTAACGATGTATACTTGAAGCACTCAACAAGAGTGAGTGAGTGAGTTTTGTTTAACGCCGCTTGGGCAATATTACAGCCATTAGCGGCGTGAGATTTAATGAAATGAAATAGATTGCAAAAGCAAAATCGTGATACAGCACGAAGGCTGTAAAAACATCAGCAAAATATCACAGAGTTAGTTAAAAGCTGATATAGAAAGTTTAAGATTCTATAACTTATCAAATAGATTGATTTCCTTTAGATAGGATAAAATACGGTGTTCACCGATTTGATTAAAAAGTTGTGAAATTGAAACATTTGGGTAAAATGTTTCCCTTACGTGTGCAGTGTCCCAGCACTCGCACAGGATGTGCTTGACTGTGAGGGGGCACTGACAGGGAATACACACAGGGGGGTCTTCCCCCTTTAAAAGATACGAATGAGTGAAAAAAGTGTGTCCAATGCGACATCGTCGCAAGACACACGCTTCCTGACGGGTAAAAGAAGATAAAGATTTATAACCTAAATAAGGTTGTATTACATGAAGTTTATTATGTTGTTGTTGGTCCCATTGGGACCGCCAACGCTGTTTTATATAAGATCTTATAGCAGGTTTGGAATCTGTATATGGAACTTTAGTTTGTGAGACATGCTTAAAGTTAAGAGCTGATATAGCTACTGAATCAGCTTTATTGTTGCCTCTTATACCCATATGGCTAGGAAGCCAGCAAAAGACGATGTCGCACTCTAGAAATGTATTGTGAATGGTTAAAATATCCCTAATAATGGGGTGATCACTTTTGCAGTTTTTGATAGCCTGAAGGCATGATAGAGAGTCAGAAAAGATAATGTAATTATTAGCAGTAGAGTTTTTGATATGCTGAATGGCCTTGAGGATGGCCTTTGCTTCAGCTGTGAAAATGCTGCTGCCATCATGCAGCCTTGAAGCATAAGTTGTTGAAGGTGTAACAGTTGCTGCTGCAACTGTCTCACCATCCTTAGAACCATCAGTGTAAATTGGTTTGTAATCAGAATAAAAATCACGGAGTTCATTGAAAGCCTGTAGGAATGTTTCTGCAATTAAAAGTTTTCAATTTTCACTAGTTGGTTAGGAATAGCATCTGTGGCTTCAGAGGGAAATCTCCTGCAAATACTTGTAGGCCCTAATAGGACTAGTTAAATCAAGTGGAGCGATATCTGTGCGACGTGTTTACTAGCTATAGTCTTATGCTTGGACAATGCACAAATGACTAGTTTGCGAGAATATCAATTGGCTAACGATGTATACTTGAAGCACTCAACAAGAACAATTCAATAAATGTAAATGACTGTACAGATTGAAAGTATGCTCATGTATGATATTTATGTGATAAATTAAAGCTTGATATTTTACATAAATAGAAAATCTGTGGTGAAAGGGAGATAAGTTGGGGCTTTTATGACGCTTATTTACATTCCACATATGTTATTTCACCACATTGAATGAAGTTTCTACCAAATTAAATTCGAAGTCTACTTTGAAACAAATATTATTCAATCTAAATTCATATTACGCATTTTCCGGGTGATTTCCCTTGCGTTTTACAAAGATTTTACATGTTATATTAATATGTAGCGAAAAAGGAAATTAAATCAAGGGCAGGTAACTCTTGTCTGAGTCTGAACATCACTTCCGGCAAAGGGAGTTTACAAAAACAAAGTGAAAACGATGTTGGTTTTTCGGTGAAATTGCAATGTATGCAGGTTGACATCCGCGCGAAAAATGTTCGTTTGATACTAACCACCCAAAGGTAACATTATTAATCTGAAAATGTCCGGTTGAGGACATTATTGTTGTGTAGTTCCCTGACAGACTGTCAGACGTTGACGTTGTTTGTTGTTCCAGTGACATTGACAGCGGTCTGTCGTGATGGATGACAAATGTCACTTATAAAAATTATTAGAAATAGATGATACATGTTATTGTCGAGCATTTGATTGAAAATTTATGGGTATTTAATCAAGATCTGAATGTTACAAATTGATCTAAACAGCTGAAAAATATTTTTAGATTTGGCCCAAATAAATACTTAATGGCAGACACCTATATATATATGTAAGTATCATGTTTATGAACTTTGACCATGTGTTTTAAAGTTCAAAATTGAAAATGGCAATAACTGGTTCAAAGCCGGTAGACCTATATTAGACTAAGTTGAAATAATTCTCCATAAATAGAATGTATTACAAATGATTTAAAATTTGTATATTTCATATTTATGGATTTACATGATAATAACCATTTGTTAGAGGCCTATAGGTATATATATTCTATAGGTAGATATATTCTATAGGTAGATATATTCTATTAGTATGTTATGCAATTGTAAAATGTCATGACAAATTTAAAAAAACGACAAGGTTTTCCATAACAACTTAAAGTTTCTTCAACTTCAATTTAAATATATGAAAATGTGGCAGTGTTGAAATAGTATATATATTTTATGGAGGGGATGTATGTGGAAGGGTGAAATATAAGCATTCCTACTGGCTTTGGCCAGAGGGATATCTCTTTGGCTGAATCGGTAGAGTGTAGGACTCTCACCCGGAGGTCCTGGGTTCAAATCACGCGGGAGGTGATCTCACAATCACTTCTGTTACAAAACTAAGGGGTTATTCCAGGTAACACATAGATAATTTAATAGAAATGATAATAACACAACCCAGTTGAAAAATGTAGTAAATATAGTTGCTTTACTTAAGATTTGACAGGGGCGGGATAGCGCAGTGGTTAGCGCGTTCGGCTTCGGATCAGGAGGTCCGTGGTTCGAATCCCGCCAGGGGCTCGGCAACTTTGTCTGCAGTAGAGAACTGTTCTACACGCAGTCAGGTTTGGGTGCAATGCTACACTGAGTTTCAGTGCAGTACCACCCATGGTTCGCTAGTTCCAGCCGATGCTCGCAGGTTTCACCGCAATGCATAGCCACAATGGTGTTGCGGGCTTTCTCCCTGCAATAATACTAGCAGCCGCGATATAAGTGAAATAATCTTGAAAGCGGCGTAAAACCCCAACTCACTCACTCACTCACTCACTTAAGATTTGACAACTTAATAAGTAAGGACGTACACTCGGTTAAGACAACCTCAATGACAAAAACTACAAGTATACAGCTATTAGGATATAGACATTCATTTTATATAACAGTAGAAACAATATTGTCAAGCCAGGATTCATCCTCACACTGTTTCATTGCATTTAGAAATAATTTATTTTTTTATCAACTTCATGAGAAAAAATACTAGAAATGTTTTCATAACAATATGACTATCCTTGGGTTAGATGGGATGACTTAGAGTAATAATTACAAAATTATGTTGTTACACGTTTTTCGGCGATTCTGATTGGACGAGAGCTCTCAAAAACATGCAAACATTTCTCGATGAATTCAGAAAATTTTGCTGTTATACCTCGTGCATTCATACTTTATGACGTCACAATCTGACAGAACAAATTGACGCAACAGCTAGTCCGGTTATGACAACAACGCGTTACGTTGGGGTTTTTTTGCAAAATAAGAAATGTACGCATGTCATCATCTTCATAACTGAGTGGATAACCAGATAATACTTTCCTCCCCCAAAAGAAACAATTACCTTCACCGAAAACCCTTGATTTTAATAAGTACGAGTCCTGAAGAGTGAAAGCTCGAATCGTTTCACAAACGGTAGCCATTTTGAATGTCACGTGATATGCTAATGAGGGTTATTTAAAAAATGCGGACTCGAGTTAAGACGAACTTTGATTGCATGCGCGTCAATGCTGACGAAAACGAAATTAAGTCATTTTCCGTTTTAGTACATGAAATTCGCAATTTTGATTCGACCATGTATAGTTGTGTGTAACAAACTGCAAACTAACGTAATGTTGACGACAAATATTCCAGATATGATAAAATTATTCAGAAAATCTTTGGAAATAGAGTTGATTTCGTAATTATAAGGATTGTTTTACATTTTTTGTGCCTCTATCGATGTATAACAGCAACAAATTTTGTATAACATCGCTACGCTACGCTACGCGATGTTATACAATTTGTTGCTGTTATACATCGATAGAGGCACAAAAAATGTAAAACAATCCTTAATTAAAGAGAGAAACTTCAGTATTGCTAAGCGAATATATTTGGGACTAGCAAAGCAAAGCTATCTGGAATTTCAATGAATTTGAAAGAGGGTTTGTGAGAGACAATCTCGATAATTTGCATTTAGATCTATCAAAACGTAGCTTATGCTTTATTACTTAATCAATTTCTAGTTTTATCACAAATTCTTTGTCAATGAAACCCTCTGTTAGTTGTTGGATTGCAGTCACATATCAGAGCTTAATCAATAGTGTTATTTCCTTACGTATTACTCAGGGCTCCAGATAATTGTTTGAATCAAGGGGTATTTCACACCTCAAAATAAAAATTGAGGAGTAAAATTGGAAAGTGAAAATAAACTTGGCGTATTACAAGGTTTATCCTTTTCAGATCCTCATTATACAAGTTCGCTGTATAGGGGCTTGCATTCAGATAAACTCGAAAATCTTCGTTTCGACACAGGTTGCCATCAAGTGGGCTACTGTTCGTCAATCGAGATGTAAAGATCAGACATGTTTAATTGAAACTTTGTTTTGACAACCCACATTCACACATGTAAACAATAACTGACTCATAACGTGGGAAATTTATGCGTATCTGTTACTCATTGATTTTATTTTCAATGCGTATATCTGAATTACCCGTGCGTATTTTACGCAGATACGCATCTTATCTGGAGCCCTGAGTACTGAATGTGCCTGGAAGAGATTATTTCACAGTAATTGTACAGTCATTCTCTCTCAACAGAGGTATCTCCGTCATAAATTCCTTTACAACCTCTGTCTTAATACGAAGGTTTCTCAGGCTTCAAGCAGTTTCCCATACCAGTGGGATATTGCAACTTAAACTACCTGGCAATATTTCAGCCAATGAAAACATTGAATGCATGAATAACATATTTGTTGACAACTTGACACACAGGCCTATTCAATGATGCAGTCGCTAAATTAGGCTTATATGTTCTGTAAAGATGACTCAAAGTGCAAGGTGCATATTCGAATAAAGGTTAGCTTCCAAAAATAACTTAGGCGATTTGAATGATAACTTTCGAAACGGCGTTGCTGATTGCACAACTAACTTTGATTGCATCCAATCAGCGTTCTACATTTCATGCCCGAGAAACCTTCGTATTAAGACAGAGGTTTATAGGAATTTATGACGGAGCTTCCTCTGTGGGGAGAGAATATTGTACAGTGACAATATGAAGGCATGCAGTTTTCATGCAGTGTTTACATTGGTGCTGGCCAATTAGTTAAAATTGTTTTTTAAACTCGTCTTAGTCGTTATGAGTTGACTTTATCTCTAATAATATGCTGATGATATAATGACAGTAGTTATGATAAATAATTATGAAAGGCAGAAGTTGAAATAACAATTGATAATTAATCACGTAAAAGATAGGCGGACCCCTTTAAACCCCCAAATTAACACATGTTTAATATTAATAGAATGGTAGCATGATGCTGTCGTTGATATCAACGTTATAAGATTATTAGATTAACTTACATATGTTCATGGTTTTATCTTTTCAGATACACTCACAATGGCTGCCGCCTCTCCCTCCCACATCAGTCGTGAGAAGTTGACAGATGACTTCCTTTCTTGCTCTCTTTGTCTGGAGAGTTACAAACAACCTAAAGTGCTTCAATGTCAGCACACATTTTGCCTACCATGTCTACATCGACTCTCGGGAAGAAGTTTTCCAGGGATGGTCATCTGTTGCCCACTTTGTCGAGAGGACACAATCATTGCATCAGGCGACCTCAAAAGTTTAAAAACAAATTTCATAATAGAGAGCCTGCTGAACTTCATTGCAAGGTCAGCTCACTGTGGATACATCCCTGGGATGGAATGGTCTGGCCAGAAGGTTGAGAAGTACTGCCAGCTCTGTGAGGACAATAAAGATGCGGAAGTCTACTGTGATGATTGTCAGATCTGGCTCTGCAAGGTTTGTTCAGGAACCCATGGGAAACTTCCTGCCACCAAGGCTCACCGGACCATGTCAGTCCCAGACATCATTTCCAAGGCCAAGGACAAGCTGAAGACTGTTGACAAGGAGCTCCAGGCTCTGTACAACATGATTGAAGACAAACATCAGGAGGAACTCATGGAACAGGACTACATGGCAGAACAGGCTCGCATTGTTGCCTCTCAGATCGAGACTGCGTGGGAGAAGCTTATGAACCTGTTGTCGGAGAAAAAGTTGGATCTTATGCAAGAGATTGCAATCAGGATCTCGAGGGCAGAGACCAAGCAGGGTTTGAAGATCACTCAATTGAAGGAGAATTCCCAGAGGATCAAAAAGGGATTGGAATATGTGAGGGATATGAGGAAAAGCAATGATGCTCATCACATCACTAACATGATGGGAGATGTTGATGCTTTGAGGAAGAGTGTTTCTGACGTCACTCTCAACCAGGAGAGTTTCCCCAGACAAGAGATAGAGTTTCAGAGTGTGGAATCTTTAGCCCAGACCATTAAAGGCTCCAAACTCGGATGTCTCCATCTTGGCAATCTCATGGTCAACCAGGCTGAGAAGTTCCCACCGGACAAAGAAACAGAAGGAGACCTTATTCATCGACTCTGTTACAACTACTTTATCACCGGGATGGCCTACGCTAACTCTGCAATGATATTTGTGGCATCCAACTGTCAAAAGGTCAAGAAAATTGGAACCCAATTGTATGAAGAAGATATCCCGAATGTTACCAGGCCATGGGGGGTTGCCAAACTTCCAAGCAGTCAGCTAGTCATCTCTGACTGTGGCAAGAGTCTTGGTGGTGGCTCCGTCAACGTCTTTGATCTGAAAGGAAAGTTTGTCAGAATGATATCTTCTGGGTTGTCACTACCTCGAGGAATCGCACTTGATACCCATGGAAGAGTGTATGTCTGCGATGAGGTCGACAGGTGTGTCTACATCATGACCATGGAGGGTCGGGTCGTCCACATCATCAAATATTCTTGGGACGGCAACTTTCTCCTTGATGCTCCAAGGTTTGTGGCTATCAACACAGAAGGTCATGTCTTCATTTCTGATGCTGGAAAATTTGTGAAGATTTTCGACGATAACTTTCAACATGTGAAGACCTACAGATCTCCTTTTGCCAGATCTGAGTTCTGGGATATCGTGACAGATTCCGCCGATTTTGTTTTCATTGCCGATTGGAAGCATGGCATACATGTCCTCACATCCGATGGCAACTTCACAGGATTTCTCAAAGACTGTTCAAATGGTGTCACCATCAAGGAACCAACAGCACTTTGTATCCATGGAAACACAAAAGCATTGATGGTTGGAACATCAAATGGCGAGGTTGTATCAGTGAAATCAAAACAGTAAATCCTTCATTGGCTGACTGATGGCAAGGAAAAGAAGCATCTCAAAGTAAAAAATAGGACATTTTTCTCAAGTGACTTTCAAGCCAGGAAGTTGTGCAGTTCTTGGACGAGGTACAGAGCATTGGTGTGTGAATCATAGCTAACTTGAGATATATGTCACAAATGTTTAATGGTGCTTGTAAATCAGGAAGGTTTTTAAAGGTTCTACCATAAAACCACTGATATTACCATTTCAAAAGCTTCATGAATTTTCCAACCGGTCTCAGCTACAATGAATATCTGTGTGTGATCTATGTTGTTTTCAAAACACCTTGAATGTGTTTCCACTTCAGAACTTTGCTGCGTTATCATTCCTGTAAATTTGCCTTCCAGAATGTTTTGGTATTAATTCAGCAATTAAGTGGTTAAACTTTTTAAGTCATAATTAAGGATTGGTATCGCTCCTCATTTTTGTGTTGCAATATGCATTATGATATATTGGTGGTTTTCAAATTTATAATTTACCACATTCTCTAGAATAACAGGAGCGATCAGATAGCGATCAATGCTCAGCTTTCCGTCTCTTTGGAAAGGGGATATTTCAATAACTGGTTGTAGGCTATTGCACTATTTTCACTTTGCGTTTCGGTTGTGTTTTAGCAAGGTAAGAAACTCCTAAGAATTGAAGCCAGACCACAGGGCTGGCTAGCTCAAAAAACTTACCAGCCCTGACCTAAACCTTCCTGCCCACTAAACTTTAATAAATTTGATAAGGCTTTAATTTTACCCGACCGTCAAACAAGGGTAATTGAAAATTTAGCAGTCCGAGTTGAAAACAACCTGTCCGGGGCGGTCGGGCAGGCAGGTATTTTGAACGCTGGTTTTAGTGCAAATTTAGATGAAAATTGGTAATTTTGAAACATCCAATATATTTGATATTTTCAAAGGTCTGTGCCTGGATGTATCATTTTCTTTCAGTACTGCAATATATCGATTATACCGCGCACCCTTAGTCATAATACCTTGTATGAACTTGTCACCCTTTGCCGTATGGGTAGTTAGTGTACGTCAATTAAGTCACTTCCGATGTTAACATCTATAACTTCCAATGTACACCATATTTTGGACATTGAAGATTTATTTCTATTCCCACCACGAAAGGTAATACAATATTTGTTGTGTGTTTTCAGGGTATCAATACATTGATGGAGTTTTGAAATGCGAAATCCGTGATTATTATGCCCTTGATTATTTTTCCTGGAGTTAATGCCCTTGTCCAACCCGTCATGTGGCATGGGATGTTGAGTACCATGTCTACGTGATGGTAATAACATGATGTCCTCTTGGTATCGAGAGCTATTTTTTTGGCACAATGCAGAATAGATTAAAACCCAACACTTCCAGTCTTATTCTTGATGTAATGATGATAATGCATATTTATTGTACATAATATCTAGTTGTTGCTAGATTGTGCTTTTTTATACCCAAATTGTTGGATATTATTGTCCTCCAAGATTATACAACTGAGTGCTTCTTGACCGTCTGTGCAAATTCATCTTGCTTGATTATCCACATGAGATAGTTTAGTTGTATGTCAAATGTAGTCAATGACACTGCATATTTCTCTAGAAACAATTTGGTGTTTTCAGTGTGTTAAATGAGCCACATTCTTGTCTGTTTGAATAAAACTGACAGTGTTATAGGGACAAACTGAATCCATGAGGGGTAACCTCTCTGCGAAGCTCTGATAACAGCCTGTATCGTTGCATATTCTGATAAAATTCACTTAGCCAATTATTAGGCCTCCAATATAAAAATTCAGTGTCAGAAGCTAGGGGCAAGTCATTTAGTGAACAATTTCTTCTACACAATCGCAGTTGTCTTTTATTTAAATACAATTATATGATTGGTTGCTTGTGATTAGGTTTTGTCTGTGTAACAGAACATGCGACTATGAAGGCTGTTTTCAGACACTGTGGAGAGAAAACTATCAATGCATATGCTGGGAGGAGCTCTATTTCAACAATTGAACACAAGGAGAGAGCATCTTGTGGGATACCTCTTAATCTGTGGGTTGTTTAAGTGCAAAATCTTGTGTACTGCACATCAGGGCTTGTTACATCACACATGAGATAGCACAATCAATTGTCCCAAGATTTAATCACCATGTGCACAATCTCATTAAAATCAGGCCAATCTTAGCACTTATTCCCTCTATGCATTTCTGTTATCCATTGTTCTTATGTAAAATGGGCATGTCATGAAACTTTACCTTCAATAAATGTCAGGCCTGATTGAATATCAAATCAAATATCAAATGGTTCCCTGAACTTGTCACTGATTGGCTTGATTGAAATTTCATTTGTACTGATTTTAATTAGATTGGGCTTGAATGTTAGATTTTTGGATTGCTGGAATGGTGCTTTCGGAGGATTCCTCTATCCACCCTTTAGGACAAGAGTATTCTTTAAAGGATTTATCACCCAGTCTGGATCGCATTCTCATTAGAATCAGTTTAAACTTAACATTTATTCTTCCCTGTATTTCTGATCCGAGTGCTGCTCCATTCAGGGGCCTTGTTAGTGACCTTCACCTTTTTATAACTTCAATCAATCACAGGCCTGTAAAGTCATCAAATTGAGCTGCATTTATCATGGAATGTTCATTTGATCGGATTTTAATTAGATTGATCATGATCTAATTTGATTGTGATGTTTGTGAGCTTTCTATGGTCAGAAGGAATAAATAATAGTTTTTTAAATATATTTTTCAAGATTGAAAAATGCTTCAACTGTACATTCATTGACCTTATTTGATTTTGTTACCAATATGTATTAGTTCATAGTAGTGTATATTTCAAAATATTTATATTTTCATAAATGAGTTCATACTATCCAAATATATATTATTTGTCTTATTTTATATCTAAAGTATACTTTTGCTACTTTTACATGAAAACACTCAAAGTTATATGCAAAAAAGTTTTGACTTTCTGAGAAAAAATGAGAGATTACAAGAAACTGTTATGAATCATATTATTTTCTTGGAATTTACTAAGGCTTCAAGCAATTTTGATATTAGATAATTGGGAAGGCTTTTCGATCATTAAAAGTTTGTTTATGAACATTATCTCGTTTAAAGAATCAAATTTCATGAACAGGAAACAGAAAAGGGTGTTCACATTATTGATTATTGTTGTCACAAGTTGTTGTTACTTTGACATTACATAATGATAAAACTGGATATATTTTTCTAAGCTTAGTCTCCAACATGGCCCGCAAAATTATTTTATTTTAAAGTGTAAGGCTAATATCAGCTTCAATGTCTTCAGGACTGAGGAATTTCAGTTTTTGATCAAAGGTGCTCTAGTGAAAATGAAAGTTAATGTTATAGGTTAACATATAACGGCTTTGCACGAAATGTTAAAGTAAATAAACATATGCACCATATTTCTTATATCTTTGACTTATTGGCTTTCATTTGAATGACACCTTTAATGAATTATTTTCATTTTTTTTAAATGAAATGAGTTCTATTTCATGTATATTGCTCTATGTAAATTGACATTTCACTTTCCAAAGATTCCTGTGCCAATTTTCAAACTTTGTTAGTTCCACATGTACTCCAAAGAATCATCAACTATTATGTGATTTTACCAGAACAACGTACCTTTATTAAAATTGAAGCACATTAAGTGCCCACAAACTGAGACAAATATGTGCTTTAAAAACAGAGGGAACATGGTATTTTTCAGAGTAATCACCATCTTAAAAGGCGTCCTTTTGAATGCTTTTAGCAGAGCTCCTAAGGTGCTTTAGATGTTAATTATGGAATAAAACAAACTGCTGTGCAACCTTCAGCTGCTGTTGATAAAATGCATTATTTTCAGATATTGACAGATATTTACTTAACACATTAACAGTGCTGTTAATAAAATTGCCAGTTATTAAGAGATATAGCTACCTGATACATTTGATCAAGACATATTTTTCATGTGTAACAATTTTAAAGATTGTCATGTTTTATTAGATCTGTTTGTTAGCACCCTTGTTAAGATATGGGAGTAATGGCACCGTTCTTACCAAGTTTGACACCTGATAAAGGAGTTCTGCCTTTGAAGGCTGCATGGTCCTCGTAAGCTTTACCTGCAGAACAGAATTGTTTCCCATGATGCTGTGTTATGGTGCTACATTGTCATAAGGTGGATTAAAAAAATCATTTGATAGTTGTGTTTATCTCATTAAGTTCTAATGGAACATGTCACTATTACCTTGCTGCATTTCTAATCTGACTACTGCTCCATAGGGGTCGTATCAGGTGGCCTTGTGAAAGATCTTCTTTTTTTGTTAATTTTTTATTACTCACTGTTGAAAATGTCACTTTTATAAGTCAATATAAGTTATAACATTCCGTCAAGGGTGACATAGGGATATATTATTCCCCCGAAAGGTTATATGCAACGAGCAGAACGTGAGTTGCATAAAAACCTTTCAAGGGATTAATAAATCCCTATGTCACCCTTGACGGAATGTTTATAACAAATTTATCTTACCAAATGTCTTAATGTATTATTAAAAAGACAAACAGAAATGAACAACACCTATGACCTGATCACATGACTTTGATTGATTGACGTGGAAGCACGCTTTACTCATGTAGCGGGGTATAAGGGATTTATCATCCCTCGGTGACGGTGTATATGGATATTTGTTTAGGGTCACATGGACCAATCAGAGATCGGAATTCTTACATGAGGTAGGATAATATTGTTTATTATGTATCACATCACGTGTGGCTGCTACAGCTGTTGGCCATGTAATTAGTCAAATACTAAAAATGATCATGTATAATGCCCCATTTCTGAATTTGGGAATAGTATCCACTCCTCACTAGCCAACAAACCTTTCACTTAGTTTATAGATGTGTCATTACAAAGTTTGTATTCTGTATATGTCACGGGTTGATTTAGGATTTTTCTTTGGCAGGCGTCACAAGTACAACTTCTGAAATGATAACTTGTGATCAAAGAATGTTTGTCCACAGACAGATTAGCTTCCTAACTGAATTTATATTAAGTTCCGTGCGCTACACTTTTCTTGTGTAATGTTACCATTTATAAAAATTATGACTCTCAACATGAATTTGGAGTTCTCTTAGGAAAAGTTCAATTAACAAGTGAAAGGTGATCATGATTTCAGCAGTCTTGTTTATGTCTCTCACGTCTGACTCTTAAACCCTGTCAATATGTGATATGTCTATTGTAAGCTTTGGTCCAGTATATTGTCTCTTTGACACTAGTGCTTCCTTTATGTTATGTGTGATTTGCTATTTCTTTTACTGTTAAGCACCAGCAATAAACATATTAGCTGTGTTGTGAGTTGAATTTGTTATTTTTACTCATCAGAAAACTTAGGAACAACCCTTAGGGTGTTTAAAGGGATGTAGCGGTTGAAGCAGGGATGTAGCAATTTAAGCAGGGATGTAGTGGTTAAAGCAGGGATGTAGCAGTTCCTGAGGTTAAAGAGCCACTCCTTGAGTTGTTGGAGTCATATATGCCAAACTTAATCAATGGTGTCATTTGATCGCGACTGTTACCAGTCGATTGTTAACAAAAAGACACATTTTAAAGCTTATTGGTTTTTTTCAGTGACAATATGAAGGTAGAACGTCACAATTATGATCGAAAACCGGACAGTGGAGCGCGTCAAATAGTCAAACGTAATTTTGGAGACTTATCTATAACAGCCAGGAGGACAGTTAGGAGTTGATAGTGTTTGTTAGGTTATATAACTAGTATCCATGTATATTGGACGTGATATCTACACCTCTGTGCATTTATAAGGCTGTTTTTAGATTTTTGTGGAAAACCGGTATCTGTCATATATGTCTTTTGGACATGGAAAGTTAAGATGTTTTGATTTATATCACCACATATGACATTTAGCTTTGTATCAAAGGTAAATAATATGTTATGAAAATCACGGAGTGGCTCTTTAAGTAAAAATTTGAACTTTTACAGACGCCTTCAGCAACTCCAGCCATAAGCCAAACTGACCTTATAGTCCTGATGAGCTTAAAAAATACAACTATATCACAATTATTAGTTCCTGATTAAGAAAATGTGTTTGCTGAATCTTAAACCACATGTACCATTTACAACAATCTTGATAAAACAAGTGTAATGATATGTAAATACATAAAGAGAATAACTGATTGAGGTCATAATCAACTGTCCTTTGACGAATTTTGAACTGACCAGTAAAATGAGGGCATGTAGTCTGCTTTCGGGCTATCAAAAACAAGTTTCTTGTGGTTCTTGGTTATTGTCACATGCTGACATTTACCTTTCTTTTGTCTTTAGTTATCCTTAAGAACTTATTTTATGACTGTTCGACCAAATTTTTGTATATGCTTTTGCGCAAATGAACACAAAACAACACACAAATATTTCGTCAACAATGCTGTTGTCATTTTTTTCCAACTCAATTCACTGCGAAACCTCGATAACATTCAGATTTTGTAAAAGAGGTGCTCAAAACCAGCAAAACAATCAAATTGACCCGAGGTTTTAAGTGCCGGGCCAGCTCTCTTTTGATTGGCTGATGTTCGCGCCGGAGTGACACATAGGTGTGTAATTCTCTAGTGTAATTATGGACTTCAGGACATATTGTATACTACAGATAGTTGTATCTAGATTGTATTTACAATGTTACAATGAAGTATTAGTTCCTGACTGATCTTCCTCAATTTATCAGTGCTGAATGTGTCATTGCTCTTCACTTTGTCACCCCTAACTACTTTTCATCAGGAAAACTGAACTGAAATTACCACCCATTGGTTCAAGAAAGCCAATAGAACTGATTCACCACTTGATGAGGTGAGGTGATATGGGGTTTAACGTCGCTTTTAAAAGTATTTCACTTATATCGCAGGGAGAAAGCCCGCAACACCATTGTGGCTATGCATTGCGTGAAAACCTGCGAGCATTGGCTGGAACTAGCGAACCATGGGTGGTACAGCACTGAAATTCAGTGTAGCATTGCACCCAAACCTGACTGCATGTAGAACAGTTCTCTACTGCAGACAAAGTTGCCGAGCCCCATCGCTACACCAATTGGACCTGAAACCCCTCAAAAGACGCTTTGGTTTTACTTTGAAGTACTGGGCTTGAATTTCCAGCTCTTAGCTTAAACTGAACTGTTCACAACCAATCAAGGTTCCTTTCAAATTTCATATTCCTTCACATGCCCTTGAAAGCACAAAGTAAAACTAGCATTACCAACACTCATTTCTCTTTCTTCGAGAATAGTTTCACTGGGTTGTGTCATAAGACTCAAGGTTAGGTAAGTTGAGTCTACATTTTTTCTGATAGACTTCTTTGATTTGCTCAATGCTCTGCAAAAATACCAACTGTATACAGTGAGAAAATATTTTATTTTCCAAATCAACAATCATACTTTCATTGACATCACACGTTATGTTCTCACAACATTCAAATTTAATATGAAATCTTTGGTACTTCAATAAGATTACGATAAGATCTTCAGAGATTAATTACTCTTTACACACCTTGGCGATATAAATTTGCATACAAAAATGTTATTTGACACGCTTTGATGAATATCTTTTTAATACAATGGAGATAATATTTTGAATGTTATGTTTATCAACATTATTATTTATTGAATAAAAATTTTTGTGAAGGTCTAGCAAGTATTTAAATGATCTCAAAAATAACCAATCAAAATATCATTTCATGGAATGCAGGAAAGATTTTTACAAACTGACTCATTTCACTTGGAATTTTGGGATACACGGTAGTAAGTTGACTTTGTTTTCAACAGAAAAAGGCAGGATTAACAAATTACCTGGGGGAAAAACCACTACAGAATTATGTCCAAATAGTAATTATTTAAATTGTACTGGATATTTTGAATCACATACATTAATTGAAATGAGAGTTAACAGTTCTAAGAAATGTTTCCATTTGTGTGATCACTGCTGTTCATGCATTCGTAAAACTGCCCTCAAGAAGCTTTTTTAAGAACTCTATGATTGGATTTACGATATGAAAGGAATTGCAAACCTTCGTAATAAAACAAAACTGAACAGGAAGCAATCAGTAAGTTGCAAGTCAGAAAGCTTGATGCAGCAGTCTGACAAAACATCTTTAGTTTCATAAATTATCTTTCATAAAATTCTACAACTTTTGAGAAATAATAGTAATTTTTATTTCATTTCAAAGAGGATACAAAACCCATTTAAGACAATAAACCAGTTACATCCTCTGAGAAAACACCAAATTTTTACCCTAATAACCTAACTGAGTTATTACCTGCATGTGAAGATGTACTTAAGGGTTGCATCATCCTGCAAAATCAGCAAAAATGAATCCGTTCGGTCCCTCCTTATACCTTGATCTCTTTTTCAGGTTAAATCCCTTGTATAGCTGGCGGCTTGATATTCGTGGCTATGCTCAACTGTTATTTTTTCAGTCAATGAAATTAATTAATTAAGAAGCTTGAAGCTACCAGCTTGAACTCAAACAATTTTTTCTATCCAGGTTGTGCAGCTGTTGCTGAATGCGAGTGGTCTCATTGGCTGGTTAGATAGGTAGCGATACGAGGCTTTTGGCTTAAAAGATATCAGGGTATAAGGAAGGAGCGAGAGCAGAATCATATACGCTGATGTAGCAGGATGGGGTTGCATAACACTACAGCTTCCCTCTGAGAATTAACATTTTCTGTGGATTAATTAGTAGCCACTTAGTACCGATAATTGGATAGGTGCATTTCATTTTACACACTGACCATTGTAGTTAATACAAAATTCAAGAAACGATAATTTTTACATTGACATCCCCAGAAAAGACAAGCAAACATGTGATCTGATTAAACAACGTGAAGTGAGCACTATTATCATATTTACATTGAGTAGTCAACCAGGTCCACTTTCATTCAGATTATTCTCTCACTGTAACCAGAAAACAGCACAAATATCAGATATATTACAGAGCAAGATGACAGCGGTATGATACAAAATATATACAAAGAGATGGGTAATTTACACTCTTTTGCATGAATTATTACTTTGTACAAAGGAACATTATTTATATTAAACACCTGGCAGTCAACAATGAGAATTTCAACATGTTTTAAAAAAGTTTACACATATGGTACACATACTGATGAAATAAAATCCTGCTCCACATATTTCCATGATTGCCTTCATTGGATTTCCCTCTTACTACTACTGGCTGGTTACTCATAGCTTTAAATAACCAAGCCATGTTAGTACTCTTATAAGGGTACTGCCATTCTCAACCAAAATTACTCAGGAATCATGCATGAATGTTGCAAATTAATGACGAAACTGAATAAATCACTGAATTGTCACAAACTAATGCAAACTATTCATACATTAAATGTAAAACCAAATCATATTTGTTAAAATCTGCGCTTATTTGTAACTGTGTCATATTTCTTATGATTTGTAGATAACTTGTCAATATTTTTAAGCTACAAATGTTTGCAAACGTCATGTACCAGTGCCATTGCTGTTCTTAAACATTTAAAAATTTACCTAATCGTGGGGACTTGGGTATATTTTGGTCAAACTGGACTGGTTTCTCACAGCTTTTCAAGCAAGAAGACGCATATCAATACTCTTTTCCAAGTCATTCTACTATCGTTTGATTCTACGTCATCTTATTGGCTTTTTACTTATAGGCAATATGAGGAAAATTGTATGATGGCAAACCGGAGATTGTAGCAACCGCGCATATAAATTTACCTTGTGGAGTTAGATGACAAAAATAAATAATGATGTAATGATGTAATTGCCTCGGGTCAAAAGCCTTAAAATGACACTTTTTATCAGTTGCAATAGACATTTGAACAACCGAAAGCTTGAATCATGTTGTTAATGGCATACAAGTACTTGATAAACACCAGTGAATTCTTAACGAACAAATGATATATTCAAATAAAAAAATAATGCCATTTCTTTGATGTTTTTGTATGAATCAATGAAAAAAATTGGCAAATGTAGAAGTAAGTTATCGGTATTTTTACATTTCCATTGAAATAATGAAAGTAACCCTTATAAAAGTTTGTGTTATCTGTGAGCAAAGTAACATATAAAACAATTCTGTATTTGATATCTATCTATATCAAACAGTGAAGGAAATATTTTTCATTTTGTTGACCATACAATGAACGTATTAATGACTAGCGACCTTCTTTTATCAGTATCTAAACATTATGATTTGTGTAAATTATATGAATATGTTCACAATGAAATAGCATAGTATATACAAATATTTACATCTATCAGTACAAGAATGATCATGATCTTGATTGCTCTGTAACATTCAGTGAATATTTAGCATTTTATGTCAATAAAACATTGATGAAATTTATTTGTTTTCAGGTATTTTTTACAAATAATTACAATTGTTTTGAACCCTGTCATTCATGAAACCAGCGCAGTTTACAAGGCCATTCTAAATGGTCATTTCTAAGCATTTCCAAATAAAAAAGGTTTAAAAGGACACTTTAACAAATGTCACCGAGATTTTGCCTGAGAAAGTTAGTAAGTTTTATAATATCTGGCTTTTTATTTTGAGTGGGAATTTTGGCAACAAAGTAGTATTTGTCAAATCTACATCTTGAGATTATTTGTTTCTAGCCCTAATCAGGATGGCAAATTAGTTTATCGACATGTTTCCTTTCAAATTTAGATGATGTGAAAGACTGATTAAATTTCAAGCAATTAATAAATTCAATTCATAATGATAACCAATCAAGCAATGGAAGCAATACAAAACAATTAAATCTGCCTTCACTACAAAGACAATGTTATCAATTATAAAAGTGTCATTTTTCTAAAAACTATCCGATATAAAAAAATAGTTATCATATAAAGAGAGCACATATCTGCTTACTAAGTTTTTAAAAGTACTTGCCATCGTTTCTAAATGAGATTTCTAAATCTCACCCTATAAACCCTTTGCAAACACACTGGTTAATTAAGAGTATTCAAAACATCTTTCAGGAATTGTATGATGAAGAAGTAATGGTCAGAATGCCTAACATCTACCGGGTAAAATAAGATTCATATATCTTGGAGACACCAATTTATTCCATCATTGTCTATGGTTATTCAGGGTGAGGTAAATGAATGATAGCAGATGATTATGAACTTTAAATGAGGTCTGTCGTCACTGTAGAAGTTTCTTTTTGACGATTTCATACACCATTCTCTTGCGGAAGTA
This sequence comes from Phorcus lineatus, assembly GCA_921293015.1. Classification (NCBI taxonomy): domain Eukaryota; kingdom Metazoa; phylum Mollusca; class Gastropoda; order Trochida; family Trochidae; genus Phorcus; species Phorcus lineatus. The sequence continues at coordinate 14,143,128 of OV121092.1, read as the reverse complement.
AGGCATGTTTTCCTGCAATTAAAACGTGAAAGAGTTATCATAGTAAGATGAGCCAATCAAAGATTTGCTTTCAAACACTCATAATGATACAATGTGACTTCCCAATGTCATGCCATGTAACACTGTATTTGATGACATTGTTCTAAATTTTGATGCAGTGTTGCACAAATACCTTACTCAAGTAGAGCAGTTTGTTAAGAGTATACATGTAGCTATTCAAAAGTTCAACATTTTATAACATTGTTGTATTCTTGATATGGGTAACATTTTTGGACAGGTAACCTTGTAGAGTTTTAAAATTTTCATAGCTTTCTTGAATACCAGAAAGCCCTTGACTGCTTTGAGGACGGCCTGGAGGTTTTTAGAAATAGATTAACCTAGAAGGGCTGCCTGAGAAACACTTGTGCACTCAGATTATATGTAATGTATAAACATTTGTCTTTGTGTAAACTTCTGCATCACTGTTGTCCACTTCCTTCGATATCATCAAGTCGATTCAGCTACTAGCTGCTTTCATAGTCGGATTCATATACTTTTCAACTGCTGTGTTGTAACGTTAATCCTTTGTTCATTGTAAATTGTTTGTCATATTTTGCTGTTTTGACATAGGACAAATTCAAATAATAACAAAATCTCAACAAATAATATAAAATCTAAACCGTAGATCTCTTAATTTGAGCTGAGTAGCAATAATAACTACTTTATTATTGGACTTCATTGGAAACACATTTAGCTTTTTGCCGTAAATGTCAAACATAACCCTTTGTTGCATATATGTTCAGTCAAATAGGTTTCCAGTTATGTTTCAGAGACAATTCAGCAATGGACTGACACAAAACATATAGAGAACTTACCTGTGTGAATGTTATTGGTGCCTCTCTTGTAACATACTCTGCAAATTTACATGCAAACATGCCACAGTCACTTCCGTTCATCTGTTGCGGGATATCCTGGGGGACAAAAAATTCATTTATTAGAATATTAATTAGAAAAATGTGATCCACAATCACTTGTGGCAGTAAAATTACAAAAAGATTATAGAAACAAGGGAACAGTTTAATAAATTATTTCCTAGCAGTCCAACTTGTTAGTAATAACTTTCCCTTGCAAGGCATAGGTCATGCCAATTTCATTCACTGATTTCTTTAAAGGGGCAGTGGCACGTTATTTGAAAGATTTATTTCTTTAAGCTTTATGCAATAAAGATTGGTTTATGCCACATGTATTAACTTAAGAGGGTCAAACATCTCATTACACAACTATATCATCTGCAGTCGAAGAGGAAATAATAAAGAGGGTAAAAACTAATGGCGGCCATTTTTGTGTGAACACCTTTATTTATATGAGGTTAGGAAATGGGTTTACTAAGCTTAACCGATCATAGTACTTCTAATTTTAAAATTCTTCTTTTGATTAAGATATATTGTCTCAAAATAAGAAAAATAGAGCCATGGGCTCTGTAGCTCATCAGACTTTTGATAGAAATAGGTGTTTGGGTTTAGACCATGAGTTCATGGGCAGTGTAGGAAAGATAGCCTGTCCCAACGTCCAAGTTATTCACAATTAAATAAAAAAGGCCCATTGCCCATTTGGGGTCAAGGGGTCACCGAACCTACAATTCAGAATCCCCATTGTCCAAGGAGTCTACACACAACTATTAAGCTATCAAGACCTTTTGGAACTGGAGAAGAAGATGAAAGTAGGATTTTAAGGTTTTGACCCCTGTGACCCCATTTGGGGGTCAAGTGGTCACCAAACCTACAATTTAGAATCCCCAGTGTCCAAGGAGTCTTCACAAAAAATTTCAGCTCTCTAGACCTTTTGGAACTAGGGAAAAAGATGAAATTAGGTTTTTTAGGTTTTGACCCCTGTGACCCCATTTGGGGTCATGGGATCACCATACCTACAATTTAGAATCCCCGTTGGCCAAGGAGTCTACACACACCTTTTAAGCTCTCTAGACCTTTTGGAACTAGGGAAAAAGATGAAATAAGGTTTTTGAGGTTTTGACCCCTGTGACCCCATTTGGGGTCATGTGGTCACCAAACCTACAATTTAAATCCCCGTTGGCAAAGGAGTCTACACACACCTTTTCAGCTCTCTAGACCTTTTGGAACTAGGGAAAAAGATGAAATTAGGTTTTTTAGGTTTTGACCCCTGTGACCCCATTTGGGGTCATGTGGTCACCAATCCTACAATTGAGAATCCCCGTTGGCCAAGGAGTCTACACACACCTTTTCAGCTCTCTAGACCTTTTGGAACTGGAGAAGAAGATGAAAATAGGTTTTTCAGGTTTTGACCCCTGTGACCCCATTTGGGGTCATTGGGTCACCAAACCTACAATTTAGAATCTCCAGTGCCCAAGGAGTCTACACACAACTATTCAGCTCTCTGGACCTTTTAGAACTGGAGAAGAAGATGAAAATAGGTTTTTCATGTTTTGACCCCTCTGACCTCATTTTGGGTCATGGGGTCACAAAATCTACAATTTAGAATCCCCGTTGGCCAAGGAGTCTACACACACCTTTTCAGCTCTCTAGACCTTTTGGAACTAGGGAAAAAGATGAAATTAGGTTTTCCAGGTTTTGACCCCTGTGACCCCATTTGGGGTCACTGGGTCACCAAACCTACAATTTAGAATCTCCAGTGCCCAAGGAGTCTACACACAACTATTCAGCTCTCTGGACCTTTTGGAACTGGAGAAGAAGATGAAATTAGGTTTTTTAGGTTTTGACCCTTGTGGGTCATGTGGTCACCAAACCTACAATTTAGAATCCCCGTTGGCCAAGGAGTCTACACACACCTTTTCAGCTCTCTAGACCTTTTGGAACTAGGGAAAAAGATGAAATTAGGTTTTTGAGGTTTTGACCCCTGTGAACCCATTTGGGGTCATGGGGTCACCAAACATACAATTTAGAATCCCCGTTGGCCAAGGAGTCTACACACACCTTTTCAGCTCTCTAGACCTTTTGGAACTGGAGAAGAAGATGAAAATAGGTTTTTCAGGTTTTGACCCCTGTGACCCCATTTGGGGTCATTGGGTCACCAAACCTACAATTTAGAATCTCCAGTGCCCAAGGAGTCTACACACAACTATTCAGCTCTCTGGACCTTTTAGAACTGGAGAAGAAGATGAAAATAGGTTTTTCATGTTTTGACCCCTCTGACCTCATTTTGGGTCATGGGGTCACAAAATCTACAATTTAGAATCCCCGTTGGCCAAGGAGTCTACACACACCTTTTCAGCTCTCTAGACCTTTTGGAACTAGGGAAAAAGATGAAATTAGGTTTTTGAGGTTTTGACCCCTGTGACCCCATTTGGGGTCATGGGGTCACCAAACATACAATTTAGAATCCCCGTTGGCCAAGGAGTCTACACACACCTTTTCAGCTCTCTAGACCTTTTGGAACTAGGGAAAAAGATGAAATTAGGTTTTTGAGGTTTTGACCCCTGTGACCCCATTTGGGGTCTTGGGGTCACCAAACATACAATTTAGAATCCCCGTTGGCCAAGGAGTCTACACACACCTTTTCAGCTCTCTAGACCTTTTGGAACTGGAGAAGAAGATGAAAATAGGTTTTTCAGGTTTTGACCCCTGTGACCCCATTTGGGGTCATTGGGTCACCAAACCTACAATTTAGAATCTCCAGTGCCCAAGGAGTCTACACACAACTATTCAGCTCTCTGGACCTTTTAGAACTGGAGAAGAAGATGAAAATAGGTTTTTCATGTTTTGACCCCTCTGACCTCATTTGGGGTCATGGGGTCACAAAATCTACAATTTAGAATCCCCATTGGTCGAGAAGTCTACACACAACTTTTCAGCTCTCTGGACCTTTTGGAACTGGAGAAGAAGATTAAAATAGATTTTTAAGGTTTTGACCCTTGTGACCCCATTTGGGGTCATGGGGTCACGAAATCTACAATTTAGAATCCCCATTTGCCAAGGAGTATGCACATAAAATTTCAGCTCTCTAGAGTCATTGGTTCTGGAGAAGAAGTCGAAAAAGTGAAAAGTTTACGGACGGATGGACGGACGGACGCCGGACGCCATGCCATGCCATAAGCCCATCGGGTCTTTCAGACCTGATGAGCTAAAAATGCATTTTTGTTTTTGTGAGATCCCTTTATTTAACTAAATATACATGCTACAGCCCCTTTTCTTGCCCCATGCACTTTTGTGAGGTACTTCTACACCTGCTGAACTTAATCTTGATAGTCCAATCAATAATCTCCATTTGGTTATTATCAATTGCAAGGCTTAGTTGATGAAAGAAAGAACAAGTTATAATGCGGAGAGGGAGGGAAATGGATGAAGACTGGCATTTTATACCTAGGCAGCTGTGTTGGTTAGTTATATCCATGTTCTGCTGTTTGAAATATTTCAATGATTTAAGAATATCAATGACAAATAGAAACACATAACTTTTTATTTAAATCAGATAACACAGGAAGGAAACATACGTTCTCAATCTTCAGCTCCCAGTCAGCACCACTGAATGGCTGTTTCTTCTTGTCCTGTGACTCGTCAGCTAAATACTTCCTGTAATAAACCATATTTAGTATTTTTAATCAGAAGTTGCACATTACAGTTTTCTCATCCCAAGAGAGCTTTTAAAGTTGATTCTTTCCATGTAAGCTCAAACACAAGAGGGCCCTATTTCACGGTTCAATAAATGCCTTCGTGTTGAAATTTGCAACATTGATATGTTTTCATTGCTATCTACTCATACATTGTATAACAATTAACACTAATTTCTATCTTGTAAGACATGTGCTCACCCCACAGGGGAAGGAGCTCTAGTATTTTCAGCAGTTACAAGAACAGACAGAATGCTCATTCTTAAATGTAACAGATTGCTCTTCATTTTTAGATCAGGAGTCTCTATCTTTAGCCCAAAAACTGTCCATAAATAACAGAGGTTGAGAAATGACTTGAGAAACAGTGTCTGAAAAGATAACCTTGCGTTACTCCATTTTTCTATGCAAAGTAAATTTACAGGATTGAGATTGCTAGATATGTTTCAGAATGTTTCAAAAGTAGTCTTTGCTTTAGATCAGCAACAAAGTATACATGAAAAATTTCACACAAACCAAAAAAGAATTTGTACTCACTTTAGGGCTTGAAGACACTGCATATTCTTTCCGCCCATTGAATCAAAGTATCTGATTTTCTTCTTCTTGAAGTCAATCACCTTCAAAACATGAACAAGATCAAAACCATTGTGCGTTGGATGGACTGTCAGGAGGCACTTCACATTTTTAGACGTCTTTGGATTATGTATTTAAAGGATACAAAACACAAATTGTTTCAAGAATTTGCGAATGGGTTTCTTATATTATTTTGTCTCTCTGTATCATTAATGCTTAAACACTTGACGGAATAACATTTTCTTTTTTCTCCTAAAGAAAATCATGCCCACTTAAAAAAGTTCAGCACTGCCAAGACTTCTAAAACTCCATTTGAAGCCATCATGTTAAAATCATCAAGTTAAAAAAAAAAAGTTGTATTTTATTGCATTAGTTATCAGTAGGGCTGTGCAATATTACCGGTAAACCGATATGTACTGGTTCAAAAGCTTGCGATACGAAAACCGCGATATGTTTGAAAATCTGCAATATATTGGGTCAGGAAGAGTTACCTCCCTTTGAATTATCTGCCAGGCTGTGTCGTATAAAATAGTTTCAAACAAACGTGCTAAAAGCGAAGTGTGGAAATATTATGGACTGAAAAACGTGTTAGTGAATGTGGTCGAGAATGTTGCTGTATGCAATTAGTGTAACGTGGATGTCAAATACAGCGGGGGTACTAGCAATTTGACATATATGTGTACATCACAAGGACTTTAATTTCGGGAAGTACTAGTCAAAGACTGAAACATAGATTTTAGATTTCTGTTATAACTTATATGAGTTCTTATTACTCTTTAATAGTGCCAAACCTTATCAATATGCTGGTAAACTAAACTATTCTTCAATTCATGACTCACTATTTGTCATTAAACTATTCCCATAAAGTCTGAGCTCTTTACAGAAATAAATAACTCCTGTGGTGATGATTCTAGTATGGAATATTGAACTATTTCGTAAAGAATTGGGGAAGATAGCTTCCATTCAATATATTGCAATATGTATTGCAATATTTTGAAAATTATTGCAATATATCGCAATATCATTTTCAGGGCAATTTCCAGGCCTAGTTATCAGGGGTTTCAAATTCTTGATACATAGCTTGGAACCGTGAGACCTTAATTTGGGCCACAGTGTCACCAATTAACAAAATTAATTCCCCATCTCCCGAGAGATCTGAAGACACCAGAATAGACTTAAAGGGTGTGAAAATTGTGGCTTACAGTTAAAATCCTTTTTATCTAAAGACTCTGTGCAGCAGCTTTTGAAGAAAGCACTGAAAATGATTCGTATGTCCTATAAAAGGAGGCACAGAGTGACCAAATATACTGGTCCTATTCCCAACAAGCATCAGAGTCACAAGTGAACAAATATACCGGTCCTATTCCCAACAAGCATCAGAGTCACAAGTGAACAAATATACTGGTCCTATTCCCAACAAGCATCAGAGTCACAAGTGAACAAATATACTGGTCCTATTCCCAACAAGCATCAGAGTCACAAGTGAACAAATATACCGGTCCTATTCCCAACAAGCATCAGAGTCACAAGTGAACAAATATACTGGTCCTATTCCCAACAAGCATCAGAGTCACAAGTGAACAAATATACTGGTCCTATTCCCAACAAGCATCAGAGTCACAAGTGAACAAATATACTGGTCCTATTCCCAACAAGCATCAGAGTCACAAGTGAACAAATATACTGGTCCTATTCCCAACAAGCATCAGAGTCACAAGTGAACAAATATACTGGTCCTATTCCCAACAAGCATCAGAGTCACAAGTGAACAAATATACTGGTCCTATTCCCAACAAGCATCAGAGTCACAAGTGAACAAATATACCGGTCCTATTCCCAACAAGCATCAGAGTCACAAGTGACCAAATATACTGGTCCTATTCCCAACAAGCATCAGAGTCACAAGTGAACAAATATACTGGTCCTATTCCCAACAAGCATCAGAGTCACAAGTGAACAAATATACTGGTCCTATTCCCAACAAGCATCAGAGTCACAAGTGAACAAATATACTGGTCCTATTCCCAACAAGCATCAGAGTCACAAGTGAACAAATATACCGGTCCTATTCCCAACAAGCATCAGAGTCACAAGTGAACAAATATACTGGTCCTATTCCCAACAAGCATCAGAGTCACAAGTGAACAAATATACTGGTCCTATTCCCAACAAGCATCAGAGTCACAAGTGACCAAATATACCGGTCCTATTCCCAACAAGCATCAGAGTCACAAGTGAACAAATATACTGGTCCTATTCCCAACAAGCATCAGAGTCACAAGTGAACAAATATACTGGTCCTATTCCCAACAAGCATCAGAGTCACAAGTGAACAAATATACCGGTCCTATTCCCAACAAGCATCAGAGTCACAAGTGAACAAATATACTGGTCCTATTCCCAACAAGCATCAGAGTCACAAGTGAACAAATATACCGGTCCTATTCCCAACAAGCATCAGAGTCACAAGTGAACAAATACAGGACAGTTACTTACAGAGAGACACCAATGGACACCCAGATGCACAGGAACCAGGATGTAGTGGAAGGAGAAGACGTCAACTTTACGAGTCCATCTCCGCACCGCCGCATGCCCCCCACTCATCAACTTTGGGTAGAAGAAAGTGTTGAAGGCGTACACCTTGGCCCGCCCCTCTCCCTCCCCCCTCTCCATCAGCATGTTCATGTAGAAGTTGATCACCTGAAAAGAATTGGAGAGAAAGGTTGTTTTAAATATACATTTAATATATTTTAAATAATATAATACATTACGGCACAACCTTCCCAAACTTACAACTTCATCATAAATTTCATTCAGAAGTTGATCAACTGAATAAACACAAAGGGATTTAAGTTGTGTGATGGAAAGAGTTAAAGCTTCTACAGATCTTTTTCAGCTATTACTTTTTGAAAATTGTCATATAAACGTTATTTTTTACTCAGAATGTTTTAGAATGCCTATATCATTATGAATCGTAAATAAAAATCAATTTCTCAGCTGTTATCTTTAATAACAAAATTTCAGATGACAGTTCAAGTCATCAACAAAGATCAAATAAATCATTCAATAATTCTACTTCTTCATGTATGTTGTATAGGTCAATTTATATATAGCACACCACTGGAAGACATTTCTCAAACAATACTTGGACCAAAGGACATTTGAGACATATTGATTCAAGCTCCTAACAACATTTCAATGGCAGACAATCATGTGCAATATATTAAAAAAGTAATCAAAAGGATGTGAAGAATTATTGTTTATCTGTCTTAAGTGGATTATTGTGATAAATTCCAAGATTTAGCGTATTTTTAGCACAGAGATTTACTGTAGTATTCATGAAAAATATCAAGCTTATTTTATTAAATAATTGTCTTATTCTAAAGCTACTGGCATCAACATAAATCTATTCCAACATTTCCGACATGCATAATTGCCCTCTGACATGTCAACCTGTTGCTTCCACAATACTGGACTTATACATGAGATATATTGTTTTTACAAGGATATAGGGGGTTGAGAAAGGGATCAACTTATGCGCAAGGTAGACATACTCGTATATGCAGTAAGATATGGTATATATCCTTGGCAAGTCTTTAATAGTTGGAACTTTTATCAAATCTTGAGATAATTGATGTCAGTAGACAATTTGGTGATATTCTTCACTGACCATTACAAAGAGATACTACTTGTGTATGAAATATTGTTTTCAGATTAGATTTTGCACAAGCCTCAGATAGTAGTAAATCTATCAACTTGGGTTGTTTTATCTGACTGGGTGCAAATCCCTCCACATCAAACCCTTGTTTTACCTCATCATTGAGCCAGTTGAGACCTGACAGTGTAGCCATGTCTCTCCGACAGATCTGTAGCCTGAAGCCCTCTGCCAGCACCTGGTCCGGGGGACTCCCCTTGATTGCTCCCTTTATTACATTCTCCATCTCCTCTGTTATTTCTGAAACAACATGTCACAGTTTGCATTCAAAACTATCAATTTCGCCAAGAGAAATAAGAAAAAACAAGACAAAATTCACAGATTGTTGACTACAGCAGATGTAGCTATGAATTTCATGACAATATTTTCTTACACCATAGTACAAATATACATACCAGTTAATGGAATAAATTAGTCCCTCGAAAAAATTTTGTCCAAAAACAACAAGTGTAATCTTATTAGAATATACTGTGTTCCAAGGGGGAAAAGTTTTAGAATATTGTCTCCATCCAAGGTTTCCTCTGCAAAACAGTCTGAGAACAGTCTGAAAAGTCGCATGATCTGACATAACTTCAGTTAGCCAATCACAAGACTTCCTATAATGCCTATGGTATCTGTAGCTAAAGGGAAGTAATTCCTGTGAACCGTACTCTCTCGGAAAACAATGATGTGATTGGTGTGCCTCTGACAAAGCCATCCATGTCTGCATTCATCACAAAACATATTCTGACTGTGTGTAGTTGAGACAATCAAACAATTTCATAACTCTATTCTTTGGAATTGTAAACTGCAACAAGTGGTGATAAAATTTGGACTGGCTGCCTTCTAAGATTATTTCATGCAAAGTTGTTCCCTCCTTCAATTTATCTAATTCCTGACCGTCTGTATCATCTGCTGTTTGACAATTTATAACCGACCAATAAAACGTGGGCAGGAAGTCAGACTTCAAAGCAAACAAGCCATTTTCATTTGCTTAAAAATATTGATATTTATAGCTGTTTTACTTTCTTGAAAGAACATGATAATCTATGAAAGATCATTGCCTTCCAAGAAAAAGAAGTTATACAGCCATCACCCTAACTTCCAGAATGTTCATCAGAGAAGACAATTGCCTGACCAAAACATTTAGGTCAGAAAGTCAATTTTTGATCAACAAAAACGCATTATTTTGTCATCTTGGCTACTGTCACAAGATGTAGTTTGATTTTACTCCAGATAAAAAAGGATATTTGAGAGGAGCAATTGCAACATACCAGGTAGTTTCTCTTCTTCCTCTTCTTGTTCAAGTTCAATGGGTGGCGGCTCCGCCAATACGGCCGGTTCCTTTGCCTCTAGTCTCATTCTTTCTCTAATCTAACAGAAAAGTCGACAGTCAAGTGAACATTTGTTTCAAAAATATCTTGACATATCAAATTAATTCCCTTCTAAGGTTCTCACGTACTTGTCGAAAATGTTGACTGATTATCATACATTGACATTTTTTATGTTAATTCTTTTGGTATCTGCGAGAATTTGAAGAAATCAATGTATTCAGCAATTTGTGATGGTATGAAAACAATACTTACTAAAGATACATGAATCTTCATGACAAATTATATCAACTTACCAATGTTTCTAAACTGTCTTCTCTTTCTTTTCTCTGCAAAAAAAAGGTAAAAGGTCAACCTAATGAAGTTTAAGCCTCTTAAACAGTCTTATGAACATTTAATTAATGACTTGGGTTTTAATTTGGGACCCTAATTACTTGGAAAAATTCATTGATAATACAGATCCTATTACAGCACTCATGCAAAGCTATCTGTAAATTGTCATGTATAGAATTTTTCCAGTGCACAAATTTGCTATGCCTCTACCTTTTTAGGACACCTCAAATTCACTTGAAGAATAAAAACAAATGGTGATGATTTTTCATCAAAAAAAATTCTTTAAGACATAATTATCATTTTGACAATTGAGGAATGAGCTTGGCCATGATGTTTGTAAAGTTTTAACGACAAAAACAACGCAATAGTTTCTGGTGTCAAAAGAATTCAATCAGTGATAATAAAATCTGTAAAATAAATTGATTTGGTCTGTGAGTGTCAGCAATACTAACCATTTCTTCATAGACTTTTTTCTTCACCTCAGCCTCAGCTATCTGTCGTTTTCTCTCTCGAACATCTGCTGAATATTTACTTTTTCTGTAAAAAAAAAAAAAAGTTATGATCAACTAATATATTCTTTAGAAAAAAAAAGACACTTACCAGACTGTGAACCTAACTAAACCTTCCTTCCAAAAGTACGACTCCAAAATGTAAATCACTTTAAAATCATTACAAATACATCATTAAAATACAGTGAGAATTCCATTTGGAAAACTAGTTTGCTTATTGAAAAGGTAGGTTTGAACCTCGGGGTTGATAAGTTTTATTGACAATTTTTAAAAAGCAAAATTCAAAAAGGCAATCCCTATGCCCCAGCCCCTCCCCCCTCTATCAGCCAGACGCGTGAGCAGCAAAATATTCCATTGAACATACTAGTCAAAGAACAAAATTGAAATATGAACATTTTCAATGGAAATGATTTTGAGACTTTTACCCTTTGTTTAACAGACTTCATTTTTTCCTATGCCAAATTGAAACTGTGTACAGGAAAAGGTACATTTCTTACAAAACAATAGTGTCTGATGGTAACCAATAGTGACAGACATCATCTGATAACAAATAGTTAATTACGGCAAATCTAATGAACAAAGGTAATCTGAAGGATTAATTTCAAGGGCATGATCACTGAAGCGTGAACATTAAGCCAAGTCAGAACTAATTAATTCAGTGCCTTATCACTCCAGAAGAATTTAATATCTTATAGGATACTTTGACTAACATTTTTTTCAGGTACACAAATAAACAATTTTCTCCAGAAAGTGACCACCATAAATATCAACACTTACAGGTCTTCTATCCATTCTTCTTTTGCATATGGAGATGTTTTGAAATCATATGACTGCTGATTGTCCGATCTGCAATGGAAAGACATGCTATTTTAGACAGTAAGTTTATTGCGCTAATCTAACAATTTCCTTATCATACAAATCATCCAAAATTTGTGTTTGATCAAGAGATGTCGGGAACTAGAACTTCCTGATTAAATATTTCTTGAGTATTACATAGTAAATATAGATTAGAAAGATGATCAGTCATTTCAGACACTTATGAATTACTGTTCATAATTGTTATTGCAAGATTAATTTATTAGCACATATACACGTATCATCTTTAATCATAACTATGATTATTAATTGGGAGAGTGTAATGAGGACTTACATGGGAGACATTCGTGCTTTTATTTCATCGTCATCTTCCACAATCACAACTGGAAGAAAAAACACAGCTTTGATTTAAATATTCATCTTAATTGCAAAGTTTCACTTTCATAAGACACACCAATAAAGATTGATGATGAAAGATGATTTGACTGAATAGCATCATCCTTAAAGTTTTTTACAATCTTGACATAACAGCATTACAATCACAATTATATGACTGTTGTTGTCAAGTAGTATTATGACAATTCTTTTCTTAAAGGACTAACAAAAAACACATTACAAAAATTGTACAAAAAAGTGACAACTCAATAATTGTTAAAATGTACGATGATGGAGTATACAGTTTCAGCTTAAAGTGACACAGAGTATGTTTCATGATTTTTAATTTGGCTTTAGTAAAAACCAAAATAACCTTATGACCTGAATTATGGTAAAATCGCTGACATAAACTTTCATCTTTATCTCTAAAATGCCAAAATTATGATATTTTATTGTTTTCACAGATAATCTGAAAACGGCTTTACGAATGTTAAGAATTCGAATTATGTGTCAAATTAACGTGTATATTTGTTAAACGACCTGCTGAACACCATCAACCAATATTTGTCTTTGTGTCTGCTGTGAATAAGTTTACGAAATTACGTTTGAAGCATTAGCGCGCGCTATTGTCCGGTTTTCGATCACAAATCACGACATTAACCCGTTTATTGTCACTATACTGAACTAATATGCATTAGGTTTCTGGTTTTCTTAAACAACCACTACTTCCTGATAAAATAACACAATTTATAAAGTTTGACATATTTGACTTCACCAACATACTCTGTGGCCCTTTAAGTAACTATTGTTTATTAATTCTTCACCAAAATCTGCCATTTAAGCAAGGGATATGATGAAGACATTTATCCATCAAATGTAGATAAGTAATCTATAAAATCCTTTTGTGCAGAAAATCACAGAAAACAATCACAAACCCTCTTGCTGATGGACTCTAAGCTTGGACATATCTCGCTCTTCTTTCGCTTGTCGAGGTAGCGGTGTGGACTGCATTATTGAAAACATGTTTTTCCTCCTGGATGTCAGGAGAGTGCTGGCGACAGGGGGTCGTGGCGTTCTTGCTTTCAGCTCCGACGCAAACACACTGTCCGAAGTGACTGAATCATTGTGTCCAAGGTAACTGTTGCCAAGGAAACTTGTCTCTTGCCTGTGTTGATAAATATATAAATTATTGAGATTTTCATAATAATAAATGTATGGTTTTGAATCTAACCACTCTTAAGAAAAGTTATATGAATAGTTTTGTGAAATTTCTAAAACTACACAACTCTTATTTATAAAGTACATCCACGAATAAGAAGGGAGTTATTGAAATCCTAGGAATGAATCATCAGTCCAAAAAAATCATGAAATTCATTAAACGTTTTGTTTACCAACTTGAAGGAATCAAACATGGCAAAGCACTCTTTCTTCACTGTCTATTCAGTGATCGATACAACTGTACATACGCTGTGAATGTGGAAGGCATTTTCCATCGTTTCGTGGAAGTATTGGTTGGTTTCTCCTGGTGCTGATCATCCAATCGAACTGAGGGAGCAAACGTCTGAAGGAGTTCTCGATATCTATTCTTCTCATCCAACCTTACACACTAAAATCAAATTATTATTAATCAAAAATTATAATTTCAATATCACACCATCAAATTATCTTATTATTATAAGTGTCCTAAACAGAGTTTTACCCCTAGTTTTTTTTACATTTAAGCATTGAAATACCTGCTTTTCCAATATATACATAAATATAAACATATAAAAATTATGAACTTCTGTACAGCTTAAGATTCTTTATTTCAAAGTGTTTTTCAAATTTCGATATATCAAAGTTTTTGTTCAATTGTGAAATGGTCAAAATTATATAACACACCCCATCACAGTCAAAAATAAAACTTATATTCCATGCAAAATGGCAGGTAGTTTGTTTTGAAGAACTCAATGCAGGCCTACCATCTAAAACTTTCCCACTGTACAGAAAAACATGGAAAATCCTCATTATCTTGGAAAAAGGAGAAAAATATAACAGCATGACACAGAAATAATAACACCACAGCAGCAAATTTGATGAGGTAGACGTGTAACAGGCATTTTTCTGAACCATTCATGGTGCAACTGAGTCTAAGAGCTAAAACTCACCTCCTGTGCAGTAAAAAGTCCTTTGTTCCTCTTTGCAGGAAAAAGTCTTTGACGTCGTGGAAGTGCCGTTTCTGTCTGAACCTGTTGGTGGTTAATGCTTTGGTCTCCATTCATGAATGGAGCTCCACTGGATGTGCTCTTAGCTGAGAAGTATAAAGCAACATCATAAATAAGAAGTCATTCTTTCTCCTCTGGTTAAATATCCTTCAATTGTTTTGCCATAGATAACATTATATCTTGTTTCCTTAAAGGCACACACTGGACACCCCTTTGCCTTGGATAAAGAAACTGCATTTGTGCAGTCACCAAGGACTAAATGTTAATTGATATAATCTATACTTTATCAACCCTTGGACTCTTCATTAGTAAAGTTTGTACTCAAATTACCTATGAGTCTCTTAAGCTTTGGTCATGTGCTGTTAAATTGGTGTGCATTTTCCAGCTCTGAGCATTCACTTTCACGATTTCATCATTTGAAGTGGTTAGGATTCTTTTAAAATTTCAAATTCAAGTTCCTGAGCATTTGCTGTCAGGACTGTCTTTAATTTTGCATAGGAAACTCCTATTTCCAACGACTCATAGCAAGACTTTCCATTGGGTGACTGCTGCTTTACAAAAATCAAGGGCAGGTAACTTTTTTTCTGACGAAAAGAACCAGCTATGCTAATGTGAAAAGGATCAGCACCTTTAGCCTTGAGAGGCTTGAGCAGCAATTTATAGTGACCAACAACCTTTCAGTGAGGGTTGAACTACCATATGCAAAATTCAATTCATGCAGAAAATCTAATGACCAAAAGGTATGTACTGTGGGTGATTTCAACAGCAGTGACATGTCTGTGCTCACAGATAACCTTAATAAAATGTTTCTCATGTTATGTTGTTAGTTAAGAGTTTTGGGTAAAATCAGAAGCTTCTCTCATAAAAAGCCGGGAGGTTTTCATTAAGATATTTCATTTCAAGCTCACCTGAAGACACAATCTGTTTATGGAGTGGTGGTCGACCCGTCACCTGCTTCAAACATACATAAACATTGGTAATCATTATAACATAAAAACTTTTTTAATGAAACATTTATTTTTTACTTCTATTCCAAGTCAGCATTATGATATATAAGCTTTTCCATTCAACTGAAAATATCAATTCTGAGAATTTATCAATCTAGTTAAAACTAGATGTATTGATCCGTCAATACATCTAGAGAATTACTGATTGAGGTCATGTTCAGCTGACTTTTGACTAATTTTGAACCGACCAATAAAATGAGAGCAGGAAGACAGCTGTCAACCAATCAAAGATGGGTTTCTTTTGCATCTTATTTAATATCACATGCTGACATTTACCCAACGTTTGTCTATATTTATCCTTTAAAACTTATTTTAGTCATTGTTTGACCAAATGTGTTGATTAGCTTTTGCACAAAATACCAAATAAACAACCCAAGCATATTACTTCAACATTATCAGCACAGAATTTATGCTGTCATCATATTTATCAACACAATTCACTGCAAAAACTTTGGTAACATTCGGATTTTGTAATCGAGGTGCTTAAGAACGGCAATACAATCGCATTGACCCGCGATTCGAAGAGCTGGGCCAGCACTCTTTTGACTAGCTGATGTTCACGCCTGCTCAACACGTAATTCGCTAGATGTAATAACGGACTTCGGGACGTATTATATTACAGCTAGTTTTAACTAGATTGGAGAATGTATAGCAGGGATTGGGAAAGGCAGGGGCCATGGGCCATTTTGCAAATTGGATGAACAAATGGCCCCTTCAAATTAGAAATTTTACCATTATTCTAAGGGGAATGGCCCATTCAAAATTCTGAGAATGACTCAAAGCCATGAAAATGTCCCATTGTCTAAGGTGTCCTTCCCAATCCCTGGTACAGTATATAGTTATTGTCAGTCTATAGACGAAATACTTATGCAAATTAAAACAATTAAACATCACAGAGTGTGCTGACTCCCTATTAGTTGTGGTACCCTGACTATCGGACACCAGGGAATAAGATTGATATTACATGTATAAAATGCC
This sequence comes from Phorcus lineatus, assembly GCA_921293015.1. Taxonomy (NCBI): domain Eukaryota; kingdom Metazoa; phylum Mollusca; class Gastropoda; order Trochida; family Trochidae; genus Phorcus; species Phorcus lineatus. The sequence goes on along the minus strand of OV121092.1, from coordinate 14,126,729 downwards.
ATAAGTAGAGTTCTAAAGGCTAGCCAATACTCACTACAGAGTGTGCAGACCCCCCATTAGTTGTTGGTACCCTAACCGTGGGGCGAGAGGGGATGTGATGGTCTGTGTGTCTTGGCGGCCCCTCCCTCCATCGACTATTTTCGGGGAGGTCTCGAACACTGAAGTCTGAGGAGAAGGTGCTGGACCCTCGCTGCCGCACCCACTGGGCCATCTTGTGTACTGGCAGGGTTAAGTACCCCCACACTGTTGAGGAGTTCAGGGGTGTTAGTATTTGCATGGAACGTTTTGCACGTTGAAAATCCTTACAATGAAATTTCAACAGATATTTCTATCACAACACCTCATAGGCTTTAGCAGGGCGCATTAGTATAGTAAACAGACATATCAGTACATTGACAACTAAAGATTAATATCAATTAATAATGTTACTATCTAAATGGCACTTTTCGACGTAGTAATAAATGCTCAAAGCGCTACCTACATCATTACCCTGAGGCTTAACAATGTAGGTCAATACATCCCTCTTTTCAGGTACCCATTTTTCACATGAAAACAATAACAGAGTAATCACCCCTTGTAGCACGTAGGTTAGCCTGTTGAGAAATGTATCTATCATAACCTCAGTGATTTGTGAATCTGGTGTATCTTTACACATTTAGGTAAACTTTTAAAAAATCTCTAATTGAATCTAGAGCTCCCCTTTTACCAATCAAATGAATGAAGCTTACTTGTAAAAACAATTTCATTGTTAAAATGCAAGCGAGCTATTGCTACATCATAATTATTATAGGTACATATCTTCTCAATGTGATTTCTGTAAAAGTTGCCTATAGTCACCAGTGACACCGTAGAGGTGTGATTAATCTGACGATACAGATATTTCACAATTTGTTACGATAAAAATTTCCATAGACTATTTTCAGAGATTTGTGATCAAACGAAAGAGTAACTTTTGACAAACACAATGATTTAAAGGCAAAACAAACAATTTTAAAGTAATTATACACATCACCTAACAGTGACCACATTACGAAATGGATATAGTCATATATATAAGTATCACGATTCTGGATACTGCGATATATTATCACAGCTGATTTACATTATGCGAATGTTCTATTATGAGTGTTATTTTACAAATACGATTATACAATGTCTTTCAATGAATGTTTGATAAGTTTAATATTTATGTAATATATTTTATCATATATTGCTTTAAATGAAAATGTAGTGTCTCGTAGGCCTATTGGCCGGATGTTCCTTTTAAACATGTTTTATATCTGTATTCATTTGGTATTGAAACATGTGACACTTAAATAAAATAATTTTCTCTTCTTCTTCATAATGTTAGAGTATTTTGGGTTACAAGTGTTATTGCCAATCAAATTAGAAGTGTCATCTGAAATCAAAGATATAGAGGGTACTATCAAAGTACTTACAAATCTCTAGCATGCAAAGTAATAATGTTTTGCTTACCTTTAGTGCTTGTTGATTCCCTCCGAGCTTTTTTAACCTCAAGAATTTCAATATCCGAGTCACCATCACTGAAATTTTTAATTAGAATATTCTTAATACTAAACAAAAGGTATATTATCATAAAAATTAATTATCAATACTAAAGTTGCATTCACTTTGCACACATGACATACCTATATGCATATACATTGTCATATTCATAATGAAAAGAGATGGGTGAATTCAAAATTTAAAAATACAACAATTGACATAGCATGATTAACTTTCAACACCCCTCCTCTCAATTAAAACCCCTTCCAATTAGAAATTCAAACACATTGTCCACGGACAACCCCACCCCACCCCCCAAATCACCATCGATCACACATACAGCAAGCGTTCCACATCAGCTAAGTTCCATCACCTTCCACGTGGCTACTTTCACTGAGAGGCAGACACAGAGTCTTAATCTTTTTAATTCATCCATAAAGCATGTGATTTTATTTTAGAGGATTTCAATTTCATATCAAGTTGAATCTTAACATACTGAATGAGGACCTATCAAAGGCATTGCTTTAGCTAGAGAAGCATAAATATCTTTTCAAGACCAGGTAAACTCAGAGTTCAAAGGAATACATCAATATGACAATCATATACTACATTAAAATAATTTTCAAAATTATTACATAAGTTTAATTCACCTACAAGTTCTTGGTTACCCTAACAAACACAATCCAAAGCTTTTTTTCCCCAATCTAGTTAAAACTAGCTGTAATGATATGTCATTACATCTTAGGAATTACAGATTGAGGTCGTGTTCAGCTGACCTTAGACATTCTTTGAACCATCCAAGAAATTAGCATAGGAGGTTAGTTTTGAACCTATGAAAGACAAGATTCTTTCGCACTGGGACTACTGTCAAATACGGTCATTTGCTTAACTTTGCTTCAGTTTGTCTGAATTAATCCTTAAAAAACATTTCTGATTGTCTGACCTCAGATCAGTTAATTTTCTTCTGCACAAATGAATAAATACACAAATATTCTGCCAACAGTATCTGAACTGGTTTGATGTTGCTACCATTTTTTTTCCAACATAATTCACAGAAAACATTGGATACAAAGAGAGTTTGAAAACTAGGGACAAATGAACAAAACAATAGAATTTACCCAAGATTCCAAAGTGCTCCCCCAGCTTGCTTATGCTTATCTAATTTCGTGCTTGCTCAACATGGAAAGGGTGTGTTGCTCTTTGGATGTAATAATGGATCCAACCCCAGGGGGTATAATGTTACAACTAGTTTACACACGATTGTGTATTCAATATCTTGCCAAATCAGCAACCTTTAAGAGTCAAATTAAGTTTTGATTCAAGTTATAAAAAAAACTATATTCTATTTTATTATTTGCGTAGTAAAAATATATCCCCTTTCTGCAAAACAGCATTACAAAAAAAAAATTCCAGGGATCATTGATAACATAAATTTTGTTTCTTGATACAAAACTGCAGAGAGTACATTAAAAATGCAACCTTTGACATAGCAGTGCTGTTTTATTTCTAACTCTGTGGGGGAATAAGTTCATTGCTACATTTGTTTGGTTTATGTAAATATGTAAAGACATTCACATTTAAAACATATCAATAATGGGATTGAAAGGTTATAAAGTACAAACAATGCACAAATAATTTGGTGACTCACCGACTCCAGCAGCATCATAACATGCTCTGTCTTCAATATGATTAGAAAAGTTTTAATTGTTGAATAGACCTATAATCTTACATCTTATGTTTAAGTTCAATATCAGTGCAAATATTCAAATAATATATCAATGATTCCATAATTTTCAAAGAAATCACATATTTCAGAATGTCAGTTATTTAACGTATACATAAACCCGCACGATACGCAGAAAAAAAACAACAATAAAAATCAAAAACTGTTAAAAATTCGGCGCTGATTTTGTGTTAAATTTTCAACACATTTTTGACATCTGAAAATTTTTGCGACTCACGTTTCATCCGTTAATCTCTTGCGTTTTCTTGATACAATAGGGTTTTCTAATTCACGAGGTGGCTGAAAAATAAACGACTTTAACCTATCGGATACTGAACTCAACATTTGTATTGTATAAAGTTGTCTGGCTGCATGGAAAATCCCTTTCTCGCGCGAGCGCAACCGGAAGTAAAAATATTGTCTTTCTTTGCAAGAGAGCACCAAGAGTTGTCTCCCATTGTTTCAGAACATTTCTCATTTTTCTAAATTTGGCACTCGAACTATTACATCAAATTGACAATGGATTGATGAACAAAATTATCCTTTGACTGGCTGTATATTCATCCAGTGATGTCAGGATTAATACTATGCTTGATAATGCTGGTTTTCTATTGTAAAAGCTTTACTAACGTGTGCGAGACTTTCATAAGAAGAAATTAAGGTTTATATGTGTCATCAAACCAGAATCGTTATCAAATCAATTTCTAAATTTCTCAAACGCAGATTCTATTCCGAAATCAATGAAGTCCGATGAAATCATTATGGAAAATTTATAGAGACATTCCGCGTATGTGAAGTGAGAAAGAATATCGTGCATAAACTTTGATACATATATGGTTTGGATACATTAAAAAAGCGTACATAGGCAATGATTTAAATGCAAATCAAGTAGTTAATGTTTACTTGCATATATTCTTTTAACAAAATCGTCCTTTTGTAAATTCGCCTTCCCTTATCCACATAGACTACAAAAATGATTCCTACATTCACAGTTTTCTGCTTTACCTAGGCTTGGAGCTCACTATATAGTACATCAGATTTTCATGCGATGCATTGCGATTTTTGCTATGGACGCAATTATGACACACAACTTATTTTCTTTCCTGTTTGAAAGAGAAAAGCCTGTGACAGTTGCAAAGATGAAGTCAATAGGACGAATACTGAACTCATATGAATTAAAAAGGTAATTTACGTAAACAACAATTTAACTTCATTTCGATAGATTATATATTTGACTCCATGAACATATATGCCCCTTAAACCAGGGATCGTATAGACATATATACGATCCCTGCTTAAACGCATCGTATGCGATTTCGTTTGAGATGCGCCAGAAATAAGTGCAGAATTAATTTTACTAGCATTGCACCGACGTATCGGTTGAATCGTACGCGTCCTATGAAAATACAGTGTGTGCGTTTTTAAAGTGACACAGAGTATGTTTCATAATATATTTATGTGGCTTATATAAGAGTCAAAACACGATATTGCTTGAGTTAAGTTCAACTCGCCTTTCCACGGTTACATCTTTATCTCTCCAATGCTAAATTTGTGATATATTTCCTCGTTTTTCAGATGTAATCGAATTTATGTTTCGAGGTCGAAATTCTGCGTCCCATTTACATGTAAATATAAGTTCATTGACCTAATTAGTACAACCAACCTGCCACACTTGTCGTTGCGGCAAACGCGTTTCTGAAATAACGTTTGGTTAATTGGCGCGCGTCATTGTCCGGTTTTCGATCATAAATCACAATTTTCACCTGATTAAAGAGCCACTCCGTGATTTTCATAACATATTATTTACCTTAGTTTGATACGAACCTCATTGTCATATGTGCTGATATAAAATCAAAACATCTTAACTTTTCATGTCCAAAAGACATATGACAAATACTGGTTTTCCATGAAAATCTAAAAACAGCCTTATGAATGCACAGAGGTGTAGATATAACGTCCAATATACATGGCTACTAGTTATATAACCTATCAAACGCTATCATATCCTAACTGCCCTCCTGGCTGTTTTTGATAAATCTACAAAATTACGTTTGACTATTGACGCGCGCCACTGTCCGGTTTTCGATCATAATTGCGACGTTCTACCTTCATATTGTCACTGAAAAAAACCCAATAAGCTTTAAAATGTGTCTTTTTGATTACAGTCGAAACTTGGCGATCAAATGACACCATTGAGTAAGTTTGGCATAGATGACTCCAGCAACTCACGGAGTGGCTCTTTAACTGTCAGTATACTGAACTCACATGTAACGAAAAGGTGTTCTTCTGCAACAACAACTTCATTTCGATAGATTAAAGAGCCTCTCCGTGATTTTCATAACATATTATTTACCTTTGATACGAACCTAAATGTCATATGTAGTGATATAAAATCAAAACATCTTAACTTTTCATGTCCAAAAGACATATAGTATGACAAATACTGGTTTTCCATGAAAATCTAAAAACAGCCTTATAACTGCACAGAAGTGTAGGTTTCACGTCCAATATACATGGATACTAGTTATATAACCTAACAAACACTATCAACTCCTAACTGCCCTCCTTGCTGTTTTAAATAAGTCTCAAAAATTACGTTTGACCATTTGACGCGCGCCGGCGTCCGGTTTTCGATCAATATTGCGACGTTCTACCTTCACTTGTCTGTGTAAAAAGCCAACAGGCTTTAAAATGTTTCTCTTTGGTAACAGTCGATACTCCGCGATCAAATGACACCATTGATTAAGTTTGGAATATATGGCAACAACTCACGGAGTGGCTCTTTAACATGATGAAGGTTGACATATTTGACCCCATCATCAATGTTGAATCAACATACTCTATGCCACGCATCGTATCACGCACCGCAATGAAAATCGAACGTATAAAGTGCCTCCAGTTGCAAAATTGAAGTTAAATTCAAAGGACACAATATCGGGCGCCGTTTTTTTCGTTGACATAATATTTGTGATTTAATGAAACCATTGTACAATCCTTAACCAATTAGCATTAACATGGCAACGCCTTCTTCAATGTGTCAAATTAGTACCATGTAACTTTTACAACATAAACATTTGCTAGTCTTTATATAGAATAATATATAGTCTATGAAATATTTTAATAATTTATTGTTCCTTCATCTATAATATTATTTTCTTTGGGCTCCTAATGTGTATTCAGTCAAATCTAGACTTGCTGAATGAGGATCTAGACTGTATTAAAGGCCCCTTTTTAAACACAGTCATGAAGCAGGACTAGTCTTTATCCTAATTTCAGAAAAGTAAGTCTACATTTTTTTTACGGTGTTGATAATGCTCACTTTCAGACTGTGAGTTTTTTTAGTTTTCACATAATGCTAAATATTTCAACCAAAGCCTTTTTTAAATGAATGGATTTCATATTTGAAAATGAAAACCGAAATGTAAGTAGGCCTAACACACAGCATTTTGAAAGTGATTGCATGATCCATTGCAAATATTAATGAAAACGTAATCATAGTATTTTGTGTGTAATTGTATGTACTTTTACAACATATTTTTCGGTGGTATACAACTATAAAAGACTATAAAAATTATATCGCAGTTGACCTTTCTTTGTAATATTTTCTGATCGATAAACGTACAAAATTCTCAACAACTTTATTCCAGCAATATCCTTCTTAGTGACACTAAAAACAATTTATTTATGGGTCTAAATCTCGCTATCAAAGGATCAGACTGGGACTCAATGGTGCATGCAAATCATCGCTGTTTATACGTTACCATAACGACGAACTTGCGCCGGCTCGTTCAGGAAATATTAACCAATCAGAGACATGAAAACCCGTCAGCCCTTAAGGCGGTCAATAACATTCAATAACAGTTCAATGCGGATGTGTTGTGAACGCGTGTAGTATTTAGAAATGGTGTCCAAACAGACACATTTTGATTCTGTGGAATACTCATATGACGATGACGGAAACCCTATCCCAGTGTTTCACCACAGTGGAACTTTTAGTCGAGATCAATTTCTTGATGAAGAAGATCTCACCAATATTTTTGATATTGCCGGAGAGGGTTATGACGTCACATTATCACTCGCAGAGGGCCGTATCACTTGGAAAGCGATGGTTCCAAAAAATGGTAAAATCTCCTGACGTGATCCTATCAATGAAATTATAGGGGATTTGGAATATTAATAGTGATACATATAATGATTTTACAAGCCAATTCATGTTCCTACAGGATAAATATTAATCATGATTTCATTTATTGACATTTGAGAGGTTTTATTTTTTCTAAGAACAAAGATATCATAGAATGATTAAATTTCTGTTTGACCCACGGTTCAAAATCCTTTTTTCAAAATGAGAAAGTCATTTAAAAATGTATTACAACCTTAGATTAGTTTTGACACCATAAAAACATAAAACATACCATCAATGATTTTATATCATCAAAATACAGAAAGATATATACAAATGTACATAATTAATTAAATAATATACAGATAACTTGCTCGTTGATAAACATTTAATTGCTTGAACTAAAAATATATCTATTCAGGTATTTATAGGGCCCATGTATTTGTCATCTCATGAAGTACACATATATTTAGTCAGATTAGATAGCATAAAAAAATACGATTTTAATGAATGCATGTTTTTTATGCCATATAGATTGTTACTTTGACCACATCTTGTTTAAGTTTAATTAACAAATATATTTGTGTTGAAGATCACCCACTCTCATATTTTATTGTCTTCCAGGACGCAGAGGAAAGTCTAAAGGAGGAATCGCTGGACTGTTTAAAGGCCCCAAGAGCTTGGTCACGTACACTGAAGGTATAGACCTCAATGATGTTTATGGCGCCAAAATACGGCGCCGAAGACGAGTTGACCAAAAAGAGGGAGAGGGTTTTTGCCTTGGATTTGGACTTTTCACCTATGAAAGAAAAGAAACTGCAAACCTTCTGAAGGATAAAATTATATTTTTTGAACATCCTAGTGAAGAAGTTTCCACAAAATGGGTGAGGATGATAACAAAATATATTGCAGGTGAGTTACTGATTATAATTTTTTTTATCATTATAGAAGTAACCATGATTTAATGATTACTTCAACTCTCCATATACATTTAATTAATGTTGGATGTTAGAAACAAAATGTTTGTATTATACAGAAAGATGGAAACAGCGTGAATATTTCCTAGGGAGTTGATTAGTTGATTATAGCTTAACTTCTGTTTCTACTACATTTTCTTCATATGCTGTATACAAACCAATATTATTTGTAAGGGTGCACGGTATTATCGGTATATCGGTATATCGGTATATTACGATACAGAAACAACACGATACGTACCGGTACACTCTTCCAAAAATATCCAATATATCAGATCGTATAAAATCAACAATTTCCGTGTAAAATTGTTGAAAAATATAACCAAAAATAATGATTTTACTGATAGTTGAAGTGTGAACTCGCAAGACGAAAATAGCACGGATATGTTAAAAGTCCGGAACAAGTCACTGAATAATCTTTCTTTACAAAATGAGCCGGTTGAGCATTGATCACTGTTCTTATTGCTGTTATTTAGTCAAGAGAGCATGGAAAAATTAAAATATGAAAAGTACCAATATATTGCAATACGTATTGCAATACGCCTCTCTGTATCGCAATATATTGCAATACGGAAATGAGTAGCGATACCCATCCTTAATTATTTGTTACCTATAGTTGTGATTTGTGTTTTCATACACGTGCTGACTCAAAGAAGGTTTTATAAGCTTGTTAAATTGATCGAATGAAGATCGCAGCTCAGATTTCTTTAAAAAACAATGATGTCATTAAACAATGGATATGTCATTATGCTGATGGCAACATCAAAGGGGTTAGGACCTCTTTGTGTAGGTGTGTAGCTCTTAATTTCAATAACAGTTCTGTTGAAATATAATGGACATCACAGATGTAAAAAGTGTCAATGAACCCCCCAACAATTTTTTTTTATATTTTATCTTAAAAAGAAACTTGACTAATTGATTCTGTGTGTTGCTTTAGTGGTGAGACGATATATCCCGAATCCAGTTTTATTAGGGGAGACAATATGTCATGGAAATATTGCCAAAAAACCCGCGAGAGACCACTAGTAGTGGCTATGATGCAATACGTATCCAGATTCTCTACAGTTTATGAAGGAAGAATACATAAGACATAGAAAAGTAATGTTATTTCTTAGACACCAAAATGTCATAAACATTACATGAAATTTAATCACAAAATTAGTGAAACTGTGAAATTGAAGATAAAATATCATGCAGGTATTTAGGGGGGTTATTTTCTATAATAAATTTTTAATATAAAATAAATTTTTAAAGTAAATATATCAATTGTTTTTCCCTTATCTTATCTGAAACTTTACAGCCAGAATTTCATTCAAGTCTTTCCCAAATGCACCAAGACAGTCCAAAGCCGTGCACATGCACTCAATGTTATTGAAGATATTGGGAGACCTCACCAGTCTCGCATTGTTTTTTTTCCCCTTTATTTTAGTATAGAAATTCAAAATGTCCAAATAGTTAAGAAGGTTTTTTGGGGATGTCCTATCAAATTATTCAAAAAAGTGTAATTGGGTATAATACATTGTGAAATTTAAATGGAATTTTGTTGATTTCATAATTATTATCAAGCTTTGCAATAATCTTAACTAAATCTTCATACAAGTAAACTTAGTCAACTTAAATAAAAATAAATTTTCAATAGGTAAAATGATAAGACTAAATAAAGCAATTAGCAATACCTAATAAAATGATAAAGAGGATAAAATTGTTCAAAGAATTTTCTGAGAATTAATCAGATGCATGTTATTCCTGAAGTGAAATGGAATTAGCAATTTAAATATAATCGCTGAACTACATCATATACACAGAATGCTCAGATTAAGTTGTTAATACCAGGGATCGTATAGACAGGGATATGAAACTAGGGCTAATTAGCAATCTATGTCGTCTCGCTTTACGGTTCAACGCACATACGACTGGGTTCGGGCAAAACGCATACTCATTAGCGCACAGTTCAAGCGGAACCGTTTTACGAAGATTCCCGGCTCTATCCGGTAAAATATTGACTTAAGAGCGATAACCACACTTACAGAAAAAAATATTCAATTACAAAATAGAGTAAATACAATCAGACAACATCCATCTGTCGGAAAAGTACATTTTTGGAAACTACCTCCCATTATGTACAACGATATTTTAAAGTATTACTTGAGGCATTGCTCAAGCTCGTTGCTATCAACGCACACACAATGGCTGATGTGCTCGCTATATTTTGATAGAAAAGTACGAGCGGTACACATGCTGAATATTTTTGATCAAAATAACTATTTACAACTTTTCCAAAAGGATATTATTCATCTGTCTATATAAATTTCTTTTTGTAAAGTTATCCCATTCGTAAAATAATACGAAGTGTAATTTACAGTTAGGTCGTTGCAGGGTTGTATCATTAGCCCTTGACATTTAGCATAATTTCATAATACAGATCCTTTGAATAAATTCTAAATGCTTTTAAAATCTTTTGTAACAGAGATATATATGAATAATAAAAAGCTTGATACTCTCAAAAGCCTTTTTTTCCACTTATGACTCAAATGAATTTACTTATCAATATTTTGAATACCATTTTGCAAAATTCTGCTTCCTGCTCTGAAAAGTACATTTCATTTGTAAACAACATAAGTCGATCAAAGAATTGTTATTGTTTAAATCTTAATGATGCTTGATAATTAAGGATTGCTGTCCCACAGATAATCATTAAGGCCTTGAAGTCAAATTACATTTGAATTATTGATGTAATCACACTCTATAGACAATAAGCAGGGTAGAAGGCTGTTGTTTTTATGTATGTGTTTTCTTGTGTCCATGGCAACAGCATCTGTATATCTAGAAAAGCATGGTTTTCTTTCTTATGTATGTCGTTTCTAAGTGCATTTCAAAGATTTGAACTTAGGTATATATAGTGTAGTCATCAACATTCAAAAAGATATGGAGTTAATATAGATTTGAAAGTATCTAAATAACATTTCCTAAAATTAATGTTTAACTTTTTGGGTTTTTTTTTTACATAAAATACATCTGAAATGTGTTATAATTTTTTTTATCCTGCATTAAAGAAGGTTGTCCTGTTAATCCAGAATAGATCAGTGAGTGAAACATTTTTCAAAACTGGTACTTTTTGAAACTATCTTTGCTCTGTGTATTCTATTATTTTCCCATGTTAGCAAATATATTCAAAGCTTGACTCAAAATTAAGCCATTCATTGGCGCTACAATTGTGATAAGCCTTTTTAGGGCATTGTTGATAAGTCTTATCATAAATCATTTGTAAATGTATTGATATTCTATCCATGCAGATAGTTTATTCTTATAAAGTGTTATAATTAGTAAAAGCACAGCGCTTTATTTCATGTACTTATCCATCAAAACAAAGATGTTGAACCGTTGCGGATAGGTTAACCTCTTTAAATCTTAGCCAGGAAATCACTATTTCAGTTTTTATACTAAATAAAAAATCTTTTAAGCATAACAAAAATGGAAATCACTTTCTCAGAAGTCTAAAACTAGGGGGATAGCAGGTTCAGAATAATGTTCCCCCATTTTGAAAAATTGTGAAAAACTTCACCCAGTGCATATGCCAATCCCATATTGAAATTCCGAAGGAAGTGAGTTGTCTTTCCTGTAGATAAGACACTCAAAATAGATTGATATGAAAAGATTCATTGTTAGATATCTAAGCTCATGCATTAAAGTAATAATGTTTTTTGCAGCCATTCCAAATCGACCAAAAACGGTCAAACTCTTCATGCAAGATTATGCTGGTCAGAAGAACGGTCGGTTCCTCTACAAACACATGATCCTACCTATGTTCAAGAATGCAGATGTCAGTGTCGATATGACTGGTAAGAGATATATATAAAATTATTACTCGCCCATGAAATATTTATACAGCAATATTAATCTATTGTAATACCGTCGCTTCTATGACGTCACAGTAGTGTTTAATTGTGATGTCACAATATTCAGGCCATCATTACAATGGCAACTAAGATGTGAAAATGTTAGTTTTGACACCCTTTTGGTAATTATGCTTGATTTATGATGGCGAGTAATATACAGAACGCTAAAAATTTCCTTCCGTTTAATACTATGACTGGTAAGAGATACATAGAGGATATTTGACATTTCTCGTCGAATACCATGTATTTATCATTGAGTGAAGTAGAAATTAATATTTTCATGAGTTGCGCAGCCACAAGTGTAAATATATAATGTCCTACTTTACAAGATGAGATATACATGGTATTCGACGAGAAATGTCAAATGTTCTATTTATTTAAGTTTCCAAAAACCTCGTAAATGACATAACTATGAATGGAGAATTAAATCACTTCCCTAGCGTGGCCGTAGCATGACTTCATCCAATTGTTTCTTGACGTCACAGACGACGTCATTTGATTATTGCATTATTTCACTGAGTAGAATACATATTATTATTTCACTTAGTGAAAATACGGATTTTATTTTCACCGATAAAGGTCATATTTCACCATTGAAAATGTAATAAATAGAGATCTTTTCTATACCAGGACATAAAATCCTTTTATTTCATGACAGCCTTTTCATAGGTTTGGATGATAGATCATGACATTAATGGATGGTTCCCCCAATTTTTATTTAAGATATTGTGAATACTAAGTCCCTTTATTGCAATTACATTCCAATATGTATAATGATGTAATGATATATTCTTTTAACTTATTTTAACTCCCTTTCCACCTTTTTATTCTTCTAAATGAAGTTAATCGTAACACACATTCAGTTCTTTGCTCAACAAGATTAAGAATTAAATGATAACTTTGATAAAATATCGATTCAAGAACAGCCAATGATACTTCTTATAAGTCATTCTTTTTTCACAGCAAGCACTTTTCATGCCCTTAAGATAAGTACATACATATAAAACTGCAACTCCTCAAGAAATATTCAAAGGTCTATTATAAATAATCATTAAAATAATTTACACATCTAGCTTTGACTTAATGAGTTTCGAGTACATAATTATTGTATATATATATAGATTTAGAAATTATTGCTATTTTAATGTTCAAGCAATTTGATAACAAAAAAGTAATTGTTTGATTATTGATAATAGTACAAGGACCAGAACTGAATTTTAGTTTTATTATTTTAATTGTGTTTAGGCCTACAATTCCAATAAGTTAGCAAAATGTGCATTCAGGCTGATTTTAGTATGTTTAACCTGTTTGTTTGACATGATCAGCGGTCTATGACTCTTACTGATCTGTGGTTGATTGACAGATGCTATTGTTGTCAAATTATTCCCCAAAGAAGTTACAATAATGTGATTCAACCAAGTTGAAATGCATCAATGTTGAACTAATGTTTAGTGATGTCGTTGTTACTGATTTATATCTCATGGGACTGATAGTCAACAATAGCTGATAAATGATCAAGCACATGTTTTGTACAAAGAACTGAAGAAATCAATTCATGGTAAATTCATTATCTTTTGAACAGTTAAGTGCATAATTTATTGGTTTAAAGTAAAACAATGTCTTATAAAATTTGAATTTTCATTGATTGATATAACATTATATATAAATGATAAATGACATTATCAGTGAATTCATGTTACAATAGGGAGATGTCATTATTTGGTCATTTTGAAATAGAAATATGTTATGTAAAAATGCTGTCACATTATCATGGGAAGATGTCATTGTTGATGACCTTTAGCAATAGGAAGACGACATTGTTGATGTCATTTTGGAATAGGAAGATGTCATTGTTGATGTCATTTTGCAACAGGAAGACCATTGTTGATGTCATTTTGTAATAGGAAGACATCATTTTTGATGTCATTTTGTAATAGGGAGATGTCATTGTTGATGTCATTTTGCAACAGGGAGACATAATTTTTTATGTCATTTTGGAATAGGGAGATGTCATTGTTGATGTCATTTTGTGATTGTAAGGTCATAAAATTATTCATTACATGTTTTATTCCTTTGGATAATGTTTCTAATATTTTTTGTTCTAAATTGCCGTGAAATTGTTAATATATTCATAGAGTGCTGGACCCATACTAAGGGGTGTAACAATACTTAAAACTTTTTATGTCCCGACTTCTAGCTTTGCAATAGTATTTTACAGATAGAGAAAATATAAACACAATGAATGCATCAATAGGTTAAACTTCTGCTAGTTTTTCCTTGATTATAACTGATTTATAAGAGCCTGTACATGTATTTCACGCAAGTTGATTTGAATTCATTTCATTTGAAATGACTTCAGATGAGAAAACCAGTGGTTTCATCTGTGCAAAATGGCAACATCAGTTTCATCAGTCACATGTCTTATGTGTAAAAACTTTGGGAGTCACAGCTGATTCACATTTTTCTTTGGATAAAAAAAATCGAAATAGAAGGTCTTGATAGTCTGTGATATTAGGTTTCATTAGCCTATTTGTATATTGCAGCTAAGTCCATTTAGGGTCAAAAGTCACCCATGAGCAGTACATCATGCTCTAAGTAAATATATTGAAGTAGTAAAGGTAAATTAATTAAATAAAAGTTATTTCTCAAGAAATATCAAGTTTCCTCTTTGTTTTATCTCAGCTAATGCATGTGTTTCACTGTATTTTCAGAAGTGCAGCATAATGAACATATCAAGCAGGAAATGGTTCATATCAATCTTGAGGACTTTGACTGGTTTGTTTACTTGATCCCTTTCAACTGTGTAATTATCAGAATAATTATGTTGCAAATATTATAAATTTTGTTATTGTTTTTGTTATTCTTATTGGATTCTTTCAAATAAAACTGAGAATGAATTTTTTTAAAAGAAGTTTTGAAGTTTTTCTTTTAAGAATAAGAAGTCAGATATTGAGATTTTTACCAAATAAATCTGATATGTGCTAAAAGGGCAATATACTAAGAATTCAGAAAAATATTCTAAGAATATTAATATTCAAACAAAATGTTGATTTTAAGAATCTTATGTATGCTTCTACATTTGAACTTTTCATAACAGTGAATACTGAACAAAATACTTGTTTTGCAATTTTCAAAAAAAAAGTGAGGTCTAAAATTTTAAACATTTTCAAAACATTGGCAGTAGATGAATAAATCTTCTAAAAAGATAACATGCGTTCCTTTTATGTAAATTCATCGCAAAAACTCTTCTTCAGTTATTGCTGAAATTAACTTTTGTTCTCATATTAACATTACAATCTCACTTACAAAAGTTTTAGTTTTGGTTTCATAATAGCATAAAAATTGTCACCTTCAAAACAGTTGAACTATTCAATTGATAAATTTATGAATCTGTTCTCCAGTATTGTAGCCTGTGGCGGCGACGGTACGGCTAGCCGTGTAGCTGAGGCGCTACTCAACAGAACCCAGAAAGACGCAGACATCGAACTCAAACCAGGTTTCTCTCCCAACAAGTGTCGAATGCCGCTGGGGATCATACCAATAGGTAGGAAATGAATGTATTTAATGTTTTAGCAATTACTTACCTTCAATACCTTGGTATTAGGTAGGTAGGTAAGTGGATTTAAGGGCAACGTTGGGCCAAAAATGACCTATATGCGCCAGGTATTTAAAGTAGTGGTTAAAATGAAATTAAAATAAGAAACAGGTAAAATTTATATGCTATCATATTTGCCTGTATTCTTGACAAAATCTAAAAGTGATCTCTGAACAATGCCAAACATTAGATTTTCTCCAAGAATAGCTCTCAATGAATAAAAAGCACTATTCGGATTGATTCGGTTGACAGCCGTTTAATCACATCACATTCACACACAGTACATATACCACGAAGGATCAGAAAATAGGATCGCGGATCAAAAACACATGGTTCAATGGAAAAGCATGGCATCAGACTCTATGAAAAGTTGGACTATAAAATTGACATTAAACGGAAATTAAATGTTAAAACGAAATAAGAATAAATAAATCTCTGAAAACTTCAGGAATATTCTTGACACTTTAGGACACATTCTATCAGAAAATGGAAGACTGTTTCTGGGCTATTGGTAAAACAGTTGATACATAATGGTGATACACCTTTGTCTAATATATGCCTGTAATCATTTAAACCACAATGGCTTTTAGTCTCAAACGAGTGAGGATGATTCCTTGGTATTAAAGTATGGTCAAAGTTAGCTCCCTTATAAAAAAAGTTACTTTTATTCAAGAATAAGAGAAACTCTTGGCTTTGTTCAGTTTTTGTTATGGCAACTTATAGAATTGTAATCAAAATTTTTAAAACTGTATGAAAAACCTGAAAATCACTTGAAATTTCTATTTCAAAATGTACTAGCCACACATATCAAATTTCAAATTGATCCTTTTATGATATTAAATTTACATTTTTGTTCCAGGAATCACAAACCAGGTTGCAGGATCAG
Organism: Phorcus lineatus; assembly: GCA_921293015.1. Lineage (NCBI taxonomy): Eukaryota > Metazoa > Mollusca > Gastropoda > Trochida > Trochidae > Phorcus > Phorcus lineatus. The sequence continues at coordinate 14,110,023 of OV121092.1, read as the reverse complement.
TTATGGGAACTGTAGATCAGATTTCAGCAATACTTCATATCATATATGGTGAGTTACCTAACACTTTAACTGTTTCCTCAATTCTTGCCATGGAACCTCTATTCTCATCTGAGCATCTGGTTCCAACTTAATCAGTCTCACTAGAATAGTATCATAATTCTGCCGCACTGCTATGCAAATTATGATGGCTTGAGTAATGGGGCCTTGAAAGATTGGTTATCAGTGAATCTATTAATTGGCCATCAAATAAGGCTCCAAAACCTTGTTGACGTCGCTTAACCATATTTTATGATTTCCCATGTTTTCTACTACTACTGAAAGAAATACAGCGCTTTTGACCCCCTCAGAGCATCAAGATCAAGATTTGTCTAGTCAAGATTGAAAATAATTTTTAAAAGAGCCTTTTAATGTTAATTGACATGTCTTTCCTTAAATATCTTATTACTTTGTTCATTTGTTATTTCCAGGTCATACTCAAAGTGTAGACATTTGTTCAGTTTATGCTGAAGACAAGTTTCTCAAATGGGCCTTCAATTCACAATATGGGTTTGCTGGTAATGTCTTGTCATTTCGAGGTCGGTACAGCTCTCTGGGTCCAAAGAAGATGGATCTTGCATTTATGAAAGCTCTTACAAAGGCCAAACTTAGGTAGGCATATAAAACTTGTTTTTTCAAAGTATTTGTTAAGGCATACTAAACTATAATCATGTATATCTTCGAAAACTGTGTTCCACAGGAGATATCGCTTGTAGAAGATCAAACGATATCTCCGAGGAGATATCGTTTTGACAGTAGATTTTGATCAATGCCCTATTACAGTCAAGTTCATGTCATCACAATTGTTTTACATCATCAAGTAATGACATCACAATGCTATGACGTCTTAAACATGATGACGTCACAATGCTATGACACCACTCCACTGAGAGTCTTAGAGTAGTGCAGTGTTCAGAAATACACATTCGAAATGAAAAATGATTTTGGATGATAAATAGAATATCACCCTCGTGTCTTCTGATATCAAATATATCAACACTCGTTGATAAAAGTAAAATATCCTCGGCAAGCCTCGGATATTTGTAACTTTTATCAACTCGTGTTGATATATTTGATATCAGAAGACACTTGGGTGAGATTCTCTATGTATATCTTCGAAAAATATAATAGATGTATTGAATGATTTGAAACTATTTATAGTAATCAGACAAACTCAAGTTGAGATATATTCAGTTACTAATTACTAAGTGTATCATTGGCTGAAATTGTTGAATTTTGAAGAAGAACCTACTTGATCTTTGAGAATGCATATTTATCACCTTTTTTGTTATTGTAATGATATAGTGTAAGAATATTTAAAGACATAGTTTGTTTGGCAATATAAATCAGGTTTATCATTTGACAAAACATCAAAATGATTTATTCCTTAAGCTGATTGAAAATGGATATTTCATTTCTGAAATCACATCATTTTGGTGCCATGTTCAATTTTGAAGGAAAGTTTACAATGTTTAAAAAATATAAATAACAAATCTTTCCTCTTGCTAATTTCATCCGAAGCTGAGAAGCTATTTCTACAGTATGAATATTAATATGGATATTGAGTTCATCAAACTTTTGTATGAACATGTTTTTCACTTTTATTTAGATTGCTGTCTTAAAGAATTTACATATTCATAATTTGGTTAGGAATTATATGAAGCATTCAAAAAATATCCATAAATTTCCATCTCAAAGTCTATTAAAGTGAACATAAGTTCCTTCTTGCTTGAGTTTACTAAATCACACTCAAATAGATTTATATTTTGAAATTTCAATTTTGATAAATTTAGAATTTGTAAAGTTCACAGAAAGGATATATTCTGTTTCTGAAAACTATTAACTTTCAGTCATAAGGTCATTCATTTTTGTCTCAGATATTGAACAGCTTTGTTATGATTGATGTTCAGAAATTTTTTAAAAAACCCCACAGAATAATGTTTTCTGTTTCAACCATTGATTACCTACAGATTGCAGTTTTGGTCTTCAGATTGTCTGTAAAAATTTAATGTAGCTAATATTCTGGTTACATGAATTCATAAAGGATTGTGTATTTGATTGTGTTTTTCTAAACAAGTACTTAGGTTAGTTACAAATGGGGTTAACAATTATGATGTTCACAGATTTTAGAGAAATGTGGGCAGTGATGAAATCTACTATTTTGTTTCCAGGTCGTATGCGTGTGATATAGAATATATACCTGCTCCAGCTATCAACACTCCAGTCATGAACACACCATGTAACTCTGAGTAAGATCAATCAGTTTTATTTGTTAGCTCATGGGCAAAAGGAAATATCACCCTACATAATACGGGGTATATCAATCTATGAGTGAACCTGTCACGACCCACAACCAAAAGAATTTCGGAATATGTTAACTTAAATGCCAAACATTCTGCTCCAAAGATATTTTAAGTAAAAGTGATATTCTTTTTATTACTCGCCCACATAAATCAAGAATTATTGCTTACAGTGTACTGTAACTAAATTTCCACGACTTGACTACCATTATGACAGCATTAATTACTAACCTTCATAATGTCATAACTACACACTAATGTGACATCATACATGCAGCATATTAGTTTAAAAATGATAATAATAATAATAGCATGCTTATAATGCTATATTATAATATTGACGTATAAATAATACATTGCAGTATCTTACGCTTGCAAGTAACAACACTTTTAATCAAATGTCGTCATTGCTGAATTGATGTATTACAACATGATATGACCCATCCATGGTCACCAATACTGATAAGTTCTTCACTTATTACTCTTTACCCGGGAAACTTCACACTCAAATCAACTGTTCTTGGATCTTAAAGAATAACCAGTGAAAATTCTTAATTTGCTTGCTGTGTTCGACTCAATACATCTCCTCTCCCTATTAAAATTCCCACTCCACAACAGGTTAAACACAGGGCAAAAATGACCAAGTTTGCCCCAATCTCTACCCGGGGCCCAAACATTGTTTTAACACACGGAAAAATGACCAAATCAGCCACTCTTCCAAAAACTTACCTTATGTGATACACAGAATAAAATTATTTGTGTGTTCTTTTTGCACCCTAGATCTTCATTACAAGTCTACCATTTGCATGTACATGACTGTCAATAGATTTTCCAATGGGGCTGAACAGTACAAGTCAAAGTTCGCTCAATTATTGCTGTATTGAAGTTTTATGTGTTACTATTCCAGTCTTACATTGCAACTTTAACTGTTTCTGTGTCTAGGTATTTTATATATCTAGCATTAACGTAGCCTTGTTTTCTTTTTTTTCTGCACAGTGGGAAAGTTCTGTATGGTTGCATGTGAGTGTTAAAAACCATTTTGCAATTATCATGATTATGATTATTATGATTGTTTGTAGATGTAACATCTGTTGGACGGAGGAGGGAGATGACAACAGCGTGACCCAGGACCTCGTGCAGGAGCTCGACCCAATGGACCCTCTAGCAGACTCAGCCTCGAGCGGTTCACTCATAGGTCTGTATCTGGCAATAACATTTAGTATGTTTTTCAAGTTATGATAAATAATTTGGATACATATAAGGTGCACATTTATATTCACCAGTGCATGCTCAAGGCGCTAACCATTTTGTCCCCTTTTAAGATCTACAGTTTAACCAAAGCTGATATATTTGTTGCTAGTAGGTTACCAACAAGTACCCATAGGTACCCGTTTTCTGCTGGGTGAGGGGGCGGGAAAGCGCAGTTGTCAGGGCGTTGGTCTTCGGATCAAGAGGTCAGTGGTTCGAATCCCGCCAGGCCCTATGCAACTTTGTCTGCAGTAGATAACTGTTCGAGACGCAGTCAGGCTTGGGTGCACTGCTACACTGAATTTCAGTGCAGTACCACCCATGGTTTGCTAGTTGCTCGCAGGTTTCACGGCAATGCATAGCCACAATGGTGTTGCGGGCTCTCTCCCTGCAATATTAGCAGCCGCGATATACGTGAAATACTCTTGAAAGCGGCGTTAAACCCCATATCACCTCACATCACCTGCTAGGTTAAAAGAGGCTCAGTTTGAACTAAGTCTCTTGTCTACATAGACACCATATGTCTCTCAACTCGTATATCAATGTGTGGCAGGTAATCACCATACAAACTCTCGAGCAATGACGTGGTTAACCCACCTATCCGTTAAGCCATGGTTGTTGTTGCTGAACTTCTCTGGTAGAGGGTAACTGAGCTTTGCGCAGGACCACATGCCACTGTGTTATCCACAGTTATCTACAGTTATCCAATAAAATGCATGATCAATTCATTGCAAGGATAGATTAGTGAAGAATGTATAATAAAATAAGATCAGAAATTCAGATATCCCAAAGAGCATTTGTTTTACACCAAAAAAGGCATTGGTATACAATAGAATTACAAATACTAAGAATGATTAAGTACATATAGAAAAATTAGTGTTTTAGATAAAATGAAAATTGTTTGATTAAAGGTTTGATGATAATGGCACTTAAAACTTTGGCATTGTTGTTAAATGTTTTATTGATATGACATTTTCAACTATAAATGATTAACAAAAACTGTTTGTCTTTCTATGTTGTTGTCCAGATGGTAAATATATACATATTTTACTCTCTCTGGTTGAATGAAATATGTCTACCTACTTCTGTTTTTAATTACCATTTAATTTTGTTAGAAAATAGGACCTCATAACTATTATGGTTTAATACTATGAGTAAATTCTCTTTTTCTATGTTACTACTATCATCTTATAACGTTCACCTTAAAATCTTATATTCTACCTGTCAATAGAATATTATAGTCACAATGTAACATAATAAAACATTTATTTGAAAGAGTAGCAAATTCTTAGTCTTGAGCCTTGACCTTTAACTTAATTCCATTGTAAAAAATTAGCTATTTATCAAAAATAATTTTCTATTTTTATATCTTGAATTCTTTTTCAGAAGGGATCCTCCTTGGGGTACTATTGCATAAAATCTGTTTATTTTTGCTATATGACAGGTTGTGACTATTTTTAGAATAAAAAATATACAAAAACCACATTAAAAACGTGTTTCTCATATATGACCACCCTAACAGGGCCCCAAACCCTAGCGGTTGCCATAGCACCAAGGGCAGTAACTCTATTCTCACCACTTATCAATCTGTCATTGAAGTGAGAAGACATGTTTTTGAGCTTCAAAGTTTGCTAAGTTTTTCTGTACTTGTAAGAAAACGAGACAATGGAGAAAGAAACAAATGTATGGTAACCTTTATTACTAAACGTAGTTTAGAATAGGTTCGCATTTTTTCGCATTCCATCGCGTTGTGACTTAGGTTTTCCCAAGCAGTTTGAACCATGTGCTTCATGCTTGCTCGGGAAAAGAGACAAACATGGCGGATTCTCGGAGATTGTTTTTCCCGACTAGGTGGAAAATAGATATCTTTCGTATGGAATCAGCTATTGTTTGGCACTTGATGTTATTATTACTATGTATTAATAAGCATCTTTTTACGTCGATGGCGATCGTTTTCACCTGGTTTTTAATTTGATGAAAACTTTCGTTTTTTCGATGGGCAAGCCATGTTGTTTACATGCTCTTTTTATTTCAGGCTGTGGTTGTAGTGCTTCCTTTATGAGTTGCTTTTCACTATTTATGCCGCGGCCGTTTATCTTTTAGTATATATATATCTTAGGATTATATATTTACTTAGATTTACACATGCACTGCCCCACCCCCTCCTTTTGGTAGCTTGTCAACTATCTTTATGTTTGGCTTACAGCCTTTCAAGAAGTGTGTTGACGGCAGGGCGTCCATCCCAAAACAGATGGGCGCCCTAGCTGCCAGCCATGTCTAGTCACTCAGGGTCATGACGACCCGGACTGTGCTGTTTGCAAGGCCTTTTGCAACAAGACCCGCAAGAGGAGGCAGGCAGACGCAATTTTCTACCGTGGGCTGTTGGAGGCGGGCGAGAGTTTGCAAGGAGTGACCCCCCATCTAACTAAGGGTGGTAAGAAGAGGACAGTCGTCTCCCCTCCGATCCCCTCTTAAGAGAGTTCGGATTCGGGGGTGGGCAGCCGGCTGTCTTCCGCTAGGGCCCTCCCAATCACCCCCACACTAGATACCTTTAACTCTCTATTTCAGGTGCAGATGAAGGGCCTGATGGGGGAGCTACTGTCTGAACTCCGCAAGGAGATTCGAGCGTAGGTTCCCCCGGAGGGTCCGGATGCCAGACCGACCGGGTCCTTCGGGGCCAGGGCCGGTACCGGTGCTGGGGCTAACCTGGGCAGGGGCCTGGGTGATGCCTTGAGCTTGCCGGGGCAGGGGTCCGGTCCTAGCCGGATCCCTACCTGCACCATTACACGGGAACCCCCGAATAATCTCGAGACCGTCGAGAGGTCGGGGGGGAACCGGCAACCCCAAGAGCCGGGACCCGGGTGCTGCTGCGTCTGGGTCCGCGTCTGGACTGGTACTTCCGGGTCCTCCTCGGGGACGACCGGAGGTCGACGTGCTGGGGCCAACCTGGGCAGGGGCCTGGGTGATGCCTTGAGCTTGCTGGGGCATGGGCCGGTCCTAGCCGGATCCCTATCAGCACCATTACACGGGAACCCCCGAATAATCTCGAGACCGTCGAGAGGTCGGGGGGAACCGGCAACCCCAAGAGCAGGGACCCGGGCGCTGCTGTGTCCGGTTCTGCGTCTGGACTGGTACTTCAGGGTCCTTTGGGCTTCCGGGCCGGTGGGTGCCTCCCTTCAAATACCAGGACCAGCTGCTGAAGCGCACATTTCGCTCCTTCGAGGAGACTTGTCAGAATGTGGCTCAACAGCTGAGGGTTGCGGTACACTCGGCATACTTGGCCTCTTTACAGGCTCAAGGTATGGCTGAGGCGAAGGAGAAGGAGCAGACCGAAGAGATGTTGCTCCAGAGGCAATTGTCTGAGGGGTCGAGTTACCTGGCTCGCGACTCCATCCGGAGCGCGTAGAGCCAGGTGATGACCGTAGTGATGGGGATGCGGAGGCTGTGGCTGAGTTGCTGGTCACGCCCGCAGCCGACACAGAATGCACTGCTTGCCCTCCCGTATGAACTGGGTCAAACCCTGTTCCCAGGATCGGCAACAGTCATCAAATACTTCACCGACCGGCTAGATAGGGCTAAAGCCGCCTAGGGCGGCTCGGGTTCTGCCGGGAGAAAGGCAAGAACAGGAAGGGCAAGCGGTCTCAGGGCCAGCAGCCTTTTTGGGGGAGAGGGGGCTCCAACCAGGGCTCCTAATCCCTCGCCTGTTCGAGCTGGAGACCTGCCAGGGGGCTGGAGTGCCGCCGGTAGCAGGAATCCAGTGCCTTTGTCCAGAGCTTCCGGTGGGGGACAGACTGTCCCACTTCCTTTCGGAATGGGAGAGAGTCACGTCCAACCCCTGGGTCCTGTCCACACTGATGGAGGGACATTTACCTCCTTGGAAGCTTGGACCACCTTCTTTTACCGGAGTGAGGTGCACCCTGGTGCCATCCTCCCTGGTGAAGGCGGAAGTCCTCCATGCCGAAGTCGTAGCACTGCTAGACAAAGCGGCTATAGAGGTTGTTCCAGTGGGCCAGGAGGAGAGCGGGTTTTACTCGACTTACTTCCTGGTGACCAAGAAGGACGAAGGCTTCAGACCCATTTTGAATCTGGAATGAATATCGTTCAAGATTGAATCTCTGGGGCAGTGATAGCATCGGTAGAGGCGGGGGATTGGCTTTAGTCAATCGACCTCAAGGATGCGTACCTCCATGTCCCAATGCACCCCCAGTTCAAGCAATACCTCGGGTTTGCGTTCGATGGGGTGTGTTACCAGTTTCGTGTGCTCCCCTTCGGCATCTCCACGCCGTCAAGGGTGTTCACCAAGCTAATGCTGATTCCGGCGCAGGTCGCCAGGTCGCAGGGCAGGTGTTGTCACCCGGACCTGGACGACTGGTCGATCAGAGCTTTAACGAGGGCGCTGAATCAGAAAACCACCCAGGACAATTTGATATTCTTGTCAGACTGGGTGGGATAATAAACTTGAAAAAGTCAGTTGACCCCCCACGCAGGACCTAGTGTTTTTGGGGGCTCGGTTCGACTCGGCATGGGGTACAGTTTCACTGGCCCCGGATCGGGTGGGCAAAGTGATTCGGACCACACAGCACTTCTTGCAGTCACCAGGCCACTCCGCACGGACTTGGCTCCGGCTGCTGGGGAACATGGCGGCGGCGGTGGATGTGGTCTGGAGGGCTCGCCTGAGGATGAGACCAGTCCGACAAGCTTTAGCAGGAATATGGTCTCATGCCGAGAGCCTGGAAAGATCGGTGGCCATTCCGGAGGGGCTTACCTCTCATCTGGAATGGTGGTTGAGAGAAGACAACCTTTCGAGGGGTCTACCTCTGGAGGCCCCGTTGCAGACGGTGACAGTTCAGACGGACGCTTCCCTCTCAGGTTGGGGGGGAGTCCTGGGGGACCACTCAGCTTTGGGCCTGTGGTCCCATGACGAGTCCAGGAAGCACATTAATGTGCTGGAACTGTGAGCGGTGAGGAAGGTTTTCAGCCGCTTCCTGCACTTGATACAGGGTCGGGTAGTACGTCTAGAAATGGACAATCAAACTGCCATGACGTATATTGCAAAACAGGGAGGAACGGTGTCTCCAGCTCTCCTCCAGGAGGCGTGGCAGTTCCTTCTCTGGGGCGATCAGTACAACACACGGGTGATGCCGGTGTACCTTCCGGGAGTGGACAACGTCCGAGTGGACGCCTTGTCCCGGCGCATTTTGGCCGTACGAATGGATGCTCCACAGGGAGATATTCGGGCTTATCTCCCAGTTGTATGGGTCGTTCCAGGTGGATCTTTTTGCGTCCGGAGTGACGAATCAGACACCGGTGTTCTGCTCCAGGATACCAGACCCAAACGCTCTGGAATCACACGCCTTCGCAATAGAAGGGACCGGCAGGGTGCTGTGGGCGTTCCGCCTACACCCCTGATTCCCAGGGTTCTGTTGCAGTTAGGCAGGCAGCCTCCACAGCTGTTGGTCCTCATGACACCGCTGTGGACGGCCCAGAGTTGGTTTCCGTCGGTTCTCAGATATCTGGTACAGCCTCCTTTACTGTTACCATGTCTGCCAGATCTGCTGACGCAGGAGGGGGCGCCACACCCGAATCCCAGGGTTCAGTGGGTGGCTTGGCCTCTGTCCGGAATCGCCTCCAGGAGAGCAGTATTCCTGCACGAGTTGCAGACACAATACTGGCTTCGAGGAGGGATTCAACGAACGTTCAATACGAGGATAGATGGGCCTGCTATGCGCGCTGGTGTGGCAATAGAGGGCTATTCGATCCCTTTTCTGCGGGTTTAGTGCCGGTGCTCGAGTTTTTACAGTCCCGACTGGAGGATGGCTTAGCGGCCTCTACAGTCAGGGGGTACTCTACGGCCATTGCCGCATTCCACATACCGGTGGATGGAGCCCTGTTGGGTAGTCATCCGACGGTCCAGCGTTTTCTAGCAGGTGTGGACAGGATCCGACCGCCAGTGCGGAGGATCAGCCCGACTTGGGAACTGGCAAAAGTGCTTGAGTGGCTGTCAAGTCCGTCCTTTCGGGACCTTAGTACAGTTTCACTGCAGTTGCTCACATGGAAGACAGCCTTCTTGGTGGCGGTTACGTCAGGTAGGCGGGTAGGGGATATTCATGCGATGTCCTCGGATCCCGAGCTGACTGTCTTTCATAAGGACAGAGTCAGCATTAGACTGCCTGACTCGTACCGGCCGAAGGTGGATCATTCATTCCATGTGTCGGCCCCTATTAAGCTACCGGCGATGCTTCAGCCGGCAGCGTCGGGGGTGAGGTCGGCGCAGCCCCACATCCTTGATGTGCGTCGCACCCTCAAACAGTATCTTAAGAGAACGAAGGAAATCCGTAAGGATAAGCAATTGTTCTGCTGCTATGGCGGGAATAAAGCCGGTCTCGCAGCTACGAAACAGACCATCTCCAGATGGATCGTTTCTGCAATTTGTCTGGGCTACATCCATAAGGGGTTACAGCCTCCTGAAGGTTTAAAGGCTCATTCGGTCAGGGCGGTAGCGACCTCTAAGGCGTATACTGCGGCACTGCCCATTGAAGAGATCTGCTCCGCAGCTGTCTGGAGTCGGCCTAGCACGTTCATCAGACATTACCAGCTTGACAAGCACTCAAGTGAGCGTGCTCGGTTTGGCGAGGTGGTTCTCTCCAGTGGGCAGAGTCGTACACCCTCTAGCTGATTGAGTTTTTACGGGTTACGATGATCATGTTGGTTGTGGTACTAACGTACTAATTTTAACAACACTGCATTTTTTGGGCTCTGGCGGAAGACACCCGGTGGGTGATTCTGCGCTGGGGTGAATTACTAGACTTAAAGAATGTCCCTAGTCCCTTCTTTTGAAAGAAAGGGGGAGGGGCGGGTATTTGGCTTAAAGTCGGTGTCTGGGCGTCTTTAGCCCTAATCAGTAGATTCCCAGGTCATCACTGCGCTCACGAAGGCTACGGTGTGGCAAGTCACGTGACGTGGTGAGTGTTTCTGGTTCTATTTCTTGTACGATTTATGTTGCAGACAGAATACCACTGCCAGGATATTGATCTCTGGGAGTCTGTTTTATGCAATAGTACCCCAAGGAGGATCCCTTCTGAAAAAGAATCGAACAAACCTGCAGAGGTTTCAGATTCTTTGAAGAGGATCCTCCTTGGGGTAGGGCCACCCACATCCCCTTATTCTGTCTGGTATGCTAGATTGATAAGTGGTGAGAATAGAGTTACTGCCCTTGGTGCTATGGCAACCGCTAGGGTTTGGGGCCCTGTTAGGGTGGTCATATATGAGAAACACGTTTTTAATGTGGTTTTTGTATATTTTTTATTCTAAAAATAGTCACAACCTGTCATATAGCAAAAATAAACAGATTTTATGCAATAGTACCCCAAGGAGGATCCTCTTCAAAGAATCTGAAACCTCTGCAGGTTTGTTCGAATTTGATTAAATTAATAGATATATTTATTATTAATATTTTTATTTCACGAAGATTTCACTTTGTCAAAAATACATTATCTTTTATGCAATAATTAAGCCCAATATCTCATAGGTATGACTTATTCATGCAACTTTTCATCCTTCACAGAAGTGAATCAAGATAAAGACAAACTCAAAGGAAGAATTTAATTTATTATCTGGTGTATTCTACTGCACATTTCAATACCTTAACCAGTATTAAAAAAAATCTAAATCTTTGTAATTATTTTTAACGTTACTTTTTTTTAAATATCGTTTTTGTTCCCATGGTTACATTGAAATACAGTAAACATGAGTATCAAAAGTTGTCAAAGGTAAACATTTATATCAAGCAAGTACAGAATATCAATTAGCTGTCAATGAGTGAAGACCATTTTTTTATGAAGTTTTTAGAATCATTGTTTTAGTTTGAAATGAATTCTTCTACCGAGAATATTTGTCTTAGTATCTTTGTATAGTTACTGATTTTTGGAATTAAACTTTTAATGTTACATATATGGATGTATTTTTTAGCAGGGAATGATTTGGTTTAAAAATTCTAAAGTTAAAACCCATTCTTCGTCCCTTACAGAAATGAACCAAGACACGCCATGGAAGACAGTGAAAGGGAAGTTCATGAACGTAGGTATCTTGTCTATATCTGGCCGCAGTGAGTTTGCACCCAATGGATTGAGCAAGTTCACTCACCTGTGTGATGGCAACATGGACTTAGTGCTCGTCAAGGAAACGGATCGGAAGGAATTCATCAGATTCCTTAAAAGACATGGCAACTCTAAAAACCAGGTGCGCTATATCAATCAATCTTTATTTTCGTACTTAAAAGGCCACAGGCCTGTAGAACATTCATTGGTAGATCACATTATAAACTTATTTGTTTTTACAATATTTCTTCTATATAACATTGCATAATAAATATATATTGCAAGATTCTGTAGTAATAGAATATTCGTATTTGTTAGCAATGATAATAGTTTTGTTCTATCTGGGTAATTATAAAAGTATGGTTTAAGATATTTTGTTCATAGACTTCTTTAGACAGGGCAGATTAAGAGGAAATGTAGTTTCTTTCAACACCCACATATGTACCTATTTCAACAAACAATTCATGTGATGAACAACAAAAACGAGATAGAGCATTACGGAACTTTTTCACATCAACTTTTGAATTTCACTTCAATTTTTGAAAGGTGTGCTATATGAATTGGGGGAATTTATTCTTTGTAACAATATGCTCTCCCCATGTAGAATACTCACATAATTATTCCCAAGTATCCTCTGTTACAAAAGAAGCATTTTTTAAGGTAGAAATACAAAATCAGGATTGGTTGGTGCTATGATAGAGATGTTGTTTCAAAAAAAAATGGAGAATATCTCGGTACTTTTGTCAGTGTTAATTACAAATGTTTCTTACAATATAAAGGTCAATTGCAGATATAATTCAGTGGCGGATCCAAGGGGGGGGTTCAGGGGGTCCGGACCCCCCCTTTTGAAAATCAATGATAGATTCAAGTCAATAAAAAATTAATAGTAAATCATTTATAACGTAACAAATAGCCCCCCTGAATACGAACCCCCCCCCCCCCCCCCCCCTTTCAAAAATCCTGGATCCGCCCCTGATAATCATTAGATAATAATAAGGAGGTTACAAACTGTAAATCAAGGGGAGTGTAGCCTCAGTTAGGGTGAGAATACTTAGTCTGGGAAGTAGTTTGAGATTATTACAGTGAATAAGATGGAGATTATGACAGATATGATGTCTTTGTTTCTTTCTTGCTAGTCACAACTTTTTGAAAAATATGTTTGTTTCAGAGAAATTTTCCAATGTCACTCACTAAATTATTTCTGTCAAAAATGCATTGAAAATGCTTTCAGAAACTAAAAAAAATTATATAGTCAATAAACATTTTCTTTGGAAAATGTGAAAGATAAACTGGTTAATTAACCATTATAAAATAACCTAATCACCTATCTTTGAATGTTTTCAGTTTGACTTTCCCTTTGTGGAAGTTCATAGAGTTAGAGAGGTTAGATTTCGGCCACGACTGCCAACGAGTTGGAACTACAAAGATCACAGTTTCAATGAAATTGACTATGAAATGTCAAAACTTCAGATGAGGAAAAATAGCCAATCCGCAGAAGTCCTAAATGAAATTGACATTGATGATGAAACAGTTAAACGACCAATGTCCAAACGGTCAACATTTCGTCGAGCAGACAGTGTCAAAGTTCTTAGTACTGTAACTGATTCTGACATTGATGATGATGATGATGACGATGACTTTGATGATGATGATGATGACCTTGATGGTGACAACGATGAAAGACGACGAAAACGAAATCCTAAAAGGAGGCAAAGTGAGGTAGTATATAAAAATTACATTCTGTTTATTGTGAAATGTTCCACAGAATTTTCTCATTCTCTTTCTATTTCCCTCCTACCTCCTTATTGTCTTTGACAGCTTTTTTTTTTATGTGGAAAAGGTAAGGAGCAATAATTTTTGTGTATCTACATTATTAATTTTGGTTTTAATAAGATGATTATCATTGTTTACAAATTCACAAATCATAGATTGATCTTCTTGCTACATCAATGTATTCATATCCATCAGGTTAAAGTGTCCTGTGTACATCTCCTTTTCATGGCTATTGGCATTTTCCAACCTGGTTGTCAACCAAGGAGCTTAAAGCAAATATTTTGAACTCAAGAAATCAGGATATTACTCACAAACTGTAGATTAACATATACGAAAATCAATTACATTTTGAAGAAAATAAATCTTTTGCAAGAATAGAGTTCAATATAATTTGATGACCTCTCAAATTTTAAAATAACCCAATAGAACCGCCTCTTTAACCCAAGAGTAGGGTTTAGAATATTGGGATGACCTTTCAAATTTTGTTTCCTAAAGAAATAACTTATAGAACTGCCTCTTAACACATTGAAGTTCGTGAGATTATCAATTGCAGGTATCATATTTACAATTTGACTTTCATTTTGTACCTTTTGCAGCCTGTTTCTCCCCTAGATCAAAAGGTTCGCTATGTTGGGCCTCAATATAGGAAAACCTTTATGGAGGCAGAGAGAGAGAAAAGAGCAAAAAAACAGAGGAAGAAAGAAGAAAAGGCAAAACTGAAAGAAGAATCAAGGATGAGAGCAGTATGGAACATGGACAATGAAATGTGTCATCGGCATGGATTGGACTTCAAGTAAGTTATGACATTTCATAGGCGTATGAAAAAGTCTAAAAAAGTTGGGGGGCACGGCCCCCCTACTTTTGACACGATTTTATAGAGAAAAAATATCTTCAAAACCCATTTTCAGGGGTAACCAAGCAGATGACAGTGGCATGCCATTTCAAAGGTAAGCATAATAATGACAGAAAATGAAAGTGAATTATAAAATTAAGCAAAGGTTTTGCGTATGAAAAAAGTATGTCTATTTATCATCCAAATAGAGAAACCCATTGCAGGTTAATAAGGCAACAATTACTTTCATGTGCATGTTCAAACCGAAATTAGGAATTGGGTCATTCTAAATTTGGAACTTTAGAGCGGTACGAAATTATTTGAAGTTACTATTTACTATTGATGCTTTCCATGGTTCCCTATAACGGATACATAACGAACATTATCAATCGAACTGTTATTTATTCAGTATATCTGCGCCTGTGATACTTTAGAATTACTATCTGGAGCTATTAAAGTGTGCAACTGGTAATTTGAACCAAGTGTGCATATCGGGGCTAGAAATAAGGCGGTCCAAATATTGAAACACAACGACCATTTAATGCTAATTCAACACTAATTAAAATGTGTTTGGCTTTATAAGTCTATTTTTGGTATTTAACAAAGACATTCAAAGCGTTCTGGAGCTATTGATCTTTAACTTGTTTTTTTTTTAATGAATTGTCCATTACTGAATATAAATAAACGTGTAATGTCTTTGTCAGTTCCCGAAAGTGACATTTCAAAATGGTGGACCTACAGAGAATAAATGCTTATAACAACCTCCAAGAAAACTCATTAAACAACCGCTAACCTTGACTTTGTCACTTTTCCATTTTCGTTCAAAGATTTTTCAAAGAAATAAGAACTGGGCGTGATTTTTTTTAATTTGTCCAATAAACACCTTTAAATAGCCTTTCATTTAGACAGCGTGATTATCGGCTGTGAAAAACCCACCTGGGCTAGGGGCCATAAACTTCATGCAGCTGTGACGTAATAAACAGACTGTACAGAGTGGTGCATCATTATTTCAACTGAAATACCGCCTTAAATAATTGTTTAATTACCAGTTATGTAGATATCTTTCTTACACCAAACGCTTAATAGTGTTACATTGTCAAATGATTTATCTAACTGAGTGGAAAACATTCTCATAAAATCGTTAATTATTGTCTTTTCATGTGATATTGTTACGATAGATGTATAGATCACGAGGCAATGATTCTGTTTATGACGTCACTATCAAAAGTGGCATTCAAAAACATCTTTCATTACCAAACTGAACATATTTGAGTAGCGAACTTTGAGGCACTATACAATATCGTAATCAGACATTCATATGTTCCAAAGAAAATAGTGAAATATGTTTGTGGTTATGTAAACTTTAAGGCATCACATTTTAGCTGGGATGCACTGATCACTGATTCTTTGGGACCTTTGATTAAAGTCGAACACTGATATGCAGTGAGGATTGGATTAGTCTTTTGCTGGATTTGAGAATGACAATTTAACGGAATTTCTAGCTCTGTGAGAAACATTTAAAAAGATTAAAGTGTTCATTGTAAATGTTGTATCTTAGAATAGATGACAATATGTGTTCCATTGACAGCTAAGCATCATTCCGATCCATTCTTTGTTCTATGATGACATATCTTGCATTTATTGGCACTATTTTAGAGTAAAACATGAGAAATATTATTCTTAAGATGAATGCACTTTGTGATGTAGCTGCAACCTAATGTTACGTAAAGAAAGCTTTTTAAAAGGCCATTGTCTGACATGTTACAAGATACAACGTGATGAATGTTTATTGTCCCCCGCCGCAACGCGGAACGGGGGACTATGAATTCAGCGGCGTCTGTACGTACGTACGTCCGGATTCTTGTTAACGCGATAACTCATGAAGCTTAGCACCTAGAGTGTTCATATTTGGTGACAGCTTTCAATGGAGGAAGACTCAGACGCCAGTCAACTTTGGTGACCTTGACGTCATTTTCAAGGTCACCATGACACAAAGTACGTCCAGATTCTTGTTAACGCGATAACTCATGAAGCTTAGCACCTAGAGTGTTCATATTTGGTGACAGCTTTCAATGAAGGAAGACTCAGACGCCAGTCGACTTTGGTGACCTTGACGTCATTTTCAAGGTCACAACGACAAACTCTTGAAGCTTAGCGCCTAGAGTGTTCATATTTGGTGACAACTTTAAATGGAGAAAGACTCAGTCGCCAGTCGACTTTTGTGACCTTGACGTCATTTTCAAGGTCACCACGACACAAAGTACCTCCAGATTCTTGTTAACTCGATAACTCATGAAGCTTAGCACCTAGAGTGTACATATTTGGTGACAGCTTTCAATGGAGGAAGACGCAGACGCCAGTCAACTTTGGTGACCTTGACGTCATTTTCAAGGTCACCACGACACAAAGTATGTCCACATTCTTGTTAACGCGATAACTCATGAAGCTTAGCAGCTAGAGTGTTCATATTTGCTGACAGCTTTAAATGAAGGAAGACTCAGACGCCAGTCGACTTTGGTGACCTTGACGTCATTTTCAAGGTCACAACGATAAACTCGTGAAGCTTAGCACCTAGAGTGTTCATATTTGGTGACAGCTTTCAATGGAAAAAGACTCAGTCGCCAGTCGACTTTGATGACCTTGACACTCATTTTCAAGGTCACTACGACACTTTGACCAATTTCTAATACATTGTTAACGTGCACCTAGTGTTCATATTTGTTGACAGCCTTCAATGGTGGAAGACTCAGATGGCAGTCGACTTTGATGACCTTGACCTCATTTTCAAGGTCACCACGACACTTTGACCACTGTGTAATACATTGTTAACGCGGTATCTCTTAAAGCTTAGGACCTAGAGTGTTCATATTTGGTGACAGGTTTCAATGGCGGAAGACTCACACGCCAGTCGACATTGGTGACCCTGACCTCATTTTCATGGTCACCATGACACTTTGACCACTGTAATACATTGTTAACGCGATAATATTAATTATGCCAAATATCACATAAGGGCGGGGGACATTGCCATGTTAGTGGCAAACACTTGTGTAATGTATGATTACTTGAAGTTAAGTGTTTTAAGACCGTTTACTGAATAAAAACTATGATTTAACTATTAAAGCTTTAAAACAAAAGCTTCAAAATGTGTTATTTCTATGACTCACACACGGACAAAATGAATGCATCCTCCGCTCGCACCCTCCTCCCTATAAAAAACCCCACTCAGTAAATACCCCAGGCGGAATTTTTAAGCCCCCCCCCCAATGGCTGTCCCAAAAAATTGGGCCCCCCCAACTTGGTAGTCCACATGAACCTCAGTCACTATATATTGAAGATTTATCCCCACTCACAAAAAAAAGTTTTTGGGCCCCCCCACCCTTAAAACCATTCCTACGCCAATGCATTTACTTGGGATAAAAACTAATTGTATATAATCTTTGATTATTTCTTGCATGAAGAGTCAATACCACTGACGTGAGGTAAAGTAATAAAGTAATAATGTGAAGAAATTCTTATTCAATAAAGACAGTTCGGTTGACTGCTATAAGTGTAGTTCAGCAACATCTGACGGGGCTTGCTGGATGGATGGGTAACCCGGTTCATTTATTTGATTAAGTTTGAAGGTTGATATCCTGACAAGAGTTTAGAAACTTGTGGTATCACCTTTAAGGACAGTCCTTTTGGGTATTGTTTGTGGAAACAAAATTCAAGGGGATATGGTTGATTTAGGTTTTACTTGATAAATAAAAGCGCACACTTGGTAGGATGTATAAGATGTTGATATCAAATAAGTAAAAGTACAGAGCATGTGTTATACCCCGAAAAAAGAACATGGCAGACCGATTGCCAACACTGACAGACTCTTTTAGCAAGACAATTCATTCAAATGTTCCTCCGAGTTCACCAAGCAGTGCAATGGTAACCGGGGTGAAGGTTGTGTTGGAGGTGACTTTGACCTCTAATTGGCAGTGTTGTTACGCCAGGCTAATATTGTAGGGAGCACCTTGAGCGTGCTTTCTATATAAATTAGGTTATGTGCGCTATATGAAACCCCTTATTTCTATCACTATTGTGAATAAAACACACTTGATAATTTTAAGAGTTTGCACAGAATTCTTGAGATGAATTAGAATTTTCATAAAATTAGTTTTTTTAACCAAACTCCTTATCAAATGTTTACGCATGAGTGAATAAAAATAGACTAAATTAATAAATCTTAAATTTAATTTCAACAAAGACAAATGACATCTTATTCTTTGATACAGAATCCACCATGCGTTGTTGAAGATATGCGGTGAAGGTGTATCGCCTGAAACAGAGCCCGGCGAGGTCACCATGGGCTGTCTGCAGATTGTGAAGTGAAGACACATTGCCAAACTACTAGGAACAGCATTAAATGCAGGGATTTTTTCCTGGACTTTTGGTGCATATACATAAATCTTGAGAAATTATTTGCTATCATTCCATCACAAACATCATAAGTTCATGTCATAGCGTGAACAATGTTTTCAAGCAAAATCATTGGGAGATTTTTGCCAAAAAGAATTTAAGAGTTGTTTTTGAGCTATTTTCATTCAATCCTTTTAACATGATGCTACCATACTGATTATTGATTTTTTAAAAATCTTTGTCATTGATACCAATTGCTCATTATTACCAAAAGCACTTAGATCTCCAAGTAAAAATCATTGTTTCTTTGAAAGGTATTTGTCAAGAAAAATACATGTGAAAATATTATGAAGAGCAATATTTACAATCATTATGCATAATATTACCATTACAAATCTTTTTTTTTGATTTTGTTAAAAAATACCACACTCTATCAGAGAAACTTGATTATTTCCAGTTCAATATCAATGAATCTTTGAACAGATTTTGATTGAAAAGAAAACATAAACCTAATTGGGAAGAACATTTTGAACATTCCACTTAAGCATAATATTACCATTCCAAATCATTAAATTGTTGTATGAATTGGTCATAAAAATTACATTCCATCAAAAACATACCATTTTAAAATTTACATTAATATAAAGAAAAATGTGTTTTGAAACCAAAATTAATTCATCAAAAACCAGTACTATCACAAACATACCACTAGCATTATGAAAAAAATATGTTTGAAAAGTATTTGTTAAGAATAAAACATACAGAAAAAAATTCAATTCAATTTTATCATAGTTGCAAGATGTTTCTTGGTTTGTTTCTGTAATTGTTAAAAAAACTGGAGTTCCATCACCTGAGCTACGCTCACATATTTTTGCAAGACACAAGTCAACGCAAGATGTACAATAACATTTGGTTGGAGAAATTATGGAAGGTTTCCATGTTGCATATTTTACTTCTTTGGAAGTATCATAGTATAGGGATAATGTTTTCCACACTGGAACCATTAAAGAATGATTCAAAAATCTTGAATAATTGGACCACTCTGAAATTATTGTTCAATCAGGGAAGTATGGTACACTTGTAACAAAGATTACATGGGAAAATATGAGTTAAGTATCCTATGTGACAAAATCATTCTCCAACCATAATCTAGCTAGGAGACAGCGATCATTGCATATGTATGGATATATACATGTAGGACTCAGATCTGTGGCGGGTCTCTAATCTATGGCGGGTTTCCTTATCTGTGGCTTGTTTGATTGTTAGACTGTTTCATGACGTCATGCTAAGTGACGTCATTGTGCGATGACGTCATAATAGCTAACTGTTCTCGTCGTAGGGCCCAATTGCGTCGCTAGCGTAATAATTAGGGAAGTCACAGAGAGATATTGCGAACGGATAACGATAAAAAAATAAGAGTCCATATCCCAATTACAAAAATACATTAAACAATATCTTACATGTAAATAAGACATTTGCGGCTTTGTGCCACATCAATTGTGTTTATTTTGTAGGATCTTTTTAGTCCTCGGTGAGTCTGTCTTCTTTAGCCCTAAGATATTGAAAGACTATCTTTTGTAACCCTTGGATTCCTGTCGACGAATTTTAGGGTAAGTTTGTCTAGCGTAAGGTTTGGTTAATCATTGCAGAATAATACAAAAAAAGGTACAAATGTCAGGCATTTGAAAATCTGCCATAGATTTGGAAATCCGCCACAGATTTGAGGCCTGCCATGGATTTGAGTCTTACATATATATGATTTATCATTATAGACATGGCTCAAAGAGCATTCCCCGCATCGATTTCCAGAGTATTTCATCTTATAGATGATGTTATGATATGCTGTTTTAAACACAGCATTAGTTGGGTTATCTGCTGGTATTACTCACTGCAGGATTACTTACCAAATGACTTTCTAATGTTACCAGTTAATTTATTCCTTAAAAATCATTAAAAATGTCATGCTATAATGTAATATTATTAGTTATTATAATAAACCTTAACACCTATGAATGTAATGGAAAAACTCTCTTGAAAATAATTTACCGTATTCGACGTGATAAGCGCCTGGGGCGCTTAAAAAATTGGTAAAAGGGGGCGCTAATTAAAACGATAAAATATTTCCTCAAGTTTAGTCTTGAAAGTGTTTTCTTACGATACACATGTCTTTGAAATATGGTTTTATAACTTTTATCATTTTGATGGTGGCTGGGGGTCTTGAAATACCATGTATTTTTCACTTTAGTGGAAGTAAAAGACTTATTGCAAGACTGAAAAACCTTCCTCAATGAATCAGCATGCAAGGTAAGCACAGTTGAGAGGTGGGCGCTAAATCAGGACGCATATTGTTCAGTCACAAACGTGGTGGGTAGGCGTTTATAGGGGAGTGGGCGGTTATTAAGTCGAATACGGTCTTCATATTAGATGTATTCTCAACTATGACATATTTCAATATGGCATATATTTAATTCATTTCTGTGTTTTGGTGAAGGATTTTTTCTAATATAAAAAAATGAATGTTGCCATTTATCTTAATGTTTCCAAATGCAAAAAAATGAATTTGGCATACCAATGTTATGATATAAGAAATTAAAAAACAATGATACCGCCACTTTATGGAACAAAAATGTACTTGGTTTTAGTATTTTAGAAAAATGAAATGATCTTTAATTGTTGTTTTGTACACTTAGTAACTCTTCCGTCCATTTTTTAAATTTACAAAGGAATGTTTATCTTTTTTACTGTGTTTAGTACAACAATGCTGAATCCGTCCAATTTTCTAATAATGATGTCAAATAATTACATATTTTGTTGATAGTATGACATCACTCCTTTTGCCTTTTAATATTCAATTTCATACATATTCTTACATCTCCATGAATATGTGCAATAGTAATCTTTGGAGGCTAATAGTGACACATTATGCCAAACTTTAACAGGATAGTCAATATATCATATTGTATTCAGATTTAATCATGTTTAATGGTGCTAAATAAAGAAAAGATAATAAACTGCACAATCTTAAACCTAAATAAATGAATAATGAAATTAATTATCATAAATAAATATGTTTCGTTAGATGTGACTGGTTTTTTTTGTTTGATATTTATATTGAATTCAGTGAAAGACAAACTTTCTGATAAATTAGATGATAAAAAAATCTATCATTCAAATGTTGAATAGATTCTTTAGATCAATAATTTGTATTTCAATTTGTAAACTTTCTGATGTTTATAGTAATAAATGAAATAATGGAAGAATTGGCTATAATACAAAAGGATTGTGTCCTTTTTTTATTTTAAAAATCTTAAATTTAAATTCAATTTAGTTAAACTTTGTCTTTGTGAATTTGGAATTAAGATTTCTTGTGTATATTGGATTTTTAAGAGGTTCTTATCTTCTTTGGCCAAAGGTGTTTTGTCTGCTATAAAAAAACTGTTCAACAAGCAGTAATCCTTAAGTACAAAACTCAAAATATAAGTTCAATATAATTTCCACCAAGAGTTTGCCAAGCTGATGCCCATATATAATTTTCACATTGATAGTCGTGCAAAAATGAATTGTCTTGAAAGGGGTAAGAAAACCATTGTTACTTTATCTTCTCTTTTTCTAAGAAAGTATATCAGTATATTAATGACATAAATAAACACTTACTTTTGATTTCTCACTGGTAGAATTGAATGACATTTGACTTTAGATCATTGTAAAGAATTCAGTTTGCTTTGCTTTTAAAAAATCGTTAATGAAAAATTCTCATTTGTTGTTTGGTTCTTTGTTTCTGTAAACTGTGAGTTTTGCAATAAAGAGATAGATTTGACATACTGTAATAGGTATGTCCCTAAAACAAATTAGTTGGTAATTGATAAGATTAATTTAGGCTAGATGTTTCAGCCCTAAAAGGTAGAAATAGTTTTTGAAGGTGAAGTCTTAATAAATTGTTTTAGAATTTATAAATAATCCATGTTTATGTTAGGTCAACTTTTAACACTATATTTAAACAAATCATTTTTATCATGATCGTTTTATTTGTTAACTGAAATTAATTATTTGAATGAAGTCACCATTATGTTTAATCAATTCATCAATTTCATCCGATGTCAACCTTGAAACCTTTATTTCATTTAAATTTGAATTCACATTAAGAAAAGCAAATCTTTTTAGAAAATTCAAGATTTGAGATTAACTTGAAACAGTTTTTTTTTTTTTTTTACAGAATAAGTGTTTCAGCAAACTAAAAAATAAAGTCTTCTTTGTGCTAACAGTTAAAACTAATATAACTTTTCTTGCTGTGTCATGATAATTTTGAGTATTTTATTATCTGTTATTGCAATGTCTACTTGACAAAATAAGTTAGGGATATTGGAATTGTTTTGATAGATATTTCAATGATTCAATGTGCCAATGATTAAATATATAATTATTTATGACTTTAAAAAAAACCCATCACTTTCTGTAATATCCTTATATTGAAAGGTATCCTTTTAATAAGATAAACATTTCTTAACATATGAATTGGCAATATTGTGCCACTTTAACAATTCTTTTACATGTTAGAATTGATCAAAAAAACTTATAAATGATAAGATATGTTTAAAAACTTTGAGATCTGCCACTTCGAAGACTTTGTGTTCTGTATTGTGTTAACTTGCATTTGTTCTTTAACATCCTTTTACAGTTCAAAATGGGATATTTGATTGCTTTTGTGTTTTCATATCATATTTTGAGGGATTTTTTTCAGATGAGTCTTGAAATTGTATATTGATAATAACAAAAATATGGATAGTCATATGCACTATTTGAAGGTACTACTATCTGGTCAAAATGCCACCTACATATTACTCTGATGGTAATTTTTATTATTAGTGCTATAAAATCCACTATTAAGCTCTAAGCGAGGCCCTATAGTACATCCTCTTTTTAGGTACCCATTTAAACAGTTGCTACTGAGGTCAATGTTGAGTAAGTCCTTAGCATAGGAACACTACACAGAATGACACCCAGGTCAACAGAAAACATATTATAAAACACATGCAATATGTTTTAACTTCAGTAGATAATCAATTACTTATCAAATGAATGCATGTTTATTTATTTCGGTAAAAATATATATCTGCTACAAAATGGCAATATGTTTGTTGCAGTGCTTTATACTCTCAAATTTTGTATTTGTTGTATTTTGATTTTGTATTTTTGTTTTTGTTTATGCTAGAATATAACTGTTAAAGATTATAAAGATTTATGAAATATTATTCTCGTTGTGTTTACTGGATTGTTGGACACCTCTTCAAGAGGCTGTGTTGCTGATGGAAAAGAGATATAAACTGATAGTTGATAATCTCCAGAAAGATGTAAAGGACCAAATTGAGAAGTATGTTGATAAAAAGTGACCATGCTTTCTCAAATAACATAATATGTATAATTTGAGAAACGCTGTTCATGGTTTCAAGGTTCATGAAATAGTTGTTCTTTGGTAAAGTGGTAGATATTGAGATGTCTCTTTTCTGAGGCTGATAACAAGGTAGTATGGAGAATTTTTGTTATTGTGCTCCACATAAAATGTTGTATGCTAGAACAGGTGTCTTACAAATCCTATCAAATTAAATGGCCATCAGCCTACAAATTTGTCAAACTTAATTAATGATATTAATGTATCGAGAAAACATCGGTTGTTTCTAAAAATCCCAATCATGTTGTTTATCAGTTCTGTTCTGGACAATAAACAAGTGAAGTTGTAATTTGTGCTCCAAAACCGGACAGTGGCGCGTCAATGACTCAAAGGTAATTTTTGAAACTTTTCTACATCAGGCACAAATTAAGACAAATATTTGTTGATAGGTCACTTAACTGATATTCATGTAAAGTGGACGCAGAATTTCTATTTATTAATATATATGGCTGTTTTTGTACTGTCACTGAAATCAGGAAAATATTCAAATCTTGGCAATTTTGAGATATAGAGGCAAGTTTAGGGAGGCTATTTGAACTTAATTCACGGAGCGGCCTTAAAATAAGCACCCCGGTGCTTGTTGGCCAATCCATTAATGAAATGTATTCTCTTTCATGAATAAAATATGTTTAAATCAACTTAATTCACGCTAGATGACATTTTAGCACTTATTCTAGTCACTTTAAAGTAACACAGAGTATGTTCCATGATTTTGAATGTGGCTTTTTAAAGAGCCAAAATACCTTATGACCTGAGTTCAGTTAAAATCGCCTCCTTTAACTTGCATCTTTATCTGTAAGATGCCAAAATGATGGTATTTTCTTGTTTTCACTGATAATCGGAAAACGGCCCTATAAAGGTTATTATTCGAAATCATGTGTCGAATTAATGTGTACATTAGTTATATGAACTACTTTGGTCTGTGTGATGTGTCTAGTGTGTAGTATGTAGTTGGTGGTGGCTTTTCTGCTTTGCTTAACTGTCTCTTGCTTTCTTAACTTCTATACCGCTGGCTAGCCGTAAGGTGAAAAGAAAGCCGAGTGCGTAAGTCTTTCCTGCCAGTACATAACCTCTCCACAGTCAAGACTCCTGTAGTGCCTCCTCGCGGCAACACACGGTAACTGGACACCTTGCGGCTCCAGGCTAAACTACAAGAGTTC
Organism: Phorcus lineatus; assembly: GCA_921293015.1. Taxonomy (NCBI): domain Eukaryota; kingdom Metazoa; phylum Mollusca; class Gastropoda; order Trochida; family Trochidae; genus Phorcus; species Phorcus lineatus. Next base: position 14,084,740 of record OV121092.1, on the reverse strand, counting down.
TCGGAGCAACATGGGCCCATGAGGTAATGTGTGCAGGCCCACTGGCATGTGGACACGCCCTGATACATTACCAACCATGTCCCTGCTGTGGGTAACAGTACCAGTCATGGTTCAATGGCGAGATGGACACAATCTTTGAGCAGAGGAGATCTCAAGGATCCAATGGTCAAGTGTCATCAACAGGTGTTAATCACCTGAGATGCCAATACCCTTCATCTAAACATATATCTTTGAACTGATGAAGCCGTATTGGCCCCTCTTTTCCGTCCATGATGAAGAACAAGAAATACAATTCATGCCGGCTCGGACGTCGCCCGGATAAACAAGGTCTGCATAGTGATAAAAGTGGGGATCACTGTGATAAATCAGCTGCCACTACCAACACTTGTGCCAAATGTTCAAAGGTCTACACAAGGAAAGCTATGTATGTGAAACATGTTGCTACTTGCAAGAACCCAACAATTCCAACTGTAGCTAAACACCAATGTTCAAGATGCGGTAAGAAATACTCCTACAGAGCCTGCCTGGTGACTCATGAGAAACAATGTAACCATGATACTCCTGATCCTCAGGATAACAAGCCAACTGAAAAGAAGGAGGTTAACCAGAAAAAGTCAACAACTCTTCGTCCTTTGAATTCAACCTACCCAAATAGACTAAAGGTCATTATCTGGAATTACACCAAAGAACACAAAGCTGTGCAATCCTTGGTGAAAGAAATCAGAAACACCTTCCATGTTGAATCCAGCCATCAGATTTTCCTTCGAGGAATCAAGAGGAGCAAAAGAATAGAAATATGGTGCAAGAATAGACAAGCAAGTGTTGAATTATTTTCCAGAATGAAAGAAAAATGTAAAAAGATGAAATCAAAAATCAAAATTCTGCACCCTTGGATGTGACTTTCCTGACAGAGTTAAAAAACGTGCCAAAAGACAAAAGAAGACTGACCCCACCAAATCTAAAGTACTAGTCAGTTCAATCTCCATTGATGATCAGTCAAACGTCATTCAAACTGATGACCCTAATCCCAGTTCACCATCTGATAATGCATCTGATTCCACCAACTGTGAAGAAGGTGATTCTTTGGTACGAATCTTGCAGTGGAATGCTCAATCCATCAACAAGAAGACAGATGAACTGAAAATTTTGCTGTGGGAGAACAACATCGATGTTGCCTGCATATGCGAAACAAGACTAAGAAATGATACACATAGCCAAGATTTCATCAAGGGCTATACATGCCACAACTTTGAAAGGCCAAACAAAGAAGGTGGAGGAGTATGTATTCTAGCTCGCAACCATCTAGGAATATCAGAAGTAAATACTTACTATTCTCCAATCCTGGAATACATCAGCTGCAAAGTAACTTTCAACAAACAATTCAGCATTAATGTGACATCACTCTATGCTAGAGACGGATGCAGCAAAATAACAACAGAACTTGATGATATAGCTCTTCAATCACATTCCGTGATTGTAGGTGACTTCAATGCCAAACACACATTATGGGGAAGTTCCAAAACTAATTCATCAGGCAGTAAAGTTCTGGACTGGACAAATGAGCATAATCTTATCATCCTAAATGGAACAGATCACACGTTCCAAAGTCATTCTTCAAGAGAGACAGACTCTATGGATCTCACTATTGTGACTCCTGATTTGAGAGCCAGAGAAACAGATTGGAAAGTTCTTGATGACACAATCAAAAGTGATCATTTTCCTATACTCACAAGTCATGAACGTCCAGGTTCTACCTTCAAAAGTACATATCAGCCCAGATGGAACATCAAAAAAGCCAATAGAGAATTATTCACATCTGTGATGTACCATAAAGCAGTTGACAACTTGATCAGCCTCCGAGAGAATAATATGAGCCTTGAGGACAAAGTCACTGCTGTAACTGCCAGTATCATAGAAGCCGCAGAGGAAAGTTATCCAAACACAAAACAGCACAAGCACCCCCCAACCCCATGGTGGAACTCGGAAATTGCTAAAGAAAAGAGAACCAAAAGACAATACAGAAGAAAGTTTAAACGTTCACGAACCATCAAGGACATGATAAACTACAAGAGACAGCAGGCCAAAGTCACCAAACTGATTATGCAAACAAAACGCACTGGCTTCAGAGAATTTGTATCATCCCTCAATCTGAACACACCAACCAACGTGATCTGGAAGAAAATCAAGGCTATAAATGGATCCCATACAAGACAACAAGCAGCCATAGAACATGAAGGGGCAATAATAACTGAAAGTAATGACCAAGCAGCTCTCTTTGCCGCCCACTATGCCAAGAAATGTAATGATGCACATGTAACAACTACTTCTGAATTCAATGGTATTGAAGAGATGGCCCAAAACTCCTTAGATATTCTCTGTGAAATGGATGATGAGTGTGACCCATCTTTCACACCTACAGAACTCAACATAGCCCTATCAGAATTGAAAAATTCAGCCACAGGCGAAGACAGAATTCATAATCAGATGCTTGCAGACCTACCCCCACCTGGGAAAAAGTTGATCCTTAACCTCTTCAGTGAGATTTGGAGAGAGGGGAACTACCCAAGTGATTGGAAGATCAGCAAAATTATACCTCTTCTGAAACCATCAAAAGACAAATCCAAAGTAAAATCATATCGTCCAGTAGCACTGACATCATGCTTAGGCAAACTCTTTGAAAGACTAATCAACAAGAGATTAAACTGGAAGATCCACAGTGACAAGATATTTCATCACTCTCAATGCGGATTCCGTGCAAAATCAGGAACAATTGATGCGCTCATGAAGATCACTGAGCAATGTCATTTAGGTCTATACAACAAGGAATACACTGTTGTTGTTCTTATTGACCTAGAAGGAGCATTTGACAAGGTATGGTGGGAGGGTTTGATCACCAAAGCAGCAACGATAGGTATCTCGGGGCACATGCTCAAGATCATTAGAAGCTTCCTAGATGAAAGATACATCAAAGTTCAGGTTGCAAATTCAACTTCAGAAAAATTCAATATCAGAGCGGGTACTCCTCAAGGCGCCATTCTCAGTCCAACCATCTTTAACATTCTCATGTATGACCTTCCTCTTATTGTACCTGATCCATGTCTACAGGTGACCTATGCTGACGACGGCTCAATCCTGATCACTCACCATGATCTCAATTACATCGTGAGCTCACTCAACCAGTGTATGGAAGCCATTGATAAATGGGCACAAAGATGGCATCTCAAAGTATCGAGGGAGAAAACAGAGTATACAGTGATTACAAGAAGACGTAAACACCAGCTTCCAGTGGATAATCTGGGCATCAAACTAGGAGGACAAGAAATAAAGTATAACAAGCATCCAAAAATTCTTGGTCTCTCTCTGGACCCCACACTTACATGGTCAAAACACATCGACCTCCTTGTAGAGGCCTGTACCAAGAGGCTGAACCTCATGAAAACCATTGCCTCACAGCACTGGGGCGCAGATTTCTCTACATTAAGAACATTCTATTTGGCATATCTCCGAAGCAAGATGTGCTACGCCATAGAGATATGGTCCTCATGTAGTTCAAGTAATCAAAACAAACTTGAAAAAATCCAAAATGCAGCCCTCAGGATGATTTGTGGTGCTCTAAAGACAACGCCAGTCTCAGCACTTGAAATAGAAACAGATATCACCCCTTTGAATCTTTATATTGAATCAGCTGTCCTGAACAAACGTATCAAACAGCATCTCCAACCAAAGGAGTCACCAGGAGTCATCAAGGATAATCCAGCACCCAATAGCTTCTTCCAGAGATCAGAGCTACTTCTGAAGCAAATGAACATTGTCCTACCAAGTAAAAAGAAAGTTGACTTCCAACAAACAGCCATCATGAATGACCAACCACCATGGATGTGGTCTCCTCCTTCCATAGAGTTGAATCTCCCAGACAAGGCATCCAAAAGGGAAATTCCAGAGCGATTGCATCAACTCTCTCTGGAACTCATTCATGAGAAGTATCAGGACCATTCAAAGATTTACACAGATGGTTCTCTCGACCTTTCTGCTGAGCGAGCAGGAGCGGGAATATATTTTCATTACTCTGTTGAAGAATGCATTATTCCACTTCCTCCCAGTTCCATCTTAGAGGCAGAGCTAGTTGCCATTGAAAGAGCTCTTCAAACAATAACAACAGCAGATGCACCTGATGCCAAATATGTTATTCTCACAGACTCAAAGTCCTCGCTGCAAACCCTTTCATCCTATAAGCCAACTGACTACTTCCACCTCTGCAGTAGGATCAATCAACTGCTGTCAGCAAATAAAGGAATGGTGACTCTCCAATGGATCCCTAGCCATGTTGGCACCTCAGGGAACGATAAGGCAGATGTCCTGGCCAAGATGGCGGCAAACTGTGGACCAGTCAACAAACCAGTTGTAACCATTCCGCTGTTAATGGGTGTAGTGAAATCATCAACCAAACAGCTATGGGTAGAAAATTGGAACAATGGGTTAACCGGAAGACAATACCATCAAATACAGTGTAAACCAAGCAGTGTTCGTTACACAAATGTGAATCGCAAGGATCAAGTCCTCCTCAGCCGAATAAAGTTAAATCACTATCCTTGCCAAAGCTTTCTGTACAAATTCAATCTAGCCACCAGTGCTGCCTGTCTACTGTGTGACTCAGGGGAGGAAACCATCCGCCATATCATCGTTGATTGTCAAGAACTTCAAGATGCAAGGACATTTGACACTAGTGCTACCCTGTCTGAACTTCTGACAAATCAAAACAACTCATGGAAAACTATTGTGGACCTATTCAGAGAGAGGGAAAAGAGGATACGTGCCAGAGCGAACAATGGCTGATGCACGAACCTACTCAATAATACTTAACACTATTTTCCAATGTTTGTCTTTGTGTCTGCTGTAAATAAATTAACTTTCCGGAATTACGTTTGAATCATTGGCGCGCGCCACTGTCCGGTTTACGATCACAAATCACGACACTAACCCGATTATTGTCACAATACTGAACTGATAAGCATTAGGGTTCTGATTTTCTGAAACAACCACTACTTCTCGATAAAATAACACCATTTATGAAGTTTGAGATATTTGACTCCAACAACATACTTTGTGTCCCCTTTGAGAGGACATGCCCCATTGATTGCACTCCTAAATTTAAGTTACCTTAATTGAGATTCTTGCATCCTTTCAAATAACACTTATAAATCAGCAACTCTAATGGTAAGGAAAACGAAGGTTAAATAACCTTCACTCTATATACACATGGAAAAATAACTAATCAAGACAAGGATATTACGGAGAAACTACTTCTTTATTTTCACAATGGCGGCGTTTCTTATCTTATCTTTACACGAGGGGATATCAAAAAGTTTCAATTATCACAGACACATATCAAAGGTACATACTTTATTTTGTTCTCACGTTTTTAAGATTTCTCTACAAAGTCACCATCCAGAGATACACATTTTCCCATCGTTCTTGACCTTGCGCAGACCGTCTGCATAGAAGACTCCTGATTTCATGGAACACCAAGCCACCATCTCTCGAATGATGTCAGTGGTCTACTCAAAACGACGTCCACGAAGTGGATTTTTCATCTCGGGGGACAAGAAGAAGTCACTTGGTGCAAGATCGGCTGAATAGGGGGATGCGGTAAGATTTCAAAGCCACATCGCCGTGCCTCCACAGCAGCTGCTTGACATTAGTGTGAGCTTGGGCATTGTCAACTAACAGGCGTTCACCTTTGGTTATCATAATAATAATAATAATGATAATAGTTTATTACCGTGTCATGTTGTGATACATACAATTTTACACAGATATATATCACATAAGAACCAGGCCTCATTAAGCCCAGAAGACACCAAGGTTAGGACATTTACTATAAAACCGTAAAAAACACACAATATATGCATTTACATTAATCACATTCTCCATAGACTTAAACCAAGTGATACACACACCACCCACTCACTGATCCATCCCAGTTGACATACAGGCAACCTCTATCCGACAAAACTACTATTTTCATCCTGAAACATCCACTACCTCGCACTGACAACCCGACTACCTCGCACAGACACCCTGACTCCCTCACACCGCGTCTACCTCACACTGAGCACCCGACTATCTCACACAGACACCCTGACTCCCTCACACAGACACTCTGACTACCTCACACAGACACCCTGACTACCTCACACTGACACCCCAACTATCTCACATTGACAACCCAACTATCTCACATTCACATGCCAACTGCCTCACACTGACACCCCGATTACCTCACACTGACACCTCGACTACTACACACTTTCACCCCGACTACTTCACACTGATAACCTGACTACTTCACCCTGACACCCAGACTAATGCGGCGCTTCTGTTTAATGACATCTCGTAACGTGCTCAGCAGGTTGCAGTAATAAGCTCCAGTAATGGTCTGACCCAAATCATAAAGGCCCAGCGCCATACCGCAAAATCCTCTGACGGTAGCAAAACAAGAAAAGCCTTTAAAAAGGCCAAGTTGGGGGCACCCTTGTTAGGCTAGGAAATACTGCGAAATCATAGGGTACAAATAGGATAGGATTTTCATTACAGCAAATAAGTAGATTAAGGCCATTAATAGAACAAAGACCCTCATTTTAGCTTTTATTTAGAAAAAAGTTATACAATTATTTGTTCATAGCATCAAATAATAGAATAGCCAGGCAAGTTTGCAGTTATAAATAGATCTATACAGTTCTGTTTTAAACAACAGTCACCGATTTATCCCTTGGAAATAGATCTATTTTTAGAATATAGGTCACAATTGATAGCGTCAAGCACCGCACAAAGTATTCGACTCTTTTGCAAATTCATAAATCCATATGTATCACTAATTGTTTCTGAACTCTCAAAGATTGCCAGTACAAGTTATATTAAATCAAAGTCTAAAACATAGTTCACTACCTCTATCTTTGTCTATCACGAAGCGATATCCCACAAATTGTCGCCTTTATGACATTCTCTACTTATCGACTTGTAGCCGCCTGTTTCTCGCGTGTGCCGTTGTAAAGGAGGGTTTTTTACTAACATGGAATAGAGTTTTCTAACCTTTCATGCGACATTTACGCGTCTAATTTAATACACGTGCGGTCATGAAGAATTGTTCTGTCTTTTTTATTCTTAGACAACTCTGTTCCCTTTAAATTTTGAGATTTGCAGAGACAATCGTTTTCCTTATTAAAGGTTGCCAATTATTTCGGAATACCCACATGGTCACGTGGTTCTAAATTTGTTACAGATTTGTTCATTGGTTTACGATATTGCCGAAATACAAAGAGGCTAAATATGATTGGTTGAAAGTTCCTTTGAAAATTCCAACTGTAATATAGAGAGAATTTCAGCTGTTAAGATGGTTGGAGGCCGGTGGGGCCTCCAACCAATAATCCCACTCAAAACCGTGAGTCTTTATTTTAATACTCCTAATCTCGATCCTTCTTCCATCATTTTGGCACTCAAGCACGCGACGTTCCGCCTACTGCCAAACGTGTAATACAACGCAGCAATTGCTTAAAATACAATCACACAGCGGTGCAATGCAGGGGAAACAAGAGGTGTGCTACATGCGGACAGAGTGAGTGCCACGGGGACACCTGTGAGCCTCACTGTATTCACTGCAACGTGGATGGGCACATCCGTCTCTTTTGCTTGCCCCAACAAACAAAATAAACATAAAACCTTAAACCTTAACCATAAACTCTTTCCAAACTACAACCCCCGCACTAGGCGGGATAACCCTCCACCTAAACCTACCGCAGCTAAACCTCCACCCCAAGCTCCCACAGGATCAGCCCTCCCTTCCCACTCTGTATGGCGTGATCTTTTACCCGCCGACCCATCCCCCACCACCCTTTGCCCCCCCCCCCCCCCCCCCCCCCCCTCTTAACCATCCTCCCAGATCCAACACACCCCATCTACTTCAGGCCCCACCCCTTCCAAACGCCGCTGTACATCTATCTCAGTAACAGAGGTAGCCCCCACCCAGGAAGAGCCTATGGACTCTGCCACTACCCAACTCACCCAGCCTGACCCCACCCTTACGGCTATACCCCAAACCGCCCAAACCCAGCCCAGCACACCCCGCAAAAGTGTAAGGCCCAAAGCTAATCCCTCCCGTCCCCGCCCTACCCCTTCCATCCCATCAACTTCATGCGCCCAAAACTCCAAAACCAAACCTAAAACTCTCTTTGCTAAATCTAAACCTCATCTTCCAACGGGCAAGGTAAATTCCAACAGCCCAAAAACTAAAATCCCTCAAAATCTTGCAATCGCAACATTCATCACAGCATCGCTCACCATCCACAACCCAACCTCACATAAAATCTACAAACTAGCTAAAAAATCCAAATTCATCACCATCTCTCTAAATAAATTTAACCAACTCTTGGCGGAACTCCTCCAGGATTAAAAACCTAAACCAACATTTCTCCACTTACAATTCTAAATAAACCAAACATGCAGCTAAAACCTATATCCCTTTTTCCATTTACTCCACTATTAATTCTCCTCATTATGCAAATTCTACAGTGGAATGCTTGCGGCCTTTCGGTTCACGACCACGAGCTTAAAGCTCTAATCAAACTAAAAAACTTAACCCCCAAATCATAACCATTCAGGAAACCCATTTCGGCCTTGCTCTAAATATAACATTCCTGGGTATAAAACGCTACGACACGCATTATGTTCAATGCACTGCCATACTTCAGACCTGACCTGTTTCATGCATTATCATTTGTAGAGTCACGCGGCGATCTTCTTGAACCAGCGTCTCAACCTTCTTGATGACATCCATATCATCAGAAGTGAGGGGCGTCCACTTCTTGGCTCATCTGCGAGGGACATGTGGCCTGTTTGGAAATTCCTTTTCCGTCTCACAACAGTGTCATAGGATGGGCTGTCATTGTCATTAACAGATTTCATCTCATCATGAATTTGACGTGCAGTTTAGCCTTCAAATGTAAAAACTTAATTACACTGCGCGCCTCAATTTTCTCAATAATAGGGAATGTGCTATTTGGTCAACCGACGTAAAACTGTCGCGAAAAAGACTATTGTTGACCCAGGAACTAGACAAGGATCACTTATGCTACAGTGACCATTTGGTCCGTATTCATCAGTATATTCTTTGTGATAATTGAAACTTTTTTATATCCCCTCGTACAATTGCCATGCTTGTAAATTCATCAAATATTGTTCAATCTTCTACAACACTTCGAAAAATAAATAACGAAGGGACATCTAAAATATTTTGCGCTAATTTTCTACGCTTTAATTGTGGTGATGTTGGGGATTGTTCAATTTAGTTAAAACTAGCTGTAATATAATACGTCCTGAAGACGGAATAATATATCTAGTTTTAACTAGATTGTTAATGGTTTGTCCTAAAACAGAATTTTAGTTGTAAGTTTGCATCCAAAGTGCGAACACAACAGGTAATGCATGAAAGGCATGGGAACCGCGTACACCTAAAAGTCATTTTGTCGGATGTTTAAAATGATAACAAATGAGAAAATACCTTAATAGTTTTATAATCAACTTCATTACATACCCGTTTGCACGTACCGACGTCAGTAAAATATGACGTCGTAGATATCATATGGTCGTGCAAGGGCTAGATTACTTTCCAACGGTTGGTAAAGTTGATCTATATAAAAGCTTAGAAATTGTGGTAAAAAAAGGGTAATGAAAATGAATTCAGCTGGAAATGAAACGAGAAAACAATAGATAAGTTTCTACCAAAAAAGTATAAAAAAATTGAGTATAACGTACCAGTATTTTTATAAAACACTTTTTTGGTAAAATGATAAATTATGTATTTACCCAACTATAATAATTTATGATCTAAGGCCGAAATGTAGAACAATTTTCATTACAGTACTTAAACTTTTCTCGACAGGACAAGTTTATGGTTAAACTTTATTTGGAGACCAGCGAGATCAAACTATCATTTATATACCACACGATAAGCTCCCATAGGAAGAGTGAATTACGACCAAGAAGCAAAGTAAAATACAATCGTTTACTTCTGCATCATGGAGCATTCGATCATCTCCTTGCATATTTGTTTGCAAATCTCATTGATTTTATGACGTCTGTGTGGCATCGTAGAATAAGAACCAAACAATTATTTGTTTTCAATTCGGATCATTATCTCCCAACAGAGGTCGCTCCGTCGAAATTCCTATAGGAATTTATGACGGAGCGACCTCTGTTGGGAGAGAATGATTTCGGATCTGAAAACTACAGTTATTTAAGCGATACCGTTGTTACCTAAAAATGTAGCACTGCCCCTTTAAATCTCAATAATTTATTGACAAGGTCAATTAGCAGTCATGTTTTTTCTTTAATATCCATTGAATGTTCTGTTCTGCTTATTTTCTCTCAGTGAGTCTCACGGGAAAATTTGTCTATTCAAAATCTAACATTATATCCACTGCATCGCGCTTTAAAGATTGAAAGCGTGCATCGCCAACCCTGACGATCATCTTTACGAGTGGAATTGATTATTGCCAACTGGTATAAACACAATTGGTGTTTAATCGAAAAAGATCGAATATCTGTGAAGCGTACCAGTGCAAATTCCGTGTTATAAGTGTTAAAATTGAAATCAGGTCGAAACTTGTGCCTCGTACCTTCTTGCGTGTCTAGTTTGGATCTGATTTCGATGAGATTGTGTTTAAAATGGACAAAATCTTATCACTTGTCAGTGCATATGACGTTTTGGAATTGATGTTAAAACGAAACGAAAATTCCTGGATGTAACACTTGGATACACTTGTAGATGATGAACATTTTGGGATGCATCAATTTGATTCCTTATAGGAGACAAACGAGTCACGTACAGGCTGTTATTCTAGTGTCAGTTTTCATTCTAAAACCTTCGAGATGGACGCAAACTATAGTTATTCAAACTTTCAGGTTTCAATATACGTTTACTTATATATTAAACAAAGAGGTCAAAGGGAGACGAGAGGAGATATCTCTTATAAGCGACTCAGCTTCAGAATAATTTAATATCTGTACGTGGCTTTATGATGTTTACAGTTTCCATAAAAATGTATTCGTCAACATGCACCCCTCCATATAATCGAATATATATATACTTCAACACAACCATTTAACATCCATACCAGTAACATGAAGTTGGCATTTAGTATAATAAAAAAAATTCGTGTTCTAATAAAATTGTTAGAATTATTACTCAAGGAGAGTAGTGTCGTACAAATGTTGATAACACATCCAATCTCATTAAAGTCAGGCTAACTTTGGTGCACTGCGTTACTCATAACTCTGAAATTATTTGAATGGGATTCTGAAATTTCGCTTATCAGTTTTGCTCTATGACTAGAAGTAAGTATCGTTATGTCATTTCACCAAACTCATGATTGTTTCGATACTGATGTAACTGACGAAAGAAAAGATGAATTTTTAAAATGATTTAATGGATTTACTAGTAAAGGTTTAAAGTAAATGCTATCTCTCTCTCTAAAATACTGTATTATGTTTTTGAAGATGAAGAAGGAAATAATAACGTTGATAATTGTCTATGATTTGTAATATATTTTTAAGCTCATGTACAACCGTTGGTGGCATATTATAGAATAAAAAACACGATTTTCAATTTTGATAATTACAACCAAGATATAAAAAAACCCCATCGTTTTAGAGTTTCTGAGGGATAGTGTATGCTTATCGTTTTCTTAGCATTGTTTAAAGAAAGAATCTACATCAGTATCTTTAATTCATGATAACTGATAAAAAGTTTGTATGAGAGTTTTTTCGAAGCCTTTACCTTTGTAAAAAAATTTAAATTGGAATATACATATTGCTTACCAAACCTATTACATAACGAAGCATTTCTATCGGTAGTCAGCCACTGACCAGTTTTAACAAGGAGTTGATAATAAAAAACCTGAACCTTGCTAATGATTATCCAAACATTCCCAACAATGGTTTTATCAGTGTTGTTTTCTTCTATGTCTACACCTTTTGAAAAATCGACATGCCTGACTGATTTTGTAACAGTACTAAATCATGATTTAACTTTATAAGTTCCGATTTTGAGGATATTCATGGCAGCGTCTTTCCTTAGCACACATCTGAATTTGACTTTGAATTCGTCTATAATTCATCTACAATTCATCTGGACGTATGTTGGTAAGATCAAATCTTTTTGTCATTCAGTTAATTAGAGTTAAATTAAGACTGTTAAGTTAGAACTGTTTGATTCAAACTCTTTGCATTACGATATAATTGCTTGAAAAAATGCATCGTAAACATAGCCATGAATAAGCGTAAAAATAGCCATGAATAAGCGTAAAAATAGCCATGAATAAGGATTAAGTGTTTTTGCCTGATAGATATCAGGATACTGAAGGATCTCTTTGGATACAAATACGCTTATGTCGAATTAATATATGTTCATATCAGATGTATTTTCGTTTACGTTGTTACTACAACTTTTAAAACTTTCTTCAGGTGACTTACATCACATCATAGCATTGTCTTGTGCGTGTGTTTATAAGAACTTTCAAGCTGAAATAATAATTTCGTTAACAAATGGTAAGCCAAATTCTCTCCCAACAGAGGTAGCTCCGTCATGGGAATTAATGACGGAGCTACCTCTGTTGGGAGAGAATGGGTATGGGAGGGAACGGTTTGTGGTATTCTCTAGTCATATGTGTACTTCAAAGATGTGTCCTACTTGTAAATCAATGTAGTTGCCTCTTTAAATCTAGTAAGACCTTCACATCGAGATTATGTACACATCACAGAGGGTTAAATTTCACCCATAATTTCGTGCCTACTTTAGTATAAGTCTGACATACTTTCTGTGTCAATACAAGAGATAAGGCACACACTATCGTCACTGAATTATTCAAATTTGATTTACAAAGGCATTGAAGATGAAGTTTCGCATTGTTAGGAGGCAACACGTTGAGCAGAGGACTAAAGATTAAGACTGCATGAGGACGAAGATTTCAGATCCCTGAATAGAACACTGATCTCGAGGACTGGGGTTATTTGATGACTGAGGACAGTCATAGGAACATATGAAAACCCGAAAACAACTCAAATTTACTTAAAACGGTTTCTGAATTTTATAAGGGATGCTACCTACGTGAACGTAAAGCACTCTTGTGCAATATTTGATCATTTGAAATTCAACGTGGTCCTTCCATATAAAATTGGACTTTGAAGAAGAAAATATTGACTTTGAGAAAGACAAACATTAAATCAGCGGGACTCTGAATTTGAAAATACGGGAAATACTTCATGTGAAAACGAAAACGCACCCTGCTTCATCTTTCTGTGGCTCTGGTTTTAGATCTTCCGAAATCCTGAATCCAAAATGGCTGAAATGACGTCGAAAACGTCCTTGACGTCGACCCGTGCATCTTCTGTAGCGTCGACGTGTACACGCAAGAGATTTCTTGTAGTCGTTGTCGGGGTTTCCGTTTTGGCGGTAATCGTCGGTGTCGCTGTCGGGGTACCTTTGCAATTGGCTCAGACAAACTACCAGAAGGCAATTGAGGTCTTGGAGAGGTTTCCGCTAGTTGACGGGTAAGCCACTGCTTCGATACTATGTTATACCTCAATATATGAAAATTGATAAGGTGCTTTTTATATTGTTAATGGACGCGTAGGTAGCGCCATCAATAGGACTAATTTTATAAACATGACCATGGAGGGATAAGTAATTGTTACCGACATTCAACTTTATATCTGAATACTCAACTTTAGTTTTGCTAATAAAACTTGTTGATAATACCGACAATTTGTATTGCTGAAAATAGGACGTAAGGAAATATTTTCAGCACGACAAACACCTGTAGTATAAGTTACTGTTGCACGTTTGATTTGTTTGAACGTTTACCCTCAAAATCAACTTGCTGTGAAACAATTTTCTTCAAAGGGAAGACAACCTCTAATTAGCATATCATAGAATAAAGTGTCACGTATCAAAAGAAAATTCATCAAGCCATTTTCTTGTGAACACCTTTAACTGCTCTCAGGGCTTCAGATAACGTTTTAGGTGTGAGTGTACATACACCTTGAATATAAAGTGGAGGTGTACTGAAACTAGCGAAGCTGTACATAATGTTAGAAGTACATTTTACAAGGTATCAACAATCGATATTTTTTTGTCAAATGAACCTGAACATGAAATTATTATATTCATCAATCATGAATCAGAACATCCATGATAAATTAAGAAATACGATACGCATTGAAATGAATGTCCAAGAGTAAACAGGCATGTATGTGCGTACACAATACGCATGAAATTTATTTTAGGGCCGTACTTAGTAATTTTATAGCCGTACATTATGCGTGTACGACCCTTACCTGGACTCTTATATAGCAGAACCGAAAAAAATGATTATAACAACATTTTACCGGTTATATAGGATTGTGTAGGATTGTGACATCCCTTTCTGTCCGCCAAAAACGTGTCACAGCTAATGTCTTTAAATGAAAAAAATGAATTTTTGTATTCATTTCTTTGAAGAAGGTGTACGTTATTGCTTTCAATCCTATATTTGGATTATAGATGTTTACAAAAGAAAGGATAAATATTTAAGACTAATAATTTTATTTAAGTTATAAGAACAGTATTGCATTGACATATATTTCATATGTGCACATTGGTACAAATCATTTTGACAATGCAGCTTTTGTTTTAGTTTGTGCACAGTTCCAAAAATCTCCTCTTTATCTTAAAGCCATTCGTTACCGCAGCAAGTCGTTTCCAGGCTTTTTTTCTATTATTTAATTTGAATAGAATCCGAAATCTAAACAAGTGTTCAAAGCGATGAAACGCCGTTTGCCATATACCTAAATATTGGTCATTCTTGCTTATCATAAAACGCATGTTCAATTTTTAGTTACACGGGTAACAAGAAATATTTCCTAAAGATATAATCCTAAAGTGTGAATTTAATTGTAACTTAATCTAACTTATTTACAATTTTCTGTCGTTTTTTTTTGAGAAATCATCTAAAAGATTAAGTTTGGACATCTGGTCCTAGTCATTTTAAGGGTCTATCAAAATACTCCACGACGCTGATTTCTTGTTTAACGACAATGAAGTTTTCGACACAAGCGCTTGCAAAGCTAAGAATTAACATAAGAAATACATGTATACATGTATAACTCACATAGTTTCAAAGCGACTCAAACCACTTAGTTTTTTGCGCCTCGGTGTAGTTCAGTTTCTGTTCGTGGCTTCATGATGTTTACAATTTCCATTAAAAAAAAATATTAAAAAACCATCGTCTTTCTCTTCCCGCAGACTTACCCTCATAACCATTATAACAAGAGTATATGCACTACTGTGGATTCAGCGACATTCCACAAACTGAAGAGTCTGTTACCGAAAGTGGACTTGATTTCCTTTCCTTGTGCGATGCGCACATTTTTCTAACAAGACAAGACAATGTTTTTGGTACGGATGAAAGAAAGGTATCTGTGAAGCTAATCTAATCGCTAGGGGATTTTGAAAATAGAGAAAAACTGACCTCTTGAACCGGAAGTTAATTGAGGATATATTCGTTATCAATAGGTTAATGTAGGCTGAATAACCTCTGAATGCACTATTCATTGACATTGTTACCGTTTACATTTGGTTACCAGACACAACGACTTGTCCTACCAGTACATGAAGAGGGCGGACAACATGGTGTACAGTGTTAGTCTAAACGAGGACCTCAAGGGAATATGGAATAATAGCCAAACGGATATTCGGAGGCTCAGAAAAGGAAAACTTGGGGCACAGGTTTGTTCAGTTTGTCGATTTAAAAAAGTGATGTTTTGAGATATAAGTGTATACATACAATAAAAATAAAAAATTTTTTTATAAATAATCTGTGTACCTTTAAATGATTATTCCAATGCTTATCATAATACCCTTTGATTCAAATATTGCATCAACAATTTCATGAGAATGGTTTAAACAATATTTATTCATGTTCTCAGGTACAGGGGGTTCGACAAACAGGGTTTCCCCTTTGTAAATGTCTCTCCCCAAAACATACATTTTACTACATGATGTTTACATCATAAGGATGCATTATTATATACATAGTAGAAAACAAACATATAATTGTAATACATTTTCAGGCGAAGCGTCTGTTTAACAATATAAATTTGTAAACAGATGATATTATTCTTGTATTGATATTATTTGACAGGGATTTATTACCAAATAAAACAGTTTTCAAGTGTTTTCAAGTAAATCAAATCATAGCAGTGATGTACAACGGAAAACGTTACGAAAATTGTATTCGTGTGATTGAAAGTTTTAATTGTTGAAAATAATTAAGAATATCCATCGTATTGCACAATTGCAAGATCATCATTGTATATCATAGTGACATTTTGTGCGCATGAAAACATTATTATCATGTATACAACCAAATGTTTCCTCCCAGTTTTGGGCGATTTATGCTTTCTGCAACCTGCAAGGAAAAGATGCAGTTACCCAATTCTTGATCCAAACTGACACAATCAAGAAGTTCGTGGCCAGATATCCAGACACATTCAAGTTTGTTACCACAGCCGATGGTGAGTACGTGTTATAAAGCCATTTGATAGTTTTTTTAAAGTTCGAATTATAAGAATACATAATATTATATACAAAGTTTTTTTCTTCATGATGTGCGCCGTTTCGACACGAGTCGTTATCAACTTGCTTGCAAAAGACAAAATAACCGTGTCAAATCGTCGCTTAATTATGAATAAAGAACTTGTTTTCCCACAACTCTCTCGATTCTGCTCTCATAAGGTAAATTTTCAATTGGAAACAGTTAATACATAGCGTAGTATTTTTCTATTCAACAAAGAGAAACTCTCTCCTGGGAAAACTCTATCCTTATGTGTTAAAGAGCCACTCCGTGATTTTCGTAACATATTATTTACCTTTGATACGAACCTGAATGTCATATGTGGTGACATAAAATCAAAACATCTTAACTTTTCATTTCCAAAAGACATATATATATGACAAATACTTGTTTTCCATTAAAATCTAAAAACAACCTTACAAATGCACAGAGGTGTAGATATCACGTCCAATATACATGGATACTAGTTATATAACTTAACAAACGCTATCAACTCCTAACTGCCCTCCTGGCTGTTTTAGATAAGTCTCCAAAATTACGTTTGACTATTTGACGCGCGCCACTGTCCGGTTTTCGATCATAATTTCGACGTTCTACCTTCATATTGTCACTGTAAAAAAAAAAAAAGCTTTAAAACGTGTCTTTTTGGTAACAGTCGATACTTGGCGATCAAATGACATCATTGATTAAGTTTGGTATATATGACTCCAACAACTCACGGAGTGGCTCTTTAAAGTAGTTTCTTTATTATTTCAACATGAGCTTTTTCTTTTTAACCTTTTTTTCAGAAGTTTTAAAAAGAACATTTTGACAATTCTATCCTTATGCTAATATATTTAAAAAATCTTTTTAAATTTTTAAAGAAATTCTTTTCAAAATAAACTTTCGACATTAAAGATATTATATCCCAGTTTTGTATCCGACTTCAATCCCCATTTTCATAAAGACAATACATTCAAGTAAATAAAACACCAAACAGAATTTCGATGCGTCCTTTAATTAAAAAGATATAACGGTTCAAAGCGCGTAGAAATTGGCCACCTCGAAAGCCCAATTAAAAAAGTCCCTAGAGTGGCCTGAGCTCTCCTTCGGCAGATGTGACGTCATAGACAGGACTCGCTCCGCGTTTGTTTGTAAACAAGTATGCAGATATGGGTCGCATTCGTCGCCGTTTTCATTGCGATAGAGACATGCCTTCTTCCTGCGTTACTGCCAACTGTACTAATAAGAAATCAGGAGACATTCAACTGCATCGGTTTCCTAAGGATCCTGTCCAATTCGCGAATTGGACAAAGTTTGTTAGTCAGAAAAGAGCGAAGTGGAGTCCCAATGACAGGTCTGTTATCTGCTCCAATCATTTCGCAGAGGACTGTTATGATCTTTCCTACGATTTCAAAGCGGACTTCGGACTTGCCCCACAAAGGAAAAGACTCGTTATAAATGCCGTACGAACAGTTAATAAACAAATGAAGATGATAACATGCCCGCCACCCGTCTGTCCAGCGAGATATGACAGTCAACCATATCGGAAGAGAAAACGGACGGAATACTTTGAGAAGAGGGAACGAAAGAGGGTAAGGAATTTGAAAGAAAGGCTCCTTTTGGGGAGTTGACTATAATTGATGATTTTGCAGACGAATGTTGAGTTTTTATTTGCATTATGAATTTATGTCTCTTTAGATTAGTCGCAGAATTTATTAATTCAAACCTCATTAACTGTTTGAATTTTTAGTATTTGATTGCATATGGGGTTGAAAAATTCATCGGGTTGAACTAAATAGTTATTTCAACATGTTGGAGACTATAATGAAATAATGTGCATATATATATATATAGATCTGTAAATTATACACAGTGACAGGTTTGTAGTTTGTTACATTACTAGTTTTGGGGTAGATATCAGTTTTTTGGTGCTGATTACTCTAAGGATACATACAAAAATGTGGGCAAGTCACTTATGTTTGTATGTTGACACTACAGTTTGGGTTATAACATTTATGAAAAATTAAAATTTCTTGCTACAGCGTCATTTTAGAAGCAACAAAAAGTAAAATTAAAGTAAAAGAGCTGCCCCGGAGAAACATTTACCATTTTATGTAGCCTTACAGTGGATAACTTATAACCTATTATATATTGATAAACATTGCAGAATGAAATAAGATATTTAGTAATAGAGATTTGTTAATATATTGTCATGTGTCACGTGTATTGACAAACCTAATTACCTTCATCAAGTTTCAATAAAGGCTGTTGATCATGGGTGAGGATAAAGTTTAGACAGGATAACTAATCAGTGCCTTGTGTATTACCTATTGGAAATGTGCCAGGTGCTGAGGTCATTAAGTTTATTGCTTAATTGCCATAATGTACAGGTGTGTGGCATTTCATGTAGACTGTTAGGTAATAACTTTATGACTATATTGTCTGGTGTGAAAAAGTAGTGTTAGGTAACTAAAAACCTCTCTCTGATAAAATACCGGTACTAAAGTACTGAAGGAAATGGAAATAATATGCTTTTCAGCGTTATTATTTTTATTTGGTTGAAATAGTTAAAACTGAAAAAGAATTTCATATTTACGATACATTTCCAAGCAGGCTTTAACTTACATCACAATCAACAATAAATGTTGTGTTATTATTGACAATATTGGCCTACGTCACTCTAGATTAGTACCAGACTCTTTATCTCAAACACTGACCGTTACTCAACCAAAAGAACAATAATCTGTATCCTTACTATGAAAAATACATTAGCACGTGACTCTAAGTTTTTATGAAGGTAGCAAATTGCGAATCAAGAGGTACATTTATTAAACACATCAAAGATTTGATCTTCATTATCACTAATAACTGAGTAATAAGGCGAAAAACAGCTGATCGGAACCTCGTATCCCAATGACGAGATCCGGAAGTTGCCGTGAGACAGACCATGGAAAGCGGGATCTCATCGTTACATTCATGCAAAGCAGAAACACGGAGTTGCGATATTGAGTTGACACAAATGGCACAAAGTAGTAACAAGTATTCTACATATACAATGGTCAATCAACTACACAGGGGGATAGTCGATTTGTCAAGGTGTTCAAACAAAAAACAGTCACAATGGCGGCAGATATCAGTTTGGGTTCACTCGATCGGCATTATCGGAGATTAACAACCCAAACAAACAACAACAACAACAACAGATAGTTAATGTCAAACAGAATATGTCGATGTATTGATATTAATAGCTTTGGTGACTTAGGGGCTTTTTTTATAAGTACAATCAGTGAAAGTATATGTTCACGACCGCTGGAATCTATAATGTAAACAATGACACAGATCAGCCAGTCGTTAACGAGTCCTGTCTATGTCGTCACAACCCCCCTAGCACCTGATTGGCTAATAAAACGTTTCGCGTCTGTTTTCCGGAAGTGTTTATAAAACACGTTTTTTCTGCTATTTTCAGGTGGATGTGAACCTAAATAGTTGTTGATATTTTTTCTTAACTGTGTTATGAAGTATTTCCGCTAATCGTACCCCCTATGTGGATATATTATCTTTAACATAGTAATGCAAAACTATATTAACCAAGAACATTGTTTAAAACTATATTAACATGAAATTATCCGCACTAATGTGTTTAAAGTTAACTAAATCTTTATCAATGAAATTCTTAATTGTCCATTGAAAATCTAAATTTCAAGGAATAACAGAAGCATTCAACGAAGGAAAGATCGGAAGTTTGATGGGCTTGGAAGGCGGTCACGCCATTGACAGTAGTTTGAGTATTCTACGCACATTTTATGAACTTGGAGCTCGGTATATGACCATTACTCACAGTTGTAACACGCCTTGGTACGTATGCATAGACATCGATTATATAAAGGATACTAAATACTCCCCGTGTAATACCATTTATATAGTGTAATACCATTTATGTTACAGAATTAAAGTTTTTGGTAAAAAAGTGATCTTAAAGAGTTTTTATATATTTATGATATACAATATCATGAATTTCCAAGTACCTAAAACCATTTCAATCAAGATTTGGTGATACGTGAAAAATGGTGTTCGTGAAAGTCATAAAATTTGGTGAAAGTTTCTGTTACCATTGATTTTGAATTTAACAGTTTTAAAACGAGTGATCAAAGTACAGTAAAAGATTAACACATTCATGATGTTAAGTCAAGCGTGGAAAGCGTGTTTAACATTGCTCTAACACCATTTTGATGTAAACGTTTTATATAATGTTAAAATTAACACATGCATGATGTTAAGTCAAGCGTGGAAAGCGTGTTTTAACATTGCTCTAACACCATTTTGATGTAAACGTTTTATATAATGTTAAAATTAACACATGCATGATGTTAAGTCAAGCGTGGAAAGCGTGTTTTTACATTGCTCTAACACCATTTTGATGTAAACGTTTTATATAATGTGTTTTGTAAGATTTATTCTGATTGATTTGGTTTTGAACTCTTCTAAACCAATGACCCACACTGCTTGCGAAGGAGCTAAGAAAAATATTTGAACTCTAAACGAATAAACTAATAAAACTTTCAGGGCTGATAATTGGAAGGTGGATGACGAAGACAAACCAGAACACAATGGTCTTACAGATTTTGGGAAAGTAAGTGACTATCAATATTTGTCCGGAGTCGAACTCGATTTCTCAAATTGGAAGAACGTCGTTCACAAACAAGTTGCTTCTCTCTTTATGATAAAACGCTATTAGTTTTTTTCTCTCCATAGAGGCTACTAAAGTCCTTCTCAAATTACCTCTGGTACAACTTAGCCATTTTTATCTGGTCTTACAAATCTTGTCGGTTTGCAGGATCATTAAAATCGACCGAAGAATAAAAGTTTCGACTTTATCGAGATTCGACATCGTTCTGGCGAGGGATTTCCTCTTTATAAGGTCTGGCCGGGAGTACCTCGCTATTACTACTGATACCGAATACCATTGCCGGGGGAATGTACGTCAGAATGTGCCTACGTGAGGCAGCGGTCAGAGAGGAAAGACCAGACGGAACGAGTTCGAATCCCGATAAAGTCATTATTTTGAAACTACCATTCCTCGGACCACGTCGATTTTAATCAAATTTGTCGGTTAAAAGAGAATAAACTGTTATTATTCTTCAGGAAGTGATCAAATATATGAACCACTAATAATAAAGGTGTGCTATATGCTATTGCACATCTGAATATATTATTCTTCAGACGGTGATACGAGAGATGAACCGCCTAGGAATGCTGGTCGATCTGTCTCACGTGTCAAAGAAGACGATGATGGACGCGTTGGAAGTAACAGAGTCTCCCGTCATCTTCAGTCATTCCTCCGCCTTCAGTGTGTGTAACCACTACCGTAACGTACAAGACGACGTGCTCAGCCTCACTGTGAGTCTATTGGTATTACTCGATAGCTCATGAAATATTTGTATATGTAAGAAAAAGCAGTCACTCCTCCACCATATCCATAACATACTTGAGGGTATTTGCTTAAAGGGACATAGCGTTTGTTGATGAGGCTATATATGTCAAACTTTATAAATTGTGTTTTTTGATCAAGAAGTTGTGGTTGTCTCTGAAAATCACCATCTCATTGCTGATCAGGGCCTCCTTTCACGAAACAACCTTATCTCTACTTCTCAGTACAGAGACAATAAATAGGTTTAAGTTGTAATTTATGATCGAAAACCAGACAATGGAGCGCGCTAAAATCTCAAACGTAATTCTGGAAACTTATTCACAACAGATACAAGGAAATATATATGTTGATAGTGTTTAGTAGATGAAACATTTGCTTTTCAGAAAGCTAACGGAGGGGTCGTAATGGTGAATTTCTACGATCAGTACATCAACTGCTATCCTTCCAATCAAACCGTTGCTCAACTATCACAGGTGGCGGGTAGAGTGTTATACGTTACAGCTCATTTGTTATATCACGATCATTTAATTCATAGAGATTATTACCCGAGAAAGTGTGTCATATGACTTTTACGAAACGAGTGTGAATTTTTGTATTACCCGAGCGAGAGCGAGGGTAATACACAAATTCGCACGAGTTTCGTAAAAGTGATATGACACACTTCCGAGGGTTATAATTTCTTTATTACTGATTCTATTTAAATTTTAAACACACGGAATGCGGCCTGCTTCCTTTTTGGTGGCCCGCTACAGTGACGTCACGAACAATGGTTTTATGACGTCACAGACGAGGTAATACGGTAATACGGTAACTCGCTCTGAAACAATCGTTGCTAGGCAAAAGTGATATGTGCACATGTGCTCATATTGAAAATATGTAACCGCTTATGATTAACCATATGGGTAATAAACATTCGAATTAAATGATCGTGTGTTTAAAATTTAAATAGAATCAGTAATAAAGAAATTATAACCCTCGGAAGTGTGTCATATCTCTCGCTCGGGTAATACAAAAATTCACACTCGTTTCGTAAAAGTCATATGACACACTTTCTCGGGTAATAATCTCTATATATTGTCTAACGTTATTTACATTGAGACTCCATGAAATTTCTACTCAAGGACCGCCCTTGGGTTCAGTTTTGAGATAATCTCTAGTTCTTCAAGTGTTGACCCATGTGATCCTTTAAAGTTGAATATTGTGGTGGTCCTTTTTCAAATAGTTTTATTTAAACTTATTCTTAAACCAACATCGAAACTTGTTTGATGGCAGTTACTTAATACATTTAAAGCGTTGAAATAATTCTTTGAAGCTTACTTTGAACTTGGAAGGTCATGCTTGTATAACCGCAAGATCCTTGTTTCTTTGAAAAGCAGATATATAATCTTGAACATCCTTTTGACGTGTCATACAAACATTTGATATATAATTGTTGTTATATTTTCGTAGCAAGAATAACTATCGAGTCATTTTGATCGAATTATATGTATTATATTTCATCTTCTTTTCAGACCATATCGATTACATAAAAAACTACATTGGTGTAGACTATGTTGGTATCGGGGCGGATTACGATGGAGTAGAAACGTAAGTATTTAACAATTATATTTTGAATATCTTATTGGTGCTAAATCTCTTTGAAATCTGAATATGCAACTCGTTACTCCTAATTGCTAATTGAACTTGTTACTCCTCATTGCTGATTGGCTACACGGAAAGGTCACAGAGGCGGTACTCACATCAGGAAGGCAACTAGATACGCGTTTAACGTCTGTTTTGATCTTACTTAGATGCAATAGCTAATTGCCGACTGAAACCGAGCTCTTCAAGTTAGATGAACCCTCGCACACGTGATCCATGAACGCCGAGGCCGTAAGGCCGAGGTGTTCAAGTTCCACGTGGGGGAGGGTTCATCTAACTTAAATCCGATGTCGAGGTCGGTAACTATTTTCACACTAGATTCTCACGATCATGTTCCGACGCATTAGGCCTATTTTTACACCATCCCCAATGACTTGCTGAGATAGGCCTTGCCGCATTTACAGTACTTTTCTGTGCTTGCCGCCAAGGATTCTGCGACGGATTGCGATAGTTCAATGATAAATCATATGAGAACTGTAATTCTTTTACTAGTTTGACTGAAAGCTTTATTGGTAAGGATTTGTGTAAATCACAACACGTGCCATTTCCTGAAAAAAATATTCTGGGCCATCCCATTGGAAACAATCCGCCTTTGAACAATTTTTAGAAAGATTCAGATTGAATGAATTGGCAATGAAGAAAGTATTTCACTCGAAAATATACCACGTAACTTTTGATTTTGTGCTCATGCTCGGTGATAAAGAACCCTCATTCCTTCAAACTATGTTATATTTTACGGCGTCATTATTTCTCTTCATAACAGTTTTTGACCGTATGGATTTCACGTTTTCCTATTTATCACAGACTGCCAGTGGGTCTGGAGGACGTGAGTACTTACCCCGCACTTTACGCTGAACTGATTGGCCGAGGTTGGACCAATGAAGAACTCGAGAAACTGTCTGGCAGTAACCTCATCAGGGTTCTGAAGAAAAACGAAGAGGTACATTTATATGTTATAACAGATCAAATAAAACATTTTTTTTCAAGACTCACCGTAGTTTTTTTCTTACCCTTTGGTTAATTGCGTAGGAATAGAAATATTTCATTAATTTGATCAGATAAATGTATAAAATATCTTTCTATCAAAAGTAAATGACCATTTGGCAAACTTGAATTTGAACAGTTAGTTATTCAATGTGTGAGATGCACTCCTCTTCAGTTCAATCGACTATATCTTTAACGATAAATCCATCCTTTTTAAGGAAACTAAAACTTTGAATACTGAAAGCCTAGTAAACATATATTATGTACTGGACAAAATAAGTAAGGAACCACGGAATTTTTCGTGATGTACGTTTCCTCTTTTCTCAATGAAAATAATCATTTTTAAGAATTAAAGAACTTACATTTCCAAAAGTGGACGTGGACCGCTTACATATACCGTTAGAAATTTTAAAATACCTTTATCCAAAAGACGTTCACATTTTTGTTTTTAACTTTTTTTTTCAGATAAAGGCACAGAAGGCTGATCTTCCTCCATACGAAGACCTCATACCGGCAGAGGCAGTTGCAAATCAAACATGCAGATCATAGTAGAAGATCCTAATCTTTTCATAGAATAGCTTTTTTCCGAACGAATGGCCATTGTATATTGAAAATACTACATGAACCCTTTCGTGAAACTATTTTCTATCATACTGATGGTTTAACACGGGGATGAGTTTAGTATTCCTTTGATCACTCGCCATTTTAGATTTCACGAATCGTTATGACATTAAGAGTCAACAGGGGTATAAAACGAATTTTATAATACCGTCAAAATTGTTCCATAGTTATAACAATAAAATTATATTCCTTATATAAAACTTTCATTTGTTGTTGAGAATTATCATCACATTGTCGAATTACGTCCTAAGGGATAATTGCATAGAATCAAACTCAACTGAATCAGATGATGTGTTAATTTGTTCCTTATCAAGCTTTCCATCAGCATTATTCTGCGAGTCTACAGTCACATGCAGTGTGCACTGAAACCATTGAGTTTGCCTAATAGAAGCAATGCATCGTATAACCTTTTATGTGACTATACCAAAACAGGTGTTTGCGAGTTGAAAGTTCAACAGTTAACTCAATCTCTCCCAACAAAGGCAGTTCCGTCATAAATTTCACTACAACCTCTGTCGTAATACAAGCGTTGGATGCAATCAAAGTTAGTTGAGCAAACAGCGACGCCGTTTTAAAAGTTATCATTCAAAACGTGTCAGTTAATTCCAAATGCTTTCGGAAAGGGAAACTTTATCCGAATATGCATTTTGCACTTAAAATCTCCTTTACAAAATACATTTGAAGTATTTAGCGACTGCATTAGCCTTGGTGACAATAAATATGTTATCCATGCTTGCGGTGTTATGCCTCTAGGGGAACCTACCTGAAGCTCAAAAAAAGCTCATCATAACAGAGGTTTTACAGGAATTAATGACGGATCTATCTCTGTGGGGAGGCAATGCAGTGAGCTACGTTGGAGAAATTGTTCTTCATATCGTCCAATGGAGATTAACAGTCAGTATATACTCAAACTCATAATGAATAAATACATTTGATGGATAACATAAGTCGAATACGTCATCGGTCCATGATCCATTTTGTTGAAACTTTAGAAATTGAATCAAATACTTGATTGCTTAATCATTGATTGCGTCAGACGTTATAAATTCGTTACACTGGCATCAATAGATAAAATGGTATAACACGAAAACTCGTTTTTTAATGTTTATGTGAGCAATGGAATTTGGAATATTTGCTATTAATGACATAAGTACATAAGTATGCACAAAGTATGTAACTTTCACCTAGCTTATTTTGCATTAACTTGCAAAAAGGTTGCTTATGCGTTTCTAACTTTAGTAAATGAAATAAACATTTTCAAGATGGAAATTGAATAATCATTTGGAGAACTGATAAGCAATGTAAAGCCATGATATAATAGCAACTTAAGTTTGTTATCTGCCATTAATTTAATTTTATTTTTTCAAGAGTTATTCATGTGATTTTCTGTGTCATTTGTGTTGAAATAATACTACATAATATGTTTTGCAGCTGTTTTCTGGTTAAAACAAACAAAACAACAAAGAATTTTATGAATGTTAGGATAATGAGGCTGTTACACCATTTGATATCGAAAAAATCACAGTTTTATGTAAAATAAGTAAGTTTGCTGAACTTTATATCAAATTATTTTTCTGTTTCATATAAAAAAAAATTCATCTAAAATAAAGTGTTTAACATAAAAAGGTTATCCGAATTACCATTGACTTTCAAAATAGATCACTCAATGTATACTTTCCCACATTATCTCTGTTACAAGCGAGCCAAAACTTTTGCGCAACCCACAGATGAAGGAAGCCCAGTCTCCTCAGTAGTTACCGGATCAGACCAGGGCCTCCTTTCACAAAGCCCTAAGGTGGTCGTAAGTTCTTAAGGTAACCTTAGTGCAATGTTAAAGTATGGGAGTTAGGGTTAACCTTAGTTAAGGTTGCTTTGTGAAAGGAGTCCTACTCTTGTCAGGAGAAATACAGCCGGAGAAACAAATTCTGTAATTCTGTCTAAGGAAATAGAATAAAGGATAACATTGTCTATAAAATCTCATTGAAATAAGTTCAAAACTTTAATTCCTACTTCGCCACGCATCTTGATCTAAACACGGCAAGAAACGCAGCAAGGTAAGAGAGGTAAGTTTCGACCTTTTAAATTAGATTGTTAGAAACAGGGACACAACTGACAACTGTAAGTTTACATATGTAAAACTTTCCTTCCATAAATGCGTCATAAGAAATGAACTTTCCTGACTGGTTCAGAACATATTACAGAAATTGAAATTATTGTAATGCAGAGATCAGTTTTCGGCGGTACACTCATTCTATTGTCAGCCCATTTGTGTTTACCTACCATGTAGGTTAAACACACAAATGGTTAACCATTATATAAACATATGCCTTCAAACAAGCAAACATTTATAATGTCATATGAGAGTTTGTTGAGATGAGATCATGTAACTTGATACTAAGTTTACAGTGATATGGAAATTTTGCTAGTATGGTTGTCAAACAAAACCCTTCGAATATACAATAAGCACTTGATGTAGGAGTGGGCTGAACCTCGTTTCATAACCCGTCGGCCGAACCAAGAATAATTGTGAGAATGGATATAAATGCTTTGGGAACACAAAGTTTGACATCAGAATCAAAAACGGTTTTATTGGGGTATTTTGTGTAAGAAATCGAACATTCCTGTTAATGCATTTTTGTTATACATAAATTATACTAACACAGTCTATTAGAGGTGGGGTAATTAAGTGCCGATTTCATTTATATCGGATAATCGCGGCTGGTAGTATTATTGCAGGAAGAAATCCAGCAACACACTTGTGGCTATGTGAAATCTGCAAGCATCGGCTGGAACTATCAAAACAATGAAGCTCAGGGTAGCATTGCACGACACCTTACTACATGTAGAATGGTTCTCTACTGCAGACAGAGTTGATGGGACAGGCTGGTAGATAGACGTTAATAAGAGAATAATACATTGGCTGCTTTAGATTTGAAAATTCTGCTAATCTGAGAACATGTACAGAAACATCAGGTGTTGCTTCAAATTGTACATTAAGTATATATTTCAGCATTTCATTGCATACAGTGACTTAATGATGGATATACAATGATATCATAAGGGTTTATTTTCCCTGAAGATCAAAACTTTGCAGAAGGTGAAAGAAAAAATTTTCATTTCTAAGGTAGTAGTCTCAATACACCTGGATTTACTCACCTAATTCACAACAACAACATTTAATTTGGATAGGTTTGAATCCTGGGACTTTATTTCTCCTTTGTCATAATTATCACATTCTTTTCAAGAAAATCAGTCACATTCACCACAAAAATGGCCATACAATATATGTATTCAAATCATTTTGCGAGAAAAAGAAACAAAATCAAGCACTCTTTTTAGTCCTTCCCAAACATCATTTCAAGGAAAGACCCAATATCACCTTTATTTATTCAGTGTTGATTCATATAGGTACCAAAGTTTACAAATTTATTGAAAAGGTAATATGCCTGATGTAAGCACTATGGTCACCTTATTTTACATAAAGTTACAGTTATGGCTAGCCATTTACAGAACTGAGAATATTTATTTTTCTGATATCATTTATAGGCAGAAAACATCTACCATGATGGAATTCTGTTTGTCCATGGCACAAAAATCCGTTATACAATGCATTGATATATTTAAGATAAGGATATAAGAAATGTTTTGTTTGGACAAAAGTCTTGGCAATGAAGGAAATGCAAGATAAATGTAATATACTCAATATTCCTGAAATCAGTACATATTTTCACTGTTGAAAAACATTTCATTAAGTAAAAAAGTGAGGAATCCAGTCCCTGTAGAAAAGAAAGGTAAATGAGTTTTGTCTTTAGTAATTTATTTTTTAAAATAAAAAAAAGGTTTTTCATTCTTAATCTTAATATTTTAATTCATATTTTAAAAGAAAACTATCAAAGTTTATAACAGGAAACAAAACAGATATTCTGATTAATTACGAAACATAAACATGCAAAAGAAGGAAATAAAAAAAGAGTATTAATTGGTTTTGTGTATTCAAAAGTAAAGCATTCATGCACACAAAAAACAGTGCAAGTGTTAAAAAGTCACAATTACAGAAAAGTCTTTATAATGTTGCTAACAACTTTTAATTCAAAATTTTAATTTCAAATATGTTTCATTAGTTCATATTGTTAATATATCATTCCCGTGATTTTCTAAAAAAGTTTTTGAAAGGATTACTTTTTGATTATATATTTTCATCATATATACTGATATTACCCATTTAACCTTTGACCCCCTTATAAACGAAATCCAAGTCAAACCATCCCTCAAATCCTCTGCTACAACTCAATAGTATTTCTTGAGAATCTGACAGTAATATACTATTATGTCAGTAATTAAAATCAAATCTCAATTGGTCCCACATAGAAGTTGGTCCACAAATTTGAACTGTGTAATACACACAGACATGTTACTAAGACATAATTGTTGTTTTAACAACTTGATAGAAATAACGATTATTTACAACCATTGTTTACCTCTTCAGAAGAACTTAGCGATAACATTAAATTATAACAGAGTTGAGAAGAGGGATGTGATTTGGAAAAAGTCTGTTTGAACAGGGCAATATGATCATGAATAAACACTTGTCAAAATCATTCTCTCCCAGTCATACAATCTTGTACTAACCTCTGGTTAAAAGCACTTCTTCGACTAGAAATGGAGTTTGGATGCAATCAAAGTCAGTTGTGCAATCCCCTTTGACGTTTCAAAAGTAATCATTCAAAAAGCCTCAGTCATTTCTGTATGCTTGGAAAGTCTACTCGACTTTGCAACTTTGCATTGTGTTTACAGAACACTGTAAAGTACATGGCAACTGTATCCCGACAAAGTGTTTTCATTTATCAAAATATTTCAGATTGTTTGTATTGCAATTTGTTGCCGCTGGGGGAATCTGCCGCAGGTTAAGAAGTGCTTGTATTCAAACAGATGCTAGCTGAGGATTTTATTACTTGAGTTACCTCTGTGGAAGAGACTATTGTCAAATATTGTGAACATACATAAAAGTGTAAAACCAATGAAACCAATGAAAGCAATATCCAACACTTGTGCATTTAAAGTGTGAAAAGCTTACAAGCATTTGAAGTGAAGGCATAATCTATTTACAATCATTTTCATAAGTCATTATGTACAACATGTAGATAACATTTGTTCATCTTTCTTACATACATCACAGAAGTAATATGACTACAAAACATTGAAGTTAATGACTGCATCATTTTGAAGATCCCTGATTAGAATGAATGCCCTGCTACCTTGGTTTTATGGTTTGCATAATCATGGTTTTAATGATTCATTAAAAGAAAAATGATTGTGGTGATGATGGTTGTTACATTCATAAATCTGTCAAAAACTATAATTAGGCTCCTTGGTTGCATTGATCTAATTTTTCTCAAACAAACTATGATCTTTCTGTTTTATACTTGAATCATGTTCAAAGAAATATTATTACATTCTTTGTAGAGTTACCAACTTAAATAATTCTGTGCAAAGAAATTCACATCTTTGAAAATAATATTGACTGTAATAAATATTCTATTAATCATGCTCTATTAATCATGTGCAATCATTAACTGGCATACAAATTATCCATCTGCTTATGATAAATTACACATCAATCTTTTTCAAATTACAATGATATAAAATGTTTTCCAATTGTGATGACGACAATGATGATTATTAATCGAAAGCACCGTGATTCCTATGATGATGTTACATGTACAAATGCTGTCTGGAAATACAGTTTTAATATTAGTGGGTTCAATGAACCTATCACACAATGTGATGAAATCAAGTAAGAATGAATTATGATGATCATTAAAATGACAAGAGAAGTTAGGCAATTACAAACATTGAAATCCTACGATCTAGACCTTCAAAATCATATTATTCTATAGATGTATCTTAGACTTGTGTAAGCCGAGCATAATTTGGTTTTAATGTAACATTTCATTTCCAATAAATGTTTGTTCTTCATTCTCATGGCGCCCAATAAATATTTTAACTTGATTGATGGTTTTGCCAACTTTTATGAAACATTACAATGTTTTTTTATAACACATTTATTTTGACATTATGACGTGTCATGAGACAATACAAAATATAACATTAATTGGTTGATGATATATACAGCTTATGTACACATTGAAAATGCATGAAGATTGCAATAGATACACATCTAAAACAATAAATAAGAATTACCATTTATTAATATATTAACATGCATTGAATCATAAATTTTTCTAAATTTAAGCTAAATGAAATGTCTGTTCGTTTATGTCTGACAGATCATTATGAATTTCAATTAAATAGACCTTTAAATCAATTCCTTGCCTTGTCAAAGGCACAAGGACTTAAAAATTCAAAAGAATTCTAATGATTCAAAAACTAGATCACTATTATGTTTAAATGCTATAAAAAATATTATAAGTTAAAAAATAACTCTTCAAGCAGAGTTCACCAATGCTTCTATATTGAAAGACCTGATGATTCTTTGGGAATATTATATTATTATTATATGGTAGAGTAAAAACTCTGCATAACTAGGTAACTACTGACTTCATTGATGAACTAGCTCATGTTGAAAGACACGTAGATGATATCAATATGAATGTTTGATCGGAAAATAAATTTCTGAAAAATTAAAACTTGTTTTTCATCTGTATTCCTAAAAATTTATAAGAATATATCTTTATATTAGATTAGTTCATTTTGATAACTTTTTTTCCATACCACAAAATCTTATTCATTATTTCAAAAACAGAAAGGGCATAATTAAATTATGAAAACATGTCATGACCAGATTACTGTAATCGTAAACTGTAATCACATTTCAACAAATTTCTATAAACTACAAAAACAATTGCTGATAAATGGCTTGACTCCCCAACAAATCATAATTTGTTAAAATTTTCACATATCCATGGAAGATATAATGACATCACTAATATACTTTTAGCATTCATTCTTCAAAAATACCAAATAGATATATCAATGAAAACATTTTCTTGCCTATTAAGATGACTACTTTTAAGCCTCTTCTGTGTTAAGATTCCTTTATAAATAGTTATCTCACTGAAGATACTCTGTCCTTTTCCTTCAAGAGATCCTTCATTATTTTCATGGTATTTTATTTGTTTTTAATGTGTTAAATCATGATGAGATTGTATCAAAACATCTCGCAGATAGATTCCAAAATGCTAAAAAGATGAAAATTATTGTTTTTCAAGTCACTCTATGGATGTGCCAAGAGCCTAAACCACATTATCACATTTACCATTTACATGCCAAGTATCTATATAAATTTTCAAACACATACTATCTCCTTGATGGTTTAGATAACACTAACATTGTTATATTTGGGATTAAACAATCTGCAATGGTACAAATTCTTGCACTTTTTCTGGTTGAGCCTCCTGACGGATTCGAACCCACACCCTCAGAGTCGGCCAACATCGCTTACATTGACCATACAAGCAGCTAACGGCCTCACCTATTTAGCTTGATATGGATTAGTTTCTACAGGTTGTTGTTCAGAAACCATTAATTTATACTTTTATATTGTCACTCTGTAGAACCAATTTGCATTAAATGATGCTCTTCGGTAACAGTCGATACATCTCAGTAAAATAACATCATTCATAAAGTTTGGTATGTGTGACTCCTATCACTCAAGGAGTGCCCCCTTAACACATGTCAATACCTATCAACATAATAGAGCAGAAATTACTATTGCACTGATACAAATCAATAATAGATGAAACCAGATAAACCAATTACTCAATCATTTTCAATGAAGATCATGAAAATAGCTTAAATCTGAAACTGGTCAAAAGGAACTACCTTCATCAACTCTAATAACTTCAGTCATTGGAAAAGTTTAAACATATTTCATGGAGACAAAATGCAAGGGGATAAACATTTGTATTTGCATGACCTAATTATAAAATCAGTGAAAATGAAGCATCGTTTAAAACAAATTGATGAAAACCCACGGTACAAGCCAATTTAATGCCAAATTTACGAGCAGCGGGAGAGCTACTCTTGAAATAACTACCATAATATTTCTACCTTTAACGACTATGACCTGTAACC
Source organism: Phorcus lineatus (assembly GCA_921293015.1). Taxonomy (NCBI): domain Eukaryota; kingdom Metazoa; phylum Mollusca; class Gastropoda; order Trochida; family Trochidae; genus Phorcus; species Phorcus lineatus. Next base: position 14,051,326 of record OV121092.1, on the reverse strand, counting down.
AAGCTACTCAGGTATGGTTGGCTATCAAATCAGGTAACGCCTTGAATACTCAATATTTTCTCAAAAGCATGCTATGTACTTCAAGCACAGTTACCATGCTAACCGACCATCAATTTCAACTTTTCAGCCTGTAGAGATCCTTAGACTTTGTTCGATGTACTATATATACTCCCAGTATAACAAAGCCGTGACTTCAAAATGAGGCTGTCAGATGATTGTCGACACTGGTTGCTGCAACGCTGATGTGAATGATGTCAACTCGCCCCGCCCACTAGCCGAGCAATCTTGGCATCTCTCATATCATACACGTCCATGAGCGGGGGATTAAGAGGTCAATAAAACTCTCCTGAAAATATGAAAAGAAGTTTTAACAAGAGATCACGAATGAGCATGGATCACTTAGATCTGAGTTTTATATTTCGACAATTTACAACATAACTGTTGATGTCCAATAAAATCATGAAAAGGTCTTCATCATTATCATTATCATTATCATTATCATTCCATTTTCCATTGATGTAAGAATTAAGGTTCGAAATGAAACTCACAAAATGGACATTGATAAACATCTTATTTCAGTTAGAAGAGGTACATTTCTGGCAGAAAAAGAAAACAATTCAACACAGACCCTCTCATAAATTCTACACAACATTTTTTAGCAGAACCCACTGAATGCTATATACTTCTTTAAAGTGTAATCTGGTACAAAAATTCTTTCATGAAATTTGGAATGAACCATTTTATATTCTGTAAATTGTAGGATAATCTATCTAACTCTCACCGAGTTGACGGGGCAGTTTTTCCTGGCGTACCACTCCATGCTGTAGAGACACATGAGCAGTCCATTCCCGATGAAAAGTGCTACCCACATGAACACATTCCAGCTTCGGGACGAACCCTTGTCCGTCAGGAAGATAAACCCAACTGAAAACATGAAATTGTCTGTCTGATTGAAAAATGACAACGCTTGAAATTTTTCTGTAAAGAATTTTTAAGATGTCTTAAAATGTCTGGTCTTGTCATTATAAACATCCATGAGCACTGTAATCTTTTAACTCATGATTTGTCTTCTGTGGGTTGATCAAAATCAAGTGCTTGAAGCTACTTTTGTGTGATGCAGTTTCCATATATCCCAAAACCCCTACAGCCCATTACCCCTACACCCCAGTTCCCCTACAGCTTGTTAAAACAACACAGACAGTTACCTATCTGGAATAATAGACTCACCCTAACAGGTGATTAAGAGTAGAAGTGGTAGTTTGGAGTGGACATTTTGATTGAAAACATGGAATATGATAGAACATATGAACATATAAAAATAAAGGAATTAATTTAAATTTGAAATAATTTGATTTAAACATAAAATATGAAATATGTTTCAATTTAATAAACTCAACTATCAATTGTCTCTGTGTTCAGTCTGTGTTTTGGTTTTCGTCCTAATCTAAGCACAGTTGATGCTATATTTGCCCTCCATTCATTGATTAGTCGAACTCTGAATAGTAATAAGCGATTGTATTGTGCATTTGTTGATTTTAAACATGCTTTTGATTCAATTGATAGGTGTAAATTATGGTATGAATTGGCCAAATTGGGTGTCAGAGGGAAGTTATTATTGGTTATTCGTTCTTTATATCTTCATTTAAGATCTTGTGTGAGGATTGGTGGTTTTGATAGTCAGTGTTTTAGAAATAATCTTGGTCTAATGCAGGAGGAGGTCTTGTCGAACGTTGGGAACTCGAGGTAAATATTGTTAAAACTAAGATAATGGAATTTATTTAGGAATAGTTTTTAACTATAATAACTTATTCTCAAAGGCTACATTGCAGTTGTCTGATCCGGGTAGGAAGGCGCTCTTTTCCATATATAATAATACTATTATTTTATGCATCCGAGATTTGGGGACATAATAAAGGATTAAACATTGATACAAACAATATCATGAATGACTACACCAACTTCTAAATGCCTTTGAAGAAATGGTTATTTTATTGTCACCATGTTCAACATCCACAACCTGTACCAATAATGTTTTCATTACGTACCAATTATCTCTACAGATATATGTAATAAAGAATCAGTCTGGGTGAGTCCATTGTGTCGCAAGAGGTAACAAACTAGAGATTAGCAGTGCAGTGGACAATAAACTTGTTTTGATAAGCTGTAGGGGTAATGGGCTGTAGGGGTTATGGGAGACTACCGTTGTTTACCCTAACCACTAGTTAATTGACCACTGTGTACATGTCTTGCATGGAGCTCTTAACATATTGTTTTAACTTATTCATTGTGTCTTAATCACGTTTTTGTTTTGATTGCAAAGTGCTATCATTATCTGTAATAAGTAAAACTCGTCTCCATATCACCAAAACGTGTCACATTTTAGATAATAAAATTTGAACATAATATTCATTTTTTTTATAATTAGTGATACTGGTATTATAATGTTTTGTAATGCACTCTGTCCACCCAGCTGAACAAATGTGTATCAGTAGATCTGTATGGATGTGCCTATACTTATTAGCAGCAACCGACGTACAATTCCTTGAGAGAAATAATAAAATGCCAGTGAGGTGATATCTAATCTGATAAAAAAACAACTGTGTTCTGAGGAATGTAAGTTCAAAATATTGACTCTACGACGATTCAAATGCGTTCCATAAGTAGGTTTTCTCTCAAGCCCCATTACTATTAAATTCTGACGTAAGCTCAGCAAGCCAATAGCAAAGACTGGCAAAAGCCTTTGGAATCCGTAGCTGGTGGCTCATGTGGACCATTTATTCAATGCCGCTAGCTTTCTTTTTGAAAACGATATGATTAATAATTATTCCTCTAATGACTATGTTTTTTCTGATCAAACTGGTGACAGAAGAGGCGAGGCGAGGACTCTGACTGCCGTCAGACCCAAGGAAGAGGAAACCCACTTGTTCCTATATTAGTAGAGTTCTAAATATTTTCTAAATTTCATTTGTCAGAACACGGTCGATTTGATTCAAACTGGCCTAAACCAAGTCTCAAAGTAATCAATATCTTTGTTATATCCTGATACTTACACCCAGCCCCTGCAAACATGACGAAGAGCACCGGGTAGAAGAAACCGAACGCCATGGTGAGGATGTACTCGTGGAAGACAGCTGAGATCAGGAAGACTAGCGCCATGGCAGCCGCTCTGTTCTTGTGACCAAACAACTGTCAAACATGAGAAAATTACATCATGAAATTCATCTGTTTGCTAATAATGACATGAATTATTTCAAGGAAATTTCTCTTAATGACTGAAGAAAGAAAATCAAACAGCAAAATAAAATTCAGACTGATTTCTTCAAAGGGTCCATTATCTTTAATCTCAAATTTTGGTGTAAACTTTTCCCCAAAAAGCTCATGCCTGTAAATGCAGAGATATTTTACATGTATAAATTTTAGCCCATGACCAATCTACTAAAATGTCTATGTTAATGCTCAGTGATCCAATATTATCTTAACTTCTATCACAGTATCATTCCAGAAACATTTCAAAAGTTCTCTAATTATTCATGAGCCACACTGTTTCCATTGATTTCAATGTTTAAATTTTCAAAAGAAAGTAGTATATCCTTAGCTCTCCTAATTTTGGCTCTTCAAATCTCAAATTCCGCCTACACTGTAGAGATCCCTGTATATATAGGTGTAGAGCCAGTCATGCACGACAACATTCCATGTCCTGTAATAGTTAGCAAATGTAGTGGAGTTCCACCAGTCCTTGTAGAAGAGGCGATCGCCGAACCGTAACATCTCCGCAAATGCATTCAACCATGAGTGCAATATAGCGAAAAAACCTGTGAGGGAAAATATGATATTAAAGCTCTACTTCATGTATTGCTACTCACTAGTAGGCTTTCTGATAATTATGGAAAAAATCTTAATTCTTAGGACAATGTGTTTTTGTAATTGAGAAAACTTTAAATCCCATAACTTCTATTTTTTAGTTCCAAAACTACTGAAAAATTGTAGTTAATTGAGTCAAAAAGGTTGATAAGCAAAGCACCTGACATATTTGGTGTAATTGTTTTGTATGTCATAAAGGTCTAAAAACATGATCCTGTGTTGGACAACCACTTGTACATGTGCACAAACAATAAATATTCCATCCTTCCTGTTGCATGAAATATTAAGGCAAGACACGGCACCCTATTTTTGTAATATTTCCTTCACTCAATCAAAATTGAGATTTTTGGTTTTTTTGACATGTGACATACAATGACTTAAACACGAGCAATGTAAAAAGACGAAACTCACCAATGAATAGAACAAGCGTTCCCGGCAGCATACACCCAAAGGCGGACAGCATGAGAGCTTTAGGTGTGACATGGTCCTTGTTAAACTCTCGGAAGTACGGGATGCAGAATCGCTCAAAGATGTAGTACGTATACATGAGACATGCAAACACTTGAGCAAAGTTGCTGACCACATACTTCCATCTAATGCTGTGGGTCCTTTGGAAAAAAAAAGACTGTTATGTCAACAACAACTGAAACATTGTTCATTTCATTCTCAACATAAGGTTCTGAAAATACATAAAATATCTTAAGCAGTGGCTCATCTCAATCATTGACACACTAATATGATATATACGTAATAAATAATATAAATAAAAACACCTTAATAAATACTAATTAATACTTGAAATATCAGTGACATCTGCAATTTTATCATCTTCATAATTGATGGTAGATAAATTGCTAAGAATAATAAGCATTTTTGAATTGATATCTAGCTTAAAGTTTGTGCATATGTCAACATTGTGTACATGTCTTCATTGTTGTGCATATGTCCTCTTTGAGCATGTGTCCTCATTGTGTACATGTCATCATTGTGTATACTTCCTCGCTTTGCACATGTCCTCACTGTGTACAGGTCCTTGTTGTGCATATGTCCTCTTTGAGCATATGTCCTCATTGTGTACAGGTCCTCGTTGTGTATATGTCCTCATTGTGTATATGTCCTCATTGTGTATACTTCCTCGCTTCGCACATGTCCTCACTGTGTACAGGTCCTTGTTGTGCATATGTCCTCTTTGAGCATATGTCCTCATTGTGTACATGTCCTCATTGTGTATATGTCCTCATTGTGTATATGTCCTCCTAGTGTAGACTTCCTCATACTGTATATGTCCTCATTGTGTACATGTCCTCATTGTGTATACTTTCTCATTGTGAACATGTCATAAGTGTATACATGTCCTCATTGTGTATATGTCCTCCTAGTGTAGACTTCCTCATACTGTATATGTCTTCATTGTGTACATGTCCTCATTGTGTACATGTCCTCATTGTAAATACTTCCTCGCTTCGCACATGTCCTCACTGTGTACAGATCCTTGTTGTGCATATGTCCTCTTTGAGCATGTGTCCCCATTATGTACATGTCCTCATTGTGTACATGTCCTCCTAGTGTAGACTTCCTCATACTGTATATGTCCTCATTGTGTACATGTCCTCATTGTGTATACTTTCTCATTGTGAACATGTCATAAGTGTATACATGTCCTCATTGTGTATATGTCCTCATTGTGTATATGTCCTCATTGTGTATATGTCCTCATTGTGTATATGTCCTCATTGTGTACATGTCCTCATTGTGTATACTTCCTCGCTTAGCACATGTCCTCACTGTGTACAGGTTCTTGTTGTGTACATGTCTTCACTGTGTACATGTCATCACTGTGTACATGTCCTCCTTGTGTATATGTCCTCATTGTGTATACTTCCTCGCTTTGCACATGTCCTCACTGTGTACAGGTCCTTGTTGTGCATATGTCCTCTTTGAGCATATGTCCTCATTGTGTACATGTCCTCATTGTGTATATGTCCTCATTGTGTATATGTCCTCCTAGTGTAGACTTCCTCATACTGTATATGTCCTCATTGTGTACATGTCCTCATTGTGTATACTTTCTCATTGTGAACATGTCATAAGTGTATACATGTCCTCATTGTGTATATGTCCTCATTGTGTATATGTCCTCATTGTGTACATGTCCTCATTGTGTATACTTTCTCATTGTGAACATGTCATAAGTGTATACATGTCCTCATTGTGTATATGTCCTCATTGTGTATATGTCCTCATTGTGAACATGTCATAAGAGTATACATGTCCTCATTGTGTACATGTCCTCATATGCCCTTACCATATTGCTTTTCAAAAGTGTTAACATATTATTATGAATATATGATATTGATGTTTTGTGACAGTCCTGAAGATTTGGAGAAGCGCTTACGTACCTTGGGTATGAGTCCCTGTAGATGAGAGTTGGAGCAAACAGGAAGTAGAGGTACTGAGAGAAGCCGGGACACAGTCCGCTCTCCATGCTAGACTCATCTGAGGATAAAGAAGAATTTCACTAACGTAAGACTCCAGTGTACGAAATAAGTTCTGTGTGAAATAAGGTCTACACAAATAAAGTTTGTGTGATGAAGGCCCCTTAAGCTGCAACAGCCAGTAACTTTTCCTCTTAAGTTTAAAATTTAAAAAAATTCCTTAAATTTTGCATCAGGATATTAGCTAAAGAACATTCTGGATGGGCACATTTAAAGTTCACATCAATAATTTTTCATATGGAACAGAGATGACAAAGAGTATTGAAAACAGAAAGGAAAACTTTTTACTTCTTTTCACATATAAGGGTACAGGCTCATAAACCAGTAAACAAACCGTTCTGTAGCAATTAGGGTGATCACAAACTATAGAAAGTTCAGTACACACTACCTGCAGGCTGACCGACCGTACCTTCAGTTTCTTTCTTCTCCTGGTGGTCGTCCTTCTTATACTTAAGGACCCGGTCCATATTGGTCCGCACAAAAGCATGAGTCTTCATATACAGACGAAGCTGGCCAAACACAAGAATACATGATCACCCTTATCTTGTGAAAATACACACAGATTGGGAAGTCTTAACTTTTCAAGACATGAATGAACATAGTTTTGAAAAAGTGATATTCATCTAGATAAATGCAAATTTGTAACTATGATTGCCTTTAATGTAGACCAACTTCAAATGTGCTCCTAGCCTACTTCGAACTATGCTGATCTAAATCTTGCTACAGTTTATAGAATTTGAGATGGGTTAGCAGAGTTCTCACAAGCTATGTCAGTTTCAGAGCCAATATGCATCCCTAATTCATACTAATACAACACACAATGACCACACTAACGGAAAGCAAATTAATTAACTGTGACGTGTTGGTTTTTCGTCCCCAGATAAACATTTGTAAAGGGATTCACGATGAAACATTCAAGTTATGTTGCAGAACGCTAAAGAGATGGCACAGAAAGGTGACAAACTGCAGCTGAGTTTGAAAAAAAGATTTCTATAACTTTTCTCTGTTTGCTCTCTAGGGTACAGAAGCAAAGTGTTATAATCAATTGAGATATCATATGAATATATGAATATATGCTATTTTTCGTGAAAGAGGGCACTACACGTAAGCTCTAAATTGAAGTGTTTTGCAGCTGGGTTTATATAAGCCATGAATTTGATTTGAAGAGGAAGTTGTTCCAATCATTGAATAAAGTCATAGGTATGCTCTTTGGCCCGGAACCAGCATCCACTAGCGAGCTATCAATATTACCAGATACTGACTCTGAGCTCGTTACCTGTACTACTACAAGCTACGTACCTGTTCACACATGATGATGAGGGAGGAGGCAGGAGTTTGTTACCTGTACTACTACAAGCTACGTACCTGTTCACACATGATGATGAGGGAGGAGGCAGGAGTTTGTTACCTGTACTACTACAAGCTACGTACCTGTTCACACATAATGATGAGGAAGGAGGCAGGAGTTTCGTTACCTGTACTACTACAAGCTACGTACCTGTTCACACATAATGATGAGGGAGGGGGCAGGAGCTTGTTACCTGTACTACTACAAGCTACGTACCTGTTCACACATAATGATGAGGGAGGAGGCAGGAGCTTGTTACCTGTACTACTACAAGCTACGTACCTGTTCACACATAATGATGAGGAAGGAGGCAGGAGCTTGTTACCTGTACTACTATAAGCTACGTACCTGTTCACACATAATGATGAGGGAGGAGGCAGGAGCTTGTTACCTGTACTACTATAAGCTACGTACCTGTTCACACATGATGATGAGGGAGGAGGCAGGAGTTTGTTACCTGTACTACTACAAGCTACGTACCTGTTCACACATAATGATGAGGAAGGAGGCAGGAGTTTCGTTACCTGTACTACTACAAGCTACGTACCTGTTCACACATAATGATGAGGGAGGGGGCAGGAGCTTGTTACCTGTACTACTACAAGCTACGTACCTGTTCACACATAATGATGAGGGAGGAGGCAGGAGCTTGTTACCTGTACTACTACAAGCTACGTACCTGTTCACACATAATGATGAGGAAGGAGGCAGGAGCTTGTTACCTGTACTACTATAAGCTACGTACCTGTTCACACATAATGATGAGGGAGGAGGCAGGAGCTTGTTACCTGTACTACTACAAGCTACGTACCTGTTCACACATAATGATGAGGGAGGACGCAGGAGGGAGCTCGTTCTCCGTCACATACTTCACTGGCAGGATGTAGAATGCACACTCGTACACAATGAACAGCGTCAGCCACATGTAGTCTAGAGTACCTGCAATATGATTTTCATATCCACCAATTATCCAAATCCAATAAAAAGGTAGGTTAAATGAAATGCTTCTTTGGTTGGGATATTAGGATTTTATTCCTGCCAGGCAAATATTCTTAATACTTTAGATGGAAAGATTCACAAAAATATCCAATCAGTTTTCAGAAAGGGCTTTTGACAATGCCATTTCCAATTTATCATGTACTCACGAGGTTTGCCCGGCTTGCGACTCGTAGCCCAGTAGAGGAAGGCCGGGTACACGATGAGTATTGTGGCCATCTGCATCATGACCCAGAGGGCCATCACCTTGGGGAACTTGCCCAGACCCCATTGGATCAGGTTGAAGTCTAGCACCAGTCTGTCCGAAATAAAACAAGGAGGATGATTTCTGCTCTCTGATGTTTAGAGGTACTTCTGCAATTTGCAACCGACATCCAGTGTAGCGTCACACCTAGCTGCATATAGAGCAGTCCCTAATTGCACAAACCCCATAGTTACAACATATTGTAATGATCACTCAGTGTAAGACAGCTCTTTGAAAGTGGGTTCAGTTCCCTGCAGCACAGTTCTTGGGCTGGCCCTCTCAACATTTGGTTCCATATCAAACACAGGGCTGAGTCTTGCACCAATTTTTATATTGCAATTTATTGCAATGTACAGCACATGTATTGCAATAATAATGCCATATATTGAGTAAACTCTACATTCACTTTTATTAATTCTTATGCAGTTTTACCATTATACATTGAAATACCTTCAAAAGAAAAAATATGTCAACAAATTTTGATGGCATAATCCTGTCTACTACTATTTGTAATACAAACAAATATGTATCCTAGCTCAAAAAAGGACTTGTTTGCATGTCAAGCAAATTAGAACAAGCTTGAGTGATATACATGGAAATGAAAAATTATATTGCACTAATAATGCACAGCCCTGTTTGATTTTTTTGCTTGTGACTAACTGCCTGTAACAGGGTCAACTGTGATTGTGAAACTGCCCTTTGAAAATGCTTTTATTTGATCAAAGATTCAATGCCATGAATTGTCTCTATAAAAATGATGTATTAAATATGACTTTTCCCCTTTTTTAACATGGACCATGTAAAGACACACAAATTTGATTCATCTTAATACATTTTTTATTCTTTGACTGGTGGATTTTATCAAGTTAGCAAGTGATGGCCATTTTGTTAGAGGTGAACTATGTGAATGGATTTTGTGACAACAACCTTTCTTTTCAAAACAAAACCTCTACCTCTGCTTAAAAGCACATCATATAAATCATTTGAAATTCAGACCCTGTAGATCTTAGACCATATCAAGTGTTGGCAAATCTCGAGGGTTCAGGTTTATGGAACTTGGAATAAAAGCTCACCAATAGTTCATTTGTTACTAACCTGCCTTGTTCCACCCAGTCGAAAATGATTGTGTTCAAACTAAACACAATGAGAATTGCAACAAATATGTGGTATATCGTTCTGATATGGTTGATCTCAAACAGCTCCCTGAAAGAAAAGAAAACAAATAATAGTCACTGTATTAATGAACTGAGCTAATCTGAGATGTATATTGCGCACTTTCCTTTGGTACAAATGAAGAGGTATTGAACTTATTCATCATTATTAAATCATATTATTTGACTTTTCAAAAAATCCCCAAATGAAGCAAAAAAAATTTAAAACCCTCCAAAATACTGGTTATGTGTGACAATTGAAACACGTCAACTTTAACATTGTGACAAAGCGCTGTAAACATGGACATTGATAATCATCATAACTAATGCCTAGGCAAGTTAGCTACATTGGGAAATAAGTAAAATTACCTACGTTAATACTGATCTGCGGTTGATGAATATTTTGTCTGGCAATTCCCCTTCTGCTCTTTTCTTACTGAAACAAAGAAGACGAAATCAGCAAGTTTTTAAATTTTAAAATTCTCAATAATTGAAGAATATTTCATACAATAAAATCACATTTTCTTCATAAAGTCATATTATTGCTAGGATGATTCTTGACAAAAAAGTTAACTTAACAAAATGATCCATCATCTCTGTATTTGATTTTAACTGATCATGACATATTTAAACATCTAAAGATATAATATCATTATGAATAATTTATTCAAACTCTGAACTTTACACCATAAATGCATAAAACTTTCACAAATGTTCTCAAGTTTTAATCTCATGTAATAATCACTAACTATATATGTTTGTTTAACAGTGATGTCCTGTGTACGAATAGTATGCACATTTACAACAGTGAGTAGGAACAGCAACATTAACTGTGAAGGATTTGGGAAAATATCTAAAGGGAAAACACATCCCTGCATTCAGAAACACAAAATTTCCCAGGATGTCATTAAAATCTTGTACAAAATGTGTTCCAGAACTCATATCTAATTATCAACATATCTAATTCACAAATATGAAGACCCTCTAACTTTGTACTTCACTCTTTTATCAGTAACACAACAAATTATTGATAATAACCTATCCTTGTTCACCATTCCAATAATCGTAACAATAGAGGAATTATGAAATGACAGTACAGCAATAAAGATGTCAATTGCACCTGTCATGTCACTGGTTTTAATTACTGACATGCTTTCATTGATTGTTGGGAAAGTTTCAGCCACCTGGCATTTTCAGTTAATTCATATTTACGTAAACTAGATGAGTAAATGCAAGTTTGGGGACTATAGATAGGTGTTTGAAGGGCATTTAGTAGTCCTGCTTCATGACTGTGTATAATTAGGAGCCTTTAATACAGTCTAAATCCTCGTTCAGCAAGTCTAGATTTGACTGCATACACAAGAGCCAAACAAAAAAAATATAGTGGATGAAGGAACAGTAAATTATTAAAATATTTCATAGACTAAATTTTAGTCATTTCGTAGTGCCATACATTAGAACAACAAGATTTTTCTGGATTTCTGGATCCTTGATTGTAAGGCCAGGGTTAGTTTTAAGGCCAGACACTGAAATAAGATAGAATCCTAAGAAAGTTTATAGAAAGACTTCTATAGAAAGACTGGAGAGCTTGATTTCAGGAAATGAAGAAATTTCAGTCTCTTTGCCATTTCATTTAATATTTTAAATTTTTTTTGATTAACTGATGCATTTTCATTTCAAATTCTAACTGTTAGACTAGGCCAGGGTATGTGTTTTGCTAATATTAACCCCCGTCATAAGGGTAGCCTCAACCAACCACTACTCTACAGTATACAACTAAAAAGTGTTTTTAGATGTCCCCCCTGTACACCATTTCAGCATATTTGTTTTTTTTTTATCCCCCGCCCAACGTAGTTGGTGGGGGATATTGAAATGGTCTCCGTCCGTCCGTTCGTCCCGATAATGTTTCCGGAGCACAACTCCAAAACGGTGAGACCTATCTCGACGAAACTTGGTATGTGCAACGGGCATCATGCGTAGATGTGCCTTTTGGGGTTTTCAACTTCTTTGCATTTTTATTTTTACCCGTTTCCATGGAAACGTAACATAGGATTTTGTTTCCGGAGCACAACGCCAAAATGGTGAGACCTATCTCGACGAAACTTGGTATGTGCAACGGGCATCATGCGGAGATGTGCCTTTTGGGGTTTTCAACTTCTTTGCATTTTTGTTTTTACCCGTTTCCATGGAAACGTAACATAGGATTTCGTTTCCGGAGCACAACTCCAAAACTGTGAGACCTAGCTCGACGAAACTTGGTATGTGCAACGGGCATCATGCGGAGATGTGCCTTTTGGGGTTTTCAACTTCTTTGCATTTTTATTTTTACCCGTTAATGTTTCCGGAGCACAACTCCAAAACGGTGAGACCTAGCTCGACGAAACTTGGTATGTGCAACAGGCATCATGCGGAGATGTGCCTTTTGGGGTTTTCAACTTCTTTGCATTTTTTCCGTTCGTCCGTCCGTCCGTTCATTCGTCCGTCCGTCCCGATAATGTTTCCGGAGCACAACCCCAAAACGGTGAGACATAGCTCGACGAAACTTGGTATGTGCAACGGGCATCATGCGGAGATGTGCCTTTTGGGGTTTTCAACTTCTTTGCATTTTTATTTTTACCCGTTTCCATGGAAACGTAACATAGGATTTCTTGAAGGTTGTTTGTAGAAAAACAACATGATCACTGTTCAATATTCCACAACTAGTATCCTTAACTACCCTTTCCCTTTGGAGGGGGATATAGCTGACTCTGCCTGCTTGTTTAAAATTCTTAACAGTTTTTTTTAAACTCGAAAAAATTAAAGAATTTTTCTATAAAACAACATAAACTTTAGGTTTTGGTTAATGAACATCTCCACAGTTTTGACAAAATATTAACTACATATGAATCAATTTAAGATTAAGAAAATATAGAATTGAAAAAGAAGTTGAAACCCCTAAAAGGCACATCTACATAATATGAAGGGGATGTGTACCAGATTTGGTGAGGATTGGTCATGTAGTTTCAAAGCTATGCTCCGGAAACTAACCCTTCCCTTTAAAATGAAAACTCCAAACTGTTGCCAGGGAAACAAACAAAAGAATTGAAAAAGAAGTTAAAACCCCCGAAAGGCACATCTACATGATATGAATGGGATGTGTACCACTTTGGTGAAGACTGGTCATGTAGTTTCAGAGTTGTGTTTCGGAAACTAACACTACCCTTCAAATTGACTAAGTTCAACCTGTTGCTATGGAAAAAAAAAATTTTAAAATTGAAAATGAAGTTAAAACCCCCAAAAGACACATCTACATGATATGAATGGGATGTGTACCAAACTTGGTGAAGATTGGTCATATAGTTTCAGAGTTGTGCTCTGGAAACTAACACTACCCTTCAAATTGACTAAGTCCAAACTGTTGCTATGGAAAAAAAATTGAAAAAGAAGTTGAAACCCCCAAAAGGCACATCTTCATGGTATGAAGAGGATGTATACCAAATTTGGTGAAGATTGGTCAAGTACTTTCAGAGTTATGCTCCGGAAATGCTCGGGAACGCCAACGAGGACGAGGACGCTGACGCAGACGGGAACTCAGCGAAAACCAATATGTCTCCCGACCCTTCGGGGGGAGACATAATTGTCATAGCTATACCATATCATGATTATCTCTATCAGTCATGGTGAAGTAGGGAATGAAAACGTTTATCATTAAATAAAACAAAATGGGATATAACGTCAAAATTCAAGGAAGAAACTACCAGGAAGAAACTATGAGGTTTACTATGACATGTACTGTTTGGGTGAGCATGGTACAGAATTTTCACTGTTTAAAGTGATAAACTTGAGGTTTATCTGGCTTCTTGGCAAGTTGGGGATAGTTTATCTAACATAGTTTGTTTAAGAGAATGTTTTGGACATCATCCTTTAAAGAGATTTGACGTTGAGACTGGTGTTAGGATGATGGTGATGAAGATGATTAGTAAATTAGTTACTGATGATGATGATGATGATGATGGTGTTGGTGGGATTGTGATTTTTAATATAAAATGATGACAATTATTAATCATTGGTGGTTATGGTTAGCGTTACATTGGTAACAACAATAATCATGTTGATGATAATAAAAACAATTTTATTAACATTTTGTTAGCGAAACATATTTCAACTGAAGAAAAGTGGATGTGTTTCATGACCACTCAATCATGCTTCAGAACTGAAAATCTCTACAAGCAGGGATGTCACAAATCATAAATTACCCCCTTTTAAAAAAACAGAAGGCTGCTATGTCAGGAAGGAAGAAGGATGGGTTGAAAACCACTATTTGCCCACTGATTAATCATGCTTAACAAAGAGCCAAGCAAACAACCCTGTAAAAAAGTCCAAATAAATATTTTTTTCAATTTTGCCTTTAAAAATGACATGAACAATGTTGAATAAAAACATTGAATAGACAGACAAATGAAAGTTCACGAAAAAAAATTTAAGAAGATAAAATAATATTTTTAAGATGTCCAATAGAAACTTTGAGTCATAAATGTAAAACGTTGAAATCAATGTAAATGGGCTTGGCTCTTTCCCTTAAAATGTTAATAGGCAAAGTAAATTAGTAAACCCTCGTCACTGCACCGGGTAAGACCTCATACATACTGCTTGCTAACTTGAAGACTATCCTTGGCTTTAATTCTAAGACAGACAAAACCATAATAGTCATTATAACAATGTGAGAACTGGTAATGTTAATATCCCAAAATTAATACAATAAATACTAGTATGTATATATCTTCAAGGCATATAAGTAAGGAACCTTCCCTTGAATATCAAGGGATTTAAGATAATATCAATGAAATCAGATACCTCGCTGCATTTAGTTTTATATGAGTGCTGCTTAATTTGAGGTCTGTCCGGTGACCTTGACATTCGAACGAACAATCAAGATAACATTCTATATTATTAATGATTGTTTGAAGTTGAAAGATTTCAGACAGGGCCACTTGACATGGCCACTATGGAGATTTTATCAAATTAGAAATGCATCCTGAAATGCGTGTTAAGTTTTTTTTTATCTGATTTCAATGAGATTTGGGTATTGTGAATCCTGGATTGTGAATAAGTTGAAATTCTTTTTGATTGGCAAATCAGTCTTATTAGGCACTAGTAGACTGGGAAGCTTAAGTTGTACTCCATCTTAAAAACGCTAAGATTTTCAGAAAGAGAAACTGCGAGTGTTCTATGATTTAATTTGTGAGTCAATATTAAGCATAGCAAAGCATTAGCAGTTTTCCAGGTTATCAATATAGAAAGCACAGCAAGTAGAAATTCATGTTTCCAATCTGAGTTAACAGCACGGATACCCAAACCATGAAACAATTTTAATCAACTTGACGAAATCGAATCGGCCAAAACTGAAGGCATATTGCTCCGATCAAAAGTTGAATGGAATGAAAAGGGGGAAAAACCAACCAAATATTTCTTGTCACTAGAGAAACGTAATTTCCTCAATAAGGCTATAATCAAATTAGAAAATGACAAGGGCGAAACTCTTACAAAAACAGACGATTTGATTAAGGAAGCAAAACATTTTTATGCAAAATTATATACTAAACAAGGCTCAGATGATGCTGACTTAGAGGAAATATTTAAAAACCACGATATACCAAAGTTAGAGGATAAACAAAAAGAACAAATGGAAGGTGATTTATCATATGATGAAGTGTTAAAAGCTTTGAAAAATATGAAAAACGGTAAAAGTCCTGGACCATCTGGATATACAGCAGAGTTTTATAAATTTTTCTGGAATGACTTAAATAAGTATCTCATTAAATCACTTAATTTGGGGTATTTAAGAGGCGAACTTTCTACTAAATAATTTTTATTAAAAAAATTATTATTATTATTATTAGCCAAAAACAGGGATTAATTACTTGCTTTCCTAAACCAGGCAAATCAAAAGAACACTTGAAAAATTGGAGGCCAATAACCTTGCTTAATGTTTCATATAAGCTTGCATCAGCAGCGATCGCTAATAGAATAAAACCAATGCTACATGATATCATCAATGAAGATCAAAAGGGTTTTGTGCCAAACAGATATATAGGGGAATGTACACGCCTAATATACGACATCATGGACTATACAGACTGTATGGAATTACCAGGAGTGCTTCTTTTAATTGATTTTGAAAAGGCTTTTGATTCTGTGGAATGGGACTTTATTTCAAAAGTACTGGACTTTTTTAATTTTGGAAAATCTTTGAAACACTGGATACATACATTCTATAGAAATATTAAATCAAGCGTATTGGTGAACGGTTTTGCAACAGACTACTTTAGCTTAACTAGAGGTTGTAGACAGGGAGACCCTTTATCCCCCTACATTTTTCTCTTATGTGCAGAAATACTTGCAAATATGCTAAGGATCAATCCAAAGATAAAAGGTATTACCATTGGAAACACAGAATATCTTGTGTCTCAATTTGCAGATGACACCACTTTGATATTAGATGGCACTGAAGAATGTCTTCGGAATACGTTGCAAATCTTACGACAATATGCATCATTCTCTGGGTTAAAAATCAATACAAATAAAACTCAAGTTATAAAAATAGGATCTTTGAAAAATGAAAAAGAAATACTGTGTAGAAAATGGAAATTAAATTGGAATGAAACTGAATTTACTCTCCTTGGCATCATCTTCACGCATAATTTGGCAGAAATGGTGGAAAGAAACTACAAAGACAAACTTAAGGAAGTACGGCTTACAATGAAGAAATGGTCAGCAAGAGCCCTTACACCTATAGGTAGAAATACAGTATTAAAAAGTCTGATACTACCTAAATTAAATCATTTATTCTCAGCTCTCCCTAACCCAAACAAAACCTTTATGAAACAATTAAATACTGAGTTTTTCAAATTTATTTGGCAAAATAAACCCGATAAAGTAAGTCGGAAAATTCTTAGCAAATCAATTGAAGATGGAGGATTAAGGGTACCAAACGTAGAAAATACGATCAAATCGCAAAAGATTACATGGATTAACAGGTTATTCAAGAAAGATTCGAAACTAAGCAAATTATTTTACCATAACATCAACACAAATGATATGAATTTTCTATCAAAATGTGAACAACATATCAAAGAAAACATACTGACAAAGAGAACAAATGATTTTTGGATGGATGTGTTATTAGCATGGGGACAATACATCAGTAGTAAAGGACAATGCATTCAGGAGCAAAATGATGTGCTAACACAGCCTATCTGGCATAATGATAACCTTAGAATAGACAATAAGCCAATATGCTACACACACTATATAAAGGCGGGAGTATATTTAATAAATGATTTGGTAGATGACACAGGAAACATACTAATTTATGAACAATTTAATAAACTGTACAACTGCAAAACAAACTTTTTAGAATATGCCGGGATCTATAAATCAATAAAACGCTATTGTAAAATAACGAATAACACTATACTCAGAAAAACCTGCATGCCCTGCATTCCTTATTTTTTACAAGATCTAGTGAAAACAAGCAAAGGATGCAGAATATTTTATGATACACTACAAACAACCGAAAATCAAAATACAAACAACAAATACAGGAAGAAATGGAATATCGATTTTAACCAACAAATATTGGATATTGACTGGAATTATTTTCATAAGATACCTTTCAGGGCTCTTGTAAATGTAAAACATCAATGGTTTCAGTATAGCATTATCCACAGATGCATATCAACAAATGAACTGTTATCAAAAATGAAATTGATTGACACCAATGTCTGTACTTTTTGTAAAAACGAAGTGGAAACTATAATGCACATGTTTTATGAGTGCAATATAATCAAAGAAATTTGGAACAATGTTATTAGATGGATTCAACTTAAAACTGGCACCCTTCTTCACTTCGATAAGTCGAAGATACTATTTGGATACCGAGAGAGAAGAAATGACGTAGTCAATCGTATCATCATTATCACAAAGTACAACATTTTTAAATCAAGACTAGCAAACAGACACCCAAACATGGCACACATTAAACATGACATTGAATCTGCATACACCTTAGATAAATACAATTCAAAGATAACTTGTAGTGTAACACCTTTTGCCACATTTTGGTCTTCTTGTCATATGTTGTTTAGTTGATGTCGACGCTTTATCTACAACGCTGACGCTATGATTATTACTGTATACTTGGAAGATTAGTATTATAATTCCATGTTTCAACAATTTGATTAATCTCTGTATGTTGACTTTGTACCAAAAACAGCGAAATAAAAAAAAAAAAAAAAATTTTAATCAAATGGCTATCTTAATCTAGATAAACTCTGTAATAGTTGACAAATGAATCTTTACAATCAATTGATATTCTGAAAATACTATAATTTACTATTCTATACTTCAGTTTGCAAACTATCAGTTTCATTATATTCATTGCTATTCTTTATAAGTAAATTGCTACTAATCTTCTTTCAAATTAGATTTAATGTATTCTCTAAATAGGTCTAATTCTTTAAATGTTTGCATCTAACCTTTTTGGGAGGATTTATGATCTACACTACTGTTTAAAATAAGAAGTTGCCTATTGATCAGTTACCTTTTTGCTGAGATTGGAAATCCATTTGAAGTGCTTCCTTGTTCAATAACTTCAACTTCAGACACAAACGACTCAAAGAGTTCATCTAGATGTTTATGTAGGTTCTCCTCGAACTCTCCTTTCAGACGCTGGTAAAATGAAACAGATATGGATGTAAATTAATAAGGAATATGGTGAAAAATGCGTGGGGTAATAGTTTTCATATGAGCATGATCACAAATGCCTAGACACTGTTGTGTAAACATGGTTTGCATATTTTGGCATCTGTGACGTTGTTTGTACAATTGTCAATGATGTTACAGTAAAAAAGGAAGGAATATTTTCTGTCAATTTTATACGATTCCAGTGAAATGTTTAGAGTAATGAAGAAATTTGTACACCCAAAAGTGTAATTCACAAAAATTTCAGCAACTATTGGTCTAAAAATACATTAATAAGACAATGTGAAAACAATGTTGACACTTACCCTGTTGAAAGAGAATATTGGAAAGTTTATGGAACCCTGTATAGTTTTCTGTACGACACTTAACAAGTCATTTCAAATCCTTCTTAAGCATTCTGTTGCTCTTTGTTCTTCAGAACTTAGCATATTTGATTCAGATCTTGGTTGTACGCAAATCACATTAATTACACAAAACTCGTCATACTCTTCAATACAAAATAATGTAAAAAGCAACGTTATTAAAAAGGCAATCAAGTTACCTGTGCCTGGTCCCTGATTCTCTGTAAATTGACTTGTCTCTGTGCAGCGCTAATTTCTCCATCTGAAACAGTAAATAAGAAATTATTACACCTCAAACTATGCAGGCACAACAACATGAAAAATGAAGTCAAATATCTCTTGTGGCAAATTGTTTCTCCTCATTACTATGATTACACAAAATGAATTTAATTTTTAGGGAAAAAACGTTGAAAGGATGGGCACATGATCACCACATGTTTAAAGTCATAGTCTCATTTTTGTAAGGCAACTAAACTTAACTAATTATTCTTCACGAACAAAATCTGATCACTATCACAAATATTTCCTGTTGCGTTTGCAAAGATTTTCATTTTTATGCCCGTTTTACAGTTTTGGATGAAGCAGCTTATTGGCGTATGCCATTTCAGACCGATGAGTTACCGAATCAAGTGCAATCCCACCGTGAGTGTGAAACACCGGAAATCGAGTCATCGCAGCCCCAATACTTATGACAGACGCATTCTTCATTGAGTTCACCACCTTTTTGTTATTTCTGTGTTTGAAAAAGCGTAAGCTATTAGCTATTTTCATTGGATATTCAGCTGGGAAATTTTATGTGTTCTTCGTCACGGCCTTAGCGAAATGACGTAGTAAGGACTAACGCTTGCCAAAGACATAATATGAGGTTAGGGTAGGGTAGTTTGAACTTCATTATTGAGGGCTAGAATGCCTGCAGTGTTCTGAAAATTGTTGAAAACGTCAGGGGAAAAATTTCTGTGAGTGGTGAACTATTTGTCCGGCATGCATTACAATTTGCCTTGCAAAAATGAGACTATGACTTTAAGAATGGCCCAATAGGCAGCATATGCCCACTGTCAGTCAGTATACTTATCTCAGTTATCTACCCATTACAACTTTAGTAATTTGCGTAACCATAGATTGTTAATTTTTTTTGGGTTTATATATATGTATACATGTTTTCAGACTATCTTTAAAATTAAATCACTACTAGGATAGAAATACTTTTGCTTAAGTAAAATGATAAATATTATATAAATTTGATCTTACTCTGAATACTATTTTTTATCAAATGAAGTCAAGAGAACTGAATACGAATGAACATTATGACAAAAAAAATAAGGACAACGTGTGTCTAAATGTAAACAACTCAGACCACGTTGTCAGTTCAGTTGGTTTGTTTCCTTGTGAGATTTACTTCAACCTTGAAATATACTCATTCTAAACTAAACAATACCGCCGTTTCTATCGAATAGTATAGTAACGTCGATATAACATCATTTCACGATGTCTTTTAAGTAAATCAATTCATTACCTTTATTATGAACATCGCCGTTAGAGCTCTGATGATTAGAGTGTCCATTCGACGCCATGTTTCCATCTAATGACGTCACACTTCCGGGCATGTGATATATAGGGCATAATGACCTATTTATCGGAGCTATTGACACGTTTCCCATTGTGATATCACATGGGTCATGGTTTGTCCGTGCCTCCGTTTTATTACGTGGGATGGTGAATGACGAAACCTTTATAATTACGAATAAATGATTCCGGAAGTATAGATTTTCTACAAATCAGAAAAAAATGTCATATTATACGTGGGATGTTCTTGAGAATATAGATTTAGGATATAATAATGATAAAAAATTAAATATTTCCTAGATATGTTACTAAATGTTCAACTCTTTTCATAACAGCATTAATGACGTCCGATCGCAATATACTGAATTCATCTTTAGTTGATATTTCACATTTTCAAATACTTAAAATAGAAATACGCGTACCTAGCCTTTTTGTGATGATTTTGTAGCTGTGTGGACGATTGTCACCCAAAAGGCCTATATTCAGATCACGTTTAAAGATAGAAACCTCAGAATTAACTTTAAATGTCTGTTATCAAATCGATATATGTTCCTGCAATATGATATAAATATTTCATCATAGTCAATCTATGCTTAAATTTAGTGTTCTCATATTCCTGTATACTTAATTATGCCCGTTCGAAATGATGGAACAATAATTTACTCGTCAATTGAAATCAACAGACTACTTAAATGAAAATGATTGTATCTTGTGCAATATTCTATTTTTAAAACCTGATAATGATATTGAACTTACTCACATATACCAGCTTGGAACAGATTGAAAAAGGTAATTTTAGGTGTTAAGGTGAAAAGGTATGATGAAGAATTGGACATGTATTGCCAAAAATTACATTAACTCGCATATATGCACATAAAAGTGACATAAACATAATACTATAATTCCTTGTAAATACCGAGATTGGAACGCAAGAAAATTTAACTTATATTTTGGAAATAGCATTTACTTTAGTAGGATAATTCAAAATAATATTAATATCATTTTGCCATTTATTACCCTTTTAAAAAAATAAGTTCAATAATAATATAATTATAATAATACTTTATCACAATAGAGGGAATTTTTTTGTATGTAACAGAAAGAGCATACAGTAGACTCACATGGCAAACAGAAATAAAATGAGAAATAAAAATAAGAGCGAAAATCAATAATATAGTTCAGATATGTGACACTATTATTGTTTATGTTTATAACGTTATGAGGCCTGGTCACTGATGAAGATAAGATAACCTATTTCAGTGTCAAGAGTCTGACTGTGATCATCAACGGATAAAATTACCTAACTTCGTCCCAATCATTAATTTTTGTTGTAAAACTCCTTTTCTAAACTAAAAAACCTTCGAAAGTACTTCGATTCATTATTTTCCATTTATTTAACCTTGATGATATAAATATGATCGACTATTTAGAAGTCTTAATCTTCAAGAAAGTGAAAGACAATTGCATGAAACCACTATTACTGCATACCTTTATCTCTCGGGCCTCTTTTCCATATATTGACAGAAAAAAAAATCCCCATTTCAAAATGATTAACCACGGGTCAGACGCTATCAAGGCAAATTTGCTATTTACATGTATTAGAAACTCTGGATTGTTGAAGCTTGTCCAGGGGTTAACTTTTAAATATATCTAAGAAAAAGAAATTTGGACCATTTTCTTGAAATGCTTATTCAGATATTCCCTGCACTTTTGAATCCTGAATTCCTTTTGAAATCCTATATAAAACGACATCGTTGTGAAGAGACAGTTGTTGAGAGATGCCCTCCCAACAAGGTAGCTCCGTCATAAATTCCTAATTTAATCTCTGTTGTAATTACGAGCTCTTCTAGGGCAATATATCAGAAAATAAAAACCCCATACATGGATAATAAATTTGTTGTCCCAGAGGCCTATGCAGTGGGCCTGTACTGTGTTCTGTACAGAAGATTCAAAGTGCAAAGTGCACATTCGAATAGAAATTTCTAGCTCTATGAAAGACTGCAATGAGGCTTTTCGAATGATCACTTTTGAAACGGCAACTAACATTCATTGCATCCAATAAGGCTTCTGCATTTCTTGACCGTGAATCGCTCGTATTAGGACAGAGGTTAGTATAGGAATGTACGTATGAGTTTCCTCTGTAAGGAGAGAAATGTCGTTGATCTAGAAGGTTTATGAGTAGAACAGATGTCGTGTGATATGATGTTGTAGGAAGTTATTTGAGACTGGGGAATTACATGAGAAATGCTTTACAAGAAAAGAAGAATATTAGCGGAGCAGTGATAAGAGGATTTTATGAGAGGTTTTATTTGAGAACATTTGAAATTTGAAACATGTAAATATCAAAGTTTAAAAAAAGTCCCTTTCCCTTAGCTTTTGTTTAATTTCTCCGCATACGATATCGACTTTCTATAGTTAAAATTTAACATTATATACCTTCCGGGGAGATAATCTTTGGTTTGTACCAGTGGCGGATCCAGGATTTTTGAAAGGGGGGGGGGGGGGGCTATTGGGTATATATGATTTACTATTCACATTTTCAAATTATTTTTATTGACTTGAATCTATAATTGATTTTCAAAAGGTTCGAATCTATCAATATTTTGAAACTTTTATTCCTCGGAACACGGTCGATTTTAATCAGACTGTGCGTATACTATTGTGATAGCGATACGACCTTTTGACCGACAGATATATTGTCTACAATTCTATTCCTTATCTTTGTCCTTATAGAACGAAAACGGATCGATGGTACATATAACGAAAGATATCCACCTTGAGTGTTGATTTGGAAAAAGCTGAGACAAATATTTTGCTTTTCTTGGTTGGACAATTCATGCCTCGCTATACTGACATTTACAAATACTTAAGTGGCACATCGCCTTGAAAAAATATTAAAAACGGTTTTTGGTTATTTGATAATTGAGATAACTACGATCATATTGGAATATTTACAAGAAAACAGAATCATTTCTTTGTAAAACATTAAAATCTTGACATATCAATTCCCAAGGAAAAATATAGAATACATATCGTAAATTAAGCAATCAACCTAGCCTGTTTTTATTCCTGACATACGTTTGAATGTTTTTTTTTGTTGCTATTTTTTGTGGGATTTTTTTATTTTCATATTTTTTGTATTTTACAATAGATCAATTTGACAAAAAATGCGTGCAAAATACAATAAATTATAACAAGGGAAAATAGTTGTCCCATAGAAAGAAATACATATAACATACATTCATGATTACATTATTGAAAGTTGACTTCTATACATCAATCTCTCAGCATATATGTATCTCAGTATGTGCTGGTTACAGACACGCAGGGTTTTTAGTGGCCCTAAGCACTTTACAGACATAATAATAAGTGTTATACTAATATAGACAACGTTGAAAGTTAACTATTATAAATAAATTTCTCAGTATAGTATTTATACTGACTTATATGCAGGATTTCAGTAACTTTCAGCACTTTATAGACATAATAATAATAATCGTTACTTTGACAACGACAATGTTGAAAAGTAAACTTCTATAAATCAGTTCTCAGTATAGTATGTAATGAGGACCAGAACTTGACGAATAAATCATTCTCTCCAGAAACAAAATAAATACATTTTGTTTTATCGTAGTACTGTTTAATTTGGCCCAGTATATAATCATAGTTGGGTATACGTTTGAATGTGGCCCAGTTGTAACTGACTGGTTTAGAACGTCCTACAACGAGCTTGATAAAATGAGATCATTATAATTATTCTAGAATGCCTTAAATCATCCACTGAAATATATATATATATACTGACAAATTATAATAAACCAATAAAAAAGTAATAATATTCATTCAATAATGAAATGGTATGGTTAAACATTATTTACATTATATTTTATTATATACATGTATATATGTAGATATATTATCTATAATTTTATTATCAACTTGGATACGAGGGTGCGTTAATTGCACAAAACCTACATATATGATGTCGCCTCGGTCTATAGATGTAGTATGAAGGTCAGAGAGTGCCAAACAATTACTTGACTTTACTGAAAAATGCATTCAAATATTCAACTCGATCTATCCCAGTACTTCAACGGAGCGAGACCTGATTAAGAATCATTAGTCACGTGAGTCCAAAGGTCAATGGTGACGTCATACACACTCAGACACGTGAAACCTAGACTGGTTATTTATACACCGTTGTTATGACTAGACGCTCCAAAGGTCTTCTCAACTTTTTGTTAGCCTTTGTATTCCCTAGATAACACAAAATATATGACCATGATAATGATGAAATTTTTCACTAATATTAATACTAATGTTAATAACTGGACTTCTATAAGAGAAAAGGGAAGATGTAATTCTTCATGTGAACATTTTGGGAAGGAATATGCAATAAATACATATAAAATGATTTCCTTTTCCTGTATTGATTGTCACGACAGAACTGTTTTAGATCTAGAGTCGTCACAGTGGATGTAAGTCTCAACAATTCGAGTAAATTTGCAGTTTCTTAATTAACTGTTGAAAATGAATTTTTGTTTAAAAACACTTTCCTAATATATTCTATTTGCAAGAGAGAAATATCATCAAATATCATAGGTAATAATCTTAAAAGGCATAAACGTATGTCTTTTATGTTATATATATACATATATATATATAGAGATTAAATATAACATACTTCACATATAGTCGTTTGAAGAATCATTTTAATCCGATAGTAGTATTTCGTCAATAGTATTGACTCATCAGGGATAAATGATTCAATACTATTGACGAAATACTAGTATCGGATTAAAATGATTCTTCAAACGACTATGTGAAGTATGTTATATTTAATCTATATGTGACCTTGCGTTTGAACCAATTCAACTTTTCATATATATAATAATCTATCGTCTATACACTGTACATCTGAACATGACCACATGTTTTTAGATCAACAGATTCGTGATGACGCAATTTTGCGTACGCTCGGAGTTCGATATGGAAATAAAAGCCCGATGATAAATCAGGAAAACGAAAATGGCGCCGCCTTTCATCATACTATTTGACTTTTTCTTTTAAGAACCGGTGTTATTCTCGTAAATAATTGTAGAAAGAAGCGGAAATTACTGGGAAGTCGTCACAATCAATACTTATAGAATTAGATAAATATTGTGCATACATAAGATCATTTCTTGATTTAGTCTGAGCAGTGTAAACATTTTATTTAAAACAAACAGAATATTGTCTTTGTCGTAAACATATGTCTGGCGATATAATGGTTATGATGATCCATATCATTGCGATAACAACTGTCTGGAGATAAACTTGTTATCTACAATGTACGCAATAGGGGGATACAGATTATGCAAGGTCGAGGTCATGTAATATAGAAGTCATCGTTTTCATCAGAACATATCGTTCAACCGCACACTAAAGGTAATGAAAAAGGTGCGTTTAAGGCACGATAGCAAGGTTAATGGTTAAAGTTTATATAACCACAAACATATTTCACTATTTTCTTTGGAATATATGGATGTCTGATTACAATATTGTATAGTTGTCAAAGGTCGTTACTCAAATATGTTCAGTTTGGTAATGAAAGCCGTTTTTTAAACCACTTTTAATGGGCCCCTAAGTTCTATCTGGCCACAAACCAGTGAATGGATGACTGGTGACACGCTCTTTTTGTGACGTCATAAACTGAATCATTGCTTCGCGATCTACATGTATACATCTATTGTATCAATATCACAGAAAGAAAAAGATAATTAACGATTTTCATAGAATGTTTTCCACTCAGTAGGATACATCTTTTGACGACGTAACACTATTAAGCGTTTGGTGTAAAAAATATATCCACATCAATTGTAATTAAACAATTAATTATAAGGCGGTATTTCAGTTGAAATAATTATGCGCCTCTCTGTACAGTCTCTTTATTATTAACTGGATCGACGAGTGCACAGTAGGAATCCACCACCCCAAACACTTCCAGGACTTCTTGCAGCACTCAGCACGAATGGCAGAACATTCCACAGGCTGTGATTGACAACTTGATTGCATCCATGGGTCGTCGGTGCCAAGCAATAATCAATGCCAACGGTGGCCATAACCGATACTGACATTTGTGCACCCCTGTGATGTTGAAACACTTGTGCACCTGTGCATTTCAAGATCATGCTTATTCTGAATAAAAATTACTGAACAGAGATCTTCAAACAGCGTTTTAGTTTTCATTTCAATGTTTAACTTGCATCTGTGGTCTTTATATTGAACTTTGAAAGTCAGTGTCAAGTTTCTTTTTTGAAGAGTTTATTATGGAGCCTGCTGGTAAGTCTTATCGCAGAGGATGCCACGCTTCAACCACGATTTTCCTTGCAATACAGCAAGCTTCGAAAAAGTCACTCACGGAGACTTTGATGTCCTTCGGGGGAAGTTTCCGCAGTCTCTGGTTATTCATGTATGTATGTACGATAAACGATAAATAATTTGGCTATTTATTGAAATTATCGTATTCGTTTATTTTTCTAGAATTATGTTTTTGGTGTGTGAGAAAGATAGCCGCTTTGTGTCCCCAATCCGTGCATATAATATGAGCATACACAGGCAACTGTTGCGTTGATGAATGTCAAGTGCATTTCTGATAGAAGGCATGCACGGTGGAAATGAAGTTCCCTTTAATCTCAATCGTCATTTGTGAGAACATAATATTTTTTCAACTTTTATTATAAAATACCTAAGCTTTTTCAGTAAGAGTCAGTATTCTTGATTGTTTTTTTTTTGACATAAAGGAAATTTGGGTATTTTGAAAGAGCTTTGTTGATTCAAATACGCTGATGTAGCAGGATTCCCTTGTCAGCCTGTCGTAACCCACCGAACAGAATGAGTGGATAATGGGTTCAAACATCTCATCCCGCATGGCACCAAAATCGCTCCTGCCCGAATAGATGGCAAATGCAAGCCAAGTTCCCCTACCTTCTGTACATGCTCTCGGTTTACTACGATGGATGTCTAAAGTCCCCTGAAACATCTTATAACAATAATAATGTTATGAGGGCACTGCATGCACACATCGACATCAACATGAAAAGAGGGAGGAAAGACCAACTAAAAAGCGTTTTCCGTTAACTGGTAATCTATTCCATCAGACTATTTAAATCAGCAAAGGTCCTCCACAAATACGCTAATGTATCTTTGACATCTGATGAACTTTAACCTTCGAGTGGAACTCCTTATCCTTGGATAGAAATGAATGATTATAAAAAGTAGAATAAGTAAATAGTCTTCAGTGGACTCCGGCAACGAGGGACGGGAGGGGAGGTTGGTTTAAGTAGGTTTCGTCCTCCTCCCGATTTAAATGTTCATAAACATATAGGCAATTACTGCATGAACACATCCTTTACATCATTCTCTTCCCGTGGCATCCCGTACATCGGCATAATTGAATCCGCTGATCCAGCTCCTTCCATATACCCTGATATCTAAAAGCCTCGTATCGCTAGCTATCTAATCAGCCAATGACACGCCTCGCATCCAGCAACAGCGGCACAACCGGGATGGAAAAGTCCGTAAAGTTCAAAAGAGTAGCTTCAAGCTCCTTGGATAACGACATTTGATTGATTGACAATAACAGGTGAGCACAGCTACGAATATCAAGCCACGCCAGCCTTACGAGAGATTTGGCTCGAAAGAGATCAGGGTATATAGGAGGTGGATCCAGGAGCTGGATCAGCGGATTCAATTACGCGGATTCAATTACGCTGATGAAGCAGGATGTTCCCCCGGAGGTAGCACAAGTAATAAACTGCTAAAACAACCTCTGTTTTAGTACTTCCATGCAATGAAAATACTTTTTAGATGGAACTTTTAAGCTAGCTTGTTTTGAGTCAAGAAGCCTATCCCATGTTTCGATAGCATATAACATGACCATGTTCTGTAAAGAGGATTAAAAGTGCAAAGTACATAGTTGACTTAATAATAGTTTAACGAAACCCCGAAAATGAGCGAAGCTTTTACAGTTAAAAATTTTGAATTGAAACTGCTGATTGCTGATTGCACTTTCTAGCCAGAAGAGGGCTTCCAACAGACGTAAGTGTAGCATTTTATGACGTCACATTAGCAACACCAGTTATCTTATTTCATAATTATGCTAAATGATATTCCAACATTAAAACACAAAGTAATTATAAGTAATAACAGTAAATATGTTTCATTATTTTAATTATCTCCAATGAAAAATCTTTTCATGATAAAAAATGCCTTGCACGTCATCAGAATCCGTTTTTGTTGTCAATCATGTTCAATCCAACCATCCTGAAAATGAATGTTTATTGAATCCTTTCTTATTGCTTGAAAAATCTTTCTTGTTAGTCCAGTTATTTAGCATGTTTGTTAATCGGTTATTTGATAATGCTTCTACAACAATTTCAAACCTACATTTCAGTGATATCTTAGTAATGCGATAAAGTAAATGTTTACGACTTATCGATATCTGCATTCTATATCTATATAATTACAAAATGATGTTGTTACACGTTTTTCGGCGATTCTGATTGGACGAGAGCTCTCAAACACATGCAACCATTTCTCGATGAATGCAGAAAATTTTGCTGTTATACCTCGTGCATTCATACTTTATGACGTCACAATCTGACAGAACAAATTGAAGCAACGGCTGGTTATGACAACATCGCGTTACTTTGTTTTTTTTGCAAAATAAGAAATGTACGCATGTTATCATCTTCATAACTGAATGGATAACAAGATATTACGTACTTTAATCCTCCCCCAAAAGAAACAATTACCTTCACCGAAAACTCTTGATTTTAATAACTACTAGTCCTGAAGTTTGATAGCTGGAATCGTTTTACAAACGGTAGCCATTTTGAATGTCACGTGATATGCTAATGAGGGTTATTCCAAAAATGCGGACTCGAGTTAAGACGAACTTTGATTGCATGCGCGTCAATGCTGATAAAAACGAAATTGAATCATAGACCGTTTAAGTACATGAAATTCGCAATTTTGATTCAACCATGTATAGTTGTGTGTAACAGACTGCAAACTAACGTAATGTTGACGACAAATATTCAAGATTTGTTTAAATTATTCAGAAAATCTTTGGAAGTAGAGTTGATTTTGTAATTAAAAGGATTGTTTTACATTTTTTGTGCCTCTATCGATGTATAACAGCAACAAATTTTGTATAACATCGCTACGCTACGCGATGTTATACAATTTGTTGCTGTTATACATCGATAGAGGCACAAAAAATATATAGACAATAACTAACGAGTGACGGGGAATGATAGATTATCTTTCCCGAGTTATATTAATTTCGTAATTCTCGAGCCTTGGCGAGAGAATTACACAATTAATATAACGAGGGAAAGATAATCTGTCATTTCCCGTCACGAGTTGGTTATTGTTTATATTACCTATATGTTTCTTAAAAGATTAAAACGCGAATATGATAGAAATAATCGTTCCTCTATAAAGATTCAGGGTTGCGAATTTCCAAATTCATACGCGTGTGCTATGCACGGCTTAATATTGTGTAATTTGTGAAAAAGTTTTAAAAGAACTTTGTAGTTGTTGAAAGTTTATTTCTTTTTCATAACCGTCATTCAAACTAATTACATTTAACAGTTTTGTGTTAATTTGAAGAGGTCAGTAACGCCCTATAGTAATACTACAAGACGGCTGAACTTGTGACGTAACTGATAGCAGTGTGACGTCATAACCGCTCGTGTCTACGACGTCATTACGATAGAACGGAACCAGGCGCTTCTTCGCGACTGTTAGCTTTAACGTGATAAAGAACTAATTCAATAATCGCTAATTTCTATGCTGTTGTGCAATGTGGCAGGCTTATTTCACGTTGTTTGTTGCGGCACATCTGAGAAATGACGACTGGCAACTACATGGAATAAATAAACATTGTTAAAATTCAGTCTAAGATGAAACAAATTACAAGTCGGGACAAGTTTGAAAGATGAATGAAATAGTCCCGGCACTGCGTTCTTTTTCATTGGTTCACAACAACCAATCAAATGCCAATAAAATGTGTAACTCCCTCATGACTTACAGGAAAAATATTACCCTGTGTCCATCTTCCCATATGGGTAATATAAAACAATCCTTAAGTATTTCATGCAAACATATATACTACATGCAAAAGTGTCGATGACGTCATTGATGTCGTAATGCATTGTGACGTCATAATAGTTATGACGTAAAATGTCAGCACAATTTTACATGTTATTTATGGCCGTATGAATATCAAACTGCAGTATAACCAAAGCAAGATAAATAACTAATAAATCAGGTTGTATACATTACTTGTCTTGGCGGAAGGTGAACAAGGTCCACGAGTAACGTGATTAGCAGGAATGTAGGCATTCTGAAACAAAAAAACCCCGAAAATCATAAAAATATCGTCGGTCATTTAAATTTCATGTGTATTTATTTACTTAAGAAGGGTAGAAACTAATATTTTGGTGTATTTGTGTGAAATTTTGTGAGTAGGTGAGGCGTGAATGAACATGCGAGCGAATTCCTTATTGTGTCGAAAGAGAATCTTCCAATTAGCCAAGTTTTAGAGCTGCGCAGAGGATATAATATAACCAGTTTTCACCATTTACGGTTAAGTTTCATCTTTTTCCCAAAGTTAAACTTGACCTATAATTGACTACATTTATCATTAAGCTGTTTTATAACATTTAACTCCTATTCGAATTCATATTGTTAAAAACAATTCATTGTTCCTTCTATAACTGAATTAAAGCCTAAATTCTTATTGTCATGTCGGACTCAGATCCAACCATAACCTAAATTCCCAACAATCTCTCCCTCTAATCGCAGGTCCTCACATACTTTCCCTCCATGCATCCATTTTCCTTTTGCTCCAGAACTTCACCTACATCACTACATCTCACTTCCTCATTGCATCCCTGCTTCTTTTGCTCCATTCATCCTTCTCTGCTCATTTTCCATCCATCACCTCGCTTTTCCCTCAATC
The DNA here is from genome assembly GCA_921293015.1 of Phorcus lineatus. Taxonomy (NCBI): domain Eukaryota; kingdom Metazoa; phylum Mollusca; class Gastropoda; order Trochida; family Trochidae; genus Phorcus; species Phorcus lineatus. Next base: position 14,019,574 of record OV121092.1, on the reverse strand, counting down.
CATCAATCCCTCTCTCACCAATCCAAAACTTCATCTCCATCAATACGTCTCACTTCCTCAATCCATCCCTGCTTTTTTGCGCCATTCATCCATCTCTCCGCTCATTTTCAAATCATCCCCTCGCTTTTCTCTCAATCCACCAATCCCTCCCTAACCATTCCCTCCCCAATCCAACTCCCCGACCTTCTCCATCCATTAAAACATCTACATTACAACCATCCATTAAATCCAACCCGATGCCCTTTCGTCCATCCAAAACTTTTGTCTTCATCATCTTTTAATGACTGCATCATAAGTCCAATAAGTAATGATACATCATGACATACCTCCAGCAATATGATGACATCATCATTTTGAAAATCAACCTATACTCACTGTAAAATCAACTTTCACTATGACCCATCGACTGTAACCTTGTCCATTCAGTTGACCGATATAGGGGAGACAACCGCCTGACTGTAGTGTACCAAGGGCATTTGATGACAGGCTTGGACTTGACTGGACCTTCACATTGGTCAGTCCACATGCGCATTGACCAGATGCTATAGATACAATGAATGTATGTTATCAAAACTTGTCAACACGTATATGCATTTAACTAAATACTATGTCGTGACATCACAATGACATCAAAAAGACTGATCATGGTGGACATGGTGTATGTGTATCAGTTAGCAAAATGTATAGATCATGGACATCAAATATAGAAATAATGTAACATGTGTCATACATTGTAATGTGTTATATTTGTCGAAATATAGTGTAGTAAAAAAGGGTATCATTTTATCCGTTATATCATTATTGTAGACAAATTCAATATTTGACATCTCATAATCTCAAACTACATGCAAATTACTCACGTCTCGGATTTGGCTGGCTACAACTTTGACGATATAGAAATTGGGAAGCTATGTAGGCACTCTGAAAAAACAATTTCAATATAACAATTATCTTCTACGTCCCAAAAGATCTAAAAGGAGTAAAACATCAATAACAACAACAGCAACAATAATGATAATAATAAAAATACAGCTAGTTTATACTATATTGCGCAAAGCAGCGATAACGTACCTGGCCGTTATAACTGACGGACGTCCATCGGCCATTTCCGGTCGAGATTTCCTGTCCTGCGCCTTGACATGATCCTGTATACAATACTCCAAGAATTCTGTAGGAAAGTGCCGGTCCCGACCGAATGTTTACATTACTCCTTGCACAAACACAATTTCCAGTTACTGAAACATTATTTAAAAAAAACGAACATATATTCATACATAACTACTACATTCGCATATATCAAGTAGAAGTGAAACTTGAAAAGAAATTAATTGAAATGTTAACGATCATATCCACTAAGTTATGTTGTAAACTTACATTGAGGTTGAACACAATCACAGCTTTGGGCTTTGAGAAAGATTGACGCAATTTAAGCAAACCGTTATTTTAAAGAATGCACAACGAGGGTAACAGAAATAATCCTCGGTAACCGAGGGCTTAAATCGGACTCCCTTCACAATCACCATGAGAAATTTAATTAAAAATAGTCCTGAAGTAACTGTACAGCTGCATATCAAAAGTTTGTTCACTTACTACTGTACCTTAGTACAAATATCATGTAATTTGGGTTTGGTTTGAACGTCAATAAAATACCTTCAGCAGAACCGACAAAGAATCTCTCATTGTCAATGTGTAAAATAACCAATATTTTACGTTTTGTGATAGTGTATATTCTCTCGTCCAAAATGTTGAATTTTGGCATGATCAAATAGACAGCTAGGGTCACATTTTCGAAATTCTGATTTCCTTAAATTTCGATTAAAATATTCCATTTCGACTTTCTGAGAAAAAAATAAGCAAAATCGTACTGATTTAATGAAAACGAACAAAAATGACTTGTGTTTAAAGCTGTTGGTCACTTACAAAGGATTTTGTGAATAAAAATAAAAATGTACATTTTCGAAATTGTGACCCCTGGTCACTTCAATGTTCTGCCAAAAAACATTCCGGTTAACTGTAGACGATTGCAAAGAATTGATTTATGGTGCAATGGAATTTCAACACTGTATTGAAAATTACAAATAATCCGTGTCTTTTTATCAATGCTACGATGCATCAAAGACATGCCAAATTACATAATATTTGCACTAAGATTTGCAGGTATGTGAACAAACTTTTGGTATGCAGCTGTAGTGTACCAAGGACAATGGACGACAGGTCTGGACTGGTCTGGACCTTCACATTGGTCAGTCCACATGTGCATTGACCAGATGCTATAGATCAAATGAAGTATTATCTGTTGATCAAAATTTGTCAACACGTATATGCATGTGATTAAATACTATGTCGGACATCATCTTTGTCGTGACATAACAATGACATCAAAAAGACTGATCATGGTGGACATGGTGTATGTGTATCAGTTAGCAAGATGTATAGATCATGGACATCGAATATAGAAATAATGTAACATGTGTCATACATTGTAATGTGTTATATTTGTCGAAATACAGTGTAGTAAAAAAGGGTATTATTTTATCCGTTATATCATTATTGCAGACATTTTCCATATTTAACATCTCATAATCTCAAACTACATGCAAATTACTCACGTCTCGGATTTGGTTGGCTACAACTTTGACGATATAGGAATTGGGAAGCTATGTAGGCACTCTGAAAAAACAATGTCATCAGCTGGAAATAATGGATTTGTATTTGTGGTACATGTAAGCAATGAGGTTATGATTAAAACAATAACATCATTGTAATTAATGTCTATAAATATAATTCTCGATTCTTTATGAGAATCATACATTATCTCAACAGCACCGTCGGCACAATGACGTCATAGCCACGCATGTGTATGACGTCATTGTATTTGAACGAAATCTGTTGCTTGCCTTGTAACTGCTATCATCAATTTATTCTTTTTACGCCAACGTATTTACTTTCGGGTAATAGATCTTTCTCATAAAACCTTCTCTGAGTTAGCAAATGATCGCCAAACGTTTTCGAATGACGATTAATATGAACATAGAGGTTTGTGTGTATCTAACAATCAATGTCTAACAAACTATGTAACAATGGTGTAATTTCCTAGAATCAGGCAGGGGAAATAAACTCAACAAATAAATTAAGGACCATCTCTATATTCATTATTTATGCATGATATTTATAGGATATCAAACGAGCTTCCCCTTTCATATCAAGTTTATGTCCCAAGTTAAATAATTTTGCTTTGTCACGAGCCTTGGCGAGTGACAAAACAAAATTATTTCACGAGGGACATAAACTTGATATGAAATGGGAACGAGTTTTGTATCCTATTTATTACCCACGCTTTTTACAATGAAAACATCGTCAAATTAAAGTAAAATTTAGCTTCCCTATAGAGAAACTCAAAACGCGGATTAATACATTACACTGGTTATAGGAATGTCGGCCCCTTACATTTCGGAAAACGTACGCTGCTTTGGTGTAATGTAGTTCATGACATTTGATAAAGAAACAGTTGAATATAAACAACTGGAAGCAAAAATCATTTAATTCGTTTCATTTAAAGACTAGGTTTCAGCTACAAATTAAATATGTAATTCAGCATAAACACGCGAAAACTGTCAACATTTTGAACTGATAAACGTGACCTAAATCTCGGCTCAACGTCAGTCGGCCGTCACTCCAGGCGAGTCGTGACGTGGAGAACTGTTCGGAAACAACGGATTAACAAGACACGTTTTGAATGGCACACGTAACATTTGGCCTCTAAAGGGAATAACATTGAAATTTATGTCTCAAAAACTGTCAACTGTTAAAGAAACATTTCATTCAATTGCAACTATTCTTCATCAGATAGGCCTAAAAGGACAAGTCACTATAAACAATACGGCGAGGCTTGGCGAAACAGGAAAAACAGTAAGTCTATATCTAGGTACTTGCTTTTCCCATTGAGAAGTCTTGACTACATATATGTTGAAAGTGTTCAAAGGCCGAATAACATTCACAACTATTCCAATAACTTTTCCAAAGATTTTCACCAAATCATTGTTTTTTACGGGTGACGCGATCTTTGTTTACATGAGTCCCGATAGACCCAAATGAATTTTATTTCTTATTTAGATTGTATATATACAGTTTTTCTATTTATTTACGGACATATTTCAGTAATAAAAGGAAAGAAAAGCCTTGCATGTAACCACAATTAAACATACATTTTATTCGATTATATGATGAAAATTCTCGTTTTTCGTGTGCTTAGGAACGAAAACTTATGAATGGAAATCATGAATGAAATAGCTAATGAAAGTAGTACCGGTAACGTTAAAACTCATGTATCAGCCAATCAAATCACTCGAAGGTGTTATGACACTTATGTGTCATAACAGATTGTTATGAAACCCCTTTACGAAGTCCCACGTGGGTAATAATAATCATTATATATACACTGTAGAACATCTAAATAACGGGATGTCCTTATCTTATTTTGCTGAGTATATTACCCTGTGTCCATCTGTCCATATCATGGGTAAGATTATCAGTGAAATATAAATACTGTATAAATAGAAACAAACATATGGAAGAGTTTGATGTCACTGAATAGAATATCCATGAATATGAATCCTTGATGTTTAATTAACTATTCATAAATAAACATCACTAGGCCCGAGTTCAGACGGTGAGGAAATATATCGATTATCATCACTGAAGAAAATGATAATGATAATGATAATAATGATAATACTATTAATAATGAAATGATAATATTACAGGTCGTTTTAACTAGGTTGCACAAAGCGATAATCTACCTGGCCGTTATAACTGAAAATGGATTAATTGAAAAATATTTACAAAAAACTACTTAACGAACAAACAACAACCTAATTAAAGTTAAAAAAGACATATATAAAAACTGCACATTCATAATCCAGTAAAGATACCTGTCAATTCTCCCAATACGCAGCCTTTTTCCTGGGCAATCGTCCGGCTCCGTAAAAACTTGAGTTCACTCACGAGTTAAGTGCGCATAAGTAATAACATGACATAATTCAGACTGAGAATTGAGGCAATAATGCATAGAAATGGGGATGGGTAATTTCAAAGAGCCGCTACACATGGACCCATTCAAAGGATATATACTTTCGAAAACATGACTTGAGTTATTGAGGATAATAATAATAATGATGATAAAAAAGCTAATTTAAACTGTATTGTACAAAGCAGCGATTATCTACCTGGCCGTTATAACCGACGGACGTCCATCGGCCATTTCCAGTCGAGATTTCCTGCCCTGCGCTTTGACATGATCCCGTAGACAATACTCCAAGAATTCTGAAGTAAAGTGCCGGTCCCGACCGTATGTTTACATTACTCCTTGCACAAACACAATTTCCATTTACTGAAACAAAATATATCCGAACAAATATCATGTGTATTAAGAATGCACAACGAGGGTAATCATCGCGATCGGTGACCGAGGGCTTAAATCAGATTCCTGAAGTAACCCGTCGTTGAGTCTTGTTTGATCAGTAATCCAATGAAAATTTTGATACGAGATGTTGCTGGAAACGTCGAGATCAAAACAGTCCATTTCGACGCATGACAATAAATTGGAATTTGAATTTAAAAGTATACCTTCCCTCCTGGTCCGCTGTGAACACGAATGTATGAGCTGAGAGCTGGTATTTCAAGATAATTTCTCAACTTACGTCTAAAGCGTCCGATAACTTATGAATTCCTTGACAAGTAACCTACGAGGTGGAGTTCTTAATGTATAAGAAACTAAAACAGGATTTGGAAGTTTGAGACTCATAAATATAAATACAAATTACTATAAAGAAATTTATACAATAACTGTACATCTAGTGTTTGGTCTAAAAACATTTAATATGATGCTATTAAGGAGTGTATTATTCACCTTGACTTAGAAGATGATCATGCCCATTTATAATCTATTAAATGTGTAAGTATTTAAAAAGTACATATCAGAGTCGCAATTTTTACAATTATTTAATCGCTAAACAAAGCCTGTATCTACTAAAACATTCAAAAATCATATCTTTTAAGCTCAATAACTTGTTTTCAAAAACAACATCACGCTCGATTGCCCCAAGTAATCTTTGAAAACCTCAGAAAAGAAACTTAGCAAAATTACAGCACGTTAGGCACGACCTTCAACACGTCGGCATATTTCCATTCAACGCTTATAGACATTTTTATGTATTAAAATAACAACTGTAGTTCGAAGTTGTGAATTTTTCTGTATATTTTATTCAGTTACAATTAGGATCTAAATAATCGATGTGCTGTTATTCCTGATCTCTTGTTGTTAAAATTTTGCCCCAATAGACATTTATACAATGGCCACAAGGAGTTATGTCAATTACAGTTTAACAATAAAGTAAGTATGCTGGTAACTGACCTGGTTGCGGAACCCTACTACAGTCTCTTCGAGCTAGGAATTCGGAGGCAATGTAGGCTTCCTGAAATATAAAGATGGGTTAACTCATACATTGAGTTTTCGGTAATTACGTAAAATGTAAACCAATTCCATTGAAACTAAACTCTAAGACAAGAGAAATATAATACCATGCCTGTATCCTGGAACAAAGACTGGAGGAAACCGCCAATTGGATAAAGACTGAAGAAATTTTGAGCACATTTTCAACTTATCATTTAAAGGGATTGTGCCCTATTAAAGGTATTTCTAAATAATGCATTATAGAAAATAAGGAAAAACATCCCCGAAATTGTCCAAAAAGCGACCTTCGTACATATGAGTATTATGACCAGGGTTTTCCTTAACACTAAAGTTATGATGCTGCATGACACGCCTATCATTCAAGGGATACAAATAAGAAATAAAGAGATTGTTATATCCTATTGATGTTCACATAAAAGTCAAAATCATTAGCTAATGGTGTAAAATAATAACTGAAACTCGAAATTCCCCCACGTTCTTTATAACATAATGAAGATTAGGTCATCTCACCATGATGCTGATTTTGATTAGATAAAAATTGTAAAGAATATTCTCCAAAACGTCGGGCTTTTCTTATATTTGGCAATCTCAAAATGTTCCCAGCGTCCACTGGTTAAAACATCATGTCAAAATTTCACTAATTGACCAGTTCAAACAATCATGGTATTCTGATGCTCAAAATTCATCTAAAGGAAAATATTATCATTTATATAAAACTTCCCTCATTTTAGAGCCCTATCTTTTAGATCTCCCATCAAAATTTCGTAACCGGTTAAGCCCATCATTCACAGGAAACAAATTCGAAATATACCGATGGGTATAACCTATCAAAAAGATTCAAACAAAAGGGAGTAAATCCGGTTTCTTTAATCCCGCTTTTCTTTTATGAAATGAAGGTTCCCAGGTTCATTTATGTCGAAAAATTCATTAAAAAAAGTTAAAAAGAATTCGATCCAAACAGTTAATTTGACATCGCGGATATTTGTTATTTTTACTTTAATTGAGAACATTTAAGGCTCTGATGTGTGTGTCGATTGGTGGTCAAATACGGGACATTAGAACCTCTTAAAACTATAAACTTGATGTTTTCAACTTAATGCAATGTTGTTTGATACGGTTGTCAATGACGTTTGCTCTCTCTCTCTCTCTCTCTCTCTCTCTCTCTCTCTCTCTCTCTCTCTCTCGATCTCTCGATCTCTCTCTCTCTCTCTCTCTCTCTCTCTCTCTCTCTCTCTCTCTCTCTCTCTCTCTCTCTCTCTCTCTCTCAGTACACAAAGTTGTTCCGATTTTGGTAAAAGCTGTCGGCAAACAGAATTAAAAAAGCATACCCATCCTTCATACTTGACTGACGTCCAATTGCCATATCCAGTCATGATTTCCTGTCCTGCGCGCTGACACGCTCCAATGTTCATACTTCCAACGATGCTGTGATGTAGCCCTGGTCCCGACCGGATGTTTACATTGCTCTTAGCACAAACGCATTGGTTCGTATCTGAAATGTGTAAATAAGAATAAGATATTTATCCGTCAACGTCAATTTATCAGCGAGGAGCCCATAAACACAGTGTCGTCTTTAAAGGATTGTACCTTACACAGACCAATGTGGAGTGTGTCTGAATGAGAGTACTGATGAATGTCTTCATACAAGAATAACTATTATAAATCTTCTAGGGAAAGAGGCAAGTCTGAGAAAACAATCAGGGTTTTTGGGATGATTACATCTGAGGGGCAGGATACAGCAGCAAAACATAGTCACACATCAACTATCTACAAATACAAATTATATCAGATATGTAGTTACTAATTCGAACAAAAATACGTGAATGAATAACTGATGTTTGCAGAGTGATAAAACGTGAAACTTTGACGGTAACACCGATATTGTATATGTGTACGTGAGAAAGGATACATTCAACAGAGTAATGTGTGGTTAGTACTGGTTATGTTGCCCTTTTAAGGAAAAACATTCACTTACTTGAGTTACAAGTATGTTTTGTCCATTTTGCGGCCACCCAAGCACTCTGAAGAACATATACAGAGTATTACTATAAACTGAATCATATGTAACTGACAATTCAACTTATCAGTGACTGTCTGCAAGAACAATGTCCTGACGTCATTTAACAAAGCTCTTACGTCATGATGTGATGATGTACTGATGCATAGTCAACAAAGTAACAATGATATTTCATATTCTAAAATATAGAATAATTCAGAAAACTCTTTCATCTTTTTGTGGGAGGGTAACACATTTAATCTTTTTGAATTTGGCTATATTCATGATGAAATATGTTTTCTTTCTCACTCGATGAAAAAGTGGTAATCAATCTATCAGGCATGAACTACTCTTAATAAATGTTATCGAATTATTCGAATTTATGCTATGAGCATTATTCAAGCTTGAAAATTTTGTTTGAAAACAATGATAAAGTTTAAGGTTTTGACTACTTAACACTAAACAGTATCAAAAGATTGAACAAGCATTTCTATGAAACTTCGACATCAAAACGAAAATTTTGTCTAATGCAAAAAAAAGATACACATGTGTTGTTACTTGTACACTCGCCGTAAAGGCACAATTGTTAATTATTGCCCCATAGAAGCTTGTGAAATAACAGTGAACAGTTTTCGGTGATTTTAAGCACGCTTCATTTTCAGGAAATTAAGCTTTAAAATATAAACAGGAATGTTAAATTTTTGTGTAAACGAACTTCAAGCAGATATTTCTGTATCAACATGTATTTGGTAAAAGCATGATAACAATTCATTCCATTATAAAGATATGGCTTTAGGTAATATTTCATCCAGATTAATCAATATGTGAAGAAAGGTAACAATTCATTCAAAAGGTCCAACAATGAGCAATGAAATCATTTTTATTTTTCGAGACCCTAGTTCCAACAATGCCAATGTACTTTTGATCCGTCAGCTTTGTAAACTTTTCTTGTAAAAGTTTTGTTAGACAAGTTCTAAACTACGAAAAATACACTGTTATATTTGAATTCAAGAAATATGAAAATCACAACAAACAAAAACCCATCACAAACAACAGGAAATAACCCAACAACTAAAATCTCTCATAACCAATCAAAATGTTGGATTCCGATAAGACCGTACCTTTAACTTGTTATTCAATAGAGCAACATAGGTCAAGTTATAGCTGAAAATATCTACACCACGTAAGAAGTTTAGGAAATTATAACGTACCTGATGATTGTACAGAACGCCATACCAAGATGGAGTACTTGAGAATAAATCGTATTCCAAACAAGTCGAGGTCTTGAGTACACCAAGAATTGGATACGATAGGCCAGGGCCACTTCGTATGTTAACATTTGAGGTGGCGCATACACAATAGGTTCCAGACCAGCTTCTGCTCGCAGTTGGCAAAATCAGTGACGTCACACACAGAAAGTGAAATATCAGTTTGACCATCTGAAAGAAAATTTGATGTTGCGTTTGAAACATTAAATTGTTATGACAGATGCAAACTCGCAAGACGGTTTTTTTTTTAATGGTATATGGCAATAAATATTTCAAAGGTATTATAACCTTGGTAGTTATAAAATGATATACTGTATTAAATAACTGTCGATTACATCGCGTCTCTCAATGTTGAGAGCACACAGCACACGACTGTTTCAGGGAAACCAAAACATAAAAAACAGGGCCATTCAAAGCCAAGTAAAGGGGTACGCAGCGAATATAATATGCCAACGAATTGAGCAAGGCTGGTCTCGATTCGATTCGAAATAATTTGTATTTAGAGTTATCTCCCTTGTTCTATATTCAAATAGCATGACGGAAGCGTGTAGGGTTAAAGAACGGTAAGAGCGGCAGTGTTGAGCGCTGAAAATGTTGAATAAACTATTTTGTAGGTGTACAAAACTTAAATCGATTCGAGTAAAAAAAAAAGATTTTTCCGACATGGGTCGCATATTATTTAAGCTGCGTTCCGACAAACTTGGTCTTTGGGCAAATACGAAAGGAACTTGGCCAATATCACTGTGAGTGTGCGCAAACGCATAATCAGGGAAAGACCGAAACCATCGCTTCAAAAATTTCATCAGTTGTGTTACTTCACTTATCTCATTTACAAGTGTGATTTCGATAAAACTGAACTCGTTAATAACTCTCAATAAAACGGACTTTGCACCTGTACCTGGGCTGATCAGAAGACAGCATGGATGTATATTTTGGCCAATAGGGACAAAACACAGGCGCCAGACTCTGAATTTACAATATCATGTAAGTATATGTACATGCAGCTATATAACATTAACAAGGTCTGACACTAGTGACAAAGTCGTGTCTGCAATAGGACCGGAACTGGTTTCCTGACTCGGTTACCCTCTGTAAACTTCGTAGACAGATCCCAGTTCGCATTTCCTGTCCTACTGCAGACACGACAGTGTCAGACCTTGGTTATGTTATATAGCTACATGTACATATACTTACATGATATTGTATATTCAGAGTCTGGCGCCTGTGGGACAAAAGTAGGCCCAGTAAGATACATATCGGCCGAATACGACTCCAAGCAGTCGCAAAACCACAATACAAAGAGTCCGAGCTAGACCAAAGCATCTAATTTGAGTCTGTCACTTTAAGGCATAAACTAAGAATAACATTATTTTATTCATAAATGTTTCCGCATTCGCCCTTAAAGAATCATTCATCAACCCTCGGATTTGTTACTCTGCTAAAACGGTAATACTCAATTATTCATATGATAGAATGTTATTATTGCATTGATAGGAAATCATTTAAATCGTATATCATATTGATATTATTTTCAGAGATAAAATTTAAACATGAAATTATACATGCCTAATTGTGTTTACATAACAAAGTTGATATTTACCAAAACAGAATCGTAAGTGCATCAGTCTACGGTTGTTAGTAGATTAATTCGTTAAAATTATGACATCAAAATGAATCAAGTTTAGGGTCATTTAATTCATCTAATTTGTCTGTTTGCTAAACTAAAATTTAAAAAAAAATTTAAAAAAATGAATAAAATTCAGAACATTTGAAGGTAAACTCACCATGCACATTTTCGCTCCGAAGCTTTCCAACCGTTTAATTGATGAAAAAGGTAAAATATATACCCAGGTTGCAAGCCTCTCAAACCAGTGAGTAAACACTGGCGTTGAAAGTCTACAGATATGACTTAATCCTAATCCCTGAGTAAATTGATACATCGACATTTCCCCGTTCGTGAGAAACGTCCAACGAATGACAATAAAAACACATTGTGACATTCTTGTCTATTTGCACTGTGAGTTCACCCGGTTCCAAATGTAATGGTTTTTCGTAGAGGTTTTGCGACATGTCTTAAGGTTTATTAATTATATCGTATATGCTCATATACTTATATACGTGCATCCATAAATGTACACATATATGCATATATGCATAAATACATCTATAAATGAAAAGGGAATACATATATACACACACATACGTACATGAATGCATGCATGCACACATACTTACATACACATACATAAATACATGCAAACATAAATACACACATACATCATATTTAAATGAATAGCGTATGCCTGCATACATACATACATTCGTGCATGCATGCATACATACATACGTACACACGCACAGACAGACATACATACATGCATACATACATGCATACCCACATTAATATACATACATACATGCATACACACATTAATATACATACATGCATACACACATTAATATACATACATACATGCATACATAAATGCATATATTCATGCATATATCCATTTTTACTTACAAACATACGTGCATGCATACATACATAAGTACTACATATATTAAAACATACACACATTTTCGTGATTACGCGGAGTTTGATGTTGAACGTAGTGTAATGAGACGTCGTCATTGTGCATTTCGTATTTACCAATCAAATATATTTTGAGTTCCTCTGGTAATGATTATTTAATTCACTCATAAAAACACTTCGATACGGCAGAATCCTTCCTTTCAAATGGAATAGCTAGTGAGAAAAGGTGAAATATGAGACTGGTGGCGTTCACTAATGCCTACATGGAAGAATGCGTGTGTCCACAGTAAGACTGGCAAGGGAGGCAACAAGCTACGGCATTATTGCACTTTCAAGTCGGAGTTTACAGCTGAACCGTATATCACCGAAAGAATACCCAGACGTCACAGAAGATGCACTGTCGCTATTCAGATGTGGTGTTGCACCCTTACATGTTGAGACAGGCCGATACAATAACACACCATTGGAAGATAGAGTATGTTTTAACTGCAATAATTTTATTGAAAATGAAGCTCATGTACTTTTACACTGCCCCTTATACAAAAATGTTACCAAAAATATGTTATATTTATGTTCTACTTTGAATGTTAGTTTTAATAATATATCGGATGAGGAACAACTTGCATTTATTATGTCATGCCCATATATTTTTAGAGTTACTGCCAAAACCTGCATGGAAGTCTTAGATCTTAGAAAATCCCTTTTATATATCTAGCAAACTCTTTTTACCTTAACAATCTACCTTGGGTTTTAATAATATATTATACTATATATTATGTACACTTTATTTTTTATTAAAGTCCTTTTATATGTATATATGTAGTCTCTCATAATCCCATGTGGGATGGCTCATCACTGTATATTTTATCGACTTGTATATAAACATTTGTATGAGGTGAGACTTTGTAATAAAATATCTGTCTGTCTGTCTGTCTGTCTGCAGTCTTATCAAAACATCTTCATGCACCAGTGGCTTTATGTTAATCAACCTGCACCCTATTAGCAAAGTGGAATGGTCCACCTTGGCGTACAAAACACCATATTGTAAGCACAAGCGATATTTTGATCGACATTTAATGTGACATAATCAAAGTGTCTATCATCATGTAATTTTGAGACTAGTTAGACTAAGATCACATGAATCAAATTCTATTTCCTGCCTCTCCGTCATTCAACACTTGCAAACCAGTTCAGCAATAGTTTATATATAGCACAGTTGATCTTGATTTTAAATTGTTATCACTATGATGATGTACTGGCCCTTTTCAAGGTCTGAAATATTAAACTTTAGAATAATTCTGTTCTTTTCGTAGTCTCTAGATTATAAATGACTTACACTTTAAACTGATCAACATGTTAAGATATTGTGTATGGTTTTTCTGCAATGTACATTTCAACCTGTCAGTAAAAAATAATTCTCTATTTGTGGCACGTTTGTTCCACGTACATGCTAAAATTAACAATGTTAAACGATGTGTACATTTCAACCTACAAGGAAGTAGCTGTACTGCTGTTGATGTCACGTGACATTAGATTTCAAAAGTTATTGGTTACTTGCAGACGAATGAAATGCAATCTTGTTTTAAAAGGTACATAACTATCGGAGGAAGTAATACCTGTTCTTACAATGTTTCTATAAAAGGTTTCACATAATAAATGAAATTGCAACAAATTTGATTAGAAGAATTTGACTGTCGTCAAATGTTATATTCTGTATTTATTCAAGAAGGCCGAACGGATAAATATTCTTATTCCTAATCTCATTGCGAGAAAGGACTTTGTCATAATGTTTTCCTAACTACATAGAAATAAACGACTGGAATGCCAGATAGAATTGTCAAAAATAGTCATTATTAAGATCTTGAAGATTAAAGTTGTCACAATTCTGTAATAATTCTATAAGAACAACGAAATAAAGATAGAAAAGAAATAAATAACTTTTCCTTAAACACTGAAGTATGTTAATAAAACTACGTTTGCACTTTAATAAACCACAGTCGTTAGGGGTCAAACGTCCGTTTTCATAAAATGCGTTGTTAGTGCTGGAAGGTGTCAATTCGTGCTTCAACAAATCCTCTAATGCAGCATCTAATTAAAATTGAAAACATTTGACGACGTCATCTAACGGAAGCTTCAGTTTCTATATAACATATAAATTGACTAATGGTCATTTGTTGGAAGGTGTTTTTCCGACTCTATTTAGGGTGTTAAATAAGTGACAAACCTTGAGACTTTACCAGTTACTTTAAAGCTTTAAAATTGAACAAGAAGAATACAGCGGTGTCACATTCATATATTGTTGCCCATATGGGAAAGTTAAGTTAAGAGGTCCAATAACTCTGAAACACCATTTGTCTATTATTATTGACTTATTATTATTATTATTATTATTATTGACTATAGATTTACTTTTCGTAATTTCAGTTCAGAAATGGAGAACTTTATTTAGAACTTCAGTTAAAAACTTCAGCAACTAAAGCAATAATTTCTTGAAGATTTGGGTCATTAAGAATAACATCTTCTCTTCGTGGGTTTCAAAGTAAACTATTCATGTTAAAATGGAAGCTAGCTGATAAGCACAATGGAATAAACACTTACACTAATGTCCAAGAGAAACTTGACAATCCGATACATTTCTTTTACTGAAAAGAGGGGGGTTGTTTTTATATACTAACATACTAAACATTTACACATATATTTCGTGTAGAAATTGTGAGAAATGTGTTGAAAATTATTTCAAGCGGAGAACACCGAAATGCATTTGCACTGTATCACTAATTAGAGATCTGATGAGCAAATCAGCAACAAATATTCAAAATGAGGAGATATGAAAATGAAGGCTATGTCATTTGACCCTTACCATTGTTAACGTCCCAGTAGCAAAACATGTAGACTATATTGTTCACCAGTTTGTTTTGAAACGGGTTGGTGATGATCTTATGTATGAAGGTTTATCTTCTTTTAATTAGGAGATAAACCCCTTCTGTTTTTTATTTTGGGGTTGTATATGTCGTGCATTTTTCACCCCTAAATATAATTTCAAACCGAGCTTGCGAGGTTTGAAATGTTTATTTAGGGGTGAAAAATGCACGACATACAACCCCAAAATAAAAAACAGAAGGGGTTTATCTCCATTCTAACATGACTAATTAGAAATATAATGAGGAACTAATTTGCCTTGCGCAACAACAAAGTGATTAGGTCGAACCAGTACAGACCGGTTCCACTTGCTTTCGAAAGTACGGTACAGTTCATTTTCAAAGAACACGCTTCAATAATAAAAAAAATATCAAAACATCAACCAACAGGTTTTAAATAAAACCCTTAAGTATTTATTTCATTGAGGATAAAGTCAATGAAAGACAGATTTTTTTTATCCCATCAGAGTTACGTTTTTCATGTAAATACATAGGATACCTATCACCCCTATGATACCGACAAGGACTGACCACATCAAGGGACGTTACTCTAAAAGTAGTTGTTAACTGCTAGCGCTAACTTCTCACTCAAGATGTGAACTGATTGAATAAACGATCAAGAAAGCTTTATAGTTTGTCATGGTTGAATACACTGTCTGGAAGTGTGGTTACTTATGAATGAGAGTGGGGGAAGGGAAGTTGAAGAATAACGTACGTCCCCTCTATTCACTTGACGAATCGCTATATTACCGTGCGTTACGGTAAGAAGCGAGCTCGGTTTGAAATCAAATTTAGTGATTAAAAAAACAAACTACTTCGTCAAAAAATATACCACAGAATGGATTTATCTTCTAAATTTCATTTTAAAATTACGGTATTCTCAATGTCTGTAAAGAATTGATTTTAAATTCATTTTGCTCTTGTCTGTAAGGCGATGAAAACAGTAAGTTCAGCGAATGGAGTTTGTAAACGTGCGCGTATGAATGTGAATCGGTCGTAAATATTTATAGGTGATTATTAGCGAAATAATCACTCCAAAATTGATTGTGGTAACCAATCAGAGAGCAGTATTTTCATTCTAGTTTTCGTGTCATGTTAGAATCATTTTTTGAGAATGTATACACAAGTTAAGGATTAAAACCGACCAAAAGTTTTGTTTGAGATAGTTACCCCCGGGCAGATGGGAAATTCGGGAAGGCAAACAAAACCAAGGGGAAGTTTTGATCCATTTTATGAACCGACTTGAAACGAGGTAACAACATTTTTTTGCATTTACATAACTTTAATGATATCTACTCCTGAGAGTTCAAATGTTTAGCTAGATCAGCACAACCACGTTTTGCACGTGCTTCCCGCTTCCCATGTCGTACACGTGAATAGCATTCACTTTTCGCCTAACGTTCACTAACACATTGTTCACGGCATATATTCTTCTTTTAACATCGCGCTCGCAAAAATCCTGGGATATCCTGTGTTACTAAAAACAGCGCTGGGCTCCTGCTGACAAACAATTGTCTTGGTTGCCGGTTTGAGAATAAAACAGTTTAGAGATCGAAATGAACCAGGTTTAATCAAATGATCGAATATCAAAAGTTTGTGAAATTTTATGATTTCTTTAGGGGGAGGATGAGTTGGAATCGTCTATTTTTAAATAATGATAATTTCCATTTAAAGGTAGATCGCTTTAGGAACTTACAGTTTTAGAAAAACCGTAAAGGAATCCCCGGGCACGTCATTGTAACGTCAGAAGAGGTTTATATGTAGATTGAACATCACTTGCCATTGTAAAGGCAACATGTTGTCAATAAGCAACAGTATCAGATGGCCACAATGTTGTCTAACCGGTTGGTAATGGAGTTATCATGGATCGTCATCAGTCAGTCATCAATGTATTTAAAAAAAGACAATTAATGAGACAGCATTACCGATATATTTATTTGCTTTCAACGATATCGTTCTAGCCGGAAGCATTATAATACGGCCATCCCTGTATAACATCATAAAACTTCTGCCCCGGACATGCTGTCTGTCTGACGTCACGGTGTCCTTTCAGGATGTAGTCGGACCGGATCTTGCCGTTGCTAACTGCGCACTGGATCAGCTGTTTTAAGGCGTTCTGCGCAAGGTCGTTTGGTGCCCTGATTGTGAAGTCATCAACAACGCAAAAACCTGGAATACGTTGCATACAATCCAAAAATAAAAGATATTTAAATATTTTTTTATCATTTGACCTCGAGAAAATAATTGGTGAAAATGGACAATGTCAACGCCAGAATTCATTATAATCAGTTCGAATCCATTACTCGTACCTTGCCGCGTTTTCTTCATATTACAAAGTTAAATCTTGAAATTGGAGCTCTTTGACTTAATAAAAAGTCAATCACATCTCTATTGCAAGCATAAAGTAAAAATAAACCCCGTCAAAAATGGAGAAAGACTATCAATGTTTACGATTTGATTTGGAGACTAATATGCAAACCAAGTTAAATAAATTTAAATCAGCACATATAGCATTTGATATGTTGGAATGACAAAATTGTTATAAGTAAGACGAAGTCCATTCTTCAACATAGCGGAATCACCCGTATGAGCGATCATACGACAGCAGTCCAGTAAAACAATGACAGGGCAATTTACTACAGGCACTCTGATGGATGATCTGAAGTCTTGCTGTTAGACTCTCAAGCAGCGTTTCCACGAAAGGCCCAGCTAGAAAACGGTGTAGGGAGTCAAAAATATTTTTAAATTGGCTGGAAATTACCGGCAATGAAAAGCGTTGACAGTGCTGCGATAATTTTGTCCAAATGAATATCAGGGAACCACTCATGCAAGTAAACCAAGGTAGTTTGATGTACAGAATGTCCATTTCTTTTATGATTACCAGGTAATGTTACAATATATACACATAATTACCAAGTCCATCGGTATTATGTCCATGCGTGTGTCCCCCTATTTTGTCCCATCCTCTTGCCACGTACACATTGCCGTCCTCGCCGACAACAAACATGTAGGCAATGTCGTTCCATCAAAGCAAGTGGTTAAATTCTTGGATAGCATTTTAAGATTCTATTTATTTCAATATTTTAATTTTAGCAGGTAAACATTTTGCAGAAATGTTTGTCTATTACGTATTGAAGATTTCCATTTTGATATTTTGTGGTATTTGAAGGGACACTATGAAATCAGTTCCGTCAATAACCACATATCTAGATTTTTAAAACGTTTGAAAAAATCTAAACTCAATTCGATGAAATTGAATTAATTTCAATATTTTGCACTTTTTGATAAACATTCAATTCAGAAATCGGTACCATAACCATCGGCAATGCTTTGAACAGTTATTCTGATTTCTGAACTTATTTTTTTATTAAACTTACACATTATTAAAATTAAAATTATTTATTGTATTTTGATATTAATAGTTATAAATATCAAAGATTGGCCTGCTTTCCCGATATTGAATTCGTATGGTATAAAGGTTATTAATAAAAATAATATAAATTCGAATATAGTTATGAACCCGTAACTTTCATTAATGCAGATTTCGCTAATGTTATGAAACAATTAAGTCTAACAATTATCTATAAAATGTCACAGGCGTAGTGTAAGTGACAGAAGGTTTTTAAAGGCGGTTTGGTGAGTGTAGTGAAATAACCGCCAGTGGATTGCGTTTTCCCTTTCAAACTAGATGAAAGTAACGTAATGTTGTCATTGCAATTACATTTTGTCAGTACCCATGAAATGTGTTATCCATTGTTGAACAAAATATCTCATGTAAATATTACCAACCGAGTTCGAGATGTACATGTATTTGAACACCGAGGCACATTGGAAACGTTCTCCTGAGGGTTACAGAGCACGTGGTTAGGTGTTCAAATTCATGCACATCAGCAGATAGATAAGTAACTGACTTACCATTCAATTATTCAAAGAAATAATTTCAAACAACATCTTAAAAGGAAAAGAGTCTTTAAAACACTTTAAATTTTTTGGGTCATTATTTAAGTACAATAGCAATAACACCTCCAGAGCAACAAATTCGTCTATATCTGGTATCTGACAAAAGCATGGGCAAATCGTATAAGAAAGTATAACCAGTTTCAACATCGCCAGTGTAAACATAAATTGCAATTAAATTTCAAAATGTTAAGAGACGTTTGAGACATAAAATGCATGTATAAAACAATAACTCAATTAATAATTAATAATTCAATCCAAATACACAAAAAATCTACATATTTACTTAAAATGACCACTATTGACAATCACGGGTTCGAATCCATGTTACGTGTTGGAAGTCCAATCAGAATTATTATGGAGCCTGCTAGTAAGTCTTATTGCAGAGGATGCCACGCTTCAACCACGATTTTCTTTGCAAGCCTCGAAGAAGTCACTTATGGAGACTTTGATGCCTTGCGGGGGAAGTTACCGCAGCCTCCGGCAACGAAGGACGGGAGGGGGGGTTGGTTTAAGTAGGTTTCGTTCTCCTCCCGATTTAAATGTTCATAAACATATAGGCAATTACTGCATGAACACATCCTTTACACCATTCTCTTCCCGTGGCATCCCGTACATCGGCATAATTGAATCCGCTGATCCAGCTCCTTCCATATACCTTGATATCCAAAAGCTTATCGCTAGCTATCTAATCAGCCAATGACACGCCTCGCATCCAGCAACAGCGGCACAACCGGGATGGAAAAGTCCGTAAAATTCAAAAGAGTAGCGTCAAGCTCCTTGGATAACGACATTTGATTGGCTTAAACAATAACAGGTGAGCACAGCTACGAATATCAAGCCACGCCAGCCTTACGAGAGATTTGGCTCGAAAGAGATCAGGGTATATAGGAGGTGAATCCAGGAGCTGGTTTAGCGGATTCAATTACGCTGATGAAGCAGGAAGTTCCCGCGGAGGTAGCACAAGTAATAAACTGCTAAACAAGCTCTGTTTTAGTACTTCCAGGCAATGAAAATACTTTTTAGATGGAACTCTTAAGCTTGTTTTGAGTCAAGAAGCCTTTCCCATGATTCGGTAGCATATAACATGACCATGTTCTGTAAAGAGGATTAAAAGTGCAAAGTACACAGTTGAATTAATAATAGTTTTACGAAACCCCGAAAATGACCGATGCTTTTACAGTTATAAATTTTGAATTGAAACTGCTGATTGCACAACCAATTTAAACTTTCTAGCTAGAAGAGGGCTTTCAACAGACGTAAGTGTAGCATTTTATGACGTCACATTAGCAACACCAGTTATCTTATTTCATGATTATGCTAAATGATATTCCAACATTAAAACTCAAAGTAATTATTAGTAATTACAGTAAATATGTTTCATGATTTTAATTATCTCCAATGAAAAATCTTTTCTTAAAAAAAATGCCTTGCACGTCATCAGAATCCGTTTGTGTTGTCAATCATGTTCAATCCAACCATCCTGAAAATGAACAAGAAACTTAATAACAAACCAAACACATCATTTCAAAATGCAGATTATAAAATATAAACAATGAATATTTTATTCACGCCCTTCTTTAGAATGTGATATGTTTGGTGATTAACCATTAAAAGTAAAAACCTTTAGTCGTTTCCAAAAATGTTAAACCAAATGCAAATAAACTAAAGAATTCATCAGAAGAGTAGGACAATATACCATGAAGTGGGCAAACATGTTCTAACACGACAGGGCTGTTTATTGAATCCTCTCTCATTGCTTGAAAAATCTTTCTTTTTAGTCCAGGTATTTAGCATGTTTGTTAAACTGTTATTTGATAATGCTTCTACAACAATTTCAAACTTACATTTCAGTGATATCTTACTGATGCGATAAAGTAAATGTTTACGATTTATTGATATCTGCATTCTATATCTATGTATTTCATGCAAACATATATACTACACGCAAAAGTGTTGATGACGCCATTGACGTCGTAATGCATTGTGACGTCATATTAGTTATGACGTCAAATGGCAGCACAATTTTACATGTTATATGGCTGTATGAATATCAAACTGCAGTATTACCAAAGAAAGATAAATAACTAATTGTTATGGTTTTATATATTACTTGTCATGGCGGAAGGTGAACAAGGTCCACGAGTAACGTGATCAGCAGGAATGTAGGCATTCTGAAACAAAAGAACCCCGAAAATCATAAAAATATCCTCGGTCATTTAAATTTCATGTGTATGTATTTACTTAAGAAGGGTAGAAACTAATATTTTGGTGTATTTGTGTGAAATTTTGTGAGTAGGTGAGGCGTGAATGAACAAGCGAGCGAATTCCTTATTGTGTCGAAAGAGAATTTTCCAATTAGCCAAGTTTTAGAGCTGCGCTGAGGATATAATATAACCAGTTTTCACCATTTACGGTTAAGTTTTATCTTTTGCCCAAAGTTAAACTTGACCTATAATTTACTACATTTATCATAAGGTGTTTTATAACATTTACTCCTGTTCCAATTCATATTGTTAAAAACAATTCATTGTTCGTTCTATAAATGAATTAAAGCCTAAATTCTTATTGTCATATCGTACTCAGATCCAACCATAACCTAAATTCCCAACAATCTCTCCCTCTAATCGCACGTCCTCACATACTTTCCCTCCATTTTCCTTTTGCTCCATTCATCCATCTCTCTGCTCATTTTCAATCCATCACCTCTCTCCCCCGATCCATCACTGCATCTCACTTCCTCATTCTTATCTGAGTTTGTAAATCGCCTAAAATGCATTCATGAGCAGAATTGCTATGGCTCGCTTCAAATTGGCACCAAATCAACCGTCTACTCTTGCTTTACACTCTCTTTTTCAAAAGAATTGTATTTAAGTGCTGTTAAAATAAGGAAATTTAGAGTAGCTTTTGCAAAATTAAGATGTTTTTCACACCAATTACGTATTGAAACTGGAAGACATTGTAATATAATTAGAAATAATAGACTATGCTTACAATGTAATGAAGGCTATATTGAGGATGAATACCATTTTCTTCTTGTGTGTTCGAAATTTAAACAACCTCGCTCTAAATATTTACCTAAAATATATTGTACAAATCCAAATAAAACAAAGTTTAAGTGTCTCATGTCATCATCAGATTGTAAACATATCAATGATTTGGCATGCTTTATTTATCATGCAATGAACCAACGATGTTAGAGGTGATATTTACACCGTACACACCTGTTTTTGTCATGTGTATTGATGTAACAACTTATGTAGTTATTGGCCGATGGCCTACACTTCAGTAATAAAATATTTGATTTTGATTTTCCATCCATCACCTTGCTCTTCCCTCGATCCATGAACCACTCTCTCACCAATTCAAAACTTCACCTCCATCGCTACATCTCACTTCCTCATTCCATCTCTGCTTCTTTTGCTCCTTTCATCCATCTCTCTGCTCGTTTTCCATTTATCAGGTCGCTTTTCCCTCAATCCATCAATCCTTCTCTCACCAATCCAAAACTTCACCTACATCACTACATCTCACTTCCTCAAACCATCCCTGCTTTTTTTGCTACATTCATCCATCTCTCTGCTCATTTTCCATCCATCACCTCGCTTTTCCCTCAATCCATCAGCCCCTCCCTAGCCATTCCCACCCCGATCAATCTCCCCGACCCCCTCCATCCATTAAAACATCTACATTTCAACCATCCATCAATCCAGCCCGATGCCCGTTCGTTCATCCAACACTTTTGTCTTCATCATCATTTAATGACTGCATCATAAGTCCAATAAGTAATGATACATCATGACATACCTCCAGCCATATGGTGAAATCATCATTTTTCAAATCAACCTATACTCACTGTAAAATCAACTTTCACTATGACCCATCGGCTGTAACCTTGTCCATTCAGTTGACCGATATAGGGGAGACAACCGCCTGACTGTAGTGTACCAAGGACATTTGATGACAGGCTTGGACTTGACTGGACCTTCACATTGGTCAGTCCACATGCGCACTGACGAGTTGCTATAGATACAATGAATACATGTAACTAAATACTATGTCGGACATCATCTTTATTGTGACTTCACAATGAAATCAAAAAGACTTCTCACGACGGACACGGTGTATGTGTTTCAGTTAACATAATGTGTAGAATATGGATAACGAATATAGAAAATTTGTTACATGTGTGATACATTGTAAACGAGTCAGTATCATCAAATCCAAACCAAAGGGCATTACACATTTAAATCGATCAATCATTCATGCAGGTATATTCCATTATATTAGATCTGAAAAAACTTAAACTACATCACTCACGTTTCGGATTTGGTTGATTACAACTTTGATGATTTAGAAATTTGGAAGCTATGTAGGCTTTCTGAAAAATAGACGCGAAAAGTAAGGAATGAAAACTAGTATGGGCACAGATGTTTGTTTAAATAACAGTCTGGTCTTAAACTTGTTTGGTTGATTATGTTACCCCGTGTTAACCTTCCTATATAGGGAATAACGAAATACGTGGAATTTAAATGCTGTACAAATTGAAACTTCTTCCTTGATAATGAAAAAACATATTATATATATTGATGTCACTGAGTTGGTTATTTGAATTTGAATTTGAGTTCAGGCGGTAAGGACATGCATTGATCAGAATCACTGAGGGTCATGTATTAGTTGAAACAAATTTTAAAAAGACTACCTCAGGAACAAGCAACCACGTAATTATAGTTAAAAATACAGGGCTACCTAAAATTGTGAGACTGGAGTTCACTCGCACGTTAAGTGCGCACAAATGAAAACACGAAGTATGTCAGTCTGTAAATGAAGACGATAATGCATAGAAATAAGGATGCTCTTCACACAAAGGGGATTTTCAGAGAGCTAGAGCCGCTTAACATGGACCAATTGAATCAGAGTATACGTTCACTAACCTTTATAAGGAGGTAATTGTACATGTCATCATAATAATCAATGTCAACTCCCGTTAAAATAATTGACACATTCTCGTCTCGGTGTAGACGAATAATAATAATAATAATAATAATAATAATAATAATAATAATAATAATAATAATAATAAAAAAACAAAAATAAAAAATAATAATAATGATAATAATTACAATATTAATCATAATAATGATAATACAAATACGGCTTGTTTAAACTATACTGCACAAAGCAGCGATAATGTACCTGGCCGTTATAACTGACGGACGTCCATCGGCCATTTCTGGTCGAGATTTCCTGTCCTGCGCTCTGACATGATCCCGTATACAATACTCCAAGAATTCTGGAGGAGAGTCCCGGTCCCGACCGGATGTTTACATTATTTGTTGCACAAACACAATTTTCATGTACTGAAACACAATTTAAAACCCCAACAGATATTCATATATAGCATCTATATGCATATATGTATAACAACTTGAAATAAACAAATTGAAATTTTAACGAAAATGTCAACTAAGCTATCTTGTAAACTTACTATCAGGTTGGACATTGTTACAGCTTTGGACTTTGAGATAGGATGAGGCAATGTAAGAAACCTGAAATTTTAAAGAAGAAGGGTAACAGAGAAGCATCCTCGGTCACCGGGGCCTTAAATCAGACTCCCTTCACAATCACCCCTGGGAAACTTCATCAGAAAAATCTGCATTGAAAGTACCCGTCTTTTTATGAAACACTAACCAAAGGAAACGGCTTTATAAGAGATGCATCCTGCTGAATCAGCGTATATGAATCCGCTCAGCTTCTTCATTAGACTCTGATCCCATTAGGGGCGAATACGAAAGTGTCAGCTAAGAGCTGGTATTTCAAGCTAATTTCTTAAAGCAAGGCTAAAACGTGCTGTAACCGGTCTTTTGAAAGGCTTGCAGGCCCAAACGACGTACGTGTTTCATTGGCTTAAAACATAGGGCGGGTAATTTAACAACAGATTTTCTTGATTGTGAAGCGTAAGGGAAAGCGAAGCACTTGGTGACCGAGGATGAAGGACAATAAAGCATAGTTGTATCAGTGTCAATTATTCGGTGTAATGACTGTAGGTTATTATGTTATTTCATATTAAGTGGCAAAGGGTATTTTATTGGAATCAAATATGCGTCATACGCTACTCATAGAGTAGTAGCGGTATATTTGTGGAATTTACCATCTTTTTTCTTATCAGTTTAGTATAGTCGCAGGTCAAATTCGTGATATATGATCGAAAATCGGACAATGGTGCGCGCTACCGTCTAAAACGTAATTTTGGAATCTTATTTACGGTAGATTCAAACACAAATATGTCTTTGTAGTGTTAAGTAGGTCACTTAACTATTATGCATGCAAATAAGACGTAGAGGTTCGACTTTTTAACATTTATAACGCCGATTTTCGACTATCAACAAGAATATGTCATAATTGTGGCATATTTGATTCTTTTCATATAATATGATATTTTGGCTTTTATGTAAGCTACATAAGAATAATATTACATCCTCTGTGTCACTTTGAAAATAATATCCTTAGCATTGGCAACTTGTTCGTATGTTGATTAATTTTAAGCGAGCTTTTAAACTGTAAACACCTACAATTGACTTTTATAGATAGTAAGCCATTTTTCTCTACAGAACTCATTCCATATCCTTCTAAGTGGACCATATTCTTTTGTTGTATAAAAAATAAAGCTGTAGAACTTTTAGAAGCACATACAATAACTAATAAAACATATATTTTGTTTCTATCCAATCAAATGCCATATTACATTTCCAATTAGCTCCCCTCATGTTATACATATGTGCTAATTGCACAGGTGTATGAACTGTAATCTTATCGAAGGATACAGCTTAAAGCTTAGTTGTTGAAACAACGTTGATGATAGCATAAACTATTAAAAATGGAACCAATCAGGGTACTGTCCTTCATGCCCAGAAAGTGCTACACATGTAACGTAGATTACGTGAGCAGAAATGTTTTTATTCGCCACTATTTGAAGATAGTGTTGTGTACAGCTGGTCATATATCCAGCATAAAATTAAAAGGTCACTGTGACTATGTTCGAAACAGATACAAGATTAGTTATGAATATTCCGGAAGACTAACAGGCTTCTTCAGTACATCATGATTTGCATACTAGAATATTACAAAAAATCCTTTTTAATAAAGGCATCATAGAAAATACTGACCTTGCCATTGTATTGAACATAAGCCCATTTCTGAGTGCCTACAGTAACATCGCCGCCGTAATATCTCTGACACGAACCAGTGTATAAAACACCGATAATCCTATGATTTAATCCAGGACCGGACCGGATGTTGACATTTCCCGTAGCACAAACACATATATTTGGCTCTGTAAAACAATAACTTATAAGAATTTGAATAATGACAAGTACAATTACGAAGTGCGGTTATTAATAACGACTAAAACAAGTAAAGGAACTATAAATAAGTGTAAAGAAATTTATACAACAACTGTAGATTTGATGTTTGGTCGAAACCCATTTTTGATCATACCATTAAGATTATTTGGCATCTTAACTTTTTAACTCATCAGCCAGACCATGCCCAGCAGGCATCTGACGTCATTTCGACGTCGAAATTTGGTTGATTTTAGGTCAGGACGTCGATCAACCAATTTTCGACGTCGGAACAACGTTTTTTAACTGACGTTGAAATTTGATTGGTGTTTTGACGTTGTTTCAACGTCATCAGAACAACTTAAAACTGACATGTCATTACTTTTATAACATTTCATTATTATTAATAACATCAAATGAGTTACGGATTGTTTTAAAGAATGAAATAAAAAATGCAAAAACGAACAGCTATCCTCGACATTTAAAAGTGTTATTGATATTGGATTTAGATGAATAAAGGTTAATTTCTTTCAATTTCACAATAAAGGGAAGTAACTCTGTCCTTATGTCTAATTAACATAAACAAGGTATATGGTATTTTTCGACAGTCTTTATTTTTTCAGTTATGTTCACAACTGAAAACATAAATTTTCGATTTGCATAAATTTAGTAGTTCTTACAAAACGGTAATTGCGCCTTTGTAACAAACATTTTTTTGGTGACACTTTAGTCTAAATCGTTACAGTGTCATATAAACATTAATACCCTCGCTACCCTAATAATACCCATTATAAGGATAATTACAAACAAGCAGCCATCGCAGTCTTGAACCGAGGCATGTGATACTGCTGAAGTTGAAAGCAGAGCCTCACAGATGATGCATTGCTTCATATACAATAACGAAACAAAGCTCACACAACCTGACTGATCAACAAGCTTATCAACGTCAATACAACGTCTTGGCTTCAACGTAGAACCGACGTCAAAATAACGTCGGATTTCGACGTCGCCGCAAATTTCAAATCCAATCAAATTTCAACGTTATTTCAACGTTGGTATACGACGTCGTTTCAACGTTTATACAACGTCATATTGCCTGCTGGGTGAAGATGTCCATATACAACCTTTGAGTTTATGAGTATCTAAAACCTATTTGATTACAACGTTCAAATCATTCAATCCTAAACTAATCTGCCATATGCATCTACTGAAGATTAAAGAGCCACTCTGTGAGTTGTTGGAGTCATATATATGCAAAACTTTATGAATGGTGTCATTTGATCGCGAAGAATCGACTGTTACCAAAACGACACATTTTAAAGCTTATTGGTTTTTCACAGTGACAATATAAAGGTAGGACGTAATTTTGGAGACTTATCTAAAACAGCCAGGAGGGCAGTTAGGAGTTGATAGTGTTTGTTAGGTTATATAACTAGTATCCATGTATATTGCACGTGATATCTACACCTCTGTGCATTTATTAAGCTCGTTTTAGATTTTCATGGAAAACCAGTATTTGTCATATATATGTCTTTTGGACATGAAAAGTTCAGATGTGTTGATTTTATATCACCGCATATGACATTTAGGTTCTTATCAGAGGTAAATAATATGTTATGAAAATCACGGAGTGGCTCTTTAATATGAAAAATTCATATCTTTAAAACTCGGTAATTTGGTTTCAAAGACACCAAGACATCCTATTTAAACATGTTGTCGTTACTTTCATACCGTGCGGTATAATTTTAATACACTCTGACACGTATTCAAACGGAAACGAGACTTGAAAACCTTAGAAAACAAACTTAATAGAATCTCTTTAACACATCAGCATATATATACATTCAGTGCTTTTTGACATTTTCATGTATTTAGATCATATCTGGAGGTCCACGTTAAAAGGGTTTCAGTATCTTATTGAGTAATTTTTAAGACCTAAAAAAGTGTGCTATTATTCCTGTTTTCTTGTTTTTATCATTTTGCCCAATAGACATTTATAAAATGGTCACCAAGAGTTATGTCAATTACAGTTTAACAATAAAGTAAGTATGCTGGTAACTGACCTGGCGCCGGAACCCTACTACAGCCTCTTCGAACTAGGAATTCCGAGGCAATAAAGGCATCCTGAAATATAACCATAGGTTCACTCAAATGTTGAGTTTTCTATTAGTATGTAAAATGTTCACCAGTGTCATTGAAACTAAAATCTAGCACAAGAGATAAGTAATAGCATGTACCCCGGAGCAAAGACTTGGAGGATACTCTCTAGTGGATAAATAATCTATTTTGCAGAAGACATACATGTAGATATATTTCGAGAATGTTTTTTAAGTCGTCGTTTAGAGGGATTGTTATCTCTTATTCAAATAATGAACTTACAGGAAGCAATGTTGAAATCGTACAAATGAATATTATGACCAGGACTTCACTTAACACTAAACTTATGATGCTGTATGACAAGCCTATAATTCACAGGAAACAAATTAGAAAGACATTGTACACGAAGAAAGACCTTGTTATTATTGTAGTACATTTAAATTCAAGTCTGTCTAAGGACCTCGTATCACAGTCTGTTACAATGTCCATTCTTCGAAGAATCCACATTTCCTATTATACTCAGCAACAAAAACAAAACGTCAGCACTTGTAGATGGTCTTCACGTTGACCGGGAAGTGATTAGCAACGGCCTGGGCAGTGTGGCCAGCGTCAAGTCTCCCTAGGGCCTGGTTTCTCTGTTCTGTATAGATTTGCGGCATCCTGCTAACGTTGTAGTGTGAATAATTCAGCCAGGTATGGGGATGCATTTTATAAGGATGGTCCTGGTGAACAGCAGGTACAGAATGAAGTGCATGGAAACCATTGAGAACACCTTACCTTTGGCGAAATGAGGTTGCATATTTTTCGATCGTTTCCTTGGTTAATTCTGAGTCTGGTAAGGAACGTTCTTGCACCAAAAATGTTGGAGATGTGGTAAAAAATATTCAATAAAACCATTTTGTAAATTCCGCCATGCGTCTACACAAATGAAAATACCAACCTGACGTTTTTATATATCCACTCACACAAACACACACTGACAAGAACTTCTACAGCCAAATGAGTTCATGTTTTTCTATACCATGATTACACTTTGACGTGCAGTCTTTAGACAACATTTTACTTTGATATATGTGCACGTGTTAACGAGTGTTGTTCTTCCATATATGGTAAAGCAGGCCGTAATTAAGTTGAGTTACAATAACATACCCGGTTCTTATACTTGATTGACGTCCATCTGCCATATCCGGTCAAGATTTCCTGTCCTGCGCGTCGACACGCTCCAATTGTCATACCTCCAAGAATGCTGGTATGTTGCCCCGGTCCCGCCCGGATGTTTACATTGCTCTTAGCGCAAACGCAGTGGTTCGAATCTGAAAATAAGAATACGATAGTAATATCTTTTTACCACTAGGTTTATCCTGTTCCATTAGTGTAAATTAATCAGCAAGGGGCATCTAATCACAGGATCGTCTTTCAAGGATCGTACCTTAAACACTCAATGTTGACATTGTCTGTACAACTGCATGCCAAATGTCGTAGTAACGTAGCATTGCGAAAAAGAAACGGACAATTTTGAATTTTCAATATAGAAGAGAAGATCCATCGCACCTTTACGCAATCGTATGCCAGATTCAACAGTTAACCGTAATAATTTTTGGATGATTACTGAAGTGACCAGGGGTCAAACTTTCGAAAACAGTATTATTTTTTTCACTACAAAATCCTTACTAAGTGATCAACAGCTTTAAACACAAGTCATGTTTGTTTGTTAATATGATTTTGATCATTTTGTTCTCAGAGTGTCGAAATGGAATATTTTAATCAAAATTTTAGGAAATCGGAATTTCGAAAATGTGACCCCTTCTGTCTATTTTATTAGCCAAAATTCGAATTTATGCACGAGATATTAGAAAATTCCACAGTAAATTAAAAAAATGGTTATTTTACATATTGACAATGAGAGATTCTTTGTCAGTTCTGATGAAGTTATTTTATTGACGTTCAAACCAAACCCAAATTACATGATATTTGAATAGTAAGAATATGAGGCAGATTTGCTTACTCGCGTTTAAGTGCCATTAGTAAATAAAACTAATTGTAATTTGCAGATGCCCATTAAGGCATCCTCTTGGACCTACTCAAAAGACAGATGGAACCTTGTCAAACAACGAGAGACAAAATCGCCACATACTTCCTCCTTATATATGTATAAAGAGATATATATGTAAAGTTTATTGTCTGCTTACGACTGTTAAACGCTCTAGTACACACCAATATTCGAAAACACAACAAATGCACAGATACTACATATCTATAGATATTACTCACGACCCTCACTCAAGTAATCTACCTCGTAAGTTATTTAACAAATATTTACGTATTCAAGTAGTAAAGTTGATTTTTAAAGACCGGAAGTATTTAATGCAACGTAACTTTAAATCCGCATGAACCACAATATCGGAAATATTACAATTTTGCTCATAAACAGAAAAGCGGAAACGACAGCCGCTTTGGTCAATCTAATAACAATGCTAATGTTGTGTTATTAAATCGGTTTATTTACACTATTGCTTTCATAAAACATATTTCATTCTTTGTTCTCAGTTCAGAGTTTAGGTAAATTCAATAGCTGTACATAATACTAGTTCAGCCGCGTTCAACTGTCCATAATTTATCTGTTTTGTGCACAGCTAACCATAGATTTTTTATATGCCCAAGCCGACAGCGGCTGTCTAAACTTTGTCATTGTTGATTGCAGGTCAACTCTAAAGAATTTTAAATATTTCTTTGAATGGGTAGAAAGTTTAAGTGAATGCATGAGCCCTCTTAAACCTTAAAATAGCCAATTAAAACCGTAAAAGCGTGCACTAGTGCCTTTAAGCTGTACAAGTTTTCAACTTAAAAATTGATGGATGGAAAAGTAGTCCGATATTTCTGGCTTATGGTTATTTGAAGGAAAAAAGTGTTGAGATTAATATGGAGTATTGTTTTACAAGTTTTTGTGACGAAAGCATTTCAAAATTGATTTTCAAAGCGACTCGGGTTTCGAACAACCCTTTATATTTTCAATGGTAATAGGTGCAAAGTCGTCGATTCTAGCTATTTAATAAACTGGGTTTTTTCAACAATGTCCTTATGTGATAAAACAATAGTTTAGCATTGCCATATGAATATAATAATATAACATTCTAGGCAAAACTATCCACTAACGTAGAAGTTCGAATCGCAAAATCGAAAATATATATGAAGGTCTGGAAACAATCTGATATGTGTAGGAATTATTTCATTGACGTCAAATGACGTTTTCATGACGTCTCAATCTTATATTTGCACTTATAGGCCACAAGCCTGTAGCACAATGTGCATACAATATGTTCAGGCAGGATAGAGTACATTTTTTCTGAGTAAAAAGGCATAGTATAGAAACATTGACAGATTTTCTAGATGTGCTTTGTTAGAGTAAGTTAATAGAGATATAAATTTATAAATATTAGGGTGTGTAAAGTAAAATGTACTTATTTCTCAAAGTGAGGTAGGCAGGGCAGACACAAAGGAAATGATATTCATCTTCAATAAGATTTAAATTACACATTTTACAAATTCTATCTTCTCTTTTTAGTCCAATATATCTGCCGGTTTCTATTAGTAAATCATGCGATGAGCAACGGAATTTTGCAAGTGATATTCTATATTTCCGGATATTCAAATGCGATAAATAGCTTTCATCTTGTATAGATTGCTTAAACGTCACTAATATTGAATAAGGAGCTAACACTATAAGACAGTGATGATTCGCAAACACATCATGCGTACGCGTAGAGGGGATACATCCGACAGGTCGATGTGTGCTTATGTTGCCTTTGTAAGGAAATTTTTTTTCACTTACTTGAGGTACAATCCAGTTTTGTCCACTTTGCAGCCACCCAAGCCCTCTGAAGAACACATACAAAGTATTACTAAAAACTGGAAAAAGATATTTGAATATTTGAATCAGTATTACAATTATTAATTTTATATATATTTTCATGAAATTAAAATAATTAACTTTTTTCTATTACACGAATGCTTTGAAATACCAGATTTAAAAAGAAGTGAATTATGTCATCACTCAATCGTGTAAGTGACAATTCAACGTCATGAAATCATTATTGACTGTCTGCAAGAACAATGTCCTGGCGTCATTTAACAAAGCTCTTAAAATAATAATAATAATAATAATAATAATAATAATAATAATAATAATAATGATGATGATGATGATGATGATGATGATGATGATGATGATGACGACGACGACGACGACGACGACGACGACGACAACAACAACAACAACAACAATAATAATAATAATAATAATTAAAAAAATAATAATAAGTGTTCTTATAACGCGCACAAATTAAGTCTCTAAGTCTCAAATTCTCTAGGCGCTACAAACGTTCAGGACATAACTGGTTGTTCTATCTTACGTCATGATGTGATGATGTAATGATGCATAGTCATTAAAGTAACTCTTTGATTGTTCTTATAAAATATAGAATAGTTTAGAAAAAAACATCCTTTGTTTGGAGGGTGAGAAATCATCACTAGATGATGTAAACATAGTGTAAATCAAAGTATCAGGCATGAAATAACAAGTGATATCGAATAATTCGAATTTATGTATAAAGCATTATTCAACCTTTAAATTTTAATTTGAAAACCATGAGAAGGTGAAAGGTTTTGACTACACAACAGTCTCAAAGGAATAAACAAGTATTTCTATGAAACTTTGAAATAATAACACGAATTTCGTCTGATGTTAGAAAAACATTGCACGTGTGTTGTACATTCATCGAATTGTCAAAATTGTTAATCACTGTCAACAGAAGCTTGTTCTCGGAGATTTTAGGCACGCTTCATTTTCAGAATATTAAGATTTTATAAGTATTAAAGGAATGGTTGTATTGGGTTAAGTTTTTGTGGAAACGAAGTTCAAGGAGACATTCCTGTTTGAACATGTTTTTGTTAAAGAGAAAAATCACATATTTATTCAAAAAGTAAAACAAGAGCAATGAAATCAATATTTTGGAAAGGCTTGTTCCAACATGCCCATGAGCTTTTGATTCACGAATTTTGAAAATTGTAAATTTCTTGATAATGGCTCAACAAAGGAATTACACCTATCTTAGCAAGTCAAAAACTAGGAAAATGGCAGTTTTATATGAATTCATGAAATAAAAAAAAACTAAAAGAAGAAAAAGAAAACACAATAACCCAAACAAACTCAAACCCGATCAAAAGGGCCGATCCCGATAAGACCGTACCTTTAAGTTCTAGTTCAATACAGCAACAGAGGTCAAGTTACAGCTGGAAATATCTACATCACGTAAGAAGTTAAGGAAATTATAACGATAACGTCAATTTTTACTTACCTGATGATTGTACAATACGCCATACCAAAATATATTATCTGCGAATACGTCTAACTGGATGTATTCCAAACAAGTCGAGGTCTTCAATACACCAAGTATTTGGTACGATACGCCAGGGCCACTTCGTATGTTTACATTTGACGTTGCGCATGCGCATGGAGGTGAAGACCAGCTTCTGCTCGCACATAGCAAGATCACTGACGTCACGCACAGAAAGTGAAATATTAGTCTGACCATCTGAAAGAAGATGTGATGTTATGTTCGAAACATATAATTGTTATGACAGATGCAAACTCGCACAACGGTTGACATTAATTTATGGTTAAGGCCATACATTTAAATGCGCTGTACCATTGGTAGTTTGCGTCTATCACTGTTGAGAGCCAAGGGCACACGACTCGTGTAACTGGACGAATAAGGGAAAAACAATGCATGAAAACAGGACCAACCTAAGACCAAGTTTAGCAGTCGTTTCCGATATTCCTCACCTCCCGTCATATATTTAACAGTGGTTTACGCTAAACTTGGCCTTAGGGCCAATGCGAAAATGAGTGTGCACGGGCACACAACCAGGCAAATACCAAAACTATTGCTTCAATTGTTTCATCAGTTATGTCATTTCACTTAAAGTTTAGAGTTTGATAAAAATTAATTCTTTGTTGTATACACTCTTCAAAAAAGAAAGGCAAAAGCGGTTTGGATAATAATGGACTCGTTTAAAAGCAGCCAAAAAATTCGATAATAATATATCTTTCTATGAGAGCATTGTTGTGTAACTGTTTATAGGCAATGCTAAAAAAGGGACAATTTTATCTTTTTCGTTTGTTTAAGAAACATTTAACGATGTTGTCACAAAAAGTTTTTTTAGGAACTATTTCAACAACTTTCAAATAAGTGTACAAATCATGTGGTATTTTAAACCATAAAAGGCACATGATGTTTCACATTTTATTATTCGTTTTTGCATGGAAAAGAGGCTACACTAATGCCGCAACTAAGAGGCGTAAAAGAAAACGTGGCCATAGATCACATTGAAACCGTTGAGTAGCAATTTGCACTTGCCCGACATGTGAACGTTAATCAGAGCACCTGTTGTTGCTTTTTTGGTGCAAAATTACTAGATCTTGGTTATAAATTTGAGTCATCCTCTCGTTACAATCATGTATACTACACTACACATAGACGTTATGACATAAAATTCCAACCAGACGTTCAGGAATCGTTTTGGTAAAGTTGGTTTTCCACCAAGGAGGCCAGTTATCACCCCTGTTTTAAGAAACGTCTAATTTCGCGATCACTTTCTGTGGTGATTGAAAGCCAAGAACCTGAACCAAGGGAACGTTGGAAAAGTCTGGTTTGATGATGAATTACAATTTTGTTTTCTTCGGTGAAATGGAAAATAACTTGTCATAATGATGTTGAGCATTGGAAAATGTTTTTACAACCCAACTTCATTCAAATAGTCAACATAATTGTTTGAGGCAGTGTCATTGTGTGAATGGTAAAAGATTACCTCAATGGTTTCATTTACCACTGGTTCACAAGTCTTTGAGAAAAATAGGTACACCAACAACGTCCTCGGACGTCAATTGACGTCAATTTTTGCCGACAAAAGGAGTTGTGTCAGCATTATACACATGCAGCTTGCGTTATTGTCTCTAACTTTACCAATTCCTACGTTAAAATATTACAATGACCTTTATACACACCATAATTGACCCTATAGATTATAAAACGAAAAATCATGTTTGACATTCATGTCAACGTCACATAACGTCTTAGACACATCTACAAATAGCCATAATATTGGATGAAGAGTGGAGAAGAAATTCAAAATGAGATTTCCTGTAATTATCAAACCCTTGCCGAAAGGATGCCAAGAAAATATTGCTGGAAGTGATAGTCAGAGTACTGACTTGTGGACTAATGAAATAGCACAGCAAACGAAAGTTTCATTCGTGTTGGCGAACGCGTTGTCTATACACATGTCATTTTTAACCTTCTAGCCCCATTAATTATATTCTATATTGCAGCTTGATGTTAATCAGTAACTTCTTTGACAGGTGACTTTTGCGTTTCTTTCTTTTGAAGAGTTAACTGTTTAAGACTTAAAGAGATTGGTTAATAACATCCTTTTTAAAAATTTTGGTTATGATCCTCGAGGTGTTGAATTTGCTCTCAACTCCAAACGGCCTCTAGCTTGGTTAATAACATGATGGCATGGTTAGGCATGTTGGCCAATTTGGAAAAAACGAGGACAATACGAAACAAATCAGCCAAATACATCTACAAACAGTCGCCGACTCACAATGAAAAGTGTGCTAGGCTATGGCCTAAACACTGAGAGCTGTCAGTTCACTAATTTATAGAAATAATTTTGAGATTGATACAAGAAGATATATAGACATCAAATAAAAAAAAGTTTTTAGATATAATATAAAAAATAAACATTTTCGCATTGGCCGAGTTATAGGAAAATTATTCAGCAAACCTCGCATCTGTTTCTCTGCCAAAACGGAAATACTTAATAATATGATAAAACGTTATTACGGAATTGGTTAAAGGGAAATCATTTGAATCGTATTATACATGATATCATTTTGAGAGAAAACATTATAAAATGAAATCATATATGCCTAATTGTGTTAACGTGACAACGTAGATATTTATCAAAGAGAAAGAATCGTTAAAACATCAGTCAATGCTTGGGAAATAAGAAATTCGTAAAAATATGACAAACAAAACATACTTAGGGACATTTTTCTTCTGGTTTTGTCTTTAAAAAAACCTAATCAATATTTTTATAAAAATAATGAATTTCAAAATATCTCAAGATAAACTTACCTTGCCCATATTCGCTCCAAAGCTTTCCAAATGCTTAATTGATGAAAAAGATTCAATATATACTCGGGTTGCCAGCCTATCGAGCCAATGAGTAAAACCCTGGCGTGACCTTAAAAGTCAACAAATATGCCTCAATCCAAATCCCTGAGTAAATTGATACATAGACATTTCCCCCTTCGTGAGAAACGTTCAAGGAATGACGAAAAAAACACATTGTGACATTCTTGTCTATAAACACTGTGAGTTCACCCGGTTTCAAATTTACAGGTTCTAAGAAGAGTTTTTTCGCGACTCGTCTTAGGGTTTATTAACTTTATGCTCAGATACTTACATACGTGCATTCATAAATGCACACATATATCACATATATGCATATATGCATACATACATCTATAAATGAAAAGGGTATAATTACATACATAAATACAAGCATAGATACACACACACATACATACATACATACATACATAGGCCTACATACATACATAAATACATCATATTTAATTGAATAACGTATGCTCACATACATACATACATTCATGCATACATTCATTCTAGCATACGTTCATACATCCATATATTCCTTCATACATACAAACATACATACATACAAACATACATGTATGCATAAATCCATTTGTACTTGCATACGTCCTACATATATTCAAACATACATACTCCTGTAGGATGCCCGGGACACTGTTTAAAGAGGTAACGTCATATTAACGTCAGTCAAGGTTTATATGTAGATTGTGTATCACTTGCCATTGTAAAGGCAACATGTTGTCGATAAGCAACAGTATCAGATGGCCACAATGTTGTTTGACCGGTTCGTAATGGAATTATATGAAGGGTCATCTTCGGTAATTTTAATGTTTTTATGGCGAGAAAGAGAATTAATGAGACAGCAATACCAATAGATTTTATTTGGGTTCAACGATATCGTTCTAGCCTGAAGCATTATAATGCGGCCATCCCTGTATGAGATCATAAAACTTCTGCCCCGGACATGCTGTCTGTCTGACGTCACGGTGTCCTTTCAGGATGTAGTCGGACCGGATCTTGCCGTTGCTAACTGCGCACTGGATGAGCTGTTTTAGAGCGTTCTGAGCAAGATCGTTTGGTGCCCTGTTTGTGAAGTCACCAACAACGCAAAACCCTGGAGTACGTTACATACAATCCGAAATAAAATATATTTAAATAATCCATGATCATTTGACCTAGAAAAAAATATTTGATGAAAGTCGGCAATGTCAACGACAGCATTCATTCAAGATCATTTAATCTAAGACCATCAATGGTTCATTCTCTCCCAAAAGAGCTTGCTCCGTAAAAAAATCTTTTCGAGCTCTGTCTTAATACGAAGGTTTCTTGATCTAGAAATGTAGAACGCTGATTGGATGCAATCAACATTAGTTGTGCAATCAGCGACGCTGTTTCAAAACTTTTCATTCAAATCGCCCAAGTTATTTCCGTAAGCTTTCCAAAAGCTAAACTTTATTCGAATATGCACCTTGCACTTTGAGTCTTCTTTACAGAACACATACGCCTTATTTAGCGACTGCATCATTGCATTGGCCTGTGTGAAAACAAACAAGTTATCCATGCATTCGGTGTTTTCATTGGCTGAAATAGGTAGTTAAAGATGCAATATTGTGCAGGTAGGGTAAACTGCCGGAAGCCCGGGAAACCTTAATTCGTATTAAGACAGAGGTTGTAAAGGAATTTATGAATATATGCAAGTACGCCAAGGTAGTTTGATGGAGGGAATATCAATTTCATTAACAATAGCTAGGTAAAGTTACAATATATACACAAATTACCAAGTCCATCGGTATTATGTCCGTGGGTGTGTCCCCCTATTTTGTCCCATCCTCTAGCCACGTACACATTGCCGTCCTCGCCGACAACAAACGTGTAGGCAATGTCGTTCCATCCTGAAACAAAATTTGTCGTCCTTGCACGGGGTTTCATCACACGTGATATGAGGAAGAAGTGCGTATATGTGTTCATCTTCCTACGCAAAGCTTAACTATTGCCAGTCTCGAACTGTCCAAGTTAACCCCTGCTGCCGACACAAGATTTTCCTGTGCTAGTTCTCTAGCTCACTGCAAAGGAATTAGATAGTCCAATCAGAAAGCTCCTAGCGAAAGCTAAATCCGGGCACTCGAACAAACATGGATGCGCCCATGTCGCAGTCCGTCGACTCAAAGATTTGTAAAGAGAAAGTGCCGCCTCCAAAGCGATGAACAATATATTCAAGTTCATTTATGTTTATAGTCAGTTTGCGTTATTATTTTTCTACAACCCTATAGAGGACAGCGGCCTGTCAAAGAATTTATTCTTAAATTGCTTCGGTAAACTAATCAAGCTTGATAAACTTGACCATGATTTGAAGCACCGACTCGATGCACTACGCCCGACAAGACTTTATTTCCAGTCATCGTACAATTGATTTATCTTTTGTGCTTGCAAAAACATTATTGAATACTCGTTGAACTGAAACATTGATTAAATTTTACATAAATTAACCGATAAAATTTGAACATCTCGCGATGTCATAACACTCGAAATGTAGTAGCCTGTGACCTCGTTGTATCGCGGTAGTAAACGTTACTCTCAACAAATTTTCTTGTAGTCAAAAACCAGGTATGTTGACATGTACCATTTAAATATCATGTCGTCAAAAAAAATAATAAAAAAGTAAAACAATTGTTATATTTACTTCCATTTTCACTGATTTGATTGGGTCAATTTCATTTATGAAAATATTACTTTGGTTACTTCGTATCTGCTTTGATACAAAAAATATTCTCTCTCCATGAAAATGTTTCCCGTTTGGCTTGTACGTGTTTGTTGGATAATAAAAAATGAGAATTGTGCACATGACAAAGATAGGCCCCCCCACTAATTTTAGGGAAAAAAACAACTTTTTTTGCTCTTTATTTCAATGTTTGAATGAAAAATAGAATATTATAAGTTTCTTGAGGTATCTGACCCTTTTCTGCAGATTGAGAAAAAACTGTATTTGGTTTCACAGACGTTGTAAGCGGGTGTTTTTTCTTAAATCATGATTTTCACATATTTTCCAGGATAATTTTTCAGCTATTTGAAAATAAACAATGTGTAAACTGTACTTATGTCATGAAAAAATACAATTATATAATGGTACACCCACGATAAATGGGCCAACATACTTCCATTTGAAAAAATATAAGGGGCGCAGTCATATATGTTATTTATTTACCAAAACCGGTCCTAATAACAACAAAAACATCTTTTCCGTCCATCAATACATTTATAAACTGAATCTTCTTGTTTGAAAGGTTTGCAATGCCAATTTCTTAGTAATCTGATCGATCAGGTCACTCTCTATGGGCGCAGACATTTTGATTATCACGCAAATGATACGGCGTCAGCGATTGGTTAGGGTAAGGAAGGTAACTAGAGATTGCTAAAATCGCCAGAAGGGGCGCTGGTATCAGCACAGGAAAGTCTTATGTCGGCAGCAAGGGTTAACTTGGACAGTTCGAGACTGGCAATAGTTAAGCGTTGCGTAGGAAGATGATATGTGTTTAGAAGTTAGATTTTAAGATGTAAAATCCTTTACAATTTTAAGTCTTAAAATGAGACAAAATGTAAATGAAATTAAGTATTTTTCGGAAATTCAGATTCAGAAATTTCTGAATGAAATTTTTTAAAATTAAATGATGATAAAAA
The DNA here is from genome assembly GCA_921293015.1 of Phorcus lineatus. Lineage (NCBI taxonomy): Eukaryota > Metazoa > Mollusca > Gastropoda > Trochida > Trochidae > Phorcus > Phorcus lineatus. Next base: position 13,979,075 of record OV121092.1, on the reverse strand, counting down.
ACATGAAATTTGGTATTAATTCAAAGCAAGTTGTTAAATTCTTGATTGACAATTCTAGATTTTATTTTTCTCGGTATTTTGATGAAAGAAGATCACTACAAATCTTAACAGGTAAACGCTTTTCAGAAACATGTTTTTCTGTTCAATTTAAAGATTTCTAAATGAAACTTTTCCATTTTGATATATGAAGGTAATTTGAGGGGAAAATATGAAATCGGTTCCGATCCAATCAAAAGTTGACCAACATTTCTAGATTTCTAAAATGTTTGAAACTTAAACTCAATTCGGTAAAATATGATTAAATTCCATTATTTTGCACTTTTTAATAAAAAGATCAATTTAGAATGCTTGGAAAGGGTTATTCAGATTTCTCAAAGGATTATGAAATTACTTTTTAATTGAACTTGTAGAAACAAAAAACATTGAAAAATAATAATGGTTGCATTAAGACATTGAGAGTTGTAATATCAAAGGTATGCCTTGTTTCACGATTTCAAAATTCGTATGAAATAAAGGTTAATAAATAATAAGATTACAAATATAGTAGTGAATCAGCAATTTTCATTAATGCAGATTTCACGAATGTAATGAATCAAGTTTAACAAGTATGTATAAAATATCACAGGCGGCTGTGTAAGTGACAGAAGGTTTTTAAAGGCAACGCCATTCACTCTGAAAATAGACTGTAATTTTGTTAAGCGGTAGTCAAACAATCACCAGTGGAATGCGTGTTCCCTTTTAATCTAGTTGAAAATATCGCAATGTCGTCAGAGCAATTTAAAAAAATTTATCCATGACATGTGTTCTCCGTTTTTTAACAAATCTCTTATGCAAATGTTACCAGCCGAGTTCTAGATGTAAATGCAATGGAACAACTCTACACTAGTGAAATAATAATCTCTAGGGTTACAGTACAGCACACGACGTTAATGTTACAACACTTTCATGAAAAAGCAGGGTAAGTAACTCATATACCATTCAATCATTAAAGAAATATCGAAGAATCGTTTATCACTTTTTAAATTACATTTTTGTGCTTAAGTACAATTTCAATGACGGCTATAGAGTAACAAAAAGTATTTATATATGAGCAATTCGTGCCGCACGTGCAGAACGCTGAAATTGACACACATTAGAAAGAGACGGTATAATAACCAGTGGCAACATCGCAGGTGTAAAAATATAATGCAATTAATTTTCAAATTGTCATGATTAAGAGACGTTTGAGATGTACAACGTATGCATATTACAACTCATGGATATTTAATCTAATCACACAAAAACTAAATCTTCATTTAAAGTGACCACAGTTAGCAGGTAACGGTTTCATATCCAGGTTATGACAAAGACATGTACAGGTGCTGAAAGTCCAATGAGAACTATTATTGAGCCTGCTATCAAGTCTTATCGTAGAGGACGCTGCGCTTGAACCACCATTTTCCTCGCAATACAGCAAGCCTAGAAAAAGCCATTCATTGAGATGTTTTACGCCTTGCAGAAGGAAGTTTCCTCAGCCTCTGAATACCATGCTATTTATGTTTGTAAGATAAAAGTGAATATGACTTTTTACCAAATTTATCTTATTCGTTAATTTTCTATAATAATGTTTTACCTCGACCTTCCATATGCCAATGTTGCCAACCAGCTACCACCTTTTTGCAGGAAGTGACGTCATGACAGAATGCCCCGCCCCCGTGATGAATATACACGTACTTTGGTGTGTGAGAGAGATAGCCAATGTGTGTCTTTGGTGGTTTAGCTCCCCATTCCGTACGTGATATCATATGAGGACATCCGGGCAACTGTTGCGTTGATGACGTCACATGAGTTTCTGGTAATAAGCATGCATGTGGTAAATCTCGTTATCAAGGTGAAAATGAAGTTTCTTTTAATCCCACTAATTTACTAGAAGATAATAATTGTTTCTGTACTTCAAAATACTTATCTTATTCTATGTTTTAAGAATTCATTTAAAAACAGAATATGTAAACACGAACCTCCGCATTTCCCAAGTGTAACCCAATTAGAAACCATCCAGCCATCCTTTGTAATTAACAAAAATAGTGAGATTATTATGCCGAGTCCACATGACAATGACATACTAAATAACGTATTCGTAATGTAATAGAAAAGTATTTAACACCTTTTACAGACAGAGAAGTATTGAAATATCAAATCTACTTTGATGAAAAGGATCAATTTCTTATTTTAGGAGGCTTTAGGTTCCAAAAAGTCTTTTAAACGAAGAAAACCAAGGGAATCAAGGGAATTCCTTGACTTGGTAAGTGTTGAGTTCCTTGGTGTTCTACATTGCATCTTGTGAAATACATATTCTTAACAGGTAATTTTTTGGGATAATTGGAATATGAAATTGTGGGATAACGAGATTATCATGCTCACATGGTTTTGGTTAGTAAATATCCTGCAAAGGTTCGCCAAGGCTCGCAACATACATAATATCTTTTTAACTCGGAATATTTCTCATCCTACAACACTGGCTCGATATCCTCTTTTTCTTTGTGCAGTATATGTAAGTTTGTCAGCGCGAAAAGGTAAATATAAACGGTGTTATCCTAAAACCTTTATCTATAGAACACTTTTACCTTGCCATGATAATCAACGTGAACCCAGGTATAGCCGTCTGTGGTTTTCTTGTCTCCCTTATATGGCAAACAGTGCCCGGATGTAAACGTGTCAAGAATGCTGTGACTTGTTCCAGGTCCATCACGAACATTTTCGTGCGCAGTTGTACATGCGCACTGTCCAGATACTGTACTTCCGGTCACTACAATGACAGGAAATAGATTTATCAACAAATGTTACTGATACAAGGACAACTGCTTTATTGCCATATTTGCTTCTTTAAAAGTTCCCGATTGTTAGCAAAGTGTATCGTGAACTATTTGGATGGTTTACAAATATTGGTTCTTTGAACGCTTGGACTATACAGCACACAACACTTAAAGAATTAATTCGTCTATTGATAGTGATGAAAACGTGACCTTCCAACAAAATGTCAATCATTTAGTCTACCAGGACGAATTAAAGTTTTCTTCAATCTACAGCCAATACCTAAAAGATTCAGGGCTGAAGTGACCTACATTGAAAAATATATCATCACAAAAAATTTCTAATGATTGAAGATTTTATTACGTGTGCAATCTTGAAACTTAAGCCACTTGTCAGCAACATACGCAGTCTGTAAAAGATAAAAGGATTTGGTGATGATAATATGATACAGGTAGTACGACTGACGATGGTTGTTGTAATGGCGATGATGAGTGTGACGGCGATGGTAATGACGATAGTGATGAAGATGATGACGGCGAAGGTTATTGCGATGGTGATGATCGTGATGGCGGCAATGGTATTGACGATGGCGCTGAAGATGGTGACGGCGAAGGTTATTGACGATGAAGATGAAGGAGGTGGTAATGTGAAAGTGATGACGATATTGGTAACGATGGCAATGTGTTGGGAAGGACAACAGTGATGGCGATTGTGATGATGGTGAATATTTTGATGGCGATGGAGATGACGATGGTGATTTTGATGATGATCACATGATGAGGATAGTGAAGGTAATGACGAGTGTGAAGGCTATGTATATAACGATCGTGATGGTCAAACTGATAAGAATAAAATATGATAATTCAGAAACCAACCTACCAGCATGGCTCATGGAAATTCTTGTCACATAATAAAGTATAGAATGGTATATAAACAAACACTATATAAACAAAATGAATAAATCTAAAATGAATCCTTTTACTGTCGAAGCTCACCTTCCCATGATATTCGACGTGTGCCCATTTTAGAGTTCCTACAGTCACCTCGTTGCCAAGATACTTAACACACTCCCCGGGTTGGAGAGTTCCAAGAGCAGTGTGAGTACTTCCGGCTCCGTTTCTTGCATGAACGTGACCTGTTGCACATGCGCAGTGTTCAGCTGATGCGTAGTGGTATGCCAGAAGGTCAAGGGCAAATATAAAGTATATCATCTGTAACAATATTAGTTGTGATTTATAATATTATAGTATATAATCATATTTGTCAATTAAATGTACGATCTTATAGTAGGAACGACTGAAAATTGGTTCTTTTAATGAGGACTATAATCAGGATATCAGCGTTAGAGAAAAAAACAGAACCGACTTTAAGTTTGCCTGCTGACTTTTGTAAAAAAAAACCTGCTATGGGGTTTTTAACGTATCGTATCACCTTTATTCCAATAGGCAATGTTTTTCACTTCTTGATTTCAAAACTGCTTTTCAAATTTATGAAATATAGAATTTGATAAATGCTGATAAAAATATTAAATATATTATTTAAAAAAAGTATGTCAAAATTTGTCCAGTTTTTTAAAGAAAACATATTCACATTCTACATGATTTGTAGGATGATACATTGTCAAATTGTCATATCTCACGTTTTTATTTAAATATTACAAATAGTTATACGTTCATTAAAAACCATACAAACTCATAACCACAATCTTTGTAAATAGTACCTACCTCGAAATAGGTACACATAGACCTCTGTTTGGATAGATAAGCCGTATGAAGATAGGTAGAAGTGTAGAGGTAGTTTGGTTGAACTTGACCTAAAACGTATGTTGGACAACTTGATGATAAATAAGGCCACATATCATTCTATCAAAAGAGAGGTCGAAGGCACAGAAGTTACATCTGACACGATTCGATCACCTACTTGGCTAAAAAATATAACAATCCTAAATTTGTTGCAATCAAATCTTTCGATCAACGACGTTGGTTTAAAATACAGAATTGATCTGTTCCTATTATCGTCTCAAACACTAGAGTTACTCCCCATTGCGATGCATTTATATGTATATCCATTAGAAAAGATGAAGAATGAATAAGCTTGACAATTGTGACAGAACCGAGGAATACTGCCCTCTTGTAACAGAAGTAACGTGAAAGATAATGGTTGAATTAGGCGACGAGTCAACCAGGTAAGGTAAATCTGTAGTTTAGTTTGACAATAAGACATACTTTGTGAACGATCTGAAAAGGGGCAGTAGCACCTGAAATGGGATAAAAGTGATCTCACGAAAACGAAATTAAATGTTTCCAATTGCATGACAAAAAACATGATTGGTTGAGCTATGCGAATCCATTTCCAAACCTCAAATGATGCAAAATGACCGCCATTGGTTTAACCTTGGTACTTAATTATTTTTTTCTACAACTGATCGGGTTGAGTAATGAGATGTTTTGACACTGTGAATATCAGCATAGACTAATGTTTATTAGGGAGTATTTGGAGAAATTAATATTTAAAAAAACCTTCTACTTCCCCTTTACCATACCCAAAATACAATAATGGCATCGTCGCATTGACCTTGCGGTATCAATGGTGATGGTTATGAATAGTCATATTGGCCATATTTTTAACGGAACTGTAAGACTATTTTTTAAATTACCTATTTCAACATTATATATCAATGAATTCAAAGTCTATGTTATCTAAAAGGTAAAACATGTAATTATTCAACTCGATTATCCGTATTCGTGAACTTTCAAATCATAATTACATACGGTATCATTAACATTTAACTCACAGAAGAGTTTTTGACATAGAAATAACGTCTGTGAGTTAAAGGTTGTATTTGAGTAAGGTGATCCTCAGGGTGTCCCTTATCGACCATTGACTTATCAACTCCACTAATCATAGAGTTTTCAATCATAATCATGACTCTGAAGCTAATCCATGGCTATAATCTGTCAAATCTATCTTAGATAATTTTGGTCTGTCTTATGTCTTTTCAAATCCAAATAAATGTAATACCTCTTGGTATATATGCTCTATATATATTCTTCTTACAAGTAATAAATAATGTATGAAATGCAATTGAAATGTGTATAAGATTAAATAGGAACAGATATATTTATTTTCATAGCTGTTGTCTATATAATTGTGTAATTGTGACAATTTGCTGTCTTGATTAATTTGTATTTATATTCAATAATTTTTTTTGCTCTTGTACCACCGTTGAACTGAATAAATTAATCTGAATCTGATTCTGTCAAAAGGTGAAACCTATGAAACAACACAATGAATGGACAAGTATTTATTTCATGTAGCTAATCAGTGTGAAGATTTATAATGGGGCCATGTTTGTATCAGCTCATAAAACTTTTGCCCAGGACAGGTGGTGGACGGTTTGACGTCACGGTGTCCATATAGGATATAGTCTGACCGGATCTTGCCGTTACTGACCCCGCACTGAATCAGCTGTTTGAGAGCATCGATGGCTAACTTGTTAGGAGCTTGGTCAGTAAAATCTCCAATCACGCAGAAACCTGTTGAAAAAATAAATTTTTATTTTACCTGGAGTATTATTTGTTTTGGATTGTTGTGATATATTTTAACTTCGACAAAATATTCGACAGAAAAAAAGGTTGTTCTAAACAGTATATGTAAGGAATGCTAATTGTAATCTTGATATTCGGAATCAACAAACATTACATTTCATAACTCACAACATTAATTTGATATAGACTTATAAAAGTATGCTTTTTTAATCTGAATTTAAAGAAATTTACATTAAATAAAATCTTAACATATTCTGATACGTTTTGTTACTAGGGTGCTGGATGAATATTTCGAAGATTAAAAAAATAGGTCTTTACGGACTCTAAAGTACTCCAATCAGCCAAGTACGAATTGTTCGATCTGATTTTAATGAGATTGAAAGTGAAAATGACGTACCTAGGCCGTCAGCGTTATGCTTGTCTGTGTGTCCGCCCACCTTGTCCCATCCTCTGGACGCGTATACATTGCCATCCTCTCCTATCACGAAACTGTAGCCGATGTCATCCATACCTGAACAGGAATCGGCAAATATACATGCATGGAATGCAAAACAGGGTCATTGACAAGTCGAAAGGGCAAAAATCAACGTGCTGTAACTCTCATATACCGAAGGGAAAAAGAAACGTCTTCAGTAAAAATGAACTATAGTTAAATCCACAAGCGAATATCCATTACCTAAACATCACCATTGTCTACAGAGGCCAACTAAAGTATATTTTGAATTTTGAAACATTATATTTTCAAGTTTAAACAGAAATAGGAGAAGTAAGAGAAAAAACATTTTTTGGGCATTTTTATGATGCGGTTAGCCAATGATGGGTAAAAAGTATTAGCTTTCAAGAAGGTACATTTGTTTTCTATTACATATTTTATTAACTTTAAATTCGTATTTTATCGATTCTTAATTTAGATTGTAATATATCGATTTCAGTACCTCTTGTGTTGTTTGAACCGATTTAATACTGAAACTTTTTAGTACATTTTAATCCAAAAACATTCTCATCAAACACGATCTAACTCAACTTCATCTGGAGCGAATATTTTGTTCTTAACTCTGATGAAATTAAGTTCCCTTTCCACGTAAGTATAGCACTTTTGTTCGTTACAACATTTTTCTAAATCACAAAAGAAACAACGTTACCGGAAGTGACTAAACCACATCCATATCTTATGTTCCTTTCGTATTTTGTTTAACGTATACCAAAATCTTACCATGCTGATCCATGTGAAAGTTCTGCCATTCCCGTAATATTTTCTCGCATTCAGCCTCGTTGTGACAACGCGCAGATGAGCCATGATGAATATATAGGTTCTGTGGCGTTGATGGGAGATTTTGAATATTCACCTTCGGGGCCCTCGCGCCCCAACTGGAACGTGATATTATCTTTGGACATCCGGATAGTTGTTGATTTGATGAACCACCCGTGGAACCTTAACACAAATAAAGTACAGTTGTGCCATAAATAAAGTGTTAATGTTTCTTGAATTAATTAAGAAACCTTTTGATTTATCTATTCAGATCAGCATGTGATATGTAAGTTCTGTCACACCATGGCAATGAGGAATTTAGCTCTATGCTTTATATAGAAACTATTAAATGCTTTTAATCATAAGGGGACGTTAAAGGACACCGGCAAAGAAAGCACCCCTGTTTTGAAAAAGTTTTGGAGATATCGAGATACATTAGAGAAGCGTGAACCATGAACCAAAAATAGTTTTGTCAATATAGAATATGATTATAACTAGTTAGTGTATTAAAAATACAATGTGTAACAGGGAACAATAACTTGCTTACAATAACTTTTGATGACAAGAAAACAAGTGATGATTCACTTATGGTGTCTTTGATACAACCCAGGGCCTAGATTTTCGTAGCTCTCTTAGTGCTAAGATAGTCGTAAGTACCATACATTAACATTGGCTTACGACCACCTTAACACTAAGAGAGCTTCGAAAATACGGGTCCAGGTTACTTGAAATTGAATGCATCATGCCATCAAGACCAAAGTTCAAATAGACACGAACAATTATTGTTTTAAAGTTTTATATCTTTGATGTAGGTAAGAAAGAAATTTAAAAATTATGCCAACAATATACTCACCTGAACATGGTTTTATATTTAACCAGTTCATAGCAACCCAACCATTCTGGAAAAGGAATTTTTTACTTTTTTCATTAAGATTGCACATAAACAGGCATTGTAAGGTTCATTTCATATTCGATATGATTTATGACTATGAACTAAAATTAAAAATTCTACTTCATTTCAACTCCTGCACCTATATTTAAAATACTCACTTAAAGAACATGACACAACTAAAAAATTCTTTCTAACGTTAAACGTTTGCTAAAATGACATTTACCTTTCTATCTATGGATATGCCAAACTTTTAGTAACATCTGTAACAAACTTTAATCTTTTAAGGAAAGGTTGAATAAAATAACTACATTTCCATTATAGTCTATATGTCCCCATTCAAGACTTCCGGAATGAGTCTGGTCTCCCTTGTATGTGTAACATGATCCCGGTGTAAGTGTCCCAATAACGCCATGACTCGTCCCAGCACCACTCCGAACATGGACGTTTCCGGTCGCGCATGCGCATTGTGTTGATACTGAAATAACATAGGTGTACACACGTGTTTTAGAACTTTCAATGACATTTACTTCATGAAGTAGTTATCTTGGAAAAAAAGAGCTTAGTTTGATATGTTACTCACGTGTGCAGTCTTGGAATTTCAAATACCGATCAGAAATATACCCGGCCTGTAACGGAAATGAGTGTACAGTTAAGATACGACATGACGTCATAAGAATCCCTTATTTATCTGTACCAAACACGCAGTTGTTTGCCTATTGTTATTAAAGATTTCTCAGTCGAGCATTTATCTCATTCTCTTGTAGTGTCCCTAATCTCAACTTATCCTTCAACGCAAAGGTCACATCAATCACATATTCCGTGGTAACCTCTGTCACAATTGGATCCCTATCTTCTGCCAGAATTATGCAATCTTGCAAATAGAATTGCTTACGAAATGAGATTCAGATGTGTTTACAAATGTTTTTAACTGAGCACTTGGTGTGTCGCCTTAGAGAAGTCTCTAGTATATTATTGCTTTAAAACGGATGAAGGTGAAAAAAAAGAAAACACATACTGTCACCCGCATCGGAAACGAGAAGAAAGAATGCATTTTACCAACCTGTCCATTATAATCAACATGTGCCCAATTTGAAGATCCAACTTTTACTTCATCTCCAAAATATCGGAGACATTTTCCATTGGATAACGTGTCTAATATAACGTGACCGACTCCTGCACCACTCCGGATGTGGACATCTACTGTTGCACATGCGCAGTTCTCAGTTTTAGCTTCCACCCAAAATGTTGCAAAAAGTAGCGCAAATACTTGAATCTGAAATTTTGTTAACATTTGGGAAATTAATTTTCAGTTTGATATTGTTAATCAATTTAACAAATGAAAACATTAAAAGTTATATAATTTGCAAATTGTTTCATTGGTGTCATGTCATACAAACCATAAATAAAGTGTAATTGAAATTGTTACATTGCATCAGTAGTATTTTGATACAACTATGTGTCGATTTCGATCACTTCAACTTTATCACATATATTTTTCTTTAATTCAGCTTGTGTTTGATGGTGATCCTATTGGAGAAACACAAAGGTGACAAGTGTGATACGTGAAATGAAGATTTGCCTTAATTGCATTAATCTACTGTACAGTCAACGTTGTCAATATGTAGTTTTCCTGGCCTGCAGACAATCTTGATGTGCACATATATTCAAAAGAAGACAAATATGACTTGAAACGTTAGGAGACAGACAAGGCTTATTATTCTTACCTTCATTTTATTCATGTTGTACATAAATAGGTTATCTCGCAATATTGTAATGTTGTCTGTAACGGGTTCAGCTTTATCTATAGGTGACATATTCTTTGGCTATTTAAAATATGTTTATGCGCATGCCTGCTTTCTGAAAAAGGTTTTTCAGTTTTGTTTATTTGGAATTTTTTTATCTTTTATCGAATCATATTGCAGACAATTTTCTTATTCATACTGTCATACTACATCTCATAATATTAAACCAGTTTATCCAAAAAACCTAATCTGCAAAAAAACGTCAAGACGAAATACATAATGTTAACCAGTTTATCCAAAAAACCTAATTTGCAAAAAAACGTCAAGACGAAATACGTAATGTTAAACCAGTTTATCCAAAAAACCTAAATTGCAAAAAAACGTCAAGACGAAATACATAATGTTAAACCAGTTTATCCAAAAAACCCTAATTTGCAAAACTACTTCAAGGGGAAATACCGATTTTATCTTATCTTTATCTCATTATGTTCCTATTTTATAAGATAAGTTACCTTTGAGATTTAATGTGTATTGATTATCATCTTTGCCATTAACGGACAATTTTTAATGCTGAAGGTATTATTTCACAATTTTGTTCTTTCTTTCATTGACCTTTATTCTCAATTACGTATAATCTTACGCCATTAAGATGTTATATTAAGCATGTATATTTCATTGTGATATTCGTTTTTGTTGAGAATATTTGTTGTAGGTAAATTACATTTCGCATGTGTACCTTGGAATTTCCGTTGCCCTTTGTCTTGTTTTATTGGTGTAAAATACTCATAATGGAAGAAATATGTGTAAACGTAACCAATGTAAATCTTCCAAAAGTAAGCAATGCATGTAAGTCTCCAAGAAGTAGGAAATGTGTGTTAGATAATCTGTATGTCTTTAAAACAATTAATATGTAAAAGATTCCTAAACTTATAGGCCTTACCAAACAATTTATCAATTACATTTAAATCTCTCATCGTTCCAGCTTTATGAGTATTAATAGTTAAAACAAGACACAGTAAAGCTTACAAAGTATTGTAAAAATCGTAAGACTTTAAGTCTAGAAATACTTGTTTCGTTCGAACGGACGTTGTTAAAATAATTATTACCGTTAAGATTTCAAGCATGCTCTTGAAAGGGTCACCCAGGCTGGACAGGTCGACGGGTAGAAGACGGATCAAATTTGAATCGTTATAAAACCTTATGTCTCTCTCTTAGTAACCTTTCCCTCGTCCTTTCTCCCTGATTTCAACGTGTCTAATAAATAAAATATTGTTGAAAATTTTTTAAACTCAAACCACTCACTCAGTCATTCAACATGTAGATATAACCAGAGTGGACAGATTAGGGAAAAAAAGGATCGAAAGGGAAAATGGAAAGGAAGGCAAAGTGAAAGCTTCTTAATATTTTAGAACCAGGAGCATCAACCTCTATTCGGCGACATTGGGTGAAGCGGTGGATTTATTTGAGATGCATAGGATGCAGATAGTGAGTGATTTCGAGATTAACGTGTTTTGTACAATATTTCAGTTATTAAACAAGTTGATAACAAGCATCCAAAAGATAATGGACAGATCAGGGAGAAAGGGATCTAAACGATGAGAGAAAAGACGGAAAGAAAGGCATAGTGAGAGATAGAAAGCAGGTTTTAGAAGGACTCAAATTTGCTCTGGCTTCTACCCGTCGACCTGTCCAGCGTGGGTGCCCCTACCAGGAGCATTTTAGCTCCCGCTGGCATAGCTTTCAAGGTCTCTGAAGCACGCAAACCACCACACGACGATAAGGTACCGGAGTCCAGCGGTGGAAGGATACAAATGAATCCTCCCGATAAATGGTTGCTAACAGTCGATAACCATGATATACAAACAAAACCAGAATTGTAAGGAACATGACCGAGAGGGGCCGTTAATTTATTATACTCGCGAACAGCAACTACAAATAATGGACAAACACGTTCAAAATATTCATTTATTTCAAATTGATTCAAAATGAAGTTAATGGTGTTTAAAGAAGTGTGGCCAGGTCTTGATCAAGTCATAGAACTTCTGACCAGGACAGGCGGTTTGCCGGACATCGCGATGACCATAGAGTTTGTAGTGGGTTCGAATTTTGCCATGGTTTACTCCACATCTGATCAGCTGCTTCAAAGCTGTAATGGCTGCAGCGTTCGGCAAACGGTGCATGAAGTTCCCGATTACACAGAAGCCTAGATGGTTTGAACAAGCATGAATATATGCTCAACATAATAAGTTAAAGACCATTCCAATATTCATTATCGACGTTATTGACCATTCAAATATTCAGTATTTCAAAGTATTAAAAGATAAAAACCATACACATTTTCAGGATGGAAGTATCATATGCCTGTAAGAAATAAGGCTATTTGTGTCAAATAAACATAAAACGATAAAGAGCATACAAATTATAAGTACGAAAGAATGTTATGGATTAATATTATCAGGTTCTTTATATCTACTTAACATAAAGTGCAAAGTTCAATCAGATTTTCATTATGGAAGTATTATATTGATTTAAAATATAAGTCACCAAGTCCATAAGCGTTGTGATTGAAATATTTGGTTCAAACTTGCCCAAACGCCTCCATACCAATTGCCATACTTATGAAGATTGGATAATAAGTACGCCTTCGGTCATGTTTTTAAGATAGGGAACTTAAAAAGATATATTATTGAAAATATTCTCATTATAATCATTTTGAAAAAAAAGAAGAATTGGTAGCCTTCATACCAAGTCCATCCGAGTTGTGGTTGAGGGTGTGTGTACCAATCTTTCCCCAGCCAACGCCTTCATACACATTGCCATCTTCACCAATCACAAAAGTGTAGCCCAAGTCGTTCCAGCCTTAGGAATATATTAAAATGATGTAAAATTCCCCCTGTCCATTCATATGACTATTGCATCTGAAAGGCTTAGGCCCTTATCGTATACTATAAACAACGAGGAACATCAGGACAAAGTTAATATTTTATCCGATGTCTCAGGGGCACCAGTCTGAAAATCGGCCGTGATCCGAGGAATAAAAGTTTTTAGATATTGATTCTAACGTGATTCGAACTTACTCTATCAGGGGCTGTCTGTCTGAACGCACCCTAGTAATTAGCACTTTCTGACACCTGTTTAGCCCAGACAAAACCTAGTCATTAGCGGACCAATCACATCGAGTAGCGGCGATCAAGATTAACGAATGGTAAACGGGAGTTACTTACCCCTAGATACTGATACATAAGGCTTTTGCCGGAGTAATTTTGATTGGCTAGTTGAGATTGCGTCAGAACGTGCGAGCTATGAGGGTGCTTTAAGACCGTTGTGGACATGAAAGGCCCGGATAGAGTACGTTTGAATCCCGCTATGGTCAATATTTCGAAAAAAATATTCCTTGGAATCTGACTGCTGGGGAACAATAACATATTTTTATGGTGAGTTTCATGTAACGTTTTGTTGATGAGGTTGCATTCAATATTTGGTAACGCTGAAAGCCAGCAAATGTTTAAAAGTACACTGTTGCATATTTCCCATCAGGTACTTGTATTGAAAACACCGTATGGTATTGGCGTTTTATATAATCTCGTCCAGTTAAGTCTAAGGTGTATGGAACTAACTATGATTGAATTATCAAATCATAGTAAACCAGGGCTAAGTTACTCGGTTTCCTGCATAGCAGTGTTTTTTGTCATTATTTTCTAAGACGATCTGAAAATGTTGCAATGTACTTAACGTGTGTATTCATGCAGTAATTCAAGTACGATTAGACAATATTACTACTAACTTACCATGGGTATTCATGTGGTAATTCTGGTACGATCTGACAATGGCCTTGCATTCAGACATGGTATTACAAGCTGCTGACGCCCCATGATGAACATACACGTTAAGGGGGGTGCTCGGGAGGGGTGGGGCGGGGTTTTTGGGGGCTCGGGCACCCCATGCGGCACGTGACACGATGTGAGGACAACCAGAAAGTTGCTGTTTAGAGCCTTGGTGAGAACCGCCGCTGTGTGTCGCTGTACCCTGATGCGTTGGAGCATGAGTTGCTGTGTGCGTTGCTGGTGATGACATGAACATGGTAACAATACCATAATCGGAAAGAAACGAAATTTAAATATGTTACCAAGATTACCATACATTTCAGTCTTTGTAGTAAAAAGTGAGGTCTGTCATCCATCAAGCTTCTTATCTTTACTCTTTGACTGATCATCTAATCGTCTAATGAAATCAAATAAAAAATAATAAACAATGATAATCATGAGAAAATCCATGAACTATTGTTTGAAACACCGAACTTTTTAGTTGATATGATGATGAAGCCATCATCAAAGAAAATGTTCCCTCTTGGTCCGATTGTGGAACACAGTATTGTAACTCAGAACAAAGCGTCTTTTACGGTCTCTGAACAGCGGAACTTATTTGTCAAATTATAACATATTTTATGCCAATAATGTTTCTTAATTCTGAAATCGGATAGTCTTATACATTTACCTGTTCCTGAACAGTCTTTATATTTAAGGTAGATCTTCGATGCGTAGCCAGTCTGAAAATCGTTAATAATAACAATATGTACATTCTTCATTTTGCATAACATAATTTCTAAGATAACACTTATGAATACATCTTGAATTTTGGAAAAGTTATTGAAATAAACCGATTTTACTCACATGACCTTTATATTCCACGTGTGACCACGTGACTGTCCCGACCTTGACCTCATCGCCCTTGTAGGTGGCGCAGTCTCCTTTAACAATGGCCGTTAGTGTTTTGTGGTTCGTCCCGGCACCATTACGGACATATACGTTTCCGGTAGCGCATGCGCACTTTGCGGCATGGGAAACATGAGCAAAGAGGCTCAGCGTTGATATGAAAATCAGAATCATCGGAAACAGTTCTGCAATCAAAAGCTGCTGCTAGTAATGGTATTTTATCGGTTTATCACACAGAGTCGGCAATAGAGACAAACTATGCAGTGCGAATCTCGTCGGTGTGACTATCTAACAGAAACCAATGTATCTGGGTAAAACACTAAACAATAAAGATAAAACTTCGTCTTAGTTTGTGGTGTTTTTGTCGCTGATGGCCACAGTAGGTTTGAACCTAGATTAACAGAATCACCTTTCATATTTTAAATGACAGACTTGAAGATTATGAATGGGATACTTTTTTGGAGGCGGGATTGGACCAATTCATAGACATCCGATCTGAATATGACAATTGTTACGAACTTTGGTGATGAACTTAGTAATCCTTGGTCATGGATCTTGACCCCTCACTCCAGCCAATCACCTCAGAGGCTACGAAATCGTCGGCAAGGTCCGCTAGCATTTTGGTGAAAGGTCTCACGAAGGGTCACATTAAGTGAACCAAGCTGGGAAGTCCTTCGAGGAGAGAATCGATATCTAAGGGAACATTGATTGGCAGATCATTTGGAAGGTCAAGATTAAATGACGTGACCCTTCCTGAGCATTACTCTTATCTTTGAGCAGCGAAGCGGGTGTGTCACGTCAGAAGCTAACTAGCAATTGGAATATGACTCATGTATGATGTTGTAACAAACTAAAATAAACTGAAGTCTGTTTTATTATTTTCATTCCATCTGCACGAATCACGAAGTATATTTTTATTTCTTATTTCACATTTCGTCTAGAAATTGATAATGTAAGCAAGACACTAAAGAATAGTTAATTTTAATATGCAAATGTGTTTATCTTAGAAGTGTAACAGACATTGTCATCTATATTGGACAAAAACATTTTTTTTAACAAAATTATTTTCGTTTTAAATGGCAATTACATGTATGGTTATATAAAAATATGTTTAGAAAACCAACGCTTGATCAGTTTATCTTAAAATTTTACGATATTTACTATCTATTGAGAAATATACCTTATATACTTATGTATACTTATATACTTACCTTGAAGAAATAGTTGTATTCTGTCAACATGAGGAGCCGCTCCCTTTGAGAGATTACGAAATGTATGGAGGGCCAAATGTGTCATATCGAAGATTGAGGCAATCTGTGCAAGTTTTCGAGTTCTTTTTTTATATTGTATCGTCCACAAAAATACACATTGTGCTTACAAACTCCCCGTCACATTCCGGTGCCCAAACTGAGTGCTTGTATCGCACTGCAGTCACCAGGTAGACCAAATGTACAAGATTTTCGATTGAGTAATTTTGTCAAAGACTTTGAAAATGTAACAATAATCCTTAACTCATTTTCGGTGACAACTTTCTTGACATTTCCTGACAACGACACATGAAGCTGCGTCGAAACATCGCGTCCTCAGAATAAAGAAGTTGTCATCCATTTATTTGTATTTTATCTGATATCCAACTTCTAAAATGCCACTAAAAGATGTTTTACAATTTACAATGTTTTAAGCACAAATATTTATAATAATAAACTATTCACACATTAACAAATAATTGATAAAATGGTTATTATCAAACTTCATTCAGTGTTCATTCAGTAACAAGATTTCGAGACTAGTAGAATGTGTGATTTCCTTTGAATAAATCTGTGCAGATATCAGAGATAAGAAACATCTTCCTTGAATGATACCAGGGTATTGTAGGAGCTTTGCGAATACAGACACGCTGGTGGCTTCACAAAAAGACGACGGCATCTTGATGGCACCCCGTGATTCACACTTGACCTTTGAACCTAGAGTTGTTCAACCACTCAACTAACAGCACAGGCAACCATTACCGTTGTCATCAATGCAAGTTCCCCATTATCTTTCCACATAGATTTTTCAAGTGATAATATAAAAATTCAACCTCTATGGCACCTGGAGCGCATTCTTGGTTGGATTGATTTCAAACTAAACACTGTTCATGTCAACTTGGATAAGCCTAGAGTTTATTCATCTGTGCGACATTCCCATATTTTTCACGGGATAGAAGTCAGTCGAATGTGTACGATGTGTGCCTTCTAAAGTATTTTTGCGGCTTAATTATTTAGCCGCACTCCCGCGGAACATTCGTAAAATAAGTTTCAACTAAATTATTAATATATATTGCATTTATAAACATTTTATTTTTACACTTTGCGGATTTAACTTTTCTGACCGAACGAGTCCCACAGCATATTTACAATACACGCCTGCTTTAGATTTTAAAGCCAAAAACTAGATCCGTAATTATACAAAACCTATTACCTTTATATACATATACAGGGGGAAATCAGTGTAGACATGACACAAACAAAAAGTACCTTAGCTGACATGGATCCTCGTTAGCTCAAGTGGTAGAGGTATTACTTGACAACAGAGATCCCGGGTTCTAATCTCACTTACGCCCTTTATAAATCTTAAATTTCTAGCTATTTGAAATTCAAAATTTTACAAGTCCATTTGTTTGTACACATTGAACATGTCATGTAAAAGCCTCCCGTAATGGCAATAAACTCGGCTCGGGATGCGCCCTAGCGAGTTCATTTGCCATAACCTCCCGGCACCGGGTCATTATTTACTACTTTTACAATGCTCTAACGTAATAAACATAGCTTGACCATCGACTGATATTTCTATTGCACTATTCCGTAAAGCTTGAACAACAAAACGATTGTGGTTGCATTTATTTATTTTTTAAATATCTATTGATATGAACACAATGTAGAGTGTGTTGCCGTTCGGCAAAGAATTAAGAAAGCTTTTCATCCGGAAAGCGGCGCTTTCACTATATCTACTTTCTTTAAGAAACTGAAGTTCTGGGTTCGCTTTTCTTTATTAGTGATTCGAATCTCGAAACCAATGCTGGCATTGGGTTCGTTATTAATTTCTTGAACCCATTGCTGGCATTTGGTTCGTTATTCGTTTTTTTCCATTGTCAAAACAATGCGAACTTTGATGTTCAGGTTCGAATCCATCTTTGGTGTATTGACTTACAACTTACTACGTACTTACTTTTGGGAACTTTCATTGATAAAATTTGCTGTTTGTAATGATATCGTGCTCTAGGTAAGTACATGAAATTCATTCATTTCTTTAACAGTTAATTGCTACTTACATTCCGTTGATGAAGAAAGGAAAGCATAAAGTTCTTTGAAGGCAAACGCATGAATGCGTCGTTTCCCCGAGATTCTTACACCATTAATAGGGCGGACCCTAGGAGCTACGTCGGCGGGATTAATGTTCAGGGCAGGTGCAATCAAGCTGAACAGATCAAAGGGTCAAGTGCATACAACATTTGGAACGTTCAAAATTCTGATCTAACTCTCTCATAATTGTTACGACCATTCTCTTTCCTTTGCCCTCCCTTTACGGATCTGTCTACGTTCATTTGTATAGCAATATTGCGGTGTATTAGTATTTCATTTTAATGCCAAAACGTCTCCATTCAATTAATCATACAGGGAATAGAATGGAAATTGGTTGAACTTTGGATCTCTAGATAATTCCTCCTCTGGTGGGAACTATATTTACATTGAACTCCGAAATAAGCTGGATTTTGTTCAAGCAATACATAGCCACCAAAAGGCTTGTTTCATTTGAACTGACACGGGGTATGTTAACGAGAAAGCACAGGTAAGGTAAAAAAACCACCTTCTGAAAACAACATAACACAGAACGTTTATACATCAAGTTTAATAACATAAATCACTTCGTTTCTCAGCTTTAGTTCACAGATTTCAACCGTTCTTGTTGTAGTGTGGCCAGGTCTGAATCAGGTCATAGAACTTCTGGCCGGGGCAAGCAGTACTTCTGACGTCACGGTGTCCTTTAATAACGTAGTCTGACCGGATCTGACCATTACTGACCCCGCACTGTATGAGCTGCTTGACCGCAGAGATGGCTTTGGCGTTGGGAACATGGTCCTGGAAGTTACCGATGACACAGAAGCCTGAAAAAAAAATCAAAATATGATATGATTAAAATCGACAATCTCTACCGGGATACGAACTCGTTTAATCCAGAGCAATTCAGTCAACAAGTCAAAAGTTCTTCAACGGTCTGCTCCAATACCTTGATGTATCTCAAGCCAAATGCCAAACACCTTATATCGCCAGTCAATGAAATAAACCCTTTAGAAACCGGATGAAGGAATAGAGTATTTCAAAGTGTATTGCTTTAAAATAACGAAAATGTTTTAGATGAAAAAGCATATAATAATGTTTAATATAGCCATGCATTACTTCATGCCAGTAATACGGCGTTGACTTTATTGCAGAAGCTTCCCAGATGCCAATACGCTGATGTAGCAGAATAAACGTCAAACAGCATATCAATTATCTCTTTCAAGATAATTACGAAAATCCGTTTGACAATCTTTAATTTTCATTAATCTGAAATGTCGTTTCAAACTGTTAACATTTAACATTGGTCACTGTAGTTGTATTATCTCCAAATATAGCTATTGCCTTCCTACGTAACCTTTCTGGGCGATTTTTCGCATTTCTTTAAAAATAAACAGTAAAAATAATATTGATATAAATCTATTCGAGAAAATATTGATTTTATTACTGTGTTCCATTGAAAATATTACTTCTTGGAGATCAACCGATATCTCCTGGGAGTTATCGTTTTGAATTTAGATTCTGAACAATGCCCATATACATGATGTCATAAGTGTTTACATCATCAATGATATCACAACCATAAACATGGCGACGTTGACATCACTGCAATGGGTTTTTAGGCTAGTGCGGTGTTCAGAGAAACACTCATGAAACAGATCAATTTTGGAAATTGAGATTAATTTTGGAAATCGAGATCAATTTTGGAAATGGAGATCAATTTTGGATGAAAGATCGATCCCACCCTCGGATCATCTGACATGAAATATATCAACACTCATTTATCAATGCAAAATCAGCCTCGGTATTTGAATCAGAATCATAATTCCGTATTACTAGCCAACAAACTGATCCACTTGTCAAAGAGATTACTTGAGAAACCCGATGAGGAAAGACTCGTTAAACAAACCCAATTCATTGTGCCGGTTTGATTTGATGTGTTTAACGTTGAAATCAGATTACACTTTTAGGCGAGTAATAAACAGAATACTACACAAACGTCCACATGATACAATTTTGATTGAACCTGTGAAACACCTTCGACGTTGTGATATTCAAACTCCTTTAAATGAAATAACATAACAAGGTACTCAGTGTTGTACACTTTACATATGGTCCTATTTCTACCGTATTAGCCATGAAATGAAGGCCTTCTTACCGAGCCCATCCGAGTTATGGTTGAGAGTGTGGACTCCTATTTTACCCCATCCTTGACTCTCATAGACGTTTCCATCTTCGCCAATTACGAACGTGTAGCCAATATCGAACCATCCTGTAGGGAAGATATTAACAAATTATATCATATGAGTTGAGAAATAGCTGAAAATCGCTCCTATAAGTGTTTGTGAAATTTATAAGGATGTTACCGCTCTAGGCAATAAGCGACGTTAACTAATATCAATACATCCTGTATGGGATGAATTAAGACATGATAGATTAATTCTTCATCGAATATTCGTAAAATGTCTTAAAAGGGGATGAATTTGCTAATCTAATCTGACAATCTGACGGTTTTGACACAGCATAATCATGGAATCTGTTGTACACATAAGTAATTTAATACTAATAATATGTGCATATACTGCATTGCCCTTGCGATTGTTTTAATGTGAGTTCTCGTATTTTGTCGTCTATAGTGTCAAAAAAATTGTTCGTGACGTCACTGTAGCAGGTGATCGCAAGGTAAGGAAATTCGAAAGGAAGCAATGTGACTTTTACAAAACTACTGTCAATTACCGTGTAACCTTTCGCTCGGGACTACAGAAATCGAACTCGTTTAGCAAGCTTAAGCGTCATATGACATAAATCTTTGGGATATTATTATATTGGGATCCTTATTTTCAGAATGCAATTAGTTCCTTTCTTTGTGTCACTTCTTGAACAATACAAGCGCTAATTCACATTATTCTGGGAAAGACGTGTTTCTCTACAATTGTATTCAATAAAATCACAGAATCGATTGTAATCAATATTTTTCTTACCATGACTATCCATGTGATAATTCTGGTAAGACCTCACGATTGCTTTACAAGCATCCTCAGTGAAGCAGGCGCTGGAGGCTCCGTGGTGAATATATACATACTTGGGCGTGGCTGGAAGGTTATGCGCTGCTCGTTTTGGCGCACGGGCTCCCCAATCTGCACGTGAAATGATCCGTGGACATCCGGGTAACTGCTGGGTGGAGCTGTGTGTTGCATGAGAGCCTGAACCTATGGAATTGTTAGTAAGTTTTAGGTATACTTTTATGTCATTTTTTCATGGATTGTCGTGTTTTATGCCCTAGTAAGATTTTATTACGCTTGAATAACATCATATATTACATGTAGTTGTCTTGCGCGAACCTAATAATGGAATATGTTGTTTATGAACCTGACAAATCATGGTGAGGATTTTTGTCTATATAAAATATGGCATATTTTACGACGCTTCAAAATCCCGATTTGTAGGCGCAAATTCTCAATCACAATTTGCTGTGTAACCAGTGATGTAAATAAACTCAGGTGCTGTCTCTCGATTTCAGGGGTTTTGAAAGATGAACCATTGTGAAAAAGATATTGAATGAACCACAGATGCAGAAAATGACTGCATCGCGATTCATAGATCTTTAAGAGTCCGCAAAAATATTGGTAAATTGACTATTGACTATAGTAAATAACTATGAAATGTGACAGCGCATTCAATTTGAAAATAACTCCCACACAAGGATATCAACAACGCTAATGTGCTGTTGACACAAGGCATAAATTGGGATGTAAAAATGTAAGTATGTAAAAATGCGAATAAATGTTCCATATTCGTGACAATCATAACTAAAAAAATGCCTAAAGATACTAAAATGAATTTTAGATAAATTCTTACCAGAGCAGGCTTGAAAGTTCAACCAGTTCGCTGCTACGTAACCGTCCTGAAAGTGAAGTAAACACAAATTCAATTTTTAATTAGATGATCTTTTCGTTAAACTTTTTAAGTGTGATATTGCTTTAGATATTGTTATCTTTCAAATGATTGTTCACTCCTCACTGGTTGTACAGTTGTACATATTCTCTTGCCGTATGTTATCACTGTTCAGTTGCATACCGTTTCGTGCCTTTATCTCTACTTCAAAGTTTGGTTCACAAACACTAATGAACAAGTAGCGGAAGTAACTAAATGTCTTAAAAATAATGAAACGTACATGTCCATTGTAATCAACATGAGCCCATGGCATGCTTCCCACGTGAATCTCGTTGCCCTTAAATGGAGTACACTGCCCAGGGCTCAGAGTACCAAGGATGGAATGGCTCACACCTGCGCCGTCGCGAACATGGACGTTTCCGGTTGCACATGCGCATTGTGCGGCATATGTTGAAGTAACGGAAGCGCAAAGGATCGCCAATATCGGTAAAGGAGACATCTTGAAAATAGGTATATATATCAAACATTTTTCGCTTGAGGGTAAAGTAGGTTTTATTTTTTGTATGAATTTTATTATAAAAAGGATCTGATAATTCTTTTAATTCCCTCATCCCTGTGTTTGAAATTGAGAATTTATTTTCATCAAAGTCCATTTGGATATAGACTATAAATGCTTACCTAATGAAAAATGACTGCATACTTTACAAAAAACATAACTTAGATTATAAGAATATTTGACCTTCAAAGAATTCTGTGATTGAAAAGAAATATATTAATGGTATTTTCTCATAAATTTCATAAATGTCATAATTATATATAAATATCAGCGATTGACTTTTTGCGCATTTAATAACATAATCGGTTTAAATCATCTTGAAATGATTCAAATGAAAAATATTTACCTTATCTGTTATTATCTCGTCAATGTATAATCCTTTGGAATTTAGTGCAATCTACGAAACTCTTTACACGACACTTTCCCTTTCGTTAACATGTTTAACTAATTTTACTACTTTCAACCACATTTCAACCAGAGGTGTGTTGTATTCATTAATGTTTTCTTTACTGAATAATCTGTAAATTCCTCCAAATATTGTCGTTCCACTTTGTCGACCTTTCGAATAATTAAGTCAAATTTCGTCGTCATTCTCAACCAAACGACGTTGTTCTACTTTTGCTTTTTATGCATAAAACAGGTTTAAAATTACCTTTATGATAAGATAATCATTATCCATTTCTTGTTGAGCAATTCAATTTAAACTTGCTTACCTTGTGTGTCCGTGAAAGCTTCCAAACTGATTACAATACCTTACCACACTTTATACATGTATGTTGTGAGAGTTTTAACACATGCACAGTAAGAAGTTAGACGATAGTCTGAGATCTAGTTCATTAAGTTATCTGAAATTGAAACCGAGGTCTATATACCAAAACCATATTCAGTTAAAAAATACCTTCATATCAACCAAAAAGTAAGATATCAAATCCTCTGTATAATCAAAACAAAATTTAAACGTTACCAAAATGTTCGACCGCTTTTAAGATCATTAAACAAAAGTGAATAAGGGATTAGTGAAGCGGCCCATAAATCGTTACAAACTGCCGTCGTCTGACCATATTCACTCTGAATCGGAAAAACGTGTATCTAATGCCAAAAACAAATCATTAACATTTGAAATCTAAACATGAATAAGTGTACTTTTTCTCTAGACCCAAAGTCACAATTTTAAATGTCAAAGTGTAGAATCCTGGTGATGAATGCTATATATAATTTGTATATTATCTATTTTTCGTCTTCAAGGTTTATATAGCAATGAAAGAGTATAATGACGAGAATTTTTTTTAAATTTTTTTTTATTTTCATATTTAACGTATTTTACATTTTGTCATAATGACGACAAATAATAAATGTTCAGAATGGGTTCAAACAATGAACAAAGCAATAGAACGGGGAAAAAATCATTGCCTTTGTTTAAAATAAAATTCTTTGTTGTATTCATCGGAGACTGACATTAAATAACAGAGTACTCAGAACACAGAAATTCCTATAGTTTGCTACTTGCAGGTTTCAGCAGTGTATACAGTCGTGGTAATGCTGAGGGCTTTCCCCCTTCATTGAAACATGTTTCAGATGAAATGCTTTAGAAAAGACATTTTACCAGGCTCCATCTTAAATTACTCTAATCATCACGATCGGTATTACTTTAAACAAACATAAATATATTATAATATTAGTTTCTGTTTCTTGTGGCACATTTCATGACGAACAATTCAATTTGTTTTTACTTTTATAATGTTTTGTATATGTACAAATGTTGTCGTTTATTTGTCTCCTTGTTTGAGTTCACAGAGTTTGATGTCTTAATGTACAAATATCGTTGTTTATTTTTATCCTACTTTTCCAAAAGAGTTACTTAATATCTAACACAATTCACAGAGAGTTTGATTTATATATGTTCAAATATCCTTGTCGTTTAATTGTCTACTATATTTCTGAAAGGAGTTTCTTGATATTAAAATAAAAACAGAGAGTGTTCAGTGTTATTATTTGAAGGAAAAACTCGAATATATATATCTCTGCTTACCTCTCTACCTGCCTGCAGCTATTAACATTTAAACGACTTAAAGGGTCAGAGAGTATGTTTCATAAATCTAAAATGTGGCTTGGCTAATAGCAGCAATAACATCATGACATGACTGAAGTTGCTTCATATCCAACACAATTCACAGAGAGTTTAAATTATGTGCAAATATCGTTTTGGATGATTTGTGTCTTATTATTTTCAAAACGAGTTGCTTGATATTAAGTTATGAGGTTAAAGTAAATTAAAAAAACTGAACATATTCCTATGTTATAATTAGCCGTTTTCAACAATCCATATGTCCGATATGTGCACAACCATGAGTTAGAAATGACACACAGTTTGTATCGGGCTTGGATAAGAGTAAAAAAAAACCATTTGTCTTGAGTAAAGTTCATTCGCCTTTCTAAAGTCACATCTTTATCACTAAAATGCAAAAATTATGATGTTTTTTAAAATTATTATTTAAATGTAATCGAAAAAAGTCATATAAAAGGCAAGAAGTCAAACTTCTGCGTTTCGTTTACGTGTATATTATCTAAAAGATCTACTACTCACTACTAACCTGTATGTGCCTTAAATACGTTTCCAAAATTACGTTTGAATCATGTCGCGTCATTGTCCGGTTTTCGATCACAAATCCCGACGTCGTTGATGTGTTTATTGTCACTATACTGAACTCATATACATTAAGATGCAAATTTAAGTCACAATCACTACTTCTTGATTGGATATTGGATATAATCATTTATGAAGTTTTACACATCTAACCCCAACAACACACTCTGTGCCCCTTTAAAATGACTGTGTAATTACTGAAGTCTTGCGCTCAGAACCGATCAGTTTTAAACAAATTAAGCTCTTAATCAAATAAAAGTTAATAAAGTGTAGAATAGGAAATTCGTTTTTTATCATTAACAAGGGATTCAGTGAACAAAATGAAGGCAATTTCATGGCCTTTAATCGATACCACAACTTGGCACTTTAATAAATGCAATTTCATGTCACACATCTTTCGGGCATTCTAATTCTCTTTTAGAATTAAAGTTAGTGAAGTTTAAATTACTCTGGCATGTACGGTGCGAAAATGAAATTGACACCTTTGAGGGGAAATTGGCATCTTAACCTCATTTCGAGGACAGCTTTAAATAAATGAAAATTTGAATTCGTGAACCATTCACATTACAGATATGCCCCTAGTAAGATTTGAATGAAGTGATTTAAAATTGGACATCGGGCCCGAACATTAAGGAAATGTTTGCTTTAATATTTTGTCCATTTGTAAACAGAAACTGTTTCGCGATCTTTTAAATAGACGAAACCTTTATCTCTATATGCAATAACAAACAGAAGAATGTCAACATATAAAGAATTGAGAAAAAATACATTTTCTCGTAGCTCTCCGTTGTTATAGATTGATTTAACATATGTAAACTAAAACAACCAAGTCCAAAGATAACGGAAGCACCCAGTCAAATTTTTTTCATCTCCTAATAAGGAGATACTATCACCTAATTAGGAGATAGTAACTCCTAATTAGGACTTAGTTAACACCTATTTAGGAGACAACTAAGTCCTACTTAGGACATACATATTTCCTAATTTGGACTTAATTATCTCCTAATTAGATGATACTATCACCTAATTAGGGGAAAGTAACTCCTAATTAGCAGAACGTGACGCCTAATTAGGTGATAATAGCTATTTCCTAATTAGTTGATACTTTCTCGATAGTTACTCCTAATTAGGTGATAACTAATTCCTAATTAGGTGATAACTAATTCCTAATTAGGTGATAACTATCTCTTAATTAGGACTAAATATCTCCTAATTAGGAGTTATTTCTCCTAATTAGGAGATAGTTTCTCCTAATAAGGTGATTGTCATGTCCTAATTAGGCGATCATTAAGTCCTAATTAGGTGATGGTATATCCTAATTAGGGGATAACATTTTTTTGACTCTGGCACTAGGATGCTTCCGTAAAAGATGACTTAATAAAGAACGCCATATTTAGTTTTTTTGGCTGTATATTGAATGTATCGGAATGAAAGGGTGAAAGAAAAGATTACAATCTGCAGATTATGATCATTCCTAGATTGCACGGAACATATGCATTTGTATACAAATGGAAATTATATCTATATTACTAGAGAGTTAAAGATTTCAAAATATTGTACTGCATTCCATTCAGATGTTCAAAGATTACATCTATGCGCAAACGGTTTTATTCAACATGACCTACACAAGACTAACAAGGGGTAATAAAGTGTAATATAAGAAAATAACCAATGACAAAAGTCTGCGTGTCTTGTTTGGACACTAGGTAAAACGTGTCTTTTGCGTAAGACAAAAAATCCATCAAACATGAAATGATCCTAGAATATGATAACGACAGGTATAGGTAACATATGAAAGTGTTTGGACAAATCAAAAATATTTTTTTAAATGCTCAAAAAACGACAACAAATGGAACCCAATTCACGATGTTACAGAAAAAAGTATTATTCAGCTTGCAGACCATAATTCCCAGGAACACCAGCTAAACTGCATTTTTTGAAATCAGTGGGCGATGCATCTGTCATCGCAAATGCACAGTGTGCCAAATGATTATGGAGTGAAACATGATGTTAAATGGATTAATGCAGCACAGAAGAATCTAAATAACTTTTACACGAATAAGTGAACGAAATGAATTTGAACTTTTCAAGATAGACTCGAAGACATTCCTTTCGTTAGACATCTAACCTCACTACCGACATTGCAATCAGCAAATAAATGGAATGTGAATCATCACAGGTTTTGAGTCTGTAGACATGTAGATGATAGTCTGGATTGTCAGAAATCACTTGTGTTAATAACTTTTGTGATGGTATGTTATTTACAGACTTGCAGAGACGTATTATGTCAGTGGGTTCAATTGGTGGATAGTATTCAAGAGGAAAATGACTTATGTCCTGATTATGTTTCCGTACGTCCCCGCATATCACCCATGGGCCTTGATGCTTTCAGCAGCACCTATTGCCCTGGGTTAATTTCAGAGTGAGATATATTTGAAATTGGCTTCAAAGGATGTATTCATCCTCGACACATTTTACTGACAGTTTTATGATAAGATTATCACTATCTTCATTCATGTGTAAAAATAGTTTATCAAATTTTACAGTAAGCAAATGTAAGTAATTTAAATCAGACTGTGGTCCATTTAAAAAATAATAATAATACGATAGTTGAATTTGTGTAGTGTTAGTTTTAGTTAAATTAAGCAGATGCTTGTATATTCTAGTTAATCGGGCACCCATTGATGAAGTTCATCAGATGTAATCAATGTTACGTTAGACGTCTAGTTTCTGTGTTCACTTCTTTGGACATTTGCTTCAAAATCCATGAATATTTGTCAGAACGTTAAACCAAAAAAAATTCAATCGTATTGTTTAATGTAGGAAGTTATTAATTTGTCAACTTTTGTATCTATTATCTTGATCAAGGTGTTTCTGGGTTTTTTTCAAATCTTTTAATTTGACTTTAAAACAACCTTGTGATAAAACCATGCATGTATGTATCAAATTTAAAACAGCTATATCCAGAAAGAACCATTTTAACTCAAATAAAAATCAATAAGACGAAGGAAACATTTCAAAACCCAATTTGATGTAACACAATGAAAAAGTACTGTTATCGTAAAAACAAGACTGATTATGGAATTCAAAAGTTACATGAATATATTGTCACCGAAAACATTCGAAACAGACAGTACATTATTGTCCGTGATGTATTTTTCATATTAAAATTCTGACATAGTGATTAATTCACTTACTACAAATGTGATGTTTGTAACGCCAACCAATTTGCGTGGCTTACGAATGACATGGAAGGAAATGTGAAAGAACTATTTAACACAGAGGGAACGACCATTTGGTTTACAAACATTCGCGTGCCCCGAATACATTTAGGTTTTTAATAAAGAATAATTAATCTGACGATTCTTAATGGTCAAACAGTGTCATGCCAATAATACATTTCAAACAAGTAATTATTATTAAACTAACAATTATTGCAGATATTTTTTAATACAAATAATCTCATTTAGTCAGAGTTTCTTACTTCACCTGGCGGAATAAAGGTGAAAACATTAGATAGATAGTAGATAACTACGTACGGACGTATGTATGTATGTTTGTAGGTAGGTAGGTATCATAAGTACACTGAAACATCAGAATGTTGTGATATTAGGTTAGCGTCTGGTTCAAGAGTAACAACTGAAGGTAGAAAGTACCAATGTACATGTATGGCCTAGGGTTAAATGTGCTATTGCAAATATAACTTACTCTTAGTTAATCGGTAAATTTGAACTAAGAAAAACCAGTCATTTTGAAAATATTGCTTTGCATTAAAATCGAGAAAAAGCTGGATATAGAGATATAAACTCAATTATTGTCAAGTTCCGGTTACCTCTTACAATAATTTTCTCAAAGCACAGTCATATCTTTCGAATAACTAGTGTAAATAGTGTATGGTACTTGTAAATTAAAAAACTGGATAATAAGAACATTGCATTGTGCCTTGATTAAGTACAATATATAGGAGAAGAAACATAGAAGATTAAAAATCATTAGACCATGTTTATGTCTCGATGGTTTATCATCCGTTCAAAACGGACATAATTCAATCAACGCGTCGTTGCGATTGTAAACGTAAGCTACATTAGTAAATCAATAAAGATCAAAAAGCCAGAATCTCAGACATTCCGAACACATCTACACAGACACTTAATCAAAAGTTCTTATAGAAGTCATGACTCTCACAACCTTTGTTGATTATGACTAGGAATAACAAGAATATCCATGAAGATGCTGAATATTGAAATCGTCATGTAGTCATAGACTTCTCCAAGCCAATGAATCACCTGAGAAATATGCCTGTTTTTACAAAAAAAGTAGAAAGATAAATATAAAACAAAAGATAAAAATCTAATACGGAGATGATAGAGATATATATTAAACAATTAAAACACATATGTTATATGAAAAAGAATTTAATACTTTTAATAGCGAACATGGAATCAACTCTCCAAGCACAAGGAACTGCTTATAACCCAATTTGTGTTTACTAACGTTTTATCATGTTTACATACATACATGATGAAGAGAAAAAAAAGAATTTTCATCCACTGAAATTAAAGATGCTTTCAAAATTCTTAGTAGGAATAAATCTCAAAGACCTGATAGAATAACCAATCACATTTGCCGGCAATTTATCATTACTTATCTATGTAGATTATTCAATCTGATCATTACCTTTAAGTACTAGTATGTCCCCAAAGAATATAGACTAGGTATGGTTATACCTATATATAAAGGCAAAAAAGATAAAATGGACCTAAGAAACTACCGAGGTAACACTTTAACATTTTGTCTTGGTAAGCTCTTTGAAAAGCTCCTACTTAAAAGAATTGAAAACAAATTATCTTAAACTCAACCAGATTTTCTTGATAAATCACAATTCAGATTTCGACATGAACATGGAGCAATCTGTACCAGGGTGAAAGATCAGACAAGTATTGTGTCAAGCAAGGTGTAGGTCAAGGAAGAGTTATCTCATCTTGGTTCTGTCTCGTATTTATCAATGATCTTATAACTTCTTTCAGTGAAGCTGATTGTGGTATATGTGTATATGGCATGCATGTTCCTGCAGTCTTGCTTGCTGACGATACCACTCTTGTCAGCGCATCACCTAAAGGTTTACAATCATGACTTGACATCGTTTCCTCATATGCCTGTAAATGGTGCCTAAACTATATTCCCTCTAAAAGTGCAATAGTTATCTTCAGTAAAAAAAAATCCAGTGATTCCAAATTTCAATGCTCCCTTGGTGATACGGTAATCCCTCAGTCTGAATCAACTACATATGGTGGTGTCCTCCTAACTTCTGACTTATCAAAAAAGGGCGAATCGAAAGGTACTGTCAGAAAGCAAGACAAAATGTCAATTCCCTTAGATCTGTAGGACTAAATGTTTCTCAACTTCATCCATTTACATGTGTTAAAATCTGGCTGGGATTGGCAGTTTTTATGGCTTAGAAATCTTACCGAACATTGGGGGTCAGCAAGTCGATGCACTTGAAATTACGCAAATATATTTTGCTCGTATTGTACAGGGGCTTGATAAAAGATCATCAACGGACTCTACTATTGCAAATTTAGGACTATGGTCACTTGTTGGCTTCATTGATAAATGTAAGCTCATATTTTTTGGACGGCTATGCAAAACTTTGCAAAAAAAATATGTTGTGCAACAATAGCAACCTCTTCAAAATCCTCATCTGCGATGATCTACTCTCAATACTTCTAAATATAATTTGAATTTGAAAATTTGAAATATATATCAGAAGGTCTATTTCCTTCGAACTTGAATGGCGTAAAATTGTAAATACATCCATACATAACTATGAAGAACATCTATGGCAAATGCAAACCTCTTTTAATCCAAACATGAGTGTTTATGTACATGTTCACTTTAACTCAAATGATACATTCTTTGGCAATTATCTTACCTGTACCCTAATTATAAATCTGCTTTACAAGTATGAATCACGTGGGAAAATATCTAAAGAATGCAATCTATGTAATAATTATACTAACGACTATGATTTTCATATATTGCTACATTGTGAACACTTAAATCCTGACAGAAATGCATTCTTTGTTTTTATGATAGATCTTCTTGAAGTTGACGCCTATGTGGCCTTTGAACTACAACATGAATTAACATGTTAGCCTTTCTATTAGGAGGAGTTACCGACTTTAATAAATATATTGAACACAGCACCTGGGAAACCATCATTTTACAATTTTCACTATATGTATATGCCTTAAAACGTCATCTATTACAATGTTACCCGGAATAATCAACTGCATGTGCAAAACACATCAATACATGACTACATTGTTTTATATCCTATAATACTGGTACTGTAGATATGTCCATCTACTTAATAGAAATCCCTATGTTAACTTAGTGTGTTAACACGTATAATAAATCTTTTTATTTAATGTGTTCGTATAAATAAATGTAAATTTTTTGGGTATAAATTGATGTATTTGTATATATGTTTTTGATCTTCGGTTCAAACTGGAGGAAATAAAGAATCTCTCTCTCTCTCTTCCTTTATGTCACACACAGAGCCCCAGAAACAGCACGTTCATTTGTTCTAGATATGAGTTATTTATCGGGGCGATATTTCATTTTGAATGACATGTTGATTAATGTATTCCCAACACCGGTGACATGGCCTTCAGATAATATTTCCGTGCACTAAATTGAGAAACAGGACAAATATTGACTGACCTATATTATCAAAATGTTTTATCAAAATCAATTCACTCGGGTTGATTTCCAGAGCTTAACAACAAAAATCGTGTACAAGAACACGTTACCTAGCAGCGTATTGGGAATAATAAAAATAAGGTTTCCTCCTAAGTTTTAACTTTATCCTCAGGGAGTTTTAAGTCACAATGAAAATAATGTCACTTTTCTTGTAGCAAAACACTGATTGGTGCATTGAGGAATTTCACAGTTTTTTGAAATAAAGTCTTCTTTTTTACTTTACGAATTCTGCCTGTGTCTTAAATTTTCTTCCTGGTTATGACTGTAAATTCAATAGACTTGTTGGCAGCACCAATGTCAAAATGGCACTGAGTCCAATGATTCTTCATTCAGGGTCCTTGATAAGCTGTTATTGAACCCCTACTCTACGAATATTTGAGAAGACGAAGACAAACATATTCCTATTACATACATGTAGCTAAAGATAATACAGGTGATTCATGCAACACTGCCGTCCAAAATGCAACAATTCTAATTTCTTCCTTATCTTACAAAATTTTCACTTCAATCTTTTAAAAGGAAAACCTTATACTATAATGCTAACCCATGTTCTCTATCTTGACAACAAAATGCGTTCAAATAAAATTTTTGTGTCGAAATAACAAAATCTTCATTTTCTATTTTTGACCACAATCATCTTTTTTGGGAATGCCTTTTTCAGTGTAAAATTCCTTCACAAAATGTTTTTAAAGTTTTGTAATGTAAAGTATTTTGCTAAGAAATGGTGAATAATTCAAATTTTCGAAAAAAAGATGAAACAAACTTTTTTCAGCAGCTGTAATTAAAGGTTTCTTATTTAAAAAGAACGGTTGAGATTATAGTTTCCGCCATAACATAGTTCTAAATCTTATCACATCAAGCTTTTTACTCTACTTTTAACATCACCGAAGTATAGTTTTGAAATACGAAAAATTTATCAATACCAGATCCAAGTAAAATTGCAAGAGACTCTAAGATCATATTGTGATAACCCTACACCGATTAGATTCTCATTTTCAAAAATGAGATCGTATTCATCATTATTAATCATAGTATAAATTCAATTCTATTAATCTGCGACATAAATATAATGTATAACTGTCACAAGAACACAATTCATCTCTGACATTGCACACGTTGAATGTGCCATGGTTTGAGAAGAAAGTCAGTTGTCTTAAGTGTTTTTCTTAAGCGCAAAAACAATTTCTCACACTGAAGCGACAGTTCAGGAAATCAAGATAAAG
Source organism: Phorcus lineatus (assembly GCA_921293015.1). Lineage (NCBI taxonomy): Eukaryota > Metazoa > Mollusca > Gastropoda > Trochida > Trochidae > Phorcus > Phorcus lineatus. The sequence continues at coordinate 13,945,743 of OV121092.1, read as the reverse complement.
AATTACGTTTTGTCAGTATGATCTGTCTGATGGTACTACAAATTAACAACAATTCTTTTTTTTTATCCAGTTAAATGAATAAAAAAGAAGATTTTAACATAATTTAGATATCTAATTTGCGCAGGTTTTAAATAGTGACACAAATGTTACTAAGGCGACAATTATAGGTTTCAAAGTATCATTCTTAAGTTGTACTGTTTCTTTGAAAGATTCAAATACTATGATTGAGATCCGTGCCAGAAACCAAAATTGTAGAATGTTGAGGTGTAAATTTATCTAATTAAAAATGTATGTTAAAACAGTCACTTTTTTTCATTGAAAAAAAGTAAATGGTTTGCTTGGTTTGTCCAATTGATATTTCTTATAAAAGCATCAAAGCTAATTGAAAATGAGCAAACTAGAAATGACCATATACTTAAGTAGCAATTGTTTAGATAGTTCCTTGTTGAAAAATCAAATATAGTTACTTACCTACAAACGGAATAATTATAAGGGATCAATATTAAAACAATTTAGAAAACATTTGTCTAAACGTCAGACAATATCAAAAAGGCTCTATATGGTACAGAATGTCATGTACAGACAATGTCAAATCGAGTCTTTTCAAAAGCGTTAGGGGAAGAAAAATATCCTTTACAAGAGACAACCTTTTGACTTATTAAGTCTAGAATAGTGACATTGAGCCTTTGGAGCGTCAGAATAGGTATAACCCTTGGTTCACATTCCCAAAAAAATAAAACAAAAAACAAACGAAACAAAAGTTTTAATAGTCAGATTTTTAATGAAAGAACAATAATAGATAATAATAATAATAATAATAACAGGGGTTGTGGGGTTATCAAAATATAGATTCGAATGCTTTTGCATTACTAAAACATATAAATGAATTTATTTTCGGTACAAACAGACGCTTTAACATTATAGATCATCCGAATCTTATTATTTGTTCATCTAAATTCCACAACCTACACATTTGAACGGACTTTTAATTATATTTCAAATGGCCACGTAAGGTGGCATTAAAAAAAAAGAAATCTTATAAATGCAAGGGCAATGTAATACATTTATATGTTTTGTAAGTTCAGCTTTTTGTTTATCTCTTAGGTATTTTTTAAAGCAAATGTTGGGAATGGGTGAATCCCCTTTTTCCTTTTACCTCATCTCACAATTTGATATTTGTTAATGAAATATGAAATGATATTCGTGAGTTGACTCATGGTTTGGTCAACCAATTCTAATTATCTTTCCATGTAAATCGAAGTATCTGGCACTCAACAACGTACACATTTGAGCCCAAAGTTTTTATTTTTCAGATAGTAACTTGTTTTTCTTATAAATGCAACAGCGAGAGTGTAAAACATTCAAAGTTCAGCTTCTTATTCACTTCCTTCGTACCTAAGTGTATTTCTATAGAAAATTTAGGTAATGGTGGAAAAAGATTGGTTGACAAGAAAAATTTGATGTAAACAATATTATAGATATATCTGCATAAAATAAACAAAACCTTGGAATCTATTTGAATATGATATGTTGAAAATCCAAAGTTAAGGTGATCTTATTTATGTCGATGAAAATTAACTTTTTTATGAACAGTGTAGAAATAAAATCCTTAGACGGTATGTAGATATAAATGTTTAAATCTTTATTTCAATGCATCATCGCATCATATTTCAATGACATGATGGAAAAACCCCACATTCATCAGAAACCATTTATATCTCTTCTTTTTTAGGAAATAGTGTTCACAGTCTAGTTTATGTTCACGTTTCCCTCTTATAAAGAACCCGATATCTAGTATATGTAGTTGGTGTTTAGTTGAAGTTAACAAGCGTATTATAATAAACGCATTGTGACAACAGCAAGCATATCCGAAAACATTACAAGAATCTGTTGCAGGTTAGCTACTGGTAATGCTAAGCTTTCAGTGCTACCTGTGGGTTGTAATTCCGCAACGGATTCGACCAGAAAAGTACAAGAATGTGTTATATTGCAGATTGTGTGTAAAAAATGTGACACTGTTATAGAATCTACGACATCTTAAGCTATCTGCAAAGACAAAAGGTCAACTAGGGTGATGTGAGAGGCATGGCCATCATAAGCTTTATTAATCATGACCAGTGGATCAATGAAAAATCACATGAAAGACTCATAATGCCTCACGTGTACCTATTCAGGTTATAACCCGGTATCGAACGTTATCAGAAAAACGGTTAAAAGGGTTACTGCAGTACTTAACATCTATACAACATATTTAGGAACTTGGAAGAACAAAATCAATTTGTAGATTAGAACTCAGAATTTCAGACACTCCTACTGAAAGATATTGGCTTTTCCACTAATATTGTAATGAGCTAATGCACCCTGAATGCGTAATCTAATGTAATGAGAAACTTTAGAGGCTTAGAAATGCAGATGATAGTCTGGTACGCTAGACCTAATAAAATAAGGTATATAAAACATATAATCGCCAGACATAGTAGGTTAAGGTAATATGTTTTGTTCTAGGGTGATGTTAAGGATAATATCAATAGCAGAAAAATAAGAAGATAAACTACATCCGTTTATTAAGAACTTTCAGAGAAGTACAGGACGTAATCTCCAAGTGATATTCTATGCTTAGATGGAGTGGAACGATGTGTCTATTGACACAAACATACAGTTTGCCAAACAGTTTTAATTTTGCTTTCAGGCATATCAGAGTAAAAGTTAAAAAGGTTGAGGCAGCTCTGGAGCGAATGTGAAGGGACAAAATAATTTGAAATGTGCATGACGAAATCGTAGACATCGCTATTGTTATTATTGTTATTACATCGCTAATACATCGTGCATACGTATTCCAATGCTTGGACATGTAGATGTACGCCAGACATCACTTGTGTTGCCTACTTTTGTGATGGTCTGTTAAGTACAGCCTTCCCATGCAGAGATATATATCATCTTGTCCCTTTTTCGCCCTGGTTGTATGTAAAGCTTTGTTATTGAACTCAGACTTATATGAATATGATATCATGTATGACATTTAGAAAAATCATCATTGTAGGACTAATTGCTGTGTAACAGCTTGTTCCATGTTATTTATTCATTACATCGACATTTTGTGTTTAACACTCAACTATTATTTGCATTGAGTATTGCAATTCAATTTCATTGCACTTTATAACCTGAGAACCCACGCACTTTCGCTTTAAATGACCTAGATCGTTTGATGTTAAAATCCGTTGTGTTCTTACAGTCGAGTTCTTACAGTATGCTCGACGTAAACTGACTGATCAAAGATTGATTTCACAATAGTTTTTGTTCAAACATACTCAACATTTGTGTACTCGAAACGAGGCGTTAATGCGTCAATATCTGAGTCAGTCATCGAATTTATATGTTGTAATGTATTTTGATGACATGAAAATAGTCTATTGAGAAAGTAGAATCGCAGCTTTATAGATTGTGTCACAAGGGGATTGGATTTTCGACTGCTGCCTTAAACACCACCAACTTTTTCTTTTTCAAGCAGTGAATAAATTTTTAATCAAAGCTATCTTATTGTATGATATTCAAATGATTTTACAAAAAGAAGAAAAATAATTTTGGTTGAAATTCACTTCCGGCTTTTATCAAACAAAAAGCTTTTAAGCAGTGATAACTTTTAACATGACACAAAGTAGCCAACCCTGAAAAACATAAAAAAGACAGCAACACGGCAAGGATTCAACATAACCAAGAAACCATAAGAATAGACTTATTTTGTACTTTTTCTGAAATGACGCCTCCACACACTACTTTGACAGCGACAAAATCTGATTATATGTACATTTGGATAAAAAAATATCTAGCATTCAAAACGAAAAATTATTGCAACCTAACAAGCAAATTTGATCAGAGATTCTTGCTGTATGTCAGTTGTTTATTTTTAGGGTGGCATTTTAAAAGAAAAGCTACAGCGATGTATGTATGTATGTATGTATGTATGTATGTATGTATGTATGTATGTATGTATGTATGTATGTATGTATGTATGTATGTATGTATGTATGTATGCATGTATGTATGTATGTATGTATGTATGTGTGATACAGTTTGTTAAGCACTAGTTAGCTTTTTAATATTGTAGATACATTTAATACAAATCTTTCTTTCAGCCTCCAACACTCCAACAGGCGCTGAGAAAGGTATTTGGAATGCTTGGTAACCACATCTTAATCCGTTACTTTATTTCCGCAATTAAAATGGCTCAGTAATTTTACTGATGGTTGAAAAAAGACACTTTTACAAAAAGTTTTCTTACTATTTATGCAACAGCGTGGGAAAGTTACCATTCAAACTTTCAAATTTGTTCCCATTTGTGATGTTCATTAGCTATCATCTTACATTATGTTTTTCTTGTTTTGACCATTTTGGTATTTGTAATCATGGCAGATTTATTAATATTTGTCAAATATTTGAACTGGAAAATCTTTTTTCAAGCAGTTAGATGTAGGACAATATTCCGATAAGATTAAATGCGACAGTGTCTGTACGAATTTGGGGATTCAGAAATTTGTCACTTGACCTCGAAACAGCACCGAATCTGTCACGAATCCCATGAACTTAATAAATAGCAATTACAAAGCAAATAAGAAATATATAGAAATTCACGAAAGTGTATGAATTCGCAACGACGTAGTTACAAATACACTAAACAAATCCAGAACTAGATACACATACAGGTAAAGTGGGTAAACAAGTATTTCAAAATTGAATTAAGATCAGTCCGTAACATATTGCATTCATACAGCCTATCATCATAGATGAAACATATTTAACCGCTGATGAATGTGTCAACATGAACTCCAAGATTCAGCGAAATTAGGAGGAATAATGTAGACAGATTCGTAACGGATTCCGTGAGTTCTTTAACAATCTGAGTAGATTTCTATAAAAAGGAATTAATTCTTGGCATTATTGTTGCGATTTTAGCCGAATTCCAGGAATATTCTAAACTCTATTGTATCACCATCATAGCTTTCTCGTGCATCATGACTTGTTTCAGAAAATTTGCAAACTTTCACGAAACCCAACGAATGTTCAATTTTGTCCATTAGTGGCTATTCGCGGGATTCGTGGTCGTCTTGTGTATGATATGAAAGGGGAACGAGTTTTGTATCCTATTTATTACCCACGTTTTTTACAATGAAAACATCGTCAAATTAAAGTAAAATTTAGCTTCCCTAAAGAGAAACTCAAAACACGGATTAATACATTACACTGGTGATTGGAATGGCGGCCCCTTCACTTCGGAAAACGTACGCTGCTTTGGTGTAATGTAGTTCATAACATTTGATAAAGAAACACATGAAAATAAACTACAACTGAAAGCAAAAATCATTTAATTCATTTCTTTTAAAGACTTTGTTTCAGCTACAAATCTGTTATTCAGCATAAACACGCGAAAACTGTCAACATTTTGAACTGATAAACGTGACCTAAATCTCTGCTCAACGTCAGTCGGCCGTCACTCCAGGCGAGTCGTGACGTGGGTAAAGTCTGTTTGGGAACAACGGATTAACAAGATACGTTTTGAATGGCACACGTAACATTTGGCCTCAAAAGGGAATAACATTGAAATTTATGTCTCAAAAACTGTCAACTGGTAAAGAAACTTTTCATTCAATTGCAACTAGTCTTCATCAGAGGACAAGTCACTGTAACATTATAAACAATACGGCGACGCTTGGCGAAACAGGCAAAACAGTAAGTATATATCTAGGTACTTGTTTTTCGTTTTAAGATTAAAAAAGCTGTAGGAAGGAAACTTATGGCTCATTACGTGGGTCAAAAATACCATAAGCGTACATTAAGTGGAAATATATTGCATTCGAACTTTCAAAATGCACGCTTTCCTTGAAAACTTCCAGAACTAAAAAAAATATATCTATATATTGATAAAATCAAAATCTGACAATGGTTCCAATACTTGGCCAGTTTCAAATTATGCAGTAATAATTATGGTTTTAATGATTTGTTCTTGGAATGTGTTTATAAATATTCGATTGCTATTATAGCAATGATATTCTTTTAACATAGCAGACACTTGACATAATAAAAGTATATGAGTAAACAGCACAATCTAAACAAGAATCTTGGTGTCATCTACGAGCTGCATTACCACTTTGACATATCGTTACTTAGTTGAGTTCAACATATTACTTAGTTGAGTTCAACCTATATCGATGGTCAGATTTAAGGATTCCTCTTGAGACGGTGTCACCTAATCTATTAAGCATTGACGTCCGACTGCCATGCTAGGAATTCTTAGCATAAAATAACCTTCTTTAGGTCAGCTAAGACTTAAAATGGAGTCTTTTAATCAAATGAGTTGAACACACATCTCAGGTCAGGTTATTGAACCCCCTTGAGACCCCCATGAAGTCTCACTGACTTGCAAGAAAGATTTAGTAATGATTTAGTAAATGTCAACTTTGACAAAAATGGCGTCCTTAAATCAGTTATAATCAGTAATACACACACTGTCCCTTTATAAAACATACAGTGTCTTTCATTAAAAGAGTAGACACATTTAAAGTATCTCAAAGATTAGATTTTTGGAGCTCCGTAAGGGTTAAGATAGTAATACTCCTATGCTGATGTATGGAACTAATGAAAATTTTAGCATTTAAAATCAGAGGTCTCGAAGGTGTCTACAGAGGAAAGGATCTTTTTTCTGATCTCTGTCCTGATTTATATTTTCAAATTGATAAATTCCAGTTATTGATAAAAATATACAGTTTACCAAAACAGTTCTGATCTTGTTTTCAGGCATATCAGAGTAAAAGTTGAAAGGGTTAATACTGCTCTAAAACGGTTGAATAACTTTCCCATCAATGTCAAGGAACGAAATCATTTTTGAAATTGGGAAACAGAATCGTAGACATCGTATTTTTAGGTTTCTGTCTTTTCCACCGTTCTTGCAATCAGCTAATGTACCGTGCAGATGTAATCCATTTTCATTATGATGAATTACTTGAGTAAATTTCTAATTATTTATGACATGAATACTTCTTTCACCTCTCTATCGATACCCTTGTTAGTTATCCGTCATTCCAAACGTTTTATATGCAATGTTTATGAAAGACAATCAGTGTGATCATCAGTGTTTATCTCGACTGGAAAATGTCAGACTGCATTAAAATTCATAAATTCATTTACATTCGGCTAAATCAGCTTATATGAATCCGCACTCGCTCCATCCTGAATGTCCTGGAATGTCGTTAAGCATGAAGCCTGAAGCTACTATCTGGAGCTCAACGGATTTTCCATCCGGGTTGTGCCGCTGTTGCTGAATGCGAGTCGTCTCAGTGGCTGGTAAGATATATGCGAAATAATGCTTTTGGTTTGAAAGAGATCAGCGGATTCATATACGCTGATGTAGCAGGATGATTCATTCAAGATAAAGATTTATCCCAAACGTAGGAGTTAATTTCTTTTATGTATCACGTTTTATCATTGCATCTTCTGAATTATGTGTTACCTTAAGACACTATTCATTCGGCATTTTAGTTTGTAGAATGATGGTACTTTAGTGTTTTATTTTCATTTTTTAAGGAAGACAAATGCTCGTAAAAAAAAAAAATATATATATATATATATATATATATATATATATATATATATATATATATATATATATATTCGCCAGGCATAGAAGGTAAAACGTAATATTTTTTTAATGATCGTGGTGTTAAAGGCACTATAGCACACTTTTTCGTTTCAAAATGGTAATGGTAATTTTTTGATAATGTAGACATTGATTTCAGCTTTTAACTTTTTAAATGTAAAAACGTAAGTATTTGTTAAATATCGTTAGATATTAAGTTATAGTACCTGAGTACGGATCGTTATTAATATCGAGAGATATACATTTTCTGTGCATTCGTTGTATTTACAAAATATTGGTGTGCACTAGTGCCTTTAGGTGTCAATAGCAGAAAAGTAAGAACGTAAACTACATCTGTTTGATAAGAACTTTATGACCACTATACAAAGCAATCTCCAATGGTAAACTAGTGCTTTTCTTTGATAAGATTGAATGGAACGATGCTCCTCTCGGCACAAACATACAGTTTGCCAAACAGTTTCGATTTGGTTTCAGGCATATTAAAATACAGATTAAAGGGACGATGCAGCTCTTAAAGGAACGTGAAGGAACAAAATCAAGTTGAAATGAGCAAGACAGAATTGTAGACATCGCTATTGTTAGATTGGTGGTACCGTGTATATTTAATCCAATGAAATGTGGAACTTCAAAAGCTTTACGTCTGTAGACATGGAGAGGACAGTCTGGTCTGCCAGCCATCACTTGTGTTTACTTAGGAGATGGTGTGTAACCTTCAGCAAAGTGATGACATAGCGTCATAGGATTTACTTTATTGATGATATTGCAGAGAGAAGTGTCTATCGAAGCATGAACCTCTGCCATTCAAGATTTATTATCTTCAGTGCCATCGTACCCCACGTTTTCATTCGAATATGTTTTCGAGATCTGGTTTCACAGCTTATGATTATTCTCACATCTCTGGCATCGATTGTGAAATTCGTCAGACATCATTTGACTGTGTTATTTGCTTTTGTGATGGTGTTTTAACCAAAGTCTTGCAGCAAAAGGGTATCAAGTTAAAGGACAAATTTGAAGAGACGCCTTCACATCGTGCTTGCATATCCACCAAATGTAATTGTATGTCCAAAATCTTGCATTTAACAAGAAAATGTGTTTGTATATCATCAACATTCGAGCTAAAAGTAAATTAATATCTACGACGTTTATTTTTTGGTTGCTTTTCCTGAATAAGCACAAGTTGTAAATGCTGTTACAAGGGTGTAATGCACGTAGAAAGCAAACGTCTTTTTGCACGGTTCCTGATCCTATTTGCGCAGTCTATGACTTAGTAAAGTCACATCTTCAATACTGTAGAAGAAGTTACTTTAAATGATTATCTGTAAATGACCATTACAGGTTTGAATATTAGATAGAATAACGATAAACCAGGCTGTACAGATCTCAACAATTCTAAAGCTGAAATATCAACTGACAGAATACCTGTCTTAAACGTGTTACAGCCGTAATTGAATAAGAACTAAACCTCGTTTCTGTTTGGATTAAAAAACGTATGCAGTCAAAATGTTTAATGATTTCTTGGTTATACTGCCTTGTAATCAATCACGTAGATTCTGTTAATGGTTTTCTGCATTGATACTCCAGAAGAATCAAACGTTATATCCCCATGCTATTGGCATGCTGAAGTTTCAAAATTTTCTTAGTATTTATCAGAAGTTGTACTCATTGGTGATCAAAGGCACTTATACATTACTTACACATACATACATATACCTAATGTTTCGCAATTCCTACTAATCTGGTGTTAGCACTCCGGGTACATTCGTTATTCAAATCCCCAACTCAATGCTGTCACTTGCTTTGTTATATGTGTTTCAACTATAAAATGTTCGAGCTTGAGATTCAGGTTCGAAACCTACAGGGGTAGCAACCGTTTTATTACTAACTACCAACGTCAAATTTTTGCAATGTCACACCGTTTTGAATTTCAAATTCATTCCCATTTGAAACATTCATCAGATATCATCTGAATTATGAAGCACATCTTGTTTTTTCATTGATTACTTTAGTATTCTGTATATGACAGATTTATAAATATTTTTCATATTGTTTAACCGGAAAAAGTTTTTTCAAGCGGTTAGATGGAGGAGAATATCTGAACAGATTAAATGTGACAATGTCGGTATCCATTATCCTGAACAAAGGTTTGCGTTTTTCTTCAAAACTTTTTGAACTTAATTTCAAATGTGCCATGTAAATTAATTCAAACGATATTAAATGTTAAACAGCAATCATGCAAAGAGAAATGTTTGAAACATGGCACTTGATGAGCAGAAAACGAAACATTTCAAAACAAATTAATATCAAACTGATTTGACATAATTTGAAATTTATGATTATACTGAAATTTTAATTGTTGTTTTTCATATCAAAGCACTGGAAATGTTCAGAATTTTTCACAAAATTCAAATTTACCCATGATAAATCTCAAATCGGTTTTTCCCTTTGAAAGATTTGAGATCAGGTTTGATTTTGAATGATTCAATTCAATACATAACTGACTATGACGAAATATCGGAAAACAAATACATCAATCACAATGGTTTTAAATTGGCATTTCTTTTTACTTACTTACTTACTTACTGTTCTTATGAATAAGGTTGATAAAAATATACTAGAGATTTTTTTTAATAAGTAACTTGATTCACCAGTGTTCAGTATAGAAGACGAAATGATATGTCAACATTTTCATACAACATACAGTAAAATATTGGGCCAAAACATTTTGGAATTATATTCTTGCAAACCCTAAACTACACAGGCCAACTTGTTAGAAAAGTTTTAATTTTCATGTCACGTTACTTTCTATAATCAGATTCTGCTGGCAGTCCAAAGCGGATGGAAGAGCGGCGATGTATGTCATAAAACCAATGGACCTTGTGAATTTCTGGGTATTGTTTTCTCTTTAAGTCAACATCTTTCTATAAATGCGATATGAGAGGAATAAACAAAGGCTAAATAATAATTAATAAATGAATATCTTTTCTTTATTGATAAGTAAATTAAAAAAGATTACCACCGGAACTCAGACACTCCGAACACAGGTATATTTAAGGAAAAAGTGTCTATCATAAATATGGCCATCATAATTTTAGTGGTTATGAGTTTAATGAATAAATAGTTTACAAATGATTCTATATTGATTTTTTATACATTATAAAAAGAGAAGGATGTGATATTTCATCCATACAATATGACCAAATTTAAGTGAGGTTCTGTTTTTTAACGTGAAGTTTCTATACAGTGTGCAAATCACTTTTATACCTCTTGACAAAATAAATGAGAAAATATAACATTAATAATAACCCCTTAATTTTCCGTTATGAACGGCTTTGCAATCCTATGCTCGATCTGTATCACACGTTTAAAATAGTGTTCCCTTGTTGAGTTTAACACATATTTAGAGTCGGATAAAGCAAACCCCTCGAGACGGCATCAGCTTTTCAGATAATCATTTAAGAACCACAGCCTTAGCAGGAAGTTTGAATAAAAATCCCTTTTCGAAGTCGATGTCAAGGTATGCCTTTTTATAAATGATGAGATTAATGAAATTGATGAGATTAATGAAATTAATGAAATAATACAATTGATATTTGAAACGATAATTGAGTACCACAGCGTCAACTGAAGTCACTGTTTATGTCTCATTATATGAGTAGAATACACCATAAACTTGCACAAAGTACAAATCAAATTGCATAAGAAACTTCACAATCCACGCTTCACTTGCTTATGCTTTGAAAAGGTCAACAGACTTTAGAAAGTAAATACAAACATATATATACAATTTCAATATAAAATGAGACTGAAAATCACGGGTGTCAATCACTGACCATTTTCAAACTATGCAAACTACATGTATGGGGTCTTATGATCTATTTTTGTGATGTGTTTAAACGTAAAATGTAATCTCTCAACATGTTGGTGTCACCGACCGAGCTGCAATACTAGTTACCAGTGACACATTGATATTTAGTTGAGTTCAACATATATTGAGGGTCAGATTAAGGAGTCCTCTTGAGACGGCATAACCTGATCCATTAAGTATTTAAATTCCACTGCCTTGCCAGGGAGTTTTAGTATAAATCACTGTCCACATGTGATGTGCCATGTCCACAGGGATGTAATGAGAAATCTTTTAATCAATTTTCAGAGACACACGCACTTCCTCTTGTCTTTGTTAAAAGATACGATATATTTCGTCACAAGAGAAGAAGCAAACGTTGAATACCAACAAGTAGATTTAAAAAGCTCTCTTAGCGTTCAGATAGTAAAAATCCAATGCTAATGTATGACACTAATGACAAGCTTAGCATTTAAAATCAAACCAAGGTCCAATTAGGTCTTGAGAGAGGAAATTATCTGTTTTTATCTCTGAATTGACTTGTATTTAAATTTAATTCTGAGAATTGACATGAATACGTCTCCTCGTCTCGCCATTGAGAAAATTTTTTCATTCACTTTACACATATATGTAATGTTTCTGAAAGTGAACCAGAGTGATTGTCAGTGATTTTCTGGAACAGAAATCAATCTATCAGATTGGAACAAAAGTAAATATTTTCAAAGGAAATAAGTATCCTATAATTAGTTTTTTTTTTAATTTGTCAAGTTTGTTTTGCTTAAAAGGTTAAGCATTAAAACTTTAAAATCATTTGCTACCTGTAGGCACTATCATGTTTGATATCATGTTTATCATTTTGTTTCATGTTTTATCAAGTTTGATGAAATTATTGGTATATTTTAACTTTTCAAGTGAGGCAAATACTTGCAAATTAACACATATAATCGCCAGGTATGTTAGCTTAGTAGGTTCAAGCTTGGTGTAAAGAATTATACCAAAAGAAGAACCGATTAGACTATAAACTACATATGCGTATTGCCATGATATACACAAACTTCAGGCATCTACAGAACATAACTTCCAACGGTAAACCAGAGCTATTCTATCTTTATGTTAAGTGGAACAATGCCTCTCGCCATAAACATACAGTTTACCAAACAGTTCTGATCTTGCTTTCAGGCATATCAGAGTAAAAGTTAAAAGGGTTAATACAGCTCTCAAACGGTTGAATAACTTTTCCTACAATGTCAAGGAACGAAATCACTTTTGAAATTGCGACACCGAATCGTAGACATCCCTATTGTTAGGTTTCTGTCTTTTCCACCGATCTTGCAATCAGCTTATGTACCGTGCATATGTAATCCAATGATATGTGTAACCTTAAGGTCTTTATGTCGGTGGACTTGTAGATGGCAGTCTGGTATGCCAGACATCACCTGTGTTATTTACTTATGTGACAGTGTGTTTTCTTTAGCCTTGCAGAATGATGTCATAAAGTCATATGAATAATTTCATTTGTAATATTGAAGGGAGAAGTGTCCTTGAAAGAATCTTACTCTGCCGTTCAAGATTTATTATCCCCAGCACACTCTTACTCACAAGATTCATTCCAATTTTGATTTGAGATCATTCTTCACGAGTTATTCTTGCATATCTGGCAGCTTATATTGGACTTCGAGAGACATCACTTGTAGTCTTGCAACAGGATGGTATGAACTAAAATGATTGACTATTAGAAAGAGAAATGACCTTTGACATTACCATATATTCTCGAATACAAATCTGGGGGCCTCTCTAAAAAACTCGTTCAACAGAGCTTCATTAGGCTTGATTTTAAATGTCAAAAGGTTGCGTATTTTATTGAAGGGTTTGTATTGAGGAAGACAATATATGCCCAGCATGCCAACTGATATATTGATAAAGTTCCGGGTCAAAACAACTTGTTGGATGGCTTGCAAGCATCTGTGACCTATGGGTTTATATTCAAAGATCTTGTATTTTACTTTCACCTTGCAAGGATTTTCAGAAAAGAACTAAAACAATATTTTTAAGGCTAAAATAAAAAAAAGAACTCTATGACATTTCGTTTTTTAAATCAAACATTTAAATGATTTTATATTAACATCGACGTTAACAATCAAAAGATGTTAAATATCTTATTGCCATGGCTTTAAATTGACATGGATGTCAATTTTAGACTAATTCAAATCAAAACCCTGAAGGTACTCCTCCAAACCCTACATATAAATCAACCAACTGTATATTTATTTAATTAAAAGTTTCGGACGTATAAAGGGTCAGTAGCAAGTTTTCTTGGATAATAAAGTGATTGCAGACATGGAAATATATGTTATCAACTGGAAGACAATGTTATAATCAAATGATACAGTTCTAGAGCGAACATATGATGTTCAGTTAAGTTATGCGAATCCGTTTGAGTAAAAGGTGTTCACACAAAACATTTTGCTTAATACTTGATAATTTCGCAGCAAACGTTTTTCTGCACTATTTCTTATCAAGATTGCAACATTTGAATTAAATTTTTCATAATTTGCTCTTTTGAAACTACCATTCTCTGTTGTAAATATTTTCTATTCATAAATCCCTTTTAGGTTATTAATGTTGACATGTAAATGTAACACATTCACATTCACACATTTTTGCTGTTTGACATGAATTTAAATAATGACAGTGACATTTATGGTCCATCAATATTCATCATAGTTTTGAAACAAAATATATTATTTGAAGTCTGTAAACGGAGGTTGATATTCATAAAATATTTAATGTAATTATCCCGATCAATAGGCTTGTTTTCTTCACCAACGCAAATGAAAGGAACTTCAAAACAACCATGTTATCCAAATGACACGGCGAAATGCAAAGATAACCCTTTGAAATAAAATAAATGGATATTAATGGGATTAATACGGAGTCATTTTCAAGACAACTCAATGTCAAGAAGGTTTTAAAGATAGTTGAATCAAATGGGCATTATTGAAGGATGGAATGATTCATTCATTTGAAGTAAATCAATCATTCGACACTTTGCAGATTACATTAACATTAATATATGAACAAAAATCATTCTTGTGTCAAACACTGACAAAAATCACAAAGTTATTACAAAACTAATAAGTGTTTCTGTATAAACATTGTTAACTGTCATCTGATATTAGAAAATTTGAAAATAAGGATAACGAAACCTCGTGTTTATATGATTGCTCGTTTATACTGGAAGGATTTTGTTTTGTCCCAAGTGGAAATCTAGCCAATCATTTATTGATATCTGAACAATTTCATTTTGAGATATCATTTTAGGTTCAAATTCGTCAAAGATATATTGTTTTAACTGTAGACAGTAATACCGCGTAACATAAATTACATGTAAATGGATATGTGTTTGTACAGCCATGTTTGTAAAGCATATTGTTTTTGGCCTGATAGACCTAACGCTTATAAACAGATGATTTCGATGTAAAAGTACTAAGAAATGTTTACAAACAATGCAGTTCAAACATATTGAAATCTACAATGCCGAGACGCTTTATTAGGATATTCATGGTTATTGATATAAATGTTAGAACATTAAATATTCTGCTGTACATGGTTTCAGCTGTGCAAGGAAAAATCACTATGACATATGTGATCTTAATTTATCTGTAATACAAGCATATGTCATTACGTTTCTTTAGAAATTCAGCACCTTTTAGATCAACATCAACATTTCAAATATACTGTGGATGTAAGTTCAAGGATTTTACTTTAATCATGGGTTTCTTAAGATTAAAGCTTGTGAGTAAAAGTTTTGCTGACATGTCTTTGGGTTTACGTCACCGTAATTATGTTCAACATAATAGTATCTTGTGCGTATTGGGTGTATTTCTCTACATTTTCTGCTGCAGACCTAGTCTGGTCCTGACAATAAACAGATGTCAGTAACTGATTGAGAGGGGGGCTGGAGGAAAGAATTGGCTTCATTACAGCTAGACGTTATTATTATAGTTTTTACCCAATCCGCTGACAATACATGCTTCAACGTTTTTCTACAAGTTATTAGGAGCCATATACTGCATTTCTATTATAGTCTTTACCAAAAATAGATGTCACTCACTGGTTGATTTCTTTAAGAGGTTTTGGCATGCATTTCCTCTACTGTACGAGACTACAACTTTAAAATGTCCCTCAAGGAAATTATATGTTTCTTACCTATTCCTTTAAAGATATGTTTTTTTACTTCATTTCAAGATTTCATTTAATGCTTCTCACAATAATTTTATGCTGTCACTTTTTGAGTGAAAAAAAATTCGGGCGAGTGTTTTTAATATATACCAGCTAGAAACCCATATATTTGTGAGAACACCTCCTGCGGAATCGAACCCGGGACCTCCAGGTGAGAGTCATACACTCTACCGATTCAGCCAAAGAGATATCCCTCTGGCCAAAGCCAGTAGGAATACTTTTATTTCACCCTGCCACATACACCCCCTCCCCAAAGTGACTCGTTCTCGAGTCCAGCCACTTGAAGTTATCAAGCACCTCAGCTCGACTTACTCAGGGTGCAGTGAGCCCCACGTTGGGCGCCAAATGTAACAGAAGTGATTGTGAGATCACCTCCCGCGGGATCGAACCCGGGACCTCCGGGTGAGAGTCCTACACTACCGATTCAGCCAAAGAGATATCCCTCTGGCCGAAGCCAGTAGGAATGCTAATATATAATATATTATCCAAGACAATGCAATACAATTTATCAATGTCAAAAGCAATCTGATATGTGAACCAGAAGAATAATCATTTGTGTAGTGTATTACATTTAGGTAGTAGGTGTTACAATGTCTGTGTGTGATAATGATATTTTTCCTTGAGAGACATTTTAAAAACTGCTTTTATGAACTTTTTTAACCGAATATCCCTAAAGTCGTGTACTTAATTGTTTTTATGAAGTTTTTATGAATAGTAACCGATTTTACTTTTTGAATGTTTTGGAGCTTTTGGTGTATACTTTTACACACATCAAGTAAGTTGTGCAAATGACTTAATTCAGGAGAATCTATACCAAATTAAATTGCTATTTGATTGTTTGAAAGTGTTTGATGTATATATAAAAATACATTATTACCATAAAACAGAGAAGTGGCGATCTATGAGACAACTGAAGACCATAATCTCCAATGATACAGTATATCTGATTTACAGAATCACTTCAAACATGTTTCAGCACAAACGGATCTATATAAGTTACAACGATTAATGCAGCTCTCAAACGGTTGAACAGCTTTTCAAACTATGTCAAGGAACGAACTCAATTTGGAAAGTGCGAGACAGACTCGTAGACATCCTTATTGTTACATTTCTAGCTAGTCCACCGATCTTGCAATCAGCTAATGCACTGTGAATGTAATCCAATGAAATATAAATCTTCAAAGGCTCTAAGTCTGTAGACATGTAGATTATTGTCCTGTCTGCCAGACATCACTTTGGTTATTTACTTATGTGGTGGTGTGTAATCTTCCACCTTGCAGAGATAGGATATAGATTGATAGAATTGATTTCATATATGACATCAGTATGAAGTATGAAATTTTACCATTACAGATTTATCGTCTTCATTACTCCAGGGATTCATTCCATTTGAGGCTTCAAAGCTTATTGTATGCTCGCATATTTAAATGTTGAATTTGTCTCTGATATGCCGTTTGATCTTCAATGCTTTATTTACATTGTTTACTTTCGTCTCCACGCCTTGATTTAAAGTTGTCTGTAGCGTCACAGAAAATTAACCATCTAGACAAGATTTTTTATACACATATTTATTTAGTATCTCAAGGTTTGATCTTCATCGATTTACTTATATAGTGTATGTTTACTCTCGTCCAAAACTATTAATTGAAAGGTGTTTGTTCACTTCATTGGATGATAAACCATCTGGACATGTAAATGCGATGATGCTCTCCTTTTCACTAGATTTCTTTATCGAGACATAGTCCATTCTATTTATCATCACGTCTGCTGTATTTACAAATGCTATGCACTATTGGCAGTGGTTATTTGAAAGTTGTGACCTTGTTTTCATAAAAGTGTTCTTAGGACAATCCAGAGATGGACTTCCCTTGAATTAAGATTTTCATACACATGCTCTTCGTTTTAATATCCGAGCAATATTCTAAATATTGTGTTTTTCCGATTCCAAATGCGAGGGTAATGTGTGCAATATTGTGCAATTACTGTTTCACGCATATTCCATTTTCATTTTCTGCTGTAATCTAATATAAAGAGTATTCAAGTCTTCTAATTTCTGAATATATTTGTTACAGAAGAAAAAGATTCGATGTATCATCCTTAATCATTGTTTGTTAAACTTCAATGAAAATTTACACATTTGTACTGAGCACTGCCACTGTTGAGTTGAATGATAAATGGGTCAATGTTGAGTTAGCAATATAACAATGTAACTATGACGTCTGAATATTGTGATATCATTCCTAAATGAGCAAATGGTATGAAGTTGTCGTTGGCATTATACATTTATTGTGCATAACAAAAATACATTCTTTGTTGCTGAAAAGGAAATTCATCAGCGTTAATTATCTATGAAAGTCTAGATATCATATTTTGAGATATGAAATGAGATGATATTTTTAAAATTACGTATAATTATTTAGAGAAGACGAATAAGGATGGGGGTAGATTCATAGTGGCACCAAGTTGTCCAACAAGCCATAGGGTTTTCTGGATTACCTGGCCGAGTGACAAAACAAAATTAATTCACGAGGGGCATAACCTTGATATGAAAGGGGAACGAGTTTTGTATCCTATTTATTACCCACGCTTTTTACAATGAAAACATCGTCAAATTAAAGTAAAATTTAGCCTCCCTACAGAGAAACTCAAAACGCGGATTAATATATTAAACTGGTGATTGGAATTTAGGCCCCTTCACTTCGGAAAACGTACGCTGCTTTGGTGAAATGTAGTTCATTACATTTGATAAAGAAACACATGAAAATTAACTACAACTGAAAGTAAAAATAATTTAATTCATATAAAGACTTGGTTTCAGCTACAAATCTGTAATTCAGCATAATCACACGAAAACTGTCAACATTATGAAATGATAAACATGACCAAAATCCCGGCTCAACGTCAGTCGGCCGTCACTCCAGGCGGGTCGTGACGTTGAGAACTGTTCGGAAACAACGGATTAACAAGACACGTTTTGAATGGCACACGTAACATTTGGCCTTAAAAGGGATTAACATTGAAATTTATGTCTCAAAAACTGTCGACTGGTAAAGAAGCTGTTCAATTGCAACTATTCTTCATCAGAGGACAAGTCACTGTAAACAATACGGCGACGCTTGGCGGATGTCGACAGTGGCAATGGCTCGTCCCGGCTGAGAATTCCCCTTGTCGAGAATCAATGTTAATGTTGAAAACTCCACCGTTTATTGGACCTAAAAAGACACTGCCTACAACTTCGAATGATGAGGATTTCAAACCAATCTCGTCCAAAAACTTTTCCATCGATTTTGACGAAATCATTGATTTTTACGGGTGACGCCATCTTTGTTTACATGAGTCCCGATAGACCTAGCAGCCGAATTTTGTTACTTATTTAGATTGTATCGTTTTTCTATTTATTTACGGACATTTCAGTTATTAAAGGAAAGAAAATCTTTGCATGTAACCACAATGAAAATCAAATTTTATTCGATTATATTATGAAAGTTCTCTTTTTTCGTGTGCTTAGGTCCGAAAACTTATGAATGGAAATCATGAATGAAATAGCTGATGAAAGTAGTACCGGTAACGTCAAAACTCATGTATCAGCCAATCAAATCACTCGAAGGTTTGAACAGATTTTTATGAAACCCCTTTACGAAGTCCCACGTGGGTAATAATATCTTATATCAATCCTTCATCAGTAACCATAGGAATAAATTGCTAATTGTATACGAGCTTTAATAAGTTGTTTCACTGTAAATATCATTGTACTCAATTATCCAAAGTTCTCCCTAAATGTTTACATCATACGATTTGATAACTTGATCGCCGTTTTCAAGTTTAATTCCAAAAAAATGATGTAGAAAGTACACATACATCCTGATCAAGATAACTGAAATATATTGACTATTTTCTTAATATTTTCCTGCATTTGGCAACATCAAATTGCCTATTTTCGTTCAACATTAATACATAAAATTATCATTCAGTTATTTGATGTATGATTTCAAATTACTGAAAAGAAAAAAAATACATAAATATTAGATTTGATAGATTTGATTGATTTCAAACCAAAATAAAAAATTTAGTCTTTACAGTCTTGGTGTTTTTTACATGGTTGTTATCGGTCTCATTTAAATGTTTAAGATGGGATAATTTCATTTCATTCACCTCTAATAAGATGTATGTAGCTCTCACTGTTGAACTGAAGCCAAAATCATCACTTGTGTGTTGTATGTCAATGTTTAAATCTTTTTTAAATTCTATTTCGAAACATTCTGCATTGGCAACTACAGAGACAAGCTAAAAAGAAACTTGTTTCCGGGAATGTGGATCGAACAATGAAATCCCCCTTGATATCAACTATACAAGTACATCTATGTTAATAACAAAAGTATTCTCTGATTCACAAATTCCGGCCATTTGACTCTGAAGATCTCCCTTGATACCCATATATTAACATTGAATATAAGACATAAAGAATGCATGAAAATCAATAATATTCTTGATGCTGAAGTGCGAAGTAGTATTCATGTCACAGATTCACAGGATTAACTTTATATCCTCGTAAATACATGGTGTCAGAGATAAGGAACTGATTTGTAATACTCTTGAGACTTTCGAGGATTATGTATTCAACATTCGATTAAAATGTTTCAGCTTTCTACTCAAGGTATGATTTAAACTGAATATCTACAAAGACAAGTTCAAGTTTATGTGTGTCTCTGATAACTGAATATACTAATTTTACTTTGAGTGACGTAGAGAATGTTATTATTTTCATAAATTGTAAACTGGTCTGATAAGAATCCACAAACCGATGTTCAGATTTTATTGTTGATTGGAGAAGCGTTTTGTAACCGTATATACACATGAAACGGCAGAAAAGTATTGAATAATTCTTACATTCAAGTTTGCTTACATGTCTGCTAGGATCTGGTGAAAGTATGGAAAGATACACTATGCACTTACATAACGCACAAAGGCAGCAGGAATCGCTCAAATGATTTTGTTTTAGAAATACATTTCAGAGACAGAGATCGATATTTCAGGTAATAACGACTAAGATTGTATTTTGAAAAATGTATTATAATGCCTGACATCAACTCTGAAACAACACACATCTCGTAAAATAAGTATCCGATTTCTCTGTATTTTCATTTTTGTGTTCAAAACATTAAAAAAATCTAATCATATGCATTTGTACGTCATAAAATTGACAGAAATAAGAACGATAAATCAGAATCAATGATAACAATTTTCACCCTTTAAGAAAGTTACTGCGTGTACATCAATAGCTAGAGTGCAAATCATCGCTATGTACAATCAGTTCTTCATTAGTTGTATTTGGTATTCACTGAACGAGCTGCAACACAGTTGACATATCGACTTCAACATTTATCTAGGGTTAGATTTTTAAATGCCCTTGAGACGGCATCCACTAATCTGATAAGTAGTTAAGTCCGACTGCCTTGGCAGGAAGTTTGAGTATAAATCACTTTCCACAGGCCACTTCCACAAGGAAGTAAAGTGAAGTCTTTTAATCAATGTTCAGAAACACACATAATTCTCCTCGTCTTTCGGAGGGCAAAAAGATGCTCTGCTGTAATCCCAAATAGTATTTTGAAATATGTGTTTATTATGCAATGACAATTTCCATTTCCTGTTCACAGTCTAAAGTCAGTTTGATTAAGAGATATCAATCTTGATCTGAAAAATCCCTAAAATTCGCAAAATCTGAAGTCATTTAATATGATCATGAAGTATATGAGAAAGCTTACTTTTGCTAACGTAAGCGCCTTCTCTTTCATAAATTGCCTGATAAAAGGATCCTGCATTCTTGCAAAAAGTTTTTTTTCAAAATCGTATCCAATTCATATATCTGTAGCATATCGTAGACTTTGTTTCAGGTTTTTTTAAAGGATAAAAAAAGAAATAAACTGCTGAAGAAAGAATCACAATCAACTTTATTCAAACAATAGTTGTTATCAAATAACATTGAAAACCACTCAATGACAATCATAATGTCTCATACAAAGATTAGGTTAAGGGTGATCATTATATTATATATATATATATTAAATATAACATACTTCACATAGTCGTTTGAAGAATCATTTTAATCCGATACTAGTATTTCGTCAATAGTATTGACTCATCAGGGATGAAACGATATCATATCGTTTCATCCCTGATGAGTCAATACTATTGACGAAATACTAGTATCGGATTAAAATGATTCTTCAAACGACTATGTGAAGTATGTTATATTTAATCTATATGTGACCTTGCGTTTGAACCAATTCAACTTTTCATATATATATATATATATATATATATATATATATATATATATATATATATATATATATATATATATATATATATATATATATAATGCAAATATTAAATTAAAGTATAATTGTGATAAAATGAATACATTTGTCACGAGGCATGCTAATGGTAATTTTCTCATTTCTTGGATTAAACTGTCTGCATGTGATCATATTATCATACTATTATACAGTCTAGTCCATTGAGTGATTGTTACCAACATTCTGAACTTAGGAACCTCGTCTGCGCTGTGATGATGTGGTTTACTAGCTACTTTATCAGAAGATCGCTTCTCTGCAAGAGGACACAATATTGTTTTTAAGGGTACAAACTCAGCACATTCTCAGAGTAAGGAGAGGTGAGGTGATTGTTGGTTTAACGCCGCTTTCATAGGTATTTCACTCATATATCGGAAGCTAGAATTAAGCCCGCAACACTGCTATAGCTATGCATTGCGATGAAACCTGCGAGCCTCGGATGGAACTAGCGAACCGTGGGTTATACTGCGCTGATATTAAGCATTGTGACAACACCTAACTGCCTCTAGATCAGTTCTCTACTGCAAAGTTGGCGAGCACTTGGCCCCGTACGCGCTTACCACTGCTATCCCACCCCGCCAGCTCTGTTTGTCCCAAAAGCGTATCCAGTCAGATGTATTCGACTTCTTTCTGTGGCAGATTGATATTTTAAAAAGTTTTATTAGAATCTCAATATGATTTGATACCAATTTTAACTTCGTTGAACTAAATTTCCTAGTATTAACATAGTCAGAAAGAAAGTGTGTTCACAAATGTAAGCTCATTTCATTTATTTTTCAAATATTCATTTGTATGAAACTTATTGAGAATAATAACTGGTGTCCACCTTTTGGCCGTCTAATTGGAAAATCTAATGCATATTCAAATCCAAGGTCACAGAGCGTGAGTTTCTGGATCCTCTTCATCAGGATTATTTTGTATGAAGACAACTTGATATGCATGTAGAAATGGATACATTAAACTCAAAACTATTAGAATCCTATGTGCTGGAAATCGATGTTTTAAAAGATAATATCAATAATGATTTGACAAAGATTCAAGCTTGCTAAAATATGCTTGACTGTTATACATTACTAAAAATAGTATGTCAAAAAATAAAAGCATATTTTCATATTTTACTCAAATGTACTTTTGTACAAAACTCATTGATCTTGATTCGAGAGATTTATGTTTATGTTTTCGCATGGGAATATAAAATCAATATCCAAATCAAAGGTCAGATAGATTGAGGTTGTGGATCTTCTTCATCACGATTTCTTTCTCAAAAAGACAGAAATTGGGACATTGATGGTGATCCTTTGACATACAGTTAATTTTCTAAAAAGCTTCATATATCATGTAGATGTTTCCGTATAGTGGTCAATTTGGAAATCTCATCAATATACCACAGTCTAGAAAAGGAACCATGTATCTGGCTTAAGGATGTTCGCTCCTCAGTCACAGTTACAAAACGCAAATAAAATCATAATGTTCTTATATAATCAACCAAAATGAAGCAGAAATTTCTCAATTTTGATGATTTCTGATTGAATATTCATCGACATTAAGGTCATCATTTCCCCATTGACTCCCATGTTAAATCTCTGACTGACAAAAGGATCTTTGTGTGAATATCTTGATAAAACCCACACTAACCCCCATTTTTTGGGGTTGATATTTTAAGTATATACACTAAACTTTTGAAAAAAAACAAGTTAGAAAAAAAGTTTAATACTTTAAATTTGAGGAACGGACAATCTTAAGTTGTACAAACCTTTGTTGCCTAAGACGTAAGGAAGAGGCAAGGAATAAGGAAATAAGTCATCTCAACTCAAAATGTCTGAATACGTCACTCAAAATTTTCATACTTAAAACGTTTGAGTTCTTGATCATTGGAAAAGTTAAGGCTTTTCATAATTTAAACATCAGACGCTTTTCTTTTTTAAGCTTTTTGTTCTTTTTCTTGTCTTTTCTAACATGGTGATTTCTTTCGGATACCTGATGTAATGCTCTATGATATAACCCCAATGCATATAAAGAGTCCAAAACAAGAAGGAGGATTCCCCGGAAGTACCTACAAAATATCCTATTCCTATTTCATTCTTTATTCTGCTGTAATACAAGCATCTGTTCACACGTTTCTTTAGCAATTGGCTCAGAGAAAATGTCACTGACCTATTGCCTCAAATAACATGTTTCCTACTTTAGTTCAAGATCGTTATTCATCATACTTTTTACATTAAATGGATACTGTCAGTGTTTGACTTCCAAACGCCTGTAGGCAAGTGTTTTTGCAATAGGCTAAGAAACCTGTACATGTAATCTGTTTTCTACAAGGAAATATCGATGACCTATTTCCTCATAGGAATTGTTTTAATTCTATCTGATACTATCTTTTAGACTCCGTCATACATGTAGTTTAATTCTACAGCTGAATTTCAATAGATTTTACATTGTATTAATCCAATTAGATATATTTTTAAAAATGCAGTATTATATTAGTTTTTAACACTTTTTAGTTAAGACGGAGACAAAAAACAAAATACGATTTTGGAACGCAACAACTTTTCAAAATAATCCTTCCATAATGTATCAAACACAATTATGAATCCCGACCACCCTACCAGCCCCCTCCCCCATATTAAAATACTGTGAACGAAAAATACCTAGATACAATATTTTTGTTTCAAAATTAGATTAGATGTTTTGAAATATCAAGCAGACCAAGTTGAGTTTGGCATGAAATTTAATTGTTGTCGATGTGAATCCCAAGAGAGCATTATTGTATATACAAATTCGAAAGTGAATTGACATTACTCAATTAAATCAAAAAGAAAACTTTGCTGTCCATACAAATTGAATAGAAATTCCAAAATGCGAGAGGTATGTTAGTGCTTTCCATCTTGCCTATTTTTAAATGTCAAAAGCAATCTGATATAATGAACCAGAAGAAATATGTCATGTGATCAACCGAAATGAGGGTATTATTTCTTCTTAGATATGAATTAAAAGGCTTCTACAATGACATAAAATTCATATATATATTAAATATATTAGATGTATATTAATGTTATGAAAACCCTTTATGTAGGCAATGTAACCATTGTCAAGGAAGTAATACAAATGATTTGATGAAGGGCAATGACAACAATGACTATTTACATAACTTTATACTTTTATCTACATGTTGTTTTGATAATCCCTAATTCCAAAATTGTTAATTCCATTTACTACAATCACTTTCACAAATGCATTTTATTTAGAGCCCCAAAAAGGTAAAGTAAGATTACATGTCTTCAATTATATTAACATTTCTTTGCTTGCCCAATTTGAAGTCCATTCTATTAATCACCTTGAGATGTATTTCCTCTTATAAACGAAACCGATCGCGCGAGACAACCATCAAGGATTTAACTAGCAATCCATGTGCATTCATCGATAAATGTAGGTTCGGTCTTACTGGAAGAACTCACTAACAGGCCTAGTATTAAGGAGTTGTTTGTTAGAAATCAGGACCAATTGCTGACTTTCCTCCTAGCTCCAGACGAAATAGTCCAAATCATATCCTGACCTCAAACGTTAACATCCTTAGTCACTCTATCCACTTGTGAACTGATTGTCAGATGATAGGAAATTGATAAGAAGGGGTAAGACAGTGTTTTTATTATAACAATTCTTTTAGATTGTCATTTTTAGATTGTCACGATTGTTAACTGCTTTTTTTACTGTAATGGTTAAGTGTCAATGCCTCTGTTTAATTATTTTTATATATTATTATTTTCATATTTAAATTAACAATTCAGTTTTGTGAGAGCTCAAAAACATATTTTGTACAAATTTATTTAGACGTGTGTAACTATTAACAATGTCGGCGACGTGCAATTAAGTTACGATGGATCGATGAGATTTCAAGCAAGATCTTCCTTAGAAGTTTCAACCGATGCAGTGTGTTGCTACATATATTTCATCCACAAATCTCATAATGAAGTTTCTCCAAGAAATGTGACGTCCATTGAAAATATCAATTTTTTTTTATAACACTATGGTCGATAATGTTTGTCACCAACAAGAAATATTGGAAATTGGAAAAAAATTTCCACAAACTGTTGCCTGTAAGCATCTTTGAGATCGATATATTTTGTTGACTAAACACAATCACAGGAAAATGTCTATCAATCAATAAATGTTGTATTTCACCTTTAGTGTTTCCTTCAGATTCTGGCAAAAGTGTTCACTTACGTTTGAAATGTAACATTTTACAAATGAATGACTCGTTTGATTACCTTAGTAAGAAATGATTATGTAGCATAAGTAATATTTCATCGATTAAATATAGGCACAATTGCCAGGATACAGAGAAACATTGAATTGAGGTGAGGTGATTTTGGGTTTAACACCGCTTATATCACGGATGCTAGTGTTATTGCAGGGACAACGCCTGCAACGCTATTGTGGCTATGCTTTGCAGTAACATATAAATTGTTCATCAGAAATCTCAGTCTTTCCTTCTGTTACAAACTGTATTGAATAATTCTTACATTCCCTGCTGCTGTCATGTCTACTAGAAATAGACCACTCTTTGTTAAGATTCATTTTTATTCAACACCCGCAAATTTGGTTTAAAACCCGACGGCGAGGTGTGTAACGGGCGTGGTTAGGACTCACTATTTGTGAAAATTTACATTACAAGTGCCTGCAGATAATATTAACTGGTAGCGCGGAGAGCTTTTAGAAGATACCATTGTAAAACCCCACGAACACAATCCTAGCTAACTATCCCAAGACCACTGTGCCTGCAACGCAAATATTGTGACGTTAACTGGCTTTTATGATGTCATAAAATGGATACATCATTCGAAAAAAGGTGACTGCATAAAACAAAGTGACATACTTGGACTAAATAAGCAAGTTGAAAATAATTTATCATAACCAGATTCTATGGTGATATCTACGGGTAGACATAACTTAGAATATAACAATAATTCGGCACGATTTTTTTTAAAGTAACAGTAAAATCTAAATTTTATTGTTAACATATTATATGCACATAAAATACAAATCATCACCTTATAAAATCATTTACTTTATCTTTTATTTGTCCAAAAATCACCAATAGGATATATTGATAGTTTTGATCAATCAATCTGCATAATTTATAAATTAGAGAGCAGAGAACAGTATATCAGAATGATCGGTAAACCTTTTTTTATCCTCAAGGAACAGTACAAATATCGTTTTCTACGGATAATGATAAATTACTGTCCCCAGGGATGTAAAGTGAATCTTGTACTCAGTAACCAGAGAAACATACCCTATCACGTGTCTTGAAACTTGTAACTCTGAAGTCAGTTTCCATGTCTTATTCACCTGTGAGAACTTATATATAAGTTACATACTATTTCACAGGACAATTTTTATATTTCATAAGAAAGAAAATTTACTTTTCATATTTGTATATTTAAAACTGAAGTTACCTTATCAAATTTCATTAAAAACTATTCAATGAATAATCATAAAGTACTTCACTTACTAAGATTATGATAACATTACAAGAGTATACATTATTGTAATATTTTGCGTTAAACCCATTACAAGATATAGATTCAACCTTACTAAAATATGCTAGGCTGTTATACAGTCCCAAAAATAATATAAAATAAAAGCATACATGTATATTCATATTTTTCTCAAGTGTACTTTTGTACAAAACTCGTTGATCTTGGTTCGAGAGATTTATCTATGTGTCCTCTCATAGGAATACAAAGTCAATACCCAAATCCAGGGTCAGAGAGATCTTCTTCATCAGGATTTCTTTCGCAAGCGGACAGCTTGTAGTGCATGTAGAAATAAAGACAGCTATTGTGATCCTTTGAGATGTTTTTAATTTTCTAAAGAGCTTACTATATCACGTAGATGTCTCTGTATAGGGTCAATCGTATGTCATCAATGGAAGACAAGTTTAGAAACGGAAACATGCATGTTGCATAAGTGGTACAAACTTCCGTTGCCTGAAATTTAAGAACAAAGAAAATGATTTCAACTCAACATGTCTAAATACCGTCACACACAAATTATATACATCCAGTAGTAGATTTATTAAAAAGGTAAGCTTGTGAAAAAGATTTTAAAACTATTACACTTTAAACTTATGAAAATATAACAATGATTTTGTGTATTTGTTTGCATTGTCTGACGTTTTTGATAAGAAATTTTGAATTGACTTCCAGCAGAAAACCTGACACAATGCTCTTTCACACAACCCCAATATATATGTTTAAAACAAGAATGAGGATTCATCGGAATGAACTACGATACATAACATATACCAGTGTATTCAGAACAACTGGTTTCTTCCGTCTATTTGAAATGAAAGAGTCAATGTATAGGTGTGTCTACAGCAACGTTTATGCAACATCTGCCTGCGAGAGGAAAGGCTTATAAACAAATGAATGACAATTGAACACCATGCGGTGGAGACGTGTTGAATTTGACAGTGCTAGTATTGAGATGGTTTTTAGGATACAGATAACCTTGAAAGTGTAATATATAAGATATTTATAATAAATATATAAAATATTATGTTGTTAGCGAGTCGATGAGTGAATTGGGGTTTAAAGTATTTTTATATGTATTACACAGTTTTAACGGTCGAATAAATGTTACAAATTCATATACTTTCTGACAAAGCTCTGTAATGCAAGCATATGTCAATACATCAATTTGATAGTACATTACAGTATATAAGTTAAAATGACGTTAGTTTAAAGATTCTACTTGACCATTGGTTCTTTCAAATTAAAGGTTGTATGGAAAAGTTCTTACTTACACTGTCTTTGAGTCTTCTCAACAAACATTAAATTGATCATGAACAATTTAAATCTTTATCTATAATATAAATAATTTAAATGCCTTGCCTAAATGCTTTCAAACATTTCTGTATATATTCAGCTGCATAACTATTCTGGCCATAGCAAATGTCAATGACTGATTGTCGGAGTCCTGCAGAGGCTAGATACAAGTGTTCGCTTCATTACAGCTAGACGTCCTAATTACAGTGATCATCGCAGAAATGTCACTTACCTATTGCCTAAGAGTTCATTATTCTACTGTATTTACTACCAGTTATCAGCTGACGCGATGTTACAGCTCTATTAGAGTCAACAAAAAATGGATGATTTCTTAAAATTGTTTTCGCTAGAGATTCCTCTATTACGCGAGACTCATATGTTAAAATGTCCCACAGAGAAAATGTCAATGACCTATTGCCTCAAGTGACACCTTTTCTACTTTTCTCTGAATTTAATATGTTATATTTCTTACATAGATGAATGCAGCAATTTTGTGAGTTCAAAAGCCTATAGGCGAGCGTTTCTTCATTGCAGTAAAAAAATGTAATTTGAATGTTCTATGGCGAAATGTCAGTAACCCCTTGCCTCAATGACTTGTTGCTACTTTATTTTATACTCTCTTTTAGGGGACATGATAGTTAAAAACACCCGATGAATTATTAATGAATGTTTGTTTAATTGTTTTACTGTGATTTCAGTTGTTCATTTTCTGATCAAATTGAATTTGTTGATAAGTATGCAAAACAATTAATTATTTTGAATGAGAAAATGACACAGAGATGTCGACAATTTTAGAGATGCAGAGAATATGTTAGAATGGAGAAACAATATCTTAATTATGTTGAGATGTTGTCTTTTTGATAATAACAAACCTGGCCTCAACTGAAATATTGATGAAACGTGTTTCATACAAACCCCAAGCACGAAATAGTGATCACCATAAAGTTCGGCATATATCAATTTACGGGAAACTTATATCATACTTTGAGTAAAGATAAACCTTAATAAAATTTTCTAGATTACACAATCAGATTATACTTTTAAAATAAGAAACAGAACAAATAAAAGTGGCCTTGAATAAATCTAATTTCATTTTTCTCGATGTGAACCATAAGGAAGCGTTGTTTAACATCAAACTTCGAATTTGAATGTCACATTGATCTTTTTAATCAAATATATAACATGGCTCTCTATACAAATCAAATACAAGTCCGAATGGCAAGCTAAATTAAAATTATCAATGTCAAAAGCAATATATTTGTTGAAAACCAGAAGAAATGTAAGGTCATTTGCTTCTAGTGAATTACTTTCATAAGAAATCGATCAGATGTTGGTAGTCTTCTTTGAGAAGCTTTTTTGAAGCTGGTTTAATGTAAGACACAATGTTTTGAGGACAGTGATTGTGTTATTTCGCATATACTTAAACCCTTAGATACCTTATCATTTGATGAAGAAGATATAGAAACATGAGCTGGTATTGACATAAATAGATGGTTTCATCTAAAGTGTTAAGATTATCTGAGATTCTACAAGTGTTGTGCCCATTTACTTAAATAGTTATGAAACTTATGAAACTTTTGAAAAGTAATGGAAATCTTATTTCATAGTTCAATTTTCCTTTTGTTTAATTTTTCATATTTGAGTCATTACATTAAACAGTATTAAATCTAAACTAGGTTGAGGCCATTGAAGACGTTGTGAATATAAGTTACAAAAGTGTGTACAAATCAAGTTGTAAAATGAAGTATCTATTGATGTTTCATATGTTTTATCAAGCTTTGCAAAACCTTGTTTGATGTATCTACTGAAGTCAAAGTTGCAACGCCGCTGGCTGGATTCGAACCATAGGCCTTTTGATCCGAAGCTGAACGCGCTAGCCACTGCGCTATCTCGCCCCTGGTTTTGCTATAAGATAAGCATTAACGTATACCATAGATACTGAAACGAGCAGGAAGGATCATCAGAGGAGTACACAATAAATATACTTTAACATTTGTCACTTATTAATTAATTTTTACCGTGGTTCCTAGAAATGAAAGTCGACCTTAAAATGGTTACATGTTGAGAGAAGGCCTAATAGTAAAAAACATTGTAAACAGATCAGTTTGATTTAAAGGTAAAGATTAATTTATGCAAAATATTTGGTGCACATACATTGAGATTCATACATGTAAATATGGTTTAAAGAAGTTAATGTATAAATGTGTGCTAATTAGATCTTTCAGTGAATTTCAGCACTGTTTTATTCAATGTGTTAATATAAGTTGATGTTATCCTTACAAATGCTACATATCACGTTTACCTAAACAAAATGCCCTTATTTTCAAATGCTTGTAAGAGCGTTAACAGTTACATTTGTAAGTAAAGAACGTTTTTCCGATATCGTCTTTAATTAATCTTACGTAAGATACAATTAACTTTCATCAAACTTCCCTGAATGTCTCCAGAATTCTTTCTTCATTCGACATTCATTATGTTTTGTACAGTAGTCCGGCTTGCTACTGCACTTTATTCTATTCCTTACAATAAATTGATGGCAGTTGTTTTGCTTTCATTTGTTCGTTTGTTTCATAACCGATATATTGCCGAATTAGTGTTCTTACGAGAGAAGTCACTGAACTTTTGTGTACAATAACTTGTTTCATTGGCTTTTTCCCATTTTACCAGACATATAACTCCATTTTTAATTCGATCCAAATAAATAACTGTCAATAGATGAGTTTCACCAAGGCAAGTCATTGGTTAGTTCCAACGAGACGCCTGTACAACTTAGTGAAAAATAAATGTCACTTATCTATTGCCTAAATTAAAAGACATGTGGCTAGTGTTTTTCTGCTATCAATTTATAAAGGGGCCCAATTGTTTCTCAAACGTCTGTTCATAATTTTTCAAAATGTCTTGTTTGACACGAAGTCCCATTTTCTGCTGACTTCAGCTGAACCTGACAGATCATCATAGTTTTGTTTACGTTCCTTATGCATCAGACCATCTTAATTTTATTTTGTTACCGAAAAAAGAATAAGGATAACACCTTTGAGAATCAATGAGTGTAGCTTTAAAGTTTCTGCTAATTTGACATGGTTGACAAAATTCAAATGTTTGGAATTGCATACTTAGTAATGTTAAATAAACGTGGAAATATTTAATTTGATTGGAAATGAATTACATACAACCTTCTTTGTAAACACGAATTATATAAAAAGGAAGAAACTACATGTATGGTTAATATCCAGATTTATTTACCTAATAACACACTTATAAAAAGGATATCGTCTTCAGTTATATCAAAGAATAAAATAAAGTAGAAATAATTATAAAATCGTAAATAAAAGCGCCCAAAACAATTTGACAGGAAACATTTATCATACTTTTAAGAAAATAAACTTAACTACTTTATCACTTAATCAGATACTTTTTTAAAAATATAAAACCAACCAATGAGTTATTCTTATTAATGAATTGTTATTATGACCAAAATCTCATTTCCTTAAAAAGCTTTCATTAATGAGAACCATCTTTATGCTTTATAATTCTAACTTAAATGGCATATGAATATGTGAATCAAATTTTGATTTAAATACTAAAAGCGCTATTAAGAAATGTATACATATGATTAAATAAGAAAATATGCATTAATGAGTCGGTGATATTATAAGTGTTTGTATTTTGTTGTGATAAGAAATTTACAATAAAGATCGATTATGAAATAAAAAGATTTATATTTGAGGTTGAAATTCAAATGTTTCTGAAAATTGTTTTTCTTGTTCACGATAAATTGGGTACCTCTGTACAAATACCAGCACAGTTCATGTTGGGTACGTCTGTACAAATACCAGCACAGTTCATGTCATGCAGAGATCAGAGTAGAGTGTCCACATGTACCTTCAAAGTCATTCAGTTCATCAATCTATAAATCATTTTCGCTGAAGAAAAATGTTTCAGTCATTAATACCTTGTTTTCTTTAGAAAATGAAATCACAGAACTTACGGTGTTGACTTACATTACATTTGCATTCATCGACACAAGATGCATCTTCCCAAAACGATAAACCACTGACCTTTAGTCCTAGATGACAAGGGCTGATGGTAAAATATCGGTCATCAGGACCAATTTCTCACTTCCCTCCTTGCCCGAGACCATGTAATCAGGAAGTCCAAATAATATCCCTGACCTCAAATGTCAACACCCTTAGTCTCTCTTTCTGCAACAAAATCAATATCAGATGATGAGATTGGACATAGGATGTGGAGAAACTGGAATTTCTTTCTTCTTTTTTTTTTATGGTAGGCATTTGTCAATTGAAAACCATCGTTTTTTAGGGAATGCAAGGGAATAAGGATGTTTTTTTAAACATTGGTGTGGTTTACGTGCTTCAGAAACAGAGAGCTATGCCAGTCAGAGCTTACATGCTCCTGGTAGAGGAACCCAATCAGGACAGAAACCAGACCAAATGTGAGTCCTTCTAAAACCTGCTGTCTTAAGCTTTCTCTCACTATGCCTTTCTTCCCGTCTGTTCCCTCATCCTTACGAACCCTTTCTCACTAATCTATCCACGTGTCTGATCACTGAAATGATGTTGGAAACACGTTAAACCCAAGAATTCATCTTAACATAAGAACTTATAATCTGTCGGTAGTATTTTTTAAGGAATGCGTTACGCATTCCATTAAAATCAAATAAACAACTTTGCCTCAGAATGTTTCAATGCATGGGACATTTCGTCATGTCAAAACCTTACCTACTAAAGTCACTTACACAAAGTAATGTGAAATTATGAAACTGAGACCTGATTTTAAAATGAGTTATTATCACCTCAAATTTATTTTCATATAAAGCATCAATGCAGATATTGAAACGCCAAATTTTTTTAGTAAATTGATCATAAGTTTTTGAAAGTTTGAGAGAGCCGCCTAATCGAGTATATTGCTCATTTGAATGGAACTTGAATCTACTTGCTGTATTTGCATCCAACACCTTCTTCTGCCTAATAATAGCTTATGAATCCTTGAAGACCTCAACGATGAAGACAACTTCTTCAGGTAATAAATAGAACAAGAAGTGTGTTGCTGCGTAACGTTATTATTTTCTGTTTTCAGAAACTCTTGATTAAAGAGAAACGGCAGTGATGACCAAAAATATACACAAACTCGTCTTCACACCATTGATGTTATGATAACACTGTCTCCTCCCATGCAACCAGGTTTTCAGGAGTTTACTTTTGACAAGATGGTTTCCTTTAATCATTGCCCACTAGGAGTTCTTACTTCTGTGGATAACTGTCAGATGTCATTACTCTAACAGACGCTAGCCTAGTGATAGAATCAAGAACGTTAAACCTTGTTCATGAGCTGCATATAATTTCTCACATTATGGTGTGAAAAGCGCGTCTTTGTATTGATCGATATACCACTGGAACTGCAAACCCAGGTCTGAATGTGAAATGGATTTCTGAATATCATATCTCTTGTTACCCTGTCTTTGAAGGACATTTATAAGTGATATACTTAAAGCGACAACATTTTTTGGATAACAACTTCTTTATTGTGAAATTCCTGGTACCCTGATTTTGTTAAGTCCTAAAGCCTATGGCGAAATAATTAGAGCGGGAGATGATCTAATGACTGGAGGATATATGTCTTCCCTTAGTTTAAACATATTTTATTCGTGAAGAAAAGGATGAGGAACAAGTTCTCCAACTTAGAATACCTTCTCCTTGGAATGTACATGGATGATTTACAATTTTTACAGTGATGACAGAGCATGAACAAGAAGACATAAGAAATTATATAACAACAAAGAATACAAATGATATGTTACAAGAATCTTTTTGTCTCACTAATGAATGATTGTACTGACTTAAATACATTTATATTTTGACAAGGTGATAAGTCAGCACTTCCTTCCAACAAAAGTTTAAGGTTAATTGGTATATCTGCTAATGTACATATGCGCTCTACTGATAACGTTAAGTTTAACCTTTGTTGTCTGTGCATTGGGCAATCAAAAAAATAGTGAAAAGAATTCTCAACAGGATGTCCACGTGAACAGATGGGGTTAAATTTTATTCCAACTTTATATAAATCAAAGTTTAAGAAACTGACTGCATAACGCATCTTGGTATGGATAATATTAAGGTTTCTTTTACCAAATGAAAAGTATGCGGGTGCACATGCATTGATGTTTGTAATTTGTGATTTAAATCGTGAAATACTTTCTAGGTTACGAACGGTGGTTGGTAGGTAGATTCTTTTGAATGTTTAAGTCTTGTGCTAGGAATTGATGTATTTTGTGAACTTCGTAGATTATAACTTGATTTTGAACCAACATTAGTTGGGAGCAATTCGTTCAGATATTGAGGCGTTATAGAATTTTGAATTTTATACATTAAACACAATTTTCGCTTTCTCCGTCGTTCTTGTAATGTTTCCCAACCAGTTTCATAGTAAAGAAATCTAATCGGTGTATACTTTGGTAAACCAGTAACTATTCTTGCCGCTTGTAATTGAATCTGTTCAAGCTTATTAGACTGTTCAAGAGTACAACCGTCCCAAACTTCACTGGCGTATTCAAGATGTGGACGAATAAACATGATATAAATCTTACTTAGGGTATCTCTACACAACGCATATTTCAAAAGTCGCATTGAGTTAACCATTTTTGAAACTTTTTGTATCATTTTTTGAATTTGAACCGCCCATTTTCCATTACTTGCTAGGGTTATTCCAAGATGCTTATGTTTGTCAACAATTTTAACTTCAACACCATCAAAATAAAGTTTCGGCGTAATGATTTCACCTTTAGTGGAGAATACGATAGCTTCTGTCTTATCAGGATTATACTTTATTAACCACTTTTTACCCCATATATTGAGCTTGCTGAGGTTGGCATTAAGATTTATTTCAATCAGTCTAGTATCTCGTGAAGAGTAACCAAGAGAAGAATCATCAGCGAACAAGCGCGCTAGACAATCTATTTCGTCTGCTATGTCATTTATGTATACAATAAATAAAAAAGGGCCAAGCACGGATCCCTGTGGTACACCAGCACTTAGGTGCCTCAGCTTTGAGAATGATTCATTAACAAAAACGCTTTGACTCCTATCAGTTATGTAACTTCTTAGCCAGCCCAACAACTGTCCGCTTATTCCATAACTTTCAAGCTTAAGCAGTAAACCCCTGTGCCAAACACGATCAAATGCCTTAGATACATCGCAAAAAATCAAACATAAGTTTTCTTTCTTATCCAAAGATTCACAAACATTGTGATATATTTCAATTAATTGATGGACAGTGGAATGTCCTGGTTGGAAACCAGATTGATATTTATACAAAAGTTTATTTGTTTGAAAATAATTAAACAAATGCTTAAAAACAACTCTTTCAAATACTTTCCCAACACAACTTATAAGTGATATTGGTCTATAGTTCGAAGCTAAAGTTGGATCTCCCTTCTTAAAAAGAGGCATGACATTTGCAACTTTCCATTCTAATGGATACACACCTGTTTGTAAAGACATGTTATATAACAAACACAAAACATAACTTATTGAATGTACAACATTTTTTAGGAGCTGATGACTTATTTTGTCAGGACCCGACGCTTTTTTCACATGTAAACATTTAATGACATCTTCAATTTCTAATTTAGTAATAGCGAGAGTGTCAAAAATTGCGTCCGTCCGTTTATTAAAACATGGCAGATAGTTCTTATTATCATTTAATGTTGAAATGGACTGGAAATACTCATTCAATCGTTAGGCTTTTTCATAATCAGAAAAACAAGTTGGACTTTCATGTTCATTATCTAACTTTAGAGGAGGTATGCAGGTACTTGAACCAGATTGCTTAACTAAATATCGTAAAAGTTTCCAGTACGAGCTCTTGTTTTCGACATACGAGTCAAGAAGAAAATTGTCAATATTAGCATAAAAGTTTTCTTTTGCATAAAATTTCATATTGTTAACTTTTTGTCTTTGCTTTTTGAACTTTGCAATATCATTAACCGATTTTGTTCTTTTTGCTTTTTTCCGTAACCTGTCTCTTTTCCTGCATTCTCTTCTTAAACTTGAGTCGAACCATGGTTTGTCGTTTGGTCTAATAGTTACTTTCTTTGTCGGAATGCAATATTTTATAAATACATTTAGCTTCTTGTAAAATATTTCACAAGCTTCATTTACATTATTGCAATCTATGAACAATTCAGCCCAGTTTGTTTCATTAATAAGTGCATTTAAGGATGTATAATCACCTTGCTTATAGCACATTATTTCCCTTGAGTATGCCATTTGTGTGTTTACTTCAGTAGTCAATGTTACATAAGTGCCTTTGTGGTCGCTAATTGATCTTTCAAATTCAATAACTCCACAGTCAATTGTAACGACATCTTCACTGATTATGATTGGATCTAGAAGAGTACTGGAATGTTGTGTTATCCTGGTAGGTTCATTTATAATGTTATGTAAAGTTTTTGTAACCATAATATCTCTTATGTGTTTACCTCTACAAGACAGCAGATCAGCATTCAAATCACCAATAATGATTATTTTACTAGTAATGTCTAAAGCATTTTCTATACTTGAATCTAATCTTTCCCAGAATTCAAAGGAATTGTACTCGGGTCTGTACTCTAAACAAATAATTAATGGTGTTCTTGGTAGGTATATCTTTATCCAAATTGTTTCATCGTAGGTATTTTCCAAGTTAAGCAGTCTCTTGAATGCAAAATTATTCTTGACATAGATCATAATTCCACCCCCAAATGAGTTCCTGTCTTTACGAACGGGGTTGTGGTAACCTGTCCATTTAAGTGATTCATTATCGATATTGTTATCTAGATGTGTTTCTGTAAATCCAACAATGTGGTTATCCGACAAATATTCGCTGAGATAATCAAACTTAGTTCTTACGCTTCTTGTATTCAAATGAAATAAAGTTAGAGTCTTGTCATGTAATTCGTTCTTTTGTGGGCCTG
This sequence comes from Phorcus lineatus, assembly GCA_921293015.1. Lineage (NCBI taxonomy): Eukaryota > Metazoa > Mollusca > Gastropoda > Trochida > Trochidae > Phorcus > Phorcus lineatus. The sequence continues at coordinate 13,907,861 of OV121092.1, read as the reverse complement.
GATTTGACTCAATATCACCAGCAAGCTGGAGTAACAATAGAAGCATTATTGTTACGTTAGTGTTACGAAACTGACTTTGTAAAACACAAAGGAAAGCGACCACAAGGCTTGTGTTACATGATGTTGATAAAAGAATACTCATTTGGTACAATTCAGACAAAATTATCCATTGAATAGTATTCTTACATGAATTGATATTTTTAAGGTTTTTGGTAAAGCGATTATAATTACATGTTTTACAATGAAATACCCCGATTGTCACACGATGTTGTACAATATCATTACCCATTATCTATTATTTTGGAAACTGGAAAAGCAGCGTGTGATCTAAACATCGGGTTAGTTCGTCGTAAAACAGCACAGACATTGTTCAACCTATTTTGGCAAGGAAGTGCAGACTTAGTTAGACAATGTTCACTTAATTTGGTATTTGTAAAGCATAGAGTTATTGAACAATAAAATAGAATGAAACTGATGAGAAGATAGTAACAATATTGGAAAAACATAACATAGTAGCATGGAAGGCTTGTGTGGATATTGACATATGTATTTACAAGAGGCATTTGACAGTTATATACAACTGGGGACACACAGCTAAAATGACTTGAACAATCTTGCTAATAATAACATATATACACACATACATGACGAAAGTTATAACTTACGTTTTGTTCGAAATCCTATGAACACAAATAACAGTTCACGCATGCACATATCTGTTCAGATCATCCTTACACTGAACGTGTTTCACTGCTCCTTCAGGTTGCTCCAGAACGAATATGCGACCATCCTTAGTCCAGGTGTTCTCTATCCAACGAGATTTCTTCAGGTCTCTGGCCATCTTGAAGAGCATGCTCCTGTACTGGGTCAAGTCCTCGTTGATGTACACGTTCTCCATCATGTTCCGGAGCTTTCGTCTGTTGGTGTACATGCCATCCTTATCCAAGTGACTCACGAACTTCACAATGATTTGTCGTTTCCTTCCTTGAACTTTCCTTCCCAACCGATGGCACCTGTCTATGTCCGATATGGATATATCCTTGTTGATCTTCTTCAACACGCCTAATGTGACCTTCTGGATGTCTTCGTTGTCCGACTCCTCCACCCCACTTATCCTCAATGAATTTCTCCGACTGTACTGTTCCAGTTCATCTGTTTTCCTGTGAAGTTCGTCTGTTGTTTTCTTCAGTTCTTCCTTCAATGATGTGATCTCCTTCTTCATGGGCTGTATCACTTCGTCCAGTGTAGATGTGATGATGCTCTTGGCTACTTCCATGAACGCCTTCTGGAACTTCTCTTGTAGCTGAGGTAGCATTAATGCTGAGGAGAGCTTTGTCGTCAGGACATCTACTGAAACCTCGTCAATGAAGATGAAAAGTGTTGACGGGTACGATATGTTATGGCTTCCTGACTCCGACTGTTCTCTATCCGTGTCCTCTAGGTTATGGTCGTCTTTCTCTTCGCCACTTGGTGTTGGTTTTGGCGTGCTCGTGAAAGTGAATACCTCCGGCATAGTCTGCTGTAGTAGTTGCCGTGAGGACTTGGTTGGTTGAGAATCCGTAGGTGATCCTGACGGTTTCCTCTTTTCACTCGCTGTCCTCACTGTTTTCCCTCCTCTTTTGTGATTCCTCTCTCTTGTCGACATCGTCTTGTTTCTCGATCTAACACAATGTTAGAAATAACCTTTGTGGTAATGTTCTGGGCCTCTGTCACAGGAATTTACAACGATAATTTACCACACAAGCGGGAGCGATGTTAAACACGTCTTGTCATGTCAGCCATCTTGACCGGAAGTCTTCCCTTGACAAATACCATGTTTATCCCATCGATTTAGAAAGTTAGTCGAGGTAGAAAAGTAGATATTTCACTTGTGGCACTCTTTTACATAACGATATGAGATAAACATGGTATATTCAATGACAAGCATATATTATATTTATTTTATGATTTCAGTTGTGTTTTATGTTGAAATTGGCCATTTTAAGCTGTGTGTATGCGCCCAAGGAAAGCCGGTATTAGCCGGAAAGTGACGTCATAACAGTTTTATGATTACGCCACTCGATTGGCAGTTCAAGAAGAGTGAAAATAAAGGTTATTGCCTAGAACCAGACAGAGGGTTTATTTCACCGGTAAACCAGAGTACCTGACTCACTATAAAGCATGTAATTTTGAACTACTATTGGATATCAACAAACAGTTCATCTCCAAAGCCCTTTAGTCTCAAGCATCCCATCCTGCTTCATCAGCGTAACTGAACCCGCTGATCGAGCTCCTTCCATATACCCTGATATCCCTTAGGGCAAAAGCCTCGTATCACTAGCTATCTAACCAGCCAATGAGACGACTCGCTTCCAGCATCAGCGGCACAACCCGGTGGAAAAATTCTGTTACAGAGCCTCTCCGTGATTTTCATAACATATTATTTACCTTTGATACGAACCTAAATGTTATATGTGGTGATATAAAATAAAAAAATCTTAACTTTTCATGTCCAAAAGACATATATATGATAAATACTGGTTTTCAATGAAAATCTTTAATTGAAGCCTTATAAATGCACAGAAGTGTAGATATCACGTCCAATATACATGGATTCTAGTTATATAACCTATCAAACACTATCAACTCCTAACTGCCCTCCTGGCTGTTTTAGATAAGTCTCCAAAATTACGTTTGACTATTTGACGCGCGCCACTGTCCAGTTTTCGATCATAATTGCGACGTTCTACCTTCATATTCTCACTTTTCAAAACAAATTAGCTTTAAAATGTTTATTTTTGGTAACAGTCGATAATTCGCGATCAAATGACACCATTCATTAAGTTTGGTGTATATATGACTCCAACAACTTACGCAATGGCTCTTTAAGTTCAAAAGAGTAGCGTCAATCTCTTCGGTTAACGGCATTTCATTGGCTTAAACAATAGCAGGTGAGCACAGCCACCATCATCAAGCCGCGCCAGTTGTACGAGGGATTTGGCTCGAAGGCGATCAGGTTATATGGAACGAGCTCGATCAGCAGATTCAATTACGCTGATGAAGCGGGATGCAAGCATCCGATCAATATACACATCTGAGTCCATTACACGAGATTTCCAAAATGATTTCCGTTTAGAGATATGAGATATAATAAATCCGTGAAACGTGATGATTTGTCAATGCAACAAAATACACGACATTCAGTTGATAGTATGATTTAATCGATACCAGGTTTCTGTTCAACAAAAATTTACCCCGATATTTTTCACAACTTTTCATCACTTCAAACACTGAGGTAGAGATTTTCTCAGGGCAATTAATTTTGTAACTTTTTATCATTCTATATCAGCTTTGGAAAAAACTTTGTGAACTTTTGCCGATGTTTCTAAGTTTTCATGCTTTTTCCCTTTCTTTATTTTTGCAATCATTTCTAAAGTATAGGCAATTTCTTTATTTTTTTAAAAAATAGCGGTTACAATTCTCCCCGAGTGGCGCTTGAATACCATCTGACTTAAATACCATCTGACGAAACTTGAGTGCTGGAATAAGCCCTACCCTTTAGTGTGACTGCCCGAACGTTACAGTTCATAATAGTGAGTGAAATCTGAAGTCTTCAGAAGACTACGGTGAATGAGGATGTACTTTTAAATCATATTATTAGTCCTAGAGCAAAATTAAATTAAAAAAATAACACAATTTTAATGTAAATGAAAACTTTCTCATTACGCCAAGGCAACCTCCATTTCCTGTTTCGAGTCTTATATCGCAAAATTAAAGGACAGGTATCAAGTTTTAAATGTATAATTCCGGTTTTTTTTGTCATTTTGTATGGTATGATGTATTGGTATGATGATTTTTCTACAGAACTAGTTCCTAGTTCTTCGCCTTCTGAAAGATGGTAAAAAGGCCAATTCATAAATATGTCATATAACTTTTATCGAATCCCGTTTTTTATATACCGTGATTAAATATCAGTGCAAACTTATCATTTTATATTATGTAACTTCATTATTATATATTATATTTTATCATATTATATTGTGTTATATTATATTAAATTGTGTTATATTATATTACATTGTGTTATATTATACAATTATAGACTCTTGTAGAGGTCGATATTCAGGTCTAACATTCCCTTCATATTGGAATAAAATCAGTTATATGAAGTGATAAAAACATTAACTTTAATTGCCAAATAGTGTCCCGAATAAAGCAGTGATATCACTTGCAGACACTAATCCTTTGTTTGGGCAGAAAACGTTCATATACAACCTGTACTTCTAGGCTAAGGTAAAATCACCGATAAACTCTGCGATTCAGGCAGCCATCATAAATGTAGCGTCGTGAACCTCTCTCCCGTGGTCGAGCCCATGCCACTCCTTTCAGGGACGAAGGGTTTACATTTACTATAACTGAGGTAAACATGCGTACGCGTCTAGAGATGTGAAAGAGAGATTGTATGGATAAAGTTGTAAATAGGAAGAAGAAAATCCTGCCCATGATAATATTTAGATTTCGAAATTTAAGGTCTCAGATGAAAATTTGGATATTTTATATGTTATGTTAAACAATATTCTAGCTATGTGAATCTTTATTTTAATGATATTATGCACTTGTGATATGACGTGTTTCACTGGTACAATATTCTGTCAGATAAAATTATAAATTGTTCTGATTGAAAAATTACAATGTTCTGATGTTACAATATCACCTTTTAATTGCATGACATGATACCACTATGATTCACAGTTTGAAAGATATTTTGGATCAGATACGTTTTTTTCGTGATATATTACAATGTTCTTATGATATGATAAAGTGGAACGGATTTTTTTGTCTGTCATTTATGAATCCACTCTCGCTCCTTCCTAATACCCTGATCTCGTTCAAGCCAAAACCCTCGTATCATCTAACCAGCAAATGAGACGACTCGAATTCAGCAACAGCGGCACAACCAGGATGGAAAAATCCGTTCTTCTTAAGTTGCCAATTTTCTTCCTTCAGAGACTTCTCTACACATTTTTTCCCATGTAAACTATGTTACAGTTAAAAGAAAACAAATTACCTGTAAAGACGGATACGTTCCGTATTCTACGTAATCATCGCTAAATAAAAATTTCCCTTGTAACATTCAGGTGCTCAGGTGATTAGTTCAAATGGAGCTCATATTTCACTCATAAGTATATCTTGAAATGTTAAAAATCACTTGCGCATAGAAATGCTGTACTTGTTACTTGTTGCTAGGGATAGCACCTGTGTCGAATGCTGTTATCTATGTTTTTATCAATTCCCGATTTCAAAAATGAATTCTGTCAGGCTATTTGCTTGGTAACCGATTCCTTTGTTTTGATGAGTCACTGTCTAGATTGGTCCAGTAATCTCCATATGTCTTTCGAGATACAGATCGGGTATTTACGGAAACATCTTTTTAGGTTTCATACGTATGTTAAACAATAACAAGAATTTTTCGATTTTTTATTTTTGTGAAACACATATGTTCTTATTTTGAAACCGAAAGGTATTTTTTACTGATTACTATACTCTACGCTTGACGTGGAAGATATAAAAAACAATGCCCAGAATATAAGTAGGACGTTATTGATAAGTTCTGAAAACCTTGAAAACCTGAAAACAAAACGGCGGGTGTGGAGGCGATGAATATTGCACTTATATCAGCCCGTTAGTCGAGGCTTCTAATTAATATAGATGAGGTTCCAATAATCAGGTATTCGGATCTTGAATTTTGCCCTGTTGGCCATCAGACTCTGTTTGTGGAAATAATCCTTTAAGTTCATTACGACAATGCAAGTTCCTCTCCCTGCTTTGGTCGTGTGTGGACCTTGATCAGAAAACACATGAAAACAATTGGTAAATGCCATGTTTTTGTAATATATTAAATTAAGCAATTATATATTTTTTTAAATACCAATTGTTATTGTTATACACTCACCATTTGTGAATATAGAAAATATCTTATCGTTCCTATTTTACATATTTAGGACAATGGTGATTATCTAAAATTGTTACCAACCTAAACTCACAATGGAGCTTCCAGAAATGCGTTTTGTCATTTTTAATGCTGTGAATTTGAGCATACAAAAGGTCATCACGATTGCTTACCGAATTACAGATCTAATGAAACTTGAATAAGAAAAACGATCAACCCATATGAAATTTCTGTTTTATAATGACCTTTATGTGGAACATGTTCCAAATACTTAATGTGATAAAAACACATTACCGACAATATTCCGACATATTAAGGTAAAATCATGTTTTCTGATCATTCAGTATTATAAAGTTATTTATTAGTAAGCTAGTGATGCATATTTTAAAAACAATACACAGCTTTAACGACAAACATTCGGCCAAAGTTAGGACACATTAAGGGAAATCAACAACATATAATTGTCTTATATGTTTACACTTGATGCTGAAGTGAATTCCTGGGAGTACCACGTTTGCATATTAAATTGCATTTGAATGTTGACTGGATGTGATTTTTGCAGCCAAAAGAAGGTTTCTATGCAAGCAGTTTGAAGCAAATAGAATGGAATAAATAGAATAATAGTTTTAGCTTTCCGAAAGCATGTGGAAATACTGAAACGTATTGAATGATAACTTTGAAACGGCGTTGTTGATTGCACAAGCAACTTTGGTAACATCCAATCAGGCTTCTACATTTCTAGACCGAGAACCGCTCGCATTAGGGCAGAGGTTTTATAGGAATTTGTGACGGGAACTACCTCTGTTGGAAGGGCATGCATCAATATCGGAATTAGCCGATAAATGAAGTGTGTTCTTAGTTTTACCAGATGAGATGATATTGTAGCACCTATCTTTGTCAGTATCCTATTATCTGATATCGATTTCTTTGTGGCGAAGGAGAGAAAGGCTAAGGATGTTTACATTTGGGTCAAGAGTATTATTTGCACTTCCTGATTACATGGTCTCGGGCTACAGAAGACGATTGAATTTGGTCCTGATTTCCGATATTTCACAATCAGCTTCTGACGTCCACGTTACACGTCTTATTGTGTCATAGATTCGTTCGCTGTATACACTTTTACATTCCTGGGGAACACCCAACATGTCAGACCTCAATACAAATAACATTGTGTCACTTTAAGGTTGTTGCTGTTGAAAATTCTTTGGTACCCAATGCATTGGTCTGATATGCATGAAACTTTTATAATGATATTTTAAGGAGAGGTATTGGTCGAAGTAGAAATATTTTTAAATGTATGAGGACCAGGGTGACCTTAATAGGATTACAAATATAAATGAACCTTAACAGTTTCAGATGAGAAAAATTTGGCAAATAAAAATGAACACTATAAGCTAAATTTCATTATTAATATTTGGTTTAGGTGGTAATTGTTATTAAAAGACTAAACGAAAAAACAATTATATGTCAGATTTGTGATTTGAAGGTTTTTTGTTCATCTTTAAAACATGGAAATAAGACATGCGTTTGTAAATCGTTTATAAATCATACGCAAAACGAAAAAAAAGCTTTTTTGAAAATATTATGCTTTCAGGATAAAATATTTTAAAGTCCTAATGACCTGGTAACAGACCGAGAATAGGAATTGTGTTGGTGTAATGAACTTAAAGGATATTCATTCATCAATTATACTTTCTAGTGTCTGATGGACATTCGAGCATCTAATCGGATGTGTTGACCTGATTTCTGGAACCTTTTAATAGTGTTTTGTCAGATATTGATGAAGACGTCTTAACGATTGCAGTTTCCACAAGAATAGAGGACCAAAACATCTTTCTTAACATCAAGCATTAAATGGCAAATTAAGATCAACGGACAGTAATATTTCTGATTACTAAAACGTTATTAAAACCAGAAATAAAAAAAAACTAATTTCATATACCAGTACTGGAAAAGTCAACTCGGGATCACGTTGTAACTTGAGACATTCTTATCAGACATTCAACATATCGTTGACTATATTGAAACTGTTTTCTGTTCTTGGACCATCATAATCATTTGCCGACATATAAACTCTGTTAGAATATCAACTGTATACTATATCGGTTTCGTTCTAGATGGTATGAAGGATATATCCTCTACCTAACCTACATGTATGTATGTATCTTCTTATTCTTTTCTTGGCAATCATTTTGCGACGTTTATATTTAAGACACTGACGTTTGTATTGATGATACGCTACATCTTCTAATACATGCTTGCTGATTTCCTGTTCCATAAACATTTCTTTCAGGTGTCTTTACGTACAAAAATGTACCTATATATAACCTATATTAATCACCCCGTTTTATGAATGCCTTTCTCAAAGATGATGCAATGTTCATAAAATGATATCAGAATCATAGAGCGTACTAGTATATCAGCTGATAAAAACTAATATGTAACGGCTTACTGATATACCATGACAGTTCTAATTTTGGTATAGACTGTTGGACTTTAAACATGAACAAGGTTGTAATAAATGATAATTTTACATAAAGTTACATCAGTAAATCGATCAACAGAGCAGTTGACTTTATCCAACCTAATGTGAGAATCCACATTCATACCATGAACAAGGTTTTGCGTTCTTGACTTTATCCCCGAGCTATATGTACCATCTGCTTAAAAAAATTATCTGGCTGAAATACTTAGAAGTGCGAACAGCGGTATAATAATGTTATGGGGAAAATGTTTTGAAAACGATTGGTGAAAACAGCCTTGAAATGGATATCATTGCCTATTGATAATTCATATGGGGTTGAGGCCACTTTCTTGTGATTTACACTCAGATCGTTGCATCTGAAAGTTTAGAGTGCAATGTTACGTACTAAAGTGCAATATTACGTACTAAGGTTGAAGCGAAATGTCTATGATGTTGAATGAGTACAATATTACGTACTGAAAATAATTCGTTTTGAATATTTTTCTGTTTTGCATATTGTAATTATGAATCATCATAACCTTATTTTACATAAGTAACTTTAAAAGAGATAAGTAGCTTACAAATCCAAATACACAACTTATTATTTGTTTCAGTTAAAAGCATTTGGATTAAATAATGTTTTATGTCAAAGCATTCCGACAATGGGTTAGGTAAAACGAGTTGAATACTTTCCCATGTTCTTTGTCAATATTTCATTATTAGATTTCTAGCACCAAAACAATTGCAAAAGGGGCTATAAGTAGTGAAATTTTATATGTAAGGTCAGAGATATTATTTGGACTTTCTGATTAAAGGCTAGAACTGAGAAGAAAGTTTGGAATGGGGGCTCTGATTTCCGTTGCATAACAACAGTCCATGACAATGAGGATTGCCGGTCAATGGTTTATCATGTTCAAATGGTACCATTTTTATAAATGGAAATCTAGAAATACTTTCCATTTGGGCAGGTAGAGAAATATTTATCGTGAGAGATATGTTGTCACGCTTGAGTTATACAGGGGCTGTAAATCATATGGTGTAAAGTACGTTTTTAATTTGTTAAAGACTACAAAGCTGTAAAAGAGTTTCATTCTGGTACTTTTTTTTACCAAAATTCTACTTCTATATACACTACACCAATCCATTGCATCATCTTAATGATAATTTCATTTGGCATTAATTAACCCTTATAAAATCATGTGAAACACTTGTTTATATATGAGATATTGATGTTAGCATCTCGATATGGAACGTTTTATTCATGCAAATATGTAAATACAAAGATCTTTTTTTCTTTTGCTATTTCTCCGTCTGTTAAAGAAGAAATATGTCTTGCGGTTTTGACATTGATAAATCGGCTAGAACGCCGGTATCCATAAAATTCCGTCTCGTATTTGAGAAGGCTTATACGCTAATATGGTAGGATACCTTTTTAATTTGATTTTAGGCTTTTATATGACACTCACATAACGTTTTTGGGGGATTCACATGTAGGTCAATAAAAACGTCGTGAGGTAAATTTTCTGTATTATCAGAATTATTAAAGGGATTTTTTTCATATTTGGGAACTTTGTATCTTTAATTCTAAAAAAGAAAACTGTGTCATCTTTATTCTCCAAAACAACCCCAAACAATTCAGTAAAATTAACGTCCAAGGTTAAAACATTGGTAACTTCTTATATATTTGCAGCTAAACATCGAATTGTTTTTTTTTTTTCAAAATAAAAAATTCACTTAATAAAGTCCTCCTAATTATAACAAACTACTAGCGGCGTTAAAGATACCTGCTTGATAAAAATTCATATTTTAGAAAAATATGGTTATTCATTGTAACACTGAAATTGAAAAATATCAAACCACAGATTATTAAATAAGAAATCCTAAAAGTGAATGTAGATAAACAACATTACAGTTTGACAGTCAGCTGTAAATAACTTGTCTGCTAATGAATAGTAAAAAATATTATACAAATATGTCCTTCAAGCAATAGATCTGTGACATTTTGCAATGAAGGGAACGCTTGCCTCTAGCAGTTTAAGAGCTCAACAAGCGATTGACATACAGATATTGCCAGGGCTAGAAAAAAATGCAAAGAGATATGTTCGCTGATAAATGAGTTACACACTCAACTGCGAGACATTTTGAAGGTTGAACAAGAAAAGGTTATCAAAGACATACACAAAAAAACATACATGATACTTTGAAACATAATAAGCACTTTTAGCGACCTTCATAACCCCGTCTTCTGACTGAAACCACGGTTTGCCATGCGACTTGAATTTTGAATTACCTTCACATCCACATTCGATCGCTAACTGATTTTCGGATTTTAAAAGGAAACCTGGTTTGTCATTCAAAGTACTGTAACTGTATTTAGTACATAGATATATAATCTAAAAACAATATAGACATGTAGGTCATACAGACTTTAAATCTTAAAAGGTGATACGTGTATAAGTAACATAAGTAACAATAAATGTATCTTAAATGAGCATGATTCATGTCTCCATGACAAGGAAATCCCGACGAAGAGGATCAAATCCTATCTCAATATAACATCTAGCTCATGTCCCTACATATTTTGATATCGATGAGGGGAAATTGCTGCTGCAAAATTTAAATTTGAGAGATAATCATTATCCCTGACCTTTTTCGGAGTAGTTAAGCAAGCAATTCCTTTATCACTAGATTAATCTTTATCAACTTCAGCTTAACTCCTTAGATCGAAATTAATTTGATAAGTTAATTGATCTTTTAAGGATTTCAAACATATACACGTTATATACTCATGCTCTAAAAAAAACGATATCACTCTTCATTCCAACGAAGATAAACCTACTAAGAATTGGACGGAACACTACATCTTCTCACACTGCCGGTAAATGATTTATTTATTCTTTCCCCAATAAATAGACTTATCACTGACACATCAGTAGATGTTAAACTTTTCAGATAGCCTGATTTCATTCTGCACTTTTGGAAAGAGACTGTGAGAGCAAGTGAGAATTTATGAGATTGCCCATGTTGAAAATCATGTAACATCTTCCATAAGTTTTGTGCACTATTTACAATAAATAATTGTTTTTGATCAAGAAAACAAAAAAGATAGCTATAGTTAATGATGAATAGAGAACAAGTTTTTTGGATTTACAACTTCTTTATTGCAGGATTGCGACGTTTCGGTGTAGATACTAACACCGTTTTCAATCATCACTTGCTTGATAACGGTGTTTCTTTTAAGGACTTAGTTGATCAAGATCATTCGAAGGAATGTTGTGTTATTCAAATCTTGTACCAATAAATGTTAATGTCTAATATTTTTGTTAACATAAGGTCCTCATGACCATATCCACAATAGTGCTCCTTCTTTAAAGAATCTTTCTGGTCAGTAGAGAGTAACAATTGATATAGTGATACAATTAACAATGAACAATGAAGATTGATATATCCAATATTCCATTTCAGTGATCTGAAATCCATAGACGTAGATAGTTTGGTTTTTAACGGGTATATTTTGCATTCTTTAGCCCAATTATAGTTTATAGATTTATATATTTACAACTCTAGAATTTCTAATTAATGACGGGTCATTAGTGTTTCTATTAAAACTGGACCATTGCTTTTACTGTGAACATTTGAAGCTGGGTGTTGTTTTGAAACGTCCAAATATTTTTTAATTAGTGAAAAATCTTATGAGCATCACACTTTATCACAGTATTTAGGAGTCAGTATTGGTTCTATTGAGAAGTGCTATTTTTTTGGTCTTTTTCAAATGTTGTGCACACAAACACACAGAGCATACCTTTGACATCATTATGAACAATAATACGTTGCTTAACATATGGAGATTGAAAAAATTTCCTGCGTGAATGAAATCATTGTCTTATTTTGTAATTTGTTCCCTACACCTTTCTCCAGCTGGACTGAATGGTTTTTATGTCTTACAAATGCAAACGCCAACCTTCCAAACATTAATTTCTAAAGTCCACGACTTTTATAATGTTACTAAATATGCACTAGAAATGTCTAACAAAATCGATATGTTCTTTAAATTCTGGTCATCCTGTCATCTTTTATTCATATAAATGCAATGTGTGATTGATACCTGCATGTATATATTTTTCAAATAAAAATTTAAATTAAAAAAAATGTCTTACAAATGCAAATACATGAATAATGTTTCTCCTGATGTTAATACCCTTTGACAAGTTATTTTGTCAATTATCAAGTGTATGTTATTATTTCTGGCGTGAATTTGGCAGTATTTGTGCATTGCACCAATAGTAACGTCACGACATATTCATTTGTTTAGATTTCTCCAAAACATTTGAATGAATCACATGTTAATATCTATTATTAATACATGTTTTTGTGATTACATCCACGTGTTTTCCATCAGTTTATTCCATAATCATAATAAGACGATAAAGATGACATATAACACATACTAAATTAACAAGGTAAATGAAATTCTGAAGAATATTTGCGCAAATGAAGTAGACAATATTCAAACACACAAGCATGTATACCCAAATATACAATTCCATTTATTATATCTTTCCGAATTTGTTTTCCATTGCAGGATCCAGACACATATTTCCTCCATTATTTATAAAATTTCTATGCTAAAATAGCAATAGTCTAAAGGTATATTTGCATAATGGGACCATTACGATCGTGCACAAATGGAATGTACTAATATTGGGGTCAAGCTATAAAGATGAACGCAAACGCCCCAAGGAATTGCTAAATAAAAATGGTGAAATCGGACATCCAGTACATATGACTCATATGACTCATATGACTCATTTCTTTTAGTGGTCCATGTGTTGCGTGGTCTCCGTTTGCCGAGAAATCAGCTAAAGTTTCTGGAAATTCTGTGCAACTTATACATTCCTGGTAGAGCAGTCTCGACAGATCCAACTTCAACAAAATGACAGTTGTGAGCACCAGACATGGACTTTTGCATTGCAGGAGTTATTGCTTAATTTAGATTTAAAAAGACAGGTGATTAAGTTAATTGAAACAGTTATTAACTTCTCAACATACTAGTAGTACTATCACAGATTACATGAAATGATATAGAGATGGTGTAATCAGTAGTATCTTGCTCGTTTTGTTTGACTCACGATGTGTACTTTGTCACTGACATGATACCATCATTTTTTGTATGCACAATGACCATTCAATCAATTTTTGTATGCACAATGACCATTCCATCAATTTTTGTATGCACAATGACCATTCCATCAATTGTTGGACAGATGAATTATTGATAGCTCACATAACCCTTTAGCCACAGATTTATAATGTCTTTGAGTGTTTGTATCACATTTAAAAAATAACTGCAGTCAGTGGATGAAAATAATTCAAAGCACGCAATGTTTAGTCAATGAATAAGTAATGAATAGGATACAGACATATTGAGTTCCTTTTTTCGAATAAGAAAGATTAATTATTATGAATGTAAACATATTTTAATCAACAAAGGAGCTGCACTGAAAGAATACATTTCCTTTGCAAAAATAGCATGGTTTCAAAACACCTTTATGGATCAAGTTAAGATTTTAAACAATATCTTTTACAATATCTTCAAATTAAAATTTATTCCTAAACAGATAAAGAAAAATTTAATTACAAGCTCATTTAGTGAAAACAACATTGAGCTGTAAAACGTTTTGGATTAGAAACCTTAACCATTCTGCAGTAGTCATCTTTCACTTTCAGTTCCAACTAATAGATAGTCCGTTTTCCCACGTGGTTCTAATATAAACCTTCCCATTATCGTTACAAGAACTGCACTCTCTTGCACTTGTCGTTATCGTTTAACATCAACACTCACTATCTCATTGTAAGCAACATAACAGAAGCTGCAAGGTGAGGGAATCGGATGATCACAACTGAGTCTTGTAATTATCTACCCCTGACAAGAACTGGAACAAATCTTCAACTATCCATTACTAAGGTTGTATGATCTACAATGGTTTAAGGTGATTATCTTTGATGATTGGGAGAATGACTTACTCTCAGAATTGTAAAGAGACTGTAATCAAGGATGTAGATATGAATAACTCTGGGAGGCTCCAGACTTACCCAGCCATTTTGTTTAGGGTAATTGAACCAGTCAAGCAGTATAAGCCCTTAAAACATCAGGTGCTGGGGCAAATTTGCTACCCATGAAATAAGGGAAAAACTATTTCTTCATATATAGTTTAATTCAAACAGTTTTTGTATATACATCACATACATCATACAGCTATACAGTTATTTTTTTCATTTAACAGTACTCTTTCTCCTTTTATCTGGGTCATAGCTTTAATCACTGAGTGATTTTAACCATTGACCACTGGTATTTAAGGTGTTTTACTGAACTTCCTCTAATGGAAATTCCTCAATAGAAACTACTACATGTAGTTTGTAACTGAGAGAATTGATTATCATCTTAAAACAACCAACTTGTAACTGAGATAATAGAGTATCATCGTTTACTGATTTATTGAGCTGTAATGAAATTTTAAATATATTTTCCTTTTACCAAGCTAGGTATAATAAATATTATGTATAAAAAATCTCCTATGCTATTGATACTCTTTGATTTTTTAGTCAAACTTTGAAGGGGAGGTAACCATATTTTCTGTACTTTTCCTTGATATAATTTTCATGTTCGTTCCAATCTGTTAAAAGAAACATGGGCAAATATTCGAATTATGTATTTTGTGAAGTTAAAATAGATTTGTTTAGACATCACATATAGACGATACATGCATTTTTTCTAGCTTTCGAATCATATTTTTCCAATGTCAGCATTCAAAGTACTAACCTTTTCAAAGGTTTGCACTCAAATATACTTTTTTGGAGTGTTTTCATGAAAGAGGAAAAAAACTTTCAGCTATCGATTTAAATGTGAATACATCTTGTTAAGGATGAAACCAACAATACTTTGCACCTTTCATGGATATCATCATTTCAATCAAAAACACACACAGCTTGCTTAACAATGTGTAACAGTAATCAATAAACTTTAATTGAATTTGTTATCTTAGATCCCAAATACTAAATAAAAATTAACAAATTCGGAATTGTTTTTCATTTCAAGACTTTCAACATTGCTTCAAAGAAATAGATACAAAATTCCACATAAATAACATGTATGTATGTAAACTGTTGGTTTAACGGCCGCATTGAGGGGTAAGCAACAACTCTTTTAGATAACTGAAGATAATGTTTCAATTAGATATTTGAAAATAATGATTTTATTGTTATCTGTAGCAAGTACGTGAGAATAAAAACAGTCACGGTTCAAATTTTCTTGACATGGCAAATCCATGTCAGCACCATAAAAACAATATGACTCATAAAAGTTTGTTCCACAACCATGAAACAAAAGCCAACGATAAAAAGTGAGTTTTATAATTTACAAATGACATGGTCCAAAGTATCTGTTATAAAAAGCCAACACAAAAGCATAGAGATGCTTAACAACGGAAAGAATATTTTGTTGTTCAACTATATGAAGTCGTTGTTTTATGATATCTCTAAGAGGATGTATAGAAATCAATGTCACTCTCAATAACAAGCTGCATCCTTCCAGTTGTGCCAAGAAACCAAAACCTCAACGTCTGAAGGTCATGCAATTTACGTTAACACATGTAGAAGAAGGGAGGTAATCATGTCACAGAGGTGTACTACTTCAGGACTGGCTTGAGTGATATTTACAGATGACCTGATGATAACGAGAGGAAAGCTGATGACTAACTACTTCAAGCTGCTAAATGAAGAGCAATTTCTCATTTACCATGTCCTATCGCTATCACCATTGCAATATGGGATTTTTCAGTATTTTCTTGCAGTGTGAAAAAATGTTTTTGCGCTGCCTGATAACTCATGTTTATCGGTACAAGATGTCAATTCGCTCTATTGGCCCTAAAAGTTGACATCTTTTTGACTTAACACATTTGGTCTTGCACCGGTAACAAGACAAATACGGATACTGTTTTTTTCATTAGGACAATGAGTTTTTGATTTTCAGTGCCAACAATGTTAAGAACGCTTTGTACCTTAGTTCCAACATAACGATGATTTGCCTTTTCTCAGGATTAGTTCTAACATGCCAGCTTCCTACATGTCATTGTAACTCAGATAAACTTGAAGCATCGTTTCACAGTTACAGATTGCTAAAGTGTTTGAGAAAATACTGTTAAATGATATCGTTTCAAGGTTTAATCATATCTTCAATTTTACAAAATTAACTTTGGATTCGCAAACAAGCCACAAATCACTCGGATGTTACACCTTGCAACTGTATAAGTATATATACTTGTATGCTTGTATAATTGTTATGTTTGGAATTTATTGTTATTTGATGTTACTTGCTGATAATGTAACAAGAGGAGCTACTAATGGCATAGATTTTGTGTGCTCTCCAACATCCTAACATTCACTACTAAACCTTCACTGTGTCGATCATTAATTATTATACCACTAAAATGCCAATTTTTTATGATTTGGTCCCAAATTTGTCCCCTCAACGCAGCACAAAGAATAGGGTTCAGTGTGAATCCGTGAAGTCCATGAAAATTCATGATGCACGTACATGTCCTGCCTAAGACAAATGGTATAAATTTGTTGTTGGGAACAATGAAACATTCAGACAAACAACATCATGGGTAGAAGTCTTCAGGAAGAACAGCGCCATCAGGCCATAGCTCTTCTCCATGAGGACATATCTCAGCGAAATGTTGCCAGAAATATTGGGATATCCCAGAGGTGAGGTGAGGTGAGGTGAGGTGAGTTGAGTTTGTGTTTGAAGATTATTTCACTTATATCGCGGCTGCTAGTATTATTGTAGGGAGAAAGCCCGCAACACCATTGTGGCTATGCATTGCGGTGAAACCTGCGAGAATCGGCTGGAACTAGCGAACCATGGGTGGTACTGCCCTGAAATTCAGTGTAGCTTTGCACCCAAACCTGACTGCCTGTATAGGAGTTCTCTACTGCAGACAAAGTTGCCGAGCCCCTGGCGGGATTCGAACAACGGACCTCTTGATCTGTAACTGAACGCGGTAACAACTGCGCTATCCCCTTCACGGGGTATCCTAGAAAGTCCTATCCAACTTATTGACACGGTACCATCAGATAAACTCTATACGAGATCGTCCTTGATCTGGCCGACAAAAAGTAACAACACGATGTATGTAATGTATGGAAAGCTCTGCGGTATTCCTGATTGTCGCATTCAATCAAACCCTTTAAAGTAGAATTCCCTTTATAGATATCTTCTATCCAGGTAGTATATTTTATTCAATTTGGATTTATGTCACAGTAATATAACTCTGAGTTTTTTTTATCCATTTTGATATGTGCAAACTTTATGATTTATATGATAAAAAAAACATTTAAACCTTATTTGAAAACTTGAAGTTTACAGGATACAAGATCTTTATCTTTTGATGACCCTGACATGCGATAGAAAACAAGAAATGTCGTAATGAACTTACAGGGTTTGTTCCATCAATTATACTTTCTACTGTCTGACGGCATTGAAAAATCTAATCGGACCTGTGGAGCTGATTTCTGGAATATTTTATCAGTGGTTTATCAGACATTGATGAAAATGTTTTAAGATTTAAATGCATTTCAGGTAGAAGAGAGGACCAAAATATGAGATATATATATTTGCATCAAAATGTTCACTAAATGAGTAATTATGAATTAATGGTTAACTTAAATTCAAATAGATTAATAAAAAGATTAATGATACATTAAATGACAAATGAAAGTCAACTTGAAACAATCTTTCTGACTACAAAAAAAATAATTTATACTAGAAAAAATTCAGCACTGCCAACTTTAACAGATAGAACCATTACTCAGGTTAGCAGAGAAACATCCTCAAATCTCGAATTTGATTTTGAAAATTCAAGCATCAGTAGTAGCAAGTTAATGTTCAATACTGTATTAAAAATTTATTTTTAACAAACAAATTGTGTATATTTTACAGGTGTCTTTCTATCCTTTTAAAATGATAAACTAGTAACATCTGTGAGCATGAAAATGAAATCCAATAACAAAAACATCCTTAAAATCCTTCTGAAACTTTTACATTTGAAACACATTTAGAATATGATGCTTAAGACTCAAAAGAGTTGGGAGTTGTAATTTATTGCTTGTCAGCATCAATTCAAGTTTCTATGCTTTTATTGCTAAGAATTAGATTGTTCGAATATTTAACATGTTGGTAAAAATCCTGAGGTGTGAAAAAAGCCATGCAATTAGATTTGATTGCCCATTTGATAATTCACATTGAGTTGAGGCCACATTCTTGTGATTTACACTCACTCTGAATCTGAAATATTAACGGGCGATATTAGGTACCAGGTACTGTATTGAAATGTCTACGAAGTTGATTTAGGTACACCTTCTTGGGAAATTGTAGTTGATGATTGATAATGATTTGTTTTGAATATTTCAGTGTTTTGAATATTGTAAGTATGAAGCATCGTACTCTTTTTAACATGACCTTTTAAACTTTAGAAAGAGATACGTATATTACATATACTTTTTACAAATCCACAAAATATTATTTATTTCAATGTAAAAATCTTTATGTCAATTTCCGACAATGGGTTTGGTAAAATGATTTGAATACATTCTCAAGTCCTTTGTCTATATATGATCAACATATATTGATTTTGATGCGCCAAAGCAAAGAGAGGCTACAGATGTTGACATTTGAGGTCAGCTATATTATTTGGACTTCCTGATTAGAGGGTCTGGAACAGAGAGGGAGGTTTGGATTACGGCTACAATTTTCAATATTTTACAATCAGTCCATTACATTCAGGACTGTTGGTCAATGGTTTCATCATGTTAGAATGATACCGCATTTATGAATGAAGAGTTAGATGAACATGAAGACTTGATTGGGCAGTGAAACGTTTTATGTGAAAGACAAATTGTTTCACTGAAACAAGGGCTTTAAGTCATGCTGTATATGTTAAGGTTAAGGTTAACTGTTAAGGTTTTAAATTGTTTAAGGAATATAAAATTGTAAAAGGTGTTTCAATCTGGAATTTGAACTTTTCCAACAAAATTCTTATACTTCAAAACTTACATCACACAAATTCATTGTCAAATCATGCAAATCACTTAATATCGATGTTTCATTCACGCAAAAAAGAAGTTAATTCTTTCTTATGTTATATCTCCTTCTTAAATGTATGTCAAGAAGACGTATTTCTTGTGGTTTAGGTTATCAGACTTCTTTTGACATTGATATATCGACAAGACTGATGGAATTTATTTACCGTTCGTGTCTCAGAAGATGAATACGTTTTTATGATACGTTACCTACTTTATTTTAATTCAAAGATATTTTATGACACAGCCGTAATGTAAATAAAACATCCTTTGGTGAATTTACTTAATTTTATTAATAATAATTTACATGATTAGGATCAAAGGTTACCTATCAATAAGAGAACTTTCATATCTTTAACTGTAAAAAGAAAACTAATGCGTGATTGTCTTTTTCCAAAAGAATATTTTCAACATCAGAAATTGACTTGCATTGCAATTGTTTTCAATATATATATGGAATAACCAGTAACCTAATCAAAAGATGTTTTATTACACACATGGGGCTTCGTAAAGGGGTTTCATAACAATCTGTTATGAGACATATATGTGTAATGTATTAATCCGCGTTTTGCGTTTCTCTATAGGGAAGCTAAATTTTACTTTAATTTGACGATGTTTTCATTGTAAAAAACGTGGGTATTAAAAACTCGTTCCCCTAGTCTGTAGGCCAGACCCTGAAATAAGGTAGAAGCCTAAGCAAGTCTATAAAAAGACTTTAAAGCTTAATTTCTGAAAATGAAGAAATTTCAGTCTCCTTTTCATTTCATTTATAATAAGTTTTTAAATTTTTCGATTTACTGATGCATTTTTCATTTCAGAGTCTAATTGTTAGACTATCGTTCCCCTTGCATATCAAGTTTATGTCCAAGGCTCGTGACAAAGCAAAATTATTTCACTTGGGACATAAACTTGTTATGAAAGGGGAAGCTTGATATCCTATAAATATAAAAAAATATTATAGAAAAAACATGGTTATTCGTTGTATTCCTTTACAGTAAACTGAAATTTATTAGGAGTATTAAAGGATAATTAAATAAAAAAAACGCGAAGGTTAATATAGATGAAGAACTTTACAGCGTGGGAGTCAGTTGTAGACGCTTCACTGTCTTCTCTGCTTATAAATAATAGAAATGATTTAGAAACACGTCCTTCAAGCAAAAGGTCTGTGACATTTCTCTGACGAGCACTGTAATAAGGCTCATTGTATTGTAGTAAAGACTTGCCCTAGGCATTGAAAGGGCACAACCTGTGAGTGTCATCCATTTATTGCCAGGGCTAGAATAAACCTGCACACAAAATATGACATAATTGACTACAGTAGTTATATTGCAGTTTGAATGAAAAGTGATTTGCAGACTTTATTAAGACAATTTAACATCATAATGACGACAAAATCAAGAAAGTTTAGTCGAACTTCATAATCCCTTTCTCTGATCGAAATATGTTTTAAAATGCAACTTAAAAGTTGTATTTTCCTCATCTGTATCTTAAAGTGTGCATCTGATTGGGGGGTCTTGAAAAGACACCATGGTTAGTCATTCATCTCAAAATAATGATATGAAAAAGTGCAATATTTTACACGTAAAGTGTGCAAATAGCTCTGTGATAAAACACTTGCCTCCTTAATGAAGAAAAAGGCGGTTAAACGGTTATGATGATATGGATTTGATGCTGAAATATGAAATAGCCAAATTTTAAAAATAAAGTAGGTACATTTGAATATTTTCTTGTTTTTTGATTAAGTTCACGTAACTATTAGTAACCATTTAACGTTAACGAATTTTAAATATATATATATATCCATTTGTTTTTCAGTGTCATGAAGGATCAACCGATTACAGATTTATGCCTGTACTCTTTACAAGCATACAGGCACTTTAAATGTCTTTTTGTACACCACATGTACCCTGTCTACTTAGTCCGTTTATAAACGTCTATCAGATCACTAACCGATCACGAGTTGCCGAAACATGGTTACAAAAGACATAATCATTTGTCTATCTCCTTGTTAAAGAGTCACAGGAAACGACTCAATCAGATCCAGTTTGGATGTAGAAAGTCAATGTATGAGAAACGAAAGTATTTTGTTTGTTAATTTTAACTCCAAATTTGTTACTCAAGAAAAAACTACAAAAGTGCCTGCACTTATGCAACCTACTAATTTGCTTGTAGGCACGTACTCTGGAAATCATTATATGGTCATATGTACTCTAAAAAGAGACATCATTGTAAGTTGTGTGCAAATGAAATGTTTCTTCAAGGTAGTAAAGCTACTGCCAAAGATTTATCTTTTTCTTTTAAAAACCGTGATTATCTTCATATATATTTTCATACCCAAAACATTTTCCCTTGAATATTCTTAATTCCACTTAATAATTATTAATCATTTGAAAATGTCCAATGTTCATTATACTTCTCAAAAGAATAAATGAAGGAAAACCAAAAAAACTAATTTCATATTGTTATAAACTGTAAACTTCTTAACAATCCCACGCATAAAAAACGTAGCCCAATTGTCAAAACCTACGCTGTTTGGACATCTTATAATACCTAGGAAAATTCATAACTTTCATTCAAATTTTTTTTTGAAAAATCAAAGATAACTGAAAATCTCACCTTTTCTTGCTATTGCATTATGCTAAATGTATCCAAATCATTCAAGAATTGTATCTGGACATATCTCTATCATCTGATAGTTTGATATGTTAATTGCTCTGTCACGAATATCAACATATATACATAATACCCTGCTCTCAGATTAGATATTAAGACTCTTCATTCCAACGAAGATAAAATTGCTAACACTTAGATAGAAATTGTAATCATTCTCCTTCAACTGGTAAATGATTTACCTATTCCTACACCAATAAATATCCTTATCACTGACACATCAGTAGATGGTAAATCTTTTGAAGAAGATACTCTGAACTCAGCCTGTACATTTACATGGGAAAGAAAAAGAGAACATTTTTCTTAGATACAGACATTTAAGATCACCATTTGTTTTTAAAAATGTAACTCTCAAAAACTTACCGATGGTGTTTTTGCATTTTTAACATTATGGAATTTTAATTTAAGAAAACATAAAGATATAAGATATTGGTTCTGTAATAACATGCATAAAGGTTTCCGATGGTGTGTATAAAAGAACAAAATCACAACGTTGGATCATTTTTAATCTTTATGTTAGAATTTTCCTACCTTTGTTTGAAATTTGGAAGACAAAAATTCATATGTCCGTTATGTAGGAAGTGGTTTAGCTCTGTAAAGGGTAATGAGAACTAACTCACGACTTGAAACAGGTAAATCAAGTTTCATTAATTTGAAGTAGTGGTCTCATTGCGTAGTTTCAAATAGCAAATATTCAAACAATGACACCACACACATTAAACATTGAACCATATTTTGCAAACATTTGGCCGGCTTATAACATACCAGCTGATGAAGATATTGTACTAACATTAAATGGTATCATATTATTAAAAATCATAACACACATTCATCTTCTAAGTCTTACCAGTCTCTCCCCTCTATATCAGTATCAATCCAATCACTGACATACATCGACGTGTTTTGCTCACCAGTAAACCCGTGTAAGCTCTTGGAACACGTGAGCTAGGGATAGAAAAATGTATGTGTTCCAAAGCGTACCACCGCAGGATACAGACGAATCAGACGGTCATTTGAAACAGTGATGTACAATAAACCGTACATTGATTATTAACGTTTTCTGATCACGTGAATTTACTAATAACAACATGATTGGAAATCAATGATGCAATAGGAACATTAAATTATTGACCAAAAAAGTAGTCTTTGTATAATTACAATTTGAAAGAATATGTATTATATTTCAAATGGACACTATATTTCAATTCTAGTAAAATAATTTCTTGCATCCCTAAATCATTTGTTCACTATAGTTATAGTTGGTATCTTCACGGTTCAAATCGTCAAGCTAAGGCAGATGTTATAAACACTGAAATTACAGACCACCTTGTAGTTCTTAAAGCATATAGAGGAAGATTTGCATTACCATTACAAAAGGTATTGAATATGATTTGAATGGATCTTGATACTAGTTTTATTTAATTTCAAGAGACAATATAGGAACTTACAAGTTTTCTTTCATATAGTTCCTAATGAAAACGCAATTAGTTGCGAACTTGATGAGCATTTATGGCATAAATAAAGTACCGTCCTACTAGTGTTTATGAGAACAGAAAAAATGGAGATTCCACTTCCAACTGAATAGTTTAAATCAATCTATATCCTTAGAATGTTAAGACCATTTCTTTTGTTTTTCGTGGTGAGACTATTTGTACAAATCAACAAATCAAAATGCATGTCTTGACTTATGGTATTTGCTATCCTTGGACGCCACTGTGCATTGATATCATTCAACGTTTGCAGATATAAATTATCCTGCAACGATGAGACCGCGGTTTCATTCTATAATTTGTTAAATACCCCTCCAGTGGTTCTTCTGAAAATGACACCAGTGTTTGGAATTTTGTGAGTTCATTAATTATTTCTGATTTGACTCATTTATCGAAAGTTTACATTTTTACATTCGACGTTTTACAAGAGCAAAGAGCAAAGTTTCTTTAAAGATTTATTACATAAAACGCTTCTTAAATTTAAATACATGACATCAAATGAATAACTAAAGGAATGAAAACGGCTCCATTGAAGAGCAGGCATTAATGAAACTAATAAGACACCCATAATCACTTATACCAACATACACAGTTCAATTTGGTAGATTTATAGTGGAATATTCTGTCGTAGGATTCAGACACACATCCCCTGTTTTATAATCTCTAAACTATAACAGCAATAGCCTAAAGGCATACTTGCATAATGGGACCATTTCGATCGTCCAGAAATGGAATGCACTAATATTGGGGTCAAGCTATAACGGTGAACCTAAACGCCCCAAGGGTCTGCTAAATAAATAAGGTGAGTTTCGACATCCAGTACACATTACCGCTTTCTTCCAGTGCTCCATGGGCTGTCTGGTCCCCATTGGCTGGGGAATCATCTAAAGTGTTTGGACATGCCATGCATCTGATTCATAACCAAGTTAAACAGTTAGTCGGATGAATAACCACAAACAGTGCCATTTTCAACAATATGATAGTTAATATAAGCATTAGCAAGTGTTTTTACAATTCAAGGATTTAGCATTCAGACATTAAATGACACCCTAAATAAATGATTGAGACACATATTAACTGCTCAGCATTTTATTATCACAGAATATATCAACAGATAAAGATGGTTATAACCAACAGTATCATGTTCGTTTTAATAGCCTTTCGATATTCACTTTGTCACTGGCATATGCTCCCATCATTAATTGTATACAATGACTATTCCATCAATAGTTGGATAGGTGACTTACTGAAATTGAAAATAACTCTCTAGCTTCAGGTAAATAATATCTTGGAGAGTGTGTATCACGTTAAAGATAAAGAACTACAATGGATGAAAATAATTGATATCATACTGTTTTGTCAGATGACTGACGAAAAGGATACTGACATACTGAATTCAATTAAGAAAGATAACCTATTACGAATGTATACATACATGTACACTAACTACCTACACTAAAAAAATTATTTTCATTTGCCATGAAGAGCCATAGTTTCAAAACACATTTAGGGATCAAGTTAAGATTTTATAAATTGAAATTCTTTAACCATTCTGCAGTAATCATCCTCATGATCATTTTCAGTTCAACCTAATAGCTAGTCCGTTATATCACGTTGCTCACATATAAACCTTCCCATCATCGTTACAAGAACTGCACTCTCTTGCACTTGTCGCTATCGTGTAACATCAACACTCACTATCTCATTGTAAGCAACATAACAGAAGCTGCAAGGTGAGGGAATCGGATGATTACATCTGAGTCTTGTAATTATCTACATCTGACAAGAGGTGGAATATAACTATCCATTACAAAGGTTGTATGATCTACAATGGTTTAAGGGGATTATCTTTGTTGAATGACAGAATGACTTGCTCTCAGAATTGCATAAAATGTAATCAAGGCTTTAGATACGAACAAACTCTTACTTTCGAGTTACTTATTTTCAGTCTGTCAGAACTTATCCACAAAACGTTAACCGTTACAAACTCCTCATTATAATCAGTGAACATCTAATTTTAATTGCTAACGTTTAAGATGCCGGCAACCAAATATGTGTGCATCGGCTCTTTGGTTGGAGTGTTTTATAAGAAACAGTAAACAGAAACATTTAGCTTTTCAACTTTCGATTTAGATATGAATACATCTTGTTTAAACCATTAATACAACAATACTTTTCCCTTTCAAATCAAACAAACACACATGCAGTTTGCATTATAATGTGTAATAATAATCAATCTCTTTCCTTGATTTTGTTATCTTAGAGCCCAAATAAAAAAATAAATTTGGAATTGATTGACATTTCAAGATTTTCAATAAGGCTTCCTAGGCAACATTATAAAGTTTTAAATAAATAACATGTATGTGTTCACAGTGGATTTAACAGTTGCACTAGTGGGGTAAGCCACAACTCATCGAGACAACTCCAGATAATGTTTCAAAGAGATGATAACGAAAAGTCACCCTCTTATCGGTAGCAAGTACGTGGGAATCAAAAAGCTTCTTCAGATCAACAACACCACACGATACTTTAAATTTTTTAAATCAGTTGTGGAAAAGTCCAAAGAAATATATTGCCTGTTTCATTTGGTGTTCATATTATGCTGGTACACCTGTTGTTTTCTAACCAGATATAAGGAAAGCTCATCTTGTAAACAACCTAACTACTTGAAAATTTAAAGATAAACAGCCACTTTCATTGATAACTGCAATGTCTCTGCAGTTGAGAATGGTCTTATAGTGGTTTTACCAAATGAATGCTTCTGTTTGCAATGAAATAAGTGGCAGAGTCACGTTTTCAATTTTCGAAAAATCAATGTCAAAACCATAGAAACAATTTTACTCATAAAAGTTTTTTTCAACATCCATGAAACAAAAACCACGATTTGTTCATGAGTTTTGTATCTTACAAACGTTATGATCCCAAAACAATATCATATCAACAATATGACAATATAAAACAGTAGAAATCCTCTGATAGCGTTGTAGCACTTTCTCATTAAAACACTGAAAGCTGCATCCTTCCAGTTGTGCAAAGAAACCTATTCCTCAACGTCAGAAGTCATGCCATTTACGTTACCACTTGTATAAGAAGGAAGGTAATTATGTCACAGAGTTGTCTGTACTGTTTCAGGTCTGGCTTGAGCGATATTTACAGATTAAACTGATGATAGTGACAGGAGAGCTGATGTTTATCTACTTCAAGCTGTTTAATGAACAGCAATTTCTAATTTACCATTACCTATCCCTATCAGAAACACATGGAATTTTTCAGTATATTCTTGCAGAGTGAAACACATATTTTTGCGCTGCCCAATAATTAAAGTTTATCGGTAAAAGATGTCAATTCGTTGTAATGGCCTTAAAAGTTGACATCGTTGGGCCTTGGACCGATAACTAGGCAAATACGAATATTCTTTATTCATGGCATCATAATTTGGTCATAATACGAAATTTAAATTAAACAGGTAGGGGCTGCATACTTATATGTGTATTACTGAGTGCTAATTGAAGATATAAAAGTAAAAGAGCTTAATACAGACAATAAATCGTGTGATCATATTACAAATGATATCATATTAGCGCCTATGTTACAGGTGTCAATGACATGAATGTATGAATAGAGATAAACCGAAGCGAGGGTTATAGAAACATTAGGGCATCAATGTCATGTGCACAATATATTATAATGCTTTCAGGAAGTTTCGCACAACAGAGCTCTCCCAAATTTCTTAAAGGAGATGTTTATGTATTGTAATTTCATGATGAATCATGAAATAGAGATCATGAAATAGAGACCTGCATGAATAAATGGTTTACAGCTAATTAGAGATTTGGAACTGCGTTGCTGAGTAATTCCAGTTTTATAGGGAGAGACCTTCCCTCAACGTCAGGTGAAAATGGTAATTACATTAACACATGTGGACGAACAGAGGTAATTATACCACAAAGGTGTCTCTTCTGTTGAGGGCTACCCTTAGTTATGTTGTCAGATATAACAGTTGATAGAGATACCTAACCTAATGACTTACTGCTTCAAGGTGCTGACAATTACTTCTCACAGATCAACGTGTGCTTTTTCAAGTTTTCTATGTTAGGCTTAATTTTTTCATGAGCCAAATAAGAGTATTAATCCAATGTGCTAGCCCTTAATTTTGTCTTGTGCAAAAAGATCATGCCTGGAAGCAGGTCGATATTGAAACACTTAAAAGACTGTGAAATGGATATCGCTTTAACTCGGATAAACTTAATGCATCATTTCACACAAAAGGTGCTTGAGAAAAAATTTAGGGTACAATGATATAATTTTATGGTTTGATTAAATCTTTATTCCGAAAATTAAATGTGAATTGGCAAACAAATCAGAAGCCTATGTTAACGCTATATAACATCAAAATATCAATGCTGGATATACTTTAAATGTTTGCAACTGTACACATATAAATATAAATATGTATATAAACTGTACAAATTTATTTTTAGAATTTCCTCATGTAAATAGAAAAATATATACTGTTAAAAAGTTAATATTTAGAATTTATTGTTACTTGATGTTATCTGATGATAATACGACGATATTATTACAAGGGGAAAAGAAACCAAAAAACAAGGTGTGTTATTTCTAGACTAGATTTTGTCAGCACCTTGACGAATGATTGAACATTCAAGTTTCCCCTAATACACATCTGCCATGAGGCTATGGGCGACATGAAGAATGAGCTATGCTGGCCAGGAAAAAGTCCACAGAGAAACCTGGCATCAACCTGGCTACAAAAATAATTATTCGCAGACCGATGGTTTGAAGGATTTCAAGCACTGGCCGATTAAGACGGTGCATTATCTTTCGCTGTCACTGACAAGAGGTGTGCTTGTTTTAAGACACCATGACATTCATACTTAGTAACCTGTGCAGCGAAAAGACAATGACTTTTTAACAAATGAAAAATTGGAACCATTATAGATCATTAACAATATGTGTACATCAGTCTCCGGTTAACATAAAAAAAGTATGTGAACCATATAAGACACAGTGCATTAAAGAGGGTATAATGTTTTTTAAATGATGAATTGGTCAAACACATTTGTTAAAACATTTTAAACAAATTCCCATAAAATGATTTTAGTGTCATATTAAAATGTATCTTTAGACTTTTGTTAAAAATAAAAACATTCTAAAATAGTTAAGAATATTTGTGATTTTCTGACAAAATTCCTATATATACCACAATCTTCTGTCATGAAAATGATGGTGTTAAAAAAATGTCCACTTTTTAATTGGAAATTTAACTATTAAAGTCTAATAAGAGCCGAGTAATCCTGGAAAAAGAAAGAAGAATACTCATGGTTCTCAATTATGCAAGCTAAACAGCATTGACAAAGGGCATGTTTTCACAATGGGATCATTAAAACTATACAGAAACGGAATACTCCTCAAAAGCTCTGGTAATAATAATTGTGAGTTTGGACATCATTTGAGCTAATCCTGATAAAGGTAATTGTGTAGACTATCCGATTTTAAATACGTTTCCAGGCGTAAATACCATACAATTATATTAATATTTACATGGCTGACATTTAACTTACAAATTATCTGCTGATAACTGTTAAGTATTTACAGAACCAAAATATGACAGGCAAATATATATCCATTCTGCAAGAAATATCCTTGACCTTCTGTTCTTTCACATAGCTTGTTTGCTTTCCCACGTGGTTCTTAGGTGCACTTTCCAATTATCGTTACAATAACTGCATTTGTCATGATCACCTAACATCAACACTCAGTATCTCAGTGTAAGCAAGATAGCAGATGGTGTAAGGTGAGGGGATCCAATGATTGTAACTGAGGCTTGTTATTTTCTGCATCTGACAAGATCTAGATCTCCTTCTACCTTGCTGTAAGGTACTATGTTCTTCTCAAGCGAAGAATTGTGCTTGTTTGATGAGGTATAACTGTATAACAGCAATTTATTATTAACATGAAATTATTCCATTCGTATCATACTGTCATGAGCTGTAACTTGCATGACGGTTAAGGTGTAAAAAATGCTTTTGATGTCTAACACATAATAAATTAAGTTAATTAAGTGATTTAATGTTTTAAAAGTCTCTACGTCTGAAAAAGTATGAACTTAAGTATAGATATCGACACATACCGTTGTTATCGGACGTAATAAAGATCCACTCCACATCCAAAAAGGTCCCCTCCAAACCTTTATTTCTTGGTCCCCTCCGCCGATTTTAAACCGAGTTCCCTCCGCTGCCTTGTTGATTTTTTCAATTGCACAGAAATCTTTATTACGTACGATAACATCAGTTTGTGGCGATATCTATAACATTCAAGCTCCCTAAGGGTAGGAAAATACACTTATCCCCGCATCGAAAATATAAGTAAATAGAAAATAGAAAATATAACTTTATATGGCAATTACGTCTTTTTCTTGAAGTTTGTTCAAGCAAACGCTGCACAAATATATTACTGATTCATATCCTGACTATTCAAAGTAAAATCCTTGACAGTTAGGAAGAACGAGTAATGGAATCAGACACCTATCTCTGTCGTACTGTTTTGGTCGCCATCTTGGAACGTCCCCTCCTTACCGAGTACACGACAGTGAGGATGCATCTCTGCAAAAGCATGATAACTTTTAAGAGGAAATCGGATGATTACAACTGAGGAATGTTCTGACAAGAAACATAACTAATATCGTCATTTCTTTTGACAAGATAATGTGCTGTAACCTTATTGTAGCCGTTCATTAAATGTGATTAGTTAAGTCAGTTAACACAGAAAATGAATGTTTTCATTTTTTATGTGTAAATACATATATAATATGATTCACGTACTTATTATGATTCACGTACGAAAATATCCAAATGTGATGGAGTTTGTGACAGAACACATCAACAGTATCTGAATTATTTAATGAATCTTGATGAAACAGGATAAAAGTTGAAATCTTGAACCAAAGATACCAACCACAGTGTGAGAATTGTTTGCCAGTCTGCATAAATCTTTAGGGTCGCATATCATTCTCCTTTACAAATCACTAATCCCAAAAGTGACTGATCTCGGTTAAAGTAATTTCTTGGATGTGACTTTCTATATTGATTATATTCTTGTCTGTCATACTAGACTTTCCTAATGGTATTCTCTCTTAAAGTAATATGTGACTTTAACCAACCTTATCGTATTCACTTACACACAATCGTTTTCATTATTGTTGCCCTGTAAAACATTTGGTAATTAAAAATATTACAACTGTCGCCTTTATGTTAGCTAAATCCCTCCGAAACCATGTTTTATATGATAAGTGGAACATAAACAACGCCCGTTCATTACTGCTGAGAGGATTTGAGTCTTATCATAATAGATGGAACGTGCTTGAATGAAGAGATGGTAAACGCTATTGGGCAATGATGACCATGTGTTATGCAGATTGAGCTTTATGATTCTCAACCTGGTCTGCAACCACAACAATGGTGATGAGGGAAAAGATAAAAGATTGATAAACGTCTCTGAAAGGGTATACATCTATTTTTTCATAAGAATTGGCTGTTCTCTTGAATATATTGGCATGCCGCTAATTGCTGAAATATTGCCCAAGCGGCGATAAACAATAACTACTCACTCAAATATTGGACAGCAACGTACCACACTTAAGGAAGAACAATTAAAAGATTAAAGTTTGTGAAAACGTAAAAAATGAAACTATCAATACATAAGAATTCGCTGTTTCTGAAATATTGTGCAGGGAATAAGGAAAATGGAATTTCAAAAAGTCTGTTATTCAAACTGATGACTGACTTTTAAGTTTATTATACTCGATTCAAACTTCTCGAATGAAATGCAACACGTTTGGAATGTAACTTTTGCAAGCTTTAAACATGTATCATTTGTCAATAGCCTTTTACCTAGATTTTTAAAAGATTAAAGTTCCGGTTAGTGCCGACAGACTAGTATAGAGATCTTCAACTAAGTGATAGTGACTATGTTTCTGCGTGTAGTAATTATTAAGTTGACCCTCTATGGTATATTTATGTTTAAGTACAGGAAGTCTTGACATAAATATCTTAAAACGCCAGGAAAGAGTCTTTGAGCAGTCTAGTACAAATTTACAACTAGCGCAAGGTGTTGAGTCATAGAGCAGACACATATAACACATTGCTGTGTGTTGATCTGAGTAAACATCAGGTATTTGGGGAACTGGCTAAGGAAACAGACATATACAGTACTGATTGATTGAAGGTTTTCAAGCACTGGCCCATTAAGACATATGTAATTGTCCAGCTGTTACTGCCCAGTCATGTTCTGGATTTACGAGACCTTGAAACTGAGGAATATGAAGCATCAGAAAGCGTTTATAAAGGGTCGATGGTTACTATAATCTGAACAGGCGTTACTCATGTGTTGCAATATCTGTTTATTTCATAAAGGTAGAATTAAGTAAATTGTTCGTAATGAAAACATAATTTGTTAAATTGGATATATTGTTATTCATATGATTATGACTTTTGATTAGCACACGCTCATCACAGATCTCCCAGGATAATATATTAGCGTATTTCATTACCTATATGTATCCTTAGATCTTTGTCATCAGATAATGCGAATATAGTAATTGAAACTAATGGAACAAATGCATTTAACTTTAGTATAACTTCAAATGCGTTGACTTTGATTATTTTATATATTCTTTAAGTAAACGTCGTATGTTAGTAGCCTGATCCTATCTTTAGTATTCCTTTGACCTGGAAAGATTTGATAAATGAGAACATTTAAATATGTTTGTGTGCAACCTTGAAATCTAAAATTGATAACATCATTCAGAATGTGTTCGTGTCTTAGTGACATGATTCCAAAAACAGCACGATTTTGGCATGAAAATGATGATGTTCAAAACTTGGGGGGGGGGGTCATGTTTTTATTT
The DNA here is from genome assembly GCA_921293015.1 of Phorcus lineatus. Lineage (NCBI taxonomy): Eukaryota > Metazoa > Mollusca > Gastropoda > Trochida > Trochidae > Phorcus > Phorcus lineatus. The sequence continues at coordinate 13,875,243 of OV121092.1, read as the reverse complement.
ATATTTGTTTTTGTATGTGTCTGAATCCTGGAAAAGTAAAGATGAAGTATGCCAGTATACAAATGTAGATTCATATTTATCTATCATTAACAATAAACAATTGCAACATTGACCAAAATGTTTGTTTGCATAATTTGACAACAAGAACAGCACAGAAACGGATTGCCCTCATGGTCAAGCAATTGACTAGAACTCCTAAAAGGGTTTGCTGTATAAAGATACTGAGTTTTGACACCCTATGCTCATGACATGAATCAACTCTGGTCAAAAAAATGTGAAAAAATTCGATTTTGATTATAATGTTCGTAAGCTCGATACATTCTGGCTGACCAATAGTGTGTCGACAACTGTTCGAAGTTTTAACAGAACCATGAGAATTATAGGAAGATAAGAAAGTTCTTTCAAAGAGCTTGTCTGTTTTCAAAGTAATAAATAATAATAATGGCAACTTATATAGCGCTAATTCCATAAGGCATATGCTCTAAGCGCTAGCAATAGTAAGACTAAGTGGCTCCCGTTTTCGATAATCAGATTTATTTGTCATGATCATTAAAAATGAACACTCGCTATCCTAGTAGAAGCAGGAAAATAAATGCTAGAAAGTAAGAAAAATAAGTGATCACAGTCGAGCTTTGTCATTATATGCATCTTACAAGAACAATAACTACCTGTCCATCATGATGGTACTATGTTCTTCTAACTTTTTGCATTGATAAAGCGTTATTGCTTGTTGGATGATCACAACTTTGCCCTAGACTTTCAAGAACTAAAACTATTCTCTTGATTTTAAAAAGCAAAATAATGAGGTATAAATCTGCTAGGTGAAGTATTACGTAATGAAAAGTGATCACAATTGTACCATTTTGTCATTATCTAAGGCTTGCATGCTCACAGGTTCTAATAGTTTTCAGTAAATGGTTTACTTTTCATTAAATGTACGTTGGACCTTCCCTGACACAAACAGTAACCTTCAGTTCTATCTCAATGTTTCCTTCTGCCACCTCATGTTTTCGTCTTACATTTGTTATTATCATCAGCACAGACACCGTCTCCGATGGAGACCGCTTAAAGGTGTTGGCCTTATAAAAGTACATATAGGTGGACATTAAGTTACTCTTGAGCGAAGAGATGATAAATGATTTTGGAATTTGTAATCGAAACTTGTTGACATTGTGGCTATGATACCTTGGCTGCCATGCCAGGCTGGAATGGAAACAAGAAAAGAAGAAGGGATGAAGGCTGTGTTGAGAGAAGGAAAGGGGAGAGTTGATTGGGGATGTGTGTGTGTGTGTGGGGGGGGGGGGGGGGGGTGTATGTGTGGGGGGGGGGTGTATGTGTGGGGGTGGTCATTGGGGGGGACTTGGGGGTTAACGGGAAGTGTTTGTATTCACAATGTATAAGACTAATATTAAGTATCAAGTCTCGTATAAACTGAAACCTTTTTATTGTTTATTCATACCACTTGTTCCTTGAATATTATAAATAATATTTAAGAATATATTACAACCTGTTGATGTTTGCAGATTCACAGAATAGTATAATCTAACAGCAAGACTATAGCTACTGCTATTTCGACCTGAATAAAATCTCTTGAAATAGTAATCTAGATCTGTAGTCATCTATGTGAAAGCTCCACTTCTCTAATATCTTATTAAACATTAGTTTTCGAGAACTAGTTTTCAAAGACTGACTATTGATTTTTGAATTGTGGGATTTGTATCCGGAAAATATTTTGTGAAAACATGACGCAGCGTCACAGAATAGTGAAGTGTTGACGTCCATAATATCAGGTTTCGAAGATCATATAAATTATGATTTTAAATAAACACATACCCTTTTAAGATATATAAATGCGGAGTAAATATACTGAAAATATATTTTTAATTTCAAGAAACTCATGTGTATAAAACGAACACCCATCAATGACATACATTTTCAGAACTAAAATGTTTGAAGAGAAACTGTATAATTATTCTGCAAGAAATAACCTTGACCTTCAGTGTTTTCAAATAGATTGTCTGTTTTCCCACGTGGCTCTCATATAAACCTTCCCATTATCGTTACAAGAACTGCACTCTTTTGCCTTGAAAGTATCGTTTAACATCAACACTCCCTATCTCAGTGTAAGCAAGATAACAGATGCTGCAAGGTGAGGGAATCAAACGATCACAACTGAGTTTGAAATGGTTCTGCATTTGACTAGAATGCATTTCTTTCTATTAGCTAGGTCGTATGTTCTACAAATTGTGTACCTACTGCCATATGACTCATCAAGTGGACATTTTCCCGATTTCAGATGCACATGGCTTGCTCTTGAAATTTTATTACGGGTTTTTTTATATGTCCAATCGACCATTGTTAACAATATTTAACTAAAAAAAATCTTAAATGTATTTTGAATCCTTATCGACATGATCCAAAATTCATTATTTAAATATTCGTCATCTAGAATAACTAAGCTTAATTAGGAGCTGTAGTGTCAATTTCAGTGTTCAAAGGGGGGATCTCTTAGTCTTTAGGGTATGTTTCTAATTGATTTAAGGGTTTATGAAAACTGTCGAGTACGTAACAAATGATAATTTTTGACTGCTAACCATTCGAAATCATTGGGCTTCGGGATAGTGCAGTGGTTTGCGCATTCAGATCAAGAGGTCAGTGGTGCGAATACAACCAGGGGCTATGCATCTTTGTCTGCAGTAGAGAACTGTTCTACATGCGATAAGCTTTGGTTGCAATGCTGCAGTGAAGCGACGTTCCACCAATGTTTTGCCAATTCCAGCTGGATTTGGAGACACAAACCTTCACTGGAACAACAAACTGATGTACAGTCTCCGAAAACATAAAAGGTGTAATTATTTATTTTTTAGAATGGGCAGTCTCATCAAATGTTGTAATGGAGAATAAGAGAAGTAGGAATTTCGGAATGTCCTTTTATCCAGATCTGGACTTGTTTAAAGGAATTTATAGTCTTTTAGTTGAAAAGGTTAAAAGGTGTACAACGTATATGAGTGTTCTTCTTTAATTTGTTTTGTCATAAAAATGTGGGTCATGCTTATCGGAAAAAGGAAATTTCACTCATTGATATACATTAGAACTTAATTGAGTTTAAGTTGATCTATTATTCAAGTAGGTTATAGATAAACTCAAATGTATCACAAACACATCACTTCCATCTCACATTCAATGTGGAACCAGTTTAACTTTGTCCTGTTCTGCTATTACGATCCTGTGTTGTGCTGATGGTAATATACCTGCTTGAATGATAGCACTTCAGCTTTCTTTCTCATTGATGACATCTTTCTCTGCATCATTCCAGTTGTACCAAGAAGCCAATTATTCAACGTCAGAAGATCATGCCAATTACGTCAGCATATGTTGTAAAAGCAAGGTAATCATGTCACAGAACTGTCTGTTCTATTTCAGGACAAGCTTGATTGATGTTACAGATTACACTTGTGATAATGATAATTGAACTGATAACTAACTAATTCGCAAGACTGATAATATTGCAAGTGCTCATTTTACCCTTCCCTATCGCTGTTTAAGTTGCAATGTGGGAAAAGAGAAATTTTAGCAATAGAATGTGTTCTTTTAAAATGGAAAAACTTTCTCTTGGGGTATATGAAAAGACCTGTAAACGTATTTTACTGGTTTCTTAGCAGTGAACGGTTAAGAACATCGGTTTAGGTTAAGTTTCATAAGACCTTGACATTGTTAAGTTTCTAAACAATGGACCTTTAACTTTGCCACTAACGATAATTGTGATGAATAATGTAATACTTCGTCTTTATATTTGAAGGTCATTTTTATATCCTGAAAAAAACCATGCAAATGATGAAAATTATGTTTTACCGTTGCAATTATGTATATCGATATCGTAACCACCATTGCATCACAGGATACTGGACATGATTCATATGTTATGACATCATGATTATAAAATGGAGGAAATACTTAGGAACACCACACACATAAGGCAGATAGTTGCAGCGGTACAAAGAAAATCCGTACAAGCATCTTGCCAGGAATGCTTTTATCTCACTCTGCCACATGTATATACGTTAAAACTATCAAAAGGACTTTGTTCACCTTGAACTGCTCCACCATCTTTCCCTCGTGTCATATTTTTATTGTGACTACCTTAAATCTTGTCTTCCTTCTTTCATGCTTATGTGTTTACATGCAACTGCTACTCACAATCGGATCGCTGTTTACACGAACAGTAGCACATCCGGATGCTGTACTTATGAGCCTTAATTGAGGGAAGACATAATCAAGGTAGCTGTTACACATTAGTCTTGCCAATTACGTGTTGCTGCATAACACATCTGATGGAGACGAACTCACTATAGAGATTAGGCAATCATAAGTATTGTCTCATTTATTTTAAATATACAAAGGTGTGACGATTGTTACCAACATCCTGCTAAATCAGCGTATATGAATCAGCTCTTGCTCCTTCCTATACCCTGATCTCTTTCAAGCTAAAAGCCTCGTACGGCTGGATCGACGTGATATTCGTGGCTTATTTAACCTGTTATTATTTCAACCAACAGAATGTCGTTATGCTAGGAGCGTGAACCTGCTGTCTTGAAACTTAACGGATGTTCCATCCGGGTGGTGCCGCTGTTGCTGAATGCGAGTCGTCTCATTGGCTGGTTCGAAAGCTAGCGATACGAGGTATTTGGCTTGAAGGAGATCAGGGTAAATAGAAGGAGTGAGAGCGGATTCATATACGCTGATGTAGCAGGATTTGTTGCCAGCAGAGGATATTTTCCCTTCCAATTGATGCTACAGACAGTCTATCTAATCAGTCGTGTGAAAAGGTGAAGTAAGGAGATGAAGATTTGGGACCAAGCGTAAAAGACAACAGGATAAAGTTGAGTTCGGAAAACTATAGACCTTCACTCTCTCATATCCGAAAGAAACATTTTTTTCTTTCAGATTTTAAGGTTGTAATTGTTTAGCTTTCACCACGAGCAAGCATTATGTAATTTTTCCTTGCCTTTAATTGCAAGTTAATTATTATCTGTTGTCTTCAAATTTTTTTCAAACACTTAACATATCTTGAACAAGTTTCTTAATATAAAGTGATTCATAAGGGTACATCGGACCTGTACTTGATACGCACATTTGCAAAAGTTAAACAAGTATTCCTTTTTCTCTGTATTTTGCATTTCTTCCTCTTCGGGTTACACTTCAAAATGCTCACAAATGAATGAATGCAGATGTGTGATGTACCATTTCTTAACAATTTTATCTCTTTCATTCTTATGTACTCAAGTGCGTACCTTGATAATGTGCATTTGTTTCAATACAATATTTTGGCTTACATGCTTTCTGTTTTGATCTTGTTTTCATGGTTTCTTCTTGTCTAATCAAATAAGATTGGCTGTTTATTACCTTCAATCTTTTCATCATCAAAGACACATCTTTTTAGCTACCTTTTACCGTTTGGCTTTTTCGATAATATTATACACCATACAGACCTTGATGAGTGTGAAGAAATTATGATGAATAAGCATTTATAACTCTACAGGTTACAATTTAAAATTCTCAAAGGTGGATACAAAATGTAGTTTTGGCATACTTGAGAGACTCTGGATAATTACATCTTTGTATTTTGAACAGGCAAATTTTATTTCAATATTGTTGAACTCTGGAAAAGGAGGTCTGAATTTAAGAATTTAGTTTACCTTAGAGATGTGTGCTGCAGCAATTGTAAACATATTTATCTGTTGATAGATGTAATCAATGAAGTCAGTTCCATGGTACCTAGCATTTGTTTTATCGCAAAATATTTGGCTAACGCTATTCCTGCTTTGAACAATTTCTTGGGTATAATTTTCCTCTTGTCTTATAAAGTAAAACTGGCTTTCATCATCAAGGACACATATGCTTATTTACACTATCTTTAAACCTTTTGCTTTAAGTAACATATGATACACCCTCAATTGATCAATTAACAATCATCTTTCATTGCATAACAAGAAAATCAATATAACAATGTACGCTTAAGGGAGATCTTGAAGTTGATAAACGTGTCAATTATCCAGTTTTTATTCATTTGACGTTTTACACATCATATGCCTTAACAGGACAGTGGAACTGGAAAATGTTTTGTTGAGTTTAAATCACATGTTTATAACTGAGCAAACCTTTGTCCTAAAATAAAGGTTCAACCTACGTACGGCAAGTTTATTCATATTTCGAAAAAAGTTGATGATTTATGCTTAGAATAACATACATGTAAAAAAGAATTGACTTTGTTTACTCTCGCCACAGCATATCAAGCTATGCACAGATGCAAGTAACAATTGTATCAACGTTGCATTAAACTATGATACTCTTTTCACAAAAGGAATTGATGTACAGAGTTTCTTTTATAGCATGTTGCATGCGGTTACACATTGTCATATTCTGTTAAACTCTGAGTCGATGAGCTATAGAAAGTGATACAATATGCGCGGAAACGTCTGTATTGAGTCCTTTGCAGCACTATTTGAAAGGGGCTGATGGTGTTGAGTCATGTAACACATTGCCCGTCTCAGTGGAATCCAAACTTCTGAATAAACACTGGATATTTATGGAAACACTGACAAACGATATAGACAAACCATTCTGATTTTGAGAAAAAGTTTAGAAATTGATTGAATTTTTTTTTTCAAAAATCTTATCGAATCTATGAATCTCAAATTTATGAAATTGTGAAATGAAACACTGAAGTCGCTAAAACACTTGTATTTCATTATCTCCCAATTGGCCACCCAAAGCGTAATGTTCAGAAACCTCTAAATTACCTAATTTGTATTTTGAAATAAATTATCAACCCTTGTTTCATGTTATTTGGACATAAAAGGGCTTGGTAAGATGAAGCTAGTGCTAGCTCAGGGCAAGGACGCAGGACATATCAAGCCATATTATTGGCAAAAACTTTCTAAAAGGTGTGAACCAGGAGTTGATTAAGTTAGAAAAGGATACATTTAACAATTGATTTACTGGTGTAGGTGGTGTCATACCTTTGCAAAGAGTAGCAGGACTATTTAAAGAAGTAAAACCCTGATCTGGACATTGCCGCATACAATACACTTGACCTCTCCTACTAATTCCTGGGTTTTTAGGAAACCACCGACTGACAAAATGGATGATGGCCATGACCTTTTGCTGATCAACAAAAAATATTATCAGGAAAATTATATGACGGCTTATTTGAAATTGCTACAGAGATGGTACACCAGGCTGTGTTACCATTGAGAAATGAATATAACTTAAAATATTGACTACGTCCTCCTCTAGTCCTGACAGCTGAAAATATAAGCCCTAATTTCTTGAGATTGAGAAACAGCAAAGAAGACTAAGAAAGTCTAAGGAGTGATCTGGCATCTTTTACATCCACCACAAGGCGTTGAGTCATATAGCAGACACATTGCCCCGTGTTGATCTGAGTAAACATCAGGTATTTGGGGAAACAGGCAAAGAAAACAAACATACACAGTACCGATTATTTCAAGGATTTCAAGCACTGGCCCATTAAAAGAGTGCTTAATTTTCTACCTGTTTCTACCACATTAAGTGTCAGTTACCCATAGGGATATGTCAATCATCCTTTTAGAATTTCATAGTTCTTACCACTTTAATCATAATCGGTGTAATTAAGGTGATGCGTATTTGTGATAAGAATATCTATAAGATACTTTTTCTATTTCAAACTCTCAAATTATGATATTTGGTCAAATATCCACATATATATTACTTACGAGTTTGCATATGGTTTTATTGCATGCATAGGTAATACTGTGTGTATAACATGGTTGTATTTTCGGATAACAGTATCTTCAATAGTTCTTCACTTCACTGTTGCATTCCCAAAAAGTGATCTTCCATATTGATATTTTTGTGAATTATTGTGACGATTGTCGTCATGACAGTAGATACATGTACATGTAGCCTCTATAACTTCCTTAATTTCTTTTTCTTCTTTAAATAATTTTTTAAGAAATAACGAAACCATTTGATGCCATGTAGAAGAAAACTGGCGTTGTATAAATCGTATGTGAATAGTATAAAATCTACCGAGGTGTTGAATATATGCAATTCGCGTATGTATCTTTTATGCTCAATTATATAACTATTCACTTCAATTTCAAACTTTTTAGGAAGATGTGCTTTGTATAATCAAATATAAGGCTCTTATTGTTTGTATTTATTAGTTGAGTGACACACAACGCGTACGTATCCTGTGTTGTGTCATAGATATCAGTCATAACCTAAAGACACATGTAGACAAAACTTCGTTCATGAAGTTTTTGTGTTTTGGATATTTGAAAACCGCAACAATTAGTCATGTTTACAACTGTAAGTTTATTTCGTACAAAAATGCATGTGTGTAATACTTTGACTTCACACGAAGCCTACAACAGACTTCACTCACATGACGGATGAATGGTTGACAAAAACTGGTTGATTGTATCACATAACAAACATCGGCAAATTGCATAATATTGATCCACATAAAGTGCTGGGTTTCAACCAATGTATATACAGTGGACAGAATGAACTAGAAGGAAAATAGAAGCTCAGGACAATATCCATCCTCGGGTACAGAAGGTAAATGTTACAATACTTTTCACAAATCACCCCTCGGACTTTTCATCAGTAAAATATGTACTCTAATTACCCGCTTTTGTGCATTATAATAACTCAATAACCAGATGAACGGGCTTGATATGAGCAGATGGAATAAGATACTTGGTAACGCCGATTTTCAAACTGTGAAGTCTATGGTAAGGAACTTGAATATGTAATTTTCAAGCTCACCCTCCCTCATAACGGGTTGTCAAAAGGACAGTGTTAGCTGAAAGGTGGATTTAAAAGCCAAATTTCTCAATGCAAGCTTGTTGAAACACTTCTTTAGATAGGACTGCACGTCTTATCGACGAAGCTGTTTCATTGGCTTCCTGAAGGGCGAGTAATTTCAGAACAAATTTTCCTGATTACAAGTCAAATAAAAGAGCATCAGAACTCAGCCCTTGGTAACCGAGGATGAACAATATTGTGCAATAGCACAATTAAGTACCTTAATAATTAGCAAATCAAATGAAGTTAAAACCTTTATGAATCATAACATTTGTTCTTAAAACAATGATCTTTGGGAAACCTCGCATAAGTGTAACTATTTCAGCAAATCATCACATTTTGGGTTTTAATCCCAGGTTTGATTAAAACAAAATCTTAATTGGTAATACTTATTTTTGCAAATGACAAAAATTGTTATGCAGTTAGAATAATGTACAGAGGTAATAAATAGATATCCTAATGATAGTATATTGAAACCAATTTGCCTTGGCAAACTTCTTTTACTTTTCGTACAGCATGCAGAAATTTATACATATAAATATTGTGATTCAAATATACAATACAGCACTAATTGTTTGAAGACCACGAGAGTATTTTATCCTGTGAGATTCATTCAACTTCAAATGGTATTGATAACAATATTAAGAAGATTCGCTATCAGTTTCAACAGAAACGTGATATCGTAATTTTTTACTGGAGTAGTAAAAGTTTTAGTCCAAATCAATGAGAATGGTAACAAAGTTTGTGATGAAAGACGTTTTGATAATGTAAGACCAACATCAACAGAGTACTTATCATGAAGGTACTTGTACTGATCCAAATTATGATCAAAAGCTTCTAAAAGAATCACCATCAAATAAAAAAATATTTTAAAAAATATACCTTACTGAAACATTGTACCTGCAACTTTACTATGACAGATTTTCTACAACGAAGCATCACCGCCTTGTTTGTATATACTGAAATATACAAATGTTCTACGTCTAAAAATCATAGACATTCAACATGTAGATATAATAGTAACTGAGCATTATTTCTTCACAATTTTGAATTTAAAGAATAATGGTTGTTTACCCACATAGAATCGTTTAATCAAGAATTTGACAAGGCATATAATACTTTGATAAATAAAAATCATTTTTCAAATTTCACTAATTTCAAATATCCACTTCATTTAAAAAAACATAAACAAAATCTCTGAATCAAAATCTACTTTTGGGATGAAGAGCTGATAAAAATAAAATGGAAATACTGACATGAAAAATTACATGTGCAAATGCCGGCATGAAAATATAAAAACACTTTCTGTAGCATATTATGCACAATTCGAATAATGAATTATATGTACAACGCTATACAGCAAACATGACTTGGGAGTTCATTTTGATGCCTTTTTTAATCATAAATTCTATTTCCATTGTCTTTATTATCTATGAAGGTAAAGAAGCAGTACGGAAGACCATGATTAACCTAGAAAGTATTTGAAAAAAATAGATTAGCAATTTTTAATAACTTCTCTATGGCATGACCATTTGTAATTGATCTGATGAAGAACCATCAGATAAACGCATTGCATTATTATTGCTTATAAATCTAAGAGTTTAAATTCAGGACTTCGACATTGCACTATTGTATATTCAATCTATAAATCACCAATATCAGGTCAATATTCATGTTCATTCTGCAATATACAAATGCCAAAGAGCCAACGAGTTACAATAGCCATTTTTAATGGAAAACTGTTAAATACAGAGCCTTGATTTTGAACATGAGAATAAATGTTTTAAAGATCACCCTGTAAAACGATAACATAAGTTTTATTGCTACCAACTCTACAATACAGTTCATTGACACATGCCAAAATTGACATAAAGCACTTGAGAATAACAGGCAAGCCAGTGAATACAATTTTAAAAAACATCATACATCATATGATTTCTCTTAGCCAATGCTCTATGGAGAAAAACAGGTAGAATACATTATTAACAACAGCTTACCACAAATATCAAACAATTTGGTGAAAGAAATGCATTTCTCCAAAATTCTATGTACCGAGTAAATACGTTAATTAACTCACCAGTCACAAATGAACACATTGGTGAAAACCCTGTTGAATTGATAAGCATTGTGGGGGTGCAATTCTTCAAATCATCCAAAATCTATTCCACACATCTGTGATCACATTGTTTATGTGTTAGGGATTCTAGTTGTACGCTTATGTTCTATCAATAACAGTAAATAATTTGCTGCTGTTTGGTGCAGGAATTTGTCGCACAGTCAGCACAACTATAATAAATTCATTGGATAAACAATAATATTTGTTTTACAATTGTCATGGTCATACAGTTTTTTCTTACTCAAGGAATGAGGCATACCATGCGACTAATCAAAGTTTGAACAATGGGGTGAAAAGGTATAGATTTCATTACTTTACTAAATTTGAAATCTCACTTTGGTTTGATAAATAAAACGATGAATCCTACTATGCAGTTATGTTGCGGTTATGTCAACATGCTTGATAACATCATATGAACAGCATTTCGGCTGATGTTCAGACATTCAGAAACATTATACACAACAGCATAGTCTTCAGGGTCTGATAAGTCTCATAAAGCACATCCCTTAGTATATTTTCCTGAAAATAATTCTGCCTCCTTTGTGAAAATCATTCAGGATCGTTCTGGAAGGTTTTACCGCATCTGGTACATTATCTTGTTAATGATAATTCCAGTGACATTATCCTGGAGAGTTGACCAAATTTCCTCAAATGTTCACAAGTATAATTTTTCTCTCAACGTTTTGTCATTGCCATGTTCACCCTTTGACTCATATCAAATATTTCACTTGAATATTGTATCAAATCTAGCTAATGTGATAATATGACATGGAGCACAGCTCTGTTTAATGTAAAAGTATTCAAATCGGCGTTAAGAAACCACATCATAGAGATTATTGATTTCACAATCTTAAAATGGCCAAGGAGTTTGGTTTGTTACACAAAATACTTCCAGAGGTAATACACAAGATTCCTCTGTTAATTTCACATCTCTCTGAAAATGAATTCAAGCCATATGTCAAGCACTTAGTATAAAATCTTCATCAAACATCTGTAACCTTCTTCTGCAGTCTCTTCAGGGGCATCTCAAGGCTATAGGAGTCACTCACAGTAACATTGTCTATATTGATATCATCAAACATATCGATATCAACATCACTCACAGGATCAGGGTTAAAGTAGTCTTCATCACTGGCCATTCCAGGCCTGTAGTTATCATATTCCGATTCATAAGCAGCGGATCCAGAATCAAAGTTCACTGCAGGATCACTCTTAGACATCTCACTGCTACTAGCAAGGGAAGACACACTGATGTTGTCCAAGGTTGTGGGCTGTTTGCCGAATATCAAAGGTATCAGATACGAATGCTTGATCTTTGGACTCCCACATGTTGATGATGCATTTGAGGACATTGCCGAGGCATAGTCCTCTCTATCACTTGGAATATAATCCAAACTCCGACAATGGCGAGGTGGGAGAGTGTTAGCTTGACGTCTCTTAACCTGGAAAGGATTGACTGAAAAACGGTTTTGCTGTCCTGTTTTTGAAGACTCGGGTGATTTGGCTTCATCGCCATCTGCCTTTGAGGGTCCATTCTTGGATATGTTTTTTGGTCTTGGAATACGACTGACTTTACTTGCTGGTGGAGGATGGTGGCTCTTTGGACTATGCAGTCTGAGTTTGGGAGAAGGCAGGCCATCGTGTTGGCACTGGGGTTCGCCTGTAAGCTCCTGTAGAAGTTGAGTCAAGGAAGAGGAAGCAGATGGAACAGGAAATTTAGGAGTTGGTGGACATCTTGGTATACTGTTAATTGTATCACTGGACCTTGATAAGGGTCGTTCGAGAGTTCGAAAAGGAACATCAAAATATTTCATATCGATATCATAATACTTTCCTTCAGGGAGTGTTATTTGTCGTATGAATGCTGGTCGCGATGGCTTCAGTTCAATAGGTTGCAACAGTACAATTGAAGAGTTTTCACTCAAAGGTCGGGAACTCACAGAGTCCTTATCATCGTCCGAGAAATTATTCATCTGTTTTCTCCCTCGACCAGGAGAAACAACCTTTTTCCCCTTTGAAAGCAGAGGAGATAGTTTACTGATATCCTCCTCTGATAAAACGCCATTCAAAGTTCGAACATCACCGCCTGAAGGAACTCGCCTTATTGCAAGAGATGGACTCTCTGGACTAGGTGGAAGAATCGACATTGTTTTGCCATCCACACTGACGACCAAAGCAGATGTAGGAGTCAAGGTTGATCCTGATGAATTGCTTTCTCTCGATCCAGAGGATGATCGTCTGATTTCTGGTTTTGGCAAAGGTTTAGGTGGCACTTTCTTTTCAGCTGAACCGCTGGTTCTTTCTGAAGGTGAATTACTTTTAGGTGTTGCTGACCGGTCAATAGGTTCCCTGTATACCGCTGTTACAAATTTCTCCTCCTCTTGTTTGATAGGTGTGGCTATGGAAGAAGGTCTGGAGGAACTCTTTAGGAAGGGCTTGTTTGGATGAGATGGAGACACAACCTGCCCAAGCTCTTTGATTATATTGCTCATCGGAATTATCTCTTTCTCAGGCATATCCTTCTCTTGCATAAAGGCCTTACTGTTTCTTATATTTGGATCATCATACATGATGTCCTCAGGATTTGAGAGTCTCAGAGGTTCCTTCCTTTGAGGAGCTACACCAGCAAATACAAGGGGAGTCGGGCGAGCATAAAGACCTGTGTTTCCGCTTGGAGGTTTTGTGGACATGTCAACACGACGTCCCGGCTGTGCTACTGTTTGGCTGTGGACTGTTTGTGTCATCTGACTCTGGCTCCGTACACTGGCAGGACTTGTGGCAGCGGAAGAATCTGTAGGACTAGCGCAATGAGAAGGCACGTTTCTGTAAAGTGTAGCATCGTTGTTTGATTCCTTGAGGCTGTCAAACATTGCATTTTGAACCACGTTGCATCTTGACCTATCATTCTTCCCTTGCATTTTAATGTTCATATAGTGGATTGCTGGTAGTTCCGGAGACTCCATTCTGCCTTGGTTATTTATGTCTCCAGATAAACAGTTCGTCACGGAGGAGTTGCTCAGTTTTCTCAAAGGATTCCTTGGACTATCATTGCTGTTCTTCCTCCTTGAATTCTTGCTTAAGCTCCCTGGAGGGGTCGGCATACCGCCTCTTTGAGAATCCAAACTTGGCTGTCTCTCTAAACTAATAGCACCATATCCATTTCCACCCCGTCCTTGAGAGTTCAGTGACCCCTGACGTGTGTAGTCCCGGATGTTGTTGCCACTCCCTTGTCTCACCATAGACATACTCTCGCGAGATTCTCGTGAGGGCGGTCTCGGCAGACGCGGGCTGTCTGGCGAGAGGGGTGATGGGAAATCGGGGAAGAAACCACCACTTCTTCTGCTTACTAGAAAGTATGTGATCATTTCTCCTTTCCCTTTGATACTAATCTTCCCTCGACATTTAAACTCATACACCTCCTTCAGGGCCGAGTAAACTTCTTCGGTTACCTGAAATGAAAACAGAGTTTTATACTTTACTACTCTCATTTTACTATGCATTTTTTTGTAATTTTGCCGATAACGTGTAAGAGCACAAATGAAGGAAATAAATCTTCATTCCCACAAATATATGTGTAGGCAGCTTTGAATAATCATTGTATTCAGTTTCAAACAAATAATTGAAAACTTTGACAAAAAAACGAAATAAATTGTTCTTATTTGAATCAAATTCACTCATACAATGGTCGGATGATTATATTCAAATCATTCATGTATTTTTAATTTGAATGAGCAAATAACAACAAAATTCATGATTGTTTGATTTATGAGTTGTTTAGTAAGTACGTACTTGTATGGTATCAGGTTTTCCCGTACTCTCCATTCGACTCGCCACATTGACGGTGTTCCCCCAAATATCATACTGCGGCTTTCTTGCTCCGATAACGCCAGCCACTACAGATCCAATATTCATGCCTGAAAATGGTAAGTTATGCTTTCACGTTGCAATCTATTTTGATTTGATTCTAAATACACGCTATGGGAAGGCTTTACACAAGAGAGTATGGGTCCTAATAGGCATGATAATACTCGGGAGGAAAACAAGACACTCACAATGGTTGAACTATCTATCTGATGTTCTAAATGTTCCTTAGAGCGATATCAAACGGTGATTGAGTCAGGTAGAGATTGTACGATTTGACAGTGCATCAACTTACATAGTAAAACATATTTAAGACTGATGACCAACCTACTCATATGGTATTCGTATGATAAATAAATAAACATCAATAATGCAATACAAACATCGATGATCACGTATTCTCTCTGATCACTGCGAAATTCAATTTTCAAGAAAGAAAATATGAAATATGACGGCAAACGTGCTTGTATATATAAGTGTTAATAATTTAGACGGTGAAGTCACAAGGTATAGTCTTTATGATAACTATCTTACCAATTTTAA
The DNA here is from genome assembly GCA_921293015.1 of Phorcus lineatus. Taxonomy (NCBI): domain Eukaryota; kingdom Metazoa; phylum Mollusca; class Gastropoda; order Trochida; family Trochidae; genus Phorcus; species Phorcus lineatus. The sequence goes on along the minus strand of OV121092.1, from coordinate 13,859,867 downwards.
GAAGAAAGTTATTGTAAGAATTTTCATTGATGTTCCGTAGCCTCTCCTTCATTGCAAACACGAACTCGGCCAGAATTGTCATGTAGTGTGTGACAGAGACATCGTTATCCTGCAGTGAGAAAACACATGATAATTGGGTGATTGACGAAGGGAAATTGTACAGTAAAATCTTTTAAGTTGATGGATTTTGAAATTAAAGGATATGAATGTTATGTTAATTCGGAAACACTTCATATCACAATGTGACGAGATTTTCAGAGTTTTTTACAATGTGACGATATTTTTACAAAAATATATTTTCTGATCTGATTTCAAGTTTAACTGGTTACAAACATTGTTAGCTAGTTAGTATATTATCAATTTGGATAAATTAGATTAAAGATTGTGACTGATTAGAAACATGTTTTTCTTTAAATTACTTGATAAATTTAAAGAAAGAAAGTCGTAGATGATAGAGGTCCTAATAAAAAATGGATGTAACTTGAATATCAATAAGTACCTGTATTAAGTGGTCAGGCATAAGCCCTATTGCAGACATGTAGGTACTACCTATAGTCTTTATCTTGTCTATGGCACGGAACCGAGCCTCGTTCAAAAGCTGGGGAAAAAGGAAGAAAATTTATTTTCTAAAATATTTGTTACATTAAAATAGAAATAAAATGCTGATGAAGCACCATTGTGATTGGTCACAAATATACATTTAGACATAGGCAATAGTCCGTTTGACGATTTAAGCCTTTCAAATACAAGTATAAGGGAAGTCTTGTTACAAAATGAGAAACCATTGTCAGATAAATTGAAGCTTCTTCAAGACTAACACTGAATGACTCAGACTCGGAGAAAAATGCCATCATACATAGATGATTTAGATAATAGTCAGTATCCGCCAGTAATCGAAGTCACCAAAGATCCTGTTTTCAAACATAGCATAAATAATGAAAATGAATATAGAAATGTAATTGATGTACCTGAAACAGTAATAATTACAGTGAATTTACAAACGTGTATGGAGTTTGTACACGTCTGTATTCAAAAGAGGGGGTACGTTTCATTCTCAATACAAATATTACGTTGGAAGACTCTCATACGGAAGTATTCTGACATACCTCATCAAAGTCTGCAATGATTTCATTGAGCACCCTGAGACACTCTACTCCCTGGTTGTTTGCATCTAGCTCTATGTAGAACTCGGAGAAATTCGGCACAGAGGCAAAGACCACGCCCACCTTCGTGTACTGTTGGCTGTAGAGATCCTGAAATAAAAAGGCCACTCATGCATAAAGAGGATAGCTTAAATAGTATTTGCGGTATGTACCTTAATCAGATTGTAATCTAAGCTATACTCAATTCGTGCGCAAATGCTGAAGATTGTAGTGTCGTTGATTTTAATCTGGTTTAAATGAAAATGCAGTTTTCAGTTTACCCATTTAAATAGGGCAGAGTTTTAAATTGAGAATTGATCACGTTTGAAACGCAATCATGCGGATAGTCGGGTTTTCGGATATACGGGGACCAGTAAATGGTGTCCGCCTATATTTCACAACCGCCAAAATTTAACAGTTACCAAATGGGGATGGCATCATGTTTCAAATTATTGCCAATAAAACATTGACATCATGTGATTAAAAGTGCTTGTCAGGTCTTACATGTTTGAATCAGAGATGAGCTTATACTATCATTAGTAACATTACCTAAACTTTAGTCTAGATGATTGGCATGCACATACTCTGCTCAAGTCAATTTTTACTAAAATCATGTTGTAAAATATGTAGTCTAAGGTACTAATAGATTTGTCAGAAATCACATCGTTACTGCTGTCTTCGTAAATTACTCAATCAAAACATGTACTCTAGAAATAACGATTGTCTCAACAAAAAGGTGAGAAAGAACCTTTTTAGGGTTTGAAGAGGCTTGAAAATCAACAGATCAACGAAATGACGGTCATGATGTTCCATCGCGTGACGTCATCTACTAACCAACAAAATACATGGTTTAAAAGACTATTTCTTACTTAATATTTACCATGAAGGACTTACCATATGACTGTTGCCGTTGTCGATGAAGTGAGCCGCCACGTGAGTGGGGAGAAGATTACACAGGATCTGTCTGTTGTTGGTCTGTAGGTCTGTCATCTCTAGCTTCTCTTCGGTGGCCTGGCATAAAATATTGAGTGTTTGAAATAAACAATTTCTTTGAAATATGTAAGATGATTTTTTAAGACGCATTGTTTAACAATGCATCTATCATCATAGCAGAAACGCCATTTAGTTCATACACTAAAATAGAAACATTTGTAACATATTTTCCAAAGATAAATTAGAATATTTTTAAAGAGATACCAGGATGTACTCATACGGATCCGCCAGTACTTGGAATTTGAAATAAATAATTTACTTACATTATCTAATATGGTTCACTATTCACATGCTAGGCGTTCGGAAATTTGTTACAGTGTCTTTCTTAACGGTAATTCCCCTCGATCAAAAACCATTAAGCATAGAGAGATTTGTAGTCATTTAATTACCTGTGCTTTCCAGAGGAAGTCAAGTCTCGATGTCCACTCCTGCTGCCGGCCCTGGACGAAGAGAGTGACCATAAAGATGACAAGACACACCGCACCGGCCACGTGATGGGGGATGAGGGGTCTAGAAGAAAACCAAAAATAGTTAAAAAAGGATAGAGATAAATCTTAAAACTAAAGAAAGCAAATTCACAATGGAAACATACTTCATATTATCATTCCAGTAAAACATTCGTAAAGTTATCTCAAATAAAGATCAGAATTATCCAATATATTAACTTTCCATTCTTACAACTGCATTCACAATAAAATAACATCATATATGTACATAATAGATTTCAAGCACAAAGTAATTATATTTCAGAGAAGAATACTTTGAGCAACCAGCCATTGTAGCAAACAAATTGACTTGACACCAGCTCGTCAACCAAATGCGTAAAGTCATACTGTCAAGAAACGTTCTTAAATTTGTTAACAGCACAAAGCATACAAAACGTTTCAAGTCAAACAACAGAAGCACAGGGTTTACAGTTTACAATTTAATACTTACCTATTTTTGTAGTCGAAGTCATCAAAGATACTCTTGTGAGTGAACTCCATGAGCAATAGATGTAGTGAAGCCATTATAACCATTAGGAGAAGACGGATACAGGCTGAGAGCTTTAGGAATATTGCCACACACACGAAGGAGACTATAGCACTAAGATAGATATATTGAGGGACGGGGCAGACTAGATGGGTGTCGTCCCCGGGGGTCATGGTTATGTTGGTCAGGAAAGCGAAGATGTTGCCTCCTTTACAGCAGAACTGAAAGCAAAGTAGTTCATCGGTTGCGTACAATAATGTGAACATCAATCAAAGACAGTACAATAAAACAAAGGGGTCATTGTGTTTGCTCTGATGTTTAACGTTGTGGTGGCATAATTGGTCAGCATAGATTCAGTGTTTTTAAATGGTCTTATATTAAGCTGCAGAGTTCTATGTAACAGTTTACTCGCCTATGGTCTGCGAAATTACAATTGTAGAGAATACTACTCCATATCATCCACAGTAAAACATATATCTGTATACAATTTAAGAAAAGCATAGCTCCTCTGTTGAAACTTTATAGTTATAATGAAAACTTGTAATACCTTTTCAGTTTTTTTACTTCCAGGTAGGTAACTCGTAAAATTGACATTCGTTATTGATTTATGAAATATCTATGTTAATATATATATGTAATTTAGGTGGTGGACTCACAACATTGACTTGAGCGGTTGCGTAGATAAGTACGATGGATGTGACCATGATGAAGAGACGAAGAGCTGAAGACTTTCTTATATCAAATGGTGTACACTGGAAAAAAGAAATTTCATTACTTGATGCAATTGTTTTATGTAAGAGGAAGGTTTTTACCTTCAAACTGTACAACAAATAAGACCTGAGGTCGCAGCAATGAAATATGGTCTGATGCCACCAAGATATTACTTTATGATAATTTATTTCCATAAGATAGAGCATTAAAATAACATTAATATTTCTATGATTTAATTTGTTTCGTTTTGTTTTTTCCCGGAAGTCTTTCGATTTCAATATATCAATCTTCTGAGGTTTCGTGACCATCTAAAATGATCCTTTACCAGAAATCATCACCTTAACATTTTAATAATTTTTTCTTTTCATTACTTCATAACTAGACATACCTTGATCTTAACGCTCAGAATGAGCATAAGGACAATTGCGATCCAAGTGAAGGAAGCGAGGAACAGCATTAACAGCAGCAAGGTTCTTCAAAGAATATATAACATTGTCTTAACTCTTTTGCGTTGGTTAATTGGTCGTATGTATAAAGATAAACTGTTAACGACATGTTCATGGTAATTGGTACGATTTTTAGATTGTTTATACCAAACAGTGTGAAAAGGTTATAAATCGATAAATGTATCATTATCATATTGTGGATCAGCATATTTCACGAAATGGATTTTTTAATATTCGGGACGGGGTTGGTAAAGGATAGAAGGACCTTGGTAAGATTGTTAAAAGATGATATGACTATGTACCGTTCTAAATTAACGGCCCCAAAACATGATTTGGAATTCAATTTCCCTCTTATTTGTTTTAAGTGCCACAGCTAAACAAATATAGTTACCATTTGAAATACATGGTTCATATAGTCACATGTGAACAAATTGAGGAATTCGACAATCAACAATCTAAGAATGTTAAATTTTCCCTTCTCAATAAAACTTTTAATGTTTCATAATCGTAATCTCAATACATTATATTTGTTACTCATAAATGGTATGTAATTAAACTGTGAGAGATGTGACATTTTACCTCGGCAGTATGACAGCCTGCACACCAGCTGCACAGAGCAGCAAGAGCAAGGAACAGATGAGACTTCCACCGAATGCAAAGTCTTCCACTGTTTGGTACTGTAACACCAATACGATTCAGTTTGCTACATTAAGTAACCCAGAGTAATTTAATGTCTACATATGTTCGAATGATTAACAGTCAAATGAGTAAAATCAAGATATTTTACGTCTGATCATATTGGCGTTTAGACTGCATTATTCTCCTGTTCTTCATATGGCTTCAGTTTGAATATTTGAACGGAGCCTTGGAGAAATCTGAAATCTGAAATCTGAAGAGGTTCTCTAGACTAGTTCTCTAGTTTTACCACACTCTCCGTGTTATTTTTCAATTCTTTGTGAAAAAATGAACGAGAATGACCTTATCTTATTATATAAATGCAAAAACACATTCTAACTGTTTATAAGACAAAGACAGTCAAGTAATGTCATGATAGAAAGACACGAAAAACTTTTCCCCTACTATCTCATCCTGTAAAAAAATAATTTCTAAATCAAGCAAAAGCAACCTCTCCCTTCCAGTAAGAAAGCCAATGAGTCTTTCCTCTAGGGGAAAATAAAATGAGAGTTATCTCCCGTACTGACCCTGCGCTCAGTGTCGCTGCTCTTGAACCTGAGCGTGATGAAGTTAACGTGGTTACTTTTCTCCCTCTCCACACTCCGTGCTGTGATGGCTTGTGCAAGATACCGGTTTACTCTTTCTCGTGGTTCCGGTGAGCTGGAGTGTCTGGAAATATTGATTAGAGTTTTTATCATACTGGCATAAAATTGTGACCTGCTATGTCAGAGCATTTCAAGTTTTCATGCCTCACAGAGCACTTAAATCACCAAACAACTTTCCGTTCCAATATCTGGCCAATATAAGCCTTGCAGTTGTTTACGCTGCGTCTTTAAGTGGCTCTGAGCTAATTAGAGGCAAGCTTATTTCTTTGACAGTTGTCTACTGAAGGCTGAAGCTCAATGAAGAAAAAACGATTGCAAGAAATTTCAACTGACCTTTCCTTGAAAGGCTTGCGAAATTTATCCGTCATTGATGCAAAAACACTCTGAAATTACAAAAAAAAATACAAATGAACAAAAATAACTACAATCATGCTTTCAACACTTTTTTTAATTTTAAAATCAATGTTCCATCAAAGGTCCGAGAAGACATGAAGACGTACATGTTTTGATGCTTTTATATTAATACTCCAGTGAACTGGACGATACAGAAACCCTCGCCGTTTGCAGGGAAATGCATTCCTAAGGCTTTATTAATGATTTTACAGTATCATCATTAACAAATAGAAGGTATAAAAAAATATTTAAAAAACATTTTAATTTATGTGTATGTGACCATGGTGTCTACTATAAACGAAGAGGAGGTCCGTAACACAGATGTGACTATGATTTGTTGTAACCCTCTTGGTGCCAGCTTGAACTTATAAACCATAATTGTACTGCACTAAATAAGAATGTAACACTTCTGCTCTCAATAATGCATGAGGAACACATATGCACAGCAGACAAAATACAAACCAGTTGGAAGTGAGCATCTTTTGGTATTAGATTTAAAATTTGGTCATTTTTATATTTTATTACAAATTATTGAATATAATGGAAAGTGCATAAGATGCAAAATTCACTTATTCAAAATATATAACCATGATAAAATGTAATATTATCATGATGTATGAGACACATTTAATCAATTAATCAACCTTACAATAGCGCTAATGTGTTTCACTTAAACCTAGAATCTCATATTTTGTAAAGGAAGTAATAATAAATCTCAAAAGTCATTAATCATTTTAGGAAAACCCTTCTTACCCTGTTTTTTTACTAATACTCTTTCTAAATAAAGAAAATATGGACGGTTTTAGCGAAAGAAGTAAGCATAAAATTTACCATTTACATGTAGATAAAAATAAGTTTTCATGTTGTGCTTTCTCATAATTTGAGCGAATGTGATAAATAGAATATCATATTCGTGCCCAGTTTGATAAATCCCATCTGCTGCAAAATCAACATGACCATTGCTAATACGTCCGATTAACACTTTAGAGTAAACAGCCAATTTATAATGTTACTTGAAATACTGTAAACATTTAACAGCATTCAGCATATGAGACCACATTTAACCTTGAAGAACATCTCTCTTGACGTTTCAACAATACATTAACTTCAAGCCTGACGTTACGCAATTAGTTTGATAAATACCATCTGCCGCAAAATCAACATGACCATTGCTTATACGTCCTATAAACACATAAGAGTCAACAGCCAATTCATAATGTTACTTGATATACTGGCTCAAGTTATTTTCAAGACATATGTATGCACCAACACCCTGGTATTGTATGGCCCATTATTGCTACTTGACCTTCAGTTAGATGTTTGAGATGTAAGAAGACCCCTAAACATTTTTTTAATCTGCTTGTAAAATAACTTTGTTATTGTCGGGCGTTGTCAGGAGATAAGAAACGTCTTATTACATTCTGTGAAATTAACCTCTTGAACATTGTTGTAAATTTTACCTGAAAATGCTTTTTGTTGGAACAGGTTTGTAACAGGATTTATAAAAAATAGAGCCATGGGCTCTGTAGCTCATCAGACTTTTGATAGAAACAGGTGTTGTGGTTTAGACCATGGGGTCATGGGCAGTGTAGGAAAGATAGCCTGTCCCAACGTCAGAGTAATCCACAATCAAATAAAAAAGGCCCATTGCCCATTTGGGGTCAAGGGGTCACTGAACCTACAATTCAGAATCCCCATTGTCCAAGGAGTCTACACACAACTATTAAGCTATCAAGACCTTTTGGAACTGGAGAAGAAGATGAAAGTAGGATTTTAAGGTTTTGACCCCTGTGACCCCATTTGGATTCATGGGGTCACCAAACCTACAATTTAGAATCCCCAGTGTCCAAGGAGTCTTCACACAATTTTTCAGCTCTCTAGACCTTTTGGAACTAGGGAAAAAGATGAAATTAGGTTTTTTAGGTTTTGACCCCTGTGACCCCATTTGGGGTCATGGGGTCACCAAACCTACAATTTAGAATCTCCAGTGCCCAAGGAGTCTACACACAACTTTTCAGCTCTCTGGACCTTTTGGAACTGGAGAAGAAGATGAAAATAGGTTTTTCAGGTTTTGACCCCTGTGACCCCATTTGGGGTCATGGGGTTACCAAACCTACAATTTAGAATCCCCGTTGGCCAAGGAGTCTACACACACCTTTTCAGCTCTCTAGACCTTTTGGAACTGGAGAAGAAGATGAAATTAGGTTTTTCATGTTTTGACCCCTGTGACCCCATTTGGGGTCATGGGGTCACCAAACCTACAATTTAGAATCTCCAGTGCCCAAGGAGTCTACACACAACTTTTCAGCTCTCTGGACCTTTTGGAACTGGAGAAGAAGATGAAAATAGGTTTTTCATGTTTTGACCCCTGTGACCCCATTTGGGGTCATGGGGTCACCAAACCTACAATTTAGAATCTCCAGTGCCCAAGGAGTCTACACACAACTATTCAGCTCTCTGGACCTTTTGGAACTGGAGAAGAAGATTAAAATAGATTTTTAATTTTTTTCGACCCTTGTGACCCCATTTGGGGTCATGGGGTCACGAAATCTACAATTTAGAATCCCCATTTGCCAAGGAGTATGCACATAAAATTTCAGCTCTCTAGAGTCATTGGTTCTGGAGAAGAAGTCGAAAAAGTGAAAAGTTTACGGATGGACGGACGGATGGACGGACGGACGGACGGACGGACGGACGCCGGACGCCTTGCCATGCCATAAGCCCATCGGGTCTTTCAGACCTGATGAGCTAAAAACGTTTAAGAATCTTAATAACATAATGTAAAAGGTTTGAATTCAGAAGAAGAACTGATATGAAAAAATCTACAAGATAACAATGATTACATATTAAAATATTTAAGATAGCTGGTGTAATTTATAAAAAGGTTGAAGTTTTATTTATCTTGACAGGAATGATACTGTCATGATTACTCAAATCATTAATACGTTTACGCCTTTGGTGGATGATTAACGCAGTAAAAGTTATCAGCTGCATTGACATTTTGCACTATGAATATTACCAATTAAGAGGTAAATCCTCAGAAATGTAGAAATGTCTGCAGTGATTTCCAGTTTTTACTAATATTAGATTCGTTGCCTTACAATTTCGAAATAAAACACTTAAAAAACGAGAAACTTACAAATTTATGAACCGGTTTCTCATCCTGAACCGGTGTGAGTACATTCTGGAATGGGATTTCAGCGTTGAACCTCACCGACTGCATCAACCTCATCACGCAGTTCGTAACATTCCGGAATGAAAGCTTCTTTGGTCGTAAGCCGGCCCAGTCCTTCTGCACAAAAACGTTTTGCTGAGGACAAAGAAAGATACATTATAACAGACAGAAAGAAACAAGGTTAAACTCTTTTGTCTGAAATAGGGATCCAATAAATAGCAGTTTCATTGGCACATCCTGGAATTTTGAAAGTGTGGGAAATTTCTTATTGAAATGACGGTGGGAGTGGGATCCATCCGCAGATAGAGGACGGAGGGGGGTCGAAATCTAAGAAATTCAGATACGGTTGGGGGAATCCACCGCTGAATTTCAACGTTTCATGTCCATGTTTGTCATAAAAAATAGAGCCATGGGCTCTGTAGCTCATCAGACTTTTGATAGAAATAGGTGTTTGGGTTTAGACCATGGGGTCATGGGCAGTGTAGGAAAGATAGCCTGTCCCAACGTCCGAGACGTGTAACTTTGTTAAAAGTTATTCACAATCAAATAAAAAAGGCCCATTGCCCATTTGGGGTCAAGGGGTCACCGAACCTACAATTCAGAATCCCCGTTGTCCAAGGAGTCTACACACAACTATTAAGCTATCAAGACCTTTTGGAACTGGAGAAGAAGATGAAAGTAGGATTTTAAGGTTTTGACCCCTGTGACCCCATTTGGGGTCAAGTGGTCACCAAACCTACAATTTAGAATCCCCAGTGTCCAAGGAGTCTTCACACAATTTTTCAGCTCTCTAGACCTTTTGGAACTAGGGAAAAAGATGAAATTAGGTTTTTTAGGTTTTGACCCCTGTGACCCCATTTGCACCATAAGTTACCTACTGTTTGTAAACAAACCTAACACCATACGTTTATTGAATATAACAAGTGCGGTAAGAGCATTTCACTTTAATTATTTAACAAGAGAACAATATTGTAAATATATCTTTAAGACACTGTATACCGTGTCTTCGAGACATTACTTTCTAAAAATCCCCCATCCCGATAAATGATTGATTATGCTAAACTGCATGCGGCCACTTGAGTGTGATTACTTTCGAGTTAGTCATTTGAGTTAGGGAAATGGATTTGAGTCGTTTATATACATATTCATTTAAGAACTCCTTTAAGTGATAAATAAAGATGGTCTTGCAATCCGTTTGTTACATCGAAAACGTGCCACGGTGTTTTAAAGACAGTCAAATCACTTACGTGGTTGTTTGTAGAGAATAATTTCTTAGTCTTCATTTTCTACATTTATTCTGCATTACACTTCAATTTTTTTTTAATATATCAGATATCTAAATTTCCCCTTTCAAGAACCATGATTCAAATGATATGTCAGGTTTGTAACCATGCTATTATCGGAATATAAAACATTGTTTGTTAAACGTTTGATAGTAATCGAAAATAATTAATCCCCTTCTTACGGACGCTTCGCAAGTAACTCATTTCCACGTCACCTCTGCTATAAGTGAAGCAGGCTGTTATTATTTCAAAATCTTTCAAAATTTCAATACTGATACGTCCTTGTTTTCTCAAGTTATTTTACATCTACGACCGATTTTGTGCAGAGAGAAATTTGCGCCCATCGAATTACAGTTCAGAGACGGCTCAATTTGTACAAGGGTTCACTTGGGAGGTAATGACTCAACTAGCATCCAAGGAAACAGAAAACATGAATATACTTCAATAAAATCATTTTAGTTTACATAATTGTGTTCACAACATGTAGAGGAAGAAATACTGTTCAGGTCATACTTTCTCACTCACCCTCCGAGGGTGTTTAGCCTTGATGAGATATGTCTCGACTCCCACTTCTTTTAAGGTAGAGTTCCTGTCACCTCCCCGACCCGGCTCTACGTCATACTCCCCGTGGAGGTGATCCAAGGTAGCTTGAGTCAGATGAACACGCCTTGGTAAACAGAAATAGACCATGTTATGGGTCATCGAAAAAGAATAGCTATAATGCCATACCACAAAGCAACAATCTAGGAGGAGTACTGCAATTCATTCATTATTGTCATTGGTTCTATATGACCCACTGAGTAGTTGGGAATGTTGGAACTTATATGTACATTTCAATATCAACCTGGGTAAAAGCAACAGTCCTTATAAATATATATCTAGAATAAAGAATATACATTTTGGTAATTTTCAGTATTTGAGGTATTAAGCTTCAAATTGGTAAATTGATGTATGCCTAGATACATGAATGTAACGACTTTCTGGGATCAATGCATTTCAAATGCTAATGCACAGAACGTTTCGTAAAAATCAGACCATCTCCACTTGTTCCTTACCCAGGTATTCCACCGGCCTCCATTTTATTTGCCAGCGTGACGTCATTACTCCAGACGTCATACTGCCACTTCTTCAGACCAAGAACTCCGCACAGCACCCTTCCTGTGTGGAGCCCAACTCGCATGTTCAGGTTAACGTCAGTAGATTCACACACCGATCTGTAACATGTTGATTTATGTAAGTACACGATAAATATTATCGCTACATTATCGTGATAATTAAAATATATTATACAACGACAAGCATGTTGATCACGTTTTATTTACATATACCTCATGTCATACTTAAAATATGTGTACCATAAAGCATTACATTACTTCTTGTGCATTTTGTACTGATTGATGTATCTCATGTCAGACTGTGTGAGTTGCTCATGCATTTAAGAAGCGGATACCGTGCTCATATTTTTCAAATATGATTGTGGTATATCTTCGAATGAACTTCTGGCTTGTACAAAATAAGTGCGCAAAGCACAGATGTTTAAATACCAGTCATATGTTTTTATGAGATAACGCCAACAAAAAACTCAAAAGTACTCTATTTGAAACAAAGTTTTGCCGGAATTAACAACTTTATTAGAGAGAAATTATTTACTTACGCAATAGCATCTATCATGTCAAGACCCATCTCCACACAGCAGTGGGCGTGGTCCGCACGCGGTTCGGGTAGACCACTGACGCAGTAGTAACAATCCCCTAGGATCTTGATTCGTAGACAGTGGTTGTTCTGCAAAATGAAATAAAGAGCATACTAAATGATGTAGTGATGATGAGGATTTCTATGAAAAGTGTGAATTACTTGGTACAAAATGATAGCTGGATAGCAAATTCTAAGAGGTTGATGTGAAATGATATGGTATTTCACGGCAGCCAGTTTAGTATGTTGTCTACATGGACAAGCGGATATGAAAAAAATATCTTGAAGTTCTAATCTAAACTATGTAAATGACGAAGGTATTGATGACTTGAGCTACAATCGTTACCGTGGTTACCATCTTTTATATATATATATATTATCAAAAATCAACTGCATCTAAAGAAAAGGCTGTTGGTAACAAAGTTAAGAAATTAATTGATAAAGAGAAAGATTATATGACTAACTTTGAATCTAAAACGGCTAATTTCTATGGCCTTCCAAAGGTACACAAAAGTAAGCTCATTCAGAAAAAAGTAATGTGTGATAATAAAGAAGTTGTAAGTGTTTTAGATCCCGAAGATTTACCCTTTAGACCCATAGTTGGTGGACCTGAAAGTTGTACACAACGTCTTAGCAATTATCTAGACATAATATTAAAACCATTGTGTAAACATGTCAAAAGTTATCTCAGAGATGACACAGATTTTTTATGTAATTTGCCCACTCATGTTGAAAAAAACTCTACCCTAGTAAGTTTTGATGTAGTCAGCTTATATAGCAATATCGACACAACACTTGGCATTAAAGCTATAACATACTGGCTAAAAGAATACAGAAGTGAGATTCATGATAGATTTTCAGAAAGCTTTATAATAGATGCATTGAAGTTGGTACTGACCAATAACATTTTCTATTTTGATGGTTGCTATTACTCACAAGAGAAAGGCGTAGCTATGTGCACTAAAGTTGCTCCAACATACGCAACCTTAGTTCTTGGATATTTAGAAAGGCAACTTTATGAAAAATTGGGAATAAACTTGGACAAGAGACAAAGCTACACGTAGAAAACATGTGGAAAAGATTTCTTGATGATTGTTTCGCCATATTAAAGGTATCGGATGAAAATCTGCAAGAAATTCACAGCATTCTAAATTCTCTAGACCCTTCTCTCTCATTTACCATGGAAAAAAGTAAATGTGAACTAAATTTCCTGGATGTAAAAGTCAAACTGAATTCTGAAGGCAATATACACACGGATATATTTTACAAGAGTACTGATACCCACCAATATTTGGATTTTAGGTCATGTCATCCCAGACACACTAAGCGCAATATCCCATACTCTTTAGATAGACGAATTTGCACTATTGTGTCGGAAAAAGACATTAAAGAACAACGTCTTTATGAATTAAAACATTTTTTACTTAATCAAAACTATCCTGTAGAGTTAATTAATGATGGTATAACGAGGGCCGTTAGCTTGGATCAAAAGAAACTCAGGGAATCAGCCCACAACAGTAAATCCTCTTCCCAAACCGGCATGAACGCAAACGCTTCCATCTCAGGAACCAGTCAAATTGAACATGCAGATAAGAGTTGCCTCCCATTAATTACTACGTTTAATCCAAATCATAATAATGCCCTAAGCTTGGTAAATCAACATTTACCTGTTTTACATCAAAGTCAAAGGATGAAACGGATATTGAGAAATTATCATAATGTTAATAGTCGAAGACAGCCCCGAAATCTAAGGAAAATATTGACAAATTCTAAATATGATTCTAATACTGATAAACCAGAGGTCCGAAAATGTGGCGACAAAAGATGCGCAACCTGTAAAATTTTGATTGAAGGTAGTTCAGTTAGATTCTCAGGAAATAAAACGTTTTCTGTAAAAAGAAGTATGACTTGCGACTCAAAAAATGTTATTTACGTGATTTCATGTCATGGATGTCAGGAAATATATATCGGGAAAACAGAGCTCAAGTTAAAAAGAAGAATGAATCTTCATCGTTCACAAATTAAACAAAAGCATAATCGCACAATCCCTCTAAGTGCGCATCTAGAAACATGTGGAAAAAATATGTATTCTGTTTTCCCGATATACAAAGTTGATTCCACTGAATCTAATTGCTTGGCGGAAAAGGAATTATTATTCATTAATAAACTTAAGCCAAAGCTTAATTCAAAACTTTAATCTAATATTCTTCAATTCAATGTCCATTTGCAAGTATGTTTTGTAATGCGCTACATATGTAGCATGCAGTCTATATGTATGTAATGTATCTACGCAACATATGTATCTATGCAATGTATTGTGACGTCATAATTGTTAATCATGACGTCATTCACCTGATGAGACCTTATGGTCGAAAGTACTTGTGAATAAATCATCTTGGTTTTCTTCAATAAATGTGTTTTTCTATATAAAACTTGAGAGGTGGAACTGCATGAACTGTTTTATATATATATATATATATATATATATATATATTATATATTGCACATCATTTATTCAAACGAAGAGGTCTTTCAATGTTATTATCATTAGTTTCATGAAACGAATGCCCTCCTCGTCTTGATACAAGTTTTTCTGAAGTAAAGACCCGTTACCAATCATAGAAAAAAGCCTAGATTGCAAAATTAATATTTGGATCTCATAAGCTCTTCTTATTCATATATGAAATTCTGATTGTTTTATTTTGTCAAAATATTTGCTGAAAATGTCTGATTTGAAGCTAGTTAAAAACTCCCTAACGTTTTGGTTTTGACATCAAGGAACATGTCTTTGGGTTTTTTGGTGGTTAGATACTGACTTGATTGTAAAAAAATGAAATCTTTTAATTTTACCCTTTTCTCTATAAAAAAAGTGTTTGAAACCTTTTTTCAATGCAAGAGTGGCCGTGACATACCTTGGCAAGATGGTCAAATCGTCCAAATAGTTCGTTTAATATTCTCACAAGTTCCTGTGCTGTACATTGAGATGCTAGATTGGTGAAACCGACTATGTCTGCAAATAATATTCTGAAACAAATAAATGATGTTGATTATCAATCAGTTGGAATTTAAGTCATAATATACACAAATATAATGTAACTAAGTAGATCGTAAAAGGGTGTAGTTTTTATTATAGTTTAATGCCTATCTTTCCAGCTATACAAAATAAATACTCATATCCTCATATACTCATCATCTGTTTCATTTACAGCACCATAATTATAACAAAAATCAAACGAAGTGGAGATACATGTATATAAGTAAGAGGTACTTAACTGGAACATTGTCGAATGATTAATTAAAAGGTTTAACTTCATCAATAAAGATGATTTTTTTAAAAATATGTCAAATATTGTGACGTCATCAATATTGTCAGATTTGGTTATTTATATATTTATATCACTTAAATTTTACCAACCAATATGTATAACAAATGTTAATTGTTTTTTTTCTGAATCGTTAAATCTGCAGTGTTTTTCATTGTGGATGCACAGGATAAGTGTTTCACTTTCGATCTTCATATCATCAACAACAATTATTCCCTTACTCTAAACAATTCACAGATTATTGATTCTCTATTCTAAGCATTGTCCTCTGATGCACATCTAATAAGATACTATTGGATTCAGCTACTGATCTTTAATTTGTATATAACTGTAATAATCGTTGAATCTCATATAAGAACAAGAACGTCATAAATATAATTCTCAGAGAAAATATAAATTTTATACCAAATACCTTACAACTAATGTTGTATTTATAACTTATTTACATATAGAGGAAAATGTATTAGTCCAGGAAAGTTCAGCCAATGTAGACATTTACGAAAGCTAACCATAACACCGAATTTTATCTGATGAAAGATAAAGGTAGTTCCAATGGATAAGTAAATTGGATTTTAAGGATTTTCCCTTTCCCTTTTCCATATACTTTATATATGCTCGGGTTACTTTTTAAATCCCAAACCTTCGTACAGTTTAAAATGATCATAACCTCCACCCCATAGAGCGAGCAAATATACATATCGATTTTAAACTATTCTGATTTATTATAATATTTCATCTCTTGAGGCAGGCATAATATTAAGGTCAGACAAAGTAAACACTTACGATACATTATCATGTCGCTGTATATAGATTTTATGAAATATTCCCTGATGAGGCGTGGTCATGTCATGTTTCATTTCCATAGCAACATGCTGTGGTAATACACTAAGGAGAAGTTTTTCCTGAAAGAAAATGCAAAATATCGATATAAGAATTGACATATCTTAATACATTCTTAAATACCACAAATTGATTAATCTATGGTTGTAATTACTTCTCATGCATTAGTTATATTCATAGCAGGAAAGCATCATTTGATTTATCGAATCAATTTTAAACCTTTCCGAATCATTGTTCTAAAAAAATACAAGATAACCGTTTGGTAATAGACATGGACCAAAAAATGTGAATACCTGGCCCAATACATCAAGCTGTAAATTAATACCTCGCTATGATTGTTAGTGACATTTTCTCCGTGTGCATCTTGCCAACGCAAGGAGTTGAGAGTGTAAAAAATTGTTTTACGAAAAGCGATTTCCAATGATCGAGGGGAAAAATAAGCCTTTGAGAAGCGGTCTTTGGCCTGGATATTAGCCCTCTACAAATATTAGTTTGATATGATATGGTAGGTAAAGCCTTAAGCTTATTGCTAAATGTCATTGTAATTCATCTTCATATGATTTCATTTTAATATAAAATCTTTGTTGACATTTCAATTGTATTTTCTTTTTGAGAAGTTGAAATTTTGTGTAATTTAGTTTGAAAATAACCTGATGATTTTAAAAATAATTATTGACGCCTACCAATTTTTCGTTTTCCTCTTGAATCTCAAGTCGGGCTGCTATACAATTCCGAGTGTCTAGAAACGTCTTCCTTTGTGCCCTCTGTGTCAAATTGTGAATAAAGACACCTGCTATGTTTACACTCAGGAATAGTACTCCATTGGCCACCAGCTGAAAATAATAAAATAATGAAAATTAGAATAACACTAATGACATGCTAATGATGATAACTTGAGCATGGTTATGATGATTGTGATGATAAGGTCGAGGATGACAACGGTGATGATAATTCTCACCAACATCCATAAGAAAAGAAATCATATGATACGATTATGTTATCTTTGTTTGTTACTTTACTATTCAACAAAGATAGATTGTATTTGGCAACTTTGAAAGAGGCAATTGATGAATTCGCGTGAAGTGATCTTGAGTTTTGAAACCTAGTTTTAGCTTTCATATTATTATCAAAGGTGCGTTGCCTCTTTTGATCAGTCAATTTAATTTTTTCGCGTGTTTTTATATTTTGATGGTCTTGACAATTCAAGATTCATTTCACTGTCAATATCAATATCCATTTCAATCTTTAGTTTAGTCTCATACATCTCTTCTTATTATTATACCATAATCATATACAGGTACAATCCCAACAATCTTCTTATTCTTCTTCCTTGTATAAAAAAAACACACCAAAAACCCCATTCATCTTATTCACCTACTTTCCACGATCATGAGTGAGTTCATTTTTAAATCAATGCCAATGAACGTGTATGTTTAAATTAATTCTTGGGCATTTCATCATTCTATTTGCAATCCACAATTCAAACTGTCACCCCAGAAAATATTTCTTCTAAGTCCATGTTTTTGAAAGTTTGACTTTGATAACTTTGTTTGTAATGTTCACATTCTCATTAAAGACGAGTTGCACCTGCCATCCCTGAAAGAATTCATTTCCAATTCCATGTGAATGGAAATTAATGGCCGCGATAAACAGGGGAGAGTTATAGACACTGCATTTGACGGTTGAGTGCCAAGACAAACACCGCGTGGATGCTTCTGTTTACACAGAGATCACCCTGACCCATCAATAATGCACCGGCAGAGTCGACAAAACAAGCTAAGGTTAGATAATGGAGGTTGGTGCAAACTTATATATCATATGCATAGCGAACGGGCAACTTTGTGCATTCCCATTCTAAAGCATGACATTTGTTCTTAGTGCATTCAATGCTTCTTTTGAAAATAAGTTTTCCTTGACGATTTATTGCATGTAAAAAGTCTACGTTTGTCCTTATTAATTAATCTTTCAATTGTTTTGGTCTTCCTGCAGGGAACCAGTTGATGATAATTTCCATGATAACATGGTAATGGAAAAGAAAAGAAATTACTTATGTGTGGGTATTAACTATATATAGAAAACTCGGTTTTTTTTCACGGTTATTCTAAAATTTAGCTATTCGACCTTGGTGTTCCTTTTTATCACAATTGCCAATGACTGAAAGCTCATCATATCATTGTATATTTACATATTTACATATTTCATTGTCAATACAATTAATAAAATATACAAAAATATGTATTTACGTTTCTCAACAGAATTTGACAATATACAGAGTTAAAGGAAAAAACGGAGGAATCTTAATGATAATGAACAAATATATGCATGTAAAGTATCGACCCCTTTGTGTGTTTTCATTAGATTAACTTGAAGGCTAATGATTAATTCACTGTGGATTAATGCATAAATAATTGAATTACACCTAATTAATTCATCAAACAGTAGAGATTTTGAATGTAGTCGTAAGTTACGCGCCCAAGCCAATAAAACGGATTCTTATTGTATAAAAAAAGCATAACAGAAACAGTAAGAGCCATAAAAAGAAAGAGCTTGGAAATACGAAGGGGATCAGGAAACAATCATTACAAACCTAATATAAGACCATCACTAAGTTTTCTGGTTTTAAGGATATCCGCAATCAAATCGGTAAAAAAAACAAGTTATTTTTACAGAATAGAAGCTTGATAAAGCTCAAAACAGTAAATCTTGATGCTCTTTGCTTTTTGGGGTCTCGAAAGTAAAGAACATAAGACATTTGATAAAGGTCTTGTTTTAACAATTTCTTATTCTAATTTTCACAAGATCATCACAGAGGCTCAGTATCAATGTCAGATAATAACAACCATAATAATAACATCATCCGATATCAATTTATGATGTCTTAGACCTTCAAAATTGGAAACATTTCACTATTGCCTTGGGAAAATAATATCAAGACATTTGCAATCACAAAGTTACAAATGCGTAAAGAAAGTGTCAAGCACCTAGAAAATGAGACAATTGCCATTGGCAAAAGTGTTTTCATCATCCCAGCAGTGCCATATTAAAGCAACTGTTAATATCAAGCAGGCAAGTAAAGATCTCTAACTATTACCGATACATCGAACCTCTGGTCTCCAAAACTCGTAAATCCAGGAGAAGAGCGTAGTTTTATTACTCTCGTAGGTGACCAACTAAACCATAGGGATTTGGAGGAAGATGGAGATAAACCAGGCAGTGTATAGCAAACTGCTTTACAAGCCATGATGAACCCATGCTCTTAATTCCTCCCATGTTTATGAATTCCCCATGGAGAGAGATCGATAAATGAGATGGTGAACACTTCTCTGTATCTGTGCTAGGGGACCTTTTGGGAGCACATTTTATTATTGCAGCTGGTAAAAATATAGAGTTGTTAATCAAATGAGGGTCTTCAGATGGTTTCGATATTGCCATTGGGATAGAAGCAAGTAGAGTTAACGCTGATTCTAATAGACGTGAAGAAAACTACAAGCCAAATTGATTTATTTTTACAAGGTTTTCATGACTTTGGCCAATTTCAATCTCAGGGGTTAAGGTTATTATGCCCGGAATATTGTGAAGACAATTCAAGGCATCAAAGAAGATGATGTTTCGAAATTAATTTCACCTTCGTCTACGTTTATCAATCTGTTTTTTTTATTTTATATTTTACCTTTGGAGATCTTTTGAAAGCAATCGCTGAAGTAATCTGTAAGTAAGTTATTATCTTAATGAAGGCATATCTGCTTTCTTCTTAAAATGTAAATCTAAACATGCCGCAGATGGAAATTTGAAGAGTCGGTAGAGTAAAATGTCATATTTATCTAACAGCTTTCTGTATACAAAATGTATGCATCGGAACTTTATTAAGAAAAATAATATATAGCGGGGAAGAGGTTATGGTGCTGCAAAAATGAATTAACATGCTTGTATTAGTTCATCAGTTTTGCATTGGTGAAATTGCCCCATGTGTTAACAACTACCATTTTGCAACAACTACCAAGGCAATCTTGAATATGACATTGATTTCAAGTCAATAAAAATCATTTTCTTTAGACAGACGACAAAACAAATTATATATTGATTGCATACATAGGCCGAATATTGAAAAGATATGAAATGGTTGCATGCCTAAAATAGTACAACTACAACTAATAACAGTGATACCTGTTGTATTTATAAGTATTTATGTGTACATTCATAATTTTTTAGAATAAATAGTTGAGCCAGGCTAAAGAGGAAAAACGAAATGACTTTTGTCACGTTCCTTCCTTCTTTTCTATGTGGCAATAAGCATATACTCAAGGACTAAAAAGGATACCAAAAAATGTATGTAAAGATGAAAATAAAACTCCTTCTTAGTTTGATCTTTGGATTTCTTAAAAATATATTACCTCCTGAATCTATCAGCCGCTGGTGCCATTCCCAGCCTTTTTTCTCCTTTCTTTCTAATCTATCAAGCTCCTTCAGTAAATTAAGTTCCCTAAACTGATAAAAGATGGATATCTGAAGATCACATCAAACACTTAACCCATCTTGTAGAACGATGCCAGTATGAATCGAGTAGATCTTATTCAGAGGAGGAACTGAATACAAAGCATTCTTAAAGGAACTTCTACTTGCCAAAGTTTCAAGATATTACTTTGAATGGCATGTACGTGGTTTGCCTGTATGATTCACTGAATACATAGATTTGTTATAAGATTAACTTAATAATTATTTAGGAATGAGAGGTGTTCAGATCTTTGTACAATTCATCTCTGAAAGAATTCATGGCTATATGTTTTAGCCATCAATTTTATTTTGTTCAAAAAGGTGTCATTTTCATTGTCAATTCAAATAGGTAATAATACAGATTTTAAATAGAAATAAAAGTTTGGATGAACTTTGATTGGATAATTAATCTTATAACCAAACATGTATTTCAGCTACAGCTCATTAGCAGTCCTATTTCTTAAGCTATGTTATTTAAAATTGTTGTTTAATAACTTTGTTTCTGATATGCAAATTATCATCTTCTGTCGCGCTGTCATTACAAGAATATTGGTCATATTCCATGTCAATGAAAACTTTGCCTTTCTTATTCAATTCGTGTTGCACCTGTCATTCCTGAAAGAATTAATTTCCAATTCAATAAACGTCAACGAGGATGAAACTGATTCCTTTAATTTATTTGATTTAATGCTTCAAATGGTATTCAAAATATTCCGCCCAAAGGAACCTTACACTTTGCCATTGAAATTGGCAAAAATCATGAAAACTTTGAAAAACAAGTAAATAAGTTTCCCAGAAAGTTGAAAATCTCAGACATTAGCTGCAGCGATCACTTAACATAGCTCTATCCAATGACCAATGTCAAAGGCGCCCTATGACCCTCACTTAATCAACAGCGTCAATTTTGCCAGTTTCCATGATAAAACACGCTTCCAAAGAACCCTTTACACAGATAAATTGCTTCGAAGAGCTCACAATCTCATTTATCGATCTCCTTCCATGGAGAATTCAAAACAAGGGAGGTAATGACAGAATTGTTCATCATGGGCTGTCAAGCGGTTTGCTATACTTTGCCTGGTGTATCTCCATCTTTCTTTTAATCCCTGTAGTCCAATTTGCTACCTATAAGAGTAATAAAACTACTTTAAGCTCCTGGAAGGTTGGATTTACAAGTTTTGGAGACCAGCAGTTCTTAAGTACAAGGTATTTGCGACAGTTTGAGATCTTTATTAGCCTGCTTGATATTAACAGTTGCTTTAATAAGGCGTTACTGGGATAATGAAAACATTATTGCCAAGGGCAATGATCTCATTGTCTAGAATCATGAAAAGGCTGGAACTTCTATACGTTTTTGTGACTGCCAATGTCTTGGTATTATTTGCCCAGGGGCATTATTGCAATATTTCAGATTTTGAGGAACTAATCCATGACACAGCGATGTAGGGCTTACGGCTGTTTATAGTGTGGTAATCACACTGATATGACACACTTTAGGATGATGCAGATTGGAATAAGACATTTCATTCCTGAAGTCAGTGTAAGATGAACTTTGCTTTCGGTTATATTTATAGGATATCAAACGAGCTTCCCCTTTCATATCAAGTTAATGTCTCAAGTGAAATAATTTTGCTTTTTCACGAGCCTTGGCTCATTCAAGCTTTTCAGTCACTTGCAACTATTTTTCTTCAGAGGACAAGTCACTGTAAACAATATACGGCGACGCTTGGCCATCTTTGTTTACATGAGTACCGATAGACCCAGCAGACGAATTTTGTTACTTATTTAGATTGTATCGTTTTTCTATTTATTTACGTACATTCAGTTATTAAAGGAAAGAAAAGCTTTGCATGTAACCACAATGAAAAATAAATTTTATTCGATTATATTATGAAAATTCTCTTTTTTCGTGTGCCTAGGAACGAAAACATATGAATGGAAATCATGAATGAAATAGCTGATGAAAGTAGTACCGGTAACTTCAAAACTCATGTATCAGCCAATCAAATCACTCGAAGGTGTTATGACACATATGTCATAACAGATTGTTATGAAACCCCTTTACAAAGTCCCACGTGGGTAATAATATCATATTATAAGTACATGACCACCCACTTTAGCATGGCACTGCATGGATAATGAAAACTTTATTGCCAAGGGACAGTTTCTTATGACTGCTAAAGTGATGTTAAAATTTGTCCTTAACAATGTTCCAATCTTTAAAATAATCTTTAAAAGTCCATAAAAGGAGTACTTATCAAATATCAAGTACGGTATACTACGTGGATCCTTTTAACCCAACTTAATCATTAAAATTGACCACATTCATCGGTTGATAAGTGATCATTTCTTCTGGGACTATGGATAATCTAATTGACTAAACAGGTTTTTCTCTATGAAGATAAGTTCATTTTTGAATTTTGATAACATGTACCACAGTCCCGTCACCTATACACAGTGATACAATACATTGGCTATTTAACGTTTGCTATCAAAAACTGATTGCCTAAAATACACAACGGGAACATTGAAGTAAGAAATTTTTATAATCGTACTCTCTTAGACTTAAATTTAGTCTATGAAATATTCTAATAATTGACTTTTCCTTCATCTATATATTCTTTTCTTCGGGCTCCTATGTATTCAGTCAATCTAGACTTGCTTAATGTGGACCTAGACTGTATTAAAGGCTTTGAAGTTTTGCTATACCATTGAACCATCCTAGATATGTTCTTTTAAAGTGCTTAATGTGTTTAATGTGTTTACATTTGGATCATCTAAGTGTGTGTTGATATCAGGGGATACCTGCTATCCTTAAACGTCCACACAGTAGCTCTGGAATTGACCTGTTGTGAATTGAAACTGCACTGAATAGCTGGTGTATCTTATTACACTGTCAACAAACGTTGTTTTTATACTGAACGGTGCATTATTGCTGGTATACCTTAATTTTTCATTGAATACTAATCGTCAAATGGATACGATTAGACATAAGACAAGACATCTTAAGAACTATGGCTACAGATAGTTAAAGAGCCACTCCGTGAGTTGTTGGAGTCATATATGCCAAACTTAATCAATGGTGTCTTTTGATCGCGAAGTATCGACTGTTACCAAAAAGACACATTTTAAAGCTTATTGGGTTTTTTTTACAGTGACAATATAAAGGTAGAACATCGCAATTTTGATCGAAAACCGGACAGTGGCGCGCGTCAAATAGTAAAACGTAATTTTGGAGACTTATCTAAAACAGCCAGGAGGGCAGTTAGGAGTTGATAGTGTTTGTTAGGTTACATAACTAGTATCCATGTATATTGGATGTGATATCTACACCCTGTGCATTTATAAGGCTGTTATTAGATTTTCATGGAAAACAAGTATTTGTCATAAACATGTCTTTTGGACATGAGAAGTTAAGATGTTTTGATTTCATATCACCACATACCACATAAATAATTCGTTATGAAAATCACGCAGTGGCTCTTTAAGCTTTGCTGCGCCCTCTCTGTGGAAATGTCTTTTAAATGCAATCGAAACAGTAACCAACCATGACTCATTCAAATCGTCAGTGAAGACCCATCTCTTCAAGACATATTTTAGGTGACTTGTTGACCAGGGTCTGCTTTCACAAAGCAACCTTAACTAAGGTTAACATAAACTTCCATTCTTTAACATTGCACTAAGGTTACCTTAAGGACTTACGATCACCTTAGAGCTTTGTGAAAGGATGAACTTGTCTAGTTTTTTTGTTTCGATACACACATGAGCATTCCATAGCGTGTGAATATGGCATCATACAAATGGACATATCATCATCATCATCATCATAATATATGCACAATTACAACATTTCGTTAAGGTTTCTGCACCTGTTGACCATTTGATGAAATATAAATATATAAATGTACAATTACTATTAATGATCCTTTTGTAGGTTCACACATAACTTCACTTATTTCAACAGAAATAAGCTAGTAAAACAACAACACGCATCCTCTTTTAAGGAAGATCTTTTTCTAAAAGACCCATGAGTCTTGTTATGAAGAAACACCTGTCGATTTTCACCTTGCAGTAAATAACTGGATCATAATCTCAGCACTCCGGCTAATAAATTAAGCATGTTTAAAGCAGCAATTATCGACTACACACAGTTTATGAGATAAACACCTATTATCTGCAAGCCATCTAGTACATCAATAAGTTCCTGATCCACTCAGATGTGTTACGCTTGTGTTGTTAACAGACGTACAAGTAAGACTAGAGAAATACATTTTCTAACATTTCATCTTAATAAAGGTGATTTTATTTAGTTTGATGTGTCAAATTTGTGTCACTACAGATCTAAAGTAGACATACGACACTAATAGATAATATAAAATTTGTGTCAATAGGAATGTTAAGAGTGTTTTGCATTGAATCAGTTGATGGATAACTCGGTTATGACAGGCTTGGCTTGCCAATGGCTTGTCACGTTTATTCAATTTGACAATTGCAAATGTATCTTAATTATTTTGATCATAATGTTAGTAGTGAAAGGTAAATAGATTCTTGCTTGCTAACAGAAAAGTAGCTTTATCATTTTGAAAACATATTTCCAAAATTTGTGATAAGAATATCAAATTTATAAAATATCAGAGATTCATTGGGTGAAAATGTTTACAATGATGCATGAAATATTATTTGAACTGAATCAACATTACATTAAAATTGCATTTCACTTCTGAGCTAACAATTAACTTACCATCTCATTATCTAAACAAAGTATATGATCATAATTTCAATTACACATAAATGTGATGATAATACTATGAACCTAGCTTTAAAAAGTAAAATTTCACCTGTGAACGAATCCCATTTCTTATCAATGAAATGTGATTTTGATAACTCAATTATCATCTTTTCTATTTTTAATAAAGATGCACTGAAATTTTCATCCCAGAAAGAATTCTTCTTATTCTGCATCAATAAAATATTCGTTTTAATAACTTCGTCACTTTCCTCTTCCGAATATCATCCTTTATTTCACTTGTTACCCTGAAACGAGTTCCACTAACTTCATGTCAATGAAAACTTTAAATTCTAATTCAAGGTCTTCGCAACCTGTCATGCCTAAACCAATGTTTTTCCAAATTCGTGTCAATTGGAATTAATGTCCAGGATAAACAACAGCAAGCTATAGACACTGCGTCTGATGGGTCGAATGCCAAGACAAACATTAGGAGGATGCTTCTGTTTACCTCGCGATCACCCTGACCCATCAATAATGCACCGACAGAATCCATAAAGGGCGATAAGGTTAGATAATAGAGGTTAGTGCAAACTTTTCTACTTTTCTACCATCAGCATGACGAACGTGGAACTTGCATTCCGATGAGAAAACATAAGATAATAGATACGATTTGTTAATAACATATTACATATGTTATCAAGTAAGATCTATTTCTCGCAACAAGCATAAGGCTGTTTATTACCTACGAGAGCAACTATATCGGGGTCAATATTTTTCATATGATGCCTTAGGGCAAAATGTCACTTTTTCAGTGTGACGTCACTTAATTAACAATGATTTGACGTCACAGTCCGACTATGACTTTGCGTTCGAAATGCTACTACGGCGGGTAATTCGCCTGTGCTTGGGGGTTGATTTTGATGATTTCCTTTGATTTCGCGACTCTGGTAATAAAGAGACTATCATATCCGTGTACATGCATACTATGTTCACTACACTAATGCTTAGATATCAGTATATCCCTCGCTCGGGAAATACTAATATTTAGGCACTTTTGTCGTAAACATAATATGTCATGGACACTCATATAATATCTTCTATGAAATTTCATGATAACACAGATGAAAGGAAGACATAAAATTCACCATAAGGTTCCGCATTGATGCAAGAAAGGTAGACAATAAGGGTTGCTGCAAAGTTTTGTACCATTTGCATGACGGAACTGTTTGCATTCATAAGCTAGAACATGGGAACATATATTATCCATAAGCTTTAAGAAGAAAATAAGTTTTTATGTGAACAACCACTTCTTGCAAATGAAACTTTTTTAATCGAAAGTTATTCTGAACAACTACTTCATGCAAATTAAACTATTTAAATCGAAAATAATCCTTTAATTCTTTTGAAGGAGTTAGGAGGTCGAAGCACAAAAGAAAGTGATGAAGTTAGTCTGGGTCTAAACTTAAATGATTCATGAAAATAATGAAATAATCCGCAGCGAGGAGTCTCAAAGATATAACGCATTGCAAATAAATATGCCTTAGAATTTTTTTACAATATATATTTCACAGTTGATTAATTTTTAACGAGTGGTGTTTTAGTGCAACTTCTAACATGTTACATAAAAAAATTGTTTAAAAAAAAAAAAGATGTCTTTTCAAAGAATTTTTCTGTTAAAGCTGATCGTTGTATATTTACTTTCACTACATTCTATTTTTCAAATGAATTAATGGAATAGAGGGAAAATGAGGGGAGGTGGTTATATATGACGGTAAACTCTCGTTTGTAAACGATATACATTCAATTTTACATTAAACTTATATTCGTCTGTAATACTTTATCTAAAGCTAATAATTTGACACTCGTCTGTAACACTTTACCTTAAGCTAATAACTTGACCCTCGCCTGTAATACTTTACCCTACAGCTAATAATTTGACACACGTCTGTAACACTTTACCTTAAGCTAATAATTTGACACTCGTCTGTCACACTTTACCTGAAGCTAATAATTTGACACTCGTCTGTAATAAAAATTACTAACAGCTAATAACTTGACACTCGTCTGTAACTCTTTACTTACAGCTAATAATTTGACACTCGTCTGTAACACTTTACCTTAAGCTAATAATTTGACACTCGTCTGTAACACTTTACCTGAAGCTAATAATTTGACACTCGTCTGTAACAAATTACTAACAGCTAATAACTTGACACTCGTCTGTAACACTTTACTTAAAACTTATAAATTGACGCTCGTCTGTAACACTTTACTGAAAGATTCTAAGTTGACTCTCGTCTGTAACACTTTACTTAAAGCTTTTCAGTTGACACTCGTATGCAACACTTTACCTAAAGCTAATAATTTGACCCTCGTCTATAACACTTTACTTAAAGCTTATAAGTTGACACTCGTCTGTAACACTTTACTTAAAGCTTATAAATTGACACTCGTTTGTAACACTTTACTTAAAGCTTTTCAGTTGACACTCGTATGCAACACTTTACTTAAAGCTTATAAGTTGACACTCGTATGCAACACTTTACTTAAAGCTTATAATTTGACACTCGTCTGTAACACTTTACTTAAAGCTAATAAGTTGACACTCGTAGGTAACACTTTTCTTAAAGCTAATAATTTGGCACTCGTTTATAACACTTTGCCTAAAGCTAATAATTTGACATTCATATCGGCCTTTAGTATAATGTGACTTTCGTCCGTAACACTTTACCTTAAGCTGACAAATTGACTCTCGTCTGTAACACTTTACTTACAGCTAATAATTTGACGCTCGTCTGTAGCACTTTACCATAAGCTGGCAAATTGACTCTCCTCTGTAACATTTTACCTAAAGCTGACAATATGACACTCGTCTGTAACACTTTACCAAAAGCTGATAATTTAACTCTCATATGTAAAACTTTTCCTGAAGCTAATAAAGTGACTCTTGTCTGTACACTCTACCTAAAACTAAAAATTTGACATTTAGATCTATTCCGTATCTGCCAGTATGAATATCAAATTATTCACAGCCTAAGTCCTTAATCAACGTCTGATGTACTAGACCTTCAAAATCGAAAACATTACATTACTGACATTAGCAAATATTCCAGGATATTGACAGTCACAATAGTTACAAAAATGTAAAGACATTTCCAGCCTTTTTATGACCCAAGTATATAAGACCATTGCCATTAACAATAATGTTTTCCTTATCCTTGCAGTGCCACATGAAAGCAACTGTCAATATCAAGCAGGCAAATAAATTTCTAAAACTATAGATCCACTGGTTTCCAATGCTTGTAAATGAAACCTTCCAAGAGTAGACAGTAATTGCATTACTCCCGGAGGTGACAAACTAAACCATAGAGATTGTAAGAAATATGGAGATAAACCAGGCAATGTATACCAAACTGCTTGATGAACCATGCTGTCATAACCTCCCTTTGTTATGAATTCTCCTGGGCGGGAGATCGATAAATGAGATGGTGAGCTTTTCCAAGCAATTTATCTGTATCAAGGGTTCTTTTAGTTGCGTGTTTTATCATAAAAGCCGATAAAACCTGACAGTGTTAATTAAATAAGGTCCTCTGGCACCGTCAATCTTGGTTATTGGGATAGAACCATGATAAGTGAAAGCTTGCTCTAACGTCTGAATAAAATCTTTACGAGCATTTATCGCCCAGGTTTTCATGAATTTGCCAGTGACTAACGCTCATACCCGTTGAATACTGAGAAGACCACTTTAGACATCAAAGATGATAAAATTAGAGAATTAATTATTTCCTCCTCAATAATCTTTATGGACTGCTTTATTCATAATTCACTCATGAAATATGTTAAATGCAATGATGGGAGTAATATTCAAGTTAATTTTTGACAAAGTTCCGTTATTGAACTGGTTTTTTGCTCATGCAAAGATGTAAAGACACGTTATGAATGATGTTTTAAAATAATACAACAGACTTTGCACATCAATCCGTGGTGAAGAAGATCTACATGCCACGCAATTAGAAAAATGTTGACGAAAATACAAATACTGTCAATTAATTTTCTTTTGATTGGCACGATTGAGATTCTTTCATATTTTCAAGTGAGATTCATATTGTTAGACACAACACTGTAAAATTTGAATTAGAAGTTACATAAAACTATAACAAAGCATGGAAAACATATCTTTATCTTTCAATATATCAACTTTCTATATATCAAAGATGCACTTTAGTTTTATGTTCGTGCAGACATGTCTTATAGTAAAACATCCCAACATTTACACTTTAAGGAAGATCTTGTTCTAAAAGACCCATGAGTCTTGTTATGAAGAAACACCTGTCGATTTTCACCTTGCAGTAAATAACTGGATCATAATCTCAGCACTCCGGCTAATAAAATAAGCATGTCTAAAGCAGCAATTATCGACTACACACAGCTTATAATGATAAACCCTTATCATCTACCAGGCATCTAGTACATCAATAAAGTACCTGAGCCACTGAGATCTGTTAAGCATGTGTTGATAAACAGACGTAAGACTAGAGAAATATTTTTCTAGCGTCTCATCTTAATATAGACGATTTTATAATGTGAATGTTATGATGAGTTCACTTGATGGGGAATAAACAGCTATTAATCCGATTAAACGCTACAAATAGAACATAATATCTTACCTATGCTATTGATCGTACAATGCACATCACCTTCAGTTGTAACTTGTCTTCGTGTGTCGAAGTTTTGTTAATAAAGTTGGTCTCTTGGTTATTTCATCTTTTCGGAAAGAAACATCGATGAAGACGTCACAAAGGAGTGGAGATAATGTAATTATGGCTCTGGGTAACTTGTGCCAAATTAGAGTCAGAAGCATATGTGAGTTCAGTACTCGCTTAAGATAATTGAAAATTCAAATGTCGCGTTCAATTGTAATCTTGCTGGCATATCAAGTCAACTGTTATGGACACCGTCGGTATACTAATCAATGTTAAAGTCATTAAATATTTCATTATCATACATTGTTATATTGTTTAAAAGAAAAACGAAATGCCTGTAATCAGGAATATCAGCTATTTGTTTGTGCACAGAAAGTGCTCGCAAAGCGATTGATATATAACTTAAACTTTAGCAGATTTACATATATCTAAGTCCAGTTTCATCAATCATTGCTACCTTAAACATCAGTAGTTTTCTGGAGATGAGGGATTATCTGGATTATTAACACGCTTTTACACAGTTTGCTAGCACAACATGGCTAAATCATTCGCAATTTGAAATAATAACATAGCTCAAAAAGGAAAAAGTTTGAGAAAACTTTAAGCTTTTAAATTGCTAAACTAGTCTTCAAAATGTTAAAAGCCAAGGGATTAAAGCCTATCAAAGCTCTCTTCCAAATTGAACATCTTCATTTAGTACAACAGTGATTGATGTCTTCGTGGGAGACAGGATGCCAAAGGCCCTTGGACAATGTTCCGAATTGTTATTGATATCAAGCTATCCCTTAAAGGCTTCTTTTAGAAATGGTTCCTGAGGGTGTCACTTTGATTCAACATTTTTCAAAAGACATGTCTTGGTTGTCAAAACATTTTCCTTAAATACGTTCGGTGAGAAACTATTTTAGATTTTAAATGGAGGTTTTAAAAGATGAAACACTAAAGAGGTTTTCAAGGTGTTTTTAGATCTTTTTTAGAAGTTTTTGATGCAAAATGTTTTTCTTATGGCAAATTTCTTGTAAATTCTATTTCCAATCATATGAAGTGGTCACGTTATAAGAAGACGAAGCACTATAAGAACGGTTTACCTCTTTGCACTAATGTTTTGTTTTTTTGGTAATTCTCATCATTTTGTCATATAAACAGCATCAATTTTATCATCATTAAAAAGGTGATCATTATTGTGCTTAATGTCATTACAATTAATCATTACAATTATCAATAATTAGAAATGTAATAACTATCTGCATCAACATCATCATCATCATCATCAACATCAACATCATCATCATCATTATCAACAACATCAACATCATCATCACAATCACTATCACAACCTGCGTAACCACCACACCACCACCATCACCATCATCATAACCATGATCACTATCATTATTTAATGATTACTCAATCCAGCAGATTAAGGATAGACTATTAAAGCAACATACCAAATAATACTGAATTCGGCATCGAGACTTGGTGCTTACGCGGAAGATGATATGGAATTAGGTTCGTGTCACTGCATAAAACTTCATACTTCGTACTGCTAGATGGTAATTTGGATCTGTATGGAGAGTTATTTGCCGGAACAACCATTCCACTATGCATTCTTACCATTGCTTCATGAATTTTCCACTTCTATAAAACAAGATAACGATACATTCCGATATATTCTCACCAGGATATATACCAAGAAGTCGCTATTGTTTTAGAAAGGACTTAATTACTCAAACAGAATTTCCTCACGTGTCGCCATCAATCCCTCCATTATCTTTAAGTATTTTGATAAGGTAGAAAAGTATGACCTTTCAGGTCTCTTAAGCTAAAGATCTTATTGTATGTATATATAAATATATGTACCTGTTCGTATTAGGGTTGCTCTAGAAACTCTTCACCAACAGATAAAGCAAAAGCATGCAGAATGATTTGGAAATGAACTTGACCTTAATGTTGACCTTCAAACAGCTGGTCATATTTGTTTAACCATGCAGTAAACCTGTAAACCTGTATCACAAGAAGTCAATGGTGAAAACAGAAATTAGCCGGTATTGGGTTTCGAAGTCGAAAACACATTCTCCTATCTCGCACACTTGTCACTATTATTAAGGAAAAGTAGTTTTCCTCGTTATCTCCCCTGATTAGAGCTACACGTTCTGCAGATGTTGGTGTAGATAGTGCTGATTGGTTAGTTAATAAAGAACAGGGAAATAACTTATGGCTGGTTGATAAAATTGGGTATTGTCTTGTTAAAAACTCCTGGAAATGTTTACTGTTGCAGATCTACATGTCAAATATTACAAGTTATCTTTGATTTTTAAAATGAGTAAATAGTCTATTTAGGTGGATAAGATCCTGAAGATATGTTACATTGCTTTGTTGCGTTCCAAAGATTTCAAAAGCGTAGTGTTTGGTTACTTCTTGTTCATTGTGACACGTATCTGATATATTCGTAATAATAATTACTTAATGATAAGACATAATAATATTTCTTTACTTTATTGACTTTTGATATGTATTAGCACCTACCTCATAGTCACGATCTTACAAATTTTCATTGAGAATAGTTCTAAGCAGTGTCTCCTAACAGAGGCAGCTCCATTGTATAGGATTTTACGACTAAGCTACCTTTGTTGGAAGAGAATGAGTTCTTATATGGTTGGTTTCACTAAAAAAGAAGGCTTGATTACAATGTTAAAATCTGCACATGTGAAAAAAACCCTGATTTTATAATCGTACATTTCAGTCATTTACAGTCGTTCGTTTTAGTCATTAAAACAAATTCTTACTAAACTAATTTAATGTTTAACAAGCAACATGCATAGTAATACAATTTAATACAGTAAGAATGTAAGTACTTATTTTATAGAATCTTGCAACAATGGTAACATTATTTACAACAGCACTTATTTTCTAGACAGTCTGTGCGCTACAGTAGGGTGCGATCAGACCTAGTGGAGAGGATGGTCTAGACAGATAGAGTTCGAATCTCGATAGAGTCAATATTTTGAAATTTTTATTCCTCGGAACAGGGTCGATTTTAATCAGACTGTTTTCTAGATAAGTAACTTCCTCAAAACAATTAATGATATTAACCATACAACTACTTTGACGAAAGTACTATTCAAAGCATATTAACAAGAAATCGTGGAAATCTATCATAAAAATAACTAGAGGATATCATAATTTAATCATTTCCATTTTATTTTCCCATTATGAGAGCTTAATTGAATATTCCGTATCATTTTGTAACGTTAACAGTTTTACCGCCTGAATTCACCAATTTATATAAATCATGCAGTACATCAGCCGTTAATGGAATTGATTGTCCGTAGTAGGAGGTGGAGAGTATCAACTAGAAATGATGTTATTGTCCGCATCAGTCACACTTATCTCTGCATGATTTAATAAAACAAATCATAAACATATTTCATTGTCAGACCATTTGTCATCGTGTTGAATATTTGGGAATTAACAGTATGCGATCAATTACATGGTATTATCACTTAAGGCAAGGTGATTTGAGGTTTTAACGGCGCTTTCAAGAGTATTTGACTTATATCACGGCTGCCAGTGTTGTTGCGGGGAGAAAGCTCGCAACAGCATAGCGGCTATGCATTGCGATAAAACTGCAAGCATTGGGTGTAAACAGCTAACCATGCGTGGTACTGTACTGAAATTCAAGGAAGCATTGGACCCTAAACTTACTGCGTGTAGAACAGTTCTCTACTGCAGAAAAAGTTGAAGACCCCGGCGGGATTCGAACCACGGACCTCATGATACGACGTCAAACGCGCTAAACAATTCGCTTTTCCTCCCCATATAGTCAAAGGTACTTTCTTTCGCTCAAGATTGATAACATCCTGCTACATCAGCGTAATTGAATCCGCTGATCGAGCTCCTTCCATATACCCTGATCTCTTGAAATTATAACCCCCCCCCCCCCCCCCCCCCAGCAACTTAACTATGCTACAGTAAATATATTGATCATAATGAATAAAATACTTTTAACAATCGCAGCGAATAAATTGCTTCAAAATGTCACATCTAAGCAATTACTCTAATTCACATCTTTCAAAATGATTGTGTCTTAATCATGTTTTGAAAGCATTTTGAGTGAAAACAAATATCCACCTTTGTTGTCTTTTTAAAGTCATAGAGACAATTATAAACGTGTTTTGACTGAGCATCCAATGACGTATTAGCGGTAATTCAATAATATTTACCTTGATCTAATTTATTAGACCATACCTCTATATTTTTTCAGAATTTAGCAGAATTCGATTGTTCAGTATTTTCAACATTATTTCCTAGATGAACCTATTAATATCAATTACAGTCATAGCATGTGGGGCACATTATTTCTCACCCCACATTCCTTTTCCCTTCCTTGGCAAACGTGTTTGGGAAGAATATAATGGGCGTATCCACAGTCAACAAAGCTATCAGTTTTAAGTTACCATAACAATCTGGAAATGTGAATCTTCTATCTGTTTGTTTAAGATCGCTTCCGCTGATATTTGCCCTAAGTGAAAATAAAAACGTAACACGTCTTCACATTCCCTCGAAAGTTATCACAAAAGATACACGGTCTATTGTCTCTGTAAGATAAGACCGTTGCCACTATGTCCTATATAAATAAGTGCTGGAATTGCAACAATGAACATTTGTCACCATATCTCAAGGTAATTAAAAGGATACATAATTATAAACATCACCGCTTAAGTGAGAGGGCCAATGCCTACAGAATAAAGCTATACTTATTATCAAGAATAAAAATAATGATCTTTCACATGAACATGAAATATAATGTTACCATAACGATTTTAATAACGTTGTCTATTAAAGACACGGTAGCATATTTACGAACGAGATCTCAAAAGTAGGAATGCAAATCTAATCAACTCTGAGAAAAGAATTTAATCTACAAGCTAAGCAAATCCATATCACATTTCGGAATGATTTAAAAGTGTTCGCACTCAAATGGCATATCCACTTTTCACTTGATACTTGACATGTACACTTACGACTACAATCGGGATTATGTGTAATGATGAACATATCTTTTGTATTAACTTACACCAAATGGGATTGTTTAAAAAAACCCAAGTGCTTCAAGTCGTTCAATCATTTTCTGCGAAATATTTTGAAGATGTTTCTCAGTCTCATATTCATACATATTATGTCCATATGGCCACTAGAACACATTTGGCATTGATTTGTGTAAGATTTTCATTTCAAAATATTTTTTTGTAAATAACGCACATACATCACTTCTTTAACCATTAATACATATTTTGCCAACCTTTGCTGCAAATGTCCTTAAATAGTATTTCATTGCAGAAATATCAAGATCTGAATTGTTTTATTTTCACTCTGTGCCTTTTTTGGGTGATGCCAGAGTTTTCTCATTTTATCACTAGCTCTTTTAGTATAAATTCTATACTCCCGTGAAGGTTAATTTTTTTAACACTTTAGCTCAACACGTTTCACACTGTCTGAATTACTTATAAATAGTATCTAATGATAACCTCGATATTTTGATAACAAAGTTCAGGTGACTGAGTAGTAAAGTCATTTGAACACTCAGTGCTGGTCTTACATACATTTGGGTAACTGATATAATCGAATCCCATAAAATAGTGTGCCTAAAAAAACACAATAATGACACTAAATGGTAATGGTTAATTATTCCTCTATAAAAATATTAAATAAACTTTGGCTATGAAAAATATCTTAATCAGATTAAATGTTTTAAATATAGAAAATGTGTAACACAACTCAAAACATCTAGTACATATAGATAGTAGTCGGTAGTCAGTCATGGTAATTTACCTAAGGAAGACAGAAAATGTGATTACTGTAAAAATCAACAGTAACAGTATTGACGATGAGCACCATTATATGTTGAAAGGAAATTATATATCAACCAATAATCATTAGTATGTTTAAATATGTGTCACTATTCAAAGATTCAAATAAATCAACAATGTTAAAAGTAGCTTAATATATTGAATTATCAAATGAAGTAAGAATAAGAAGAGCCCTATCCCAAAATGTGTTATTTTTCCACTATTTGCTTCGTATTTATATATTACATGTGACTCTCACATGACGTTAAAAGGGTTTAGTTGAAAAGATAATAATTTACAGGCAGAAATAACATTTACACCTGAGTGTCAAGCAATTTACAAGTACACGGCATAATCACCTGTGTTTATACCTACATACCATCATCCAGGTGATACATAAGTAACAGAGTTCACAGAACAGTGACCGATGATGGATGACCGAATACCTACTTTCCATCGTTACATATACTTACTCTAAGTCTCGTGAAACAAATTTAATAAAATTCTCAAAATCCTAAAGAAAAGTTAGTGGAAAATATATCCATCGCTCATAAGGCTTTGCAAAGATGCCTCACTCTAAGCAGGAGATTTATTCAAATATATATTTCTAAGACATATTCTATGTGGTTCCTGTATTTTGATTGGATAGTCGTTACGTCAATAATAATAGCTTAATTTGCTCCCCATCATCACACAAACTGTCAGAGAATCAGAAAATTAAATGTTTATCTTCAAGCTAAAGGCATACTGAAAAAAGATTTTAAGCAATGCCTGTTGCAACCACATATGTGCACTAAATGAGTCACGGCACCTCCCTAATTAATATCAGCGCTTGAGGTACAACAGTTCTGGGAGAGTGAAAAATAGATTCATTGGCTCTAAAGCTCATCTGACTAGCTATTATTCTTTTCATAAATGGTCACAGGGTCACCATATGAGCTGCTACTAGATCACCAAATCTATTATTTATGATCCTCTACAGCTTAAAACTTGTACATACGATTTTAGTTATTTAGGCATTTGTGTCTGGAGCAGAAAATAAAAATAAGTTATAAGGGCTTGATCCCTTTCGCCCTTTCTCTAAATTAGAATCCCCATCAGCATAGGAATCTGTACATAAAGTTTCAGGCCAGATGGGCTAATAGAGGGTAAAAAGTTGATGACTGGGATTGAAGGGACGCAGTACTAATGTCAAAGGCCCCTGTTGCATATATCTGATGGACTAATCATCAAAAGTTTTCTCACGGAAACCAGATGCAAATTAGACGTACTGTCATTATGAAACTGCTTATGACTCAATATTAATACTTACTTATCAACATTCCTACGCCTCTATGCCAGTGCAAGGCATTCTCGTTAAATTTTGATTAAACATATCGACGAATATTTACCCATGTTTCTGACAAGAGTGACGATTTTTAAAATTCAATTTGTTTTAAATTTAAAAAAGGATCATTAAGAAATTGACTGACCAGAATAACCAATTCGTAATTCCGTATTCCTCATTCTTCATCGCATTGAATTAATAATTTGAAGAAATTGGTTTTCTTTGAATAAGGGGAAGACGGAATAATGCTTTTCGAGAGGGTGACAAAGTCTTTCAACATTGTTATACATTGTTATACACAGAGCACACCCACTAACATTTCTACGAACCATCACGTCTAGAGAAGGTCAAAACGTGCTTGAGGTGTTTAGGTTCATGTGTCGTACGTTTTGTCACAGAATGCAATGTTGAATGAATGATTAATATAGCCTCTAATTGTGAGCACATAGTCACCCTTCCACCTTCAAATGTGGCTTTGAAAGGTCATGTCGGTATTGCGATGACAACATCATGCTATAATTGCTTTCACTACCACAAACGACTGCTGAAATAAATTGGGGTAATTATGTGACACACTTGTCTTAAAAACTGACAGAGATACTAAACACGTATAACATCAAGTAGACTGATACTGGAATGTTCCACAACAATGGTATTCCTCCGTATATGTGTAGTGATACTAAAATGTTCCACAACAATGGTATTCCTCCGTATATGTGTAGTGATACTAAAATGTTCCACAACAATGGTATTCCTCCGTATATGTGTAGTGATACTAAAATGTTCCACAACAATGGTATTCCTTCGTGTATGTGTAGTGATACTAAAATGTTCCACAACAATGGTATTCCTCCGTATATGTGTAGTGATACTAAAATGTTCCACAACAATGGTATTCCCCCGTATATGTGTAGTGATACTAAAATGTTCCACAACAATGGTATTCCTCCGTATATGTGTAGTGATACTAAAATGTTCCACAACAATGGTATTCCTCCGTATATGTGTAGTGATACTAAAATGTTCCACAACAATGGTATTCCTCTGTATATGTGTAGTGATACTAAAATGTTCCACAACAATGGTATTCCCCCGTATATGTGTAGTGATACTAAAATGTTCCACAACAATGGCATTCCTCCGTATATGTGTAGTGATACTAAAATGTTCCACAACAATGGCATTCCTCCGTATATGTGTAGTGATACTAAAATGTTCCACAACAATGGTATTCCTCCGTATATGTGTAGTGATACTAAAATGTTCCACAACAATGGTATTCCTCCGTATATGTGTAGTGATACTAAAATGTTCCACAACAATGGTATTCCTCTGTATATGTGTACTGATACTAAAATGTTCCACAACAATGGTATTCCTTCGTGTATGTGTACTGATACTAAAATGTTCCACAACAATGGTATTCCTTCGTGTATGTGTAGTGATACTAAAATGTTCCACAACAATGGTATTCCTCCGTATATGTGTAGTGATACTAAAATGTTCCACAACAATGGTATTCCTCCGTATATGTGTAGTGATACTAAAATGTTCCACAACAATGGTATTCCTCCGTATATGTGTACTGATACTAAAATGTTCCACAACAATGGTATTCCTCCGTATATGTGTACTGATACTAAAATGTTCCACAACAATGGTATTCTTCCGTATATGTGTACTGATACTAAAATGTTCCACAACAATGGTATTCCTTCGTGTATGTGTACTGATACTAAAATGTTCCACAACAATGGTATTTAGTCGTGTATGTGTACTGATACTAAAATGTTCCACAACAATGGTATTCAGTCATGTATGTGTACTGATACTAAAATGTTCCACAACAATGGTATTTAGTCGTGTATGTGTACTGATACGAAAATGTTCCACAACAATGTATTCAGTCATGTATGTGTACTGATACTAAAATGTTCCACAACAATAGTATTTTTTTCTTATAAAAGTACTGAGAAAAGGTTTGAATCGTGAGATTGGAATCCTGTTATTGATGGCTTTGGTATGAATGGATTGGTGATTTTGGGTAAAGAGTAGTCATGGTTAGTTGAATTCATGGACTAATAAATTGCCGAATAGATGGATTGATGGGTTGATAAAAAGTAGAATTGATGGCTCAGGAAAAGCATGGATGGTTGACGAAAAAACATGTTTTGGGGTTGAAAAATGTATGTATTGATTTATAAATAAAACCAGGGATTGAGAGTTTACACAACAGATGGATTGATGGGTTCGTGAATTAATGTATGGATGGGTTCTTATTGGATTTTTAAGTCAGAATTAATCTAACACGTGTTGACTAACGGATGGATTATTTGGTGTAATGGTTTGACTAATTGATGAATTAGCGATTTACGAATAGATAACTTCCAATTGAATGGAAAGTAATAAAAAGAGAATTGAATGATCTGTTGACCAAATAATGGGTTTAGGTCTAAGATGAACTGACAGGCTGAAGAATGAAGAAATTGCTAAAGGATCGATTAAGGTAACTGTTCAGGTGATTTTTACTAAAAACAACAGTGCAGGGCGTGTATTCCTGAAGACACAATCAATACATCATACTTACAGGAGAAAAGCCAAATCATGATCCATGCTGGCATAAAGGTTAATTTGTGGTTTAAGCAAAATATAAAAATATTCTTTGAGAAGAAATGTTTTTTGCTTGATCCATAACTGATGTGTCCAGGAGATCTAGAACTCTCAGAAAATGTGCTGTAAAGAAACGCAATGTGCGATGAGAAATAAGATATAGCAGCAGACACACCGAGCTATAAAACAATACATTATCATGACATCGAGTTTTCTCCTCGAACAAACCCGTCCACATGCATTATATGTTAAAACATACATAAATCACTTCAAATGAACTCTAAAATCATCAAAGCTCATTTTTACACAAATACCAGGATAAACCATTTCAGTTGATCATAAATCAGAAATAAATCACAGGATTTGCAAATAAAAGAGAATAGATCAATAATCATTAACTGAAAAGACAACATCAAGATCCTTGTGAACGGTTATCGCCATATGTTATCAGTTTGCTATAACGCATTACAACTGTTTTGTCAATATGCTTTCTGGAATTGTCGGAAAACGTTTTGCAATAACCAAGCAACGTTGAGTGTAGTTGAAGGGTTATATTTCAGAACTTCATCAAGCTTCTGAATATCTTGAATGTAAATTTTCACCGGTTATCCAGTGAATTAGAAAGTAATATAAGATTCCATAACCGTGAAATGGATTAATTTTGAAGTAGGTCGCTCTTCATGGTGTCACGATAAGAAAAGTTTCACGATTCAAAATACATTTCTACTATTAGTCATTTTCTTGAAAAAAAGAGGATCCTGTTACAGGAAATTATAACTTTTGAAATAAATATATTTTCGACTTGAAATGTTAACTCTTAAAATTTTCATATTTATCGTCAAACGTACACAACGTCAAATTTCACAAATATTGCAGATGAAGTTACTCGTCATGATATATTTGATGTACCATAGATATATAACGTATTGGACCCCAAAATCCATTATTCTTAGATATGAAGAGAAATTGACTGTTTTAATATGAAAATAAAATTATTAAGATGGCTTTCAAAAATCTAATAATAACTTTTTTAAATCTTTTGGGAATAGTTCTAAAACAATTACGACTTTGCATACAAAATTAAAAGTTTCAATTGGCATGATGAAAGGCTAAATAGAGGCTTGGGTCTACGGGAAGCTTTTTTCAATCCAAGTACTAAGTTTTTTTCCAGTGCAAGACAGAACTCGCACCAGTCTTTTCAACTTGCTTATTCAAGCCTTGCGGTAATACGCAAATGAATTGTAATTATGTAAAGCACATTTATTTGCGAAAGGTAGCAAACTTCAAGAGATGTTCAGCTAAAGTAAGATAAAAAGCTGGGACGAGGAGGTGAGAAAATGCAAAGGCTTAAATTCGCAAGTGATAAAGACTGGCGCGAAATATGCCTTGCGAAAAAAGGTAAGTGCCAGGAGAACATTGCTAAACGACGCAAATACGTTAAAACCTTTTAATTAAATCATAACTTTAAAAAAAATATAAATTGATTTTTAAAAAAGACTCTGTAATAAGAAAACCAACACTTATCTACTCCTAAGCAGGGATTCCTTGTTTTCATTTAACTATGACCACTTATTTTGGCAGCTCGCTGCGCTTTCAATCAATTTTTAATCAGAACTGCTGCAAAAACCATCTTGTGTGGCATAACAAGTCTAAGCAATTACTTCTTTATGATAAAACACCTGCATGAGGTGTAAACAAGCATATCTATAGTGTGGTCTACAGGTAAATAGATGGTGCTTCTGTTTTCCATCATACGTGAAAGAGAGCATTGGAACCGAGTCCATGATTTACTCGATAACACGCAAGCCTCTCTCAAGAGTAACACCGTCTGGTTTACGTATCTTTGGAGCAGCGTACCCAGGGCAATTACCTAGACTACAATTTTTGAATAAATACAGAAACTGTGATAAAATAAGGACGAACTAAGTCCAAAAATTATCGCATGTAACGTAATATTTTATGGCGTTATTAGGGCTTTACCTCTTTTCGGCATTAACAGTTACCGTGGCAGTAGTTTATGTTTTTATATGATATGGAAACGTTGTACTGTCACTGAGCAAAGACATTGCGGTATTTTAGATGAAAGTTAGATATATCATAATCTGTCTACGTTTTTAGACATTCCTTAAAGATTTTGCAGATAGGGGTTTACAAGCTGTATGTTTTATATGCCATGTGACAAGAAAAATATGTCTTAAAGGTTCATGAATTTGCAAAAGGGCGCTGATTCTAAAGGACGTACGATTTTGATCTTTTGGTTGATTTTGGTTTTACATAAAGAGATTTCTCTCCCACGTTAGGTTGTTTAATTGATAGATTTCCATGTCTTGTCCTGGAATTTGAGCAAGCAATACAAAATTATCCTATCGTCCAAAATAACCAAAAACATATTTCGCTAATTCGGTTGAACATCGGCGCATAAGACATACGTGCATTTGAAACTATCATAATCTTAGCACTTTGTATTGCCCTTTAATAGTGGTGATATTGTATCCTTTTTTTACTGTAAGATTAATTCGAAAAGGACTTATTAGTTGGTATTTAATATCTAATCAAGTGATATTTTTCCATTTTATTTTATCGCATGATAAAAATATACCCCTTCTATTCGAGCATAACGGCGAGTAGCACAATGGCGATCTGACTTGCAAATAAAACTTCGTAAAATATTCAACATCTCCTAAACCCCTAAACGAAAAATCGATTCAAGGCGCCGTATTTAAGGACCTTAAGTTATCATGATATCAATTTAACCATTTGCTTCCAAAAATCAATTCACGTCATGCAAGATTTCCCCAAAACCCTGCATATTTATGCTAAAAACAGCAACACGCCAATCAGACAAATTTATTTCATATAAGGACGCTAGGAACCTGGTATTAAGGTTATATTAAGCTTGATAATGACAGGTCATGTAGATACGAATCTTATGCTTAATTACACAATGGATATGAGTCATCTGTCCGCCAACAGACTTCCACCACGAACGAAATTCATTACTGATAGGCTGGAATTTATTTTGTAAGATTGCGCATGTTTGCAAAGCACGTAAATACAGCCGAAAATAGTTTGAAGGAAGGCTCTATCAATCTTTGACATGAA
Source organism: Phorcus lineatus (assembly GCA_921293015.1). Lineage (NCBI taxonomy): Eukaryota > Metazoa > Mollusca > Gastropoda > Trochida > Trochidae > Phorcus > Phorcus lineatus. The sequence continues at coordinate 13,816,812 of OV121092.1, read as the reverse complement.
TATAATTACTTAGGAGAGCAGAAAGATATCAAGATTCGTCTTTCGGCGTCTATAAAACTGGAATGAAATTCTCGACACGTATCCTTAGAAACTCTTCAAAACTTTATATTGTTATTGCAAACGTAAATGCAAAGTCATGGAGAAAGTTTAAAGTTGATGCAACAAGGCGTATTTCAACTGGCAGTTTGTTAACCATTCTACAGAGACAAGACAAAAGTTAGCACAGCTCACATATCCCCGCATGTACAGTTTGTAGATAGCTTAATCGTCTTTATGTAACACAAAAAACAGGCAGTCAAGGAAGATGATGATATCAAACTGTTTGGACAGTTAAAGGTAAACACAAAGGTAACAAGTACTTGAAAATATCAAGTCAAAGATATGATGATATGAAGTGAGTGAGTGAGTTATTGTTTAACGCCGCTTGAGCAATATTTCAGCCATTAGCGGCGTGATGATATGAAGTAAAATAAAGTTGAAAAATAAGGAGATGCACCCTCAAGTTGTATCAAGAGGTACAATGACACGCCCTAGGTAAAATTCATTACAAATTTTAAGTTTTTACGCGATAAAGATTCGAGAAATGGTCGTGAAAAGAATACAATCATAAATTTGGTAGTTTTTTGGTAAAAAATTTAAGAACATTTTGGCACCCTGGAGTTTAACCCCTTATTTGATTGATATATCATAGGTAAAATTCATACAAGATTTAAAGTTCCGGGACACAGTGTTCGAGTAACGGTCAAAAAACAAATCAGGACGTATAGACATACGGAACCTTTTTTTTATCCCCGAATACGTATACGGGACATAATAATCATTGCTTCATTTTCGCCACCGAGTATACGTTGGTATCTATGCATATTTGCGTTGGCTACATTAAGCTGTTGTCAGCGGTTTTCATATAATCCCCCTTTCCCCGTGATTTATCGATATCCAATACACTTATCCTATTTGATTTATCTTGTCTGTTGTGGTATTAAACAAAAGTGTCTGTGATAAAAATAAAAAAATATTTCGCTCTCACTGCTTGGTGTTTATTGTTGACTCAATGTCATTATGGTTAAGACTCAATCTTTCTATTATGTTATGTTACGTTCATCCGAAATTTACATCCATAAAATATCCAGGAGCATCGAGTTTTTACAAACACAGGGATGGTAGTGTTAGTAAATGTTCGCACAAGGTCAGATTGACACTGCAGGTTCGTTATATCTACAGTTCTTGGTGTACTATTGGGCGTTTTTCCAGACACATTTCTTCATTTACATTATTGCAGTTTCGAAGTAGATGAGTTGTCAGATATTTTTCTTCTTGTCATCCAAATCTTATGTGAAATACAGAAGACTTTCGCTTACACATGTTCACTGCTTTGGTATAAACGTATTGACTTGAACAACATGTATTGACGTTAACAACATCTGCACAGCCTAGAATCATTTATTGCTATTGATAGCTTCATATCCTCTGCGATGTGAAGTCTCTAAGATAACACACTTGTAGTTAGCGGTTTGGGAGGGGGCGTTGGATTCAAAACCGTATCAGGTTCATACAATTTAAGTCCATGTAAAAGGAACACGTGGAAGTATCTACACTGCTCCTTATTCTACCATTTCTTCTTCTCTGTGTGTTATTCACAGATGACGTCACCATATATTCTCATATTGTCATCCAGCACCTTATTATATTCGAAGATGACGTCACCATGTATTCTCATATTGCCATGCAGCACCTTATCTTCGACATGACGTCATCAGAAATGTTCATATCGTAATGCAGTTCCTTTTCATATTCGTATATGACGTCACCAAGTGTCCTCATATTGCCATGTAGCACCTTATCATATTCGAAGATGACGTCACCAAATCGTCATGTAGCCTCTTAAATTCGGAGATGACGTCAACAGGTATTCTCAAATTGCCATGCCACAAATTATCATATTCGACGATGACATTATTGTTTTTATATGGTCAGGCTCAATGAAAATGTCATACTGCAAATTTAAAACGAAGTCATAACGTCATAACGTCATTACGTACGGACAATAACGTCACGTTATAACCACATCGTCATACTACTTCACAGGCATAGATTTATACAAAATGAAAAGCCTTACTCCATGCACAATGTATCAATATGGCGCTAGAAGGTACTGACTCGTTCACAATGCAATGGACTCCGATTCATTTATAGCTATTGATACTATCTGCCTGCTGGTGGCAATGTAAGGTGTCTGAAACATCACACGTGTACTTAACTGTCTGGGTTGGGAGAGAGTTCGGTAAATAACGCCTGGTTTTGACTGCCTCGAGACAATTTCATTGCATAATGAGTGGCAAGTACTTCCACATAATGGAAACTTGAGGAAATCTGATAATAACCATTCCTAGATTTAAAGGCACTATAACACGTTTTAAGAAGAAAGAAAGCGAATGTGACCAATTACAAGACAATCTCATCACAGCAATAAGATGAGTCCTTTACAAATGTACCAAGTTCGATATAAGCTATGCGAAATCACTTTCCATAACAAGAATGGCCATCATACTAAAATGGCCGCATGCATTTTCGTATTATGCGTGATAATTTATTCTACGACTACAGATAATCGGATCGATTAAGAAGTTTGACCATCTCAAGAAAATGTTTATTGAATAAACCCATATATATTGAAGAATTTTAGGAAATAAAATGTCCAACACACCAGTGCTACATTGTTTCTAAAGGTATGCTCAGCGACAATGGTGTATACCCCTTACGCTTCATACACCCATTGGACTTTATATCATTTAAATTTCATTAAACCGGAAAATAACTCAAGATATTCTTTCTGGTACCTTCAGATCCGGAAACCATTGTCGATATCGCTCGTAAGCGATTACGTTCTTCATAAACGCGATGACGTCATTATGTGATCATTTTAGACCTTAGTGATTCTTATGCTTTAGGGTGTCTTTGAAGTGGACTCATTAACCATTTTTTAACACTACCGGCATGATTCAATATTATTCCTTTGGTGATCAAATGAAAACAGTTCAAACATATCTTCAAACATTAATAAGAGATGATATAAAACATGAGGTGATGACGTAACAATGTGACTTCAAGAATTGTAATTTTTAACTACCAACTTATAATATACAAAATAACATAAACAGATAAACTACACTTGATTATCACTTATGGCCAACCCCAGGTATTCGTCTTTACACGTAAGTACTGCGACTATAAAGTAACTTTACTTCCAAAACAATAAGTAACATAGTCATTTGACATTTGCGGACTTGTGGATCACTGGAGCTTCATCGCGATATCCAACCCAGCTAATTCATCAGTTTCATGAAATCTATTTATTCTGATGTAAGTGTTTTGCCAACATAAAAGAAAAATCATGTTCAGATCGTTTGAAATTTCAAAGGATGTTCGTTTTTATACCTTTTGGACGAGCGATCAAATGAAGCCTTATCTCGCTGTTTCTTCTAACGAGAACTCAATACACTCGCTTCAATAAGTCTTTCAAGTAAAGTTTCATGGTTCGCAGTCGCCTCCACGAAAGCAAACTGACCTGCTTAATCTATCACTTTTACTTATCTTTTATCTTATGTACATGTAAGTATTTTGTCAAAGTTTAAGTAAAAAGATAACATCATATTCAGATCACAGCATGTTCGGATTTATACTTTTTTGACGAGTGATCAATTGACGCTTTAAACAGATGTTTCTATTAACGAGAACAACAGAGACTCGCTTATGATAAAACAATGAAAATATGATAGTGTTTCATGCGGGTCATTTCCTGTCTCTTACACGAATTAACATCGTTCTGGGTAACATATCAATTTTTACCTTATAATTATGTACACATAAGTATTTTATCTCCAGTAAAAGGATAAATTCATATACATTTCAATATGAATTTGTGTATGTATACTTATTAAACAAGAACAACAGACACTTTCGTACAAACATAAGTATGTGGTATCTTAATTTCACTTAAAACGATCTAGCTAATCCATCAGTTTTATGAAACTTATTTGTCTGAGTAAGTATTTTGGAACTAAGAATAAGAATAAGTTCCATAAAACCAAAAATATCACAGGAAGTTCGAAACTTCAGGACTTCAGATTTCAACTGAAGCCATATCGCAATGAAAAATTTAACGAGACCTACAGACACTCGTTTCAATCAGTGTTTCCTGCAAGAAACAGCATTAAGGGCCTGTGGCTGTTGCTCGAACACACTCAGTTAAACCGACCTAGCTAATCCATCAGTGTTACGAAACCGATTATCACAACAGCTGTGTGGCAGTTTTCAGTCAAGCAAAGTAGCACGAAATTGTGGTTTCCAAAACGATTCTTAATGAATCCAATATGCTGTGAAATGACTTTCATGTGCTCTCCGTTACAGAGGAGTTTCAAGGTTACCAGGCAATTTGCGAATACATACCTGTATCTTGTAGACTTGTAAAGGTCTCGTTAAACTAATGAGAAATGTATTTCATTCAGCTGATGGTCTCATTATTCCGTTATAATTTTAAAGTGGATAAGTGGATAAATAGACTAATTGCAGATCATATTCAGAATATTGTAGACTTCCTATTGTTTGACTTTTATTTATTTATTTTATTCAAACTAGTTGTATATATATACAAATCATCAAAGTGAGAACTTGGTATTGCATTCATATGCGTTAAGGCGTAGGCGTTACAATTTTTCGCCAATCATCATAGAGGACAGAGATGTAGTCGAAATATGAAATTACGACATGTTAAATGCTCTCAAGTTTAGGAGGTTTGTGTTTCTGGAAACGCCAGAAAGAGATGGATATGGAACTACCAGCCGATTCAACAATTTAAATCCTTCAAAAAATAAATAAAACCATGCATTTTCAGTTACCAATTTCAAAAACATAAGAATAACAACAATTTCATCATTATTGGAGCTTGCAATTTCAAAATGTTGATATAAAATCCAAAATATATTTCTGCAGATGTTCTTAGGGAAGCATGCTTTGATTGGCACCAAACGCTTCCAGGAACAGACTCAAAGACTTCTAGGAGCTTCCTGTACACCGTAGAGCTTTCTTGGAACGTGATAGAAAGCTGTGAGTAGTTAATGAAAACTTGGAACCTGCCTCGAGGCTCATTTAACTAAGTTACTGCACACCTGCAAAATACGTTAACAGAGGTACCTCTGACAGGGGAAGAATTTATTGTGATTAGAATGGTCATGTTACAAGGTATCTGGAAGGTCGGTGGTTTAAAGGATGCACCCTGTAGTGGACCTGGTATTGATGAGATATATAAGATTAGACTTTCTGAAATGTCTTTAGTCCGATTGAAATAAAGAAAACTGATGTAAGCTTACATGTTTTGTTTGAGGAGATGGTAATATTTGAAAACATCTTTCAATATGTTTTTTATGACACATTGTTCATGTTTTGTGATTACGAATCGCGTCAAGGGGGTTAATGTTCGTGCCTCAGACTTAGCAGTTTGCAACTTGCAATTTGTGCATACCCGTCTCTTACAATTAGTGATATTTCTCGGTGACTTCGGCCATGACATTTAAAGTATCAGTTCCAAGGCAGTTGTCACGAATAAAGTATCTATTATTACATCAATACTATTAAGACATCAAAAAAAAAGTTGCTTTGCCTCAATGTATCTGTAAACTTTGAGAGTGTGAAGTGGTGCCTTTAAAGTTTTTTTAAATGTAAAGACCCGAATGTCTTCATTTATTGTTACAAGAAGAGGAATTTGATATTTTCTAATTAGACACTTTCGATGAGATTTCCTGCTTGTTCATATTTGGTTTCAATGCAGGATTAAAAGACAGATCGTTTGAAAACGTCCCTTTGGTTGTAAGTCTGATGAGAGTTTTGTAGTTACACAGAAACAGCTATCCAATCACATAAGGGCATACTAGTGCATTTGAAAACTGTTGATGGTGAACAATGTAATTGACATATTTTGGATCACACCATTTGTTATAATATACATTCGTTTATTCTTCCCGAAAGAGTCCATGGTTGGATACGAATCCTATAACCTTAATGATAAAAGAACAAACACGTTGACATTGCTAATAAGCTTGATATAAAATAAACTTAACATGAAGATGTTCCAACTACCCTTAGACGTTGCTTAACATTCTGTATGCATGGACATATGACCTCAAGATGACCTTACAATACCTGTATTTTCAGATGGTTCATATTTCTACGAAAAGATCATTACGTGATTATGGACAGAAGTGCTCCCCAAAGTCACAAATACCGTCAGACATATGTTTATCGCTGGGCAACCATCATTGCAAAAATTTCCTCAAATGACCCTTCTCCAAATCCGCTTAATTTTCTCCTAAATATTTACAAACCACTTCTAAAGTAGCCAAAAGTACCAAATGACAAAGCCTGAACGGCACATAAACCGATCCAGGAGCATAATAACATATAATTAGCAATATTATCATTACAAATGGCTCTAACGGAAGTAGTATTCACGTGAGAAAGGTGAAGGTCAGTCGCCCTCTAGTGGCCACCGTAAGAGGTTTAAAGGGTCAGAGAGACGCACAAGGCCAAAGGGGTTTGGATTTACCAGCTAAATGTCATACATCTCAGTAAAGAAGTCGCCATTGTAAAGCATACAAGACATTAAGCCGCGGGTAATACATGGTATTTGTAAATGTGACATAAGTAAGTCATTTCAGCACATTCCTTTCGTTTATGAAAACCATACTTATTGTGGGTAATTGCTTTGAAACTGGTATAGATAGATTTAATAAGTATCACGCATTAAGGAATCGTGCTTTGGCGATGAGGCTTTGAAACATAAAGTATTAGTAAATTCAGTCACGTCTCAAATATTGTCCTAGTTTGTATAGTTGCATGAATATGATATTGAAAACAGACTCATTGAAAAAGTATATATGTTTACGAACATGTTTTGTTCCTTTTGCAAATGTTTTAAAATACAGATGGTATCCATATTTTTTCAAATCGGTTTCATTTAAAGTTTGAATTCATGTATTCATAAAATGCTCTGAATTATCCTACAATATGAAATCGAGAATGTGGATCTTGTTGACTAATGATAATGATTTAAAATCAAGAGGCCGGAATAATCAGCCCTGGCTAACCACGACTGATAACAACGAGGCTGTTTTCAGTTATATGATTTTATATTGTGTTAGGATACGAGACGCATCGCAGATACGAATGAACGAACACAATCAAATTGTTATCATCGGCTAGTATTCTTTGTTATTCATAATTTCCTTTTCTCTGTGATCGTTATTCGCGTAAGATAGATAAAATGTTCAGGTTCATACATATGAGATCGTCAATGTGAAAATAAGGATTAAAAATGAACCAGTGGTACAGCTTCCTGCATGTAAAGCCCATATTAAAAGTATCTCGCTTGCATCGACAATTTTTAATAAAACGGTTACATTTTTTTTATGTAAGGATCAAGTAATAGCGTAGTGTTTCGCATAAGCTGATACGCGGATATTTCTGCTACGGTTGAATATAGTGTTGGCTTTGTAACAGCTAATCATCAAACCATCCTGCTACGTCAGCGTATATGAATCCGCTCTCGCTCCTCCCTTATACCTTGATGTCTTTCGGGCCAAAAGCCTCATGTCGCTAGCTATCTAACCAGCCAATGAGGCGACTCGCATTCAGCAACAGCGGCACAACCCGGATGGAAAAATCCGTTGAGTTCAAGCTAGCAGCTTCAAGCTCCTTACTAAACGACATTGTATCGGCTGTAAAAATAACAGGTGAGCTTAGCCATGAATATCAGAGATCATGGTATTAGGAAGGAGCGAGAGCGGATTCATATACGCTGATTTAGCAGGATGATTAGGAAGGAGCGAGAGCGGATTCAATTACGCTGATTTAGCAGGATGATCAGAGACAAGAATATTTCCACTCCTGACAACAAGAAGAACAATTACAAACACATTACCATTGTCAACTGCTTCTAAAGATTAGTTATTTCAAGATTCCATTATTCCATTTGCACTTATCGTGTTATATTTGAAGTAATACCTTATGTAAATTGACACAAATTTAAAAACATCCTCATAAAACCATGTCAACCACAAATCTTTTCCGATAAATAGTTAAGTAATGAAATGGGACATAACAATGGTAAATTGTCCATTTTAAACCTGAAGCAGTCGTGGTTTTGCTTTAATGCATTACGAAATCAATTTGGGATTTTTTCCTAAGAAAATATACGATATGACAAGGCCAATTGGATCCTTTTCTCCAATGAACTCATTTTCTCCGTCGAAACTCGTAATTAGCGTCCTCAACCTACTTCCAAAAAGCTTTTCGAATCGTTTTGTATCCACATTTACTGTACTAGGGATTTAGTTCAACCACATTTATATTTCCAATATTCTCCTTTATATAAATGTATAGATAGTGAAATTTATGTACACAAATATTATATGTGGTTGAATTTTTTTTATTAAAGCTCTGTACTGACGTTCAACACATTATTTAAAAGGTCATAAATCATTTTTGCGCCATGAACATTTATATTTGTGTGGCAAAGTGCGAATTAAAAATATCATAAGATCATAAGTTATTATAAATAATGTAAAAAATACCATGCATTGACTAAACGAACTTTTGGGAGGCAGCTTTATATTTTGCTCTATTTATTTGACTCATTAGTGAACTCGTCACTCCCACAAACTGCACCTCTTACTCGTGTGTTTAAATACTTAACACCACTCTAACTTCTGTCGATATAATCGATATTTCATCTTCAAATACAGTCACTACAGATTTCCGCCAATTAATTCGTGCTTTCTATATTTAACGACGTAATCGGTTTTTGGGGATAGAATTTGAACATTTCACATCATCTTCAACTACTTAAACCCTATTTGTCTTCTTTAGATGTAATGTATTACAAAGTGAGCATAGTGAAAACTGATGTCTCCTTTGTTTCAACAAGTTTGCATGTCCGTTAAAGGGACAGTAGTATGTTTTAACAAAATTATTCCAGTACATTTTGTTCAATTAATATATTGTTTATTCCAAATGTATTATCTTCGGAGGGTCAAACATAAACATAATATTATGATATTAGACGAAATAGAAATCATATTACATAGAAAACGACACATTTATGACGAATAAATCCAAGTCTTAATTATTTATAACATTTCCTTAGAGTCATATGCAAAACTAAAAACTGCACATGTTATTTCCGGGTCATCATTTTCAATTGTTATTAATGCGACATTTGCAATGCTTGTTTTCTCCTTTCTCCAATTAAAGTATTTAGGTAATTGAAATACAGGGCGGGCGTATGCCTGAGAAGTCCTAGTATCACATTGCCACTGTGACATCATACTCCCTGAAGATAGAAAGGAAACTAACTGTAAATAAAATCCCCCTTTTTATTGAAAATTATTATTATTCTTATTGTTATCTATTGAATTTAAAAAAATAACATAAAAAGACAATGTTAATTAAAACTAATAACCAAGAGGCATTACCTAATCAAAAATTTCTTTTACGTGTATTTCACCCAAACTCTTGGTTCGTGAAACCACTTTTGGATTATGGTGAAAAAGTTTCACCTTCCTCCTTTCTAACAATACAATTATCGATGAAATCGAAAGTAATATTTTTAAGAAACTCGAATGTTCTGTGTATAGCAAGGCGCAGACTGAATTATCGAATCAAACACTTGAATACAGTTTATTTTTGAAAGAGGAATGTTAATTAAAGTTAACCATTTGGGTTATCACTCTATCAGATCGTGACTCAGCACGTGAATCATCCATGAGGTCATTGAGATAGGCGAGGTGAGGTGTAAAACATGTGTAATCACGCAATTCCTTTTTGAACATAGGGGTTATGTCACTTATTATCACATGCTTGCTTTAATTCCAATTTCATTATTATTTCGACTTGAGGTCATTCTGAAAGGCTTGATTAGGGGTGAAGAGATATATGTTAGTAACAATACTGTATGATCTTTGACCAAAGACGTTATGTCAAATGTCATCCTAGACTTTTTTAAATCCCTATGTTTTATTTATTTAAGTGTAGGTCATTCTGAGATGATGTGTAGAAATATGTTTTATCAACACTACTGTAAGATCTTTGAACAAAGATGTTCTGTAATATGTCATACTAGACGTGTTTAAATCCCTATGTTTTCTTTATTGCAAGGTGAGGTCATTCTAGGATGAAGTGTAGAAATATGTGTTATTGACACTACTGTAAGACCTTTTAACTTAATGGTTTGTCAAATATCATCCTAGACTTGCTTCAGTTTCTGTTTTATTTTATTACAACGTAAGGTTATTTTGTAGGCGAGATGAGGTTAGAAAGATAACAATATATCGGACGTTTCAAAATTATGCAATTCATTCTAAAGATGCAGCAAAACAAACTAATAAAACGTGAAGTTGTAAAATTAGTTCAAACGTGTTCAAGATCATAGCCAGTCATTGAAATATCTCCCTTCCAAAAAAACGGACAGCCGAGCATTGATTGGTGTTCTGATCGCTGCTATATATTATATATAAGAGAACTTGGTAAATTTATTACTTAAAAACTACCAATATATCGCAGTGCATATCGTAATACGCTTTTCTGTATCGCAATAAATAAATCGCAATACGGAAAAGAGGAGCGATATCCTTAGTTATCATTCAATTAGTATCAACCGATAGCATTCCATTGTAATCTCGCAGGCTTCCCTTATCTATAATATAAACCTACCATTGCCTTTTAAATCAACCCTATTTCTTTTATAAACGACTCTGCACTGCACACATGCTTGTCACAACTACATAAACATCGAACCATTTATTTGCAAAAACTTTACCTCATTTATGAATTAATTCTCCTTCATCAAATCAAATTGCAAATGCTTCATAAATAAGCAGGTATCAACACCGCAACGTGGCATTTCATACAAGACAGTGTTATGGATGACAACTTCTTTATTTACTTTCACTATTCACTAAAAAAGTAAATAAGGAAGTTGTCCTTCATTACATTGTCCTGTATCACTACACCAACTTCTAAATGCCTTTGAAGATTTGAAGAAATTCGTGTCATTTTATGTTATCAAGAAGATGGTTCAAGAAGAAATTGTTCGTCTTAACGAAGAAACAGTTCGTATCCAATAGTAACTCGTGCATCTTTTTAATGTTCAGGACATTGTTCCAAAACAGAATATGCGAAAAAGACGTTATTTGATAAAATAAATATACGTGTTATATGTGTGAAGAACTTTCATACATTAACTCGTCAGGTTTTGATAGCAATGTTTCAAATGAAAACAGCAATCATTTGCATTTTACTCTAGATAGAAAATATTATTTCTAGTTTTATTTAACCAAAGTTTAACGATCTCTTCAACAGAAATAGTTGACCTTATTACTTGGTTCAAACTTCAAGGAAATAAACCCCTTGATGTTTGAAAGTTCTAGTGGATGTTCGATTAAGCATTTACGTAACAACTAAGGCATTCATATGCATAACCATTCTAAAATAATATTTGCTTTTCTGAATGTCTAAGATGTTAAAAACCTGCAAAGACGTCTTTATTTATTCTTGATTTCCTTATGAGATCCTATAGATATAATTGATGAAAGGAATATTAAATGTAAAAAAATATTCAGGAAATAAGAAAATTTTATTGTTTTGTGGCCATAAAGTTACATACAAATTTATGTTAATAAATCATGTTTTTGTAACGAAAACACTGGGCGAATGTAAAAATATAAGATGGTATTCTAATTAGTTTTAACAGATATTTCAAAGACGATACTCTTTATTCTGTAATAACACGGCAATAAGGTGCTGTAAATTAATGCTTTTTAGGTTCATGTACACAAAAATGAAAAGAGCGAGAGCCTGTGATTGTAGCATAGTTATCAAATAATGTGGAAATTGTAAAGAAATAATTGTTCTTCGAGACCTACATGATGTACAAAACAGTCCATATGTTAAAAGCATAAAGCAAATACGAAGTTCTTCAACTCATCGATCAAGTTTAACAAACGGAAACATTCACACTTGCGTTCACACTATCCTTTTTTTCAAACTTTTAACCTAGCCTACCCTTCCTATTTTGATCATCTCTCACAAGTGTCAACGTTATCGCTAAATTTGACTCATGCCAGAGATTTTAGCAGGTTACTCTTATCGAACACGCCTTGAAGGGGGTAGACCAACACCATGCTATCTCCTGCGCTTCGTCGCTTTGGAACCAGTTCGTGTCCTAAAGGGCGTTTTCGATAAGATGCTTCAACGTCAGGTTAACCCAGCATTGTCCGGTTGATCGTGTGTGGTCAAGTTGGACAGTTATAACCACCGAAAGAGTCTACAATGAACAGGCGACCTAGTGATTAGGAGACATACGGTTTTCCTTTCTCCGTGTTTTATCTACAGGTATATATCTAGATAAACAAATGGACCATGGAAAAAGTAAATTAACCGATTTCTCGTATATTTACCCAGTCTACGATTACAGGGGTCTTAGGTAGCAGAAGGGCTAAATAGTTTGCTTTCCTTCTTTGGCTTCGTAAATGCTTAGAAACTAACATTTGGAGATATACTTTTTGTGGGGGTATGGCTTATGAAAACCGCTATAACCTACGTGGCTTCCTTAAAAGCTGAAGGAGTGAAATATGATATTATTTTTTCTTCTGTTCAATAAGTATTTTATGTTAAACTATTTAATTGATGCATGGCCGTTTAAGGGCAAGTTCGCCATATGAACGGAAAGGAACAATGAGAATTTCAAATAGCTTCATTAGAATTTAATCTGAGATTAAACCAGTCAATTTTAAATGATTTCTTTAGTCTTTCTATCATACCTACAGTAATATCAGCAATGTATGAGTATATCTTCAGATTAGTTTTGTTTGGATACCATTGTACATGTTTTTGCATGAATGATTTATTTTCTTGCAAAAATATTTATCAAAAATTTCACTTTCCTGAGATTTACAAAATATATGGTTCGTTTAATGGCTTGTTTAATGTGATTCAAATATAATAAAATGGACATTTAAGACTCAAATGTGTGCTTTTCTGAAACTTACGATTCGGTGAAACCATATGATACGCTTGCTCTAATAATGTTTGATATATTTTCACTATATGTGTACATATTTTGGCAGAACAAACCTACCATAGAGATTGAAATAAGTGTGCGTTCATAATATTCATATACAATAGACAAATTCCAAAAAGTCTCAAATCCTAACATTTCTTAACGTTTGCGAAGATTATCAACTTCTTAAACTTTGGATAAAAATTAATCGATTTCATTACTTTTGAGAGTAGACCTATTGGCGATGTATTAGACAAGTTTGAAATAACTTCATCAACGCCTCATCAATTATTCATCAATACATGACAAAACCTTTTGAATAATAATCTGTATTCCATGAACTCTATTTTCAATTATGCTTGTGATTTAAACAAGGACGAAACTTTCACTTTCATAACACGCCATTCAAACATAACATAAATACACATTGCAAAGCAAGTGAACTTACGAACCTTTTATGATTTGAAATATTTCGCCTAAACGATAGCCTTCGGGACTTTCCAGTTCCAAAACATATATTGAAACTTTTTTATAATTGGTTTACGATTAAAGCATTATTATATAATTTAGATTTTCAATTATTTTGTACACATCCAATCTGGTCATGGCGTATTAGAAAAAGGTCTAGAAATTAGACTCTGCAATGCCATTATGAATCATGATCATAAGAACTTTAAACGCGGTTCTTTTTAGATTAGCTGAGTAATTTCCAAAAAGTTTGTTGGTTCATCATATCTTAAGAAACACATTAATTCAATCGGATAATATAAATTTCTTTCACTACGAAATTGAAAAAGCTGGTGTTGCAGTACTTTTTCCCAAGTGTATACAGTTTAATTACATATTTCTAGAAAATAGAAGCTATGGACAGACGGGTGTACAGACAGATAGACATATATTTAGTTCCAATCACACCTCATGATATATACAAGTCTATATACTCTCTGTCTCTCTCTCTGTGTCTCTCTGTCTATCTGTCTCTCTCTCTATGTCTCTCTCTGTCTCTCTCTCTTATATACATACATACCTACAAAAATACATACATACAAACATACAGAAGTACACACAGACATGCATTCATACATACATACATGTACATACATACATACATACATGCACACATACATACATACATACATACATACATACAAACATACATACATACATACATACATACATACATACATACATACATACATACATATACATACATACATATAAACAAACAAACATACATATATACATGTACATACATATATACATACATACATTCATCACCTGCGGGGGCAATCATATCTGGGGTCGTAGTTTTCATACGGGAAAATATGATTATCACATTGTGACGTCCCGTCAAAAACAATGCTTTGACGTAACTAGCTCTCGCTTTATATTAAGCACTCGTGTTGTAAGCAGAGTATGTTATGGACACTCATGCAATATCCTCTATATATATATATATATGTTTCATAAAAAAAGAGATATAAAAACATGCGTCAAGGAAACTACATACACATATCTACAGTCCTGCTCCGTGGCTCTGTATCAAATTTGAGCATTTAATACAGCCGAGGTTTCTCATTAAGAAAATCTACTTTAGTTATCTTTTTTTAATCTGCAAGGCCAAGAAGTGAATTTTATTAAACATCTTGCGTTATCTTAGATAATTTTTGAATAAATATATCATAGACAAGCTCTAAGTCTAACATGTACATATCCACTCCTGGTCTATTTCGTCCTCCTACTTTAGCAATATATGTATAATGTGCCATAAATTGCAGACTAAATTCAGCTGACCACAACGTCTTTCTTCACTAACCAAAATAATGCTTTTAGCCCGAAAGGTTGAAATTAGAATAATAACCCTTTTAAAATAAGGGTCATTTGGCTAAACGCTGAAAGGCAGCCATTGATCGGTCATTCTAGAACTGACCCCGAGGTCTATTTCCTCGATAAACAAAAAATCTGATCCAAATCTAATTTTTAGGCACACTAAATTTGCAACAGATTTCTATAAATATCCCTTGCTATGAACATCTGTCACTATTCCCATCCCCACATGTGACCTTAACAATAGGGGTCAGGGGTCACACGGTCAGGAAGTGACCCTGCCTTTAGCACGTCTTAATCATGCCTTAGAATTCACCACGCCTCTTTTTTGTTCCTTTTGAATTGAAAGGGTTTAGTTCCCGGAAGGACAGCTGGGTTAGTATTTTTTCTCTATACAAGGTTTTTTTTACGGTATTACAGGAAAGACGGGTCCTGCCAGTTGTTAAAAGTGTTCAGTTACATTATCGTAATACTTCGTGGCATTCGTGTAAATAAAGGTGAATTGATCAGGTTTGTGACTGAGTTGACATGTTACATACAGATTGAAAGCCAAAGTAAATGAATATTGATCATCAGTTGATTTTAATTTGTGGTATTTTAAAAACACATTCATTTGGATATAGGACTTATTCTACAAAATCTTTGTTATTTTTTAAATATATATCATGTTTTTTCTCGGCGTTATTCCTTTCCGCATTTTGTGATTGCTGTAAAAGTTCTTACAGTTCAATTGTTTTTACAATAGACGCCTTGAATAAAGTCTAGGTCATCATTCATCAAGTTGATTCCCCTATACATTTACAAAATTACAAAACTTGGGGAAAAGTTTCTTAAAACGTTAGATCCTGTAAGAAATACGATATTGATCTATCTCGCTGTAAAAATATATCATTTGATCTTTTAATTAATTTTAGTCATTCCCATTATTCAAATAACCCAGATTTTTCTTTTTCCGAACACTGAATACATAGGCATTAATATTCTCATAACAACCCGTGAACCCACAAACATTTCAAGCCACACGCGTGCCACGGAAGTCACGTGACAAGCGTGAAATCAATCCCTGCGCACGATTATCTCGTGCAGGTGATGTTTGACTTTTCTTGTGCATTTGAGCAAAAATGCGGAAACATCTTTGTTGTTAATGTTCTGCGAACAATATGTTTTGTCAAGCCTCGAATGTTCGAATGAAAAATTACCATAACAAAATTTTCCTTTTGTTTATTGTTGTGACAGATGTGGAAATATGTCTTTATAATTGATTCAGGAAAAGGAAGTATTTGAATTAAACATTGCAAAAAACATTTGACATGAATTTGCACGCAAGAAAGAATTATTCAACTGCCAGTAACATCTGCATGATCATAGCTGTTGCTTTTTTTTTATCGTTGTGTTGTTATTTCATAAAATGTATTTCTTAAATCCATTGCATTATCTTTGCTTACAATAACAAGGATTAAAGAAAAAAAAACACGAATCAGGATTTATGACTACGTGATTATAAAATCTAAATGAACATTTTAAAATGTTTATCGCCGAAAAAACTTTTTTGAATTTCTGACGTCACAATATTATACACTTTGTTGTTTTCCTTTCTTGTAACTAAGAATGAATGGTAGGGGTTGATCTAAACTTGACAGGGCTAATTGTTTTCATGAAATAAGAATATATCTTCAAAACGGTAATCCACCACTGGACTCAATACATTAACGTGGTGTGGTGGTTTGCGTGCTTCAGAGACCCCAAGAGCTATGCCAGCTGGAGCTTTCATGCTCCTTGAAGGGACACCCAAGCTGGACAGGTCGACGGGTAGAAGCCAGACTAAATTTGAGTCCTTCTAAAACCTGTTGTCTATCTCTCACTATGCCTTTCTTTCCGTCATTTCCCTCAACCTTTCGATCCCTTTCTCCCTTATCTGTCCACTCTCTTTTGGATGCTTGTCATCCACGTGTTTAATAACTGAAATATTGTTCACAGCACGTAAAATCCCAACTCGCTCACTCACTCAAAACGGTAATCGGAAATATAAACTTGACTTCTGTTAGATTCGGATAATAACAAACCAAACTCAATTGAAATATCATAATGCAAAAGAGCGAAATTCCAGAGGTGTATATCAAAATAGAAATAACTTAACTTTGAAAATTAATTATTAAGAGCAAGAGGGTCACTAAATCAAATAACTAAAATCCACTTTAGTGAAGTAACCTGTTATCAAGATTTCAGGATTCTAGGATAAATTGATCTGGAGAAGAATTCGAAGGCATAAATAATGCTCCCAAGTGGGCTTAACAGTATCTTACATTCACTTACTCTAGAAAACAACTGTAAAAAGCGGAAAGTTGACGGACAGCTGATGAGCTAAAAACTGAAAATTCAAGATTATATCTAATGCTCATGTTAACTTCCTCGTTCATATTATTTGCAAGCGGGGATATTTTTGAAAACATCTATGTAAACTCATGAAATACTTACACTTTTAAGACAACTACAACACAGCGTCCAAAAAATCGAATTAATCGATAAACACGTACATGATTTAGACAAATTTACAAAGATTTCCACTTACGAAGATCTACAAAATCAATATACGACAATGTATACCCTATATAAGTAAGCTACAAAATATAGATGTTTTATAGATTTTCCTGTTTGCCAAAGTCTGAGTGATGAGATTAGAGAGATCTACAGTGGAAAATAATCTTACATTTCCAAGGTTCTTAACTGCCAAGGGTAATGGGTTTTCCTCCTCGGGCGAAGAAATCTATCGGTTAATTGACCAATTTCTCCCAGCCATGTAACACATCAAAAGGCACAGGCAGTAAGCAACATACACTTGTGTATTTCATATCAATTTTTCTTTCATCTTATCATTACCGACGCCAATGGCTTAAGTAAGTGTTTAAAAAATGAATTCATTGCGCATGCTCAACATGAACAACAGGACCTTGAGAACGCATGATTTGAATCGAGATGAGTCCGGGTAAAATAAATATTGACATAAAAATATGAATTCTTATAAAATCGATAATGGAAAAATGACATGTATAAAAATAGCTTGAATACTTCAACAAAGATAGATTAGATTATGACAGTATCTATACGCTGAAATTAGATCTAATTTAAATGAAAACCTGATTAAGTTAATCGTTTTTCAAAATCGCCACGCTTCGGTATATAATTTTTCATGCATGTCATTAACATGCCTGGAAACGATATACGGATCGATTACGAAACGTTGCCATTGTGAAAATAAAGAGACTGATTATTGTTATGTTCCTTGTACAATCTGATGTGAAAAACGCGCAAAATGCGACAAACGACATCATAGTGTCCCTAGAATCCCCCCTCCGATTGTCGATGGTGAAAGACACAATGCAGTCGAAGCGCCTAGTGGTATAATTGGTTGTATGATACATGTGCCTTGAGAGCTGTCTGTGAGAAACGTGAATGTTTACATCAAATACGATATTTGATACACAAAAATGACTCAATTAACCTAAAGATTAAACTAAAAACTAAAAAATTTCGAAAGTTGCACAACAGGCACACTAATAAACGATTTAGATAGTAATAGGCATCAATTCAATGAATAGACATTTACTTTCTATCGATTACAAATATCGGGTATTTTCAATATAATGTGACGTAAAAAGATCGCGAAAAGAACATGAACATCGCTTCGAGAACACCAAAGGGAGAACTTATAGTCAATCCCTTAAAGCATGTAAAACATTTAGCTTTGGATCAAAGGAAAGATGGCAGCGAAATAGAATATAAAGTAATAACCCAGAATTAGGTGGCTTCCGATGATGAATTTAAAAATCTTTGATGTTGTGACCGATCAACTTAGCTAAGCTCGATTTATTCCCTTTCTTCTACAAGTAAGTTTGGAACGGGGACCAGAAATTAGGAACTGGGGCAGCTATTCGGTGATCAATTGCAGGTCTAAACCCTGGGTTAGCAATTTGGCACGGTCGGTCTTCCATACCCAGACGATTGGCGCCGGTAAATAGCGAGTCAATTTCATCACGCGGAGTGTCGATAGCGTGTCGATTTCATAAGTCGCTTCTTTAACCCGCGTCTGTCAGTAAAGCATGTGTTTACATTTCGTGGTTGATTCTTAGAGCTTGTTCATCTTTTTGTTCCTAAGCATTTTGAATTTAAGAATGTGGTTTGGGTGTATTTTGCGATCATTTTATAGGACTATCCAAGAATATATCTACTTATTTTTCACTCTACATAAATAGTCTCATCATAATAATTATCATACGATATGGAATTTTCAAGTGTACATTTCCCTATAAGATGACGTGATGACTAAATCTTCAAAATGAAGAGAAAAAACATTACGATATACAAAACCTAATCTGATATGTTTTTATTTTTAAAGTATGGTAATATTTCATTATCCTTTTTTTCGAAGAGATTCCAAAATATAAAAACCGTTGGCCGAAAAATGTTGAAGTATAGTCGTGGTCCTTAAAAGATTTAATAATTAATGCATTTCAAATTTTACTATGTTGAATATACAAGTAGTTGCATGGAAAGAGTACCTGCAAGATCAAAGCAACTTGATTACAGGTAAATTACAGGTGATGTTACCTGTTCTGAAAGGTGGGCCAAAATTACAGTTGCAAGTGCTTGGTTTTGTAAACTATTATCTCTAATGTAGGCCTTCGTGGATTCAACGAGAAAAATAAATCCGGAAGATTACAGAAAATTGCCAAAGTAGCAGCAATTTTGTCCGCCTTTTTGTTTCCATTTCTAAAATATCCCCATCAGACAAGATAGTAACATAGATAAACAGAGTGAAGAGACAATTGCGGATGTTTATGCGTGGTTTGGACCACGGGTGGTCATTATATTTAATAAAACAGCGGCAAAAGTTATGAAACCATCTCATTAGAACATAATGGACAATATCTCTGTATCTCAACTTCAAGAAAGACTTGTTATCACGAACTAGTTATGATGATAACGATTTAACTACAATGTGCTTCCTCGGTTATAAAAAATTGGTTTAGGGGGATGACAGAGTGGAAAGAATCTTTAATGTTGTGTAGAAACCCTGTCTCCGCAACGCCATTGTGGCTATGTATTGCGGTGAAACCTGCGAGCACTGGCTGGAATTAGCGAACCATGATGGGTGGTACTGCGTAGTCCTGCTTCATGACTGTGTATACAAAGGAGCCTTTCTAGTTCCTCATAAAGCAAGTCTAGATTGACTGAATATGAAATAAGGAGCCCGAAAAAAATTATGAATGGAGGAACATTTAATTATTAAATTTTTTCATAGACTAAATTTTAATCTAGGTACTGCGCTGAATCTCAGTGTAGCATTGCACCCAACCCTGACTGCGTGTAGAACAGTTCTCTACTGCAGACAAAGTTGCAAAGCTCCTGGCGGAATTCGAACCACGTCCCTCTTGATCTGAAGCCGAACGCGCTAATCACTGAACTACCCCGCCCCCGAACGCCTTAATCATATCTTTTATGATCAACATAAGCTCATATATCTTTATCAAATGATATGACACTAAATATTCAACCAGATGCGATATTTCGCTGCCGTGATACCAATGACGTCAAATATGTGACGTTTCCAATCCGAAATGAACTTCTTACAAAATAATCACTGAGATTCCAAAAGCAATTTATATCATCATTACATAACGTTTTGTGTCTTAGCTATAGCATGTTCATAGTTTCCATCATCAACTTATATAAAATTTTCATATTATCTTATAATTAACCACACTAAAATAACCGGCAAAGTCTGTATGCAACGCAACCGATAACGACAAAATACCTTATTTCTCTAATGTAAAATGAAGTTCCCAGAAGAGAAGCCCAGAGGTAATTATACCATGTCTTATAATCACGATATGAGACGTGTCATTAACAAGATAATTTGATGAATATTAGAAAAATGACAACGCTATATGATTGACGAGGTGTAATAGGCTATTGTTTTAATGAAATGATAAGAATAGCTCACCTAAAGCATAAAAATTAACATCGCGCTCACAGATACTGTAATGTTTGATCTAATTGTACTCTCATGCTTTGTAATTTTCTAGCTTATGGTCTATAATCAAGAAGTTTTTGCAAAACATGATATATTCACAACTTTTGCACATAATAAGATTCGTAACAAAGATGGTATCAAATATTGGGGGGATACTCGGTGATGATAGCAGAGTTGAAGCCTGTACGGTGAGGATGATTATTACTCTTATTACATGACCAGTCTGATTATAGCTAAATTATGCTGTTAGATTTAACGATGAGAATGATGATTATGATGATGATGACCATGGCGTTGATGATGTTAATAATTATATGATAATGATAATATTATAATAATATTGATATTGTTGCTAATTATATGATATAGTAATAGTATTATAACAATAATGATATTGTTTTTAATTATATGATATAATGATAATATAATAATATTAATGATATTGCGGGAATAATGTTGATGATTATCATGATGTTGTCGATGGTAATGTTTATTATTAGGATATTACATGCTCTGGTAATGTTCCAATGATGGTAATCTTGATATTGGTGATGACTCTTATAACAGTGCTGACGTTTGTGATGAAGGTGGTGATGATTGTCAGTAATGATTCCCGTAAATGATTCCAGAATAAAAAAATTCATAATTTTGAACAAAAACTCTCATCTGAAAAACATGTACACGCCATTCATGACATTAGACACACGGCAACGTTAACGAAGTAATTTTTCATCACATTTCAGCAGCATAAATTGCCCTGGCAATGAGCACAGGCATCATGTGCTGTAATTACAAGCTATGTAATTCCATGTGAACAAAGCGTAGTGTAAATTGCGGTGTTGCTCGACCGACATGTCGACTCGAACATAAAGGTTACATGGACAACAATCACTATTCCAGAGCTGACGTTTAAAAATTGCCAGATTCTCATTGCTGTGTTGATCCCATGAATTGAATGATCGATTTTATTAAGTGTGTCCAAATATGTCGTCATGATACGTTATATGAGTTTTATAAATGAAATATATTTTTTATTTCGTGAAAATAAACATCAACATTGATTAGTTAATCCCTCAGCTTTGAGCGACCTATTTGATTTGAGTGTGTCCAAATATGTCATCGTGTTACGTTGTATCAGTTTAATAGTTTTTATATCGATGAAAATAAACATTTACAATTTTAGTTGTTCCCCAAAGCTTTCAATGATCATTTTGGCATTAGCGTGTCGAAATATTTCAGCGTTTTATATTATGTAAGGTTATCAAAGGAAATATATTCGTTATTTGAATGAAAGTAAACTTGGAAAATGTTAGACTTACTTGAATGGGAAATGGAAAAGTTACATTGTATAATGATGCTTACGTTAAAAATGTATTTATTCACAAATATTGATAAATAGCAAACTTAGATTACATAATTTAAGAATAAACTTAATCTATGAATAGACTCCATCAGTATGTTTTTTTATTGCAAGAGATGTTTACAATTGGCAAAGCGAGATTATTCAATGTATTGTTTTTTTCAATTTTTTTTATAATTTAAACAATGATGAAATACGACTTTTTTTATCTTAATTGTGTATTTTTCATCATCGAGATAAGCAGTTTTTCTGAAGCTAATGAAAAAATATATGTGGTTTGAAACACAATTTTTGACAGTTTTTCATCTTAAAAACTAAACATGCTTATGGACTACATACGGTGTTGAATATCACTAAAGACATCTTAGCTACTTTAAGTCAGTGTGCCTATAAATGACACATAAATACAAGCTGGTTGAATTTGTGTGGTGTTTGTTTTCATTTCTAGCATTATTCAATGCTGGATATCACGTTTGGAATGTTAACAATCTCGAATTTTTGACACGAGCATACAAAGCTCACTTTTGTTCCCAAGCTGACATGTTGCATGTCACGTAACGCGAATATTTACGTTACTAATCTAATGTAAAAGAAAGAGTGATTTTTATATATAGGAATCTGAATCGAAATTGAGTACATACGTATAAATCTATGTTCCTTTTAAAAAGCTTGAAATATCTAAGAAATATATACTATTAATCATGCAGTACTTAGATATTTCAATATATAGTTTTATGTATATGTGTAACATTTAATATGTATAGTCAGGGACGATGTATAATCCCTGAAATTTTCAGTGATTATGTATATTCTCTGATTCACTCAGTGATTATGCATATTCCCTGAAATTTCGAGGGATTATACATAATCCCTGAGAAAACCCAAAAAGTACCATACTTATTCCCTGAATGCCTAAAAATGAGAGACCAACGCCTTTGATAGTTGTTTTCTGTATTCAATTCCAACCTCTACAATTTTGTAGAGGTTGGAATTGTCTACATATTAACTGTAACATGCAAATTAAAACTCTTATAATATCCTCTCAGACCTGCGTCATGACTGTATATTAAATAGGAGCCTTTAGTACAGTGTAGGTCATTATTCAGATTAGATTTCACTGCATACACATGGAAGAAAGAGCCCAAAGAACAGAATATTATGGATGAAGGACCAAAAAGTATAAAAATATTTCATAAACTGAATGTCAGTCTTATTATTCTCTATGTCTGACTAAACTTGAGTCAACACATTTAGGATGTACATGTAAGTAACAGAATTGACAACAGCTATTCCTTCCGATTCCTTCAACTGAATTAGATCCAGTCGGTGTTCATTTCCGGTCCTTTACTCTGCAAATTCCTCGTTGGGCAAATGTTATCACTCAGAGACATTTACGTCGATAATGTAATTAAATTGATGGAGGATTAAGAAGATTAAGGAGATTAACGTTAATTCGTTCACCACATTGGACCCCTGACTGTCCAGATAGCGAGACGTGATCCTATAATTGGCGGGAACTGATTTAACGGAAATCACTCGACAGACACGTGAAATGTCAGCCATGACGCTTTCCTGAAAACTTAAATTCAGGAAATTATTTTCGAAAGGAGTTGTTTCAAATGACGTCATTTATGACCCTGCCAGAGTACTTCTTTGACGCTAAAAGTGTAAAAAGGTCAAGTTATTTTTTTACCTTAGTATTACTTCATCATGGGGTTTCTCTTTTGTAATTGTCTTTTTTTTAAATCTCACCTTCAGCATGTAGGGGTTCTTAGATATAAATAAAAGTTAAAATATCATTTTAGATTTCCATGATAGGGTAAGGTACGATTGGAAGTTTATATCGTAGAGAAAACATTTTGTTTTAAACATTGTGCTATTTCTACATGATTAAGAAATTGCTGAATTGGAATATTTTTGTTAGAATGAAATTGAGAGGAGTGTATAGACGATAAAGCGGAACATCCCTTCGAATTCAAAAAAAACATAATCCCGTCTCTGATGTCATTTGTATTTATTTTCAATGGGAATGAATATGTACATTGTACCCTATCAGTTGCATTTCTATGAGATTGTTGTTATGCATTAAATTTAAACCAATATGTAGAGCGTTTACGAATATATCAACCAATCCCTAAAATCATGTGACATTTATTCTGAAAAGATTTGCTTGCACCAGATAACAGATCAGTACATTAATGGTCATCTCCCTTCGGACTGGTCAGTAAATTCACATGTCCGAGTGTCCAGCACCGACCGGCACGACCCATCATCGAATGATAAGGTGTCTAGGTCCAACTGTCAATTATATCGTGAAACTGACATGTCCGATAACACTGTCATTAGATAAGCACGTTTTGGGCAGCCGAAGACTAACCTATCGCCCTTAGTGTGAATTGATAACCCATGGCTATGTTTCGGGTAGCTGTTATTTGTCGCGGTAATGGAGTAAGGTAAATGATGATATTCCCCAATTACCCGCTAAGTGGTTATGCCTAAGCGCCGTCGGTCATAGAAGAATCACGATCGAGATGACCTTTGCAATTCCAGATATATCACTATGATACCGTGTTAAAGCCATTATTGTATAAATATTTACCAGGGACATTTATGGTAGTGTGTCAAACAATGATATGTGTAGTTTAAGTGTTTTAGAAAAATGCTGAAAGTAGATAAGGAGTTGTGTAATATAAACATCACCGTCATCGCCATGGTCATCTTTATCCTTGTCGTTATCATCACTATCATCATCATCAACAACAGAAACAACATCGTCGTCGTCATCGTAATCATTGTTGTCACTGTCAACGTCACCGTCGTCATCCCCATCGTGGTCATCATCACAACCAACACCACCATAATCGTCATCATTCGATCATCGTCATCATCATTACCATGACAACAGAACAATCACCAATTGAAATCATTTACCATCGCTTTGCCGTTATCAACATCTGTTCTCTCTCTCTTTATCCTCGCCATTTATCATTATTCCTTTATTCATTCTTAATCTACCCCTCCAGCCATGCGAGTCTTAATGAGCTTAGGTAGCTTCTGAAAGAAGATATGAAAAATACATTTTAAAGTAAATATGAGAAAAATCCTAAAATTTCTCCGTTATCTATTTGAAGAGAAAATACTCGTCTCTTACAGACTTCTGGAAAGACTGGCGGCTTGTATATACTAAAGCTATTCCACATATGGTGTATATACGATCATATTTATACATCTGTAAGGCTACTATAAGGTATAACTGTCATCCAAATTTATGAACAGCGCATGTATAGTTTCCTTTGAGCGTTGCTTTGTTCTTTACAGGAAACTGTTCCAAATTATATAGTTGCTTACTTCCGTACCTCAGTTACACTGTTACCAGGGTGTGGCATCGACGATGGAGCTGTATGAAGAAGTGTTTTTGGTACAAATAAATTCCTTTGTATTCTGTAAGAACTTTACACTTTTCTAAAGAACAAATAGTCTTTGATTAACAGGAAGAAGTCCTTAGGCAGTAGAAGTAGATGGAGTCCTCATCATGACCTCAAAAGAAGGATGAAGTCGTTATCATGGTCTTAGAAGAAGGATGAAGTCGTTATCATGGTCTTAGAAGAAGGAAGAAGTCTTTATTCTGGTGAAGAAGGGTGAAGCCCTCATCATGATGTAAGAAGATGGTTGTCCAAAAATCTCTAGGTTGATTTTTGTCTTTGAAGATTTTTCTAATATTTTGAAATTTTACAAATATTTATATGATAATGTGATTTTCATTATATTAAACACGTTACCTATATTTACTCAAATACTGACCTTACATTGCGATTTCAATAAGAGTCGATCATCCTTACACTTGAAATAACATTTTTATATTGAAAAATTGAAATCCCCCTCCCCGCAAAATAACTCCTAATTGCTAAGACTCCTTCATATATTAAATGATAAAACCTTCTTCCCCACGCTTGAACAATCCACCGTAATTAATTCCGAGTGGACGTGCCAGACTATATAACTTAGAAACTTCCTCCAATCTAATCCCACTGGTCATTAAACATCACGGCCAATTACATAATGGTCAGCTACAGATGACCCGTGGCGATTTATAGTCTAAACCGAGGTCACCTGGGAAATGGTTTAAGGATTACTGGTTTGAAACTCGTTGAAGAGCAAACACAGAGCTATTAACGTTCTTAACAGCCAGATTGAGCCACAGTACGCAGTTAACAGCAAGATACGGCATGTTCTTGCAGTTTATTGCGTCATCGCATTGCTTCCAACGTAATAAAACATCGACTTCGCCCTTGGGAACATTAATTAGTAAATTGAAACTGATTTAGTTTAAAATCGCGTGAGGTAGACGCCGAGTTTGGGTGAAATTGAATCAATTAAATTTAAACCTCCGTTTGAGGAAATTGCTAGAAGATCATGCTTCCGTGTTTACTGAGTCCGCAGGAGGATATTGAGTAGAAATGAAGGAAATGGATAGGCATGTGAATATACCTGAATTTCCCCAATTTGCTTTCCATCAGGCATGGTTTCAAGATCCAACGAAATTTATATTTCTATTGAAAGTATTCATAGGCGGAAGATATTTGATACAGCACTTAGTCCTCATCGATCTCTTATTGATCAAGTTCATCTACTGTTCTAAGATTTGAAAATTTAATCATTAATGTAAAATTGTACCCGGCCGATATTGGGTTACATATAAGAGACAAAGAAATCTCTATCATTCATCTGGACAGAAAGAAGAAAATGCTATTTAATAGATGATAATTATAAACTATTCTATTCCTATAAATACCCAGTTTTCGGTAAAGATTCCAATCCCATCTTCACATGCTATTTTAAAAAAGGATATCGTGGTCACCCATGAAGCTTCCTTGTCATAATGCCAGATATATTTATATAAATCCTCCATGATTAAAAACTTCAGGATTAAGTTGAAGTGATATTCAATAAAAGTTATGGTTGGAAAAAAATTAATATCGATTTAAACTTTCAAGATTTTTTTGCAACAGTCGATTTTCCGACTTCTCAGAAGGTTTTAAATTGTTTTTCACTTGTGATTTTAACATAAAACAGATAGATCTGCGCACGTTGTTCCGTGATGGAAATTGCCTACCAGTAACCAAGTGATACAGACATTCGCTTAAATTGCATCCAGTATTCCTAGAAATAAACATGAAGAGAACCAGGAACGTGTGGAGGAAACATCTAGACTTGCTCAAGTCGCCACAATAAATATTTAGTGCACGGTAGCCAAATCTAGAACTCTCACTGAATGAGTGCCTAGGACTGAAGTAAAAGAGATGTATTTCAAAGGATAACTAATGCACGTTTAGAAAGTCTAGATTTCCAAGCACGTCTGTAAAAATGAAGGCTTCTTTTCATTTATTTTTATTTTGATCTATAAGATTTTTAGTAAGTGAGTTGGGGTTTTGCGTGATTTCAACAATACAGTTATTTAACACGTACATGACATCCAAAGGAGAGTGGACAGATAGGATAGGATTATTGTAACGTCCATGTAAGAAAATAAAGAGAAACAAACACATGTACAGAATATACTCCGAGTACAAAATGAGTCAGAAAGAAAGTCTATGTCTCTTGGTCTAAGCACGTGCCTACCATACAGCTCGAGAAAAATACCTGGAGATTCTGGATGTCTGTGATATCCTAGGATCAAAGCTGTCATTAGTACACTTGTACCTTTCAATACCTTCAGTACCAGCACTGAAGGCTCAATTCTAGACTGGCATTAAGTCTCCTATGCCAGATATCATTGAGCAACGATTTTTTACGGGCAAAACAGATGATAGTTTGAGTGTTGAATACGTTCAGTATCAGGACGAAGAAGCACTGAATGCTCAATTCTAGATTGGCATTAAGTCTCGTATGCCCTACACTGGCTTTAAGTCTCGTATGCCCTATACTGGCATTAAGTCTCGTATGCCCCTATACTGGCATTAAGTCTCGTATGCCCTATATTGGCATTATGTCTCATATGCCCTATATTGGCATTAAGTCTCGTATGCCCTATACTGGCATTAAGTCTCGTATGCCCTATATTGGCACTAAGTCTCGTATGCCCTACACTGGCATTATGTCTCGTATGCCCTATATTGGCATTATGTCTCGTATGCCCTATATTGGCATTATGTCTCGTATGCCCTATACTGGCATTATGTCTCGTATGCCCTATATTGGCATTATGTCTCGTATGCCATATATTGGCATGAAGTCTCTCGTATGCCCAATACCTCTGATGAACGAATTTTTTTATGGCCTATATTAAGTGTCACAACTTGATAACGCGTGTTCGATACTTACACCACTTAAAGTACAATTCTAGACTTACATAAGTCTCGTATGCCCAATAACTTTGATGGAAGATTACCATTTGTAAAGATTTTTTGAAGAGCTACATTAATTGTAACAACTATCAAAGATATATTTCTGTCTTGTGGATTGCCATGCAATGCAAACATCAAACCTAGATAGTATCTTAGTCTGTTATGTCTTAATGAAAGAAAAAACTTTCTTCAATATCAAAATTCTTTTTCATTTCGTTTTTGTATTTCAATCTCATGTGGACCTATGGTAACAGGAGAATGTCTCAACGTTTGATAAAAAATCTAAATAAAATTAATAAGGGAATTGACAGAAGTCTTGCGAAAATGTAAACACGACTATTGGTTATATCAACCGTCATAAAAATAACAATTTCCAAAAATACGTGGGCGATCATTTCGAAATTGAAGAAAACATACATGTTGGTAAGATCTTTTGAGTTCATGAATCAACTTATTATAACTTTGATCATACTGTTACTGGACAGTTGTTATTGAAAGACGATATGAAAACGCTCATACACTGAAGCAACACCAAATTAGGGTTATTTTTAAGTATATAGTCATTCATTGTAAAACTAAACAAATGTTATCTACTTACTACATTCATACATAAATACTTTTTATAATTTTTAAAGTAAGTGTTTAAGTAACACTTGCTTGGTAAGGGTGTTAGTATCTACACCGAAACATCGCAATCCTGCAATAAAGAAGTTGTAAGTCAAAAGAACTGGTTCTCTATTCATCTAACCAACTTCTAAATGTCTCTCAAAGAAACAATATTCATAAGCAGGAAAAAAAACCTTCACTATACCAAACTACACGTGTAACGTATAAATAAGTTATAATCTGTTATGATAAATATTCAAACAATGTTTGTAAGCACTGAGCATTGTTAAGTGCTGATCAATGAAATATTAACAGTACAAGTTTATTATTTGTTGATCCCACAAGCACAACAACCAGTGCATAGCTATTCCGCAAGCTTGTTTGACATGCGTATCGTTCTTTAAGATGTTTATTTTAATTGGTAGCCTGAAAATACATTGTGTGTTGTTGAGACCACAACATCGTTAGTGAATGGAATTATTAAAACAATACCGAAAAACAAAATTCATGTCGTTCAGGAAGAGTTTCTAAGCAATGCGCAAATAATGTTCTACAACTTCTATAGGTCATGCTTCCAAAACTCAATTATGTCTTCCATGGTTCCAATAAAGACCCTTTGGTAATCAATGTCATTACTAACATCTAGGAAACGTAAAGAAAGTCGTTAGACAAAGTACTAACTAAGACTCGTATACAATTCATATAGAAATATGAGATATGATGAAACAAAGCAAGATCCTTTGATGTTGCATCAATTTCATCGGCATAAACAAAATATACTTATACTCCGATTACATAAGTAACACATGTCATCCATGGACACGAGCATCAATGAGCTAATTTTAACCCAGTTGCCCGATAGCAAACCGCCTAGGCTTAGGAAAAAGAAAAAAATAAACCTACCTGTCGCCATAGTAACGAAGGGAGGCTGTTGGCAACGAACGCAGAGACAGTTAGGTGCAAAACTGGCAGTAGAAGTCCAAGTACTATGGCGAATAAAGATCGTATAGGCATAAGAGCATATATCATAAAGATCACATAGGCTGTTTGCCATACTCCATCAGCTATGTTCTTTTGTGGACGGGCCTTGTTTGGTATCTCCAAGCCATAATCCAAAGGTAATGCTGATATGGAGAAACAAACCACTAGCAGTAAGACGACGTAACAGACAATAGGAAAGTGGATTTCTTTTAGAAGTGGGGTGTTAATCAAGATCATTAGAATGACAAACACTGTGAATTGTACAGAGAGATAAAGCCCCACAACTGTAAAATTTTCGGCGTAGACGAAATCCAAGATTGCTAAACAAAGGGAAAGAAGGATAAACAGGCATAGGAAGTATCCGAGCGATGCCTGTTGAAGTTTGTACACATATCTCCCATAAAGAAGTTCCAGCTCATCACAACTGAAGTGATACCGACTTATAAGGCGTCGAACTGCCGGTCTGCGAGACGACTTTATCATAGGGGTATTCTCCATTTTGAAGTATCCGAGTCAAAGAGTATCCTCAAAGTACGTATCCATGCTCACGTCGCGTATCCATCTCGAGTATTATCCCTATCCAGGCTGCTTCAAAGTTTGCAGTCGCGAAGAAAGTTCTACGAAGCTTTCACTCGGCCTCTTTGTTGCTTTCATCCACAGATGTGTACGCTGTGAGGCAGACGACCGGTTTGACTGAAGCAGACGATAAAGCAGCCAGCATGATTTCCACATGCAACAGGCTCTGTGTCCATGAAGCTGTTTTGAAGGAGTCCAGAGACAGTCGATAGTAAGCTTCACTGGCGAGAGTTCATTGTACGGGTTTAGTTGCAATACAGATACACACTGCAGCGGCTGTGGACCTAGAAGCGGTGACTAAAATAGACACTGTGACGTCACACGCACCACAGTTTCCTTTTTCCCTCCCGCTAATTCCCTCCCGACCCTCCGCGCTAAGCGAATACCTGTCTCCTAGATGCACCGCAAGTCTTTTCTATGGGTTGGGGTCGAGTCTTTACAACTTAATTAGTTATCATTACCAGCCTGGAGGTCGTAACTGGCCCGTTTGAAAGTATAAAGATAGTTGGGGGTCTAAGCTTCAAGTTTCCCATCAGTACAAAGGCTATTGGCAGGGAACGCTCGGCTTAATAGATAAATACAATAACGTTTAAAGAGACGGATAATTTCACACGCTCAACTGACTTAGGTTTGCAGTGTTCAACGTGAGAGGGTCGGAGTTTGTGAGAACAGTTTGTTTATCGATTGCGTCAAAACAATTTCGGGATTCCGTAATGCCTCGAAATCACATGCGACGCGAAAGTTGAAACCACTGAAGAGATCGCCGTTTGGTCGATCGCTTCCGAATGTTGATGATTTCCGATAACAAACGCGTCTCGCGGCTTCTATGGCGTGATTTGTTTCATAGTGAAGGCTTTAACCGTCATGCAGTAATTAAATTACCTTGCAAATGTAAATATTGGATATGGAAAGTTGTGCAATCTGGTAAAAAATGACAGACAGAAGTTCTAGCCAACCGTTATGGACATTTGCCTCTATAAAAACCGTTTGTTTCTTGCTCTTAATTTTTTCTCGTATTTATCAAGAATAAACATAGAAAGAGAAAATAAATTAATGTGCTTATTTGGACTTTTGAAGAATCAATATATTATTTTGAAAACGACTTAGTGATTTCTCCCTATGTAATCTGGGAGGATACAAGTTGAAGACATTCACTAAGAAGAAAACAAAAACGTAGATGTAACATATGTAGTAATGTAGCATACTCGTACGTATTTGCAAATATCCTTTATCAAAATCTAATTCAACGATCTTTACATTGACATTAGAAATGTAAGAACTATTGTAATTTATACTGAATTAGGGAAATGTCTCATGTCATTGTATTTTTAATACGATTATTATATGAGTGTGCAGCTAGAAAATAAACTAATTGTTTGGATAAATAATATTTGTGAAATAAAATTCGGATAGACGTTAAGTTGCCAAAAAAATTAGATCTTTGAATGAATCACTGCCATTGATGATATAATGGTATGTACGATAACTTTCCTTCCTCGTTCACACATAATTTCTGCCTGGTGACAAATTCAACTCAAATTCCTACAATGCCTTTTTTCAAACTTTTATATCTATGCTAATATTTGTATTTTGTCATTTAACGAATTATGTCACCTGCAGAGAGTTATTTATTTACAATATACAGATATTCTTCACATGCTTTTTCAATTAAATGTTATATTTCATAAAACATATTTTAATAATATATAGGAAAATAAGTCCAGGTTGCGATTTGATTATTGCTAAAACATTTTGTATCGTATAGGCATGGAATTCAAACAAGACTCTTCAGAAACTGTTCTAAACTAAAACGACGTGTTCATCAAGATGATACTAGAATATCTTCAGTGCTTCATGTTTTATCCTAGTTCCAACCGATGCTCGCAGGTTTCACCACAATATATAGTGTTTCGGGCTTCTCCCTGCAATAATATTTGCAGCCATGATATAAGTGAAATATACTTGAAAGCGGTTTTACACCCCACATCACCTAACCTCACCTCTTGTTTATCTATAGAGCAAAAAATCTTTCATATTACCATATATTACCATTTATTCCGGAAAGTTCTTTCCTGCGTCAAATCGCTTTTCATGTCCACACACAGATACACAGATCGGCACTGTAGAAGAGGTGATAACCATCTGGATCAATGGATTCCTTATGCACTTCCGACGAGAATTAGTTTACCTTTGCTTTTTCATTTTTGAAAAAGCCAAAAAGCACACCAATCAAATTAAGCAGTTATGACCCTTGAGTAAACATTGAATATTGTACTTATTGAAGTAAAAACCGAAAGATTCTGAAACCAAGACCCACCTCAACAAAACAGTTCGATTTCTAATTGTCCTCTATCCTGTTTTTTGACATATCAAATATCATCAAAGATAGAACAACTTGAAATATGAATGTGCAATTAAAAAGTACATAACGTTATCTTCATCAGATCAATATTTGTTCAGTACTCAAAAAGCCTCAGGACTATAGTACATTACATCTACATTTATTGATACATATTTCACATTTATGAAACAATTCTGTTTCTATATACAGATGCGTAAAATATACATGGACAGGTTTTCATTTACTTCATTATCTAAACTGTTGAAATGTTCGGAAAATTTAAACATATTTGGGTGTACATAGTAATTTTCTTTGATATATTTGTTTCGAATGTTACTGTAGACAGGACATACAAGTAAAGAATGGAATTCATTTTCAATTTCATTTGACTGGCATAATTTGCAGAATCTACACGCTCATGATTGCCATATCTTAAAATATGACGATTAACATAATCATATGCTATCCAAAAAAATAAACGCATAGCCAGATTTGTTAGGAGAAATTGTTGTATTTTCAAACGCATATAAATTGAAAGGAAATGAAGTTACAAGTGTGATTTTTTACATCAGATTTAAGGAAATATCAATTAAAGAAATTACGTAAAAACATTAGATATGGCTTTCACAATATTTCACAGACGTCCGTAGAAAGTTAGCATCTGTTGTGGCCACCTTGTGCGTTGATGACAGTTCTCACCCGCCTTGGCATCGACTGGATTAGACGCAATATGGTTGGTTTTGGAATCGTCTGCCACTCCTGCTGCACAAATAGAGCCAGTTCTTGTAGAGTTTGAGGCTGTTGTTGACGCTGAAGAAGACGTCGATCAAGTTCATCCCAAAGATGTTCAATTGCATTCAAATCTTGGTAACGAAACGGCCATTGGAACTTATTAATGTTGTTTCTGGCGAGGAAATCTCCAGTGACTCGTCCAGCATGTGGCCTGGCGTTGTCCTGCTGGAACAGTTCACATTGGACGTCAATAACGGGCAGGGGGTGTGGCTGCAGGATGTTGTCTCTGTAGCGTACGACCGTCAAATTTCCATGAACGTGGATTAAATTGGTGCGACCAGTGTACGATATCGCCGCCCACATCATAACGCTGCTTCCACCAAATCTGTCCACCTCAAGAACACAGTAAGCGGCAAAACGTTCGTTCCGACGCCATTAAACACGGTGTCTGCCATCTCGCCTCCGCAATAGGAACCTGGATTCATCACCGAACCAAACTAGGCGCTAGTTGCGAAGATTCCAAACACCAACTGTGTTACACCAACGAAGTCGATTGGCACGGTGTTGACGACGTGGAACGTTGACAACGTAGGGTCTCCTGGCTCTCAATCCATCCTCCCTCAAGCTGTTCCCTACAGTCTGGCTTGAAATTCTTCTCAGTTCTGGTATGTTGCCTGCAGTACTCTCGGCAGTAGTTGTGCGATAACGCAAATGGATGCCCCGGATGTAGCGATCTTGAGCTGGTGTGGTGACACATGGCCTGCCTGAACGGGGACTGTCATTTGTCGTGTTGGTCTGAAAGAACCTGTCGAAAAGTCTTGAAATGGTGCTCTGGCTAACGTGGAGACGTCCTGTCACCGAACATTGGGACTCTCCAGCTTGAAGTCTTCCGATGGCGATGTTTCTTGTTATAGCGTCAAGACGTGCCACCATGGAGTGTCTTACAATCAATCTCCAAACAAGTGGCAAATCCGAATGCGGCATCCCTTTTTATAGCCACACACTGCATGCATTTTCCACAAAACTTTCACGTGCGTAATTGCACGTGTTGCGTCGTGGCGAAGCGTTTTTGATTTACCCTTAAAATGTTCACCAAAGTCAACATTTCCATGTAAGATCCATTTTTAGAAAAGAAAACGAAAGCAACTTGTCAGTATCATCAATATAGTATAGTATAAAATGATTGTGTTTTTAAATATGTGCAGATGTAAAATTACCCTGAGACTTTCTTTTAGATCGTCCCCCTCCCCCCCCCCCCCCCCCCCCCCCCCCCTGTTTCTAATAAAACTTCAACCCTTGATCATGACCTTTTAATAAATCATAATAGATGAATAAAGAAGAAAATAGCTATTGTATAGCTATAAAGCAACTGAGAGAGAAAACCAGATCCCTAATAAGAATCGAAATGAGAAATTGACAAGCGTGCTTGAAGCAGTCTGGGATTATTGATGCACTTGTTGCGTGCAAGCATAGAGTATGGGAAGCGAGTGTACTGTAAAACCACTCATTAACCCATAAGGACAAAGCAGTCAACCTTGTCGTGTTCCTATAGTGGCGTTCTCAAATCCCAGGCAACGAGTTTGTGTCAGTTCTTATCTATATAACGTCTTTTGTCGACCAATTCTTTTGTACAATAGAAATAATATGCTTTTCTAAAGCAATAATTTTATCATATACTTTTTACTATTCCAGGAACGGGCCTATGTCAGATATCGTGTTTGAAAAATTATATTTCGACAATATCCAATGTAATACTTGAAATAGTATAGCGGTGATTTAAGGAAAAACTATTGTACTTTCTGTCAAGATATAATGTTCATGAAGAACAATGTGCACTGTTTGCAATTCGTGTATCAGAAACTTTCAATGAAAATCGCACAGAAATAACAGTATTTACCTGAATTCACTACAAACGATATTGTGATATATGCTGTGGTTTCTTATTAGAATGTCTTGTTCTTTTCATGAAAAAAAAGCTGATTCACAAGGAAATAATGCTAATTAAAATTTAATTTATAAAAACTGCAACACTAGACTTGCTTTCAGTTTCTACCTCTCCCAAGTTTACAAATCTATTTTTTTTTAAACTGAGAAAAAAATTCTTACAGGCCCAAGGGTTAAATCACTTACGTTAGAATCGCTTGTAAAATGTCAAAATAAGCAACTAATGACACTCGCAGTGCAAGATCTATATATCGCACATCCATTTAACATACTGCGGGGTATTAATCCTACCTCAATATAAATAGTTTGCGGTATTATCGGTATATCGGTATATTGCTGTACAGAAATAGCTCTGAAAACATCTCATATCGGAGATGCTAAAATTTC
The DNA here is from genome assembly GCA_921293015.1 of Phorcus lineatus. Taxonomy (NCBI): domain Eukaryota; kingdom Metazoa; phylum Mollusca; class Gastropoda; order Trochida; family Trochidae; genus Phorcus; species Phorcus lineatus. The sequence goes on along the minus strand of OV121092.1, from coordinate 13,780,575 downwards.
CAATTTAATGATTTCCGTGTCACTTGCAGGAAAAAGTACACGGAACGTAAAAATACGATTTTCCTGAATGTTATAACACAAGGTGTTAATAGTGAAAAGTGAAAATAGCACAGACAAGTTAAAAGTCCAAAAGCAGTCACTTAGTTACTAATATTTTTCTTTACAAAACGACGGGCCAGATGAGCATTGATCACTGTTCCAATCGCTGTTATTACGTCAAGACAGCATGGAAAAACTTAAATATGAAATGTACCAATATATAGCTACACGCTTTTTTGTATCAAAAGTATACTGCAATACGAAAATGAGAAGCGATACCCTTCCTTACCCTTCCGTTTAACCCCGCTAAACAATTGACGTCATTATGATATTGAATCATTTTGATATCACTATCAGAAGTGATTCATTATTACTTTCATATAGATATCACCAAATAACTGCAATAATTTCTTTGGCATTTAGTTTGAAATAGGAATTTAGAGGTAGGCCTTTCAGCTTACATTCAAGACTTACTTGAAATCTTCAAAACTTCTGTAAATTCTGTAAAACCGTAAATTCTAATTTGTAAAAGGTTCATTATCTAACGCATGTAAACTTGTTCAAACCTTTTCAATGAGGAAGGAAAACCAAACCTGAGAATACATCTTGCAATTATTGATTTCAGCTGTAAAAGGTCAAGGAAAAAGCGCATTGTTGGAGCTGAGTATGTGCTAATGATACTATTGTACCTTAACACATGTAATTTGGAAATCAATAAACCTGTCGCGGGTTCCATTTCCTTTATCAATTTTGACGGTGTTCATACCTGTATTGACTACAATTTTCAGTATAATTTCTATCCTCATTCAACCAGGTTTCGATATCACGATACTTTGCACTGAGTTATCCCTGGGCATCTTCATCAGGAAAATTTGAACTGAAATTACCCGCCCTTGAGTTTTGTAATGAAATAATGACCCAAAGTAACGGCATGATAAGAGTTTTAAGAGGAAATATGCGTTGACAACGATGTATTTTAAACTGTCACTTTGAGCACATGCGCAGAAATTCGAATTTGAAATGTAAAGAAAATCTTCTCTACTGATTGTATGATGTAAGTACGATAACAAAATTTGCACATTTAGGAGTCGTCGCTAGGAGGTAAAAATTATTTCTAAGATGCCATGTAATTTAACCTGTCTGTTCAACCAGCCTGATTAAAATTGACCGTGTTCCGAGGAATACAAGTTTTTAATATTAACTCTAGCGGGATTCGAACGTACTCTGCCACAGAGAGGACAGCCTCTGATAGAGTACGTTCGAATCCCGTTCAAGTCAATATATACAAACTTTTATTCCTCGGATCACGGTCGATTTTAATCAGACTGTATGTTCAGTCTTGACATTAACATAAGCATTATATGATATAGTTCATTCCACGAGTTTATTTTTTTATTACAATATTAATTCAAATAATAGATTACCAACATAACTACAGTGAATCACCATAGGATCATCGTGTTATATATAAAGTTATATGTGTATTGATTCTTCGTTTTCCCACATAGTATTTACTTCTATAGTTAGAGATAAATAGAATTCACACAGTTTATTTATCATCACGTTAAACTTGTTATATCCTGTACAATGGACAATTATCACATTTATCTATTTTGGGTGATCTATTAAGGTAGTGTAAGATCAGTTAACCGATACACAAAAATCAGCTTACCTGCTTGTTAATTGTTCTGAGCGATGTAATGCAGTTTAAGGAATCACTGGTTGACAATTACCACAAACCTGATTATGAAATCAGAAAATGTAAAATTTGCCATAATGAGCAATTAGAGGATGAGGTGCACTTTTTACTTTCTTGTGAAACTTATTCTAACCTTAGGTAAGATTTTATTATTTATATGGAAAGCATCTATCCCTCTTTCTCATTGTTTTCAATTCTAGACCAATTCAATCTTATTATGTCAACCAATATATCTACATCATTAGCCATATTACTACTGCGAATGTTTAAGCGGCGCAAATCCCTCAGCATACACTAGGTTTTATTTGTAACAAACCATTGTCACTTTTTAATCTTTTATTGTTATGCATTGAATCATTAATTTATTATATGTATCTAATTGATTTTATGTGTCTCATAGGCCTTCAGTGGCCGGCTCGTGCACTTCTTTTTAATTTAAGAATAACATTGTCTTTTTGTAATGTACATGTGGTGATAACAATAATAAAATAATTGTCTTCCTCATCTTCTTCTGTAATGTACATCTATATAAGATATGTGGAGTTAGTGATAACATTTGTATATATGATGGTTATGATTTAAGTTATGTCAAATCTAGAACAAGAAAGATATAGCATAATGTTATAAGATACTCAATTATCAATCTCATTAAAACAGTTATATGAAACACTCCTACCTCACCGCATTTATTTAAGAAGACATTCCCTCATATACATCGAGTTTGAGTGTTATGCTAAATCTGTTCAGAAGAAATACATTTATATTGCTAATGAAACATTGACAATTAGTCATAACGCTAACTTACATGAAAAGAAATAACATGTTCTACCCAAAGCCAAAATAGTTACCAATTATATTCTGTGGCGAACAGACTTACAATTTGAACTTGGTATTATACCATAAACGACATCACACATTAATGCATGTAAGGTAATGGAACTGTCAGATAGCTGGTGTATATTTTATTTGTAATAAGCACGATCAAGGTTTTTGACAATTACTGGGATTGGACAAGCATATGGCCATTTTCAAGTTTCTCTTTTAGCTACACCATCAAAATAATATGTAAGGAAAATCAAATTTTAAAAAAACTTTATAGATTTGCTCTAATAACACTCTCATGTAAGTAAACAAAAACTTGCGAAGTAACTGTTTAAAAAACAATTAAAAGAAAAAAGTTCCTTTTCGAAAAATCCCAACCTTTCAGGAAAGACAAAAAGATAACTGAGACTGTTTTAAGTTACAACTATGCTTGACAAGGGTGTTACTAGAAAAAAACATCAATAGTGCTTATCAACACCAGAAATCAGCATAAAGAACCTGACCAAGCGAAAATTAAAAAAACTAAAAGATAAAGGATGAATGTTCATTTTTGAAAGAATCCCAACATTTGTAACTTCTATGTTGGACAAACAGATAACTGAGATCTATTTAAGTTACAACTCTTCTTGTCCAAGCAAGTTACAAAAGGACAACGGCAATACCAAATGTTAAGGGCATAAAGAACTTGACCAAGCCAATCCAGATCGTTCTATAAACATTGCATGACTACATAGTTCTCCAGGATGTATCCAACCGTATTAAGTGAGATGGATAAATATAATACTTTTCTGGTTACCGCGTATCGAGTGATTCGTATTTTTATAAGATTAGGAGGAATGAGGTCAACAGCTATAGACTGCAGTTGTTATAGCACAATGGCGTGACCTTGGGTTATTGTTGGTTCAGTTTAGCATTTGAGTGAAGTGCATAGGTTTTAAGAGTTTTACAGAACGATTATTCTGATACAAACTTGATATCTGAACAGCTCTTGTTATTATTATCTTAATTGTTATTTTACTTAATAAACTATGTATATTATTATTATGTATGTTATTATGTTTATCTGAAATATTTAGATTTCCTGGCATTTTTAATAATAAAATCAGACTTTAAGTACTCTTATAGTTATCTATAACTTCATTTGTTAGGAGCTTTATAGTTCATGTGTTATAGTTATGCAACCCCAAAATACATTTTTAGAAACAAATGAATATTAAATGAAACAAAAAGTGAAATTTATTATAACATTATCTTGAACTGTTTACATGACTCCCATGGCAAATCTTTAAAGATAATATATCCACATAGGGGGTACGATTAGCGGAAATACTTCATAACACAGTTAAGAAAAAATATCAACAACTATTTAGGTTCACATCCACCTGAAAATAGCAGAAAAACAGACGCGAAACGTTTTATTAGCCAATCAGGTGCTAGGAGGGTTGTGACGACATAGACAGGACTCGTTAACGACTGGCTGATCTGTGTCATTGTTTACATTATAGATTCCAGCGGTCGTGAACGTATATATTTTCACTGATTGTACTTTTTAAAAAAAGCCCAAAAGTCACCAAAGCTATTAATATCAATACATCGACATATTCTGTTTGACATTTATTATCTGTTGTTGTTGTTGTTGTTTGTTTGGGTTGTTAATCTCCGATAATGCCGATCGAGTGAACCCAAACTGATATCTGCCGCCATTGTGACTGTTTTATGTTTGAACACCTCGACAAATCGACTATCCCCCTGTGTAGTTGATTGACCATTGTATATGTAGAATACTTGTTACTACTTTGTGCCTTTTGTGTCAACTCAATATCGCAACTCCGTGTTTCTGCTTTGCATGAATGTAACGATGATATCCCGCTTTCGATGGTCTGTCTCTCGGCAACTTCCGGATCTCGTCATTGGGAAACGAGGTTCCGAGCAGCTGTTTTTCGCCTTATTACTCAGTTATTAGTGATAATGAAGATCAAATCTTTGATGTGTTTAGTAAATGTACCTCTTGATTCGCAGTTTGAGAAAGAGTCTGGTACTAATCTAGAGTGACGTAGGCCAATATTGTCAATGACAAGACAACATTTATTGTTGATTGTGATGTAAGTTAAAGCCTGCTTGGAAATGTATCGTAAATATGAAATTCTTTTTCAGTTTTAACTATTTCAACCAAATAAAATATTAACGCTGAAAAGCATATTATTTCCATTTCCTTCAGTACTTTAGTACCGGTATTTTATCAGAGAGAGGTTTTTAGTTACCTAAAACTACTTTTTCACACCAGACAATATAGTCATAAAGTTATTACCTAACAGTCTACATGAAATGCCACACACCTGTACATTATGGCAATTAAGCAATAAACTTAATGACCTCAGCACCTGGCACATTTCCAATAGGTAATACACAAGGCACTGATTAGTTATCCTGTCTAAACTTTATCCTCACCCATGATCAACAGCCTTTATTGAAACTTGATGAAGGTAATTAGGTTTGTCAATACACGTGACACATGACAATTGATTAACAAATCTGTATTACTAAATATCTTATTTCCTTCTGCAATGTTTATCAATATATAATAGGTTATAAGTTATCCACTGTAAGGCTACATAAAATGGCAAATGTTTCTCCGGGGCAGCTCTTTTACTTTAATTTTACTTTTTGTTGCTTCTAAAATGACGCTGTAGCAAGAAATTTTAATTGTTCATAAATGTTATAACCAAAACTGTAGTGTCAACATACAAACATAAGTGACTTGCCCACATTTTTGTATGTATCCTTAGAGTAATCAGCACCAAAACAAATTATATATACCCCAAAACTAGTAATGTAACAAACTACAAACCTGTCACTGTGTATAATTTACAGATCTATATATATAGGGAAGATCTTCTAAAACAAAGACAACAGGAAAACAATTCGGCAGCCCTACCAATTGTTACTACATTTAACCCCTGCAATCCAAATATCTATCCAAATGTGAAAAACTATGTACAGGCGCTAGACGCATGTCCAAAACTAAAGCACGCTCTAAAAAATACCAAAATGATAAACAGTAAACGGCAGAGCAAAAACCTGAAACAACTGTTATCTAAAGCGTGCTTTAAAGATCAAATACCTGAATTAGGTGGAAGGATCACAAAATGTAATAGGCCGAATTGCGGCACTTGTACACACATTTTAGAGTTAAATTCATTCACCTTTAGGAATAATTCAAAATTCAAAATAATGGAAAATATGTCCTACGCCTCCAGAAATCTAATATATGTAATAACATGCGCTGGTTGTTGCGAAGAGTATATTGGTCAAACGGGGGATACATTAAGGGCGAGAGTCCGAGTGCATAAACAACAGATAAAAACACCAAACTATAGATGTATACCCCTGAGCGCACATATAGATGAATGCGCAAAGAATTGCAATCCCCAGTTCACAATCTGTCCTATTTACAAAATGCGCACAGATAATGAAGAGCTGAGGAAAATAAAAGAACGATTCTTTATTGATGGATATACCCCTAAATTGAACTGTAACTAATATTAAATCATGTTGACGTCGTATTTACTATATATATTTTAGTGGTATGCATATGACGTCATGAATTACGACCCTTGCCATTGTTAACGCTATACCATTAGCAACACAATGTATAAGTTACCCTGATGATCACCATGTTGTGAAACCGGTTGGTAATGAACTTATATGAAGACCAATCTTCAGTTTGTTATTTTTAAAGAATATTTGATACATAAACCATGAACATTTAACTTTTACATCTATATGTATATATATATATATATATATATATATATATATATATATATATATTATAGTCTCCAACATATTGAAATAACTATTTAGTTCAACCCGATGAATTTTTCAACCCCATATGCAATCAAATACTAAAAATTCAAACAGTTAATGGGGTTTGAATTAATAAATTCTGCGACTAATCTAAAGAGACATAAATTCATAATGCAGATAAAAACTCAACATTCGTCTGCAAAATCATCAATTATAGTCAACTCCCAACAAGTTTCATGATTATTTATCTCACCTCCCCCGGAATAGAATTTTGAATTAGCCTTTCTTTCAAATTCCTTACCCTCTTTCGTTCCCTCTTCTCAAAGTATTCCGTCCGTTTTCTCTTACTGTCATATCTCGCTGGACAGACGGGTAGCGGGCATGTTATCATCTTCATTTGTTTATTAACCGTTCGTACGGCATTTTTGACGAGTCTTTTCCTTTGTGGGGCAAGTCCAAAGTCCGCTTTGAAATCGTAGGAAAGATCATAACAGTCCTCTGCGAAATGATCGGAGCAGATAACAGACCTGTCATTGGGACTCCACTTCGCTCTTTTCTGACTTACAAACTTTGTCCAATTCGCGAATTGGACAGGCGCGAACTGGACAGGATCCTTCGGAAACCGATGCAGTTGAATGTCTCCTGATTTCTTATTAGTACAGTTGTCAGCAACGCAGGAAGAAGGCATGTCTCTATCGCAATGAAAACGTCGACGAATGCGACCCATATCTGCATTGATATATACTTGTTTACAAACAAACGCGGAGCGAGTCCTGTCTATGACGTCACATCTGCCGAAGGAGAGCTCAGGCCACTCTAGGAACTTTTTTAATTGGGCTTTCGAGGTGGCCAATTTCTACGCGCTTTGAACCGTTATATCTTTTTAATTAAAGGACGCATCGAAACTCTGTTTGGTGTTTTATTTACTTGAATGTATTGTCTTTATGAAAATTGGGATTGAAGTCGGATACAAAACTGGGAGTAAATAATTAAGTTAAAAGTGAACACAAGTACTTAGAGTTTATGAACATAATTCTTACAGTCAATGGATTAGACGGGAAAGTGTTTCAAAAACTTTTCAGAAACTTTAAAACTGATAATGGGTCTATTCGAATGATCGGAATAGAAAAACTATTTCGCTATATCAGGATAATCTTGTTTTATCTACACTGTAAAAAAGCTCATGCATTGCCTTGAAATCCCCAAAGCCCTTTCCTGCGCGCGTCAAATCACTTTTCACGTCTATGTAATATACACACTGCCATTGTGGCGTACTTGATAATCATGAAAGTCAAACAGCCTTTTGTCTGCATCAATGGATTGTCCCACGAGATCGATCAGACAGCCAACGAGAATAGTTTGACCTCATCTTTTTGCTTTGGTTAAGTTAAAGAGAATACAAATTAAATTAGAGAAATCTGACAGGAAATTTTAGCCTGTTAGCAATATAAACTTCAAAACTTGATATTTATGCCTATATATTAGTTAGAATTGCACTTACAAGATTACATCTTTAAGGCTTCATACGTAAATTAGGTACTGCAAACAAAATAATTTTGTAAAATCGGAGAAAACATGAAGGAATATAAAACTATCACTAACGTATTTTTCACAGTAACATATCTAATCAATGTTATTATCTTATTCATTTTTACATAATGCTGTAGCATCTCAACACAACATGTCAGTTCGAGCACTATTTGTTTGAAATAGCACAAGGTAGCTTAAGATATGTCAAAGAGGGGACGTCAATAAGTATCTTTAGATATAAACGGATTAATTAAAAAAATAACCAACAGAATGAGTAAATGATAAATGACAATAATCTAATATACTTCTTAGAGAATAGCAGAAAATTGTTGAGAGACACAATGAAGAGAAATGAGAAACTGATAAGCTTGTGTAAAAACACCATAGCACGCCTTTTCGGTTCAAATTTGCTAAGGTGAGGCATTTGAGGGTATAGACACTCACATCAGCTGTCTATCGATGTAATGAAATACTTATTATGCTCTACAATTGACGTATAATCAATAATGAAAACTTTAAGACGGCCTCTGTCGGCTTAAGATATAACAAAATATAGTTGTGAACAAATTGGAAAAAAATATGGACAGTTAAAAACGACTGAACTAGTAAATTCTAAAAAATCGTTTCACAACAAACTTAAGTCGAGCATAGTAGAAATTGGCTCATACTTTCCTGCTTTCAGGCAATCAAATGTGCTTTAATTTTAGCAAAGAGATACGCCAATGCAACTAACCATTAACTCAGTGTATATATCAAGGGTCCCATCCAATCATGAAGCAATGCCATTGTTGCTGGACAGTACAAATCAATTGTGACATCCATAAATCTCATCAATTTCAGTTCGAACTTAACAGTTAAACATTTACCTCCTGTGCCTTGCCCGACGCCGTTTCGTGAATCGTAGCTGTGATTTCTACCGTGTATTCCCAGGTTTGAATTGATATTGAAATGATTCCCTAGCAGTGCCGCTAATCTGCTGAGTGACAGGTGACAAATCAGCTTTCAGATCAAAACACGATTATGTCTTATGTTGGAGTTTAAAGAGATAAGATATCCACAGTAGCATTTTGCTTTTTCCAAATGACGTATTAAGTAACGATATTCATGTCAAAAAGCAGTCATTTTATATGAAAACACTCAAGCAAAGATAAACAGAAAATTCAAACCGTGAATGTCAATTCCAAATACCATTAATCAAAACTTATTTTATAAGCATACATCCCATTCTGAGGAAGCATAACAATTTTTATAGCATTCATGTAAGGCAAAGTCTAGGTACGAGTGTAACGGTTCATCTTGTTAAACCTAGATTTGACATACTCATAACTATTCTTCCACGTCCTAAAAGCTACATTGCCATGATATTACATTCAAAAATCAGATTTAAAACTGATGTTTTAATTAGAAAACTTTCTTGTAAGTAAAAACAAACTTTTGAAAGTAATTGTCATATTTCAAATTTTAAAAGATAAAAGTAAACCAAACTTCACCATCTTTAAATAAAACGCATTTGTGACGACCATAGGACAAACAAATACATACCTGATATTAATCTGAGTTTAACACCTTCCTAAATATAACTCCTTTTATTGACTTTTTAAACCAAACGTCTCCATCTTTGAATAAAACACATTGGTAACGACCATAGGACAAACCAGATACGTACCGGAGATTAATCTGAGTTGAACTCCTTCCTCAATATAACTCCTTTAAATGACTTTTTAAACCAAACGTCTCCATCTTTGAATAAAACACATTGGTAACGACCATAGGACAACCAGATACGTACCGGAGATTAATCTGAGTTGAACTCCTTCCTAAATATAACTTCTTTAAATGACTTTTTAAACCAAACGTCTCCATCTTTGAATAAAACACATTGGTAACGACCACAGGACAACCAAATACGTACCGGAGATTAATCTGAGTTGAACTCCTTCCTAACTCCTTTAAATGACTTTTTAAACCAAACGTCTCCATCTTTGAATAAAACACATTGGTAACGACCATAGGACAAACCGGAGATTACCCTGAATATAACTCCCTCCTAACTCCTTTTACTGACTTTTTAAAGGAACATTCAGTAGAACACCAGCACGTCAACAGCATAAAGAACTTGACCAAGCCAATCCAGATCGGTGTATAAACATTGCATGACTACATAGTTCTCCTGGATGTATCCGGCCGTATTCAACAAGATGGATACGCTTAATACTTTGCTGATGACCGGCGTATCGAGTGATTCACATTTTTACAAGATAAGGAGGAATAATGTCAATAGACTGCAGTAGTTATAGCACAACGGTGTGAGGTTATGGTTAAGGCTTTTGTTTTCAAGTAATCTGTTTTAGAATACTGATATGTATTCCAACAATGAACAATTACAGATTGTTCTGTTACAAAACTGGATAAAGTTAAGATGAAGATAAAGGAGAAGCTGTTTTTAAAAAAACGATTTGTTACAGAGTTAGCTTTTAAAATGGGATTGATATTGATTGGTTGGTAGATCAAGTTACACAAATTTTATTTGATAATTTATGATTGATATACAACTGTTTGATAGCAAGTGCGTCTTGAGATGTCTATGGCGGATTTGTTTATGGCTATTGGCAAATGGACTGTAACTAAAGAACTTTGTAATTGTAGATGTTGAATATAAAAAGTAAAACATTCTGCTCGACAACGAATGAGAGAAGTTGATATCACTTGTTATAAACTGTTAGTGTTTTAGATGAAAGCCTGAACACCTTTAGGTTTTTTCTTTATTGTCATTTTACATAATCAATATAATGAAAATCAAAAATAAAATCTAAAAAAATTCAATTCATTCAAATCATTTTACAATATATTAATCAAATTACTTTTACTCAAACTTAACAGATGAATGCATTGTTTTGTATGATTTCAGTTTTCTAAAAACAATTTCCTAAGATATGGATACCCTTTTTCACTATATATGTTATATTTCATTCTATATGTTCAAATATTGTTTGGAAAATGTTCAAACGTTAGGATATAGAATTTTGCTAGAAGGTGATGGATATGATCGAGTTGGATGTTCATACATTAAAATCTAAGTTTATGTTCATATCATAGAAGAGATATTTTAGGGTAAGCTCGTTTTCTCTTGAATGTAAAGAAGTTTTCAAATTACCATAAATTCCCCAAAGATCAGCCCTGCGTCAAATTGCTTGTTACGTCTTTGCCGAAACACATACGCATGCATTGAAGCATAGTTGATAATCATAAAAGTCAAACGAACCCTTTTGATGAATCAATCAAATTGTCCCACGAGATCTCACAATCAACCAACGAAAATTGACTCACTGCATCTTTTTATTAACAAAAAGACGATACAAATACAATAAGTTAGTCTGCCCTTTCCCCGCCTGATAACCTACATAAACTCTAATTATATGTTAATGATTAATTAGGTGCTTATTATGCCTATCAGAATAACATCTACAGAAATATATTTTTAAAAATCAATACGAGGATTAGACTTAAACCATAACATTATTATTACACAGACGCATGTAAACGAAACCTGTGTTAAGTCGCTTATAGTATTGTGTCTATTCAATATACATGTAAGTACAGCGATAAAAGTTCCATTTACGCCTCTAAAAATACTTCAAACGAGCATGACAATTCGAGTTATAATTGTTTTTTATTTTGTATTGTTTAAGCAAACAAGTATCATCAAAGTGAGTCCGTTTTTTGAAAATAATACCGCTTCAGTACTGAATATGATGATTCGATTTATACTACATTATATATTACTACGCAGATGCACGTAAACTCACTTACAGTAGTAACGTAATTATAGTTACGTAGTATCACTCTAATGCAAAGTGTTAACTTATTTTAATACCAACTACTTCTGGTCATGTACTAAAGGCCTCAACAACGAATGAGAGAAGTTTATATCACGGAAAATAAAGATTAATTGAAATAAACAAAAATTGAATAAGACTTTGAATAAAATCATAAGATATGTAATATGATATCAATTTGCCTTAGAGACTACAAAGTTTACAATCACAACAAAAAACATGATGTTTAAAACAAATTTGGTGCATATTTCATAAAAATCATCAACAAAAAAGAGCCGAAAACATAAATTCAGATCTCTTTTGCAAAACAATTTAACCTTTGACCTTTTGATCAAAGATAATAAGTAAGTGACGAAAAAATAATGTAATATATTTTGAATAAGATTTTCAGCATTAAGTAGCTGATTGAGAAAAGCAGATCCTAAAAAGAAACAAAATAGGAAATTGACAAGCGCGCTTGAATCAGTATGGGGATATTGATGCACTTGTTGCGTGCTAGCATAGAACATAGGAAACAAGTGTACTGTAAAATAGAATTAACCCATAAGGACAAATCTGTCAACCTTGTCATATTCCTTTAGCAATTCATTCAAATCCAAGGAAACATGCTTATATCACTTCTTATATTTTTTATCTATGCCGAGGTGTTTTTTGTTTATACAGTAGTATTGGAGGGGGTACAAAAGGAATAATTCCTTTACCATTTTTTAAAAGACAGAACAGGCTATCATTTATATAACACCTCTATCTGGTTTAGAGAATGGGTTTGTACAGCTGCATACCGAAAGTTTGTTCACTTACCACTGAATCGTAGTGCAAATATCATGTAATTTGGGTTTTGTTTGAACTTCAACAGAATAACTTCAGCAAAACTGGCAAAGGATCACCCACCGTCCATGTGTGAAATAGCCATTCTTGAACTTATTTCTGGATCGTCTTGTCTCTTGTTCACAAATTCGAGTTTTGGCATATTGATAAACACAGAAGGGGTCACATTTTCGAAATGTCGATTTCGATAAATGTCCAAAAAAAATTTCCATATCGACTCTCTGAGATTAAAACCAACCTAATCACATTGACTGTGCTAAGGAACAAACGTGACTAATTTTTAAAGACGTTGATAACTTAAGAAGGATTTTACAGAGAAAAATAAAAATTAGTGTTTTCGAAATTTTGACTCCTGGTGGCTTCAATGACCTGACAAAACTGTTACGGGTAATTGTTGGGTACGATAAACATTTGCCTTAAAAAAATGGATCTGCATATATATATTGAAAATTCAAAATCATACGTTTATTTTTCGCAACGCTACGATACCTCAAAAGCATCTCAAATTATATAATATTTGCACTAGTATATTCAGGCATGTTAACAAACTTTTGGCATGCGGCTGTAGTTTTTATCCTCAACATTACATATGATCCTCGATCATTTTTAGAATGGAAGCTTTGAATAGTAGATCGGTGATTTGAAGCCAAAAGTATGATATGAAGTTTGAATATAAAATGTTATTGAAGAACTGCGCATTACATATCAGCTTGAATTTGTGAGGATCAGTGGAAACAGTATTTAACAATAAGTAACTCATCTACACATATGCTATGTGGTTCATTCATTCCTTTTTTTGAATGATTTTACCTTTTAAACGTCAACTCCCTGTATGATATACATTTATGTCTTCAAATTCTTTATATGAGCCTTTAAATTCAAAATTCAGTCTTTGGATTAAAATGTTCAAAGATAATATAATACACATTCATTCACTTCACAAACCTTGTATTGTGAATGAATTTTTCGGCAATCCTGTAACTACGTGCTGTAATTGAACTGATGGAAAAACAGAAACCTATCTGGCTCACGATTATTGATCATAATTTGTTATTGTTATTTCACCTGCTAAAGGATAACTGAAAAGTATGATGTTTGAGCTGAGTAGGTGGTAATGATATCATTGTTCCATACCATGTATAATTGCAAAATCAATAAATCTGTCATGGGTTCCATTTCCTCTCTCAATTTTGACAGTGTTCATACGTGTTTGGACTAATAGTTTCTATGTGATTTCGGGAATTTGTAAAGATTGGTAGGATCATTTCTTTAGCTTCGTGGCATATATGGTATCATGCTTTTAAGCTTTCTGGTTTAATATCGATCTTAGCATTTGCATTTATGATATGGTTCCCTATGGAATATGGTTACAAGTAAATTTCCAGAATTTGTATAAAAGGTTGATAATGAAATATCTCTTGACGTGCTGCCTTACCACTTGTATAAGTATATATCATATATTCTATACGTCATGTACTATGAAAGCGACGAAATCATGGGGAAGTGTACAGGAAAAATTCACTTCTCTTACAACAGTAAAATGACATATTATCACTATGCACTTAAATGCTTAGTAATTATTACAGATGTATATATGTTGGTCACTTGAATGAATTGATTGATTAAAGGATAAAATGATACACAAGAAACGGGTTAACTGAAATATACATTTTTTGTTAAATATTAAAGTCAAATTGAAGTAATATACACCTATTATTCATTAATTATCATAATATTATTTTGCTATAGGATGTATATATATGAAGAGGCTGTCAGAATATACGCAATGTCATTGCCAAGAGATCGGATACAAGACTTAAAAAGAAAGTAATGAATCAGTCTCATTAAAGACAGTTCGAACATTCATCTTGCTGCGTCGCCATAACAGGACATGTCATTCCAAACATTGCCCAGTGCATTGTAACAATGTTTAGTGTTATGTTTTCATTTGAATGAAATTCAAATCCTTGCGAACCAGTTTCGACCATCAACAATGACGTAACTTCATGCTAATTTTTTTCTATCCTAATTACTAACCAGTACCCATATTACGAGGGGGAGTCAATAAGTTCTTATGACCCATGGTCAGGAGGGCCTGTTGAAGCCATTGCAGTTGATATTGTTGCACAGGTCCAGGGCTTAATCATGTCCAATCGTAGAATAAAGATGGACGACATATCTTCAGAGTGTTACAAGATTTGGCGATGATGATGAACTCAAGACAGCTTCCAAGGCGTGGTTTAGGGACCAGTTGGTAGACTTCTACCGCAAGGGCATAGTCAGTCTCAAAGACATATCGGCAAAGTGCATCGAGGTCCAGGTAGATTATACTGAGAAATAAAATCAATATCCGTGTTATATCCACTCCTATGAACTTATTGACCCCCCCCCCCCCCCTCGTAATGTTCGGTGGACAGGAGATCATTTTGAACATGATCACTTATAAAAAAAAGGTGACACAAAGTCAATTAAATGTGTTTTAATTTGGGCAACGTTTCTAAACTTATCAAAATCTAAGATAAGCCAGTTTATTAACCATCCACTGATGGACTATGGCGATGTTGTTGGAAGACGGTTTCAGTTATTGTTATTGTAGCAATATGACAAAAAAACACTTGCAACTCTCCCCTCTTATTCTATTTCTACTTTCCATTCACCGGTCTGCATTCATATCGAATTGAACCCGCTAATACGCTGCTGAACTTTTGGAGAAATATTCAGATCAAGTTTGGTGATATTATAAAATGCCCAGTTGATCTCCTGTTTAACCTTTAGATTCACAATCAGAACAAATTGTAACGACATGTTAGTAGAATAAACTTTGTTTACATGTTTAAAAACACTCGTGTAAAGATAAACATTCTAAAAAAATTAACAGTGAAATTCGAACGCTATCATTGAGGCATTTTAGTATAGAAATACTTCTACATATTCATAACCACACTTTATTTATAACGTTCATGAATAATAGAAACGACCTACTAGTTTAACGTTTCATCTGTTTCAAACGAAATTTGATATGCAACGTTAAACAACATCGGCCGAGGAAATCTAAGTCCAAAAATGTAGATTAGAAATGAAAGAGAAAACATAATTGTAAGCAAAAACAAAAAATCCAAAGTTAACTGTCATATTCAACATTAAAGAAATAAAAAATAAGCATACATTTCAATGTCCGGGAAAAGATTTTCCTGAAAGACAAACAAACTAGTACCACTATAAAAAATGAACTATAACTGTACTGCAAGGAAGTTACAAAAGGGAAACAGCAATATGACATGTTTAAAACATGAAGAACTTGACCAAGCGAATCCAGAACGTTTTAGAAACGTTACACGATTGCATACGTCTCACGTCATCCACTACGTTTGCAAAGATATATCCGGCTGAATTAAGTGTAATGGAAAAGCGTAATACTTTTCTGGTTACCGGCGTATCGAGTGATTCGTATTTTTACAAGATCAGGAGGAATGAGGTTAATAGATTGCAGTAGTTATAGCACAATGGCGTGACGTTGGGTTATTGATGGACAGATTTGGCCTTAAAATGAAGTGCAACGGTTTTATATTTTATTATCCCTATACAAAGTTGAATAAATTACAAGTTTCTCTGTAACTTTCTATGGATTTTTTTTTTATAAATAGGGTAAAAAAAGATTTTCCTGATTAAAATTTTCAAAGGGCGATAAGTGACATATGTGTGACGTATTATTGTGACATAGAGTTTCAGAGTTCACAGAATTTATTTGTGGCTTAACTATAATTATAGCCGAAATGCCATATGTTCTGAGTAAAGTTCAGATCGCCTTTCCTTAGTGACATCTTTCTCTCCAAAATGCTAATTTGTTTGCAATTTTTAGTCGAATTCCGCGTCTCAATTACATGTACAATGTATCTTAGCTACGTGACCTAAACAACACCACCAAGCCATGATTTTTTTGTACCTGAGGTAAATAATATTGCAAATATATGTTTGAGTAAATGATGCGCTATTGTCTTGTTTTCGATCAGAAACTCTATGCTTTGTTGATAAGCACTAATATTCTTATTTGCAGACACAACAGTAACATCTCATAATTACATATTTTATGTTTAAAATATCTGCCAAATTGTGTCACGTTTATTTTTATACATTTTACTAATCACAGACAATGTTATATTTTCACTAGAACCATTCTCTCCCAACAGAGATAGCTCCGTCATTAATTCCTGTACAACCTCTGTCATAGTACGAGCGTTTCTCGGTCTAGAAATGCAGAAGCCTTGTTGGATGCAATCGAAGTCAGTTGTGCACTCGAGGCCGAATTATTCAAATCGCCTAAGTTATTTCCGTAAGCTTTCGGAAGGATACACTTTATTTGAATATTCACCTTGCAGAACACGTACGCCTTATTTAGCGACTGCATCATTGCATTGGACTGTGCGACAACAATTGTGTTTTTCATGCATTCGATGTTTTCATTGGCTGAAATATAAGGTAGTTTATGTTTCAATATCGTATCGCTAGGGGAAACCGCCGGAAGCTCGAGAAGAGCTCTTATCATAACAGAGGTTGTATAGGATTTAATGACGGAGCTTCCTCTCTGGGTGAGAAAATGCACTGAACCAAGTCAGATTCAAACTTATTTTTGAAAACTTCTTAGAGTTAAAACTTTTAAAAAATTGAAATTGCATCAACTTTCAAAAAATTCACAGTCCTGCTTTTACATATTTCCTATTAAATTTGAAACCATAACAATGCCTTAAGAAGGAAATTAGAAATTTCTTTTTATCATTAATGGTCAGATATGATGATTTTATCAGATAATGAAAGACAAAACGTTTCCATCACTTCCCGCCTCTGTTGACAGTGATAATTTACCATATATTCATCTAGGTAAGATTTTATAACACTTCATTTAATCTCCCGTAATGATCACTTTGGAATCCTAAAATGGGTTGATTTAAGAAAACAAAGTTGATTAAATCTATCCTTTCATCAGTTAATGTTTGGTTGTCAAAGTGATATTCCTGGGCTTTAGGAAGAAAATTTCGAATTAAAGTTACACGAGTGAAAATTTTGTTCGTTTATAACAATACCAATGACATTTTATATTGTTTATTTTGTTAAATGTACAGTAATTTTGGTACCAGTCGCCACAATGAATAGTGAGTCCGTACGTTGATTCATACTTTCAGTATGAGCTCTTTGCAAGACCACAGCTCTCATTTTTACACGCTTTTTGACATTAAGCGGACGAGAATTAAACCCAATTGTATTAAATCAAAGGACTTCATCTTATCTTGTCGTTTTAACCATAAGAGTATTTATATGTTATATTTCATATGACGATAAATGTATTTTTAAAAAGTTAAATCATACGAATTGTAGAAATCAACAGAAAAGGCTTCCCTGACGTCACACATACTGGAAAATCAATAAATTAAAAGTTTCTTTACATCAGGAAAAAAGAGTTCAGAACTTTGAAACTGCCGAATCATCAGACTTCAAAATCGATGAGATTTAATTTAGAGAATAGAAAGAAGATTTGAAGTCACATTCAGCTTCGTAATTCAGTTTTTCGTATTTTTTAAAATTGTTTTTCTCAGGCACCTTGAAGTTGCAGTGAAAAGAAGAAGTTATCTAGCCTTGGCCAGTTGTTTGTATTCGGTCATGAAGGATGAAATATATACCGTAATGAAATTGGTGGCTATGAAAATAAAAATGCTCTCGTATAAGCTTTCCTGTTTCGTTATTTGTATTCGATAATGACAGATAACATATATGTTATAAGCATTTCCTTTTTACGATATCAGGGGCGCGATAGCGCAGTGGTTGGCGTGATCGGCTTCGGGTCAATAGGTCCGGCTTCGTATCCCGTCAGGGTTCGGCAAATTTGTCGAACTGTTATACATGCAGTAAGGTTTAGGTAGATTGCTACATTGAATTTCAACGCAGTGCCCCACATGGTTCGCTAGTTCCATCCGATGCTCGCAGGTTTCATCGCAATACAAAGAGACGATAATGTTGCGTGATTTCTTCGTGCAATATTAATACAAGCAGTCTGGATAATTTTGAAAGCGGCGTTTTAACCTCAAATTACTTAACCTCATTTCATATTGAGATAGACAACCCAGCTGCAACTTTGGATTCTGATAACGTTGATTTTGGTATTATCTTAAAAATCGGATTTAGTTTTAAGCAACCTGCATGTTATATCTTAGTCTATAAATACCAACATGTTTATTTCAATCTTCAGCTTCAGATAGAAGACGCCCTGAGATACAACTATAGCATGCTCATGAAATGATAACATAGATTATATATATATACGGAGGCAAAAAAGTCCCTCAAAGCAGTTTAAAATATCTGCACCCGAAGTGATTGGTTACGCCATTATGTAAAGTTTTCATCGAAATTTCCATCGAAGTTTTCCATATGCGATAAATTATTGTATTGTTTTGTCTGTACATAAAGGATTTTACTCTTACTTAATTTGTGAACTAATGCACGTAAGAAATTCTTTAATTTGAAATTGCGAGATTTGTGACATTTAATATCTGGTAAAATAAACGTTCGTTCGTTTTAGAGCTGCTTCTTTTTATTCAAAACATTCTCTTGCAAATGGTAACATTTATTTTCGTTTCGTGATATCACTTCATTTATCCAAAATAAGCATGCTACTGCCCTTGAAATCCTTCTTACTCACTATCCCACTCACCCTATAGACCCCGCTCACTACCACTCACTCAGTCATTCACCAATCCACTCTCATCCACCACCCAATCAACCACCCATCTATTCTCTCATCCACCTCCCACACATCCACTCTGTCGCCCGATACCAATTCATACACCCATCCACTCTCATCCATTCCCCTCCGAACTCTTCCACCCATCCACTCACCCCCGCCCCCACTTGCTCACACACCAACTCTCTCACCCACCTACTCTCTCGCCCACCCATCCTTTCACTAACCCAACCTCCCACCTACTCCCTCACTAACCCACCCATTAATTATCTCACCCAAACCACCCACTCAACCATCATCCATTCTCAAACCCACCCTCTCTCTCACATGCTCAGAGAATTTGATACCCACTGCTGTACCACTGCATAACAAGGTTTCATCGCAACTCGTACCGACAACTTTGCAACACTAATGGTCATAGTGATGGGGAAGATTTTCTCTTCATAGTGCCATTAGCCCTGGAGAATGCAGAGTAAGAGTTCTAGTTTATCATTTAATTATCGTTTCATCGTTGGTAGTAACTGGTGTCACTGGTGACATTTATCATGGTCGGATGGGAATTTTCAATCAGTGAAACACACATAGGTGACGAGGTGCAAGTTATATTATCTAGTTCAAACTTCGTAAACAAATCACTTGATCCTTCACTAGGCCGACACAACAGATTCTGAACAAAAGTTTCTTACACTGTTCATAATTTCCTTTGCAAAATCATCATTATTTTTTTTAAGGTTGTAACCAATTCTTAACAGAACTATTTCAGACGATACAGTATGTTAATGGTTCATATATACACTACATTTACAAGATACATATATGTAGTATGCCTGAGACAAGTCTGGCATTCCTCAAAAAGAGAAATTTAATATAAAATGAACACACTTCTGGCAACATTTCGACGAAATCGTGATACTGAAGATAAATAAAGTAATATTTTGAAATGAAAACCATATTTGAAATTTATAATTTAAAAAAATAGTTTTTGCATTTTGAACCCCGTTTTGGACCTCAATGTTTTAGAAATCCATGCCGAATACGTTCTAATAGGAAAATTAATGTGAGATTCATGTGATAGGAACAACATGTTGTTGCATTTCCTCAGAAGACCATGAGTTAATCATGATTAAATGTAAAAGTAAAATCAACGTATAAAATCTATTGAATTGATTAAATTCTCCAAAGAATTGTCCAAAGATTTCCCAAACTGTCATGTAATTGGTTTATTCCGACAAATAGCTCGAATGATTTACTTCATTTAACACATCAATTCAGGAAGCTTTGGGCCATGAAGTCGACGGACTACTCTGTTAAGGAACACTTTACACCAGCTGGTACACATTCATTCTAACCTATGTGAACTTTAAAAAAACACCTTATTTATACATTATTTTACAAGATTTATCGAATGAAGGAAAAGCTAATTGAAACTCGTAGTTCAAATATTGTCCTCTAGAATTTGCCTTCACATGAATCCAGCCGATGTTGATCATTAATGTTGGGTTTGTTTTAAGGATGTCCGCTCCTCAAATTTAAAGTATTAAACTTTTTTTCTAACTTGTTTTTTCGAAGGTTTAGTGTATTTGCTTGAGATATCCACCCCCAAAAATAGGGGTTAGTGTGGGTTTTTTCGAGATATTTTAAGACAAAGATCCATCTGTCACTCAGAGTTTTAACATGGGAGTCTATGGGAAAATGATGACCTTTTCGGAGAAATCTTAAATTTTAATTACTTCCTGTATTCAACTTTTTTTTAATATGAAAACATGTTAGAGTTAACATAATATTCTTCCAGAAAAAAGTTAGAAATATGTATGGTAGTGTGGGTTTTTAGCCGCTACGGCACATCATGTAATCAAACATTTCAAATAAATTATCAACATTCAAGCTATTTTTGGACTAAAAACATGCTTTCTGCCACTTATTATCTAAAAATATACCTGAACGCATTCATACAAATTGTATTCATTCAACAACATCTACTTTCTAAGAAAAACAGATAATAGAACTTGCTCAAATAATAGTTACAATTATTATTGCTGAGTCAGCAAAATTGTGAATTATTTCAAAATGAAAATACTGCGTTTCTTTATTTTGATGAATATTTAGTCAGAAATCATCAAAATTGAGAAATTACCGCTTCATTTTAGTTTATTATATAAGAACATTATGATTTAAAGTTAATTGAATTTTGTTACTGTGACTGAGGAGCGAACATCCTTAACATTTTTATCTTCATATTCTTAGAGATCGTTTCAGATTTCAGTAATGTGACTTTAAAAAACACTAGAGTACCCCTTCTCAACTAAATTGTGTTCCTGTAAAACCCTCTTTAGAAAATTCTAGCAATCATACTTAGCAGTTTTTAGATAGGTAGTGATGTTTGAGAAGATATTGTTTTTTTAAATCTAGTAAGCTGTTAAGTCAAAATAAACCCACAAAAGCCATTTCTAGCTTTTCCGACATTACTAAAACCGTTTATTTGCTTGGAAACAAACATAACATTTATCCTTTAATACATACTAGTAAGTCCTCTTTAAGAATATTCAAGTTATAATGGTGTTTTTCATTATTTAAAACAAGACGATATATCATCATCTACATCTCATTCTTCTCAATATAAATTCTCCTTAAGAGATTCGATATCGATTCATATCCTAAGATGGTCTGTCTGGTAAATGCTCATACCATTGAGGGCCACGTAGAGTGCATATGGACCAGCACTCATCACGGCACCACGTCACGCTAATGGGTTTCCGATGTATAAGATTGTAGTCCAATATAGGTAGAAATAGTTGAACATGTCTGATGAGTCCAATTCAGATAGAAATAGTTGAACATGTCTGATTGAATAATGGTGTACATGCATTTATGGTTATTCATATTCAAGTGGTCTCGTTTGTCTTCATTCCTGAAACTATAATTGATAGATATGCTGTTAATTTCACAAGAGATAACATGATTGAAAGTTAGAAATAACTATAAGCCATGAAGAGACATATAAATTGCCTTTTATGACTGGCATATGTTCAATATGTTTTCATTTGGCTAGTTTCCATTTATATCTTCTCTGAAAACTACACGAAAATAGTGTAACAATAGTAGGAGAAGAGAGAGAGACTGAGAGATAGAGAGAGAGAGACAGGGAGAGACAGAGACAGAGAGACAGAGACAGAGACAGAGACAGATACAGAGACAGACAGAGACAGGGACAGGCACACAGAGAGAGACAGACAGAGGGAACATTTAATGTTTTCTGTTTGTATGTCATATTCTTAAAAGTGTTAATGCAGTGAGAGAGATAACGCTTCTTATCATATTGTTAGTTCCTTTACCCAAGCTGTCAACGTCAAATGCAGAAATAAATCTATTATAAAATATACCAACTCTATTGCATATCTTGAGTAACTGTTCAGTAAATACTACTTACATTTCGACTGGTGAAATATATAATATCTCAAATGTGTAGTCTAGAGATTTCCTAAGCTATAAAGTCATCAGTTAATTCCTGAAAATAACTCAAATCATTTACTTCATTAAACACAGCCATTCCGGAACCCCTTTGACATAAAGAACACTCTACACCTGTTGGTACACATTCATTCTAACTTTTATTCAATCTGAACTTTTAAGATAACATTTGTGTACATCTAGAATATTTTTCAAGGAACGAAATATGGCAGATAAATACATAATTTACAATAAATAAAGGAACAAATTATTGATACCAGTAGTATCTCTGCATATGACTCTAACAGATATTATCAATTATTTTAACATTCTTCTAAGGAGAAAATATCCATTTTATAAAGAAAAGTACTTATTAAAGGAAACATGTCATTTGAGCTAATAAAACTTGCAAGTAACATCACAGTTAAAGGATAAAGCTATAACATGAAATCTATCATGTATCGGTATTGCTAAAATCAAATGAGGGGATTTAAGATTTCCCATTACAAAACATCAAATCGCTCTTTAAAAACATTTATGCAGCCTTTCCGATAAGATGTATAATACGTATAGGAAACATAAAAGTCTTCATATTAACCATATGTGTATATTTTATGAGCTCATATGAACTTTATTACATTTAAAAGTAGTTATGATAATTTCATTTTTACAATGTGTCTGTTGTAATGAATCAAATTATCACTGTCACAGCACTCGCTTGTTTTATATTCACTGCGTAAACTTACAGATAGATTTTGAGTTATAAGAACGGCATTGCAATCCAAAATGTACAACACGTTACCAGTCCAGGTCCAAAATCAATTAAGTGATTAAAGTATTTTCACCATAAACTTTTGGGATGAGAAAATTCAAACGTCAATTGTCATTTTGATTAATGAATCAATGTAAGATTACAAATTCCATTTCAATTTTAATCACATTTTGTCATCGTAGGTGATGCTAATGACAGATCATAATTCAGCTGCCAGTTTCGCTTAGTTTCAAAGCCTTACATCAGTAAAAAAATCATTGCTTTGTCAATCAAACTGGGAAGATTCAAATGCCATGTTTAAATTCGATTTCATTCTTTTGTATATAACCATATCTGCACGAATGGAACTAAATACGGATTTTGAATCACATGTAGAGATGTCACGAAGATGAGAAACGTGTGGCACGTGCGATAGCACTGTGAGCTGATTATTTTTTCATTGTGAATTTATATAAATGTATGATATCATTTTGCACAATCTCAATATAGATATGCACCATAACATTAAACCATATTTAACACATCCTTTGTTCTGTGCAGTTGTTTTTATGTTTAACTTCCAACCATATTCACATGATGAGGTCGTTACGTCATAACTATCTAAGATTGTTACTTGACCTCTGACCCTCATAGTCGTTTTGCGGAAGCTACATCATGATCACGGATGCGCCTCGTTCTTTTGGCCTATCTTTCCTCCGCGATTAATACATCAGTTATTTCATATTATGTTCTTAGCTTCGCCCAACAATAATTGAAATAAACGACATCAAATAAGTCTTCTAGGTTAAATAAATAACAGTTGTCAGATGGATTTCTTTTACTATTACAAGTATAGAAGACGTGATTAAAAACAAACGTTCTTCCTTCCTCTTCGTCATTCGTGTTGTCCATCAGGTCTCCGAATTCAAGTTGTTCGATGATTCGTATACATATGGGGAGAAAAGGAAAATATTTATTCATGACCGAACTTGTCTGAACGAATGTACGACTTAATAAAATAAAGCTGAAGCACGCATCACTGCAAAATATAAAAAATGTGCTACATGAAAAGAAATCTATACAATATTTCTCTGCTTGTTGATAACAGATTATTTTAATTTTATTTTTATTATTAATTTATCAATATTGTTATACCTTCACATGAAGGAAATGAATGAAATTGTTACATCTTTCAGAACGTTTGAATATAACAGTTTAAGTCAACATATCTCTCGCATATGTTATTTAAAGCATCATTTTAACCGTTTTTCAAATATTTTATCAGTCTTTAATAAATGTTCACACCGTATTTATCAGCTTGATAAGACATCTTCAAAGTTTTCACTCCTTTGCTGGCGGAGGGATAGCGCAGTTAGCGCTTTCGTCTTCGGATCAAGAAGGCCGGGGTTCGAATCCCGCCAGGAGCTCGGCAACTTTATCGAGAGTAGAGGACACGCAGGAAGGGCTTTGGAACAATGCTACGCCGAATTTCAGCGCAGTACAATCACACTTCGCTAGTTCCAGCCGACGTACTGGTTTCACCGCAATGCATAGCTGCAATGGTGTTCTCCTTGCAATAATACTAGCAGTATATATAGAAGTGAAATACTCTTGAAAGCGGCTTTAACCCCAAATCACCTCTCCTTCCATTGCTTAGCAATTCTCCTCTAGGCCTTAATTGTCTCTGTTACTATATCTGTCTCCTTAATGCATACTTTCCATGTCATTGAATGAGACAGGGGGAAATAATACATATACCGTAGATCAAATTGTTTCTTATGTATGTTCTTTAACAGACTTAAGTCGCAGTCCTGTCCTAAAATTGTCTTCCTGTTAACTTTTCATATAATTAAGTACTTAAATGTGTATAAATAAGTCCCTCGTGTGCCATGTAAATATGTTAGTCTAATGGGTATGTGATATTTGTCAATTTGTCAGAAATAAGTGAATATGTCGGAATGAATTATATTGTGCATGCATTTATTGTTATTTATGTCCATGTGCTTCTCATTTGTCTTTATTACAGAGATTAATCCTTATCAATGCATATGTGCTACATATCGTTGTGTATAAAAGACTTGTCCCTATGATACGACTTATCATTATTCATATAGAGCATCTTGTTTGTCCTGGTCCTAAACACTACTTAAACTTGCTTTTACAACAAAAGACCGATATTAAACAATTATTGACTTCAAGTGAGGTTGATCCAATGATTTATCGACCTTGAACATGTGATATTCACAGAGGCGAAGCCGAGGTGAATATCACATGTCCAAGGTCGATAAATCATTGGACCAACCGAGTCTGAAGTCTATCATTGTTTTATTATGTGAATTAGGTCTTCAATTACCATCCTCCTGGTATCTCCAGTAGATCTGGATTTTCGAAATCTATTTTATCCACCGGAGGTGTTTGGATTGTTATATCAACCTCTCGCGATCCACACAGGTTGACATCGCTTGAGGTCATTGCAGTCATATGACCAAGTAGGCCTATCAGAAAGCCGGAAATGATGCATTCATATAATAAAATAAATTCGCTCCTGGGAAAGCATGTTTGTCGTCTTCTCTAAAAGGTGTCTATTGATTATCAGTAATTGTAAATCATGTTCAGAACATCTTTTATAATACAAACTGAAAGTGCCAGAGATTTTAAAGTTGGATATAACAGGAAGGGACAAAATCATAGGCACGAGTAGACCATGTTCAATGTTTACAATTTGTTTCATCTTGTTTGTCGTATTAAGAAATATAAAAGATATTTTCTTATGACAGGTTTTATATCTTTACTCATTCTTGCATTTGCTAATTTTTGCTTTGTTAATAATTTTCTAAATTCAATATGTCTACCCGTTTCTATAAAATAGCCAAGAAAATATAGTTGTGATGCGTTTTCTTGATTTTTTGGTAAATATAGGAAATAAGTTATAAATTACACAATTGAGGACTTGCGTTTTTATGATTCCGAGTCTGTAATTACAACTCTTAGGCACATCCTAGAGTACCTTTTCAATCATACTGCCAAATTCCAGCGTTCGAAATAGGTTCCGTACTTGCATACAACCAGTTAAATGAATGTTTAACTTGTCAAAGAGTCTGACAATACACTATTGTTCGTCAATTTCTTTTTCAAATTGGGACCTAATTTGATCTTGTGTTAGGTTAAACAATTCTGAAACGCTAGGCATTAGGTAATATGGTACCATTATGCAAAACAAGTTGTATGAAATTTAATTCTTCCCATTATTTGAAATAAGACCCTCCAAAATTACATTATGCCGTGATGTTCAGCATTTTTGTCAGACAGTGCATCATAGTCAAAATGTCCAGAGTCCAAAATGCTTATGTTTTCTGACAATAGCATTTCTTTATATACTGGATGAACTGCCAGTGTCTTTGTCTGTGCAAATAAGAAAGGTTAAACGCCATCATGTATCCAAGTATGGATTTTCTAAAAAATCTGAAGGCGTCATGATATAATAAGCTTTTGTAATAAATTGATGATTCATGAATGTTATGATTTCATGTAAAAATAGCATGGTGATGTTAATTTCCATTTAGAAAAGCTCTCTTAGCGGAGATACCTTTATCATTATTCGTAGATATTTCTATAATGAAAAGAAGTGCATGTTCCTGTAATTAAATGCATCATAGCAGAGTCCAAACAGAAGCATGTGTCATTATGTGCAACGTTAAGCTACCCTGACAATACATTATTTCAAAATTACTGTCTACACTACCAGTGTTTCTCTTTGTGCAAATATGAAAGTGAATTAAATATCTTTGTTAGCTGACCAAGAATATTAATAATTTCAACACGGTTTTATAATGTGACGATCATGCACATGTATTGCAACATGGCTGATGAGAATTTCTTTGTGCAAATTGTTTATGACGACGACCTCAATATCTTAATAAGCAATCAATCGATCTGTGTTACATCAACAAACAGTTGTGTGCTGCTTATGATATCAGTAACGATACTTATTCGGTATGAAATATTATATGTTCACTTCCAAGCGCCCCCCCCCCCCCCCCCCCCCCTAAAAAAATGTAGCTGTAGGCTAATGTTCTTCTATTGAAATTTGTTACAAGAGGGAATTAAAACGATTATCATCATATGCATCAAATTCTACTTAACTTATCTTCTCCTTATAAGATTTGACATCCAGTTCTGTTAGGAGATTTTCTGCCTGATTAATTCTAATGTCTCTAGGGAACATACATTTTGTTTACGGACCCAGACGTCACGTTTCCCATAACAATGTAAGGATAATGGGTTTCCAATATTTGTCAATTAAGTCAAACATATCTAGAAATAAGCGAATCTGTCCGTTTGAATAATGATGTTATATCAATTCATGTTAAAGCTTTTCCGTTTGTTTTTATTCCTAGAAAAACAATTTTGTTATGTTATATGACAATATGTAACGAGTAATGTAAATATGGATAACGGATTTAGATGTAATAACATTTTTTGTGAATGTATTATCTTTATGAAAGTAGTCCCTTTGAGACATGCCTAAATTCATCATGTTCCATGAACAGGTCATTTTATTTTGTCTCGTTAGTGTTTCATATATGGTTTCAGTTACCATATTAAGATGCACATCGTGCTACAATAGCGTAATTTAATCCGCTGATCCAGCTTCTTCCATATACCTTGATCTCATTCGGGTCAAATGTTTACGTCAGTAGCTTCAAGCTCCTTGGAAAACGATAAGATATGCTAATTAGGGTATTCCAAAATTTTTGACTCAACTGAAAGCGAACTTTGATTGCTTGAGCGTCAATGCTGATGAAAACAAAATTAAATATTCTTCCATTTTAATTCATAGGTTTCTCAACTTTGAAACAACCATGTTTTGTTGTGTGTAACAAGCTGCAACCTCACGTAATTTTAATGACAATTAATCATGATTTGTTTAAATACTTAAGGAGGCACTCCGTGAGTTGTTGGAGTCATATAGGCCAAACTTAATCAATGGTGTCATTTGATCGCGAAGTATCGACTGTAACCAAAAAACACATTCAAATCTTGTTTTTTTTTTTACAGTGACAATATGAAGGTATAACGTCGCAATTGTGATCGAAAACCGGACAGTGGCGCGCGTCAAATAGTCAAACGTAATTTTGGAAACTTATCTAAAACAGCCAGGAGGGAAGTTAGGAGTTGATAGTGTTTGTTAGGTTAGATAACTAGTATCCATGTATATTGGACGTGATATCTACACCTCTGTGCATTTATAAGGCTAAATTTTAATGGAAAACCAGTATTTGTCATATATATGTATTTTGGACATGAAAAGTTAAGATGTTTTGATTTTATATCACCACATGTGACATTTAGGTTCGTATCAAAGGTAAATAATACGTTATGAAAATCACGGAGTGGCTCTCTAAGGAAATCTTTGGAAAAAAGTTGTTTTGTAATCATGAGGACTGTTATACGTTTATTGTATAACAACAACAAATTCACGAGTTTATAGTCGAAAACACGTTTAATCCAAGCTCACTCACTGAAGCAAGCTTTATCCCTTATCTCGGATAATGTCTACGTTTCTCTGATAGGACTGTGTACAAAGAAGGACGGCATGATTTGGTCTAATAACTATCTACCACACACCATGTGAAGCTACATAAATGTGATTAGACAGAGTCAAAAGTAAACCTAGTTTAAGCTTTAAGCAACGGTTTATTTATGCCTGTTAAACTGGTGTCATTTTTTACATCATTGACACTAAAATCATCTTAACAATGAAATCTTTAAGAAAATTCATCGGGAATGTATATATCCTCCTTTTTCGCTAGTTTATTATTAGAAAAAATACCTTCAATCAAACCTATCGAACTTGGACTTTGATGGATTTATCAGACATTTAAGACACATTTTGAAAGTAAACGTTATCCTAACCAAAATAAAAATATGCACTAAATCAACAAAATTGACAGTCTTTGCTTTATACATATGTCACTTTGCCAAACACAATTGGCAAAGAGTCCAATTGATGCCTTTTCCAGTGTTAAACCATGGAAATAAAGGATAAACAACGATATCTAAAACTACAACTTTCTCCACTTAACTTTTACTTTCTCAACTCTAGTTACCACTGTTTTAAATGTTAGAATCGACATTATAACAGAGTTACCTCATGTATAAAAAGTTGTCTAATCTTTAAAGGAAGCACAGCACGTTTTTTAGGTAAATAAAAATATATTATGAAAAGGAAAATAAATGTTTATTTTATAAAATAAAAGTCACATTCACTGTCTAATCATCGAACTATGGTCATGAAAATGGAGGATAATGGTGAATGATATAACAAGGAATGGTATGCACTACAACTCCTCGATAATGCATACGTGACGATTTTCGGTTACTTGCCCCTTCTCCAGGTAGATTACATGTCATTCACCTTTTGAGGTGAGATAAGTTGAGGATTGAACGCCGCTTTAAGAGTATTTAACTTATACCATGGATGCTAGTATTATTCTAGGGAGAAATCCCGCAACACCATTGTTGATATGCATTGCGGTGAAGCCTGCGATCATCGGCTGGAACTAGCGAACCATGGGTGGTACTGCGCTGAAATTCAGTGTAGTATTGCACCCAAACCTGACTGCGTGTAGAACAGTTCTCTACTGAAGACAAAGTTGCCGAGCCACTGGCGTGAAATTCACCTATTGAAAGAGAAAGAAATAGTCCAGAAACAGTGAGTGTTCACTCCTAAGAAACCGTAATCAAGAACTTCATGTGGAACATTTTCGGGAATATTTACACCTGCATCCCCATCTGCCTCTCGACAACTATCGGACGTAACATGCACAAAGAGCAACAACGATTCTGCGAGATTCGGATATTTGATAAAGGCCAACGCCCGCCAGGAAAGTATTGTATGTCATTGTATAGATCCGTTTTCCTGCATAGTTTGAGATCTGAGTAGATGAAAACATCACCTCGTGAACCATCTTCTTTTGTAGACGGTACGTGTTGTTGATTACTGTAGAAGGCTAACTTGACGGTTCAATCGTCATGTACATGGCTAAATAATACAATTGTTTTATACATTGCTAAACCATACATCTCTATGTTGAAATATTAATACGACAGAAAGTTAAAATATTTTTTAGAAATGAAATAACTTCCAATATGATGTTACAGTTACAATTTCGAAAATTATGCAAGGCATTTGAATAAAGGCAATATACAACGAAGACGTGTCCGAGAAGATCTGAAATGCATGTGTGAAATATATATGATATTAAGGTTCAATGTTACAATCGTGAAAAAAGGTATGCTAACATTTATGGATTTATGCTTGGGCAATGTAACCACTTTGTAAATCATCATTAACCAATCATCAAAAGATGGCATAGATCAAATCAGATAGCTTTAATTATTACATGTGATACAAAGGTTCCTTTGTAACATACTTACTAGACCATTTATTTATATCAGTATGATTAAAGACTTTCAGGTATCACACGTAAATTTTCCAATTCTTGTGTCGTTTGCTGACCTACTTGTCAATCAGATCGGATGGCTTGTTATCCTTGCATTATCAGAGTCAGGCACAGACGAAAACCAATCTATAAAGACGGTTACCTCACAGTACTAGACATGCAGCTTCCAGAGTGGATTCACTTGGTGATCAATTGTTCCAGCAAGTAGGTATTGATTTTCCTTAATTGAAATTGATTTCAGAGGAAGGACCTTCATTTCAGAGATTCACATATGTTCTGATAACTGATGGAGATTCGTCGCT
This sequence comes from Phorcus lineatus, assembly GCA_921293015.1. Lineage (NCBI taxonomy): Eukaryota > Metazoa > Mollusca > Gastropoda > Trochida > Trochidae > Phorcus > Phorcus lineatus. The sequence goes on along the minus strand of OV121092.1, from coordinate 13,749,318 downwards.
GCTATTCTCTTTTGAACATGAGCAGGATATAGCGACAGAAACGAAGTGACAAACTTCTTAACTGTACCAAATGAATCATTGTTATTGATATGTTGATGTCCTTTTTATATTATACACTAAATACTTTATAGTATTGTAAAAACTATTCAACAGATTCCATGAGAAACGTGCGTGACAAATAGCATCCTGCTAAATCTGCGTTTATGAATCTGCTCTCGCTCCTTCCTAAAACCCTGGGCCTAGATTTTCGAAGCTCTCTTAGCACTAAGATAGTCGTAAGTACCATACATTAACATAGACTTAAGACTATCTTAGCGCTAAAAGAGCTTCGAAAATCAAGGCCCTGATCTCTGTCGGGCTTTATGCCTCGCATGACGTGCAACTTGATATTCGTGGCTATACTCGCCTGTTATGTATTCAGCCATCTAAATGCCGTTAATCAAGGATCTTGAAACTACTACCTTGAAGTCAATGGTATTTTCCATCAGGGTTGTGCCGGTGTTGCTGACTGCGAGTCGTCTCATTGACTGGTTAGATAGCTAGCGATACGAGGCTTTTGGCTTGAAAGAGATCAGGGTATTATGAAGGAGCGAAAGCGGATTCATATACGCTGATTTTGCAGGATGATAGCTGTTTGCACACCGTTGATCCATCATTGGCTCATAACTTCCAACGGCGGATGCGTTACAATTACCAAATAAAAGTAACAGCATTGAAGAATGTTTGTCATATAACACGGTTACCATGGTGACCATAAGCGAAACTCATCCCTCTCATGTATGGCCCATCTGTCCATTAACTTGTTTAAATTCAAGAAATTAAAGCTGTTTTGTTCATGTTAAAGAGTTAATCGAGTTATCATCCAAATAAATGGTAGTCTATTGTCATAAGCTGAGAATGAATTTTGTTATCCGCTTAAAGGCATTATTCATGTGAAAAAATTTTGAAAGTCCGATAACACAATTTCTAATGAAATAAGACTCATAAAGATGTTAAATATCAAATGTAAGAAATGTCACATTCTGCATTTTTCTTGTTCTTGTATCAACCTCATAACGATATTTTCTTGCTGCGACTGACTGATAAATGTTTTTATTGTTCATTAAAAATTGCTGTTTCTTATATGTCTCAACATGTTGAATTCAATTAAAAGGATTACCCCCTGGCTAGTGTTTTTGCGATGTTATGTAACAGAAAATCTTGGCTGTCTCTTAATGATGTTTCTTACATTCATATTTACATGTCTTTTAGTTAAATTTCTGCTGACGTTGCATGACATGGTAAAGTCGATCTTTTACAGCTCATTAGATATGTCAAAATGAGAAGGATGACGTATTAAATGTTCTATATATCTTCAGTGTCTCGGTCTGTAAAAGCACAAGCAAACAGTATATTTCATAAACACTACTAATACACAGATTCTGCTTATTTATCGATTTTAATAACAATACGCACTCAGATAGTCTACCTCATAAGCTGTTTAGCAAACATGTACGATTCAAATTATAAAGTTAATTGTAACAGACCGGAAGTATTTATTGCAACGTTGCAATACAGTGTCATTGATACATTTTTGATGTTCCAATTCCATAATTTTGTGAATAGTAAGAAATTAGCTATCTTTATTTATGTCAACTGAAAGGCAAACTTTTTATGTTTTTGAAACAAATATCATATCTGTAAAATCAACAGAAGTTTTTTCTTCGTCAGTCCAATTATTGCCCAATAAACACAACCCAATAACGTGGAAAAAGAACGACATTAAGTGGTAGAACCGACTATAAAAACCCTGCTGATTAAGCATTTGCAGGTAGTTACAACGGCAGGAGTGTGGAGACGGCTTTTTAATGATGAAACCTGTCTATCATGGCTAGAATTTGATATTGATTACTAGATTGTTGCAGTCACTGTTTGTTAAGTGTGGTTATAAATAAGACAAATAATAAGACGATAATTTTTCTGATAAATCATTATCTACATTGAAATGACAGCCTGCATGGCATCAATAATTCATGTATATAGATGTCTTGATGATAATGGAGATCGATATAATTCTGAATGAGAATTTATAGTGACAATAACTAATCTTCAGAATACAGGATACTCAAAACATTTTATTATATTTTTATTAATAATATCATCAGTTTATATTGACTAAACTGGCCTTAATTTGTTGATATTATGCTAAATTAATTAACTAATTCCTTATTTATGATTCAAAATGAATTCATACCTTCTTCAGATTACCAAGTACATGAACGATTGTAGTAATCAATGGAGTAGTGGATACGTTCGTATAAAAACAATTTATCAGAACGAATTTTAAAAATCAATGAAGCGCTTCACATCTCAGCAGGAGTGAATGATTTGGTATTTTACGTGTTTTAGAAAAATATCATGCATTAGATACACGAATGAAAATTATTCAAACGAGATCGTACAGATTCAGCAGAAAAAGAATCAACAGGATATTGGAACAGACGAGAAAAAAGAGCCAATAGCTCTGTAGCTCATCATATATCTATTTTATTAATTGTCACCATATGACCTGCCACATGATCACCAAATACATTATCGTAAACTACATCATCCTTGGAGTCATCCTGTTATATCAGCGTACATGAATTCGCTCTCGCTGCTTTCATATACGCTGATTTAGCAGGTTGCAATATTCATTGTATCTGGCCAGAAATTTGACATCACGCATCACGGGGATATATCTAAAGTACATTCAAAGTTTTAGAAAAATTGATTAAAAACCGGTAGCAGGGGATAATTTCGTAAGATAGGTATCCTTGTCTGGAGGTACGGACCGCGCCAAGTGCCCTTTGTGGATACAAAGCGAACGATTTACCTCTTCTGGGAGAAAAGAATTCAAAATTTACCTGGATAATGTTGATAGTTTTGCTATATTCGGATAGGTAAGATGTGATCAAGGGCACGCAAGACCTTACCTCAAAATGTACATTAATAGTATCATAATACATTCTTGTACTTCATAAGTTAAATTGTGTACCTTTGACAAACCTTCGGAACACAACAACACGTATCTTTCAACTGATGGCGTTCGAAATGAAAGATTCCTTACCTAGAACAAGAAATTTTGACCATTCCCCTTTCATGTTCTTTCACATGAACAACTTAAAGTAATAACAGACTAGGTCTTGATAATCTGGCCTGTAGGTTGTACATTGTGTGGAGGTCTACACTATATTTTAATTCTTTGCGCAGTTGGTTCACTTACAGTTAGCGGCGAAGACACGAATTGTTAACCCTGCACGATTAATTTCAACGATCTGATAGCAATTGGCGTAGGAACAGGCATCGTCAGTAGAATGTAAGCTGAAATAACTATAATTCCTTTGCATACTCAGCAAAAATAGTTCTAATTAAAGGACTGAAAAGGATCCTTTTAACAGAAAATTTATTTTGAAATACGTAAGCCACTTCAGTGATGTCTTGTTAAAACATAAACTAGGTGAAAGTTTGGATCAGTTGTTACGAGGAGAGTGGGAAAAGTTCCAAGGTACCCTTAATTCCAGAATCTATTCCATAATTATTGCTTTGTTGCAATTTGTCTCGATGACTCTTCTTCAACAGATATTCCGAAACACTGTTTAAACCCATATATTCAAAAACACGGTTTAGTAATTGAAATTCGAGAGTCTATTACCCAATTTCTAATCTTTTGTAATATTCGTCATAGGAAACCCTCTTCTACAGAAACTAGTAACGTATGATCAGATATTGAGGTCGCTCCTTACCAATCGATTTTTGTTAAGGAAAATCTATACTCAGGCAAATCCATGAATTCGAAAATTGGTTTAGAAATTGATCCATTCAAACACTGCATGTCTGATTGAGTTTTAAGATTACTTTCTGTCATGTAATTATTCACGTTCTCATTTCACAATTTACTAATGTTTCCTGCCAGTAAATTCAGATATGTTCCATTTCCTGACCATTAACTCTAGAAATGATTTTACAGGATATAAAGGTTATTACTAACAATGATAGGGTAATTATCGTGTTATTAGAATGAACATAAATACATTTTTGTCTTGCCAAAATATCTACATTCCCAAAACATGTGTTTGAGTGCCACCTGACCCAATACCTTATCGTGGTGTGGTGGTTTGCGTGCTTCAGAGATCCAGAACTATGCCAGCCGGAGCTTCGTGCTCCTGGTAGGTCCAGGTCGGAGGGGTAGAAACCGTTATAAAACCTATTCTCTATCTCTCACTATGCCTTTCTTTCCGTCCTTGGCCTCATCCTTTCAATCATTTTCTCCCTGATCTGTCAACACTCATACAAGTGTTCAAAATCTGTAATAATGTGTAATATGTGTGTGAGTAAAGTGGATTAACATGTCGCAAACATTATTATAGTCATTCATGGGGAGATCAACCAAAAGAGGGTGAATAGGTTAGAGAGGAAAGGTTGAGGCAGCAGAGTGAAAGAAAGGCCAAGTTAGAGGAAGACATAGGGTATCACAAAAACTCCAATTTGGTTTGGCTTCAATCCGTTAACTTGTTCCCACCAATAGAGTGTAGACTCTGGCTGTCTTAGCTCTCAAGGGCACCGAAGTTCCACAAACCACCAAAGGCATAGATGTAGGCCCTTTAAAATACACTAAATATATGATAAAATGGTTATTCAGTACATGACAAACCTATTAGTCTAACATGGTGATGAAATTATCGAATCAATAAAACGTAACTTGAAACTCAAGAGTGCAAATGAAATCATATTGTAGGTTCATTCATTCATCTCGGCTGCAAGCATACATACTGGTATTTCAAAGACGTGACACTTTCATCATTTAAAATCATAATAACTTCATAAATAATGAAAAAGGTAAAGGAACAAGCTACCACGAGTATTGTACACAAAAAAGTACCTTTCATAAAGTGAAAGGTCTAAATACCCCTTTTAAGTCAATCTAAAAACGTAAAATGACTTTAACGTTATAAAAGATCACCAAGTGACATTTATTGGAAGACTCGATTAAGGCAATTGGTTGATTTAACACTTTAAAGATGTCATGACAACATACATATCCAAAGAAACCTACACTAATTATTAATCATATATATTAATACCGGAACTGATAATGACTTGATGTGTCAATTACCACGGATGATCTGACAGTTTGATTGATCATTATAAACATGTGATCACATCATTGATCTTCCCATGTTCATTTCAGTTTCATGTGTTAAGTGGTGTCCAGGTGAAAACAATTCTCTCCAAGGGATAAGAAATAAATGGCATCAATGGTGTTTCTAAACAGGGATCACGATGACGACTATTGATGATGCTCAATTAATGGCATAAATAGTGATTACAAAGGTCGATTGCATGGCGTTTATCTTCCAATAAACTTCTGTGGTAGATTGTCCGTTAGTAACATCGAGAAATATGCAGAGTCTGTACTATTTATACTTAGTAAATATTTGTACCTTTGCTTTAATAGTTTTAGTTTGTTTTAAAAAAAAATTTTTGTGTCAGAACTAAGTCACGATCAAGCAATGAAACAACAAAGAGAATGGACTATACTTCTGATCTCATTTCAATTTCCAAAGTAACGTTTGTTATGTGTAAATCAAAATTTATTGTCATGTCAAATGAAATAATTGCATACTACGCAATTTGTTTGTCGTATTTTGTATGGCTTACTTGATCAATAACTCGGTGTAAACAATGAGGAAATATGGAGAATTGTTTATATCATACCACATGCTTAACACAAAGAAAACATTTAACCATGTTATTTTATAGATATTACATTAATAATAAATGTAAATAATAAATTAATATAGTGTTTTTGAGTGGAATTCTAGAGTTTGTCAGTATAAGGAAGACAAGGAAATTTTGTTTATTGATTATCAATTTCTTTATTGTACTGATAGCGACGTTTCTGTATAGCTTCTAATACCGCTTACAAGCAATTGGGGATATGGTGAGATACAGCATTATATACACAAATTATACATGGATGGAATAACAAGGTAACAATGATAACAGAATACGGTAACAATAACAAGAAACGGTATAAAAGGCTCTACAGAATCGTCGCTATCAGTACCACAAGGAAGTTGATAATTCATAAAATTCCTTGTCTTCCTAATAAATTAATAGTCAATATTAACACCTACATAGAATAGTGTCTGCTTACAAGTTTTAATCCCTGCTACCTACAGTCATTCATAATGATAAAACGTTACATAGATTCAGCCCCCAATTCCCTACTATCCATATTCATGATCCATGAGATCCATGTTTCCCGAGCACTTAAAGTAAGTGGCACTCACAGAAAGCTTGTTAACAAAGATTGATGCTTATCCCTCTCTAGTTACCATTCTTCCTCCTGATCAAAGACTGGTTCCAGTAGTTACTGGTTTGTGACCACTCGTAAACCAAAAATAACCGTTGTCCAAAACACATAGTTATTTACATTCAGCACTTACGCTTCTGACCAACTCAGAGTTTACAAAAGTGTGTTCCCTTGCAAAGAGCATCAGTGAAATAAGAATCAAATATGTTTATGAAAAAACATACAGCACATTTTCAAGATCTATGATCAATAGGCACAAAAAAGGTTAAATGAAAAAAAAACTTGTTCATGAAAATTGTTTGGTCTTTGACACTTACCAAAATGCTATATACTTGATACCGATAATTTAGAATGTCGAATATACAACAATTAGCTATTTTCAATGGAAACCAAGGGAAAGTCTTAAACATGAGCAGCTGTGTTTAGTTGGCAATGTCGTCATTGTGCCATTTCTATCATTTATTGTGGTAATGTAAAACGTCCTTAAATGTAATACTCATATATTCTCTGGAAACTGAAACCAGAACATCAGTAGGAGACAAGGTGGCGATATCGATGTCCTCCATTTACAGAAGAATTGCATTAGTTGATTGTTCTATTTGTGTACGGCGGCCTGTCTGAAATCGTGAATGTTGATTTTACTGTCAAATATGTCGACCAATCGAATCCCAGACGTGCTCACTGGGGTTAAGTTCTGTATTTACACCCGGTATTCGATGTTGTGATCCCCCTTGTTGTCTGTGACAATGCTTGGGATACGCCGTACGAGGCATTCGGCCCGAAAGAAATCAGGGTAGAAGGAAGGAGCGAAAGCGGATTCAAATACGCTGAATTAGCAGGATGGGGCACCCCTACCAAAAGCATAAGAGCCCCAGCTGTCTTAGCTCACACGGTCTCAAAACACCTTTATTTACTTACTACTTACTATGAAAGTGAACATTTTTATAATTCATATTCCAATTTAGTATCGATATTATAAGAATCCGTGCCTTGAGTCTTGTTATGGTAAAATGTTAAAGTTGACATTCCATAAACCTGATAATTAGTTATTTGTGAAAATGAATAATTAACAATCAATTAACCTAATTTTGAGTCTTGAGACTTCAGTCTTTTAATACAAGACCTCTGTGTAAACATTCAGTATTGTAACAACACTCTTTCTCTGTAGTATTATCCTTTTATCTCACTTACTGTTTGTACCCAATTTATGGTTTCCTGTATACCTATATATACTGCACCATACTGTGTGTTCATGATCCACCTGATGAAGGGGCAGGAAGTAGCCCAGAAACGTCATGTGATATAAACAAAGACGTTGTCATCCATAACACTGTCTTGTATCGCTACCCCAACTTCTAAATGCCTTTGAAGAATTTCTTCAATCTATTGGATTGCAAATCTAAATGAGTGTACACCAGGGCTGAATGCTCCAATACTCTTAACTATCATGCCTTGGAATTTTCATCTGGATTCATTACATTCCATTAACTTGTACCTGATGATGTGTCCAAGTATACGTCCCTACTAGAACAATGTATGGCGTTCTTTGGATGTTTTACACCATTTTGTTTTGAAACGAGAGTTGCGATTCACGAAATCAGTATTTTTGGCATAGGCCATTCTCTCCCCAAGATGAAGATCCTACGTTAATACCTTTACTAACCTCTGTCTTGATACGAGCTCTCCTCGGGCTTCCGGCATGCTCTCCTAGCGAGAAAATAATGACTATGTTCCCTAATGAAGACTCAATCGTGAAGTACGCATTCGAAAAAAGTTAACACTACCAAAGCATACAGACAAAAGCGAGGCTTTATGAGTGACGATCTTCAAACATAATCTTCTATTATGGCACAATTAGCTTTGATTTGCATCAAATCAAGCGTCTGTATTTCTAGACCTAGAAACAGTGGTATTAGGACAGAGGTTGGTATAGGAATTGTGACGGAGCTTCCTCTGTGGAGAGAATGAACAAAGGCTGGGTAGGCCGATCTGTAAGAATAAACCATTACATTTTTGACTGGATCAAAGTATAGCCATAAATATATTTTCAACCAATCTTTCTGAAATTTGTTTGTCTGAATAGTCTTACTCTTTCACGTATAACAATTCGAAAGCGCAAACAGACAAACTTTTAGTTTCGTCTAATTTGACGAAAAACATGCGATTTTAAGTTTAAGAATTAAGTTTCTTTAGTTGCGATGATTCGTGGATTTCAATTGATTCAAAATCATCATTTACTCGTCTCAAAGTCTTACTGAATTAATTTGACCTCAAAGAAAATAGAAAAAACATCTTTCGACGCCACAGTGTCGACGTGCGTGTGTGGTTGATGAGTTCGTAACCAAAAGCGTATACGTAGGCACGAAAAGAATTTTTTAATTAAGACACGGTCATAATAATTTGTTCAGCGGACTGTTAATTAATTTAAACACTATCAAATTGTGTGTGTATCTATATATATATATATATATATATATATATATATATATATATATATATATATATATATATATATATATATATATATATATATATAGAAAATGTAAGAAGTATCAATCGTGGAGAAGTATATATGAAAGTATTAAAAAATACAGAGAAGATGTAAATCAACTTTCACAATCATGACTTTATCTTTTTTCCAATATGCATATTTCTGCTTCTTGATTCGAAGCTTCTTCAGGGAATGTATGATTGAAGCACAGCAGCAGTCTTAAATAGTCTTCAGTGTATCTAAGTAACAACACAATGCAACACAAACATCAAAATAATCAACAATCGTCCTGGTGAGTTATCCCCTCTTAAATCTAATAGGTTTGAATTGGCAGTGATAGGATTAGGGATTTATGACGCTGTTCAATGAAGGAGAAAATTTGTTAATGAAGTACTGTTCCTTTGTTAGCAATTGTGATGTAATGTCACCTCCATTATTGAATATTTCGTAAAAAGGAAATATTTTAAAAGCACCATTACTACATTGAGATATATGTCTCCTAACTTTTAAGTGTCTTAAATTATCATCTCTTATTTGTTGTTTGTGAACTGTTACTCTGTTTTGCAAGTTGTTCGTTTGTCCAATGTATGTTACACCACACTTTTCACAAGAAATGACATAGAAATTTGTTTGTGCTTCAATCATACATTCCCTGAAGAAGCTTCGAATCAAGAAGCAGAAATATGCATATTGGAAAAAAGATAAAGTCATGATTGTGAAAGTTGATTTACATCTTCTCTGTATTTTTTAATACTTTCATATATATATATATATATATATATATATATATATATATATATATATATATATATATATATATATATCCTCTAAAAGAGCTTTCTATTAATGATTGTGAGCTTTCACTAATATTTTTGTGTTAATTCGTGATAATTTGCTGGAGTTTGAACCATTTACTTTGGAAAACTTGTTAAATATTTCCCTACATTGAATTTTACCTCAATACAAATACTTGCTCCTTCAAACCGTTCTCATCGCAATGTATAGCAACAATAGTGTTGCGGACTCTCTCCCTGAAAGAATTTAAGCGCCCGTGATATAAATGAAATAATTTTAGAAGTGGCGTTAAACAACAAATAAACTTTTCACGAATCTGCTGTCGCAGTTTTGTTTAGTGAGTGAGGAATGGGATTTAACGAGCCTTTAACAACATTTCAGTCATTCAATACGTTGATGAAAATCGTCCAAAAAGATCTTTAGATCAGGGAGGGAAACGGAAACAGACGGAATGAAAGACAAAATGAGAGGAAGACAGCGGTTAATAGTTACTAACGTTGGTAGTTTAAGAGGTAAGTGGACCAAATTGAACATAGAGCTAGTTTCCAGTGATGATGCACGTCCTCCTTTGGAATTTGGAGAGAGTCAGGCTCGTTAAGTGTGATTGATACCTACTCTACACTCATCATCAATCAATAACCGGTCATTTACTGGTCATTTACCTACCAAAGTATATGTAGACATTTATAGTTGCCTTTTCTCGGGACAGACAAAAAATTTGGTCATGTCTAAAACTGAAGAAGGATTACTTTTTTGAATATTATATAAAATATGATTTTCATAAGCGGTCTAGTACAAGTTTCCCAACTATATCTAAAAGAGAGTTCGACATTAAAATTATGTGCTTAATCTTTACTTGTTCCGTTAGGGTTTTTTTTGCAATGCTTTACTGAATATCAGTGCAGTACAACCCATGGTTTGCTAGTTTAAGTCGATGCTCGCAGGTTTCATCGCAATGCATAGCCATACTGGCGTTGCGGGCTTTTTCCCTGCATTAATACTAGAAGTCGTGATATGAGTTAAATACTCTAAAAAGCGGCGTTTAACACCAAATCACCTCACCTCACCTTATTTTGTTTTTGATTCAGGTAAATACAACTTATAACATAAATACAAGCCGTTATCTACAGTCAAAATGATATCATTATACTAAGCCTTATTTTCTATAGTTTTGAAAGGTAAGAGTACTAGCGCAACACTGGTGGTACAAAGATGGTACATCAGATCGTGTTGCCAATGATAAAAGCATGCAGCTAAAGGGATTTCAGAACCGCATGTATCTCTGCGTATGGTTTAGTTTGTAAAGTGAAAGAGAAGATTTCATGGCAATCAGTATCATGAGAATTCGAAAAAATCCTTACTAAAACAATTTGGAGTTGGCATGTTTATTTATAAATTTCAATGAGTGTTTCAATTGTAGTCTGAAGAACCATTTGAATCGTTCTGTAGTGTATCAGATACACAGGAAGAGAGACCATTACGAGGAAATACGCAAGTTTACAACATCTGGATGCGAGATACGGTAAATAAATATTGTTGTTCTAACAGTTACATGCTTTAGTTTATGTCCTTACCATTTACACTGTTGATGACCCTATGCTTATTATGAGACGAAATAGATGCCAGGAAGCATTGCCCTTGACATTATCACGACTAATCTTGTCCGAATGTTCCGATCTTTTATACTGAATCCCCGAGGGCGAGATAGCGCAGTGGTTAACACAACGAGTGAAGGGGCTCAGCAACTTTGTCTGCAGTGGAGAATTGTTCGACACGCAGTAAGGTGTTGATGAATTTACAAACAGTACTACCCATGCTTTTCTATTTCCGATGCTAGCAGGTTTCACCACAATGCATCCGGCTAAATCAGCGTGTATGAATCCGCTCTCGCTCCTTCCTATTACCCTGAACTCTTTTGGGCAAAATGCTTCGTACGGCTGGATGGGTTTGATATTCGTGGCTTAGTTAACCTGTTATTATTTCAGTCAATGGAATGTCGTTATGCAAGGAGCGTGAAGCTACTCTCTTGAACTCAACGGATTTTCCATCCGGGTTGTGTCGCTGTTGCTAGATGGGAGACTTCTCATTGGCTGGTTAGATAGCTAGCGATAGGAGGCTTTTGACTTGAATGAGATCAGGGTATTAGGAAGGAGCGCGAGCTGCTTCATATTCGCTGATTTAGCAGGAAGGATAAATATCTATAAAAGACAAATATATTAAGTATTAAACTAAAGCAGTTAGGCATAGTAAGTACATATCATTGCAAATACATACCACTTCTTTAACAAAGATTAAGCAAGGTTCTTTAACAAAGATTAAGCAAGGTTCTTGAACAAAGATTAAGCAAGGTTCTTCAACAAAGATTAAGCAAGTATGAATGCCTGGTTTTTGTAACTGACACATACCGAAATGAAATGTAAGTAATGCAGATATTAATTGGTTCAAAATTTTAATGTTCCGTGAAAGGGAATGTTTATACCTTTATACAAAAAAAATCACCAAAATATTTCTTTGAAGCTAGTTAAATAATGTCCGAAGAAATTTATGTAAGTCATTTTACATATACATCCATAATGTTGTCTAGGAATGCGCAGAACAACAAATCTATTTTTTACTACAAGACGTCAGTCGACTGATGAATACCTTTTGCAACGATTGCAATTAGTATATACAATTGCTCTTTATTTCATAATTGTCATTCGAGTAAGGTTGATTCTCTTTAGAGATTTAATCAAAACATCTATTGACTCCAATTATAGCACTTTCATATATGAATTAAAAAAGTGAAGTGATTTCACTTAAACACCAAAAAACAAATAAACTCTGAATGATAATCAGTACGGACAATTTACAATGACGGCGTTCTCCATGGCTGTTAGAATAAGGTTTGTCAGTTTTTCAGGACTGAATCCTTTATTTTGATGAAGGTTTTGCGTGAGAACTTCATATCTTTTCAAATTTTTCACATTTTTTATAATGACTTGGGTATGAACAAAATTCGTCTTTATATGACAATGAAAAATAATAAATGTAGAGAAAATCTTTTTGAGATTCCCTTATACTTAGCACTTAACTTTTGTAAATTAGGGCGTACATTCAAAATATCAACATAATAATTAAAACGTTGCTTTTCTTATGATAATGGAAATTGTATGGCGATGTGACTTTGTATAATATTTTAGATCGAAATTTCGCGAGTAAATTTTCTTCGGAATTACTCACTATTTCTTTAATGTCCATCAAACCTGGGCTACGCTACGCTAATCATATAACTTCTTGCCAAAAAGCAAATTATTTCTACAAACATCCTTAAATGGTTCGAGTTTGATACTGTTGTTTTTACGATCCAAGTATTTGATCGACACACTACTTAGCGTTGACAACATTGATACAACTCGAGAGACGGGGGCAGACAAAGATGAAAGTAGATGTTTCGTTTGAAGATTATAGCTAATGGGTATACATTGAACAGAACTATTCTGTGGTCGTAAGGTTATCAGGTTAGATTTCAATGGACACTAGACCAATTTGTAGACTGGAATTTGTTATTTTAGTCCCAACATCAAGTATTCCTTATTTGTATTGTTGCCTTAATATAAAAATGATTGACAAATTATAGGAGGTGTTTTGATTTTCTTTTGTGCGACAATATTATTTTCGTTGTTAACGTTTATGAAAACGATTGGCAATTTACTATGGATACAACCAAATCTAAAATCCAAGAAACATTGGAGTTTTAATTTTTGAAAAGGGGGACTTGAAGAATCTATGATTGATTTTAAAAAGGGGAGGGGGGGGGGGGTCCGGACCCACTGAACCAACCAACACTCCTACCCCCCCCCCCCCCCCCCCCCCCCCCCCCCCCCCCCCCCGCCACTGCTAATAGGGTATCACATTACAGTTTTCTTTTCACCGGTCACTTTAACCCGAGACTGATTTATCAGCCCAAGGGCCGTAGGCGTGCTTGATCGACAAAAAGAAAAATGTCATTGCATAACCTTTTCATCATTTGACACATCTGTGACTGTTTTTTCAAAGATATGAAGAGAACTTGAGAACTGGTAAATAGTTTATTTAAAAAAATATAAAAACAAATTGCATCAAATTGCAAGATTTCAGCGAATCTGACTCATGTTCAGACTTACCGAGTTTTCAGACATTGGGGAAAAACCGTGCTGGCAAACTATCCAACACATGTCTAATTTCCCTAACAACGTATATCTTGATTAATCACAATTATAACATAGTGCTTTCCAATTCATTAAGCTCAACTATTTTATCACTCCTTAGCTAGAAAGATGTTGTTCTTTGAGAAATGTGCTGATTCTGTATTTCACGTCGATTCAAACATTGTGTTCTGTAATTCTATTCCAATAACGTCTTCACTTTAACAACCTCTGGTCGAGTACGGGATTATGCCTCTTAAGATTATCCTGTCTAAAGGAATTCGGAAGGAGATACAATTGCTTCATTCTTCTCATTAAAGCTTAAAACCCGGTCACAGAGAGGATGAATACGTAATTTAAGCAGTAGAGAGATAGTAAGACTTTCTTAGACTTCTTACGAATAGGCTAATACTTTCGAAGTATCAATTTTGCCGTTACCTAATCTCTTAATTTTGTCTACATTTCGGGAAAAAAGGAAATAGGATTTTTGCAATTAACAATCCCTTTTAGTATGTTAAATTTAAAAGTCCGTCTCTTATTACTTCATTTAATATTCAAAATCTATGTTCCCAACCATGAGTGTTTCCTGCAATTAGGCAGTCATACCAAACGGATAATCTTTGATCTCCTGTTTATTCTAAGTAAAACGAAATTCTTATGAACAAAAACAAGTTTGAATTTATGTTCTTATACACGGAATTAGTCTCTTTAAACTCAAGAATGCATCTACAAATACTACTCAATAAGTCTTTTAGAGTTTTTCTAAACAAGACAGTTCATCATCATTACCAAATATTGTACCGCGCAAGTGTGATTTCAAATTGTGAAAAAGATAGAAGTCGCTTGGGCCAGATCTGGACCGTAAATGACAATAAGTAAACCTCTTGATGAAATTTTGTATAGGCACCTGAGGGTTTAACCAGGCTTGATAGATAGATTGGTTAATTTGAACTGAAGGACTGAAGTATCCATTACTGTCAAAACAAAACATACTGTTCATGTCTTTGAACTCCCTATTTGTTCTTTAGAGAATGCTGTATGTGTCGTTAGTTTGGTAACATGTTTGAAATAGACGGCTTTGTTAACAAATAATGTAATGAAAATGTTGTATTTCAGCTGTTATCAATAACTTTAAACGTGTCAATTACATTAACATAAATCCCTTTTCTCTACAATATTAATTAACTTTGCTATGATTTAACCTTTTAAAAGAATTGATCGATACTGATTGAATGATTATGGAAGTTGGCTATTCGACTTCGGAACTTGGGTCCAATTGGCAAAATTATTTTTATATTCTATATTTTTATTTCTAATTATTATTATACACCGTAAGTAAGAAAATATCCAATTTGTAATTTAACGTCAGCTACGCTAATCATACAAATGGTTGCTGTAGACTCACATCATTTTTGTAAAAATATCCTTAATTCGTTTGATTCAGATACTGTTGTTTCCAGGATCAAAGATTTTTTTGGAGACACACTATGACACTTATTGACAGTATTGATACAACTCGGGGGTCTAGGATAGACAGAGATCAAAGCATATTTTTCTTTTGAAGGTTAAAGCTAATAGGTTTACATACAAAAAAGAATACCCTTTGGTCGAAAAGTTATCAAGTTATTTGTTTTTATATTAGTGGATACTAAAATCATGTGTGCAACTTTAATTTGTTGTTTACACGAGTTGTTTCAAGTACAACATCACTAAAAGTGTATATCGTTTTTTTTAAATGTCAGTTTATAAGTATAATGATTTAAAGAGTAAGTCGAGATTAAATTCACCGATTAATTTATTTCTTATGCTTTTGAATTTGAATTGAAACATTATTCATAATAAATTTACTTAAACATCAATCCGTCAATTAGATACAAATAAAGAGCATCAGCTATCTTCATTCAGTAGCATTTATAACGTAAACATCTTCTCATCACAGTATTTGATATGTTTGATATACGTGTACATTGTATAATGTTGATTTCTGAAAGCCATACTCGTGGGATGTTTTGAAAATGTACTTGGGAGAGGTGTTGATATAAGCCACATGCTTTTTTACCAATCCCTATTCAACTGAATAAAAATCTGTATCAGAATTTCACTGTTTCCTTCGTGTATTCATCAATGCTGGAAATTTCAGGAGCAGATTTTCTGAGGCGATATGATACCAATCCAACGTGCAAATAGTGCCAGAATCGAGCTACTTTTGGACAGTTCTTAGATTCTCAGATCCTGAAGTCCAATAACACTATGTAACACAGAGAAGAGGTGGATCCGTCATTTATTCCTACACTAACCTTTATCCTAATACAAGCGTTTCTCGGGCTATTAAAGAACCTTTTAGCTATGAATCGTTACATGATTACATATCATGGATATTTTAACAATTTCTGCTGATGCCACCGTTTGATATCGATCATGAGTTGGTTATTGTTCTAAATGCTATCTCCCACCCTTGATTACAGCTGACAATTGGATCGTGGCATATGAAGGAGTATCATCCCCTATTGTCTCAACAATATCATCATGGCTCACATTGTTAAACACTTTTATCCATCCGGCTACATCAGTGTAATTGAATCCGCTGATCCAGCTCCTTCCACATACCCTGATATCCTTTAGGCCAAAAGCCTCGTATCGCTAGCTCTCTAACCAGCCAATGAGACGACTCGCATCCAGTAACAGCGGCACAACCCAGATGGAAAATTCTGTTAACTTCAATAGAACAGCTTCAAGCTCCTATTGACATTTCATGGGCTTAAATAATAACAGGTGAGCACAGCCACGAACAACAAGCCGCGCCAGCCGTACGAGGGATTTTGCTCGAAAGAGATCAGGGTATGGAAGGAGCTCGATCAGGGGATTCAATTACGCTGACGAAGCAGGATGCTTTTTATCCAGATACTTTATCACAGCTCACGACTCGGTAAAGTCTTTTTCTGATCAAAACTTACTCCACTTTCTGTAAAGGGAAAACACTTTCAGCCAATGTATTGAAAGTTGGTGACAGAGCCTGAGAAACGACCCAGTGCAAGTGTATAGCTTGATGCCATTTTGTTGTCAGGCTGTCCGATGGAACCTCACTACTTACCAGTCACCCCTCGTACATTTACTTTGAATGAAAGTACAAACATAAATTTCATTTTTAATACCCTAGAAAAATCCTGAGCTGATTGTGACATGAAAGTGGAGTCAGTTATTTTTATTGGTCGGCATTGATTCGTTGGAGAATAGATATAAGGGGAGAAGATAACATCACTATGCAGTTAGGGGATATCTGGAGTAACTGTTTCATAGCGTAGTAAGTGCTTTAATACAATCTTAACCGGAATGAAAATAAATAAATTGACAAATTTATGACTTTCGGTAAAAAAGTGCGCCTGAACACTGATGAATTACCGATTATTATTCGCTGTCATTCTTTCTGTAACTGTATCATTTGTTTTCCCATGAGAATGAATTAAAATGTTATCACGTATGGGAAAACCTTAGAACTTCAATGTACATTTTCGTTTTGTCACTTCTTTCTAAACGTCAAGATTATTAGCTATACGTTATCAATTAAACCAAAATATTGATCAATATGTGTGACCTTGTATCAGACTTTCCAAAATTTAAAAGAGAATTGAAATCATCTTTTAAAAATTCATAGGCAATTGCATCTAATAAGAAAAAGATCGAGAAAGGCACCCGATATACATCTTGGCAAACAACGTGGGGAAAATCTTTTGTTTCCTAAAGAATTGAAAAAAGTATTCACATCTTTTGGAAACCAAGAAAATGAAACGTCCAAATGGTAACAACTATGATAAAGAATGCATGATTGAAGTCATTGATGACACAAGGCTTACTGCGTAATACCAGTTTTACAACTACAAAAAAACTATCTGGCAAAATTGGGCTAAATCGTAAAGGCAAAGGCTTAATTATATTTGTGCAAACCTTTCCTGTAGGTGCCTCATATTAGGAGTAGTTCAAGAATTTAACACGGTGTTCTGCGAGAGAAATTATTGGACATGTTGAAACAATGCCAGTTGAAACCCCTTGAAATGAAAAGAAAATACCAGATAAATGTTAATCATTGACCAAACATAGCAATTCTTAAACGTTTTATCTGTATATCTATGTATAATGGGATTTTATCACGAGTGTATACATAGTATGTCATAGGCACGAATGTGATATTCTGTTTTTTACCGAAGTCACAAAATCAAAGAAAATAATCAAAACCATCATCTCGGCATAGGCGGATTACCCGCTCTCGGCGTTTCAGAACGAAACGGCATTGCCGAAAATGATGTGAATGACTTGACATCACAATAAAAAATATTTTGCCCTAAGGCATGATATGAAAAATATGAAACCGATAAGATTGCCTTCGAAGGTAATAAAAAGCAGTAGTCAAAACACACACATACCATACCCGCTCGGCACTTTGGCTACATATTCCTGACTCCAAGTTCTAGATTCTTCAGTTCTCTGAAGCCTCATTCTCCTACTAATTCCACCTTAACAACCTTCAGGCAAATACCGGATTACATGTCTGGAGATTATGCTGTCTGAGGATCTTTCGATTTAGTAACTATGCCTTAATCTTTTGATTAAAACTTAAGTAGCCAGACATTGCTACAGTCGGGATCAATGTGTTCTTTAAGAAGTATACTAGGGATAAAAAGACCTTCTTAGACTGTTTACAAAAAGTCGTCTACTGTCCAAGTTAGAGCATAGGCTGTTTTTACAATCCTCAGATTTGGTTCAATAAATTAAGATTTTTACTTGATAAATATACTTTTATAATTCAACGTGTTTGATAAGTATCATAAGTTAGTTTTTCAAGAACTGTTGAATCTGACATCCTTCCGGGTGTTAACTTGAAAGAATATTTTTTTAAATCGCATTTTTGTATACTATATGGGTAAAAGCTCTCTAATGGTTTACGTTTAATTCCTCCATCGTTTAATGAGATTTATAACCATTTTCTGAAACAAAAATTGTAACGGACATTTGAACTTGTGTCCATATACATTCAAATGTGATTGTTTATGTTATTAAATTTTCTGCATTACTTGCATTTTTTGTATTTGTAATGACCTTTTGGCGTTTGTATTTACAGATTTGCCCAATGACTTGGTTGGTTGAATATAAATGAATCAAAACGTCTTAAATGCACCATCTAATCATGATATCTAAAATTGTCATAGGCATGTCACATCAGTCTGTCATACCATAATTAATACAATGATAATGCCTGTGTTTAAAAGAAAAACATACTCCATACTTTAAACGCTAAATGAATATACATGTGTTGATATGCAAAATAAATCTCTACTTCTCTTAGAGTCTTCGAGTTCTTTTTAAATTTGTGTAAGGACCGATAGATTAATTTCATTTATTTACAGGTTTTAGATTCCCCAAAACAGTTGATGTGGTCATTGAGATTGTATAAATTGAGCGATTTTTAAATAAGCTGATTTAGATTGATGAAAACAATCTCCTATTTAATTCATTCGATACTGTCCGCACTCATTCAAGACTATGGTCAGCATGCAACCCTGGATTCCGTAATGTAGGTGTATGTATGCATTAAAAACACCTTTATTTTAAGAACATCATATCTGTGTAAGCTAATTAAGATAATGCCACCTAAGCCTTTGACTAAACATTGATCTCATAAGCGGCTGAACCAACTACAATGAAAGCAGTTGATGAATATGAAAATGAGACGCCTCTTGTTGTGAAGTGAATGTTTGGTCAATTATCTTAATTGCATTACCATCATAGCTGCTATTTATTGCCTCAAGTATTCCAAAGCTGTTATTTAATGCCTCAAGTATTGATGAGCTCTTATTTACTGCCTCAAGTATTCAAGGTATGTTCTGTGCGTTTTAACATCGTAGATTTTGTAGTAGCGTGTGTAATAGCTCAGGAACATAAGGTAATGCTGTTCTATTACTCAATGATGTGTACGTTCGTAAATGAACACTTTGCCTCAAATCAATTTTCTGGCCCCTCTCAAGAATAGTGGTTTGTTTCGTTGTACCACACTAATTGACAGTTTGAGAAAGGGCTGGCATCAATAACGCCACTTATTAGGTGTTCTTTAGACGGCTCAGGTGTAAGAAAGCTGTAATAAAAATACTGTTCAAACAAATTCATCTTATTGAAACCGCTTTTTTGTTTTAACAACACAAACCATGTTGACAGGCAATTCAGCTGGCAGGTATGCCGTCGCCTTAGGCTAACATAAAACTATGATTTTTTTAGATGAAGTCGTGAGGAATGACTACACGAACATTTTTTTAACAGTCTCACATAAAAATCATTTGGTGATTTGTGTCAATGCCTGTTGAAATGATAGCCTGAATAAATAAAATGTTAACTAATATGACCGATACAGAGTAATAAGATTAAATGAAAAATCTCAACGTAAGACATGAAGAAATTCAATCAATGAATAAGTTACCAAATATGAACATAAACCATCAAACTGAACGCCTCATTGACATCCTTTCTTGGTATCCTTTTCAATACATCTTATTTGGATATATAAGGGTAAGATGCATTGTGCCAAGACTATTTTCTTGAATGAATGAACTAGATTTCACTCATGTTTGAACCAAGGTTAAAAGTTTACAAAAACACAAATGAATAATTATCTGTATAAAGACTTCGCTGGTTTCATCAGGGATTGAAGTCAAATTTGAACGATATATGATTATAACATGTTTGTCATTGCATATGTTAAAATAAAATACACAATGAATATTTTCAGTTTTGAACAAAAATTATCAAGTAACTTAAGATTGTTCATCTTCTTCCTTTGTTAAATCAATTTCTTCAATAACTCGGATATCTCGTATGAGCACTTAAATCCGAATGTCACTATCAACGAGGAATGGAGACATGTTCCTTCAGTATTTGAAACTCGAAAGTGACTAACAATTTCAGCATTAGTATGTGGAAAAGACTAGAGGAAGTGAGCTGGATAAAAATAGAAGGTTCAGGTGTAAATTTCTTGTAAAGTACATTATATGTAGACACATCCATCTAGCTTACATTGTTACCTCCCCTTAATTTCCAGCGAGAAAGGAATAAATTACAGTGTCTTTGACATTAACACTCGTGAATTATTTCAGGATAGTCTATCACGTCATTATCTTCAGTTCCCCTTTGTCTCCTTGAATAAATCTTGCCTGATTTCTACTAAAATAAAATCTCTCAAGAAACCTTTCAAAATGTAATAAGATCATCTGTAACACTTTTCGCACCTTTCCAACTAAGAGCCTCTGTAGTCTGTAGGTTATTTTTTAAACATTATAAGAGAACTTTATTTTCAGTCACTGTGATGAAAGATATCTGCACTTGTTTCATTAAAATTTTAGCACTGATGATTTTATGTGTATTGTATGCGTTAACTCTTTGTATAATTAATTAAAATAAAAACTGTGGTATTTGTCATGAAATAATAATTTACTATTAGTGTATTTTCTTAAATAAACCATTATTTGTGTTTAAAACGTTTGGCATGAAACCAAACGGTTTTTGTCTTAATTCAAAATATCAAGATGCATTTTCAGTAACGTGCGTTTATAACAAAGAAAAGGATTTATGTTTTAACAAATTAAAGAAAAATCTAAGGGGAATGTTTGATAACATTTGGAATAATGAATAAACCTAAAATAAAAAAACTTTAACAACAGAGTACACACCCCAAATATTAAGTATTTCAGTTAAGTTTTCTGGTCTTTTTCGAGTAAAGGTTTAATGGAAAAATGTTCGGCTTCTGATTAAGACGTCTGTGTTTCAATCCCGCCAAGGGATCGGCAACTTTGTCTGCAGTAGAGAACTGTTCTACATGCGGTAAGGTTTAGATGCAGTGCTACACTGAATTTCAGGGCAGTAGAACCCATGGTTCTCTTGTTCCAGCCGACGCTCGAAATATTCACCGCAATGCATACCTACAGTGGTGTTGCGGGCTTTCTACCTGCACTAATTCTATCAGCCGCGATATGAGTGAAATATTCTTGAAAGCGTTAAACCCCAAATCACCTCACCTTTAGTATAGTGTTATCGTTCGGTTTTGAACTTAAGTTAAAATGTAAATCACTGATATTTCATTGACTATTTGATTCTTTCAGTCAGAGTTTATACAATCGGAATCGTTCATTGCTAAGGCGACGTACTAGTCCTAAGGTACCTTCTTAAACTAACCCCATGACTTTATGTTCGATGCTGTACCATTCTCCAACAGCTTTGACATCAGGGCCTATATTTGCGAAGCTCTCTTAGCACTAAGACTATCGTAAGTACCATACATTAGCATTGGCCTAAGAGTTTCTTAGCACTAAGAGAGCTTCTTTGATTCCATATGGTCATACTATCGAGTAGATGTGCATTGAACTAAGGTTAAATTACTACCCATTAAATGTAAAAACATAAAAACCCACGTAGAAACCAACAAGAAATCATACAGGTGGAACATTTAATTAAGATTTCCCAGACACCACAATCTAAGCTTAAGGAGATTTGGAGACACATTGATCCCTCCATAATGAACCCAACTACACACAAGTAGAATCTCCCAGACGTTCTCTGACATTTAACGAAGTTGTAAGTGAAGAAGATGTGTAGAGAATTAAGCTTAAAATATCTTTATTTGAAATATATATCAAAGTCACCCATTTCAATGATTAAAACACAAAAAAGAAAAGATGTTTGTTAACGTTTTATGCAAACAAAGAAGTAGGCAGTTTATTATTTACAAATAAATTGGCATTAAAGTTAATCTGATATCAAACAGTTATACAGATATAACGTCATCAAGAGACTCTTTATCATATTTGTCAATGAAGAGTGATTCATA